>OY720362.1:17712483-19098094 GCA_963082945.1 Cerastis leucographa | reverse complement strand
GGATAAACACTATGGGGGTATTCTAACCCCAGCAATGGCCATGGTGCACTTAGTAAGCTAAACAGATCCGCTCTAAATCAAATAGCTCGAGACACTCAAATAGAAAAGCATTGCAAATATATTCGGGCCACGGAACAAGCGATCGTTCAGGGGACCGTTCGTCGCGTAATTTTGCTTTATGACGTCATTTCGCGTAATCCCGCTGCGAATTTTACGCGTCGTTTGCGCGAATCAGTCTCGAGTTCGCGTACGTAATGTTACGTGGGATTAATAATTTTCTAGTTTTACGTCGTGATAAGTGGTGGGTAATTTTAATGTCTGTTTATTTGGTTGTGTCTTGTTTACTAACTCTTTAAATTGCCTTATGAAGTGATACTCACTATAAGCAAGCAAATGTTTAGAAATATAGTTTGTTTTTTTAGCAGAAAGCACTGTCAAAGATCTACAATAGGGGACCGGACTGGGTAAAGAAAACGACATTCTATTTTGTCCGTCAGACAGGTAATACAAAAATATTAGACACGTATTTTTTGTTTTATCAAAATATCAAAAAAATACTTAGTTAAAACTCATTAAAGTTGGAGAGTGGGGGCTTACTACGTCACAAGTAGGTATAAAACTTACCCACATGTGACGTCATGCGCCATTTCAACTCAATATATCTCCGTAATTTTATGACCACGTGAAAAAAGAAAAAATACGTGTCCAATACTTTTCAATAAACTATCCGACGGACAAAGAAAAGAAAAGTTGGATTATCCCCTATTGACAGCCGGGACAAACAGCTTAACGTTTTTTTGAGGCACTGAGGTAATTAGGTAGGTAAAGGGTGTTGACCCATCCACGGACCAACCCAGGCAATTGCGGTTTTACCTGTATGGATGAAGATGGACCACTTATTTTTCACGGCTATTATTTTGATAAAATGCAACAATGCTAATTTAAACAACGATAATTGATAGCTAAAATGTAGGTACTAGGACATTTTTTTTGTTAAAATGTTTCCATGTTTTTCCCTGCCAACTTTCCCCGCTATCATTGTCTTGCATGTCACTGTCATATCATATGTACACCAAGATTTGAATAAGAAGACACGTTAAACAGTATGACAGCACAATAAACTCACAATGTAAACAGATTACAATAGTGGTATACATACAGACATAGTTTCTCACTGTCCTTCGCTTTGGTTCAATGTACGATACGGGCTTGCTACCGCGAGGCCTAAGGTGGAAGGTGAAGCGGGTACTGATATAGAAAAATATTTTGAGAAAGAGAAACTCTTATAAAAATACGGTTGTATTCGTTCCTTTTTGCTTGTACCCATTATTAGACTGGAGTACAACATGCAAACTCAAAATGTCACATCGCACATTTTGAGATAGGTACTCAAAAAGAGTCAAACTGATGTAATGGCGTTACTAGTAAAATTCGTGGCAAAGACAGTGCATTGGGCGCACAACTTCTGGCATTTTTGGCACCTTTCGAAACATCGAAGGTTTTTTTCTGTATGTGGTGATTAAGGTTGTTGTGCGATTAAACGTTCCAACGTTTGGTTTTTACGTGTCTACGGCAAAGCCAAAAGCAAGGGTATGATTCTAGCAGTCCGTGTATTAGTTAGTATTTTTTGCAAGGTTTACCTACACAATGCTGCATATAGCAGCGTCTCCGTACTGTGTAACGATAAGTTTTTCATATATTTATTTACTAGAATAACGATCTGTAGTTTCTGTCTAAGAGGCCTTAGTTTTGTAGTTTGCATATTTTCTTCCCAGCTTCAGCCTCTGCCTTGTCCCAAGCCCGCAGATAGCTGCAGCGATAGTGAGTTATCTGGATCGGCTGCCAAGGTGTGCACTACCAGACTAGTCGACGACGCACGATAACACTGTTTTTATTTCGGGAACTAAACATTGACAGGGGCTCCCTGCGTGTGTGCGTGTCTGATCTGTGCTGCGTTGAGACTCATAGATACTAGATGTGGCTCTTGTACTGCATGAGTAAATTTGAGATAATTAGCACAAATTGTTTAAGGGTGTGGCATATTACCATAACTATTGGCACTAATAGAAACTAGTAGTATACATTGCATTTATTTCATGCGAAGGGAAATGAAGGTCGATGGTTATTGTTACTTTATTTAAAAATAAGCTAGAAATCTTATTTAAACTTAACAGACGGACAGGACAGAGTGGCATTATAAAGGTTCAGTTTTCTTATTGGTATCGGACTCTCTGATCTTTCAGACTGAATATTTTTTACGTTAACATTCTGTCGTATTGACAGAACAGACACGGAAATGAACGACAACAGGAAAAAAGTGTGTCGTTCCGTGTCTTTAGCCAAGACTTTTTATCATTAATGTCATTCAGTCCACCTTGCGAAATAAATTGTACTTGTTCAAAGAGTCTCATCTTGATAAACTAAGTCTTTGGCATGATTCTAATTTATGCTAAAAATACCTTTAGTTTTCTGTAACAATGTCTAAACAAAGAAACACAAGCTATTCAATTAATACCCTAAGCCCCACACATCCATAACCATCAGAAAACGACCCTTTTATTAGAATAACATTTCGCTATTTGTTACCATTTTTCTTTTTCTTATCTTACTCATATAAAATTCTGTTCTAGATCTCTTGGTGTCAGACAATAATGGCCTCTAAGCTGATTCTTTGGAATGAGAAAATTGAGTATAATATTCTTTTGAAATGTACCTTTGTTGAAAATGAATCTGCATTCACAACACCAATTCATATTAATGAAAATTAGCACCGATTAATATTAATTTTATCTATCCCTCTAACGGATATAAAATATTTCTTATAATAATATATTTTCGCTGGGCATATGAACAACATGAGTAAAAGCACAATCATACACACCGTGTTTCAGGCGGTTACAGGTACGTGCTGACGTTTCCGAGAGGTCATCACCGTTACACCCCTTCATACGACGAAACGCACGCATCACGTCGCGACGATGTTTCCTTCTGCCAGACGCGGCGACGATGGTTTTGTTACAAGTACTGTCATGTCAGTGGGTCTCGCAACTATGTTCTTCGTAGTGGCCACTTTGTATCCGATGATGTTTCAAGACAGCGCGTAAGGATTGCAACGACTTTCGACACCGCCTTACCGTTGTTGTTGCTGGTGGTGTCGATAGCTCCTACTCTCAGGTCATCGAGCATGTCATCGACAGGTGTATCTACAGCGACCTCACGTACTGCTGCAACGATGTTAAACTCCAACTGCAAGATTGCAGTCAACTCTTTTCCCATCTTTTTACAGCAGCCCGTTACAGTAGCCACCGGCGCTTTCACAAACATCTTTAAAGACTTGAAAGCCGAAGGCGTAGTTCAGAAAGTCCAGCACCCAGTGCACCGACACGGCATTGCGCACGCTAACATCTTTTCTTGTTGAGTATAGAGTATGTCCAACACTGTGCCGCTCGCGACAGACAAAACTATCTGCATGAGGTCAAGAGGTGACACGTACCGGTCCGCATGTATATTCACACCGTTCAGGGTGTAGTGAAACTAGTTGCGGCGGAATAGACTTCGTTAAAACTGAAGGTCTTTTCATCGTGGTGCGTCAGCTTGTCAAACAGGCGACGCGACACTGTTATACGCTGTCTCTCAAATCTCAGGCCAGGGGGGACCCGACCATCGAGTCACCGAATGTTATCGAAAGCGGTCGCTAAGAGGTAAGGTACACAACCTCAGTATTCCAGTTGGCCCAGTAAGAGGAACCGACATACGACTTCACTGACGACTGCACCGTGTGACAAGCGACGACCTCTATCTTTACCGCGACAGTGTAGGCACGGGTCTTCTCAATCATGAAAATCTCGGAAAACAGTGTCTGTATTTTAATGATTCAATAAAACGAGTCGCTGACACAGTTAACCTATATTTTTGACAAAATAATAAACAATACAGAAATTTAAAAAAGGTCGCAACAACTTTCTTCAATGCTTCAGCATACTAATATTTATTGAATAACTATTGTATTTTATAGCACTTTCCCCATAGTAAGTTAAAAGTAGGTATGTCAAAAACGCTGTTCATATACCTCCTTTCAAGTCATTGTCCTAAATAACCGATATGATATTTGCGCTAAAATCTAAAGGTCATCTTAGTCCCAATGACACCGTTTGGGAAAAAAAAACCGTTCGGTTTAGCGTCATTTATGATGTTCTGATAATCGGTGAAGTTTGCCGATTTTCATGACCCGAATGTTTAGTAATTGATTCAGTCGGCTTTGTTGATAGACAAATACTGGTGAATTATATGTTCTGACCCGAAAGTAAAAGTACCTATGTAGCTTTCCCAATAATTATCCTTTCCATCTTCTCGTGAATTCGTGCCGGTTTCTCAGCCCCAATTTCAGTCTCATCTGTGCAAATGAAATAATTCAATGGTGTTTTGGAATCTGGGCCAGTTAATTGACAAAGTGACCACGTTCAGGGTCTGAAGGGTCGTACCCTTACAATTACTGGACAATACATACATTTGCGAAGAAACACCTGGTTCAGTAAATAAATTGAATACTGTAATTAGTGGAATTAGTGGTGAAGGGAGATTGGCATGGGGTGTACAGATATATAGGAATATTAGCTTTTTTTCCTGTTGTAACGCTTTTGTTCGACGAGTAATACTGAAGAGAGACTCGTGTGGTTTTCGTTTTTCCATTAGAAAAATCTGCCCAGCAACCCTAGATTTGTGACCAGATGATGGCAAAAAGCTAGCTCTCTATAACCTATGGAACCTTAATTTATTTTATAGCCCTGCACGCGTAGCATGACCACTGTAGAAACGTGTTTTGTCTTCGGAAGAATCGACATAATGACAGATAGACAACGAAAATGTGTTCGTCGATTCTTCCGTAGACAGAACTCGTTTCTACGGTGGTCATGCCACGCGTGCTGCTGGATCTAACCAATCTTACTCCTGTTTCTTGGTGATTCACGAGAATCACCAAGAAACGTCATCTTATGATGCCTACTTACTTACAAGGATATTTCCAATGCCAAATAAAACTCTTTTCATTAGTTTTACTCAATATCTACCCACAGGAGGCGTTATCATGCTGACGTTCAGTTCTTTCCCTTCCACGAACTGAATCACAAATGATAATACCTAATTGTAAAATGACGCTTATTTATTTTAAGGGAAATAAACAACACGACGGAAAATCCCCTGGAATTCTAAATATTAACAATATTGTTTATGTAACTACTTAGGTATTAGCTATCTCAGGGTTTGTTTAATTTGTCCGGTACTAGAGTTCCTCATGTTTGTACATTTTTAGGGTAATAAACTACAATTCAGGAAAAACCCCCTGGAACGCCAATATTAATAACAGGTTTATTGTTCGTGTTCTTCACTGGCCTATCTCAATTTTTGTTGAACTCAATGTTTGAACCTATGGTTCTCTTGGCGTTTGAGTGACTTTGACATGGGGCGCTATCGGTAAACATTTTTGGAATAATTATCTTTGGAAATTTTAAATATCCCATGTACAAATAAACAACTACAAATTTTTGACTTTTATAGATTTTATAGAGTCAAAGACTAAAAATAAAACAACATTTAAAAACAGAAGTACTTTAGACTTTTTTCAAAAAGAATGTAAAGACCTCAATTCTTACCATCAAACGAATTTTATAGCTCATTAAAAACATTGCACAAGGAAAGAAAACATGGACCACTTTTGCACCTCATAAATAACAGGCCTAAAACAATCTACTTCAAAGTGACCACGACGCTGGAGTGTATCGGCACAATATTTGTGTAGTTTCGTCTTAATCCCGGGGTCTGACGCGAGCGATAAATATTTATTGCCACTAAACGTGAAAAGGTGGAAGGTGTAAGCGATAGCGGTTTGAGTAGGAACTTAAACCATAAAAATCATTGCAGATAGTTGACCAATTAGTCCGGAGCTTGAGTTGAGTCTGCGTAATTTTTTAAGTGAATCTTCTTATGCGACTTCCAACAAGTTTGCGTTAAACGTTTAACTCTACAATGTAGGGGGAATAGAAAGAGACAGAGCGAGAGTGAATGCGTGGCACTCGAACGCATGCGTGTAGTATTAAGAAGTTTCACTTCTTCCGCGCGGAGCGACTGCACGCACAATTTTTTTCTCCATATCTCTTTTTCATCATCTTTCTTCCCTTGTTCCATGTTGCTGTAGGAGTCGCCGCAGCACGTTTTCTTTTTCCATTCTCCGCTGTCAACTGACACGCTCTCATTGACTCCCTTTTTTTTAGAGTAAACTACATATAATAAAATACGATCTGTATCATAAATAGCCATATAACAGGTCTCATAATGTTAACTTAACAAGTTGATAATTTCTCCAAGATAGATCAAATTCAAAATATTTCTAAACAAGCACTTCGCCCGGGACTTCGTCCGGGAAAATTTGTTTAGCCTATGTTACTTGGTAAAGATGTAGCTTTCCAATGGTGAAAGAATTTTTAAAATCTATCGAGTAGTTTTTGAGTTAAATCGTAACAAACAAACAATCAAATCTTTTTATTTTATAATATTAGTAAAAGTAATAAAAAATTAATAACAAAATATTTCTAACCATCAAATACAAATGAAGCTTTCAACTTGCACTATACACGAAGATATAAAATCTATTTGTGCGGTACCCGTTGATTTGTCTGTAGATTGTACAGTAATTGTAAGACCCCTTCCACCGATGCTATCAGCATAATGGGGAACATTTGTTGAGCTCTGCAAGATGCCTGATTGACTAAGTTCTATTAATTGTGCCCCGGAATGGAGCCACGATTGTTTGAACCGCAACGTTTCTTGATAATTGAATGTTTAATTTTAAATGGTGGTGGTTTTGAGGCGATTTAGTTGTCTGTATCTTCCAAGGCTTCAATGGGAATTGATAAAGTGTCTTGATTGTATTTTGTAGTACAGGAAAGTAGCTTTAGTGGTTTATTGTTGCTGGAGTCATCGTGTACTGTTTGAAGAGGTATCCTAATACTAAATCTAAAAATCACAATAATGTTCAAAAGTTTTACTGACACAAGGCAAAAGGACTCTGTTAGATTTTCAACGCTACGGCCAGCGCCGAAAGTGGATATTCCTGGAGGTCAACAACATTGAAGCATTCTTAGGTGTCACTTGGTCCGTGGGATACGCCCCGGGCGTCGGGGGGCAACCAGTGGCCCCCGGCCACCGTAAGCGCGGGCCTGTGGACGGTGAGTAATGGGCTAGCTCACCGTCCGTCCGTCTTATGACGACAGGCCGTGCCGACGGCGCGTTTATGTTCCACGCGCGCCTCAAGGAGATGTCAGCAAATCGGAAGGGGTCCGAGAGGGCCGATGCCTGCCAGGGCTGCGGGTTGTTCGAAAGAGATACCGCGGCCCTGAAACACAAAGGGCGAAGAAAAAACATGGGTGGGTTTTAGTCAGTACAAGTCTGACACTCCCTCCCGCTCCATCCAGAGCGGGAGAAGTCATTTGATGATTTCCCATCCGTAAAAAAAAAAAGGGTGTCACTTGGTGAAGTGTAATCAGGCATAAATTGTCTAGAGAAATACAATCTTAGTGCGTTTATAACCTGATTAATGACGATAAACGAAGCAAAAGTATTTATGTAATGCTCGTAGGTAGTGGCGTTCTGTAATTATTGCTTATCTATCTATACCATTTGGAATAAGGCGTTGTTACAGCAATCTTCATGTCGTTTTCATGTTACAGCATTTTCATGTTTCTATAATTATCTTCTCAACTAAACTAAACATGCCTGCACAAAGAACAGTGGGTTCACCCCAATAATTGAATAGTTCAATGCTATTGAAATTGAACTCCCGACCTTTGCCAGTCAATGCCTTAGCCGCTGGGTTATAGTTACTTAAAATTATTAATATCCCATTAGTACAAAATATTATTGCTGTAATTTGGACATTAATGTCATGTTTTGTTATAACTTTCATTGTAATACAAGCAGTTGATACATTCGGACTTTTGTGCGTGAAAAGAAAAAAATAGTTCTTCAATAGTAATGTGTTTTTTTTTAATTTTTATTTAAATTTTTTTGTCTATTACTAAGGTATTTGCATAATGGTCTTGTGTTATATTTTACAATAAGTATATTTATGGTTATTTTACCTGAATAAAAAATACCATTTGATAATTTACTGACATTTTTATTTTATTTAATGTGATGTGATGTTAGATTCCTGAAAACATCACACCTGTATTTCTCCGAAGGATTAAATAGAGGTGTGCCCACTTTTCACCCAAGTTATTTTCGTCAGGTTATATTTAATTCCCATGTAATGTAACCCATGGATTCCTGAAATCCTTATAACAATATTATACCTATATCAACCCTACCCTTAAAAGGTTTAGACAGCAAAATGTAACTAAAAGCTCAAATAAAAAAAAGTATACATCATTATCTAATCGAAACAATATCAGTTTAATAATTACTGTTTGTCTAGTCTCAAAGATTAAAAGTCTGACATTCATCTGTACCCATATTGATAAGTTCTGCAACCTTAACGGTTGATTATGTTTGATCGGTTGGTCAATATTTGTTTAGTTAGAAAGCAATTATTATAATATTAATGCCTTTATCCTTAAGCTAAACAGACAAAAGGTAGGTAACCAAGAAAAAAAAAAATAAGTCAAAAACAAAATTGATTCAAAAAAATAATTTCCTGTCTCGTTTCTAGATTGTCGTCTATCAGAAACATCAAAACATGCCAGCTGTCAACCTGCGTATAAAACACAGGAAAGTCATAACAGGCTTTTCACAATCATTTCTCTGAAATCAAATCTTCACAAATCACCGTTTCATAGAACAACAGCTGAAAACGGATAATCATAGCGACATATTATGTTTGTTCACTACATTCAATAACATACCTTTCAGTGAACCAGTTAAAGTTGTTATTTAAAGAACCAAACTAGAAATTGGATTGAAAAAAAACGAAAGCTTTCTGAGAAAGACGTAGATACGACGTTGATGTTTTAATGATATTATAAGATTATGGTTTCTTCTTCTTTCTAAAAAAATAGTTTTATGTTTAGTTTATTGTATGAAATAAGAGAAGGACTGAATCTTATGGGTTATAATAAGATATGATTTAGAATAGATTTCTTTCGTAAGTTTTAACAGAGCTGTGCCTATATATTTTGTTTTATGATTTGAATGTTGGGTTTGGCAGATGGATTCTTTGAATAGCATAATAATACATCATCATCTGTAGAAAATTTTGGTCTGTTGGATGGTGGTGGAAGATGGGATGAAATTATAGATATTGAGGGCTCTGGCAGAGGAGCGGATGTTCTTATTTGTATATCTCGTTTCCCTAGCTTCACTGCTTCTGAATTGAGGACTCGGACTGCCTGTTCCAGTTTCTGGACTGAACTTTCTAGTTTCTGGACTGAACCCTCTATACGTTGCAGGACCTTTTGCCCGCCTTGTGCTTCATCTGGTCTTTTTCCTTCACCACTACCTGAAATCTGATCAAATCTCTCATTTGTTGTTTCGATTATTGTAGCCTTTAGTATGGTAATATTGTAACAGTCAACTGCAGATTCCGACCCGTGTATATCAATCTATGCCTTGTGACCCCCATCTGTTGTTGGTTAGTTAAGTGAATTCCAGGCTTGAAGTGGATCTGATTTAACTAAGTTATGCTAGTACTTAGGGTAATTTTGACATTTAGTATTTTGATATTGTATTGAATGTAAAATGAGTATACCTACTGGATGTCACACTTACGGACCCCATTAGAACCTCCATACTTCGCTCCAAAACCCAAATAGTGGATGCTGGCTTTACTGCTGTTAAGTTGAAGTGGAACTGGGCTGGTCACATCTGCCGCATGTCGGAGGTGCAATGGGAAAAAATAACCACTCAATGGATACCAGATAGCAAGAAACGATAACGCGGCAGATGCTGAAGGAGTTGGCGGGATGAGTTGGACTCGTTCTCTAAGGATTGGCCTACAATCGCACTAGACCGCGAGAAGTGGAAGGAGGGAAGGGAGGCCTTTGCCCTGCAGTGGGACAATATAGGCTTATAATAATTGAAATGAGTAACTAAAAACTCAATTTTATTATTCAAAACATTTGCACGCCATAGTTTGTGGCAAACATGTCTGAACCGTTTTTTATTATTTTATGATACCTTGTATGCACTTTTATTATTATAATGTAAACACACATGTTTGGGCAAATAAATATGTCTTACCTTATCTTAAGCCTCAGAGTTTGTGGTAAAAAGGCAGTATAAGTAACCAGGGCTTAGAATGGAAATGAGAGTGGAAATGTATAGGTTATAAGGACATATTCTAACTCTCGGGAGTTGAGGATAACGTATATAATAATCCTCTTAAGTATCCTTCTTTCTAGGAATTACAATGATAGAATTTTTGGATTCACTACGGTAGTTCCAAAGATCCCCCCCTACGTTGAATTTTACCTCTGTCCACTCTCATATATCGTGATAGTATAAACGCTAAAAAGAATCAGCAAACTCTTCACGGTATCCTTAATCGAGATCTTTAGCAGAATAAACACCTATCGGCTGTATCAATAGCCCGTTTATGGCCATTGCCCGTCGCCTGTAGCCTCCCGCCACTGACTTTTCGTTTGTTTTTCTTTCCCCGACTCCATTGTCGCAGGTGGCGATACCCGTGGTATACAGGGTGAAGGATGTTAAATGTTTAAATTGTATTGTTTTTCTGTCTTCTTCACCATCTTTGTACTAGGTTAAAATAATACAAATAATGAAGAGAAAGAATATGGGTTTAAAGAAAAGATTAAGGATGTATCTGAAAGTTGTTTTAGAAGTTTAATAGTTGTTTTTAACAGTAGCTAGCTACAGTCTCTTGGAGTTTGCCAATTATAACAGAATGCGACTTAAATCGTCGTTCCTGACCAATACTCATTATAACAAACTTGGAAGAAATTCCTTAATTCCCTAGTTTACATCTCATATAAATCTATTATACACCATAGATAAATCAGCCTGTAATACAACTAAAATTAAATCACGGAAGAACAGCACCCTGTATACAAACATTACTGGAGCGGGCACCAAACCAACGCTGGACGCAATTAGCAGGTACATTGAAATCGCATTATTGGACGTCGCGCGAAAAGGATCAGCCTGTAGATGTTTTTTTTTTTTGTGAAAAAGAACTTGGTACCAGGTTTTAATACGGAAAAATTCAGAGTTTTAAGTTAGGACACCTGATGGTTCTTCATCTTTACAGTTTTAGGAACCAATTAGGGATATAGGCTTTCGGTTTTCATTTATTCTAGGACCAGTATATTACTTACAGAAAGGTTGTCTTTAAATTCGTTTTATCAGCGTATATTCGTATCATCTCTCACACAGTCTATCCGTGTTTTAGTAATAATAATATTAACAAAAAAAATGGGTTTTTAGCATCAGAAGTATTTCATGATCAGTATAATGGAGTGTCTATTCTTCATCATCGTTCCTTTTCTAATCTACTTGACTGAATTACTATTTTCCTCCCTTTAGCTTAAGGGGCATCCGTGAGTCGCAAGTTGTTCCAGTGTCCTGTCGCCATTTCATCCATCCTGAGTTGTCTCGGCCTACTTCGCCATACCCTAGAACAAATGAACGTGGCACCGGTTTGTAGTGAAAAGCGGCCTTTACACCTAAAAATATTCTAACATTCCTATGACGTCATTAGCAGTGAAAAATTTTATTTAACGTCATAATTACTATAGAAACCGTGGCCATTATAATAATCATTAACTAGTATTAAAGTTGGAAAACTTTTTAGCCCAAAGTTCAATTAGCTTATACTGAAATTTGATTGCGAAGTTTCATCACGACGAAGTTTTAAGGGGCTTAGCAGCAAGTTCTTGCACAGACTCGCTTAGTATCGATTCAGGTAGAGCTGTGCCTAGACTCATTGATTATAGTGGGTAATAGATTTTTATGGCTTATTTTATGTCAATCTAGGGAGTAGTAAACGGGTAAGTCGTTCGACTGGAGATGAGGACTGTGAGTTTGACCTCCAACCGTTGCATTTATTGATCTGAAAAACGAAATTGCGTATTCAAAATTAGTCAGTACGCGTCAAAACGAAATATACGTTGCGGAATATCTTATTAACGATGATAATTTTTTTATTGATTTGTTTCGATTTTAAAGAAGCCATTTTATACGATTTTACATTCTTTTTCCTCATTAATGCTACTGTTTTTACATGATAAGCCAGCATAAAACACCGTCAGCAGATCTTTAGTAATTAATCAACAGGCTGATTTGAACTCAAAAAAAAACTTTTCAAGTTTTTAGTTGTTTAAAACAAGAAATAAATTAGTCTGCTGACGACATATTGGGACGTTACAAAGAATGACGACTCAGAAAAACTACCAGCAAACCCATCAAACAGAATGGACCTCTCTAAATCAATTGGAAACTCAAGCTGTCAATTCAGTACCTTAAATAAAGTCCTCACTTCTTCCTGACACGTTTAATATTCCACTTATACCTTAAATTGTCTCGTTTTCAAGATATATCTGTTGCAGACCTACCTATTGTACCCCGAGGACATACAACTTGCCGTGCGCATAGGCTATTATTTAGAAATCAAGGCACAATTGATTTAGAACCTTATTTCAAAGACACTACAACTCATAATACAGGTCACAAAATTATCTTTCGGAAGCTTTTCGGCTTGTATTCTAAATTCAAACTTGGTTATAGTGCGTATAAGGTTCAGATTCGATGTTTCAAAGGGTGGGTTGCACCGTTTCATTTTACCACGGTTATCGACATTGGATAAAGGGCTGGCCATTAATCGTACTAAGATAATATCAGTTCAGTAATCGCAGATTGCTAAACGCTCTGTTAGTAACTCGCGCGGTGTCGATGGACCTTGGTATAAGATGATACATTTCAACTTACCGGGTTTTGGGTTAGCAAAAAACGGTTGCATTTTTTACCTTTTCGTGGTTATTTATAGAATTGGATTTAAGGAAAATGTATATCTTAACCTTTGAAAAGTAATAAAATAATATTGCTCTTCCTTAAACCACACTTAATGTCACTTGAACAACCTAAGTTTACCTTTTCAAACCGAATTTTGGAATAAAGCAGACAATTTAAACTTCTAAGATTGGACCTAGTACTAGAATAGGTGTAATTACTCCAAATAACTGCTTCAAGTTGTTTTCTGAGTTATTCTTATCCGAAGTCTGTCTATTCCATGGTATGATAATGTTTTTAGCCCGATATCTTGACACATTGCGTTTCTCAATACTCAGCATTCGTGAATCGAATAGTTATATCGAATAATTTATCTGGGGATCTCATAAACTGCACAAGTCATGTCTTGTTTTTAATATGACTGAGATGATCAAGCGAGATTTCCAGCCATTTGCGTCTCATTTTTTCACCCTATTTGGCCAGACGACATCAGCCAATTAGCTATAAGTATACTCATATAATATAATTAGCATATAACCTTATTTACAACAAGTTTATCGACAAGTGGAAACGGTTCAACATCTCAAACAGGTCGTGACTTGCTCAGGACATGCTCCATCCAGTCTATCTGTATGTCCCGCCCAATCTACGTAACCTTGAAGTGTGGAGAATGTTCGTTACTTATGTAACGACATTTTGCATCTGAGCTTGTGTAGATGTTGGTGGTATTTTATGCTAGGTTGATTTTTTCTTCTCTTTTAGTTGAGAACACAAAACTGATGCATTGAATGTCTAAAGATCGGGCAGGTTCGGTCACATGGGTCAAATAACAGATCACAAGTATTACCATTTCTTACACTGAAACTGTTTGGGGTCTGTAACTTTACTTTAGAGCAGATTTTTCATTCATTATTAATGTAGTTAGTAGTAAATTATGTCAAAGTGTCAGATTTATTCTTGCGATGTGAATAATTTGTCGGGAAATGAGCCCTCAATCTAAGTCTGCTTCGGTAAATTATATTTTATTCAAAGGAGGCTGGCGAAAATGGACCCAAAGAATCTAAAAATTAACTAAACTCCGTTCCAGTGTAAATATAAAATAATTATAACTACAGTTTTATGAGATATTTATTTTTAAAATATTGAATTTTTAGGACTCGGGAATCAAAAGTTATAAATATTTTCAATTTACTAAAATTAAGTAATCGTGCAATTACAAAACGCAACTTTTTTCCGATTACGTTCCAATCCAATGACATGTGTTTTTGCTCAAGGGTTTTCTTACTACAAATGGCTCTTTCTCTTAGTTTTTATACATTCTATTATGTCAAAAATTCATAAAAAATAACATGCAAACCTGATATTAAAACGCCAATTAACAATGCAAAAGCATTTAATAAAAATGGAACAATGGCGATTTTATAGTATTTCTTATAAAGGAACGGTATCAATGATGATCGATTGAGTCCCGTCACTACTGTCATTGTCAGATCTGTGATGATCTAGTCCATCGTTATGTTTGTATTTTTGTCTGGGATTTTATGTTTATCATTGGGATTTTGTAGATTCTCGACGACTTGGCCTTTACATCTTGAACTGAAGATAATGCACCCTGTCATAGACTACCTACCGCATTCTTCTCTGGATATTGGAAAATGAGTTGTTTTTGATTTGGACTTTGATTTTAACCACAAACATGCGTTGCGTTAATTTCTTCTTCTCTTACGACTTACGCTCTTACAAAGGTGTCGTCTCTTTGATGGAGGTGCTCAGGGCTTTGAAAAAGTTCAGAGATGGGTGTATCCACGTGATGTAAGTATATTTGTAAAAAAACATGTATTTATATCATCAAGTTAAGAACTTATTTAAGATATCTATCTGAACAACAAACTGAGATTCGTTTAGCTTTTATATGTATAAATACATACTGTTGTAATCTTATATTAGGCTCATTCTTACTGTTGCCCTATACTTTTTCGGACTAAAACAGTATGCAGTAAAAGACTGGCCGAGGTAGCAGTAGTGTATTTTACTGAGATCTTTCAGTCATCAAAATAGAAGATGGGTGGCTGTCGCATTTTGTCATGAAATATTTATACCTAATATTTATATACCCCTCCACAGGTATCAGAGGTCTTCGACCTCTATATCATCTTTAGACATTTCTGTTTTTCTTTTGTTACTTATGGAACTCTTTATGTTTATTACATTATAGGTGAATTTATTTATTTTAACATAATTAATTAATTCCAGATAACAGGAGACGACTGCCTTTGTCACTCATGCTGGGGGCTGATAAGCTGCGACCCTGAAAATGAAACCCGACAGCAACTTGGCCATCGTAACGTCTGTGTTGCATAAAATAAAAACTATGTAAAAATACCAAAAAATAAGATTTATTACTCATACTTTTTTTATTCAACAAACCCTGCTTTTCAATAGCTGTACATAGCTAGTCAGCTCTGGCTGTTATAATTTATGTAAAACAATATTATCTTGTCTCAGCATAATAAGAATCGTTTTACTTGACTATAATTCGCTTATAGATCAAAATCGTAACGACATAGTTTTAATAGTGATTGAACTAATTACAGGGTTGGTAATCAGTTTAGTCTCTAGCTGCAGTCTAGCAGTTTTATGATTCATCAATTAGGTACAGGCAATGAAGTAAAAATTCTGGTTTTGGCTTATGACAAGAAGCAAAACACGTAAAGTCAGAACTAAAACTGCGAGGGAAATACAGTAGTTCGAATCTTCCTTTATGAGTCGTCTTATGTATTATTATATTTTGATTAATCTTAATTACGGAGACATTCCACTGTTAAAAACCTTAGTCGTAAGATTTTTAGGTTATCTTGTAAATAGACGTATATCTCTTTTCTCCCAACTTTTCAGTCTTACTTTCCATTTACTTTTCTGATAGTCTTTAGTCGTTTTATAACTATGTATAAGTTGCTATAGTGAACGCTACCTCTAAGAGTGGGTCCCAAAATACATGTAGTCTCGCCCGTGTCCTTTCAACGCTATAAATTATTAGTCTGAACGACATTTTTGAATCTATAAAAGGTAAGTTGTTACAGATGCTTAACCTCAGCCACCAAGAAAGCAGGTATTTAGAAAAGTTCCACGAAGTATACAAGGAAAGAGTTCCTTGTATACTTCGTGGAACAGTTAAATTCCGGCATCATACGATGCATTTGTGCCTTTTATGACACATGCAACTACTCGTATATTAGCTATGCCGTAAAAAAAACGGCTTCGCAAAAAAAAAAACATTACATTGCAAAAAAAAAAGAATTATTGTATTACAAGTACCGTGAGGGCTGGTTCGACCAAATAGCACATGGAAGGAATTGGGGGTGGCCTTTGCCCAGCATTGGGACAATACAGGCTAACAAAAAAGAAAATGATCTCACTCAGCTAATATTATGCTGTGGTGAAGAGATGAGCCAATCAGAAAAATTATAGGATGTAATTTATTGATTAGTCTGTTTTTAGTGACGCCAGGAATTAAGTTAATGTTTTAATCACCGTCCACAGCTTCTTCTTTGCGTGGCGATGGCAAATTTTCATTAAATGTGTTTGGCCCAAAATTCAGCTATGCGAACTCCCCTCGCTGATGCAGTCATAAGATCGTCCACAGCTGGACATGAGCCGCTCCCAAACTGCGCTACAATACCCTATCGCTTCCAATAGGTGCAACGACCTTAAAATGGCTGGGTGAAATAGGAATTTTAGCAAGCTAAAACTCATCAAACATCGGATCTCTCTCGTTTTTGTTTCATAATATTAAATAACACGCCTCAACTTTATAAGTTTCCCTACATCAATGCATTACCATAAAAATCCTCGCACAAAAATATTTAACACAGACCTCATTGTGCATCAGGCTAGGTATCCTGCAGGTACCTGGCACAATAAGAGCACTAGATGCGCCACCAATTAACGTTATGTTGGACTGACAGACGGAGAGCTCATTGAGTGATTTTGTAGAAGACTGGATGTACCACGATTCTAATTTTGTGAACAAATATTTTCATGGTCCGGTTGATGGCAATATGCTCGCCCCTAATTACTAGGGATTTATACAAAACTGGTGAAATGTTGATTCACGAGGTATAGCCACATTTCTCTCTGCAGAAACCTTCGTGTAAAATAACTTTTTTTTACAAAAAAAAATAACCGACTTCCAAAAAAACACAAAAAAGTGAAAAATAACTTAGTTTTCGGGAGTCGGTGACTTCTGTTTGTGTCGTTGAAACATTTTTGCCACTTGCTTTCGGAAGTCAGTGGTTTCCACTTTTTAGTGTTTTTTTTGGAAGTCGGTTATTTTTCTGTAAAAACGTTTTTTATTTTACCCTTTTTAGTTGTGGTATCTCACATAAATCCTAGCCAAGTATCAATTTTACATTGTAACTAGACAACAACACATCGTCTATACATACGAAAAAGAAAAAAAATGCATAATAAATGGGATTATAAACCTTTTGTTGTCAAGGCTTTATTTTTTAATTCTTTAAAAAAAATATTTTTCTTTTTTTTTTTTATCGTCAAGTGAGTTGTTCATAATGCATCGTCGAAGCCATTTGTTTTTCATGCAAATGTGGCTTTTGACAAAGTATTTTTTTTTATGATACGATAAAAATAGATGGTTAAATAATCTCATGCATCCTTTGTTATTCAATTCATCCTTAATAAATACAAAACTTTTATTTCGTACAAACCGTTCCGCTTGTTTCTTGAATAATTTTCGATGCTCCCTTGAATAATAGGAAAACTAATGTTACGATAAATCAACAAACCATAGAATAATGTTGAAGATTTCAGGGTACCTAGATAAAAATCTTCATTTCTCACAAACCAAACTATAAAATCAACCTAAAGTAGCCACATCTAGCACGTGTAACTCCACGCGACTCTCGACCACGTAGGCTCGAGCGGCAAAGACCTGAGGCCAAGGACACGGGTTCGATGCTCGGTGAATAACATCATGTTCACTGCACCCAGCGAACGGTGATGCATTGAAAAATCACGAGGAATTGTTTACAGCACTGAAATGAGGTTTTATTTCAATATTGTTTAAGGTTTTTTTTTTATTTGAACCAACCAGGTTCATGCGTGCCAGGTGGTGATTGCTCGCTAATTGATTATTTTTCTCTCCTTTCTCAAATATTGGTAACAATGTGTGTTTTTAATTTTGTTTTTTTCTGTTTATTAAATTTTATCTGCAACAGAGTTGGGTTGTTTACGTAGATATGTACATACTGACTTACAACAGAAACTAGTGTTTTCTATTGTTGTTAGTAAAACTAATTTCAATAGGAAAATATTATCTACCTCTATAACTACAACTTTATCGTAGTGGGTTCGAATCAATACTATAATATATACCTAATGGTAAAGGTTCGAACTGGTGACTTCACGAACACGAGCCTGAAGCTAAGCTCTTGAGCTATAACTGAATATTCAAACCGGTTAGGAGATCTAGGGGATCTCCTAACCAGTTTGCTTGCACACATTGCTTGTGAAAAGACGAATTAAAAAGTGTTGTCCTAAAATCTCAAATAAACAGAGTTTACTTAGTTTATTTTATAAAAATAAATAAAATAAAACCGTATTCGTACTAAATCTATTTGCTTTTAATCCCTCCAACTCGAGTATGACAGGTACAGATTTCTAAAGGATCGGATTTTGACCTTTTGGTCGGTCAAAGACTTAGGCCTTACGCAAATCGATGCCTCTTGCAAAGTTAGTGCATCTATATTAATGAGTTTTATAGTTATTCAAGACAGCCCATACTTGCTGATTCTCGGTATTTTGTTTGGGATAAAGACTTGATTTACTTATTTTTGAGTGCGGTTGCTGAACGTGGAGTCATAGGTTCGAGGTCCAGGTCAGGTTATGTTGTTATGCATCTTCAAAAAAATTCCCAAAAGTAAGAACTCAGAATTTAAGCTGGTTTCTGTCTACAGATAATGGTGCAATGGGGCTTACACATAACAGGCGACTTTTGTAGGTCTACATTATTTTAACGTTCAGGACGAAAAGCTATCATCTTCTTTCAGCTAGCTTTCCTATCATATTGTGAAAGGGAATTGAAGCAAGTAGTTAAATGAGATTTATTATTTATGTACCCTCACACTGGAACTGAATTCCACCACCTTGTGCCGATCAATAGAAATATTTAAATATCACTTTTTTTGTACATTGATGGGTTATTTTAACTCCATTAAAAGAAGCATACACAAACTTAATGCATAGACTTTTATCGGGGATGTTTTTTTTTTTTGTTTTGCGATCAGAACTTTGCTTTACATAAGCAATTGCGTAAGCCGATTTCGACTAATTGAATTGATATTTTCAGAGGCAGTTCCACTCGAGTCTCGACTATTCCTCCCATACTCCTGTAAGCTTTGACTCAAATTTACGGGCACACCGGGTCGTCGCACCGCCTATACAGGGCCATCCCACGCCGTGTCTGGGCTGCATGTCTGCTGCTAAACGACCGAAATCGAGCGCTCGCCGCAACTTCGGGTTACTTCGGCTAAATTCGGCTACCGACCGAGGTTTGTGTCATATTCGTAAAGGCTTTTAATGGGAGATGTTGGATTGTTTTATATTTGGAAAAATAATCTGAGGCTTATCATCTGCGTAGCTTTTTCTCAACTATATGTTAAGGACGGCTTCCAATCCAACCGGATGCTGCGTAAATAACAGTATTTTACATCGAGCGACTTCGTAGCCTGACGTCCAAACCCAGTTACTGGATATGCCCCTTTGTTAAACTGGTTGTCTGACTTTCAAGCATGAATTTTGGATATTCTGAGGCCTTTTTTTTCTGATGGGAAATCATCAAATGATTTCTCCCGCTCTGGGCGGAGCGGAAGGGAGTATCAGACTTGACTGAATAAAACCCACCCATGTTCCTTCTTAGCCCTTTGTATTCCAGGGCTACGATATCTCATTCGAACAGCCCTCAGCCTTGGCAGGATATTCTGAGGCCTGGCCTTGTAAAATTTGTTGGAACTCAAAAAGATAAACAGAAGGTCAGTTCGCCACTGTTATGGAGCAGTGTGCGAGTTATAGGTATACAGGGTTGGCGTTGAGACTTCGAATCATATCAATTATGGCCCTATAATTAATAATGTGTCAGCTACAATAAACTACTTATTCCACTTCCGCCTGTGTATTATTTTGGGTTATGGGACATCTCGCCCACAAAAAAAACTGGTCCTCGGGCCAGTTGTTTTATTTTCCTAAAAACTTGACAAATCATTCTCTTCTCGTTTAGAATCCTTGTTTCATAATAAGTGTACATATGGTTTCTGTCACTCGTAACGGCCTTAGTACTAGAAATCATAAGCAGCAACACGCCACAAGATTTCTAACAAAACAGAGTATTTAAGGAATTGAACCTAAAACTTCGCAATCAAACTTGAAACTGCTATACCATAATATTAATAATAAATGCAAACCCGCTAATTTGAAAATTACGGCAAAGTGCCACTTATTTCATAATTAACTTTAAACGCTTCCTTATGGTTAAGAGGAACCGCACTAGTGATATAAAGCACAGCAGGATGTTGAACCGGGGTAATTACGTCATAGTTTTAGTAAGTAATATTAAAAGCAATTTTAAAAACAGTGATGTCATCAGGAGTGACGTATCACTGCTTGACAATATGCAATCAGCTCAAGCGTCAAGCGTCATGCGTGTTGCGGCTGCCGAAAAAACAAATGAAACATCTTGTCTAGTTGTATCCCACGTCACCGGTCCTCATACGAAGGAACCAGTGCCACACGACCCGTTTCGCTGACGTTAATTCCATCAGCTGAGGTGTCTGCGTCAAGATGACTGGACCTAGAGAGATTTTGTAATTTGTCACAATACCAAGTTTGTTTCCATTAGGTTCTAGGGTTCCAACAGGAATTATTTTGTGTTTGTTCAACGATGACACACTTCAAATTGATAGGCTTAGTTGACCATGATGGATTTCGTATGTGGGACTAGTTTATGATTATTTATCCATTTTGAAAAGGGGAAACTGGCTGTTACGCCCAGTTTCAAGTGGGACGAGTGTCCCTAAGTCATAACCGACCGATGATACAGTTCACAGTAGGGGTAGGCGGCTACCTAGGCGTTATTTATGCACCTTCTCGTGCACAAGTCTTTAAATCATAAAATCAATTAGTTATGCGAATCTAATGATTATGATCGGTTGATTTATTACGGGAGGTTAATTTCATCGATTGATTTCATAACTGCGTCAGATATAGTTTTATCGAGAATAAATTAAATTATCGACGGCAGTAAAAAAGATTCAAGTCATTGTATGTTAGTATAATTACCTACTCCGAGTTAATAATAATTGTGACTTCTTAACGTTTATCATCATGACGAACTTATTCCTATAATATGGGTATATATGTGGATTCTGAAAATTCGTCACAATGATTTTTGTACAAAGACAGGGTTTCTTGTAAATATATAATTTACTAGCCTGTTACTTTGACTCCACTTTGATCAACAGGGTTCGTTTCAAGCCCGCCCAGACTGAATTACTACGATACTGACAGCATTTGGACTTACTCTAGCTAAGCTGATAGTGTTCAGTTTCATTTTTAATATAAGCTTAATGTAAAGGCACGGTTTGTCGATTTTTAGGGTTCCGTAGCCGATTGGCAAAAAACGGAACCCTTATAGATTCGTCATGTTTGTCTGTCTGTCTGTCCGTCCGTATGTCACAGCCACTTTATTTCGAAACAATAAGAACTATACAGTTGAAACTTGGTAAGTAGGTGTATTCTGTCAACCGCATTAAGATTTACATACAAAAATAGAAAAATAACCATAAAGGAGATTGCCCAACTGTGGTCCAAACGCTGCCCAGGAATGGGAGTACCCGCGCTGGGTACCTGGCACTAATCTATGTCTAAATCCAAAATATTTTTAAAATCTATCCTGGGGTTCCCATTTTATTTACCTATTTATTATGATGATATTATTTTGTGTATTATTTTTCTTTTACATACTGTTAAGGCTCATTTTATGTCCTCAACTAAAGACATTTTGTATAATTAGACAGTTTTAGTACTTATTACCTCCGTATTAAAAGTGATAGATATCATAACAAAAAAAAAAACTGAAATGGCATGTTTATTATTTATTTTAGAAACAAGGATTTTGAAAATCGGGCAGCGTTTGGACCAATTCTCATACGAACATGAGCAATGTCCTTTTGGGGGTTCCCCATACTTAGAACTGATACTCAATTTTTTTTAACAAACTCTTACGTGTGGGGTATTTATGGATAGGTCTTAAAAAATGATATTGAGGTTTCTAATATAATTTTTTTCTAAAGTGAATAGTTTGCGCGAGAGACACTTCCAAAGTGGAAAAATGTGTATCCCCCCCCTCTAATTTCTAAAGTAAGAGGATGAAAATTCTGAAAATATTTAGGATTATAGAACGTAACAAAAACTTTCAACGAAAATTGGTTTGAATAAGATATATTGTAAAGTTTTTGAGATATAGGACTTTCTCATCAAACTGCAGCAGTAACTTTGTTTTTCATTAATATACTATGAAAAACAAATTTAGTTTTGCTGTTACATATAAAAATAATTTAATAATATTAAAAGTATTCTTTATTTTATTGTTTGGTGGTACGGAACCCTGTGGGCGTGTGAGTACGACACGCACTTGGCCGGTTTTTCATTATTATGTGCTTTCGGAAAAAAAACACTACTGCAAAGTCATTCTAGGCTGAACTGCACCTCACAGATACTTATAAAACCATTTTTGTTAATATTATTTCTGTATAAGGACCTTTTGATTAATATCCCCGTCTCTAGTCACACCCACGCTTAAATAGGGTTCAATAAGTCGCCAATAACTCACTTTCAACGATTCTTAAAACATCTTTATATTTTACACCCACACTTATGTCAAACTTATGACTATGTTTATTACATAAACGTATATATATTAACATTATATTCATAAACGTATTAAAGCTAACGGCAGTTAATGATGACTGGGTTCACTTGGAGTTAGGGTAGTGATGCACTAGTTCGTAACATAGGTATTTCTAAACAAGAACATCTGTGGTGATGTTTGGATAGGTATTTAGTACTTAGTAAGTTTTAAAAGTGTGAAACTCAAAAACCCGAACCCAAATGGTGAAACATCACCATCACCCACCATCTCCAAGCCCGGAGATGGTGGGTGTGCCTCCTGTTGTCTGGCTCGGTGTCTCATCAGCATCGGTGACATTCATGTCGGTTCATTTTCTGTACTTATATTACATTTTTGGTGCTATCTTATCCCTGATTTGATCGTTTTTTTTTTCTTTTCATTAACCCTAATTATTATTTGTATGTAGGTACATTATTTACAAACTACAATAATGCTGTCAAAAAGAAAAGTGCTGAGAAGACTGGCTGCATCGTCACGTTGAATTGCAATGCTTATTGCTTTGTCTTTGGCCAAATTAATTATTATGAAATAGGGTTGTTACATTTAAGTTGCAATCGTTATTTCACGAGGTTATCACCTTAGTGCTAGTCACTTACCAATTTTAAGCTAATTTAGTTTGAATAATTATAAATCGTCGATACGAGAAGTCACTTTATGTAAAATATTGAGACCATTGGGACATTCAACCAACTCCGTTTTGGTACCAAAACCGTTTAAGCTAAAGCAACTTGTAACTAGAGCCTGTCCACTATCCTGTCTATTAATCAAAACATTATCGAGAGCTTACGCACTAGTGGATCAGCCGCTTTACCTGCGGCCTACGCTCTTATTATAAATTATTAAAGGTTACCACTCCGAGGCTGTATTAGGCTGATCGTTACTCTGCTGATTGCATGAATGTCTCAGATTATTATAACTTGCATAATAAGTGTCTCTTCGATGCATTGCACTTAATAACTGTGTAAACACCTTGAAGTTGGAATTGTTTTAAGTAAAATTAAAACATGGGCATGCATGTTGATTCTTGAAGTGACTATTGGTTGATATAGAATACTGTTAAAGACGTTTTACTATTGGAAAGGCTATCACTTGGCTTTGCAGATTTCATTTGTTTAATAGTTGTAGTAATATAGAGTCTTTTCTGTGTGAAGTTATATTTACTCTACAATCGCTAGTATTCATGTTAGAAAGTATCATTCGTCCATAATCATACAGAGATACGTACAGCTAAAGGCAAGGTGCCATGATACATAAAAATATATTTACAATTTTATAGGTTTACTGAAATGAAAATCACGCAATAAACCACCATTTTACATGTACACATACGCAAATGTTTTCTCATGCTTTAGCAATAATTACGACAAAAATTACCCTTATTTTTAATACCAAAATTTGGTGAGGTTGTCGACAAACCAACGTCAGTAGTTATGTGAAATAAAAAACACCGCAGTGAGAAGATTAATGCGACCAATATTCCGGGGGGATGCAACTCCGGGGTGGTTTAAAAATGTATTAGAAAACTTGTATGATTTATTGTTTTTGTATTAGGTATGTTTTCAAGTTTATCTGTATCGTTTTAGGGTTGAATCGTGAGAATTTGTTAAAGGGTTTATTGAGAGAGAGAGAGTGAACGTTTTTTTTAAGAGTTTTGAGGTTAATTATTTGGTTTTTGTACCTTAAGTCTCTTTATTTTCATTTCAAAGATTTTCTTTTCGTCAGATAAATTAAAAGGGGTAGCGAGACAGGCCGAGAACATCAATGCTGGGTTAATAAGGCCACAAATTTTTCCTCTGTAAGAGCGAGTAAGTTACTATCAACCACGTGGGCTCAATGACGTAAGTGTCTTCGATCTTTTCAGAGTTATTTATTTATTCCAAAACACCGCTTTGTTGCCGGCAATCACATATATCTAGTATTCCATTATAAATCTTATCCAGTATGATTGACGAGACTACTGTACCTACTAATTATTAAGTCAAATCTTTTCTCATGTGATAAGACGCAGATTTCTCTGATTTTGAGATTCTGAGGTTCTAAACGAAGGAGGCCTTCTCATAATATCCCTACCCGGAAATTAAAGATTTTTGTGTTAACATTAACATTAATTAATTATTTTAAAGAAAACTATACTTTAAAAAAACATATACGAATACACACTGGTGAAAAACCTTACAAGTGTGACACTTGTAAGGTTTTTCACCAGTGTGTGTACGAATATGGTTTGCTAAATGAACCTTTACGCTGAATCTACGCTCACACAAATCACACTTGTAACGTTTTTTTGCCAGTGTGTGTACGAAAATGTTTTGTTAAATTAACCTTTACGCTGAATCTACGCTGAACCATCACACTTGTGAGCCAAGACAGACGTTTAGACAGCTGAGGTGTACCCGATTGTACACCCACATTTTACCAGATATGTTTTAGGGGGCGAGCCTATTGCCATCAATCAGGCTGTTACTGAGAAATTTCAACCCCGGGCCTCATGCTCAGCAGTAGCACTGATGACCAGTAGACCAGCGAAGAAGGTTGTTAACTTTTAGTAGAAGACTATTCACCTCACGTTATAATACTTCCTTATCCGCCATCTGTTGCTTCAAACAACAATAACATGAAGTATTAACATACCCGTAACCACATAATATTGAAGCGCAAATTATAATCAAATAGAAAACAATAGAGTTGTTCTGAGGTTTTTTATTGCAGGTCGTTAACCCCGGGTCGTCTGACAGTAACCTCTGTGACGTTAGTCAGGCGGTGTAAACGATTGTCGATTTAAATGTGTTATATGTATATAAAACTATTATATGTAGAAAAAATTTCATCATCTGCCTAGCCTTTTCCCAAACTTTCTTGGGGTCGGCTTCCAGTCTAACCGGATGCAGCTGAGTACCAGTATTTTACATGAAGCGACTGCCTATCTGACCTCCACAACCCAGTACGATACCCCTTGGTAAGACTTTTTTTTGGCTTCTGACTACTCGTAACGACTGTCAAAGATCTACAAATGACAGCCGGGACCAACGGCTTAACGTGCTTTCCGAGGCACGGAGGAAACTCGGTATGTAATGATGGTCACCCATCCACGGACCAACCTCGGCAAGCACGGCTTAACCTTAAAGATCGACCCGGGTGGCTGTTATTATTTAGCCACGAGCTCCTCTATGTGTAGAAAAAATTTACTTACGTAAAACCGAACGAAGCCTTTTATCATTAATCTAGGCTGCTATTGAAACCTAATAAGACATCTCACAGACTAACTACACTATTATCCTTCTTAATCCACTGAATGTTTTTCTTTAAAGTTCGCTCTCGGCTATCGTCTTAGACTGAATCCAGGATCATATCCTTAGTAGACACTTTTGTGATCTAGTGATCAAAAAATTGTGCTGATGCATGTATTGAATCTGGCTAACTATAACGGTTCATGAGATACGGCCTGGTGACAAGACGAACAGCGAAGTCTCAGTAATAGGGTCCCGTATAATCTCTAAAAACCTAAAATAAATAACTCAAGCGTCGTAGAGTCGAGGGTCCGCTTTGTTTAGTAAAAGGGTCATGGAGGTAAGTATTTAAAGTAAAGTTAAAACATTAAAAACTTGTAAAAATGTTGGAATCCATTGGAATCCGTAAATAAAAATCCTCTTCCCCCCGGACCTCTGAGGAGATCAGACGCTTACACAGTAGACTTATTGTCAATTTTAAATAAAATATTAACAAAATTAATACAAGTAAATCAACTCAAAAAAATAGGAGTGCATAAATTCGGAGGAGCTTCATTGTGTTGCGCGCGATCATCACAGTGACAGTACAAGCAGCAGGCAGTGAGTCACCGCACCATCACCACTACCACCGCCAGCAAAGCTACGCCCACTGCTGCTGCGAGACCAGCCCACAAGGGCGGCACGCGTCCTGGCCAATTAGCTGCGCACGAGTAACGTCACCGCACCGAGCTTCTCCAGCGGAGGGAGGTATGTGATCTGCTGTACTCTTCGCATATAGTACTCCACTCGTCACACTGTGGCTATCGCCGCTCTTCGCTGCAGTCCTGGTACTCACACCTTACTCGTTAAATATGTCATTTCACCGAACACCCCCGAAGCAATCAATTATGTCGGCGACTGATTCGGAGAGTGTGGATGGAAGCGTATCAGACAATTTGAACGTTGTCTCACAAACCAATATTAACACGAGTCGCTTGAAAAGAAAGCGGGAAAATGAATTGGTGCAATTTATGAATGAAGTAAGAGAAATGTTCGAAAACTTTGTCACATTGCAAAATAATAAACTACAAAACTTGGAGTCTTCATTATCCGAAATAAAGAAGCAAAACGATAGCATAAATACATCTTTAACTGCACTGTCTGATAAATATGATGACATTCAAAGAGAATTAGAAAGTTTGAAGCTGGAACGCAAAGAACAGTGCGTTTACATAAAGAGTCTAGAGGATAAGATAGAGAATTTTGAAAAACAATCTTGTACTACAAAGCTAGAGATAAGAAATGTGCCTAAACTACAAAACGAGACAAAAGACAGTCTTTGTAATGCAGTTATTAAAATCAGTGAAATACTAAACACTCCTTTGCAAACTTCCAATATTAGAGACATCTATAGGCCCTTCGTGAAATCAGATGTTGTTAAACCAATTGTTGTGGAATTTACCTCGGTTTTAACAAAAGAAAATGTTATGAATAACCTCAAAAAACTGATCCTGCAACAAAAAAAAGATAAACTGAATACCTCTATTTTTAACTCAGAAGGCCCACAGAAACCGATATTTATTTCGGATTATCTTACTCCAAAGGGAAGACGACTATTCTTTTTGGCGCGTGACTTTGCAAGTACCCACAATTATGGATTCTGCTGGACTTCATATGGAAAAATCTATCTTAGGAAGAAAGAGGGAATGCAGCATATTCGCGTCGAAGAGGAGGCAGACCTTATTAAGTTAAGGAAAAAAACAACCGAGTGACTATCCGTCCTTGCCAACACTCGCCGCATTATAGCGTTTTCATGCGTACTTAACTCTGATAATTTATTATTCAAATGGCACGTTAACACGCTAATAGTTTTAATTTTTTACTCTAAAAATTTCTTTTTTCTATTTTATACACACTCTACACAAGCACAAAACCACACAAAAATTTTATTTATTGATAAATCCCACTGTTACCAATTTATCAAATGCATATTTTTATTATCTAAAAGTAATCGTGAATGTTCAGAATTTGATTATTTGACCGTCAAGAACTGCAGTGACTTTTTGCCTTTATTTCAAGATAATCACTCTATTTATATTGTTTTGATGTCGAAGTTTAGTTCTAGGGGAGCTATTAGTACATTCCTACAAGGTACTTTGTTATTTATTGGTATTAAAAATGGTTGATTTTGTCTCCGAAATTGATAGAATATCTGTTTCTGATTCTCGATATTGTGACGTCGAGGATTGTAGCAATTTAGTTACAAGCCCAGCTAATTGCCTGACAGTATTAACTCAAAATATTAGAAGTGTTTCACGAAATTTTGATGATTTTGTTTTAATGTTGAACAGATTAAGGATTAACTGCGATATCATTATCCTGACTGAATGTTGGCTATCGTGCAACCCCGTGGTACCGAGTTTGGACGGTTATAGTTGTTACACTACTGAAAACTGCGTTAACCAAAATGACGGAGTTGCAGTATTTTGTAAATCGAATCTTAGTATTACCTGTGAACAGCCAAGCTGTCAAGGCCTTAATTGTCTTGTTATTAAGATTGGTAATGAAAGTGTCTTACTAGCCATTTACCGATCGCCTTCGAACAGAAATATTGACACTTTTCTCCTATCCTTGAATAATATTTTAGATAAGCTAGGGAGTTTCAAAAACATATCTATTATTGGAGACATAAATATTAATATCTGCCCTGATTCTCATGAGTCAAGGTCGCTGGACTATTTGAATTTGTGTTCGTTTTATGGCCTTTTACCTGCACACTCTCTCCCGACTAGACAAAATAAATCATGCCTTGACCATGTAATGCTAAAAACTCAAAACTCAGCTCTAACACTGGTGTTAAACTCTGCAATCACGGACCACCAAGCTGTCCTACTCTGCCTGCAACTTAAACAAAAGAGAACCTTTGCTTATGTATCTATGAACCGGATGGATAGTGTTGGGCTAATTTCAGATCTCACTAAAATCGATTTTACCACTATCTATATGTCAACCGATCCAAATTTTGCAATAGAATACTTCTCAGCGTCAATTCAAAGGGCTATCTTGCAAAACTCACTTACAATAAAGTATCCAAGACGTCAACAAATTTTAAAGCCATGGATTACACCTGGGCTCCTGAGGTGTATTCGACATAGGGACAGGCTTCATAAAAAAATGCGAGAATCACCTAACAATGAGATCCCCAAAATGATTTATTCCAGATATCGAAATCATTGCAATAACCTATTAAAAAAGGTCAAACGAATGTATGATAGAGATTTATTGACAAAAGCTGGAAATAACAATAAAAAAATATGGGAAGCTATCAAAACAATCACAAATTCAACTAAGTTGAAACATAGCGCTACGAAATTACTGAATCCATCAAACCCAAAAGAATCTGTAGAGAAGGTGAACGATTTTTTCTCGTCAATTGGCAAAAAGCTGGCTGATAACACTCATTCTTGCTCAAACCCTAGCCATAGTGTTTTTAATAAAACGCCCCCACAACTGGTTTCCAATTCTTTTGCATTGCTGGAAACCGATGAATTTGAAGTGGAACGTTTAATAATGAACCTTAAAGATGAATGTTCTGTTGGTTGGGACTCTATACCAAATAGTTTTCTTAAAGAACACAAACACATTTTAGTTCGTCCATTAACATACATTTTTAACCTCTGCTTAACAAAGGGTCGGTTTCCTACGATGTTAAAGAAATCAGTTGTACGCCCAATTTATAAGTCAGGTGATAGGGACCGTGTCACTTATTATAGACCCATCTCTATATTGCCTTCGATCTCCAAGCTTCTGGAACGAATAATAAATAGTAGACTGATTGACTACCTGGAGAAAAATAATCTTTTATCCAAGAACCAATTTGGTTTTAGAGCAGGCAAGTCCACAAGTGATGCAGTCCACGAGCTCCAAGATTATGTGGTAAAGAATATCGATTCTGGTAAAAAGACAATAGGCATTTTCTTGGATCTAGCCAAGGCATTTGACACGGTCTCAACGCCTCTACTTATTCAAAAATTAGAACGCATCGGAATAAGAGGAATTCAACTAGAACTTTTAAAGGACTACCTGTCTAATCGTTTTCAGTGCGTTAAGATTAATGACACTATCAGCAGTGATTTACCAATCACTTACGGAGTTCCGCAAGGGAGCATTCTGGGACCACCACTCTTCCTTGTATACTTAAATGACCTCTGTGAACTAGACCTTTCAGGAGGTAAAATTATTTCATATGCAGACGATACAGTTCTGTTGTTTTCTGCTAATACCTGGGACAAAGTATATAGGGATGCACAGGACGGATTCAATGTTGTGACCCACTGGTTGCAGAATAACTCCCTGACTCTTAACCCGGATAAAACGCAGTATATGATATTCTCGATGCGCTCTCTTAATCATCAGCTTCCTTATACCTCCTCCATTACAGCACATAGCTGTTTTAATAGCTTAGTATGCTCGTGTCCAACATTAATAAAGACGACGTCAATTAAATATCTTGGAGTTATTTTAGACTGCAACCTATCCTTTAGAGACCATATTCACCTGCTTACATCTAGGACGAGGAAACTAATATATGTGTTCAGGAACCTCAGACATGTTGCACCCCCAAAATTAGTGAAACAAGTTTACTTAGCACTCGTACAGTCCATTCTTCAATACTGTATCACAGTTTGGGGAGGTGCACATAAGACTATATTAAAGCCCTTAGAAATAGCCCAGAGGGCAGTTCTTAAAGTAAGTACTTTTCGTCCGTACTTGTACCCAACCCATCTAGTTTATCAGTCTTGTGAGGTCCTGACAGTTCGACAGTTGTTTATAGTTCTTGTGGTTTTGAAGCAACACGCTGTACAACAATATTCAAAAGTTGATCTAGCTAGAAGACGAAATGCTATTAGTAATATTGTTCGACCTTCCTTCAGACATGCTTATGTTAATAAATATTTTTGCTTCCTAGGACCTTATTTATATAATAAAATTAATGACGCCTTACAAATATACCCGCTGAATAAATATATATGTAAACGTAAACTCTTTCAATATATTTGTAATCAAACTTATGAAGAGACAGAAGAATTGTTAAAAATATTGAAATAGTAAACTCTTACACTCACCCTCTCACATTCTTTCACACACTTTCACACTCTACTCACCGAGAGGTCAACACTCCACACTTCATTTTGTTTTGCTTTATTTTGAGCTTAGTTTTGTGTAGAGATATACCTCCTTGTATTCATATGTCTCATTAAGCTAGTATTGTAAAGGTAATCGTAAGGAAGAGCGCTGATGTCTGAGATACAGATATTTTTTATCTAGTTCAGACACAGATGCCTCTAAAATAAAAAATTAAGAAAAATGTAAATTGTCCTGTATATCTGTTTAAATGTAACCTATGTTTGTGTCAAATAAATTATTATTATTATTATGTCCTTTATTCATTTATACTCTTATGTTTTATATTTTTACATATTTCTTACAAAAAAATAACAAAAAACATTTAAAAATATAAAAAACAGGTTTCCGCCGGTAACGAGAGCAGGGTCCAAGCTACCGGTGGTTAGGGCTGCAGAGACAGGAACCTCCTCACAATGCGGGCCGTATCGAGGAGTACTGCCTTCTGAATCTGACTCTTGATCCAACCGCCAAGTGAGAGCTTCGACAGATGTTCGTCGAGGCTCTTGGCCATAAGGCCATTGGCCGTTACGACAATCGGCACAATGATAGCCGAGTCCACATTCCACATATCAACAACCTCGTGAGCCAAGTCAAGATATTTTATTTGTTTCTCTTTCTCAGCTTTCACGAGGTTTTCGTCATGCGGGATGGTAACGTCGACTATCATTGCGCGGCGCGCTGATCGGTCTACCACCACTATGTCAGGCTTATTGGCAACAATAGTCCTGTCAGTAATGATAGACTGATCCCAGTACAGCGTGACATGGCCTTTCTCGAGAACTGGGTCGGGCACATACTTGTAGTACGGTACCTCAGATTCCACAAGTTTATATTTCAAGGCAAGTTGCTGGTGAATAATCCTGGCTACTTGGTTGTGCCTGTGCAAGTACTCGCCGTTAGCCAGACGAGAACAACCAGAAATAATATGTCTGATGGACTCACCCGGACAGTGGCATGCCCGACACACGTCCACCGTCCCGTCCTTCATAATATGTTTCCGGTAGTTGTTCGTTAGCATAACTTCGTCCATAATTGCACAGACAAAACCTTCAGTTTCCCCAAAGAGGTCGCTGAATCGTAGCCAGGACACGGACGCTAGAAAATCTACATCGGGCCCATGAAGAGCCTGGTAGAAGCGACCGTGAAGCACCTTGCCTTGCCATACTTCCTTGCGGTCATCGGTACTAAGTACAACAGGTTTGCGCCAGTTCTCTTTAGCCATGGACAGCGGGGTGAGTACCTTGTCCACTGCGACCACATCTCGGTGCATACCCACCTCGGCTTTCAAAAATTATTCTCTGAGGCTGCACACCTCGCGGTTGTGGAGGGTTTTCGCATTTAAAAAGCCTCGACCCCCGCACTTCCGCGGGATGTACAGTCTCATTACCGATGATCGTGGGTGATGCATCCGGTTTGCAGTCAGCAATGTACGGACTCTCCTATCTAGGGCGTCGAGTTCGGTCTGAGTCCATTTGAGTATGCCGAAAGAGTACATTATAACCGGCATGACCCAACCGTTGAAGGCGCGCACCTTGTTTCCGCCTGAAAGAAGGCTCTTTAATACCTTCTTCAGGCGACCGAAGAAGCGCTCCCTCAACGACTGCTTCATGTCAGCTATGTTAATGCCTAACGCTTCCGACATACCCAAATACTTATAATTTTCGGATGAGGAGAGAGATCTGAGGTGTATGGAATCCGACAGTTGGATTCCCTCGGATTCCATAATCTCTCCTCGCTTTACATACATGACTGCACATTTGTCCACACCAAATTCCATCCTGATGGCGCTACTAAAAGTTTCAGTTACTTTCAGTAGCTTCATCAGTTGTAATTGGTTAGGAGCAAAGAGTTTCAGATCATCCATGTAAAGAAGGTGAGATATGACCTGACCACCTCTCCTCAACCGGTAGCCTAGGCCTGAATCCTCCAGCAATGTGCTTAGAGGATTCAGGGCCAGACAGAACCAAAGTGGACTCAGACTGTCGCCCTGAAATATTCCCCGTTTAATCCACACAGGCTCATCGTTCCCCTGGATCTGTCGACATCCTGGATATCGAAGCACTGTCCTCCATTGCCCCATACACGACTCAAGAAAGGCGCGTAGAGTTGCATCAATCTTGTACAACTCCAGCACCCTCATGAGCCATGTATGTGGCACAGAGTCGTAGGCCTTCTTGTAATCTATCCAACATGTCGACAGATCCTTGCGGGATCGACGAACCTGTTGGCTGATGGCCATGTCGATGAGGAGTAGCTCCTTAGTACCACGGGACCCGTTCCTACATCCATTCTGAGAGGCCGACATAATAGAATTATTATCAATGTGTTTGTTAATTTTCTCTCTCAAAATGGATGTAAGAAGTTTATAGACCGTCGACAAACACGTGATCGGTCTATAATTCTTGGGTTCCGTAGGACTACCTGACTTATGGAGCAGGTGGGTAACACCCGTTGTAAGAAACTCTGGTAGCGACCCAGACTCTAAGCATGACTGGAATTGAGATGCCAGGCAAGTGTGTGAACTACTTAGCCATTTGAGCCAGAAATTGTGCAGTCCGTCCGGTCCCGGAGATTTCCAGTTCGGTAACGGACGAACTGCTCTGGCAACATCTAATGGCGTTATTATAATTTTATCCATTTCTGGTATAGATTCACACACTCGCTCGACATCTCGCATCCAGTCAGCTTCAGTATGACAGACGGGCACCGACCAGATGTTGCGCCAGAATGAACTAGTGGCGGCATCATCTGGACGGCATACGTCTGTCACATTTTGTTCGGGTCGCTCCCAAGCTCTGTATACCCACCTCTCATCGCTCCGGAACATGCGATTCTGCGAGTACCTATCAACCCTACGCTTATACCGCCGAATACGGTTCGCCCATGGATAAACTTTCTGCTTCAGGAAGTCGATGCGCTCTGTGACACGGGACATGTATTCTTGAGGACTGATTCCAGTCCCCGAGAATGCCCGCCTCACAAAGCGCATCACACGTGGTCGTGTGTTGCCCTCCCTGAAGCAGTATAGTTTGCCGATGAGTACCCTGGTCCCGTCGATACGGGATTATTATTATTATTATAAAAGAACAAAAAACTGATCCCAATGTCGGGGTGTATAAGTGCCTTTCGGCTTCTTATTTTTTTATTATTTTATTTCTTCTTTTGATTCTTCTTATTTTTTTATCTTCATCATGAAGTGTTCACAATTATTTCTTAAATTCTTCCTTAATTTCGTAAAAATATCGTCAACTTTTAAAAAGGAGCACTCAATCCACACGCACTTAATAGTATATTTACTACAAAAACAAAACTTCCAAACAAACTTTGCAAAAAATGCCCAATTTTTGCATAAAACTATTTCTCTATATGCCAATTTTCATGTTATCAATAACATCTGTACCATTCCATTTGATCATGACAATTTAAAAACTTATAATTTTCATGTTCTATTCAATTCTATCTCTGTTCACATGCACTCCACTAGATATGGCCTAAAGATAAGGTCTGTGTGTTTAAAGCATAAAGATCATAGCAATTAGTAATTGCGAAGGAGAGTGCTTCTATGAGACCAAGGTATGTATATGAATCGAGATGGCTCATGACTTGTATTATTGCAAACATTAACATAGTTTTATGACTTTTGTTAATGCAGCCAGCAGTTGTTACTGTTATGTAGTTAATTAAAATATTGTATTATTGTGAATTATTGATGTTGATTAACTATTGTGATTTATATATTTTATTATTTACCTTTAAGCACACTAGTACTGACAGACGCCATCCGGTCAAGACCTACCCGAAACTTTAAAATTTTTCCATTCTCCATGACTCTATTCTTTAACGATAAGATAAAAATCTATTAAAGAAATTTGACAGATTGTTGTAGCTTGATGTGCAGGCGTCTGTACACATGCAGATTAATGCATATTTGAAGTATCGAGGTCTTAAAAAATATACATCAATACTAATGCTCTCCGGTATTGGTCTGGTCTGAAACATTTCTGGCTTCATTCAAAGTCAAAGTCAAAGTCAAAGCATTTATTTCAATTAGACCATTACAGGCACTTTTGAAAGTCAAAAAAAAACAAAATAAAACGCGAAGCTACAGTCCCAGTCACAAGGCATAATAACTTATGAAAGTACTGTAGTTGCCCATTCCGTAGCGTAGATCTCTATGGAGAAGAACGGGCAAGAAACTCCATGGACACTCTTTTAAATCAAAATATGTTACAAAATCTTGGTTACATCATTCATGTTAAGAATTACAAATATGTGAGAACAATGTAGAAATACGGGCAAGTTAAGAGCGTCCAGAGTAAAAGATTAAATCAGTAATTAAAATTAAAGTAATTAAAATAAACCGTGGCAGCTAAGAGATGACCAGTCACAACTGACAGCGCCCGTTCACGAACATGACGCATGTATCAGCCATCATTCAACTCAACCATTTTGAAGGGAACTAAACGACCCGACACACCCGCCACCATCAGCGTGACATTTAAGTGAGCATGACATTCACTCAACCACCAGGGTAATTTCGCGTCAATGAAAGATGTAGGTACTCATTAAGTGGTGGCTTTACAGTACATAGTACTCACACATGTACTATGCAATTATATAATACTAAGAGATTGAATCTATACAATGCAAATATATTTTTACAATCTTCTGCAGCTTTCACAATAACTTCACTTTGTAATTCAGATGATTCCGATTGCCCCTATGGTTGTGGAGCAGGACCAGCATTGCGCCAAGCATTTTTATCATCAATATAATCCCCCAACTTATAATATGCTTGCCTACATAGTGTGCGTTTTATGCAAGATTTAAATTTCGTTTCATTCAGTTGCAGAATGGGGGGAGGTATTTTATTGTAACATTTTAAACAATACCCCATGAAAGATGAGTCTACTTTAGCTAACCTGAAACCTGGCTGAACTAGTTGGTCCCTGTTTCTAGTATTATAGTGGTGCCGGTCACCTCTTCTACTAAATAAATGCAGATTTTTTCTAACGTACATGATGTTTTCATAGATGTATTGACAAGGTACCGTCATGATGTTAATTTCCTTAAACAGTTCTCTTAGAGAATCGCGCCTACGTAGATTATATATGGCTCTGATAGCTCTTTTCTGCAGAATAAATATAGACTCGATGTCTGCAGCCCGTCCCCATAGTAAAATACCGTATGACATAATACTATGAAAATAACTAAAATACACTATCCTCGCGGTATCTACATCAGTAAATTGACGGATTTTTCTGACAGCATATGCTGCTGAACTCAGCCGTCCTGCAAGAGATGTTAAATGAGGACCCCATTGTAGCCTTGAGTCGAGCGTGATCCCCAAGAAAACAGTTTCATCGACAAATTCAAGTTTCTCTTGATTCAATACTATGTCACAGTCACTACATTTGACATTTGGTAGAGAAAATCTTATGCACTTAGTTTTTTTCCCATTTAATACTAAATTATTAGCGGTAAACCATTTATGAATCTGCATAAGAGCGTTATTTACGTCGTCAAGATTTGTGGCACGTCTGCTTATCCTAAATATTAAAGAAGTATCGTCAGCAAACAACACCATTTGTGGTTGGTTTTTAAATAAATGGGGTAGGTCATTAATATATACTAAAAAGAGGAAAGGACCCAATATCGAACCTTGTGGTACACCCATTTTTACTTTTAAACCCATCGAATTTACACCATTTACTTGTACTTGCTGCTGTCTATCATTCAAATACGATCTTACTAAACTGAGCGCAAGTTTACCTAAACCGTAATGCTCAAGTTTCAAGAGCAATGTTTGGTGATTTATGATTTGCCTTACCTTTGCTTAAAGATAAGGCAATACTTAGAAAGCAGTCGTTGTGACTAAACTTCTTAACCCTTTTTCAGAAAAGAAAAGAAATCCTAAAATCAAAGCCAATTATAACAAGAATTAGTGATGACACACACTCCAATAAATAATCGTTATCGATACTCTGCACGCTCGGGGACAACGTATCGACAGCCGACAGCAACACGAATACAATTTGTAAGATAAAATAATGTTTTGGGTTGCGAAACGTTGCGTCACGAACCGACCGAGAAGCATGATTAAACTTGCAAAAGCAAAATACAGCCGAGTAAAGGTTAGTCGGCGGTTAGTGCTGGAATTCGATGTCGATGAAAGTAGATGCAGAATAAGAATTTGAGTCCATAGAGTCCCGTTTCTATTTTCCAGAGTTAGTTTTGCTGATTTTCAATTAGTGCTATAAAAACTCAGGTATTTTAATTAAAGTGTGAAAGTTTGTTTAGTGTTCGATACTTTATTGCGTTTGAAAATTGTTGGTAAGTGCTTGGGTTATTTTATAGTGGAAGTTCTTCATCGTCTATTTTTGTCTTGTAGGACATAAATCAACATGTAGTATTTAACATGATGCTAGTATTTACCAAAAATGTCTCTATCGATATGACTGTTTATCGACCCTCTCTAATCACTAAAATGCCACGGTACCGATCATTGTCAATGGGTTCGTGATCAAAATATACGTATCCGCTTATTATCTTAATAATTTTGTATACAATCTCGAGCGGCTGACTCATTTTTGAACCAGCCAAGGTTTTATGCCAAATGATCTGTTTTTAACTAGCCAATGGTTGCTTTACGGTGTGATTTTTTATGGTGAGTCGTAAAATTTAGTATTGATGGTTATGATGGCATGTTTCGTAAAGAGTGCTTTTTAATGTGTGGTCGATTCGTACTACAGTAAAAGGTACTTAACCTAGCTTCTTTGAACGTGTCATGTGTGGGGCGTCTGATGAATTCTTTATGCGTTTACTTGTTTTGTTGTTGTTCCAGTTGTTACATGTTGTACGGTTCAGAATTCTTAACTTCGCGATTGATCAATTTGTAAGTAGGTATCGATATAATTTTGTTTGATTGTAAATTTCGTGTTTTGAAAAGATCTCCTTTATTGATTATCTTGTTTCTAATAGTTCTATGCTTCATTAGGACCGCTGTCGTCCATGGCGTAAAAATGAAATGATTTCCTTTCACTCTAGTTTCAGCAGAAGTCAGCGGTGTTTTTTTTTTATTTTTCATTTTCGATTTCCGTAGAGTGGACTACTATTTTAATTTTATCTATAGCAGCATGTAACTTTTTCACTTTTAGCAGGATTGGAATATTCTCTTCTTCAATCTAGTGTTGATTTCTGAACAAAATACTCGTAGTTGGATTTTGAGGTTTGACAAAGAACATCAGTTTGAAACGACTTCTTCCACTTATCCAATGATAACGAACGTATTTGGCATTTATTCCGGTTTTGTCAATGTTTGAAAACTAAAAAAAAAATGAAACGTCTGGTCCAGCGAGGTTTCTTTCATTTACACATCGCCGCTTGCCCCCTAATAAAAAAAAACACAAGAAGCAAGTTGGCAATGCTGAAAGACGGCACCACCAGACGCTCAAGTTAGCCATGGTTATCGCCATTACATTTAGTTTTTAAGAAGAGCAGCGGATGGCCTGTGGTGACTATTGAATGCTGATTTCTAGGACAGTACCCGACAGTTATCTTATAGGTCTTTTTGATAATTTCGCACATAGCCTGTAAATTACTTATCACTGGAGTATATAGTATAGTATATAAAACAAAGTCGCTTTCTCTGTCCCTATATCCCTATATATGCTTAAATCTTTAATACTACGCAACGGATTTTTTTCTCATTTACTGTTTACGACAAATAATGGCTAATTATCAGCATTGCACCCGTGCGAAGCCGGGGCGGGTCGCTAGTTAGTCTATATACAAGGCTAGATTGTAATAAGAATAGGGTTTATCTTTTTGATGAATACTGGGATAGAAAAAAAATGCATATATTATTACCAATTTAGTGTGATCCTTGTAGGAAGCTAGCTTGCAGAAGTACGTGGAATCTATAAGGTACACTTACACAGAGGGAAGACGAATTACTATTGGAGAAGTAGATAATTTCGTAAGTTACAACCTCCTTGACTGATTTCTCATGAAACATCCTCACTGCTGTGCCAGGGAATACACCAGCAATTCTAGGCAACGTTATTGTCCTAGATTCTAAGGATGTGCTGTTTTAACATATTAAGAATGTCATCCACCCCACCTCTAGATTTTTTGATGATTTTACCAATATGATTATTCCTAGCTAGGAATACCGTAATCATGAAATTCACATCCATAGAGAGGCTTTCTAAGTTAGTGAATTTATTTTTTTCTTCTGAGTTGGATGTCCACTTCAGGTCATCTCCCACATTAGCCAGATCCCAGATGACTAGTGCATTCTTCTGAGCTTCGTAGCTCTTTCGATTCCTCATCAGCTGACTCAGAATCACCCTGGTTCGAACCCTTGGTATTCCAAGGCTGTTCGCACCAATTTAACCCAATCAAAAGAGACATTAATAATCTCTTCCAGATCCTCAGCTGATACCTCAGCTCTGATTTCTGGATCAGATAGGAAATATTCAACTACCTCCGGTAGTGTCCAGACATCAGACGTGCTTGATGATGATGCCATGGTTCTTAAGTATCTATAGGGGTTTAAGATAAGATATAGAATGCTGTCTAGCTCCACACACTCCACACCAACGATTCAGCGATTAACACAATGATAATCAGATTACTTTTTAATATAATACTAAATGTAAACCCGACTATGTGTTCAAAAAAAATAATAGTTCACAGCTCCATTGCAAGAATGGAAAGAAGGAGTATACAAGAAGAAGTAGTGAGAAGGCTAAAATATACCTACACATAAAGCGAGGCAAAAAAAAACCGACCCTGAAGTCCTTGCAATGACGTCTTCACTGACGCGCGTTATCTAACGTCACCATTTCAAATAAAAAATGACGTTAAAATCTATTCCTTAAAAGGTGTTATGCTAGAGATCTAATTAAGTCCAGTTAACTAGAGGTCAAAACTGGATGGCTACCTAGCTGAGTGGGTTCTTCATTTTATTGAAATTTTCTGACCGGTTAGCGAAAACAATAATGAAAAATCTCATTATCATAGATTTAGAAAATAGTTTATTGCCAGAGATTGGAATAGGTAGAGTGCCTAATCTTTAAGGAGGTAAGTAAAATGTGGATAATACCTCCGCATAGAATCACGGAATGATTTTTAAGTGCCAAAATAAAGTTGTTATATCAGAGTAGGTATTATCCTCAAAAAAATCAAGATACTAATTATTATTATTTATTTCATTCTCTAGAGTACGAGAGCAGCGGTGGCCCAGTGGTGGTAGCCCCGACTTACGAGCAGTAAGCCGTGGGTTCGACCCCAAGCAGGCGCATTACTTTGTGTACCTAATTTATTTAATTATCGCTGCCCTCAGTAACGGTGAAGGAAAATATCTTGAGCCGCTTGGTGGATACAGCCCAAACCCTCTCAAAGAGAGGAGGCCTGTGTTTGAATTTTTGAATGGCATCTCGCAGTTCAACCTATGAGGTTGTCGTCTGCTTAACCGGACTATCCTGTGGGTGCCTTTAGAGTAAGGCCTCCAGCCAGGGCATAAAAACTTACAAACTAAGCGACTGCACGCTAAGGGCACCCCCTGTGGGGTACGAACCTCGGCTTAGGGCGTCGCTGGGGGAGGACTGCATGGGGACAGGCTGGATCTGAATGGTATCATTATTTAGGGGCTGATTTAAAACTACTGGCACAGCATCGCGGGCTGGCTCGAGCGACCTCGACGGCGAGGTCGGAAAGACGGCGGTTTGAGTCGGAACTTTTTAAGAGTGCTAGTCTCTTTGCTACTCTCCTGGAGGAGGGTGATAGCATCATCTGGAGTGACAAGGGTATGCCTAGGACGGCGTACTGTACTAATGCGCGAGGGTTCGTAACGGGCGGCCGCTGCGATCAGGGGATTACGGTGTTTAATGGCGTTATCGAAGAAACGCTTCGAAAGACGTTTCATAAACTGAAGGACGGTGGGCATTCTAAGGTCTACGTGTAGACGGTCATTACGGACATAAAAGGGGGCTCCCGTGACTCTACGTAAGAACCGGTTCTGCAAAGTTTGCATCCTATGGATGTACTTAGGCTTGGTGTGAGCGTACACGACGCAAGCGTACGTCATAATGGGGCGGATCACCGCGGTATAAAGGCGCAACTTGCACTTGAGTGACAACTTGCTTTTTGCCGAAATCATGAAATGAAGCCTACCCATAGCAAACGCAGCTCGGTCGCGAGCTGCTTTGATGTGCGCCGCGAAAGACAAGTGGTTGTCAAGTATGACTCCTAAGTACTTGACTTGCTTCTCCCAAGGGATAGGCTTACCGTACATAGTGATCGGGCTGAGCGCGGGTGGCTTAATTTTACGCTGTTTAGAGAAAAGAACTGCCTGGCTCTTATCGGGGTTCACCTCGATTCTCCATTTCCGGAACCAAGCGCCTAAGACGTTGGCTGAGGTTTGGAGGGTGCTATAGATAGCGTCGTGACTGCGGCCAGTGTAATAAATGGCCGTGTCGTCCGCGAACAGGGCTAACTGAGCCTTCTTGCTCTTGGGGATGTCACTGGTGAACAGAGTAAAGATAAGGGGAGAGACGACGGAGCCCTGAGGGACTCCGGCTCTAATGGGGTGGGGGGAAGACAGTGCCTTCCCGATGCGATAGCGGAAGGTGCGATCCGACAGAAAGTCTCGTAAGATGAGCACGAGACGGTCCGGCACTCCCAGTTTGTACAGCTTATATAATAAGCCGTTGTGCCAGACTTTGTCGAAAGCCTTTGCTATGTCGAAGTACAACACACCCGTCATCGCTCCACGCTGGAAGCCAGCGCTCAAGTGTTCTACGATGCGATGGGCCTGTTGAATGCAAGAGTGTCCGGTCCTGAAGCCGAACTGCTCGTTGGGGATGAGACTCTTAGCCTCGGCGAAGTCTTTGAGTCGCTTATAAATAAGTCTCTCGTAGATTTTGCCGAGTGCGTTCAGGAGACTGATAGGTCTGTAGCTCGAGGGCTCAGACTTGGGTTTGCCTGGCTTGGCGAAACCGATGACAGTGGCCTCTTTCCATATTTGGGGAAAAGCGTTGTTGCTCAGGGCGCCATTGAAGATGGCCGCCATTAACACGACGAGCTGAGCGGGGAGGAGTTTAAACACCCTATTGGTGATTCCGTCGGAGCCGGGTGCTTTGCGCGGTTGAAGCTTATTAATGATGTCTTGCACTTCGTCAGCTGTGACCGGAGGCAGAGGATCATCTGGGTCTTCTACAGGGGGGAGGGCGGCTCTACGTTCGACGAATGCGTTCACCTCATCGAGATGTCGCTTGTCTACTGGTTGAGAGCTGGGGGAGCACTGGGACTCTAGGCTGTTGGCTAGGCATTCGGCCTTCTCAGAGTCGTCGAATGCAACGCTCTTATCGGGTCGGGTGAGGGGAGGCATCGAAGCCTCTTCGGTGGAGTGCAACTTGCGTTGCAGCTGCCAGAAGGCTAGGTGGGTAGGCTCAAGCTCGCTTAGCGTCTTGTCCCATTGATCTGAACGATGCTCACTAGTGCGCTTCTTTACAGCACGCTGTAAATGACGCATGTGAGCTTTGTTCGCGTCGCAGGGAAAGTTGCTGTAGGCACGGATGGCCGCGTTCTTCTCGGTTATCAGTTCACGTACGTCAGCGGGTAGTATCCAGCGGTGATCGCTCAATGCTGGAACTTCTCGTGAGCAATCCTTCAGTACGGATTGCACGTGTTCTGTAAACGAGTTGATGGCGGCCGTCGTGTCTGCGACTGAGACTATGTGGCCGGGGATGGACTCCAGGTGAGACGACGTGGTGGATTTCAGCTTTTCGCTGACTTTCCTCCAGTCGGTTATCACTTGGGTCGGCGGGGGCTGGCTGGGGTCAGAGGGACCCGAGCGGGGAACTAAGTGCATGAGCACTGGTCGATGGTCTGAGTTAAGCTCATGTAAAGTCTCGATGGAATGCAACTTAAGGTTGACATTCTTGAGTAGCGCTATGTCGAGAACGTCCGGACGTTGGTCGGGGTCGTGGGGATAGTGAGTGTGCTCCATAGGAGCGATGGGATCGAAGTTGAGGGACTCACCCAGGTTATACACGTGACGTCCTCTGGCAGAGGTCGTCGTGCTGTTCCAGGCGGGGTGTTTGGCGTTGAGGTCGCCCGCTATGATAACGGAGTCACTCAAGCCGAAGAGGACGGCAAGGTCTTTGGTGAACAGAGTGTGCTCCTCGGACGTGCCGCCGGGAGGGATGTACGCGGAGGCGATAGTGATCGGTTGATGACCGGTCATGCCTAGTCGACACACTGAAGTCTCGAGTAGAGACTCCATGGGAGGGGGATCTAAGGGGATGCAGTGCAGTTCTTTTCTATAATAGATTAGAGTACCGCCCTTGTGGCAACGTGACCGATCGTTGCGAACTATGCGACAGTTGGCAATTCTCGGATCGCGGTGACTGGGCTTGAGGAAGGTCTCCTGTATGAGGAGGATATCAATTTGATGGTCACGGAGGAAGGTGGCGATTTCATCACGCTGGCCTCTAATGCCATTGGCATTAAAGTAACCTAATTTAAGGGATCGGGGTTTGGTACACGTTAATCTCGTATTATCCATTGAAATTAAAGATTAATGCCGCTGAAGGCTTCGCCTAACTTGATTAGGGACTTGAGGATAATTTTAAGCTTATCACCGTCAGTGTTAGCCTCCCTGAGATCTGCCGCCATGCGGTCTGCTTCGGGGGTGACTAACTTTGCTAACGTTTCTAAAGTTACGTTAGGAGAGGAGACCGCGGCCGCGGGGCCGGGAGGCGCGGGACGAGCGGGCGCCGGTGCGCTCGCTTGGGCCACGGGAGTGGGGACAGGGGCATCTAATAGCCCGGGAATGGGGCTGGACTTTGCTTTGCCGAGTGCCGGGAAGGCTCTCTGGTGGTTCAGCGAGGTCCAGGGAGAGGGCCTCTGAGGGCTGAGTCTCTCCGGCATCTGTGCAGTTGGTGGAGGCCTGTGTCCCAACAGGGAACATTATAGGCTGATGATGAATGACAATGAAATATAATAATAAAATAAATAATCATCTACTCTAGCTCTGACATCATTAATATTTTTTATGTACTTATCTAATAATATTGCTACTCAATTTAATTTTTAATTGGATTATAACACTATCAATATTATAATATGACTAAGTAGAAACACAAATGTTTGCATGTCACAGTATTATGACTAAGTGTAATGGATCTATCGAAATTGTACCAACACTTATCGCAAATCAAGTAATTTGACAAGTTACTTTTGAAGTTTAGGTAAATACACTCAGCCTATTCCGATCTCTGTTAATTACGGATCGAATGCTAAAACAGATAATTATATTTTATTCAATGTTGAAAATGTTCTCCAATACGTAAAAGTGAGATCAGTGATGGCTCAGCGGTAACAGCCCCGAATTACGAGTAGGCAATTGTTTAAGCACACAAATGCACAGAGGCAGGATTAATGCTTAATGCTGATAAATTTATTTAATGACCATTGCTTTGCAAACGGAAAATATTGAGTAGAAACCGGCATGTCCTAGATAGAACCATAATCCGAAGACGTGCTACTACCCAGTCCGGGGCAGTGGTCCAACTGCTCTGTCCAACTAGTTGGACCATGGGTTTTAAAGGGGCGGTAGTCCAACTTTAAAAATAGTTGAACCACAGCATCTTTTGAGAGTTCCATGGTCCAATTAATTTAAAAAATAACTTGCTAACTCTGAAAACCTCAACTGTATCTTTATGCGTGTATGGTACCGACTGGTTTACGGTTATACTGAACTTATTTGCAGTAGAATAACAAAATTAAAGTTGGGTGACTAATTTTTTAACTTTATTTTTACAAAGCTTAAGCAAAAACATTCAACGAAATTTATCTAAAGCATGACTTAGGTACAGTAATCACCTGAAGCTGTAGCTGAATTTTTCGTATATAATCATCATTATCAATTTGGACCCTATACGTATTTCGTGTATGATTTCGCTTGATAAAGTTGTAAAATTTTCTTAAACATTTAATAGACACGCGTAACATTGTAACATTTTGCGCCGACTTAGTTTTGCATGTAAGCTTTATGAAATGTTATTTAGTCCTATGCCTCTGGCTAAATACGCTTCTAGGCTGAGAAAAATTATCAAAATTTCTTTCAATCCAATAACGCTTTATATAAGGTGTTGTTTTGCATCCTCGTCAAATTCAAGGGGGTAACTATGCTAATGATTCTCGTCCCAAATCAATAATAAAATCGGTAGGTAATTTTTCTTTTTTTTTCTTTTTTACGGAAATCAGTAAGTGTGAACCACCCGTGTTTAAAACGAGGCCCATCTGGTTCGTGCCTTATAACCTCGCTTACACACATACAAACAGCCTCAAACGTTTATTCGATGATTCCCTAGTCCCTAAACCACGTTAAGGGGGTTATTCTGAAATACTGACAAACTTAAATAACCAAAAAAATCAGCGTTAATTAATAATTAACTATGTACCGTAATTTTAATTGATTATTTATGTCTTTCGTAACCACCTCCTGAATTTTGACGAGGTTGCAAAACAACATCTTGTATATTGAATCGATTTGTTAGCTTCAACACCACTTTCTTCTTTTATGTTAGCCAGTGCCTACCTATTTACCGTAAACTAGTAGGTACCATACACGCATAAAGATGCAGTTGAGGTTTTCAGAGTTGGCAAGTTATTTTTTAAATGAATTGGACCATGAAACTCTTAAAAGGTGCTGTGGTCCAACTATTTTTAAAATTGGACTACCGCCTCTAGTTAAGACCCATGGTCCAACTAGTTGGACAGAGTAGTTGGACCACTGCCCCGGACTATTCGAAGACGTGCTACCAACCCTCATTGGGCCCACGAGTTAGATTACAGTCCACTCCCTCTCATAGAGAAGAGGTCTGTGTTCCTTTAGTGCGAATATTTTAATATTTCCCCTGTACGAACATAGGCTTCTTCTCTCAGCTACCATCAGCTGCTTCTATGGTAAGATTTAGTAAAAATTTATATTACCTTTAGACAGTTTTCATCAAAATGTGCAATGTATTCAGAATTATTATGAAAACTCGTTGCATTACCTGTCCAGACATGTCGAGCAAAACAAAAAATGTCAGCACTGATGACAGTTTCAATAGCTATTTCAATACATCGCTCGTTTAATTCCTGTTACTTTCAATAAGCTTTGATTAAAATGCGCAATGTATACTATACATATATCACTACGAAGACTTCTTACCTTATTGGTGTGTAGTGTACCTATCTATCCCTACTTGTAGTACGAAAAAAGGTCAGCATTGATGGTAATTTCAATACTTTCTTCAACACATTGCTCGTTTAATTCCTTCAACTTCCAGGCATGTTGATCCAAATGCGCAATGTATGCAGTGCAATTCATTATTGGTGCGTAGTATACCTGTCCAGACTTGTCGAGCAGGACAACTCACGCATATCCAATGACCTCGGATACTACGAGGAGTGTCCATTTAATGTTTTAACTTTTATAACACGTTAATTGTGAATCATTGATATGTAAATTTTATTTCCACATTAATTTACGATTTGGACGCAAAATATATTGCGGTAAGTGCTACAGTGCGTAATTTACAACAAGTTGAAGGTTTACGAATGAATAATTTTGATATTTGTCTAGGCTATTTTGTTCTTGTCGAGGCATTTTTTTATTTTAAATGGGGGGAAAGTGTTTTTGTAGTGATTTTATAAATGTCCTTGATCCTAAAATATGATCAAGGTGTTTGGAGCATTTTCCCATAGTTTTGCCTCATTAATTAGACTTCTTGTTTTCATTGTATTAATAGGAACGGACTGTCTATAATTGTTTTTTTTATTTATCATCCACGTTGATTAATGAATTATTTTTGTTTTTTGTTCCAATATTTTCGTAATTAATATCTATCCTACTTTATTTTAAAAGCTAGGTAAGTTTCCTATGACTAAGAATATGTGTTATCCATACAAGACCTTTTCAATTAAATAAACAAACGGATGCGGTCCGAGATTAATATTTAAATGGCAAGTAAATCACCACCAACACCTCATTATAACTGTCCAGGTAAATTATACCTACAAACTGCCAGTACTCGTAACTTAACTGCCATTATTGCGGAAATGACACCTAATGATACATACAGAAGTAATAAATTGACCTTTCGTCTTAACACTATAAACCTCCCAACATCATTGGTACAGTGACTCACCGATGTCCGTTACCAATGACTAAGAAATAATTAAATCTGCAGTAACCGATAATACAACACACTACGATCGAAACTCAACCATAAACATAACACAAAAGATTCAAAATCGATTGATTAAAATCTACCGTTACCATCTCACGAGGGATCGGAGAAAATCGCGCCAATTTAGGATTTTGTTTTAGTTGTAACTGTGGTTTTAAATTATTTTGATGAGGAAGGGTTCGATAGCCGGGCCTAAAACCCGTGTTTATGTAAAGGAAATTAATTTTAAAAGGTTTTTTTTAAAGATCATTTTAGTGTGGTCACGATTTAAAATGATGTTTTTGCGCATTGCCTCTTAGTGCGTTGTTGGGTTGGCTACAGTTTCTTCAAGACTGCCTAAAGTATTATCGTAAATCATTATACATATTTTGGTATCAATCAATCAACAATGATAAATCTGATAAGTAAAGTCCTTATTTTTGTTTACGTGAATCAAAAATACCTATAATTATATTTCCAATGCCGATCCTAGCAGCACACTCATCGAACTAAACTAAAACTAGTTTCTTTTTCATAATCCAATAAGTGAAATCATTGCTTCACATTCCAAAATAACAAACTATGATTGCAATCGATTACAAGATATTACTTCCTCAAGGAGACATTCCGTTTTCTGACTAATATCAGACAATCGGTTGATAAGCTATCATGTACAGCAGTCCCGATAGAAATAATGCAGAAGTGGCCGTAATGACGTCATTCGATGTTTTATCTAATCTCGGGGCAATTGTAAATAGGATTGGCAGACATCATGGCGATGTTTTAATCAGTAGGTATCTTAAGGCGTAGTTTCGTGTTTCAAATTATGATGGCAATACTTTTTGTTTTTTGAAAAAAGCACATTTTTCCTCTCGTTGTGATACTAACTCCTCCTTGTTCTCTTTCACTGTTTCCACATCATTTGACTTCTCTATTAGTCCATGGTTTATGAGTCGAGCTACACTATCACTAACAAATGCTTGTATTGACTGGAAAGGTACACTCAAACTTGTGTGGTTCTTTCTTCAAAAGGCTATCTCAGACACTAATGTGCATGGTCTTCATATGACTGGAACAATGTCTGGATTATAAAAGAGACATGAGGGACCTCTGGGTTTGTTTCGACTGTTTCTTCACCGAGTAGTCAGGTACAAAACACCAGCCTCATCTAGTTAAAAAAAGACGTTTAAAAGTGTTTGTAAGAACCAACATTTCGACAACATTTCATTTCATTTCAGTCGTGATCTCAATAGACATTTACTTTCTCACCATATCGTAGTTCACACGCTCATCCATCGTATCTTTGGTCTTTCCCTCCCTACTCTTATATTTAAAACTTTCTTCACGATATTTTTCTTATGTTTTCAAGAACTAAACGAGAGCAAAAATTTTACCATGTCCTTAAGATAAGACAGTTATCAAGGTTTATTTTCACGTTTTGGAACAGCTTGCACAATTTATCCCTTTCTTTACCATCATTGGTAAGGGAATCCCTTATCACAATTAATTTGGAATACTTTTTTTTCTGTATTACTTGTCATCTCTGCAGTCACCTTCTATATAACCATAATTATCATCATTGACAAAGGCTGTTCGTCGTTTTTGTTCATCGTTTCTTTGGTATTATTCTATGTTTATAGCCATTCATCCACATTCATTCCTCATTGATCTGCATTCTTTTCTTTTTTGTGAATGATAGAGTGATAATTACTCTTTAAGTAATCACATTACTAAGAGATGAGGAGGAAAACTTAACACAAACATGACTTTAACGGGAACAAATTTTAATTACTATAAACTTAGATAACCAAGAAAAAAAGCCTACGTGCTGATACACAGGCATTGCGTGTTTTAGTTTTGATTGATCTTTTGAACCTAATTATCGTGTGATGAGTAATTACTGTCACCCGATTCTTACTATCATGTTCTTTGAGTAGATGACCTAATCTTTATAGCGTTGCTATGTCTTTCCATTTATTTTCTCGGTAAAAGAACTAAACTTCATTTTCTTTTCAGTTTTAATGTCTTTCTTTGATAGTAATACCTTCCTTATATGAAGTTTGCTTTGAAAATTGATTGGTTTGCATTTTTTTTACAGATACACCCATGTAATTTCTTGACGGAATCTCAGGACTGCAAGTATTGTAATAACCTAACAATTGAATCAAGCAGTTTTTACAGTTTTATTTGAAAGTCCTTTGCAGAACCGGAGAAAACCGAGAAATGGTACAATTTAACAACAAGCCTCTTGGTAAACAGGCGGCTAACTTGCCACTATTTTTAAACAACGTTGTCTGTGACTATGCTGAGGATCATGGAATACACTGGAGTTTATAATTATGTGAAATTGTTACAAAAACAGTGCGGCACTTAATATCGTGTCCTGCTTTTGATGGTGCCACCAAAATTATACTCCTCAACGCATACTCAGTCTATATAATGTTCCCACAGCTAGAAGAAAGGCGTCATTTCTTTGAAAGAGAGTTGGCTGTTATCTTGCTGTAATCCACCTCGAAGACCCAACGCGGGTTGGTGGATGTCTCATGTCTTCGCATGTTTGGTTCTGAGTACATGCCGGTTTCCTAACGATTTACTGCCGGATTCAATGTCCTGCACTTAAATATTTTATCTAAGCAGGGACATATCGAATCTGACAAAGTGACGAACTATCTTTACATGCGTTTGTTTTTTAATAAAGATAAATAACAAACGCCTACGTGACGCTACCGGCATGCGGCACTTTGTTTATATTATGTTTATTTTCATGGACTTTTGACTCGAATCTTTTTGCGATGTTCAAGAGTAAGCAAGCGGTTATTGACTAAACATTATTTGTTGGTTTCAAGGATTTAATATACCTACCTAATAATCTTAAGGTTTTCAAGGCAGCTGCTACCCATTTGATTATCGGATTAACTAATTATTTGGCATGTACAAAATGTTCGATACCTCTGATAATTTTGTTCTGATAATAGATACACCTTTTTTTAGCACGGTAACAAAATCTTGGTGCAGAAATCGACGATCAAAGTATAGATGATAAATATCAATTTTTTTTTTGTTTTATATTGGATACTTATCGAATACCAAATATAAAAATATGTAATTTAGAAATGTCCCAACAAAAATTTTGGTTAGGAAAGTATCTGCAAGAATCTCGTGTCAAAGTACAAACACAATCTTGCATACCACTTACATTTATACCTATTTATTTATATTTAAAACATCTTGCACATAATGCGTTATACAAGGTGCTTGCACATAATGCGTTATACAAGGTGTTGTTTGGCATCCTCGTCAAAATTCAGGAGGATGTCACAAAATACATATTATATAATTAATTACAATTACGGTACCTAGTTAATTATTAATAACCGCTGATTTTTTTGGTTGTTTATGTTTGTCTGTATTTCAGACTAACTCCCATAACGTGGTTTAGGGAATAAGAAATTATCAAATAAACGTATGAGATTGTTTGTATGTGTGGAAGCGCGGTTATAGGACGAAAATCAGACGGCCCGCGTTTAAAATGCGTGTGGTTCATACTTACCGATTTTCGTTAATAAGAAAAAAAAAAATTACCAACCCATTTTATTATTGATTCGGGACGAGAATCTTTAGCATAGTTACCTCCTTGAATTTGACGAGGATGAAAAACAACACCTTGTATAGGGTGACTGGTAATTAGTGACCGATACTTAAACACGTGATTGTACTCATGATAACCAACAACTTTCCCAAAGAAACTATTTTTACACTTGTAGTATAGTCCTTATAATTTGACATCTTATGTTTTATAACAGAGTTTAGCAAATAGCGAATGTTCCCACAGCTGGGACTTGGCGGCTCAGTGCATTGGTAGATGTTACATCTCTTCGAATTCAGAACGATCTAAATTTCCACCAAAAAATTTTTTATGCGCTCACGCTTATGACGTTATTTCTTTGTCCATCCAAAATATACATGGTAGAAAGAGCATCGATGAACAATAAAAAAAAAATATAAAAAAAACAATTTTCCATACATTTTGACCGTTTCTGCGTAAATGTTCCTTACACCCTTTATAAAAGCAATAAGTTGAATTGATTAATCGACTGAAAGACAATCTTCGATACCCTTTACTGCTCCGGCGAACCTAACCTAAAAAGCTAAATGACGTGAAGATTCGATAGCTGGGATCACTTGGGATAACGTTGTCACTCATAAGTCATAATACAATACATGGGATGGGGCTACAGGACTATCAGATCTCTATTGAAATTAGCGGTATCTCAGGATTCGAATCATTGAAGCTAGGAAAGTGGGGCAAAAGGACTGTGATTATGTGCTTGGGTAAACAATACCGGCTAGCCTATGGGTAACGTTTATTGCAGTTGATTACATAATACAGGCATTACATGGCAGGGTGGAATTTTTAATGCCACCTGGAAAAAAACTCCTCTAAATATTGGAGATAGCCAATTTTACTCAACGGAAACATTCCTTTATCCGGTGTCCTGAGCTACGTCCGCGATTTTCCGCAATACTATAACCGTCAAAATAATTGGTTGGAACACAGCCTTATAGTTGCTGAGAACGCCTACAAAATTGCCTACAGAGCCTAACGCGTCTAGGAACAGATGATCAAAAAAAACATCATTGCCACCTCTGCCCAACCATTATTCCCCCAAGTGTTAGTGTTAGGCAGAGGTATACATACTTAATAGTATACCAACAATTTGCCAGTTTTAATAGAGGACGAGCCTATTGCCATCAATCCTTCCAATTCCAATCCATACTTCGTGGTTACTACTGAGAGAGTGTGTGAGTGCGAAACTCTTGTAGGAAAAACTTAATAATACTGAACCCAACCTGAAAATCGAACCCTGTATCTCATGCACAGCAGTCGCTCATGCCACCATTAGACCAACGAGGTTAACAGATAATCATGTTGCTTAAATCTTTGGTTGACTAATAGAAATTGCTGCGTGAAATTAAGGTCGCCGTATGTACCGTGTGGCCGATGGGGCCGAAGAGTTGAGGAATGGCGACCGCGAATCGGAAGACGATGCGTTGGAAGGCCTCCCACTACGTAAACCGATGATCTGGTGGAGGCTGCGGGGATCCACTGGATGTGAGTTACACGGGACCGGTCATTGTGGCGACACTTGGGGGAGGCTTATGTCCAGCAGTGGACGTCTTTCGGCTGAAATGGTGGTTGAAGTAAATAAATGCTCCGCAATTTTCATCTTAATCGTTGGCTATATGTGACCACGCCATGACGTGAAGTTATTAAATATAGTACGTAAATTAAAATAAATTACTAACCTCGACTGGGTCACGGACGTTTAAAGGAAAACCTTATGAAATCCTTGGAAAGTTTCAATGGAAATGTTCATAAAAATTCTGCAAAAAATATGATAAATTAATAAAATTTCGTAGAAGTTAGGTACTGCAAGTCATTGCGAATTTAAATATTTACGTTAAGTTTATTTTTATTTATTAATACATTTTATGTTTTCTTCCGAGAAATATGTGAGAAACCTCACGTACATGATGAGCGTATTTCGGGGTTTTACCCCTTTTCTTTTACCTCCTTGTTGGGCATCTACATTTGGGAAAGTAAAACCACATTAAATATGAGTCAAGGTCTCATCATTGTCCTTACAATAAAATTAAAGTTAGCCTATATTTCATTTTACATAGGGACTTAAAATGCAATATTACGTGGCTACTTGTATAATTGGTTTTGCCTTGAAAGTTGTGTCTTCATCAGTTAAAAAGTTAAAATCAACCACGGAAATGGGGTATTATAGCCGTAGATGCTAAGATATAAAATCGTAATCTAACCAGAACCAACTGGTCGCGGTTGGTACAAAGGTGAAAAACTTGGCAATTAAAGGCCAGCGTACATCGGGAACGGCAGGGCAGAGAGCATTTTATCTTTACCCAACGTAAATTCATACAGAGCTAGTGGTAATATGATACAGATTCCATTGCTTAGAGATCAACCCCAAGGCAACAAAGGGGATTTCCCTTCTTGGCATTGAACATTGGAATCTGTATCTTGTCTGTTGCTATATCCACGTGTTATCAAGTTAATATAGTCAACTTAACAGGGTTTTCTGGCGCCGAAAACAAAAATCCTACGTTGTTAATGTAGGTTGCCGGTTCTTCTCCATAGGAAACGACTAACCCGAACCGAGCACCTTTTTGTCGACGTTTTACAAGTGCCCATGTAGGCCTATGGGAAATAAAAATATTTGATTTTGATTTTTAGGTAAAAACTGTTCATACAACACACACAACAACATCCCTACAACTTCTGATAGCAAGAATTTTTCCCCTTTTTTGCTGGAAAAGATCTTGGTAAGTGCAGCTACACAGTAATAATTCTTTATATTATATGGTTACTCCTTTTTCTGCCTACTGATATAGATACAATACAAACTCTAGATAGGTACGCAATTACCCTGCAACAACATCAATTATACCGCGGCAAATATTAACGTCAACCCGTTTATGTGTCAAGGGTAGATAGTATCAGAGGTAAACAATAAGGCTGTGCCATTAGGAGTAGACACGCCTCTGCGTATTGTCGGCTAATGATTTGCATTATCTGTGGTCACTAGTAACTGGCTAGTTAGTGCTTTAGTTATTTACTGCTTTTTAGATTGTTACAGTAAAACATAGAAGAGATGGGAAATTAACGCTAATCTAATACTTATCGAATTTGTTTGTTTGCTTGAACGCGCTAATCTCAATAACTACAGGTCCGATTTGAAAAAGTCTTGCAAAATTAGATAGCCCATTTATTGAGGAAGGTTTTAGGCTATATATCATCACGCTACGACTAAAAGGAGCGGAGCAGCAATGAAAAATGTTGCCAAAACGAGGAAAATGTGACACAGACGAAGGTGCGCGGGACACCTAGCTCTTTAAATATTTGTTTTAGAATAGAAATTCATCATGCAATAATAGGTTAGTACCGTTGAGATATAAACCTCTATGCTTAATTATGAATTATCTGGCACGTTTTAAACAAAACGGAAATGAAAAATACTTCCTAATAAGAAAAGTTTTAAATAGAGCCTACGCGTGCATCACTGTGAATGACATGTGAACACAAGATTCTTTGTAATACTTATCTGTATTGAACCATTTTAAACGCCTCTTATTTATATACTAACATATAAATCACTATACTCACACGAACAGATTCCTATAGTACCAATTAAAAGAGAAATTATCAGTATCATTCTTCCAGCATCATTTTCTATACTGAATAGGTATCACATTAAAAATAAATGTGTAATTACATTTGTTTTTGAAGTTGATCCAAAACTGAATTACTCTTGGATAAGGCTGACTGCCGTATTTTCAGCGAGAACTGAAAGTCTTACAACCACTTTCATGAAATGTGTGTTAAATAAGTGGACATTGGAGGTCAGATAGGTAGTCATATCATCTGCCTAGCCTTTTCCCAACTATATATTGGAGGTTGGCTTCCAGTCTAACCCGATGCAGCTTAAAACTAGTACTTTACATGAAGCAACTGCTAATCTGACCTTCACAGCCCAGTTAGTTCTGGGAAATACGATAACCGTTGGTAAAACTGGCTGTCAGACTCTTGGGCCCCTCTTCAAATGACAGTCAGGACCAACAGCTTAAAGTGCTTCCGAGGTTTTTTTTTTTACGGATGGGATATCAGCAAATGACCCCTCCCGCTCTGAGTGGAGTGGAAGGGAGTGTCAGACTTGTACTGACTAAAACCCATCCATGTTCCTTTTTAGCCCTTTGTGTTCCAGGGCCACGGTATCTCTTTTGAACAGTCCCGCAGCCCTGGCAGGGCTTTCCGAGGCTCTGAGGAAATTCAATATGCAATACGTGGTCACCCATTCACGGACCGACCTAGGCAACCGCGGTTTAACCTAAAGATCGACCCTAGCGGCTGTTATTATTTAGTCACGCACTGCTCCAAGAGGTCGTGAAGGAGCTCGTAACTAACATTTAAAATCATCATCATTGGCAGCCTGTTCTGTCTGCACAACTGGGAAAGTCAGATAGGCAGTCGTTCCATATAAAATATTGGTTTTCAATAGGGGATAATTCAATTTTTTTTTCTTTGTCCTTCGGGTGGTTTATTGAAAAGTATTGGACACGTATTTTTTCTTTTTTCACGTTTTCATAAAATTACGGAGATATATTGAGTTGAAATGGCGCATGGCGTCACATGTAGGTAAGTTTTATACCTACTTGTGACGTAGTAAGCCCCCACTCTCCAACTTTAATGAGTTTTAACTAAGTAATTTTTTGATATTTTGATAAAACAAAAAATACGTGTCTAATATGTTTGTATTACCTGTCTGACGGACAAAATAGAATGTCGTTTTCTTTACCCAGTCCGATCCCCTATTGTGACTGGAAACAGACTCCAAGACATTTGGGTCTTTGTAGACAATGATGTGTCACTATGATGAAATAGCGGCTTGAAATTATCTTTTCCGAGAAATATGTGATAAACCTCACGTCACAATGAGCAGTTGGTATTTGGGTTTTTTACCCTTTTTCTTGCTACTTTATTAGTATTTTTTTTTTAATTTTGTTGGGGCGTAACTCCCAACAGTGAAAATGTTGTGTTGATGTTGTTAGTGGTATATATGTTATGTTGATTGAGTAGACAACCGATTGATATAAAGGTTTAATTGCTACTGAAAATAACATGTTGTAAAGTACAAATAATATACAAATAATGTTGGTTTAAACAATATGCAACGTTTCACTATATACAGGGTGTAACGTATAGTATCTGCTTACTACAGATACTTTATACTCACACTTATCATCCATATTCATACTTTTATTTCATTTTTATAAATATTTTCTAATCCTTTGTTGTGACATGTTTACTTCAAGCATATTTGTCAGATGTCATTTACTTTTATTTTTGATTGTTACCAGCCAAACTCTCTATGAAGGTTTCATTTAGATTATATATTACTAAAAATTATTATCATCAATTTGTGAGTTCAATTTTTGTATTTTATAGTTAATTTCGAATATTTGCTGTGTAAAGATATTCTGAGTTATATTTATAAAAATATTATGTGCAAGGTTTTTGACCATTGTTACTGGCTGTTTTTAATACTGGCAGGTTGCGTCTTACTAGAGCGCAGCAATTTTGAATCTGAGAAAGAAATTTGAAGAAAAGAAACGGAAGATCAGAGATAGAAGGGATTTCTGACGTATGCCCTAGTTCAGTCTGGAGTTAAGAGTTCGGTTCAGTCTGGAGACAAGAAATCAGTATAGTCTGAAATCAAGAAAACAGCTAAGTCTACAGTTTGGAGTCAAGATCTGTCATATCTTGAGTTTTGAGCACAGCCTGTTGGAGTTAAGAAGCGGTCTTCGTTTGGTGCTGTCGTAGCTGCTGCTAGCTGCTGTGAGGAAGCTACTCCGCGAATTGACGAGCCTGACACTCAACTGGGGCTCGGTACGTGTCTGCTGGAAGCTACTCTAAACTGACGAGCCTGACACTGGGGCTCGGTACGTGTCTGCTGGAAGCTGCTCTGCGAGCTGACGAGCCTGGCACTGGGGCGGTACGTGTCTGCTGGTGGGTCCTGCCAAGCCGCCCTGCATCAAGTTCGACGTGGTCAAGCTCATCTTGATCAAGCCAGCTTTCTACAACTGGATGTTTGTCTTGTTACTATCACGCTCAGAGATTTGCGGAGACATTTAAAACGTTCCCGGTTAACCTGGCCTTCACTTTTTTATTAATTTATTGTATTTTTCATATCATCATTTATTAAATTCATTTTCCCCTAATTATTTTTTTAATGTACAAATCTGTTTACTCCTTTCATCACGAGGAGCAAGCACGTTTGTTACAAACGGAAAGGGTATATACATCCTTAAGGGTATGCTACCATCAAACTGAACATGTTTCTCATCATAAAACATGTTTTTCAGCAAAAAAATATCTGCTGCCCCATAGAAAATTACAATACCTATTCGACCCAAATGTATAGGCAGCTGATATTTTTTTATGCTGCAAATTTTTTTTTATGTTGAGAAAGATGTTCAGTTTGATGGTCTGTAGCACACCCTTAAGGATGTATATTATACCCTTCCCGTTACACCCTGTATATGTAGGCCAAGTTAGTGGCATGTACAGCGTAGCTCGTACAAATTTATTCGTGTTTTATATAAGTGCAATTACAGGAAAACACATTTTTACTATTACTAGAATATGCCAAGTGTTTCGATTGGAGAATACAACAAAGTTTAATCAGAACAGCAAACATCGTGGGCGACTCTGCGAATTTGTATCGCTTAACAAGCATTTTCTAACCGACAAACACAAGTGTTTTCGGTCACTAAGTTTTATAACTACAGAATATTTTATTGACCTTTGGAAATGTTTTAGTTTTGGGTATCAGAGTAATAATGGGTATTCTATTTTAATGACGGAAAGCTCTACATTTTGCCAAAGAATGCTTTGGGGAAAATTGAAGGCAGAAACTACTAAACTTGTTTTTCCTACCTAGGAACCTCACTCACTGCTAATACTATTTTGATATGCTATAGCTATATTCGCGTTTATCAACGTCAACGTACTCTCAAGTTTAGATAGTACATTTCCTTTGAACCTGTATATACCTGCAACATCAACATTAATTCTAAAACGACAGCACAGCATCTGGAGCTTTACTCAGAAACCCTCTCGCTTCTACATAATATCAGAACTTACAACTGTCTTTCACTTTACTTTCACTAAGCCACACCTTAACCATTGCCTAAATCTTATTGCACTGTTGGAACTCTAGGCAACGCACCGAGCGATGAAAATCTAACAATGCACTTTTATTTAGGCATCCATTTAAGTGTCCCCTAGTGTTAGTGAAAACTGGCTACATCTTCGCTCCGTTTAGATTCGAGCGGCGAAATTAACCAGAGCGTTCAAACTGAACTACGAACACACGTTAAAGTTTAACTGCATGTCTCATAAAGTGCTCTAACTGAACTAGAGATACGATAGTTTTGCTAATTACTTACTATTAACTATAGGTTTATCGATGCTTTGGAGCTGTTGCTTTGAATTACCTGCAGTGTTTTGAGGAAGAATAAAAATGCTTCAGTACTACCGCGCTCACTGAGGATCGACCACTTTTCACCCTTATTCCTCAAAGAAGCGCGATAGTACCTACAAGCTTGGTTTAACTTGATTTCGATCACATGTTCGACCTCCAGACCGACACAAGGTGAAATGTCAGATGATAGACAAGACTCAAAAATGTGACCCAAAAGCCCAAGCAAGCATTGTAGCCCAAAAAACAGGGTCCAAGCTACCGGTTAGGGCTCCAGAGTACAAAACCACCTAACAATACGAGCCTTGTGCAAGAGTACCTACCGTTTTCTGAATCAAGCCTTTGATCCAGCTGCCTAACAGGCCCACCAGGTATTGGTCGCGGCTCTTGGCAATTAGGCCATTAGCTGATACGACTATGGGCAAAATGATCGCAGAGTGTACATCCCACATGTCGACAAACTCGCGAGCCAAGTCAGGATACTTTATTTGCTTATCTTTCTCGGCTTTCAAAAGGTTCTTGTCATTTGGAACCGTTATGTCAACAATCATTGAGGGCTATCAGGCTTATTGGCTACAATAGTCCTGTTAGTGATGATGGATGATTCGCACTGTACTGGGAACAGTGTGATATTGCCATTATTGAGAACTGTGTCGGGCACATGCTTGTAGTACAGCACTTCCGATTCCACAAGGCTGTATTTTAGAGCAAGTTGCTGATAGATAATTCTGGCTTCAAGGTTGTATCTATGCTAGTATTCTCCGTAAGCTAGTCGAGAACACCCAAAGATAATGTGATGGATTGATTCACTCGGTCTGTGGCATGCCCAACATATGTCAACCATGCCGTCCTTTACAATAAATCTCCGGTAGATTTTCGTCATAATAACTTTATCCATAATTGCACAAACAAAACCTTCTGTTTCTCCGAAGAAGTCCTCGGAACGTAGCCAGGCTATAGATACTGATAGGTCTACATCGGGTCCATGCAGGGCCCGAAAGAAGCGTCCATGAAGCTCTTTACTTTGCTATACTTCCCTGCGGTCATTAGTGTCAAGCACTGCAGGTTTGCGCCAATTCTCTTTAGCCAAGGAGAGCGGGGCGAGGCCCTTGTCCATCGCGGCAACATCTCGATGCATACCAACGTCGGCTTCTTAAAATGGGAAATTTTTCCTGAGACTTCATATCTCGGAATTGTGGAGAGTATAAGCGTTTAAAAAGCCTCGACCTCTACAACTCCGCGGGATATACAGTCTCATAGCCGTCGACAGTGGGTGATCGATATGGTGTTAACAATGTACGGACCTTCCTATCCAGGGCGTCTAGTTCTGTTTTGAGTCCATTTGAGTACACCGAAAGAGTACATCAAAACCGGAATGACCCAACCATTGAAGATACCGGTTTTAATTTTATCAAGAACTATTTATGCATATTAAGCATATAATGTTCCCACTATTGGGACACAGTACTCTTCTATCTGAGTGTAGGTGGACCAAAATCCACAGAGTGGGCCAAGAACCCAGTTTTTGTTAATTTTAGACTTTAGTTCTAATAAATTGTAAGACGAAGGCCCTAATAACGAGCCGTGAAAGATAATCATACGGCAACAATTAAGTATATTAGCACCGATCAGAAACACGTGTATACTCATAACAAGTTAGCTAAAAGCACATAATTATGATAATGATATTAGTACGAACTTAATTTATACTCCGCTCATGAAACAAGGGGGTATTTAAGTATGTAGTGGGGTGATTATCTTGTAATAAGGCTTATTAAAGTGTTCTTAATTTTGCTGTTTTTCCGGATTGTTGGACCCGATTTTAATATAACGTAGACTTACTTATGCAGAGTGTCAAAATGTCCAACATAAAAGGATGTTTTTATAATTAAATGTGTACGCGTGTTTTCTTAAGTTTGACTATTTTGTCTGTTTTCATTCACTCTATGCGACACCTAATTGAATGCCTAAACATTTTATCAAAGCTGAAAATCATGATTATTTAAACTTGTGCCTACTTTGAGTGCTAAAAGATTCAATAGAAAAATAAAATCCTAAAGAGCGCTTTTATACTCCGGGCTATGTACCACATCATCGCTTACCATCAAGTGAGACAGAGGTTAAGCGCGAACCTATTGATAATAAAAAAAAAAACCTCAAACAATATCGATATACTCGTACAAATGTCCTTTCTACAAAATAAAATGTTAGTTCCAATTTAAATACATGAGAGAAAACAGCTGTGGAGATATACATTTACAAACAGAATTTAGTTCAACCACAGAACATTATTCAGTAATAAAATGCAACCCTGTTCGCAATGTATCCCGCGGTACTTATATTTAACTACAGAGCGAGCCATTTTCAATATCCCAATTTAGATTTGCTTTATTTATGGTGTTGATTATTTTTATTATAAAGTAGTAAATATGGCAATTTATTTTCGCCCACTTGAATATCCTACTAAAGTATGGATGGATGTTTGTTACTCTTTCACGAAAAACTACTGAATGGTTCTGGATGAAATTTGGCACAGGGATAGATAGTAGTCTGGAATAGCACATGGGATAGATAGTAGTCTGGAATAGCACATGGGATGCTTTTTATCCCGGTAGTGTGATCCCGCGGGACAATTACCGAAAAAACGCGGGCGAAGCCGTGGGCAGAATCTAGTCAAAAATTGTGTGTACTATTAGGTAAATCTCTGATCTCTCCCTAACCGTTAGGGGGATTAGCTACGCTGGTACAGGCTTGTTTAAATACAAATATCCTTTCATAAAAGTATTACATTCCACACCTTAAAGAAAAACGTTACATAACGTAAGATGACGTTTATTTAATTTAGCCGAAAAGTTAAGCAGAGGTCATCAGCATGTCGCCAGTAACGTTTCAGTCCTATTCTCTCCTATGTTAAAAGTGGCGAGCCTATTGCCATCAACCGGGTGCAAATCCAAATCCACACTCGTTACCCGTGGTCCCGGTGGGTTGAAAAACAAGAAGCGTATGACAACAAGAAAACTAAATATATGACGACGGACCTGTTTGAAGATTTCTTTTTGAAACTTTTTAATTATTGATATTATTTTTAATATTTTATTTAAAATTATTAAAATTATTTTATTTATTATGTTCATATTCTTAATTATTATATTTTGTTTTTTTATAATTAAAAATATATAAATAAATATACAGGCCTGCTACTGAAACATTCTAAATTACTGATAGAAAGAACTAACGGAAGATTTGTTTATTTTATACTAGTTAAGCCCGCGGCGTCGCTCGCGTGGAGTTCGATAACTGTCCCACGGGAACATACTATCGGGATAAAAAGTAACCTATGTGTTAATCCAGGTTATAAACTACCCGTGTGCCAATTTTAATCCAAATCCATTCAGTAGTTTTTGCGTGAAAGAGTAACAAACATCCATCCATCCATCCATCCTCACAAACCTTCGCTTTATAATATTAGTAGTATATTACTTAGTAATTATGTTATACATTAAAATAACACGGAGCACGAGCGACGCCGCGGGTGGAACCTAGTTTTAAATAAAATAATTTCAACACTGAACATCTAGCTGTGCACATCATTTGCCGTTCTTAGTAATCGTGTGTAATTGAAATTTAACTAATGAAAACTTACTATGTTTCCGTCTAAAGTAAACCTTGACGGAATACTTTTTAATAAACCTGTACCTAATACGTGAGTATATACTCGTAGTTACATTTTATATTCTGCAACATTTTGAATTCATTCGTCATTTTACCAACGGCATAAGCACAAAAATAGTACATACTCGTACCATAAACAGCAATACATAAGTGAGCAAATACGCTGTAAACGTTTTTTTTAAATACCTTTCAATAAACCTCAAAGTACATAATTACAACTGAAATTCGTTTTCATTTAACAACGAAGTTTAACACAATAATAGTACATACATACACCACAAAAACTATCAATACCTACATACGTAAAACACCTACATAAACAAGAACATACCTACGCAATAAAGTGCAACAGATCTGCGCCTGCGCCCGCGCTTCCAATGCGTTCTCCCGCCATTTTCAGCCGCCATATTTACCCGCGCGGTTCGTCGGCCGGGCGTCGCACCAATGGCCTTCACCTCGGGCCCAAGGTCCCTTCCCGGAACAGACGGTGATGATTAATCATCGTCATGATCTGCGTTCGGACTGTTTTGTAATGATTCAGCTTTTCAGAAATTGTGTTTCATAGAATCTTGTTGCAGGAAAATAATGAAATATAGCTTCGGTTTTTAATGTGTGTTCTATTATTACTAGGGGCTTGTGTTGTTTTATTAAGTGAATAAACAGAAATAAAACTGAAATAGATCATGGTACGTCTGCAACATTGTTATACAGCACAATTCTTGACGATATATGTCTATAATTTGGTACATATCGGCCACAATTTTTTCGTCTTAAACACAAGTTGGTTTTTGTTGTAGCCAGTCACGTCTCTTGTTCTTGCAGGTCCTTTAGTGTCTTCAAAGAGGAGTAAACTATGACCAAAAAGTTTCTTTGCTCAGATTGGCAACACCAAAAGACTCTAAAGTCAGCATCTGTGGCACAAGCTGAGAAGTCTCGAATCTAAAACATTGACACGTCCCTCCCAAACCAACAGAACTTCGTAAACAGACGTGACCAAACATATTCGATTTCAATCTCAAATACAAGTTACAGCCACGTTAAGGCAGAACTTAAATGTTTAAAGCAAAGTAATAGTTTTGAACTGATTCTAGAAACTGTTCAAAATTATTACGAAGTTGTAAATATAGCTGATCTTGTCAATAACAGTTTATAAATAATTCCTCATTAATATTGTTATAACATTATTATTTATTAATATAGAAAATGTTAATGGTTTATTATTATCTTATTCCTTATGCAAAATTAAAGCCTTTAAATTAACACTAAAGCACCCATCAAGTAAGAAGCTCACTGCATTACATTTTGAATAAAAAAAGAATTTATTATTAATTATATGTATATTAATTTTAATTGCCCTGACAGTGGGCAGTTAAATTAATATCAACAACTTCAACTTGGCGTAAACCCACGAACAATCGGCCACTCCACCATAGTATCTGCCTATTATTATGCCATGATTGGCAACAGTTGGCACAGCCAGTGACCTTGTAGATCCCTATAAACCACTCACCTTGACCTGGCCGGTGATCGCAAGGTCATTGTCACTTGGCAACCGATGAAGGTATGGCCAGGAAGCGTCGCATGGAAATACAACAGAATCTAATGCTGGGGTCGCACCAATTTCGTAAAAATGGTGCCGTGTACTAACATTTCTTTCACGGGGTTGGTAGGCACTAAAACAGCCCCTACCAAATATTCTAAATAATTGAACTCTGTATTTTACAGAAAAAATAGGTTCTTAAAACATTACACACCTAGTTTATGTTTTTCTATGTATTAAAAAAACCGGCCACACATGGTTCCGTAGCCCCAAACAATATAATAACGATAATTTGAACAGTCGTAAACACTCAACAGCAAAACTAATTGTTTTTCAGTATTACATTAGTATGCTAATGAAAAACAAAGTTACTGCTGCACAGTTTGGTGAAAAAGCCCCGTCAAAAACTAAACATCAAAGAAGGCTGGCGAAAATGGACCCAAAGAATCTAAAAATTAACTAAACTCCGTTCCAGTGTAGATATAAAATAATTATAACTACAGTTTTATGAGATATTTATTTTTAAAATATTGAATTTTTAGGACTCGGGAATCAAAAGTTATAAATATTTTCAATTTACTAAAATTAAGTAATCGTGCAGTTACAAAACGCAACTTTTTTCCGATTACGTTCCAATCCAATGACATGTGTTTTTGCTCAAGGGTTTTCTTACTACAAATGGCTCTTTCTCTTAGTTTTTATACATTCTATTATGTCAAAAATTCATAAAAAATAACATGCAAACCTGATATTAAAACGCCAATTAACAATGCAAAAGCATTTAATAAAAATGGAACAATGGCGATTTTATAGTATTTCTTATAAAGGAACGGTATCAATGATGATCGATTGAGTCCCGTCACTACTGTCATTGTCAGATCTGTGATGATCTAGTCCATCGTTATGTTTGTATTTTTGTCTGGGATTTTATGTTTATCATTGCGATTTTGTAGATTCTCGACGACTTGGCCTTTACATCTTGAACTGAAGATAATGCACCCTGTCATAGACTACCTACCGCATTCTTCTCTGGATATTGGACAATGAGTTGTTTTTTATTTGGACTTTGATTTTAACCACAAACATGCGTTGCGTTAATTTCTTCTTCTCTTACGACTTAAGCTCTTACGGAGGTGTCGTCTCTTTGATGGAGGTGCTCAGGGCTTTGAAAAAGTTCAGAGATGGGTGTATCCACGTGATGTAAGTATATTTGTAAAAAAACATGTATTTATATCATAAGTTAAGAACTTATTTAAGATATCTATCTGAACAACAAACTAAGATTCGTTTAGCTTTTATATGTATAAATACATACTGTTGTAATCTTATATTAGGCTCATTCTTACTGTTGCCATATACTTTATCGGACTAAAACAGTATGCAGTAAAAGACTGCCCGAGGTAGCAGTAGTGTATTTTACTGAGTTCTTTCAGTCATCAAAATAGAAGATGGGTGGCTGTCGCATTTTGTCATGAAATATTTATACCTAATATTTATAAACCCCTCCACAGGTATCAGAGGTCTTCGACCTCTATATTATCTTTAAACATTTCTGTTTTTCTTTTGTTACTTATGGAACTCTTTATGTTTATTACATTATAGGTGAATTTATTTATTTAAACATAATTAATTAATTTCAGATAACAGGAGACGACTACCTTTGTCGCTCATGCTGGGGGCTGATAAGCTGCGACCCTGAAAATGAAACCCGACAGCAACTTGGCCATCGTAACGTCTGTGTTGCATAAAATAAAAACTATGTAAAAATACCAAAAAATAAGATTTATTACTCATACTTTTTTTATTCAACAAACCCTGCTTTTCAATAGCTGTACATAGCTAGTCAGCTCTGGCTGTTATAATTTATGTAAAACAATATTATCTTGTCTCAGCGTAATAAGAATCGTTTTACTTGACTATAATTCGCTTAAAGATCAAAATCGTAACGACATAGTTTTAATAGTGATTGAACTAATTACAGGGTTGGTAATCAGTTTAGTCTCTAGCTGCAGTCTAGCAGTTTTATGATTCATCAATTAGGTACAGGCAATGAAGTAAAAATTCTGGTTTTGGCTTATGACAAGAAGCAAAACACATAAAGTCAGAACTAAAACTGCGAGGGAAATACAGTAGTTCGAATCTTCCTTTATCTTATGTATTATTATATTTTGATTAATCTTAATTACGGAGACATTCCACTGTTAAAAACCTTAGTCGTAAGATTTTTAGGTTATCTTGTAAATAGACGTATATCTCTTTTCTCCCAACTTTTCAGTCTTACTTTCCATTTACTTTTCTGATAGTCTTTAGTCGTTTTATAACTATGTATAAGTTGCTATAGTGAACGCTACCTCTAAGAGTGGGTCCCAAAATACATGTAGTCTCGCCCGTCTCCTTTTATTGAAACAAATTTTCATTGAAAGTTTTTTTTACGTTCTACAAACCTACATTTTTACAGAATTTTCCTCCTCTTACTTTACAAGTTAGAGGTGGGTGACACACCACTTTGGAAGTGTCTATCTTTAAAACGATTGACTTTGAAAAAAAATGGTTTTAGGAACCTCAATGTCATTTTTAAAGACCTATCTATAGACCCGGCCACGTATAGGATTGATGAAATTATTTTTTTCACTTCCGAGGGGAGAGTTTTACCTTTTTTTTAATACATTTTTTTTTAAATCCTGTAGTGGTTTACAGAATACATCTACCTACCAAGTTTTAACGGTGTAGTCTTAATAGTTTCGGAATAAAGTGGCTATGAAATACGGACGGACAGACAGACGGACATACAGACATGACGAAAATATATAAGGGTTCCGTTTTTTTGCTATTCAGCTATGGAACCCTATAAACACATGGATTAACTCTGCTGTGATGGTATCATTTTAGAATACGATACAAAAAAAAACTTATCGATTTTTATGGAGTGCCGCGTAGATGACTGGCATTATGATAAAATTACGATTTATTTGTAAAATAAGTTCATGTTTACTGCCTCGGACGATGCGACTTGCGACACTTAACTGTGATTGTATAAAGCGTAAGTGGGTGACGCATATCCATTTTGTGTAGCGCTTAAAATCGCGTCACAAGAGCTGGTGGTGCTTTCAGGCTGTTTGCGGTTTTGCAGTCGCTGTCGCAAGATGTGAGTAGCTCGTGGGCAAGACTTAAACGACACAAGATAATTTAACTTTAGCCTAACTATCGTGCCTTGCTCGTGTCGTTTAAGCTATGCTAATCCTAACTTAAGTTACAGTTCATGTTAATGGGATAGATACTGTGCAAAATTGTGGAAAAAGAAGTTTCGAAGTCGGGCTAGTTTATTATAGAGAAATATTTTAAACGGATTTTCTAGAAAATTACTGTTTAAAAGTGCTTTAAGGTCCCATGCTATCTTTTCAGCTGGATAGTTAGGAGCCTTGAAGTTATGTCTTCGAAAACTGAGGAAGCACTCATTATTTGTTTATTTTAAATTAATTCTTTCTTTTGGGTAAGTAATTTTCTCCGACCAAAACTAGTATTTTTTAGGGTTCCGTACCCAAAGGTTCAAACGGGACCTTATTACTGAGACTTTGCTGTCCGTCCGTCCGTCCATCCGTCTGTCACCAGGCTGTATCTCATGAACCGTGATACTAACCCAGTTGAAATTTCTACAGATTATGTATTTCTTTTGCCGCTATAACAAAAAATACTTAAAACAGAATAAAATAAATATTGAAGGGGGCTACCATACAAAAAAAGTAAATAATGGTACGGAACCCTTCGTGCGTGAGTCCTACTCGCACTTGGCCGATTTTTTCAAACACATAGGCTGTAATTTTTTGCCCAGCAGTAAGGTTTCAATAGAGAGAACCAACAATATCATTAGAATTTTCATAGTTCTAAAAACGGAAAATACTAGATTTTGTTTCTGAAACATTTTAAGAATCCTATTCGAGTCTAATTAGTGGTAATTTATTCAAACAATCAGTTGAACTATCTTTGACTGATAAGCTTCTCAAGAACTCTATTATCCACGATTTAGAGGCCAATGATCCTTTGTGTACGGAATTGTTTTATTTAGGTAGTTACTTGTTACCTAGTTATTTTGATATTTAAAACGATTCTATTTTTGTTCTGGTTTTAGGAAGAAAATTGTATAGATTTTTACTTGTAACGGGTGTAAAAATGTCCTAAACGAAGCCGAAGGGCATTTGTCGTGTTGGTGAGTCATTTGATGATTTCCCATCCCAAAAAAAAGGGCATTTGTTCTCTCCATAATTGTGTTTTTTTTTTGGCCTGGACCATACCTGGACCCCTGAACCCTCTAAGTAGTTGCGGAAAGATTGGAGGATCAATACAAGTTTTTAATGTTTTAAACTTTTCTTTAAATCCATGACCCCTGTACTGCACAATGCATCGATCAGCACAATGTTTTGAGTGGGTTGTAATGAGTCCTACCGTAAAACGTGATTTTTCACAAAAAAAAAACGTTTCCCAGAAATGATGGTCCGGTTAACACCTTGTATATTAACGTTCTATAAATGAATTCGAACTGGCCAGTGTTTCAAACAGAAAAACTTTTTTCACAATACATTATCAGTGCCCTGGTGCTTAGAGCTTTAACAAAGTTGAAGGTTTAGAGCTGTCACATTTACGCGATAACGATAAGTGGGTATTCAGAGTTATGTTACAAGAGGTGAGCCTAATGCCCTTTATCGGACACAATTCCAAACTATTGCAGGTCATTTTTGGCTTAAGGAACCCTACCATATTTCCTGAGGCCCCAGTGAATTGTCGTGCAATCGCACCTCAAAACCCTAAATACGTTTATCGGTGAACCAAGTTCAAATATGGTTAAATATCTATCAGTTGTTTTATGATGATAAAGAAATAATGATGTTTCAAATAATGGTAGCGTAAAACGCATTTAATGAGTAAAGCGGGTCTAAATTTTTTGAAGTTTTGGCTAGCACATGATGTTCATAAGATTACTGGGTTAACAGAATCATGATGATTTTTATTACCATCAAAGTTCTGTACACTTCAAGAGAAATTACTGTGAAGGACGAATAATTGTCATTCCTCACGTACTTTCTAAATAAAAACCCACTCGCCGTTTTCTTGGAAGAATTATCAACGACTCGCTTTTATGCAGGCGGGCCTCGTTGACAAATTACTTTGACAATTCTCTGTGAAGTTCCCTTTGATGTAATAATTTGTTCTAAAAATCAATTATCGAAGCACATCATAATCTTTTGTTTGAGCATTTTTAAGATGTTTTAAGAATGTTTCTTTCTGTTTGAGTGTTCGAGTCAATTCAGTGAAATCGTTTACGTTGTTCAGTGCTGTCACGATTTGAGATAAATAGATAGAGATGAGATAGATGTCTTTTAATCTTTAGGGTATATAATAAAGGGACGGGTTTTTTTTTTGCATGTTAAATTGTATGTATTGCATTTACATCCCGTTAGACTGAAAGCCGACCCCAACACGGTTAAGGAAAGGCAGGCATATGATGATATCGGTTTATTTTGTGGTGCAATGTAAAAACATCGTTCTTGTGTGTCTATTCGATGTTTGAAAAAATATTAACGTTGCTTTTTACTTCCCTGAATACAATTAAAATCATTCTTCGTATTTTATTAGCCAGTCCATCAGTTTAATAGCCATGCAATGTTAATTCTGGGTCATTGGAATAGTAGTATTATAAGTCTAAAAGTAGCATAAAATGTATTCTTTATTTCTTACTTATATCTAATGACACAAAAAAAAAAACGAACTCTGCCTGTTCACGTAATTTTTAAGTTGGTATATTTTTATAGTAGTTCAAGTGTTAAAAATTGCGTAGTTTAAAACAACAGGAACTGATTGCATTTGTTTCGCCGTTTTATTTTAAAACAAGTTTGTTTTTGACCATAGATTAAAAATATTTTGAGTTGTTTCAATGTTGGACGACGGTAGTGCTTGCTTAGCATCTTTACCGAAGCATCATTTGCCTAGCCTTTTCTAGTCTAACTCTGAATACCAGTATCTTACATGAAGCGACTGGCGATCTGACCTTAAACAGTTAGTGCTGACTACTACGATATTTCTTGGTAAGACTAATTGTCTGACTACCTGTTAAGGTGAATACAGACTTTGCGAGGCATGCGCCACGAACGGCGCACAACGAATGCCCCAGCCATACGTTGCTCGCCCTCGCCCGTGCGTAGCACATGCCTCGCCACGAATATAAAGGTACACACCTTGCGAGGCATTCGCTGTGCGTTGTTCGCGGCGCATGCCTCGCAATGTCTGTATACTGCTTAAGGACTGTCAAAGATCTGTAAAATGACAGCCGAGAATAACGGCTTCACGTGCTTTTCGAGGAAACTTTTTTTTGGCATTTGTCTATTTTGCTCTTCAGTGTTTGCTACCACTTTGAATTTAAGATGGCATGAATGGCATCCTTTGGTGGCCATTTCCCTTTATCACTTTTAATGCAAGAAGTTTACACATCACCTATTAATCCTAGCGTTCTTGCGAAGCAGACCATTCGAAAGGCAATTTGAAACAACTGTTACACATTGAGAGCTTGAATCTGATCCGTTTTCTAATTGCACTGGAGATTTGGCGTAAAATTGAGATGTCTGCAAACATTTATGATTGCCTACTGAAATATATTTAAAAAAAACTTATTTTTCTGCTACACTTTAACAAAGAAACAGTTATCCATGCAATTTGGCGATAACATTGATGGCATTTCAAATGCAGCATTGTTTTAACATTACGGTTAAAAATCAAGAAAATTTAATATGTGGGGTGCAAATCAGGCCCAGACGATCTGAAATAGATTTTTTATACATAATATTATTACCTGATGATTATTCGGTCTGCTGGCTTGAATATCTAAAGCGAATAAATAAAGATTGACGGGCTGATATGAAGCAGGACTGTTTAGGAAATCAGCGCTGAAGGTTGTTGAACTGATCCTTTAAGAATTTAGCCTTTATATTTGTTATTGCACTGAGCTGGAAATGATGACACGGGGAATAAAAAGAATACTATATCGCAACTCACGTCATGGTTTATCCGTTCAGGTATCATATTATTATGACCTCAAAAGGTATCAGATGAGCAGATAGTTTCGTATTTATAATTATTAATAATGGATTAATTTTAAAGGCTATGCTATGGTTTTTGTAAACGAGCTGTGTTACAAATGTACAATAACGTACATATTTTTTATCTATCTATGTTTCGGTCATCATGTTTTATTTCGGGTTAGAACCGACCTTACTTTCTCGTTGAATCTAATAATAACCCTAGTCTGGGAATAATCAGCCGTATTTTTAGACTTAGAACGTAGTAAACAAAAGAATAGAAAAATATACAAATTGGACGTGTGTACTTTGCAAAACATTCGATGGAAAATCTGCTGAAATGTCTATCAAACAATTTGTATAATTTTCTTTAACGGACAGGAAAGCTTTTTTGGTTTTCCTTTTGAGTTAATCTTGCGACAGTTGCTTCTAAATGTTATTTTGTGTCATTTTTCATTTGACTTGTTGAGAACTTTATTCCTTCAAAAACGTGCCACCTACTATTGCTTTTTCATGTAGCATCTAAATTCATAGCTCATCGTTTCAAATATCTAGACTCAAATATAGAATTTATTCAACACCTTCAATTTTTATTTTCAAATTCATTTCTATCTGAATTCTATTGCTGATCAATAGCCCTATCAAATTGAATGGCATCATAATCTTTTATGTCTATTTCTAAACGTACAGGAATCGGTTACGCCCGAAAAACAAATGTTAGGATATTCGTTCCGAGTTTTTAGGACCTGAATTTTATTGGTCTCAATTATTTTTAGCTAATTTCGGGGTTGGGTTGAAAAGATTATGGCATAATAGCAGGGCAGCGCAAAAAAAGGGCATGACTGAAGTTTAATTTTAATTTGGACACGGCTGAGTTCACTTAATTTAAAAAGCATCTATACCTGCCATAAATACCTATACTGTAATATGTATACCTATACTGTATACCCCTTTTTTGTGAAGTTATTTTTTTGGTTTGTCTTGATTTTTGCTGGGGTAAACCTTTTCTTATGTACTAGTGATGAATCATTATTAGTGTTCCACGTTTTATTTTTATTTTTTAATAAGTTTGATGTTTATTCGTCCATAGTTTTAAGTATGACTCAAATTATTTCTGGGTACTTATTCTATTGATCTAGTAAAATTTCCTTATATTGTCGCGCGTTTGATATTTATAAGTGATAGGGATGTTTTTTTCGTACACAATGTCTTTTATTATTTTCACATTTGCAGTTTTCTTTTATCAAGCCAATATGCAGTAAAATATATTGTTTTTATTAAAAACGAAATAATTGCAAAAAAGTGAAGAATGGCAGAGGAAAGAGGAGGCCAATACCCAACAGAGGGTGTTTTCGGGCTGATGATGATGGTGAAATAATTGCAAAGACGATAAACGCTTTTCGTCATAGTTTTCACATTGGATTTAGAGAAGCTTCTTGATCTCATCGTCAGGAAACTTGCGTTGATGATGAAAATGTTGCGTACACTTTATTAGCAACGATCGTCCAAAAGACCTTTTTTTAGAATGGTTTATAATTTAGCAAGCGGACCCGATTTAGGGATCGGTGGCAAAGACGATAAACGTTTTTCGTTATAGTTTTCACGTTGGATTTAGAGAAGCTTCTTGGTCTCATGGTCAGGAAACTTGCTTTGATGACGAAAATGTTGCATAATATACTATATTATCAACGTTCGTCGTTCCGATTCAGGGATCGGTGGATGCCACAAGTTTTCGAGTTTTACGTTCTAGGGCAAAAGGTGATGGAAATGATTCCTAACAAGTGCCTGCCAGTAAAATGCGCGCTATTTTACGAATTTAATACATAAGACGCGGCTAATGGGCCAATCCAAGTACTTTTTTGGTGATGGCGTAATTTCACTAGTTTACAAATTTTAATAATTTTTTACGAGTATAGGAACACTGCAAGATATTTTTGAATGTTACTATTTTTTTTTTTTTTATAATACTTTCCACAATAAACACTAACTAACAAGTTTCCCTGTTTCAGCTAGGGTATCAAAATCGTGTGAACTAGTGTTGTTAATGTTATTATTTCATTTGTCTACTCCATTTTTTTAACCGACTTCTAAAAAAGGAGGAGGTTCTCAATTCGGATGTTTGTATTTTTTTTTATGTTTGTTCGCGCATTACTCCGTCGCTTGCCAACCGATTTGTTTTTTTTTTTTAATGATTAAATTAATTAACACAATAAGATGACATACATTAATAAGGCACTTAGTTTCTTGAGTAAGTTTCAGGTTGTTAGGTGATGTTTTAGGGAATTTCAAGGGCTTTTGTCCTTAAGAAAGGAGTTTGTCTATCTTGCCATGAAGGTTTCAGTGGGAGATAAGTGTCTCCATGGCCATTCTTGGTTAATTTTAAAGCTACATCTACCAATTTCCATTGACCTGTCTTTTATGGAACTTCCCATTTAATGATGTCAATAACTTTCCTCTTGTCATTAAAGTCTTACTGTTTTATGTGGAAAAATCTATATTATTGGATGCTATGAACTGCACTAACTTTACAAGATTCCTGTTTAACAGCAATTCTATGACCTTGGGCTTGTCGGAGGGAGCTGTCACACACTCAAATTTACTCCTGTTGATGTGTGGGCTCTGATCCCATGAATATATCTGTAAACGCTGTAATATGATTACTATGGTAGGTAGAGTCAGGGAGTTTTTAGTTGCCCGACGCCAGCGGATACACCGCTGGTGTGGGACCCGGAGTCCAGTTTAGAGTGAGGGTATTGACTTTCTCCATCATGCCGGTTATGTCTGCACTTAGTGTTCCAATTATTGGAAAAGTGCTCCATGAACTCATGGTCCATAAGTTCTTGTTGTCTCTGACCTTCGGAGATCATAATTAGATCAGCAGCCGTATTACCTTTACCCTATATATTTTTATTTTCTCGGCGTCTCATTATTTTTATCGTTTGGAATTCCCTGCAATTGGTTTTTAATGTTTCTAAAATAGATTTTTTCATTATTTTTTCAGAATAACTCTCTCCCTAATAAACAAAATCTAACAAGTTTCGTATGAAAATCATGTAAACAAGTGTTATTAATTATTATTATCTCATTTGTCTACTCCATCATTACTCTATATATAGGTTTTTATTTACTCGGCCTCTCATTATTTTTATCGTCTGCAATATTTTTCCCATTGCATCGAGTGTTTACGTTGGTACGTCGCGGCAGAGTTGAAGGTCAAAGTTCGACGCTCGTGGTCAATGGTACCCGGTGGGCGCGACGTCTACGGCGCTTAACTTTAATGGGATTAGCAGAGTGTATGCCGATTGGAAATGTTTTCATACTTATGATGTGTGTAACGTCTTTATTCAAGGGTAGTTTTTGATCAAGTTTTGGTTTTTGGTTTTTGTCGTTTTGGTTTTTGTGGTTACATAAATTGATTTTTAATAATTTTTAAGCTAATTACCGCTTTTGAGTAAATGAATGAATGACTAATTTCGGTTTTGAGACTTTTCAATTACACTTTTAAATAATTTATCAACAAAATTATGTAAAAATATTTTTAAAACGTTAAACACAATGTTACTTTAACTTTAATGTTAACCCATGATTTGTGCCTGAACTAAGTAATCCTGTATTTCAGGCGAGTGTATGTAGTGTAGTGTATGTATGTAGTATGTATAGTGTGTCTGTATGTGTGTGTAGTGGTTTACGGTGACATCTAAGTGAGAACCTAAAAGTAAAGTGCATTCTTAGTTTCTCATTGCTCGGCTCAGAGTCAAATATCAAAATCCAAAAATCATTTCTAAAGATGGTGTCTTCCAGGGATGGCTTTCTGGGTTATATGATCATTGGACCCTCAGAGAAGGTCGTTATATGGGGGATCTGACCACTTGCTGGTACGGTCGAGGTGGATCAGGGTGATTGCGTGGTTAACCATCATACGGGCCTTCTGCAGATTCCCTAGGTACTCTTAATTCTAAGTTGTTGATCCGCTGGCGATCTAGGACCATTTTGCTGTTCATAGTGCCCAGTAGAGTGAGAATCTACATCTTTTTGTATGCCAGCCATCATGGTATATAGAGCTCCTCCCTCTCCCTCATACGCCGGAGGAGCATGTGGTGGTGAAGGGGCTTTGTAGTCCTGGTTTCCTCTGGGAGTGAGGGTGTTGCCTTTTTCTGTGTATTCGGTTTCTTCTTTTGTGCCGAAGGCCCTTCCTTAGATGCTCTTGTTGTTCTCTTTCTGGTGGATACTCCTGATTGCGTATCACTTATTCAAAGTTTGAATTTCAAACTAAGCTGAGAATCAACACTTTTTGAACGTCAAAAAAAACATAAACCCACGCCCTTAGCCACTTCCTAGTGTATTACCTAAAAATGAGTGGCAGAACAAATTCCGCAGCAACTGACACCTAAAATTCAAGCGATCAATCATATTAAGGCATACTTTTAGTCATCACTTAGCGTTAGTGAAAATGGGAAATAGCTTCTTAAGTAGATTTAATGCCGAGTTGTCCATAGCTTATCTGTCGAAGTAATAAACATTTCTCCGAGACGTCTTTAACGACTTCTCCTATGATAAGCAGTTGATATCATACCGTATCAGCTGTTTTTACTTGACAATGACAACATTCAGCTTTTTATGACTTTATTATCTCTATTTTGTTTTTACTCATAAAAGCCTATCGTTATTAAAAGAGCATTAAGATTGGATTGGATGCCTTGCTGGTCTGCTGACTGGTCCTAGCTTCGATTTATTAAGGGGGGTGGGTAGAAAGGTACTACCTACCAAGAATTACTCAGTAGCAGCTTGGAGTCTGATTCTATGCTCGGTTTACGGCAATAGGCTTGTTTCCCAGTGCTTACATGGGTACTATAAATAAAAAATTCTTACCCTTATTCTTTAATTCACTCAAAATTAAAAATATACACACAAATTGCAATATATAGCTTATGTACAATGGCGAGCTTAACCCAGAAAAAAGAAAATTGTGAAGTTTTTTGCTAGTATTTTCTTAAGAGGTACTGGTGCGGTGACAGTAGGTATCATCATCCACAGCCCCCACCCACAGCTGTGTGTAGACCTCTCTCGCGCCACTCTTCCCTGGTCTACGCAAGTGTTACCCGCGATGTTCTGAATATTTTCCACCCATCTGGCAGTTGATTTACCAATACTTCTAGCGTCTCTCGGTAACCTTTCAGTGAGAGCTCTGCTCCACCTGCCGTCACCACGTCTTGCAAAGTGTCCTGCCCATCTCCACGTATATCCGACAATTCTGCTCACCCGATCTATTCGTCAGCATGATATTCTAGAACACACAGCAACATTTTGATGCATCAGTAACATTTCTATTAGCTCATCCGACCAAGATTAATGTTCGGGTTCGCAACAGTTCAACCGGGATTTGAACCCATGACCTTCTGACCGGGACTTGGCATTGTTAGTTTAATATTAGTCTATTTATACTCTTGGTCAAACAATGTCAGAAGATGTGGGTATTAAGACTTCTTATAATAATCATTATAAATACGAGTAAAACATCAAACCCAAAGTGTAGGAATAAAAGAGAAAATTGTGAGTACCGGACTATCGTGGTAGTCCGCGGTGGTTTAGTTTTAATGTTACTACCAACTCGCTAGGCAGAAAGCAGAACTATCCTTGTACAGTCTGGTAAACACCTTAACAACACTTTTACTATAAGCTAGCCTAGAGTAGCACGGAATTATAACAGAATCGAAGGACAGCCAAAACTGGTTGTGTCACCACCGACGTGCAGCTTACCGAGCATTATCTTCCTTTATTTATATTTTCAATATGTTCAAAAACACTTCACGGATGGAAAAATGTAGGATATGTTCGCAATGTATTTACGTGACATCCCACAACTTCCGCACGACAAGCGCCGCACTCAGCATTTTCCTTCATTCCAAAAATATGTGCTTTTCCGTGTACATAAAAAAACTCGCTCAATTAACCTGTCGATGGTAACATGCCAAGAGTCCTGGCAACGACACGGTACACTAAAAACGTGATGTTTACGACGCATCTACGTAACCGTCATTTTTGAACCCCAATGTACTACATCGAGCAATTTATTTCCCACGAAAAACGGGAAATTGAGATTTTTATGTGAAGATATTTGTAAAAAAATGTGTATTCGTTTGACGAACGCATTCGCCTTTTGCGGTTGAGTTAGGTAGGAACGCGAACATATTTTTGGGGTGAAATCTTGATAAGACGTCACTAATATTTCTTTGCTGAATCGGGAATGAAGGAGAAATGAGGACGGCTTCAAGGTAAACATTTTTTGATTCCTGATTGCGAATCTAATACATTTTAGGTGTCCATATTTCATGGAATTGGAAACATAACGCTCGAGAAAGGGTTGTGCTATTATTGATGCTAAGTTATAAGACGCCACATATCTTAGTAGTTGTAAATGCATTTGATCCAGTAGTGACACGACAGCTTTCTCGCCTCCACACGTAAGGGTCCGTTCACACAGACCGGCTCGGAGAGGAGAGCAGATTCTTATCACGTTGAAAACAGAGTTTTTAGTATTTGTATTAAGGTTTATTTTTGCATGTGCACTGCTTTTGTGATTAAGAATGCTTGAAGGCGCTTGGTGTGAAATAATAAGAGGAGCTTACCGGCTCCGATCGCGTAATTTTTCTCGATCGTGCAGCCGTTTGGCTCAGATTGCATGCTCTTTAACGCTCGCACAGCCGATCGGTTCCGATTGCATGCTCTTTCTCGCTCGCGCAGTCGATCGGCTCCGATTGCGTGCTCTTTCTCGCTCGCGCAGCCGATCGGTTCCGATTGCGTCCGCGCTTCTCAACAAAACTTGGACTGCGTGGAAGACTGGTACTGCCTTTGTAGTGTACCCATCCGGCTCCGAGCGCATCCGAACGGCTCCGAGCGCATCCGACCGGCTTCAAGTGCATCCGACCGGCTGCGAGCGCATCCGACGGGCTGCGAGCGTATCCGACCGGCTGCGAGCGATTCCGACCGGCTGCGAGCACATCCGACCGGCTCCGAGCGCATTCGCTTTCAGGTCGCTTCCAGTCGGTCTATGTGAAATAGTTGGCGGCTCCGCTCCGACCAACTCCAAGCGCATACGATCCGGTCTGTGTGAAAAGAAAAATGCGCGCCGATGCTCTCCGAGCCGGTCTGTGTGAACGGACCCTAAGAGTTTTGCACGAATTTAAGTGTTAGGTACAAGTCAGTACAAGTCTGACACTCCCGCTCCGTCCAGAGCGGGAGAAGTCATTTAATGATTTCCCATCCGTAAAAAAAAAAAAAAAAGTACTCACAAATACATAGACTGTGATTTCTATGACATATAGACCTACACTACACAGATGATGCTATGTATCGTTATCAAACAAGAGCTACCTTAATTAAAAGCAAAGGAAACCATCAACAAAAGGTGTTGAACGACATTGGTCAAATGAGATATTCGTCGAATCGGTAATTCGTCAATTAGTCAAAGCTGTAATTCGTCAAATCGTCTTTTTGTCCAATTACGAAATTTGCCAAATACGCCATTGGTCAAGTAATTTAAGTACAATCAACTGTAACTCTCTTATTCAATTCATATTTATTTACATAAAGGGTGTAAAAACACCTCTTAACGAAGCCGAAAGGCACTGGTTCTACCTGTCATTGCGATCATTTTTTTGTTCTACACCATACCTGGGAACCTTATAGTTACGGAGATATTAGGGGTCAAAGTTCCAACTTTTTGACAAGTATTTTTTTAAATACAAGTTTTTAATGTAAGATTTTTAATTTAAACACCTCCACGACCCCCGTACTATTCAATTCGTCCATCAGCACAATGTTTTGAGTGCCTTACATTGAGTTCTACCACAAAACATGATTTTGCACCCCCCAAAAAAAAGTAGTTTCCCAGCAATAATTTTTGCGTAAAGTTATTTAGTTTCATGTACAGAATGCTTGGTTGACGGCTTCGTGATGAGGTGATTTACACCGTGTATAATTCATACCCAACATAATTGTTTTAAAAACTTTAACGCATCTAATTCTCCGTTCATTTTTTCTATTATTTTTTCTATATTGGCATCTTTTATGATGTTAGATGGAGCCTCGACTGCGTAGGTGCTACGATGGCGTTCATTTGCACAACAACACATGTCCTGAGAAATCCTTTTTTGTCAACCTCGGAATACTCAATTACTATTTAATACATTTTAATGATGTAAATAGAAACCATCAGCAGGCGACTTTTCCTTTTTTAAGTTCCTACAAGTAAGTTATGTGAATTCAAAACGCATGTTTTCATCGACTGTACATGGACGTAGCGTATTTGGCAAATTTCGTAATTGGACAAAAAGACTAATTGACGAATTACAGTTTTGAATACGAATTGCCGATTTGACGAATATCTCATTTAACCAATGTCGTTCAACCCAACAAAAGTTAGTATCTGCATATACATCCTCATTTATACTAAAAACCGTTCTGGTTGTTCCCACAAATAGCCACAGTTATTACAAGCCGGTAAGTCTCTCCTAACTTTGGACTTTACCAAATTACAAGCGTTTAAAATTCAGGAGTTTTGCTCGCTAATCTCTTACTAGTTCGCACCAACCGCGTCCAATGTACAAATATTTACAGGGACGACCCAGCTGAGGTCAATTTTCTTACTACCTGAAACTAAAATATCATAAATCCACTATTATGGTGCAACAAAAACAATGTTACTGTCCCAATATTAGAGTTGAACTTAGAGTGACCGAGCAACAATCGTAAAATTGAAGACGGGCGCAATATAATCTACGAAATCGAATTTTAAAATTAGATAGCTAAAGTTCATTTTGGGTTGGTAGCATCGTAAAAATCTTTGCTAATCCAAAATGATGTAGGATGGGTGGACTTGCTAAGTGATTCTGGACTGTATGTCTTCGTTTCAGGGTGTGTTTTGCAGTATTTTTCATGAGATACAAGTGCAGTGCACTTTGCCTGCGGTTCAGTGATGCACCTCAGAGCACGAGACTGATTTATAGTTATAATAAATAAATGGGTGTTTAATGTTCAAGATTATCTATAGTGAGTAATAAAAAACTGTGTTTGTGTGTAAAATCTGTATGCTAATGTGTATTTTATGTCTAAGATTATTTTGCTCGGAAGTTGGAAAAAAAAATATGAGATATTGTCGCGATTTTGACTTTAAGAACTGGCCTTGAGGTGTTGAAATATAATTATGGATTCGACTTCCAAGGCCTTGGCCTTTACTTAATATTTAACAAGGTTAAAAAACTGCTGTTAACGTTTCAGATTTTTTGATATTTTTCCTTGGTTGGTAGACACGAAATTCTGCCATAGATAACTTTATCGTCGTTTCATTGGCGCTTAGAAAGTGCACATTTTTCCCTATTTCATGGTACTTCATGAAACATTTCAAAAGGTGGGATGTATTTATCAACTAAAAACCTCGACCTGCCCCTTAGCGAAATATAGGCATGCAGAAACCCTTGCTTTTACAATCTTCTACATAAATCAAAATTGTTATCTAGTCTAGAACCTGGCTTACCACTAACTTTTTTCCATACGAAACTGGTGTTTTCTATGGATACAAGCTGAATTAAACTAAATAATAACTATTTCTTCTTAGAAAGGTGTAAATAGACAATAGTAGTCTGGAAATTTCCCTTATAAGAATATTATTTCCCGCGTCCAACATTATGTTTCAAAACCCATGTATATCAAGTCTCATATAATACATACGGCCGTAATTTATATTGGCTGGTGTACGTAAACACAGTGTGTTTATTTTATTTAGCAATGGTTTACATTAGCAGTGCATGTGATTTCAAAATCACCTTGGATGCAACAAGATGTGTGCCGGGTTCGTTCAACATTTTGTTTGGTTTTCGATGCAGATATTTGCTGGTTTCTGTTTAAAATAGCTGGTGAATTTTGTGGTGTTACAGATTATGCGGAGGATGAAAAGGTAATTAATACTGAATTTTGCTTTAATGGGTTTAGCCAATTATAGTACGTTAGGTTATTTTGCATTCTCAATAAATCCCCTTTGCAAAATAGATGAACTCGTCTCAGTGTTGTTTTCGTTAATGTTTTTATACAGTTTCATATTTGACTATTTTCCGTGAAGCAAATTATTCTTGAGACTTGAAGATGTTTACGTAGTAACTATATGTACATGACTTGTATTAGGAAGTAATTGATTGCGTGTGGAGCCTTTTACCCATAGAGTTATCAAATCTAATAGAGTTATCTAGTATAACACCAATCGGTAAACACAAAATAGGTAGCTGTTAAGGCACCGCTAATTGACACTATATACCCTATATAAAAACAGAGTGTTGGCAAGGAGCAAGTCGTGAAAATACCCCAGAAATCGACCAGTATCAGAGATAGCTATAAAAGTTATTTTCGCCACACATTTGCGCGAAAAGTGTTGTTTATATGTAAGGACGTCCGGGTCAAAAGCCGAACTGTTTTACTCGAGCTGTTATTATTGAAATTTGCCCAAATTTACCAACGGGGAATATTTATACTTTTATAGGCCCTCGAAAAATGCAGGGAGGAATGCACTGGGATGTGTGCGTAACTCACAATCATTTGGGTGCTGATACACGCCAAAGATTCAACTTCACCTGGAGTATATAAATATACAAGGTGTTGTTTTGCAACCTCGTCAAAATTCAGGAGGTTGTCAGAAAAGATATAAATAATCAATATAAATTACGGTTCCTAGTTAATTATAAATAAACGCTGATTTTTTTGGTTGTGGTTTGTCAGTATTTCATTTCCCCCTTAACATGGTGTAGAGAATAAGAAATTATTGAAAAAAACGTTTAAGATTTTTTGTATGTGTGGAAGCGAGGTTATAGGGTGAGAATCAGACGTGCCGCGTTTAAAACACGGGTGGTTCACACTTACCGATTTCCGTAAATAAGGAAAAAAATAAAAATTACCTACCCATTTTATTATTGATTCGGGACGAGAATCATTAGCATAGTTGCCTCCTTGAATTTGACGAGGATGCAAAACAACACCTTGTATAGTCTTGCTGATTCACTTCTCTTACCCATTTACACTAACATCAAGATAAGCAACATCTAGTTCCCTGTCTTTTTCACGTTCGTATTGCACCTCCAATCAAAAGCTGATTCACCATTTTCGTTATAAACTAGGTAATCTATCATTCTTGCTCTTTTCGAGTATGTTAATTAATAAAGAGCTTCTTTACTAAAATATAAAAGTCAGTTTCAGTTTTCTCTTAAATCTAACCAAATGTCATTTTACCACTTTCTTTCCCCGAACTACACTGCAACATTCATTCGATTTTCAATTCAACATTCAACTCCCAGAAAATGATAAGTTTTCCTCGTAATCTTCTATCTAAACTTGCGAGAATTAATACCACAAAAAAATATAATAAATGGCTTAGTATTCATCATTTCCAGTGAGCCGAAATCTGTTCGTCCGTCTGACCGGAAGTTCGTCATTATCGGACGGATTCTTGCTCTCTGGTACGGAGCCAAGTTCACGGCTGTCCACGTAATTCCTAAAAAAACAGCAATAGATTTTGGCAGTTTCTTCAAAAAATCGTCTAGCGTTTGTTTTGACCTTTGTATCTTCTTTAACGTATGACAGCATGAGCACGTTCATTAGTAGTTGGAAGATGTAATAGTTTTTTTCTGTACTTTTTTATGGACCGAGTCTTTAATCTCATTAGCGTTAATCATGAGAGTAATTGGACTAAGAGAGTGAGGGGAGAAACAGCACAGCAGTGGTTGTGCACGCACTTTTGGACTATTATATCTGCCGCATTGGCTAGTCACAATCTAGCCATTGCTGAACCATACTACCTGATCTGCAGATATTGCCATGGCACTGGATTACAAATCGATTGGTGTCTTGCTTCTCAATATTCTTTAGGGTTTACTTTGTATGATACGGTACGTCAACTAATCTTTTTACATTATTAATACCTATTAATATTCACTATGTTGAAAGGGAATCGACTTCATGGTATGGGCATGTGATGAGAAGAGACGAATCGCATGTCGACTACAAAAGTGATGAATGTAAATGTTGATGGATAGAGACGGAGAGGAAGACCTAGAAAACGCTGGATGGACTATGTGGGGAATGATATAAAAGAAAAAAACCGGCCAAGTGCGAGTCGGACTCGCGCACCGAGGGTTCCGTACAAACAATTACAGAAAAAAAAAAGTGATGTAACAAAAAAATTAAGGTTTTCGGAATTTTTCCTTTATATGTGCTATAAAACATTGCTTCATGCCAAATTTCAAGATTCTAGGGCGACTGGAAGTACCTTTTAGGTTTTGATTCCCTTGCGAGTAGTTGCGAGTTTGAAAATATGCGGCTTAAATTGCTGTTTCTTTTGATTGCGTTGACATAGAAGTTTGATTTTATTACAGCTTAAAGGTATTATACAGTTGAGTATTTGATATGAATATCAATTTAATACCTCTACGCCTTCATGAGGAAAGGGGTAGTAAGTTTAAAATTATTAAAAATATTTTTATTATATAATGTAGCTAAAAATTTACGGTTTTCGCAATTTTTCCTTAACCTGTGCTATAAGACGTTGCTTCGTACCAAATTTCAAGATTCGGAGTTCACGGGAAGTACCCCGTAGGTTTTGATTCCCTTGCGAGTCTCGAAATTTTGCGGCATAAACGGCTGTATCTTTTGATTACGTTGGCTTCGAAGATTGATTTTTTCACAGCTCGAAGGGACAGTAGACTTGAGTATTTGATATAAATTCCAGCTTGATACCTCTACGCGTTCCTGAGAAAAAGGGTCTTGACAGACAGACAGACATACAACAAAGTGATCCTATAAGGGCTCCGTTTTTTCCTTTCGAGGTACGGAACCCTAAAAAGGAGTAAATGATAGCGTGACGGATGACAGAGGAGAATGGAAGAAAAAAACTTTGCGCCGACTCCAAGTAACATGGGACAAGGGCAGGGGCAGGGGAAGATGATGATGATGAATTATCCACTATGTATAACATATAACACTCAACTAGCTTCCTTATTACTATCACTGTAACATATTAACTACTTTATTACCTAACGATTAATACCTAGTCGGTATAGTCACTCATTCGATCTGCATACCTAAATACTTGCCAGCGACACTTGGATGGGTGCCCGATTATAAACGAGGAAAATACCTGAGCGGAATATGTACTTTGTGAATACTATTATTGTAAAATTGTAAAGAGTAAAAATTACTTACCAAATTATTATCTGGATGATTTTGAGAATGATATTGATTTGAACTGAGTTGTTTGACTGGCCCATATTTCTATCTTCCTGATCCTGAAAACTTATTTAATTGAATGTGTTGTCAAAGATTTAAACCTATATTCAGACAACCACCAATACGTCTATAATCACAAGTCGATAAAACCATTTTTTCAAAAACTTTTGCAGTAAAACATGTTTTTAATACATATGTTATCGCCTTCTATCATCCTAAATCAAGGCTAAGAGCAGACCTATTTGGAAATAAAAATAAATATTCCAATTTTTCTAGCTAGGTAGATTGACCATCTGAATAATTGCTAAATCCTGGTCTTTCCTTTTATAAGATAAATTATACACGATGAAAAACATAATGGATATGTCAATAATCCTCCCTCTACTCTGTCAACTAGTCTATTCGGTCCAAGCGCGATTTCTACTTTCTCAGTCGTAAAATAAATCATATTACAAAACAGGACACCGGAATTGAATGTCATAAAGTTTATATGTATCCCTTTGTGAGCTGAGTGTTGACTAATCTGTCTGTCTGTTGCTGTAGGAGAGAATGGGAAGATAATTTTTTTTTTTATTTGAGATGGGTTTTGCTCCTCTATCTTGATAAAGCTACCCAGGAGTTCCCATTCCATTTCCATTTAGGGGTTTATTCCCTTCCGACCAGTGATGAATCGAACACAGCAGTGACTAGGATATTTTTTTTTCTTCTCATTTATCTGCGATCAGCTGTCTAGCTATAATCAGATGTGGTCTCCGTTTGAGTGTTTTTTTTTGTGATGTTCCAGTAAACAATCACATTAAATGGTTCTGTACTAAAAATTAATTTGAGTTGTCACTGTCTCTGGTCCAAGTTTAGGATTGGCCATCTCTTTAGGCGGATTATATCCCCTTGTATGTTCAGGAGGTTCTTGGCTAAGACATTGCTTTGTTTGCTCAGTCTCTGTTTATAATTTTTTGCATTTTACACATAGTTCTTCTTTCACTGTTGGTATATTTTATTTGCTTTCCATTTTATTTTTCATTTTATTTTTATTTGCTTTCCATGTACACTGGGGCACAATCGCCCTTCCGAAGAGTGAAGGTCACTTGAACTGACTTTGTTAAGCTAGGTTGAATTCTCCATTTTTTCAGCCATACATCAATTTTATTCAACTGGACTTCTTGGTCACTCGCAAGGCACGCAGTCTTGTCTGCATAGGTCGCAGTTATCACGTCATCAGAATAAGGCAAGAATAGAATAGAATAGAATAGAATAGAATTTTATTTTTGTCAAGTCTGCAGTAAACATAGAATAGAGTACGGGCCCGAGCACAGAGCCTTGTGGTACTGAAGCCTTCATTTTGTACAGGTCAGACAGTTCTTCCTCATACTTAACTTGAAATTTTCTTTGTCTCGAAGTAAGATTTTAATATCCTGTAAAAAGAGTTGGATAGAAGAGATTTCAACTTATATAAAAGTCCCTTGTGCCATACCATAGGATAAAAATATAGGATAAAAATGGTTGCAAAAACTTCTATAAGGTGTATTTGAAATGTTAACATAAGCGATAACATGTTTAGATCATTGTTACTGCTTTCCTGACCTTTTTAAATAGCGTAATCGTATTATACGTAAAAGTAAATGTTCCTGTCCCAATAATTGGTAACAGTGCCATCTATCGACTTTGCTTGATACTAGAGAGAACCTTGACCGAGTAGTGGAGGTCGTTGACCTGTGACGAGTTACGTAATACCCTGAAAAGTGCGCAAGAGTCTACGAATGTTTTGGCTATAAAAATAATGATCTGCGGTTACGCTAACGATAATTTTACCATATTTATTTTGTTGTCATTTTGTAAAGTAATGAGGCTACTGTTGTTTTTATCGATGTAAATAACAACTTTGTTAGATTATTAGATATTCAGGATTGTATCCGTTAAATTACATTGATCTCCCAATAGAGCTGGGGGTTGGATATTAATTAAGAACATTCATTTTGACTTCGTCAGAGTCATCTTGTATCGCCTGATAATGGGGAAACGAGTACATCAAATACTGAAGAATACCCCGACCCTTCTGCTAGTGTAACCAAGTAATACGTGCGCTTCTTGATCTTTTTAATAACTATGGCTGGAGAGAACTTGGAACTTTTTTTTTTTTTGTTTTTATTTATTTAAAGTAATTACATTAAAGAGGTGTTACTTAAGACTAAACTCGCCAAACTTTTACGTTTGATGGCGAGTGTGCAGCAGTACTTATTCTCCCTAAAGGGCCGACATATTGTGTGTTGTATGACGAACCCACAATGCAGACCGTTTTCGTCCGTCGTCCCGGACTACTTGAGAGGGAGAGAGAAAAACTTTTAACTATAATATTCATTTAAATCATTGTGGTTCCTTTATTTATTTTAAAATAAAGAAAAAATATGTTATCTTATCTAGATATATTTATATGGTTTGCGTTCATAGCATTGCGCTGCACACTTCCGCCGGGAACTGGGACCGGAGGATCTATCGGAGGCCGGTGTGCTACGAGGTCCTAAGCCGGCGTCCTACCCGTCGACAAGTAGGTGGTTGCGTCGTGGGCAGGAAGAAATACTCTTCGCTAGAGCTCGATGCAACTTCTATAGCTGGTGTCACAGCTGCACTTGAGGTGAAAATGGGTTTCGGCTGAGGCGAGGAGGCGGAAGTTGTGCACGCCGAATATCATCTTTTCATTTTAAACATTGTTTGTTTTCATGTTTGATAACTACCATAGTTTGCATAGTAGTTTGGGGTCGGTGGGTTGTATGGCCAGGAGATCTCTCTTTAGATTTTCTTCAGTTGTGTCCGCCTCCGTACTGAAAATGGCGAATAAGTTCCAGTTCTTCACTAGTGTGGGCAACCCTTCTTTCAGTTTTCGGCGGAACATGTTATCCGGCTGTGGTGGTATGTTCAATGGAATACTACCAGGGTCTTTGATCAGTTGGACATGGTCCATACGTTGAGGTCTTGTTATGTCCAGAAGCTGGTATACACTGGTGTGAAACAGAGGATTCTTCATATTAGTGACTTCATAACACTTAAGCCCAAGCTCAATGTATCTTGGGTGGCTCGCAGGGCGAACTAAGGATATAGCACAGTGGGGTATCATCCAACGGATCGGTTTATCATCAACAGGGTGGCCATCCATTCGTCTGACATGTTTAAGTCTCTTCGCTAAAAGCCTGGTGATGTGCGGACGTGTTTTGCAAAAATATTTAAATATGTAATATACTATAACAGTAAAATAAGTGCCAAAGTACAGTTCTAAAAACAAATAAAAAAACTAATAACTCCCCATAATATTGAACCTTATCCTAATAAAAGACGTGTCAAAGTTCAGTGCATGTTATAATTCCAAAACAATCGTCGACGCGGGTGTCCCGAGCTCAGTTCCAGGAATTTTGCGTATTTTTTTTTTTTTTCATTTTGAATCTAGTTAGTGACATGCCTGAAATTCCATCCAGAGAGGGATCTAAATACAGTGCTACTGCTTAATATTCCCTAGTCTTAACAAAATCGGCAGATAATATTTCAGAAGAGATGGGTCCCTTAATGGCGGGATCATGCATTTCGAGTATGTTGCGACACATGTTTCCGAGAAAGTTGTACTGAATCATCGCTTCAATGGGGCTATCTGAGAAATGGGAAACCGTTAGGGAATTTGATCCCACTGTAGACATTATAATAGCTAGGGTAGGTAATTGATCATTTGTTACACATGCCTCCCCAGACCATCTTTACTTTCTGGACATTGGAAGTTCCCTCGATAAACAGGTATATCTCCGTAAACGAGATATTCAGCGGACTGTAGTGTCTCATCCATATTTATGATCAGACCTAATTTAGATGCTCCGGTTTAAATTTCAGTCATTAGGTGAGCATTATTTTCCGAGATTCTTTGCCGGTTTGATGTCATCTCTGTATGTTTGTGTTCTGTAGTTTGTACAAACAACTTGATTGTCGCCTTGTGATAAGACTTTGACCAGTGTATTACTACTCTTTGACGCTCTATTTATTGCAAGTAAGTTGACTATAATACTCCACCCTTTTTGTCGCAGTCCCTCCAGTCCCCCCAGTTGTCCTTGCCAACAATATAAGTCTGGGCCCCTATTGACTATGTTCCCATTGAGAACCTTTAATCTATCTGGCCACCCCAGATAATATATCGAGCTTTCTTCGAAAAACTTATATGTCCTGACGAATTAGATCGGGATATCCAAGAAATTGACCCATTACCTTGAAGACGAGGTTATTTGCTTGCCCTCTCTGATAGATGTTCCATTTGCTGTTATCGAAATGATTTGTTATTGATTTGGTGTTGTCGTAACCTGCTTTTCCATGTCCATCATCGTCTTCACCACTGTGTTGAGGTCATCAGCCATGGTTAAGCCACGGTATAAGGATACAAAATGTGTTTTGATGAGGTAAGCTGTTATAACAAAGTACTCCCTTAATTTCCAAGACATCAGGGAAAAGAATCTGCCCTTAATCTTGATCTCTCGTTCCTTTGCTTTCAACCCAATAACCAGATTATCTATTGTTAGCCCATGATCATTTATTTACTTGAGAAAGGCTTTCCAATATGTTTTCCTCCGTACCACTGAGAGCACAGACCCATGCCTCAAGTGTTTTAATCCGAAACAGAACCTGCAACTCCCATAAAAGTGGTTTAAAAAATGTTTTAGTACTGGTTTATTTAGTAAGTTAGCTTGTAAGTATTTAAAAGGGTGTTACAGATATTTGAAGTTCTGGACACATTCAGAATTTGTTTGTTCCTAAATAATTGTGATGAAAGTGAAACTCATCAATTATTCTTTTCATAGGTATATTCTGCTTTTCGTTCTTTCAAATTTTTGTCTTAATTTGTAACCGACTTTTCTTGCGGACTGTACTACCTAGAACACCTACTATCCGTGATTTTACTAGAGATTAGCGCTAACTGTTGTTGTTACTGATGTTTTGAATTTAAATGCATTGATTGTTTACAGCATTTATTAAGTTGTTGGCACCAGTTGTAGATGTGTTTATTTTATATCTTCAATATTATATTGCTACAACACGTCTTCCTTAGTCGTATTTATTGATAAATAGCTTATGCCTGTGGTTTTGCTCTCGTGTACGTTAAAAATTATTCCACAGGAACGTTCTATATAAAATCAAGATATTCTTTATGGTAAATATATTATTATTATTTCCTTTACTCATTACATATTATTTAAATTTCTAAATATTAAAAAAAGAAAAAAAAATGATACTTATATATAAAAAACAGGTTTCCGCCGCTGTCGGAAGCAGGGTCCAAGCTACCGGTGGTTAGGGCTGCAGACACAGGAACCTCCTCACAATGGGCTGTATCGAGGAGTACTGCCTTCTGAATCAGGCCCTTGATCCAACCACCAAGTAAGAGCTTTGACAGAGCTTTGATAAAATGGATGTGACGTGATCGGTCTATTAATTCTTGAGTTCCGCAGGACTACCTGACTTATGGAGCAGCTGGGTAACACCCGTTGTAAGAAACTCTAGTAGCGACCCAGACTCTCAGCATGACTAGAATTGAGATGCCAGGCGAGTGTGTGAACTACTCAGCCATTTGAGCCAGAAGTTGTGCAGTCCGTCAGGTCCCGGAGACTTCTTATTATTATAAAATGTTACATATTTCACCAATACATGCTTTTTTTTAGGAATTTCCTTTTTGTTTTAGCTTTGGTTTCACTTGCATAATGATCTCTTATAAGTCTCTGTGATACAGTATTTCTCGCGCCAATCATGACTATTCAAGATTGGTTTTGACGTAAGGACGTAGTAAAAACTTTCATGTTTATAAAGTCTCGAAACTTCGCGAGAGATCAAAAGTTCACTTACCTCTCTCTTCACGGATTATTAAACACTAAACTGTTTTTCATTTCCTTCCATTTTCAGCACATCATATGAACATTTCTGTGAAACTCAATTATTTTCTTCACTGTAGTTTTCCTTTTTCCCTGTCACCAGGTTTATATTTAATTTAAATGACCAAGAACATACTAAAAAAATGCCATATATAACATTGTTTGCAGATTTTCACCTGTCCCCGTTGTATTAGGTAAACCTTCCACAAAGAGAACAGACAGTCCTATTCGATTTAGTTCAATATAATTAGTTATCTTATAATGGACTAAATCGATTAGTACTGTCTGTCTCTTACATCATCAAACTTTCAAATCATCTTTCAAAGGTCGACACGGTTGGCGCAGTGGCTGAGCGATCGACTGCTGCGCTGCGTGTCGCGGGTTCGATCCCCGCGCGGATCAAATATTTGTATGGCCTACAGATAGTTGATCCGGGTCTGGCTGTTTGTGTATGTGAGTTTAAATGTTTGTAAAAGCACCCACGATACAGGAGAAATTCCTAGTGTGGGGCAAAGTTTAAAAAAAAAAAAAAACATCTCTTCATGATCTCCCTAGTCGGATTCCAGTCTAACCAGATGAGATGAATACCAGTATTTTACATGGACACACCGACTGCTTCTCTGAGCTCCACAACCCAGTTACTGGGTAATTATTACCCCTTAGAAGACAGGTTGATACACTTTCGAGCAACTCAGTACTCGTAACGGCTGTAATTCCGACACAGGTGTACCTTATAGTACAACCCACCAGTTATGTTAAAATCCCATGTTATAGGGGGTGAGCTTATTTCCGTCAACCGGACACAATCCCAGACTCCGTGTCTGCTAATGAGAAATTCCTGATGAATAAACCCAATAACATTTTGTTTGGACCTTGTGCTCAACAGTCGCCCTTGCGACCACGAGGCCCTCTACAAATGACATCGAATTGATCTAAACTTATCATTGTGAATATAACGAGCCTGACAGTCCTTCTCGGTCCTGTCCTTTTTACGAATAGAACTTGCACATTCACAATTATGAAGCTTATTCCGATGCCCACAATTGGCGACCACCCACTGTATGATACTATGAAATGAGTGAAATCTTTCAATCAGTACATTGAGCTGATTTCTTTCGTTTTTGTCAATTCACATCGAGTCTAAGTAGGTATAGTTGGATAGGCCTATCGTAATTACAGTAAAAATTATTCTTAAGCAACTTGTTGTACTGTTGTGGGCAGAAGTTTCTACAAGTTTTATTTTTATTTTATGATACTACAGAAGCGTCATCTCGTCAATAGTTTATAGAGGAAAACTAATATGTGTATGCCTTGCAGGGCACCGCAAAAGCGATTCGTTTTTTTTTTTTAACACCATGCATTCATCTTTATACCTGTGCAGGGCCGGATTAACCATGTCGGGTCCTCTAGGCAATGCAATTTTTAGGGCAAAAAAAATCAGACCGCTTTCACATAGCGACTTAAGCAGCGCGACGGTCGCGCGGCAGACGCGCGACTGTCGCGCTGCCAGAATTTCATATGAAAAACAGAAGCACGGAGGTCACGCGTTGCCGCCGCGGCCCACGCTTGTGGTTAGTCGGCGATGAACCAGTGCTGCAAGTGCACGACTTGAAAATAAACCTTAAAAAAATATGTATTTTAAATAGCTAGTACAACCTGATGCCATTTTAAATATATGTTACTCTCAAACGAGCATAGAAGAAATCAATGTATCCGAATTTCTGGGTCTCTGTATTGATAGCAAAGTAAATTGGAAGTCACATAATGAGCAAGTCTGCAACAGATTTAGTCAGAGCTCTGCTGTTTACGAATTAAGGAGCAGTGTCAGTTAGTTTGCACTACTAACTGCGTATCATGGATGTGTTGTTTCGATTATACGCTACGGAATCATAATCCTGGGGCAATTCTGTAGAAAAAGAGCGTGCTTTTAGAGCTCAAAAACTTATATATCAGAAAATGTATCAGATCAATGTGCAATACACACCAAGTGGATTCATGCAGACCACATTTCACAAATTTAAAAATATTAACTCTCCCTTGTGTATACATATATGAAACTGTAATGCTAATAAAATCAAATCCGAACTTGTTTGAATTTTGCAAGCTGCGCACCGTTTCACCTTTTCTCAGAACTATGAGCGATGTAAAGACCCTTAAAAAAAACTATACGAATAGGGGATCGGGCTGGGTAAAGAAAACGACATTCTATTTTGTCCGTCAGACAGGTAATACAAAATTAGACACGTATTTTTTGTTTTATCAAAATATCAAAAATTTACTTAGTTAGAACTCATTAAAGTTGGAGAGTGGGGGCTTACTACGTCACAAGTAGGTATAAAACTTACCTACATGTGACGGCGAGCGGAGAGCGGCGGTGGCCCAGTGGTGGCAGCCCCGACTTACGAGCAGTAAACCGTGGGTTCGAACCCAGGCAGGCGCATTACTTTGTGTAATTTATTTCATCATCGCTGCTCTCAAAAACGGTGAAGGAAAACATCGTGAGGAAACCGGCATGTCCTAGAACCAAAAATTCGAAGACATGTGACATCTACCAACCCGCACTGGGCCCGCGTGGTGGATTACAGCCCACTCCCTCTCATAGGAGAGGAGGCCTGTGTCCCAGCAGTGGGAACATTATAGGCTAATGATGATGATGACATGTGACGTCATGCGCCATTTCAAATCAATATATCTCCGTTATTTTATGACCACGTGAAAAAAGAAAAAATACGTGTCCAATACTTTTCAATAAACTACCCGACGGACAAAGAAAAAAAATAGGATTATCCCCTATTATTGATAAGTAAATGTCTCTATAAGAGTATTTCTAGATGCCAATACATTGAATCGAATCCATTGAATTATTAATTCGTAATTTGACATACTAATTTAATGGTAATATATTGCATGACATTTGGATGTTTTGTCTTTATAACTACATATTCACCGAACTTGTGACATCAATTTTGCCTCAACGGCGGGACATAGCAGACTTACCTGTATTTAACGCAACAACTTATTAACCTATGATCCACTGTAAATTATTTGAAGAAACACTTCATTGCCTTATTTTCGGCGCCAAGCGGATATAAAACTGGAATTATTATGTACAATAATACGCGTATTTTGTTAGATCTCCAAGAGCAGTCTTCCGTGCGGAAACAGGATTTTAATTAGTTTCAAGGAAGAACGCAGTTGTTCAAGTTCATAGTCGTTTATAGGACGTACACTCGATGCGGAAGAGTGAGGATTCAGTATTATACTGCTTCTTAGGAGACGTAATTTTTTTTGACAGTGTGTACCTCCGAGATCTAACACGTACTTTGACTAAACGTCACGTCTGTCAATTTTCTTATAACTGTCAAAACTTGTCATAGTACGTACTAAGTAGTAGATACGGTTTATAGATCTCAGCCTCAGTGGCTGGTCTTGCAGGGTCAGTTTTATCTACTGAGATTTTGTAAAGGTAAATATTCTCACATGTCATTTCTTATCAGAGTCCAAGAGTTAAAAATAAGCAGAATTTTGTTCCTCAGCTGAATGTTTTAATTTTTTATTACTATCTATCACTTTTCCACCCATCTCTCCCAGAAATCGTCTGTTCCTCTGACAGAATATATAAATTAGGCATAATGATAGTCATCAACCTCTTCGTTCCTCGTTTACATCATTCTACAATCACATTACATACAATTTGTATGAAACCACTTTGGATAGTTAAATGACGAAATAAATTGTTCTCGTATTATATTGAAAGAGTTGCGTCTATCTGAGATTGTAGTAAGTGGAATAGGAAGGCTTAGGTTGTAATGCACTGCCAATTTAGCTAAAATATACGTGGCTGGGTGTATTTTGGTGCGGAAACCATAAAACCAAGCAGCATTTTGTCAACTTTGATTCTAGCATTAAGGGTTTTGTCAATATTTAATTGCAGAAAAAATTCTAAAGTACCTTCTTACTGCAGTGTATGAAACTGGGTTAATTTTGTCGTGATTTTATAACTGCTCTGATATAAATAATCAACAGTAATCCAACTTGAAATTAGATATTACGCAAAAGATTAATTAGGAACAAATTACTTTAGGTTGTGAATTTCAACTTTTTTTTAATACTACTTCATCTAGTTGTCGCAAAAACTGACTCCTGAGTATGAGGGCCTCGGTTCGATTCCCAGGATCGTCAGGAGTTACAGTAACAGCCAAGAAGTCTGGAGTTCACCCCGTTGCGGGCAACAGGAACTTAAACATAACTGGTGAAATGTATGTGTACTATTAGATATGCCTCTACCTTCAGGAATTACGGGCGTGATGTTTTGTTTTGTTTATAAGTCTTTTTGCACAGTGACAGCCTATACAGGAATGCGCAATGAAAATTATAAAGTGTCAAAATTAAATTCAACGTTTTGCTGCAGCACCCAGCATTATACACAAATCTTTTAAAGTGGAACTTTTATTACATCGTCTCAACTTTTTCGTCTGTGTGTTGCATGTCGCGTGACGCTCGGCCGCGGACTAGGGATAAAGTGAAAGGAGCTCGTCAGAGCACCTTTCACTTTATCCCTACTCCACGTTTTATACCCATAATGGAATATTATTCCATAAATTTTTAGTTAAATGTCTATAGTGAGAAAAAAAATTCCCGTGGTTTCATAAAACCATACATTTTTTTTTTTTTTTAATTGTATAAGAATTTCCTATCTTCTTTTTTCGTGTCGTTTCGTCAAACACTCAATCTAATATTACGGATAACAACAAATATTGCTCACCCCTTTAAACAAATAATAAAACGTTCAGCGTAAACATTAAAAGTTGGCTATTTGGCTAATTCTCGACGATCAACATTCGGCCATCGTATAACGTACACTGTAAAGACACACGGAATAAGGGAATGGTAAATATTTGCTAAGAAACAATATTATTTTCTTTCGCTACGGCTTCGTAGTCCGCCCAATTTGTAGTCGATATGGGTTCGATGGGCATAGAGTAACAATCATAATTTAAACAGATACGACGATTGTAACTACTATATTGACAAGCCTTCTAAACTATGGAATTTTTCTTCAGCAAAAATTGTTTCAAACCTTTTCTTCGTGGTCATCCGTGGTTTAGGATGTATGAGTATTAGTGAATTTAAGATTTTTATTAAATGATGTTTCCTTTAGAAAATAGATTTTTACAAACACTTTAACACGTCGTCTTTTTTAAAAAACTAGATGAGCCGAAACATTACAAGTCTCATTTAAAAGTCCAGACATTATTGGTCTATAATATGAGGACGGAAGAACCACAAAGGTTTGAGTGGACCTGTCCATTCAGTGCAAGAATTTGTCAGTGAATGTGTGGCTCAACTCATAATAACCCAACTAAATTAATTTATTTTTTCTGCAAGCAATAGGGGATCGGACTGGGTAAAGAAAACGACATTCTATTTTGTCCGTCAGACAGGTAATACAAAAATATTAGACACGTATTTTTTGTTTTCTCAAAATATAAAAAAATTACTTAGTTAGAACTCATTAAAGTTGGAGAGTGGGGGCTTACTACGTCACAAGTGGGTATAAAACTTACCTACATGTGACGTCATGCGCCATTTCAACTCAATATATCTCCGTAATTTTATGACCACGTGAAAAAAGAAAAAATACGTGTCCAATACTTTTCAATAAACTACCCGACGGACAAAGAAAAAAAAATAGGATTATCCCCTATTGAAATTAAAAGATATGCACTATAATTTTTACATAAGATATGAGTACATGATTAGTAATTGATTTATTGATGTATTTACTTCTTAGGTAACTATTAAACTGCGAATGAAACTTGGAAGTTACTGGAATCTCTTATCTTTTCCAAAGAGTTTAATAATGGTCTCAAACATAAACCTCTTGTTTTTCTTCTTATTGTTTTCGTATCTTGATTTTTGTCTTTTTTTTTAACATCGCTCAATCGTCATTATCAGCCTGAAATCACTCCCTATGGGTGTTGGCGTCATTACTTGTGCCAATCTCCACCATCCTGATAAAGCTTCATCTAGCTTTTCGGTTTAACACAATCACTGCTTCGCAAATGTTGGCACAAACCTTGCACCTCTCCACCACTTCTGCCGCCCGTCACATAATCTTTGTCAGTTTGTCAACAAGTCCGGTCACGTAGGCTTCCGACCGACCACCGTAAGCTCAGTTAGAGCGGTGCATAAAAACTAAGCTTTGCTTTGAACTTTGAAATTCAAATGTATTTCGATACGCCAATACGTCTGCCTCGTGTATTTTGATAGCGTTTTACGATAGCACATATTATGTAGGGGTACCACTAACTGTGGTATCTACTGCAGCAGCTGTGTCATGGTGGTTCTGTCAACTGACCGGCCACGAGTATTTTGGCATGTTTTTAAGATACACACTATTTTATCTTTAAAATAGAACGCCAGCTTGAAAAGCTGACAGTGCCTCTTTACATGTAACAAAAAAAGGAGATTCAATTATCTAGGAGTAATTATTCTATTTTAAAATGAAATTGAATAATTTGTTGCATGCGCTACACATTTCCATGACTGGCAGCGGTCCCTGTTCGGAGCCCGTTGGCCTCGAGGTCCCAAGCCCGCTGGTGTTCATCCTCTTCCTCAACGTCATGGTGGTGATAGTGTCAACGGCGGCGAGAAAAACTCGTCGCTGAAACTCGACGCAACCGCAGCGACTGGTGACATGGTACTCACTGGTAAGGCGAGTCCCAGCGGCTGCGCAGCGGAGCTCAGCGACGAGCCCGGAGATGGTTGGTGTGCCTCCTGTTGTTTCGTTCGGCGTCTCGTTAGTATCGGAGACATTTATGACGGTTTATTTTCTGTATATTCTATTTTTTGTGCAGTGTTATCCAGTTTTGTGTTGTCTTCACTCATGTTATTCGGTAACGGTTTTTTTACTTATCATTAATCCTTTTATAAATTTGTTTTCTTGGGGTAATTTGGTAAAATATTTTTACCGTCCGAGCCACCATTTTGTTCACAATATTTTGTTAGGTAGAAAGCGGTGATATTTTATGGTCACCCCACGAAAATGTTGGTCATAATTTTTGACTTTGGTATTTTGTGAAGAGATCGCTCTTGGATTATGCCACACGTCTATGATTTCGCTTGTCTGTAAAATGTAAGTAATATAAACGTTCCCACCTGACTTAACAAATTCATGTCCCAGAAATTTCTGCAATGCCAAAGACCTAAACTAACACATCAGCATTTATTCTCACAATTCCTAGGTCTGCTTTTTATGACAGCTATATTCTGGCACGGCGAAGAATTTACGTCGGGATCGTAAAAAGGCAAGAAATGAGTGGTTTTTGCACGTACTTTGCGTTACTCGTGAAACGCGGACGGTTATTCTGATCACGCGCCGAATATGGGATAGTTTGCTGTGACATTGACTGCGCCAAATGCGAGATTTGAATCAATCTTGATTTTAAGATTTATGTAAGTGTTGGTTCGTGTTGCAGTTTTTGGACTGGTGGACTTGAAAAACTGAAGACAGACAGAATAATTACAGTTTTTTTTTTACAGTTTAGGGTTCCGTACCTCGAAAGGAAAAAACGGAACACTTATAGGATCACTTTGTTGTCCGTCCATCCGCGAACACGTGGAGGTATCAAGCTGGAATTTATATCTCATACTCAGGTTTACTATCCCTTAGAGCTGTGAAATAATCAAACTTCTAAGCCAACGCAATCAAAAGATATAGCCGTTTATGCCGCAAATTTCCGCAAATTTTCGACACTCGCAAGGGAATCAAAATCTACAATTTGGTACGAAGTAATGCCTCATAGTACAGATAAAGGAAAAATTGCGAAAGCCGTAAATTTACCGTATGTTCAATGAAAAATTTCCACCGAAAAAAATAAAATTAATTTTAACTTCTACTTATATACCTACTTACAGGTTTTTACGGAACCCTCGGTGCGCGAGTCCGACTCGCACTTGGGTGGTTTTTTTTTTAATAAAATGACTTAGGGAGAGGACATTTTAGGAACTAATATCTAAATCGGCTTCAAGAAATAATAATAATAATAGTTTATTATCGCAAAGAATCATACATTATTGTACACTGGTTAACAAGATGCAAACTATACTTCAGAAGTCTGTATACAGATATTGTGAGCCCTGCCTCTTAAACTAGGATAACCTGTATCTTAAGAGACAGTGTTCAGCTGTGGGGTTACTTAAAATTTGGGATTTTACAACTGCGGACTGTCCCAACTTATTTTTGTCAGTCCGATAAATGTCCGTTTAATAATATTTGAATGAAAGAATTTATTAAAATTAAAAATTCCTTAACGCTAGCACAAAACTGCTTACGCAGTTTAACTGTGAGATCGTTGAGTCTCTGTTATTATGAAGTACATCTATAACCCAATATATACTTAACTACTTAACCTAAATCCACTACATAGAATCTAATAAATATTTTTTAAGTTTCCGTGCGAATTTTAATTTATTATCTTCTTGTCTCATGTCAGCAGGCAAAGTGTTCAGTAAATAGGTAACGCGTTTTTTTAAAGTTCTGACGCCATAGTAATTACTAACTCTGGATACATAATATTTGTTATGGAATATTGGCACTCACAGGTCTTACAAGTTAGCTGATTGTCTAGACTTCTGAAGGCGTTCAGCTTAATTTGTAAAATTTGCCTAGTACGGTGGCTTCAATGTTTATGTGAATTTCTATCTCATTTGCAGCAAATCGGTGATTTTGGACTTAGATGGTGAATATTAAGTTATATTGGTTCCTGCAAGAAGCGAGCCTTTGACCACTGTCTCAGCGCGACAACAATACGTAAACAATTTAATATTTTTTGCAACAAAAATACAAGTCACATACAACTAACGAGGTTCGAAAATGCGTGAATAACAAACATTTTGTCATCGCCGCATCAAAATTGCATCAATAAAAACGAAAATTATTCTTTTGAACATAAAAGTCAAAAGTCGTTTTCGTACAAAATTCTTGAGTCGGCTTCTTTGGCAGCATTGGGTTCATCAGATAAGTAGGTATGTTTTAGCAGACATGGCAAATTTCCCAAGTTTTCCTTCGCGACCTCGTAAAGAAGGCTGGCGAAAATGGACCCAAAGAATCTGAAAATTAACTAAACTCCGTTCCAGTGTAAATATAAAATAATTATAACTACAATTTTATGAGATATTTATTTATTAAATATTGATTTTTTAGGACTCGGGAATCAAAAGTTATAAATAATTTTCAATTTACTAAAATTAAGTAATCGTGCACTTACAAAACGCAACATTTTTCCGATTACGTTCCAATCCAATGACATGTGTTTTTGTTCATGGGTTTATTACCACAAATGGATCTTTCTCTTAGTTTTTATACATTCAATTATGTCAAAAATTCATAAAAAATAACATGCAAACCTGATATTAAAACGCCAATTAACAATGCGAAAGCATCTAATAAAAATGGTACTGTGGCGATTTTATAGTATTTCTAATAAAGGAACGTTATCAATGATGATCCATTGAGTCCCGTCACTACTGTCACTGTCAGATCTGTGATGATCTAGTCCATCGTTATGTTTGTATTTTTGTCTGGGATTTTATGTTTATCATTGCGATTTTGTAGATTCTCGACGACTTGGCCTTTACATCTTGAAATGTAGATAATGCACCCTGTCTTAGACTACCGCATTCTTCTCTGGACATTGGACAATTAGTTGCTTTTGATTTGGACTTTGATTTTAACCACAAACATGCGTTGCGTTAATTTCTTCTTCTCTTACGACTTGCGCTCTTACGGAGGCGTCGTCTCTCTGATGAAGGTGCTCGAGCTTTGAAAAAGTTCAGAGATGGGTGTATCCACGTGATGTAAGTATATTCGTAAAAGAACATGTATTTATATCATTAGTAAAGAACTTATTTAGGATATCTATCTGAACAAGAAACTAAGATTCGTTTAGCTTTTATATGCATAAATACATACTGTTGTAATCTTATATTAGGCTCATTCTTACTGTTGCCCAATACTTTATCGGACGAAAACAGTATACAGTAAAAGGCTAGCCGAGGTAGTGTAGAAGTAGTGTATTTTACTCAGATGTTTCAGTCATCAAAATGGAAGATGGGGTGGCTGTTGCATTTTGTCTTGAAATATTTGTATACCGCTCCACAGGTATCAGAGGTCATATTATCTTTTATATCAAACTACATTTCTGTTTTTCTTTTCGTGGGGACCTGGATACACTCTGCGAGTCAGGCACTTTTGTTACTTATACATGGAACTCTTTATGTTTATTACACTAAAGGTGAATTTATTTATTTTAACATAATTAATTAATTCCAGATAACAGGAGACAACTACCTTTGTCACTCATTTTGGGGGCTGATTGGCTGCGACCCTGAAAATGAAACCCGACAGCAACTTGGCCATCGTAACGTCTGTGTTGCATAGAATAAAAACTATGAAAAAATACCAAATAATAAGATTTATTACTCATCGTTTTTTTATTCAACAAACCCTGCTTTTCAATAGCTGTACATAGCTAGTCAGCTCTGGCTGTTATAATTTATGTAAAACAATATTATCTACTCTCAGCGTAATAAGAATCGTTTTACTTGACTATAATTCGCTTATGGATCAAAATCGTAACAACATAGTTTTTATAGTGATTGAACTAATTACAGGGTTGGTAATCAGTTTAGTCTCTAGCTGCAGTCTAGCAGTTTTATGATTCATCAATTAGGTACAGGCAGTGAAGTAAAAATTCTGGTTTTGGCTTATGACGAGAAGCAAAACACGTAAAGTCAGAACTAAAACTGCGAGGGAAATACAGTAGTTTATTCGAATTTTCTTTTATGAGTCGTCTTAAATATTATTATATTTTGATTCATCTTAATTACGGAGTCATTCCACTGTTAAAAACCTTAATCGTAAGATTTTTAGGTTATCTTGTGAATAGACGTATATCTCTTTTCTCCCAACTTTTCCGTCTTACTTTCCATTTACTTTTCTGATAGTCTTTAGTCGTTTTACAACTACGTATAAGTTGTTATGATGAATGCTACCTCTAAGAGTGGGTCCCAAAATACATGTAGTCTCGCCCGTCTCCTTTTCATTACTATATACGAAAATGAGAGAAAAAAGCATTTTGGGAGAGCACCGCGGCCTTATAAATGACAGCGCAGGAAATGAAAATGTACCAAAATTAAAATAAATGATTTAAACATAGGAGAGCATGACTGACAACACTAGTTTCACTTATGTTTTTTGTAGATTTTTAATCCATTAAAGTTTGTGAACTTGTGGCTAAATAATAACAGCTGCACGGGTTGATCTTTAAGGTTAAGCCGTGCTTGCCGAGGTTGGTCCGTAGATGGGTGACCATAAATACATTCCGAGTTCCCTCCGTGCCTCGGAAAGCACGTTAAGCCGTTGGTCCCAGCTGTCATTTGTAGATCTTTAACAGTCGTTACGAGCAGTCATCGTTACGAGCAGTCAGAAGCCAAAAGTCTGACATCCAGTCTTACCAAGGAGTATCGTATTACCCAGTTACTGGGTTGTGGAGGTCAGATAGGCAGTCGCTTCATGTAAAATACTAGTACTCAGCTGCATCCGGTTAGACTGGAAGCCGACCCCAGCATAGTTTGGGAAAAGGCTAGGCTGATGATGATGAAGTTTGTGAACTTCCCATTCACACCCTTCTCATTTTGTGTTGTACCATTGTGTGTATGAATAAATCTAATTTTCAACATAAAGTTAGGCCTGGTTGGTCTAGTGGTTGCAAATGGCGACTGCTGAGGACGAGCATTTCAATTGTTTGGGTTGTTCCATCAGGCATTAAATTCTCAATAACAGTCTGGATTTGTGTTCGGTTAATGACTGGTACACCTCTGTCCAACTGGTCAATTTATGGGTACCGCATTATTTAAAAGCTGCTTCGGAAAGACCGTCCTATTTTTATTTCTCTGAACTCAAAAGTCAGCCATTAAAGCATTTTAAATTAATAAAAACGTCTTTCGTTTGATACACAATCTGACCTGATTTACATAAACAAAATTATGTGCTATAAACAGCGATAAAATAAAATAAGTCTTTCGCTCATTTAACACTTTATCTTTTAAAGCGCAAAATGTTTTTAGCTTTGCCATAATATTGAGTTCTCATGCTTTGCGAGTTTTATTGAGGACCAACAACAAGTTCATTTATATGAATTGATTTTATCGGAAGAACAATGCTTTGCGGAATGGGGAGAGGGACTTAGATGGTCAGTTCGTAGGAACCCATAATACTTTCATTAATTGAAATGAAATAAATTGCCGTAATTTTAAAAACACAAGGGCTCAAGTGTCCTAACGCGCGACTTAGCGTTCGCAATCCTCTTCTCAGAAGAAGAAGCGCAAGCAATAATATTTACGGTTCAATTTAGATGTCTCTTGTTAAAGATGAAAAGGTACGCACAAGGTCAAATCAATTACGATTTATCCGAAATGGTCTATTTCATAAGTTTCGGAATATTGCTCCTGATATTTTCGGAAATCATCAACACTTTACACTATTGGAACAGTTTTGGTGACCCAGTTCATATTGACACTGACACAGTGGTCCGAATTTGGCTCCCTGTGGCACTCCAAATGCGTAAAACATTTACGGCAAAAAGCTATATTTGCTCTCAGCCTATATTACTGACGGTCTTAAAAAAGAGCTATTTATGAATCGAAATATACCAATATTTAACTTAATTTCTCAGTGAGCGTCTAAAATTCATCACAGTAGGCGTTTGAGTATTATAAATAGAGGGATAATTGCATAACGTACTGACAATATAAATGTCTTGCATTTTCATAGTTTAATAAAATTAATTGCAGGTAGGTATTATTTACGTTGCTGAGCAGACGAATTTTTGAAACCTTTGAATAGGTTCAAAGCTTTCAAAAATCAGAAATTTCTTTCAAAATCCTCCTTAATGTATTCGAATAATAATATCTGTACAAAAATTGCCCAGATTACTATTGTCAATTGAAAACCTTTTTTATAACGATCATCATCTGCCTACCCTTTCCCAACAATGCTTGGGGTCAGCTCCATCCAGCCCAGCTCCAGCTTAAACGGATGCACTTGAATACCAGTATTTTACATGGAGCGACTGCCTATCTAGAGCTCGTGGCTAAATAATAACAGTCGCACGGGTCGATCTGGTTAAGCCGTGCTTGCCGATGTTAGTCCGTGGATGGAGTGACCATAATTACATACCGAGTTTCCTCCGTGCCTCGAAAACCACGTTAACCCAGTTAGAACTGGGTAATATGATATCCCTCGGTAAGACTGGTTGTCGAGACTTTCAAGCCACTGACTACATGTAAAAACTGTCAGAGAACTACAAGTGATAGCCGAGACTAACGGGCTTGTTTTCTGAGGCACGGAGGATACTCGGTATGTAATAGGTTACCAATCCACGGACCAACGCCACGAGCTCCTCCAAGATCAACAACAACGATCTAAGCGGGAAATAGTATACTACATTCCGTTAATTTCCACCTACTACTTACTTTTCTTCGGGACATTCGCATTTAATAGTTGACACAGTAACATTGAAAAAAACTCGTGGAAATTGTCACCCACGAAATTGCTATCGCAACTGTCCCCAGTCAAGGCCATCACCTAATTTAACAAGTTTATTTTGGATACAAATTTAGTCGTGCGCTAGTATTTGTGACCTTGAGCGTAGTAACGTATGTACATAAAAGATTAAACTGTCTCAGTATATAGTGGTTGGCCGTAGCGGACGCGTGATGAGAATTCAGAACATTTCTGCTGAGGTCAATGCTGCTCGGTTGGTTCCTTTAAGAATTCTCGCAATCGGCTGGAAAATGTGAACGGTTTCGTCGTGTTCCTTTTATCGATACTTATTGGTATTGGAGCTCTTAATAACGACGAGTTTTATTTTGAAAGTCAAAATTCTCTTTTGTTAAACATCATAACCGATGATGTATAGATCTTCCATCGGAAGGTCTTCCAAGACACGTTGGAAACAAATTTTGTACTGAGGCAGATTTATAGGCATATTGTATGCATTTAATGACAAGATTTTTGTGCACCCTTGTCCCTGGGTCTGAGGTATAATTCTAATAATGTGATCGTTCCATTTGTAGTAGCATTTTATTTTAACAATGTTACAAATTGATTGAATAAATGTATGTAATCTAACATTCTATTTAGTAATATTAAAACACTAATTTATTAACTAGGTAACTAAAAATATAATATATCACATTAAGCACCCAGTGTTCTTCCTCCTCTCTCCTACTTGATCTTGCTGTGCCCGACAGGGTCCATAATTGTGACTTATATAATTGTGACTTATATAATTATTTCCCTTCCATCTATGTATTTACATTATGGTACGCAATAAAGAATTTGAGAATATAGAATTGAGAATATTCTGCAGTTGATATTAAGCAATCGGTTTCAATATTTGAACTTGATCTGCATCAAAAACCCTCACTCAATAAATTCCTAATCGGCAATTTTCTGTTTCAATCAGAATATAGCCCTCATAATGCAATGTTCCATCACAATACAGCAAACGATGCCACAATTATAGTGTTATTCAATCCATCGTGTCACATAACTTATTCAACATCACTTTTTCGCATGGCAACGGACACGAAACCTTGCTGTATGCTTTATTTACCCCTTCTATAAAACATTTGCAAACCCATTTTACCAGCCACGGTCAAAAGCATCTATGTCCTTCCCTTAAGGTTTAGTTTTGAGTTTATCATCTAATAACGTCTATTTCCGCCGATAATTGCGACGGAGGCACATCAAGTGTGCGTTTTCCCTCGTTCGGTGCACGAAGATATGTATTTATGGATTCCTCTGTAATGGACAAAATTTTAGTCCTTGCATATTTCATTTGTCTTGATTTTAGTTTTGTTAACTTTGTGTTTCTGTATTTCAGTTTAGTATTTAGGGAGCTGAGACGTTTCGGAGTTTGAAATTACCAACTTGAGTGATTAATTGTGGGGTGTTTTCATTAATAATTTGTCTTGCATTATTATTATACTTACCATCGTTTTATAAATTAGCTTTGAGCCCCCCCCCCCTTTTTAAAGCAAATTTTTAATTTGAACGCATAATCCTGTTAGCCGTTAAAACTTTACTCATTTTTTTTTTCCGGTTCCACTGATTTGTCTTCTTACATTATTATATTAGTTGTTCAGTTCTGAATGCATTGTTTATTTGTTGCCCTGCGTTCAAAATGTATTTCTAGCTTAAGCTAATTACAACTTAGATTCACTAATCAAATGACTTTCTAGAAGGATTTTTTCGCATTTCTTTCTTTCCAGCTATTGGAAATAGACTGAGGACAGTAAGTGAATATTTAATAGGTACCGACTGGCGGTCTTTATTTGAGCCGAGCCTTTTCGATGAGCCTAACAACTTAATTGTGATCCAAGGCTGTGGGTCAAGGTATGAGCTTTTTGTGGGCAGGTTGGCTTTGTATGTGGTGCCTTGGGCTACAGCGGCTGAAGAAGGGTCATCAAACATGTTTTATTCGAATAATGAAAAAAAAGCGAGAACATCCGTCAATCTCCAATATTACAAATTTTATTTTATGTGTTCTTCCTTTAACTTCTTTTTAATTGTTACTTAGTCTTAAAGCTTAATGTTAAAAAAAAGAATGATTTTATTTGCAGTTTTGTACCGTTTTGAACTAACTTGCTTTTCTAAAAATAAATGAAACGTTTTCCATCCACTTACACCACACCAAGACGCGGCGATTAACTATAAGTAATTTCCAAGGCTGGCAATGCAGTTTCGAACTTATTTATTGATAGGGGCCTTTGATTGGCCCATTAAATTGATTATTATGTTTTATACATTAGATAAATAATACATTTTATTGTAGCACGTGGAGAATCGAGATTTGAAATATGTGATTGTTGACCTAAGTTCGAATCAAGGGCCAATTAATTAAAATGAGCAGCAATTACGATTTGCCCTACTAACGACGTGTATGGGAAAATATTGGGTTATTATAATATGTAGATTACGCAGTAGTCTGATTAAAAATTTTCTTTACTTGTCAAATAACTTCCAATATTTTATTTGAAAGAATTCTTACTTTGAAGCGTTTTCTTTTTTATTTCTCATGGAATCTTAATAAGTCTCGTCTAGGAATTTTAATGGTTGCTACCCATTGACGCAACCTTTTTCTGTATATGTTTTAGAAAAAAAAACTACCAACATTTTGCTGGAAAATGCTCTCTACATTGTTAACTGACTAGTAGCCTATATTGTCCTACTGCAGGTCAAATGCCTTCTTCTCCTTTTTTACTCAATTCTTTATTTTGCTAGTGTCGGCTAGTCTTTTCAGTTAGAGTCAAGCTCATACCGTCATCTTTGCCATGGTCTGACGCGATGTCCTCCACGTTTTTACTCCTTATAATTCATTCCGTACTTTTTATTTTATCTTGTTTCTCAATATACCTTACACATTTGAGTGGTGACGCAGTTTCAGAGTACGTCGTTTAGTCCTTCCTCACTTCGTGAATGTACAATGTCATAATATATCTTCATCTTCATCCTAGTGTATTCTTGGCCCTTTGCCACCGTCCGTTTTACTGAACATTGGGGAAGTCATATTTCTGGAGCATGTTGCCACCACTATTTTAGGTAAATGCTATCAATAATTTCTTGGTTATTTGTTATAATCAACACTTGCACGATATTTTGTAAGTTCATTCAATTTATGATTGAAGATTTTAAAAATAATATTACATTAACTTTCCTTTTGTCCCGTACGGTACATCCATTATTGTCCGGTTATGTTCGGTCTCAGTAACCGGGCACAACGGGTCTGTCTCTGAGAAATGCCATGTAGGACTAGGGGTCGCTTGCGCTTTTGCTTAATACGTAGTCCTCATTCCAATTCCGAGGTGAAACAAAATGTTACGGGTTTTTTTCCGTCAGGAATTAAAAATAATCCTTTAAATTCAATCGCCAATAATTGAGCAGATATTGCTAGCTATAATCGTCGCACTATCAGAATCATTCCTTAAATGATTTCAGGTCAGGAGTTCAATGCACAGGCGATAATTTATTTACTACTAAAACAGAGAATCCTTTTGAAGAACAATGGCCCAATAAAATGGTGTTATCGCGGTATCGGTCAGCAAGTTTATGGTAGCAATTGATAGTATTATCTGTTTCATTCTAATTTGCTTTCCTTTTAATGTTGATTTGTTTGCCAGTAGCTCATTGTAGGCCTTTTAAGGGACTGCTTTTAAAGGAGTAGGAAAAATGTTTTTATTCAATGACGATAAAATTATTGGCATTGCAAATAATGACAATTGCAAGAGTGTAATGAGGATTAACTTTAATGATTATAAATCTCGGAGCCGTATAAGGAAACGGAAAAGTCATAATTATTGCAATGTGCCTAGTTGCTATCTGTTGCGATAATATCCTTTAATTTAACAAAACAAAAATATTCCATACCTACCGCTTATTGCGTGAAGTTTTTTTTTTAATATCTGACCAAAACTGGTCATAAAAGTGAATACCTACCTAAGCCATTTCTGTTCTAAGACCATCAGACCACCTGACGAACAGGACAGGTGCCATGTCTCACAGTACATACTCTCACTGAGACATAATTATGCACATAATAAGTCCATGGCGTGACAAATAGTCACATTGTTCGTTGTTCTGCATACTAGTGTGTGCAGGCGAGTTTGTCTGAGCTTTATTTGTGGCGACAGTTGTTTTAATGATATGGTTGATATGGTTGTTAAGAGAGGAACACTGAGATGACGACTAATTGAAAAGTATGGAAGAAGAAAATTGGGAAAAGGGAGATTTCTAGGTAACTTTTTACTGAGATATGAAATTAGTTTTAGGTTGATTGGGTATTTTAAGTTAGTGGGTGGTAAGGTGTTATTGATAAACTAATGTGTGTTATGATGTAGTATTCGTCTGTCGTAGGTAGGTATCCAGGTAATTTGAGATGGCAGGGCAACGGCTAATATGTTTCGGGAGGTTCTTGCACCGAATCGGGCGGGAGAAAACCGTGGCCCTGGAAAACAAAGGGCTAAGAAGGAACATGGTCGGGTTTTAGTCCGTACTAGTCAGACACTCCCTCCGCTCCGCCCAGAGCGGGAGGAGTCATTTGATGATTTCCCATCAGTAAAAAAAAGGGCAACGGCTGCTACTTACCTACGACATTCAAACTCTACACGTGACCGCTTCTAGCTAAGGAATACACCTCCTGGTCCGTGGTACTTTATAACTGCAGAATCCATTGATATGTTTCCCAGATTTGCACGATTATTTCCAAAATGTGTAAAATAATTCCACTTGACGAACTCACATTTTTTTTTATTGCTAGATGCAAAACATTGGCAATGAACGTTCAATGTCATGCGGGCTGGAATTCCGTTCGTGGTGTAACGTTGAAAAAATCCGGAAGAGCGCGGCTTGAGTGCGCAGGAGCATGTTTTATGCTAATCAAGACATAACTATGACAGAAAGCATTTCTATGTAACATCCTTGTGACGTTGGCAAGTTGCCGCGTTCCGGGTTTGGTTTAAAGATTTAAATGATTGTATTGTTGTTGTAGAAAATAATTATTAAAATGAAAAGACACAAATGAATCTGAAATGAGGAAAAAAACTTAGAAAACAACTCGAAATATTAGCTAGGTAGAGGTTTCATGGCTAAATAATAACAGCCCCACGGGTCGATCTTAAAGGTTAGGCCGTGCCGAGGTTGATCCGTGGATTGATGACCATAATTACCCAGTTACTGGGTTGTGTTGTGGAGGTCAGATAGGCAGTCGCTTCATGTAAAATTCTGGTACTCAGCTGCATCCGGTTAGACTGGAAGCCAACCCCAAGATAGTTCGGGAAAAGGCTACGCAGATGTTGATGTTAGTTATAAGCTTGAAAAAATATTCCCGAAATGATCTTAACTGTAACAGTCGGAATGTCAATTATAAGAATAAAATCATGCAAAGGTCTGAATAAGACTTGTAATAGACTCAATAAAAAGGCTGAAGAGAGGAGACAAGCTGTTAGTAAAAAGATGATAAATGATGGAAAAGGTGATGAAATATCGCCATGGCCCCAGCTTCACTATGAAAGAACTTTGCGACTTTGGCAATTTGCCTATTTCCTGGTTTAGTAATATTATTTGTTTTACGAAAAATGATATAAACACAAACAGTAAGAGACTGATATTTACAAACACACAAATTAAAGAGCATCTAAAGTATGTCACAGTATTTAGGTACAAAAAAAAAGACTCTTGGGAAACAAATGCCATTTTTAGAAAGAAAAAACACAAGTAGGGATTTTTACGACTCAAAACACTATCATTTAAAAGCACTAAAGAATGGAAGTTGCAGCATCTGCACCTAACGGTACCCAAAAATACACATTTATAAAAATAATCACCACGATACCGCAGAGCACTGTAATAATATTCGTCATTCGGTCAATCACTCTCAAGAAAATATCAAGTCAAACATATAAATAACACGAATTCATCTCCGGCCGCATCGCAAGCAAAATAACGATCGCTAATTTGACAAATGTCAAAAAGGAGGAGTGCACACAACCTTGGTGAGCGCAGTTTACATTATGATCCAGAAATAAACGTGCTCACTTCCTTTTGATCTCAGTGAGACATGCTGCACTGAATATATGTGTCCGTAGCTTTACACTGACGCGTGCTCACGAAATATGGCCGATATTGCAGTCGATATAGTGTGCCTAGTTCCTGGAAATGAGAGAAGTAACGCTATCAAAACAGCGGCGATGCTCGATGATGCATATCACTCAGAATCTCACAGTATTTTGCTGGATATAAACACGAATCTAAGTAAAGCTTCTTTGCATAAAATCAAAACTTTGTCCAGGAGTGCAGTAGAATGAATAGACAACTGATGGAATACTTGGTTATAATCAAATAACTAAGTAAAAAATAGAAAGCATCAAATCTTCCAGTTTCATACTATTGTCTCTATTATAAGGCCGAAACTGTAATCCACCCGAAAATGTCATAGTCATCATGAGTCCACACAAAGATTGTGTCAGTGACATTATCTAACAGTTTAGTGGAGTTAATTGTGTGTGCGCTATTATTGTACAGCCATTAACTACATTACTTTCCAACGCATAAATCTTTCGACTTGAAGCGGCAATAGCCTGGCATAAAAGAAAAGGACTAGCGGGAAACTGATCGTGAGTTCTATTCCATCTCGTCTTAGATACTTAACCACCTACCTTATTGCCATCAAATGGCATGATTGTCTACTCAGGTCATTATAATCTGCCTATTATGTTCCCACTGCTGGAATACAGACTCTATCCTCATCTCTATCATCAGATGTAGCCTTCCGAAAATCTGGTCAGTTTCTGGAATCATCCAGATATTGTCTTAATCTTTTAGAGCTATTCCTCAACCCTGAGGGGTCACCCACCCTTATCCAATAATAATCCCAGCGAGGTCGTTTCACTTGCGATCATTTACGTTGTAAACGTTAATAAGCTAAAGTTTTTTTGTTTCGTCTGCCGTGTATCCTGTGCGAGCTATCCGTCAATTTGTCTGTCCGTCAGTTCGTTTAGGTGTTCGTTATGGGTGCTAAGAGAAGGTTCGTGATAAATGTAGTGTGGATTTGAGTTTGAATGTTGTGTCACACAACTTATTGGTTGTGTTTTTTTGGTAGTTTTTTGTATCCTTTTAAGATTTGAAACCTGCAATTTCATCTCGAAATGCAACTTTGATCAAGAAGGCCGTTAATGATTGTGTGTTTAGAAACTCAATATTTTGGTTATTTATTTGTAATCAAACAAAAAATAAGACTATGGCCATTTGAATAGCCTTGGACCTAATTTGGGGGCAATCTAGATGAATGATAAACATGCAAAGTATTTGATAAAGTAACCCACACAACAAAATATGTATATATTTTTGGCCTACATTACGTACAACAACTTAAGGAAAACATTGAGAATAGCCGTCTAACAAGAAATGGGCGAGAGAGTGTCGCCCAACAAACACTAGATAGGTATGTACAGAAGGTGAAGTGCACACAAGCACAACATTAAGTAAAATAAAAAAACCGGCCAAGTGCGAGATGGACTCGCGCACGAAGGGTTAAGTACCATTATTTTTAAAAACAAGCAACTCACTTTTTTGTATGGGATTCCCCTTAAATATTTATTGTTATAGCATCAACAGAAATACATAATCTGTAGAAATTTCAACTGCCTACCTATCACGGTTCATGAGATACAGCCAAATGGACGGACGGACAGATAGCGAAGTCCCAGAAATAGGGTCCCGTTTGACCCTTTGGGTACGGAACCCTAAAACTGTTGTTTTACATAAAAGTGCAACGCCTTGGTTCTTCAGGAAGATTAGGTGCGTAGTAGGTACTCAACGGCCTGCGTGTACTCGTATGATCAGATTATGAACGCGATCGAGGCGAAATGAGTATTTAAGGATCGTTGCAGATGGCTTTCTGTAGTTTCTGCCTATCCCCATTGGAAAAAGGCGAGACTTTATGTATGCGATAGTATAGTACTTGGTCAAAATATTATGTATGTTACAGTTTTATTTTTAACATCCAATTTCTGCGCTTGTGTGTATAGAATCGCTTGAATGGCTAATGGCCTTATATTTTATTTGGCAGCCTGGCTTATATTAGGTGTCATAATGTGTGTAATATAATAATCATAATAAAATTTCATAACCAGTTTATAATGTTCCTACTGCTCGGAGACAGGCCTTTGTATTGGAACCTACTTGGAGACTGGGTCATATTGGCGCAGCCGTTAAGATATTTTTTTTTGTTCTTAGCTCCTGTGGGATGTGCCTCAGTTGGTGGATGACACAATCATGTCTCAGATTCGAATTTTCAATATTTTAGTTGGTCTTCTGAGATATCTTATCAGTAGTGTTGACAGATAATGCTACAGTCACATTGCTCATGAACTCGCATCAGTGCCAAGTTCGGTAACAGTCAATTTAGTAATTCTCCTTACTGCAGAGGGAAAACGTAGATATATGGTTATTTTAACTTTTTCTTAGTATTTAAATATTGGACTTTCGTTTATTGTAATTAGTAAAGGGAAAGTAGTTTCCATTTTGACTTTTCAGCTTAATTGTACCTTACACATTTTTGTTACAACCAATAGCAAAATGCAAAAGGTTTCTGTGTCAGCATCATGCTTAGGTTCTTTAACTAAAAGGATTTTCAGACCGAGTCTGACTTTCCTCTTTTTCCTCCATCCATGTCCCTCTGTCTATAGCTATTGGGGACTAGTCTTTATCGAAGGAGTGCAGCTGATCCCGTCTCCTAACTGCTGTTTAAAACAAAAAAAGAAACTTTGTTAAAGTTTAACTCCTATTTTAGAAAAGAAATCCAGTTGTCGTATGCTCTCATGATCATCATCAGCCTGATCATTTACCCACTGCTGGGTCTATACTCAAAACAAAACATATCTAGAGACATCTCCATGATAGTAGTCAAAAATCTAAAACATGTCTACAAAATTTGCCCGCCGCAATTAACAATTTACAGAAACTATCTAATCGCCGCGCATACCATTAAAGGGTCAATCCTGACCCCTAGACGGTTAACAATGTAAATGCACAAAATTAATCCGGAGTAAAAGTAAAGGGTCCGGGCCGCATGGTCGCCGGAATCCAGCACCGGCACTGGCTAATGCGACGGCGAGTTGTTCACGCGACGATTTTGGCAGACTCTCAACTGTCACACGCATCGTACATGTCGACTCTTCGGTAAGGTTGTGCTGTAGCAAAAGAGGTTGGATGTAGAAAGATTTAAATAAATCTTGTTATCTTGATCTGTAGACTATTTTCTGTATTGAAGTGAAACTTCTTACGCGACTTCCAACAAGTTTAACGCTACCATGGAGGGGGAATATTTTCTATAACTCACTAAGAGATGGCAGTATTACAAGATTTGTGACCACCTAGTTCTACTAGGTACGCAAGATGGCGTGCAAACAGTCATGCATTCGACTCTTCGGTGTGACCAGCATTCGCTCAATTTCCATGAGTAGAATAACCTCGATAAACTTATGTAATACCTAATTATGTAATAAAAATAATATAATACAACAAGAAAGCAACAAAATACTATTTAGAAGCTCAATAAAATAACGAGAGTGAATGCGTGGCACTCGAATGCATGCGTTTGTATTACGAAGTTTCACTTCTTCCGCGTGGAGGGACTCCACGCTCAGATTTTTTTTTTCTCTCTGTGTACCGTTAATCGAGGACAGTAAGGCACCGTTTCATATTGGTTAACCTCATTTGTTTTGGTTTTGTTAGAAGTATACAAGGTGTAAAAGACCCTTGACGAAGTCGTCAACCAAGCATTCTGTACATCAATCTAAGTAACCCTACACAAAAATTATTGCTGGGTGACGATTATTTTTATGGCAGGAAATATTACATTTTACGGTAAAACTCAATGTAACGCACTCAAAACATTGTGCTGATGGATGCATAGAATAATTGTAACGCCAAATGATTTTAAAATGGTAACCATGGATTTCGTGCCGGTTCTTCTCCATAGGAAACGACCAACCCGAACCGAGCACCTTTTTGTCGACGTATACGTATATATTATTATGTGAAATAAAAATATTTTGATTTTGAGTAAACGAGTCATAGAGGTATTTAAAGTAACAGTTATAAAATTAAAAAGTAGTTTTAAAAAACTTTGACGTCCAATATCTCAGTAACTAGAAGGTTCCTAGGTTTGGTCCAGAAAAAAAAAATGATCGCAATGATTTACACCCTTTATAGATCGTGATTAAACAGGGCCCGGTTATGTAGGTACTAGAATCAAAATTACGAAGGCATCTACAGCTTAGACGCACTGGACCCGCGTGGTATCTAACAACCCACACTGCCTTCAAAACAGAGCAGGTCTGTTTATGGACCACTATGTAAATGGAGTCTTTTTCTTTCGTTGACAAATAGCTGGTATTTTACAGCACCATCATCAAACTACTTTATAGCTTACACTACAGTTCCAGCCTTAGACGCGTTGCAAAGGAATTCCTATTCAGCGGGGGTCATATTAATCTCTTTCACATTTCCGCGCTAGACTCCGGGATATTGCCAAACGTAGCTAATAGTCGGAATAGTTCTGTTTTAATTAATACGTCATACGCCCAGATTTTGGCTTACTGCAGTCGTTTTAATTGTCTTCGTTTATGATTTTATGATGAACAATTTGGATTATTTTGTGGAGATCTGGTAGCTTTTTCAGTACGGAAGAATTTTACCTCTCAGACAACACGACCAACATAACATCTGAGTTAACTGAAAGCTCTTTTATCGCGTTCAATTTCCATTGGTAAAGTTTATATAAAACCATGGAAAACAACGCGTATGCAACGCATTTACAAAATATTTCTAGGATTCAATACCATTTATTTATTGAAAACCCATGGGGGAGGGATGCTCTACCGAAAAATAATAAAAAGCTTATTTTCCTGTAGACAGCAAAGAAATGATGACACATAAATACCAATTAAATGCCAAAGAAAAAAAAATTGAACTAAAGCATCGAAAATTGCCACAATTATTTTCAATCCCGAAATGAATGCCTATTTTTGTAACCACAATTGTTCCGACCTTTCGCATCCAATTCCGGTGCTACTAACATTCAAAGCTTGGAAGGAGGTAAAGCCGCAAAACACGGGCTGTGCTGACTGAGTGACAGCTTAGCGTGCCCAATAGTTTTCTATTGCACACGCACGGCGAGTTCTAATCTGTTTCCTTAGGGAGACCCGTTTTCTATTTTTAAAATCGTTGGTACATGTGATTTATTTATTTATTATTTATTTTGGTACATGCATTTTTGTTAAACATTTATAAACGCACACCGTTCTCCCCTGGGGGTAGGCAGAAACCGCAGACCGCCGCATAATACGATCCTTAAATATTATTTTTGCCTCGTCTACGTTCATAAATCTGGTCATACAAATTAAAGCGAGAGATTTCTTTGGTTAGTGAAATGACACAAAAGGTGGCATCAGGAATTTAGTAATTATAATTCATAAAACAAGTTCCAGAACTGAGTAAATAATATTGTACAATAAAAAACGTAGAAAACTTCCAAACAATTGTTTTTCTTACTAACAGATTTTTTTTTAATTCTAATTTTTCAGCAGTCAACATGACAATCAACTTCTTCTTAATTATTTTATTTAGGTTTCACATTGTTCAGCAAAGAGTTTCCACTATAACAATACATGCACTCCGTTTGCGAGTACTACGCACTTCGAGAGGTCCGAACTGATGAAAATGACAGACTTGTGCATGGTGGCAGAGAACCGTTTTTTCTCTAAAAGCAACTCATCATCTACCATTGTTATCTCAGGAAGTAGGGGAAGGATATGTCATGTGGTTCTATTATATCTCTTCTGGTCTATAATTTCTCAGTTTGTCTGTGGACACTATTATCTTCTACCGATTTTACCTGGCCTTGCAAAACAACCTGCCCGCTCCAGGTCTTGAATAAGGCAAATATAGCGCTGTGCAGGACGCTACGTACTGGTAGGACAAATTTTGAGTCGTCGACTCGAGAAGAAGAAGTACAGTACGACAACAGTAAAGTGTCTTTAAATGAAACGAATACTCGCTCTACATGAAGACAGGTCATGAGCCAATTAGTTCCAGTAATGTGCCATAAAACAAAGTTTATTAGAAAAGCCACAAACAGTGTTTACTACAAAATTATCATAATACCTCGATGGTGGTTCTTCGAAATAATAAAACATTGCGATGATAAGCAGAATTCAGTGGAAAATGAATCATGGAAGCGATAGCTTGGAACTGAGGTCAAGAGACCATTTTAATAATTATTGTGTAGGCTTTTGGTATTGGCACAATAATTATATTAGTTTGTGAGTAGCATCACGGAGTTGACTTGTGAAATGAGTCGGAATGACTTGAATGAGATGACTGGATAATTTAACAGAATTTGGAGCTATCCTTTTAATTTTTTTCTGCTTTCTCAAAGCTTAAACATTGCCATCTGTTTTCTACGTTGTTATTGTAAAGAACTGGTCATTAAGACGAGCTGGAGCTGTTTTATCTCTAGTGGAGCACTGTGGAGCTCTACTCTTCATGATGCTGCGAGTTCTTAGCTGTTGTTGAACCAGAGCAGCTGGTGGTATCTTCACCACGTTATCCTCGAAGATAAAGATAAAGATAAAGATAAAGATAATTTTATTTGTCTAAACATGCGTATACATGCCAATGAAGCATGCAGGATGTCACAATATTAATAGTACGTACATGTTTCACCCGCAAGGCGTACAAATTTATAAAATTTACAAAATAAAAAATACAATAATAAATTACAAAATTAAAACGAAATAACAAAGTCGCTTCAAAACCCACATAGTAGTCAGTCATACATTGATAGGTCATAATTATAAAATAAATTATTCGAAAATGTGTGAAAAAACAAGATTAATAAAATATGAAAAAGAAAAAAAAAATGTCAAACAGTGTCATTCAAAAAGTCATTTATATTATAATAACACTTATCTGTTAATAAATTTCGAACCTTTTTTTTAAACAAATTTATTGGTAATGCTTTATAGGTCTGTGGTATTTTGTTATAAATTTTAGGAGCCATACAGAAAACGCTTTTTCCCATTAATGCAGTCTTTGACGTATGCGAACACAGTTGATTATTATCACGTCTGTTACGGGGAAAGGTGTCTGCTAGTCGTGGAAATAGAGATTGATTAACCCTAACAAAAACCGCAATTTCAAAAATATACAGAGACGGTAAAGGCAATAATTTGTGTTTTTTAAATAATGGCAAACAGCTGTCGGTCGATTTCAAATTAAACATAGCACGAATGCATCTCTTTTGAGCCTTAAAAGCTATCGCTTTGTCTGTGGAATTCCCCCAAAATATAATGCCGTAGCGCAATAACGATGCTACCAGACCATGATAAGCTGTTACTAATGCATCTGTGTTCAGCTCTGGGGCTAATTTATATAAGGCGTACGCAGCGGAGCTCAGCCGTTTACTTAGGTATTCAATGTGTGCCTTCCAGTTCAATTTAGAGTCAATCATAATTCCTAAAAATTTTGTTGCGTCAACTTTATTAAGTACAGTGTCCTCGTAAATTGCGTTAGGATCAAATACAGCCTTCGTCCGTTGTCTAAAATGCATGACAGTTGTTTTATCTAGATTTATTTTTAAGTTGTTCCTGTTTAACCACGAAATAATTGATGTCAAAGATTTATTTATGTCACTTTCATATATGTCTTTATTTTTACATGCTACAGTCATAGTGCTGTCGTCGGCAAAGAGAGTCATAGGGTGTTCAATAGCACTCGGCAGGTCATTGATGTATATTATGAATAATAAAGATCCGAGTACGCTGCCTTGAGGAACCCCGTATATAGGTGTGCGTTCACTTGATACATAAATTTCCTCTTTCTTTGTCTTAAGATTAATTCTCTCAATTTCTGTGTATTGTTTTCTATTAGTTAGGTATGACTGGATAAGATTTAGTATGTTTCCCCTTATGCCGTAAGCTTCTAATTTCTGTAGCAAGATCCTATGGTCAACGTAGTCGAAAGCTTGCGTCATGTCGCAGTATATAGCACATACCGGGATTCTCCTGTCCATATTCTTCATAACGGTATATAAAAAGTCATAAATGGCCATCCTGGTTGACATATTTTGCCTAAATCCCCTTTGCTCTTTACTTAAGATTTGTTTCTTTTCGAGATATGAGTACAATACTTTAAAAACATATTTTTCAAAAATTTTAGACATTATAGGAATTAAGGCAATTGGCCTATAGTTAGCCATGTGTTCTTTATTGTTTTTTTTAAACAATGGTTTCATTCTTGACACTTTTAGGGCATCCGGAAATACACCTGAGCTGATGCACAGATTCATTAGATAGCTTAAGTGGGTACAAATGGTTTCAGAAACATACTTTACAACCTTTGTTGAAATACCATCATAACCTGTACTATTTGTGGCATTTAACGATTTAATTATGTTAAATATGTCTGCAGGTATACTGGGTGCAACAAAGATGGAGTCTTTCCGTTTTATGATATTCGTCGTTACTTTGGTTCCTGACTCTTGACTTGGTTGAATTTTATCTACGAAAAAATTGTTAAACGCGTTAGCTATTTCAAGAGGGTCATTTACTATTTTGTCATCGACCTTTATATAGCTAATGGATTCTTTAGGTAAAAACGGTTTCGATTTATTTATTATGTTCCATGTCGTTTTAGATTTATTTGTTGCAGTTTTAATCGAGTAATTGTTTTGAGCACGTCGAGTCAATCTCATAACTTTTTTAAACCTTTTTGTGTAATTATTAAAAATGTTTTTATTCGCCATATTTGGTTTTAATCTGTAATGCCAGAGCAGTTGACGTTTCTTTTTGCTGCATAGTTTAATGCCATGTGAGATCCATTTTGATTTTTTAATTACATTTATCGTTGTCAGCTTATATGGAAAACAAAGGTCATAAAATAGTTTAAAATTGTCAATAAATTTGTTAAAAGCGATATTTGGATCGTCCGTTTCATATATATCCGAAAAAGTCAAATGTTTCAAGCAGTCCTTAAATTTTACCATATTCTCTAAGCTAAAGTCCCGTTGTTTTCTGCGCCAGTATTTTAACATAAAAGTTTTTTTTACCGGGCATTTTATTATTTGCGCTGTGTGGTCTGACAGCGCAAATTCAATTACTTCTGTTTTACATTTGGCTCTAAAATTATGTGCGAAATTGTCAATGCAAGTTTTGCTACGAATTCTGGTGGGTTCCTTTAAAGCTAACTTAAGATTAAAATTTAGAAACAGACATTTAAAATCTAACACAACATTATTTTTCTTCATTATATCAATGTTAAAGTCTCCCGCAATAATAATATGTTCATACTTTTTTTTACATATGTTTTGTAATAATTTTTCAATTGTTTCATAGAATACATTTAGGTTATTTCGTTTCGGTACTCTGTAGACACATATGATAATCATATTGTATTGTATGAGCTCCACACCGCAGCATTCAACGACACCAGTTATAGATGCCCCAGCTATGTGTGGAACTTCTTTCCATTGATGTCCGTTTTTAATCAATATACAAGTCCCACCTCGTTTACTTTCTTTCCTACAGAAAAATGATGCTAAAGAATAATTGGGTATATTTAAATGGCTTTCGTACCCTGACATCATGAAGTGCTCAGTAATACATAACACGTCAACACTAATGTCCTTTTCTGACAATAATTCATCTAGGCAAACATTTAGATCATCGACCTTATTTAAAAGCCCCGCTATGTTTTGATGCATCACGTAAAGGCTTTTAGTAACGAAAAAACTGCTTTTCTGTTTCTAATACATGTGTGGGATGGTGAGAAGTTAATGTTATTAGAGGATTATCGACAGTCTTATTATTATAAATGTTGATGTATTGAATGTCATTAATAAGCGCTAGGAGATCAACAAAAATAGAATGGAACCCAAAATTATTTAGTTGGCCAGACTTCCTGAAGAATGTATTATAATCATAGTTGACATTTGCATTTGAATCTAATACATGAGCATATTTGTGTATCCAAATATCTTGACATAAGGAATAGTTAAAGTTCATGACTCGCCAATTATACATGTTTGAGTTTATGTTATATTTATATGTGGGTAGACAGATAATAATATTAGTATGCGTTATTTCACTTAGAGTATTCCTTATGTCTAAAATGAGTTCTGAGTAATTTTTAGCTATTTTAAAGTCTTGTTCACCTATTAAAATCACACAGTAGTCATTCATCGTGAAATCGGTCAGTTTTGTGTTTATCCCCTGCAGGAGGTCACATGTAGCTCCATCTGTTGTTATATAATGACAAAATTCAAATTGTTTATCAAAAGTTTCTTCTACTATGGATAGGATCCTGTTTTGTTTATTAGTACTGAGAATACACATTTTGTTTTGTTTAGGTTGTTGTGGTGGATGAATCTCGGGCTGGGTTTTGGTTCCTATATTATTCCTTATTTCTTTTGTGTCTGAGTTATTCCTATGTGTTTTTGTCTCCTGTTCATTTTTGGTAGTATTTAGTTGATTTTCCGTGTTAGTCGTTATATCAGTTCTTTCAAGTTCTAGAATATCCGTTTGTGTCTGTTTTGTTTGACAGTTCCTCCGAGTTTTTTTTCTTGGCGTGTTTTGGCTTGATTTAATTGGACTATTTGTGGCTACTTTTTTATACACGTTATTTTTTCTTACCAAATTATCATTTTCACGCTTTAGTGTACTATTTTCAACCGACAATAGTTCTATTTCTTTATGAGCGCTCTCCAACTGTTTTGCAAGATTTTGTATCTCCTCTCTTAATAACTTGACTTGGTCGTCGTCATCATCATCAGACATGTCTGGCATACTGCTGGTGGTACACTCCAGTGTGTTAGGAATAACATTATCACTGTCGTTAATCGTTGGAGATTCCGATTGTGTTCGAGGCCTGGGACGCCTAAATGTTACATTTAAACTATCTAAGAAATTCATCTCAGTAATAATGCTGTGTCAAAAAGTGAACACAAAGTTTTGCAGTATCGGGGATCCGAACGCTAGCCCTGTCGCACCACAGGTCAGATCTTATACCGCCGGACCACGTGAGCTTTAGTCAGTCACGTCGTATTTGTCGCCTATATACCATGTGATGTAATGATTTAATTTCTACTCATTAGATGGCAGTTTTCTACAGTTTTAATACGATCCTTGTTTATTTTTCTGGTAACACCTGATTGTTCGTTTATTATCGGCCTAATAGATGGCTCTTATTAACATTATTCAATTTCTTTGTCTTGTAACACTGGAAATTCGTTCACCGCTGACAGCTGATTCAAAAACCAATGTAAACAAACGACATATGAGTATTCCTTGCTTACTTCTCAGTATTCTATGCGTCCAAATTGTGAATTGTGTTATCTCCACTGCTGCGATGATTATAATGTGAAACGTTAATCTCGTCCCAGTGTATCAATCACACATTGCACTTTTTGTTCACTTGTCACTGATGATTAGGCATTTTTTTTTTTTTTCACTTATCTCGTATATGTATTGATGAATCCTTCCACCAACATTAGTCACTAATATATGCACTACGGTCTATCCGTTAAAGTTAGTTTTGTCACTTATTTCTGTTTCTTTAAATTTTAAACAACACATTTACACGGCGTTATTATTTACGTGACGGCAGCGCCATCTTATTTTTTGAATGTCGAAATTATCTTTTTGTATGATTGATCACTCTAACGCAACTTATATTACTTACTGAATGTTGCCAGTGAATTTAAGTGGAATTTGAAAAGCAAGTCGTATAAAAGTATTAGAAAGGTTACCTTTTAAAAACATTGTGGTACTTTTATTTTGGCCTTTGTTAATCAAACATCATCTAAACCAAATCGTCATCATCACAACAAAATTGTATACAGAGAATCCAACAATACGATGGTTGTCTAATATTTACCGAGGAACTCCCTGTTTACATTATTATTCAGCAGACAATTACAGACTAAATTACTAATAGTATTGGCTCAGCATAGTTCGCTGTTTGCTCAGCGGGAATTAATGCTCGGCTTTCGGCGTCGAGGATTTACTTTGACTGAAGATTATGTGTAAGACTACACGTCACTAGATGGCTATACAATTTAAATTCAGCCTGTAAAGTATACACAGTATAGCGTAAGTATGTATTTTTATAGGAAAAAAGAAAGAGCATTGATGGCATGCTTTTAACTGCAATTCGCTGATATTGTATTCTTATTAGTTTTTTTCTCACTACTTATGTCATACTGAACTGTTAATCAGTAGTATTGTGTATTACAGGCTGATCAAAGAAAAATAAAGAAGAAAAAACCATATAACGATCATGGCTTTTCCCAATCTACAAGATGGATTCCAGATTCCATTTTCTAGTTCCATTATGGGACTACTGGGATTTTTTTCTCCGAGTAGTTCCATGGAACTGGCATTCTGTTTATGCAAGATAAAATTAGTCTCATAAGTTCCGCTACGGAAGAAATGCTGCGCCGACCCCAACTAAATTAGTCTCATAAGTTCCGGCATGGAAGAAATGCTGCGCCGACCCCAACTAAATTAGTCTCATAAGTTCCGGTACGGAAGAAATGCTGCGCCGACCCCAACTAAATTGGGACAGGGGCAGGAGAATGTTGATGAGGTTAATACAGGAGAAAATTTATTTAACATTGAGCTAACGGCTAATAAAGATTATAGTATGGAAACAGCTTCGGTGAACTAATATTTTTTGGCATTAGAAAAGGACAATTATTATTGGAGGAATAGGCTGATGATGTTGATGATGAATCGGAGGATGATGGTGATTCAGTGGTATCCAAGAAAAGTATGAACTACAACGCGGTATTTAAGAATCAAGGTCACAGTTCAACAACACAAATCCATAACCAGCGTATCGCATCCTAATTCTCGGAAACATTTATCGCACGCACGCTGCGGCCAAGTCTTTTGTGTGGACAAAAAACCAGTGCGAAAGAGAAGAAAAAAAAAATTGCAATCATTTGTCCATCAGGTACAATGGGCCGACGTTACCCGTTATAATGCAGGATGCTAAATAATTACACATTCATACTCAAATGTACGGTACGGTATGGAAAATGGCACACTTACTGCCGTTTTGAAGAGCGTTGCACTGTGATCTGAGCGTTTGAACAAAGTGTGGAAAAAATCCGTTTTGTTTTTTTTTTTTGTTTTGTTGTTCAGTGCAATGTCTGTAATGTAGGTTGAGATGCGAAAATGTCTCAGTTGGTGATTGATATTGGTTTATCTTTGTTTTTTTTTGGCTTTCTGTGTAAATAACGTCTTAAGTATAGGTCAGTATATCTTTATCTTTGCATAGTATATACAAAGTCGCTTCCCGTCGTCTTTACGCTTCGATTTTTTAAAACTACGCAAAGGATTTTGATGCGGTTTTCATCCATTTAAACGCGACCGAAGTCGCGGGCAGCAACTAGTATACTAATAACTGTACAAAGATGGCATTGTTATTATTGCCTCATGAGCGTAAACGTATTTCCTAGTTTCTGCGCTACTATGAATTTCTGTACCAAACAACATATTCGGCTGTCCTCTCTACATATCTTTTCGTCTTTAAAAGATTGTACATTCGATACTAAATTATATAAAAGGATTAGCCAAACTAGTACTACAAAGTTTTACTAAAAGGAATCTTCACCCTTCGCCATTTCAGAAAGCATCCCAATATTCAACCAATAAAAAATCAATCTACCCATAATAACAGTTTTCAGATTATCCATGCATATAAAATCTAAGAGAATATTGTCTATTCGTGTGGCGAGCAAAACGTCCGCTCGGCGAGTCCACGTCAAAGGATAATTTGACAGGCAACGCCGCGGCATGGTATCTTCTATATATGCCCAGACATGTTCCGTCTCGCCACCAAGATAAACTGTGGATGGAGTTTTATAAGTACCTACGTTTATGTTCGGTGTCTCATTATTTAAAAAGATAAAACATGTTTGCAGTAAAGAACAAGAACCGAACTCTATCAGTCTTTTCTAAATACAGAGTGTAAGGGACATCTATGGACAAACGGTTACCAAGCACTATTTTAAAACTTCACGGTTTATAAAAAACTTACACTAAAAGTCATACCGCAATCATGGCACTTGAAACAGCGCGTCGCGTCGTCGAAATATCGGGAAGTCAAAAAAAACAATAATCACGGTATCCCGTAAGTGGTAGTTTAAACGGTTACCATTCATTCGATTCATTATTCCGAAATAAGCGATCAACATTTTCTATGTGGGGTCATATAGAAAATGTTGATCGCTTTATGTTCATCAACATTTCCTATGGGTCACATAGCAAATGTTGATCATCATTAGCCTATAATGTTCCCACTGCTGGGACACAGGCCTCCTCTCCTATGAGAGGGAGTGGGCTGTAATCCACCACGCGGGCCCAGTGCGGGTTGGTAGATGTCACATGTCTTCGAATTTTTGGTTCTAGGACATGCCGGTTTCCTCACGATGTTTTCCTTCACCGTTTTTGAGAGCAGCGATGATGAAATAAATTACACAAAGTAATGCGCCTGCCTGGGTTTGAACCCACGGCTTACTACTCGTAAGTCGGGGCTGCCACCACTGGGCCACCGCCGCTCTAATGTTGATCGCTTATTAAAAAAAACAGCTTTTTCATACATTTTGAACAATACCTACATATTGCACTTTTGTAGAAAACAGCTGTTTATTTTGTCGATGGAAATTTTACCTATATGTGGGGTTTTGCGTCGATGTTTCACCTTGTGTATAGTTGATCTTTATTGGGAACGAACAAAATGAGCAATAATATTGTATTTAGATGTAACCATCTACGAATTGATTTCATGGATACTTAAACATCACTTTTGAAAACACTGTACCTACTCTGCAAACTAAACTTTGGTTGAAACTACTAATGATCCGATGCACATCGATGCTGCCATGATCGTATATCTAGCAAACTTATAAGCTATGTCATTTCATTTCATGCTACGTTTGAAGCAGTCAAATAATTGTGTCGTCGAGTATACCAATATTGGCAATCTATAATAGAGATGATGACTGGGTAAAGAAAACGAAATTCTATTTTGTCCATCAGACAGGTAATACAAAAATAAGAGACACGTATTTTTTGTTTTATCAAATATCAAAAAATTACTTAGTTACAACGCATTAAAGTTGGAGAGTGGGGGCTCACTACGTCACAACTAGGTATAAAATGTACTGAGCAGTGACGTCATGCGCCATTTCAACTCAAAATATCTCCATAGTTTTACGATTACGTGAAAGAAGAAATAATACGTGTCAAATACTTTTTAATAAACTACCCGATAGACAAATAAAAAAAAAATGAGTCACCATCCCTATTGTAGTATGACGGTTAGGTTCCTAAGATTTGAAGGTTTGTTCTTGTGTGTTTCTGATATTAATAGCTGGATTGCATGTACTTTTAGTATTGTATTAAAAGGATTTTCATTGATTAAAAATCTACAAACTTCATAATACACATTATTCTTTTAGTTCGACCGTACAAAGAACAGTGTTGACTTAAAACCACAGATAATATTATCATTAACAACAAACACCATCCTAATAATATTATAAATGCAAAAGTTTGTGAGTATGGATGGATGGATGCATGATCGTTACTCTTTCACGCAAAAACTACCGAACGGATTTGGATGAAATTTGGAACAAAGATAGTTTATAACCTGGATTAACACACAAGATACTTTTTATCCCGATAGTATGTTCCCGTGGGACAGTTATCGAACTACACCCGGGTGACGCCGCGGGCATAAGCTAGTAGATTATAATTACATTCTTATCTAACAGTTTTAGGGTTCTTCTAAATGAGATGAGACATTTTTATTTCGATTTTCACGACATTTACAAGTACATCCACGATGCCTGATACAAAAAGGTAATTCATGCACACCGCTCAAAATGATGAACAATCCACTCAATAAAAACAAAACAAAGTTGAGCCTTGAGTTCTACCTAGACTGAAACTACAAATGAATAGTATCAGGTTACTATTGCGCATTCTCCCTTTACTCAGCTCTATATGAGACTTAATTGCCGGCTGCTCTGTTAAAAACCCATATCAGTAATTTTCCTGGCTTTTATCTCAATTAAACTCGTTGCATGAGCTAATATTAGTTCGTTTATTAACATCATTGTTGTAGCCTTTTCTTTGTGTTTTCTACGACAGAGGAAAATAGTTAGGTAAGGTTAGAATTATGAAATAATGAAAGAAAAAAAAAAAAAAAGCTGGGAAAAATGTTTTATTATTTTATTCTAATGTCTACCATACTGTTTACTTTTTAATATTGTTATTTTATTCTATTCTTACTCTGACTGATTTCGTGTAGTTGGGTTGCACGACATTGGTCAAGTCAGATATTTGTCAAATCGGCAATTCGGTGTGTAGTTTTATTCGTTTCTAATATTTAACCAATAACTTGTACGTGTGGTGTAACTGTTAGTTTAAGTTGGTTATAAATAAATAAATTAAAGGTTTAAAAAGTTCACTGAAAGGTTTTTAAACGCTATACAAATAAAAAAACAATAAAACAGTAGTTATTATCTCTTGTCCAGTGTACATTTGGCCGAAAGGTTTAACGTTTGCTCAAAAGACCCGGTCCTACATGTTTTCTTCTGCTCTTTTTGGCATACATTCATCTATAGCCCTACTACAAGCGCCGCTTCCATGTCGATTCATTTACATAACCAATTTGATCGATAAAACTGAAAACATTTCAGGCCGTCAGTGTCATTTGTCCCGAAATACATACTTAAGTAAACCATATACAAACCTAGAACCTTCTTATCTATTTAACAGCTCATACGTAATTCCTTAACAATAGAACATGAGGTCGATGAGGCGCAACCTACACCAATTAATTGTCAAAGCGAACAAAAGCAAAAGCTTGTACGAACCATATTATCGTAATAAGTCACTTTACCATCTCCATTGACCCAGCGCTTCATACTAAATGTTTGGACCCAGACGCCAATTTAAACTGGTGATAAGTTACTACGCAGCGCTGTGACTACGTTGAACCCTATTACCGTTTGAATCGTTCAGGAAGAGAGCTCTACTTATAGTTGGTAAGTCATTCACGACGCAATATCGTCACCCATGTTAGTTTGTGTGTTTGCGTATTATAGGGAATGCAGTAAAACAATTCACGGGAATTAAATCTATTTATTTAATAAAGTTCATCAACTGCTTTTGTAAACAAAATATAAGATTTTGAATACGGAAGTAATAGATGAATTTTAGAATAATAAACCAAAATAGTCTTCAGATACAAGTGAAAACAGGCATGATAGTAAAAAAAAGTGGCAAAAAAAAACATAGGAAGTCATAAACTTTATCTAAACTTATATAAAGTTCTACCTATTTAAGACTGAAATCTCTACCTAATATAAAATAAATTCGCTTCATATTATATATAATTTTACTTATCTCTGAAAAACACATCAAAATTTTCTCGCGAACAAAGTCGTGGGGCATATGAAACAAAGAAAAATATTTAGATTATTTTGTGTTTCGGAGGTGTCGGCAGATCTCCTAGCTTTTGCTGTCCCTTCTGTTTCCAAAGAAATGTTTTGCCCATCTGCCTTGACCCAAAGTTTCGTGCTATTCGTCATCGATTTAGGTTTAGACCGATTCATCCAGAGTCTAAGCTGCTGGCCGAGCTCAGGTCTTGAAGCATGATCTGTAGTTCCAGAGCTGTAGGAGCAAACCGGACCTCTTATTGCCGATTTTAACCCTGCAAACTCTACACAGACAAACTTTTTCTAAAATTCTATGTGTGCCGTGGGATGACGCGATATGTCAGCGTATGGAAACTCATTTGAAACACGATCTCGACAAGGCAATGGATAAAATGTCCTTTTATAGAAAATGGTCTTTTTTATAGTCTGCTATTACAAGACATGTCCTTCTGTTTCATCTTCGTGTATGCGAGATTGCAGTGCGCGGGCGTTCCCTCGTTGCACTCATTATTAGATAATTCGAGTTAATCTGCGTGTGCGCACCAATAGGTGTGGGGTTCGCTGAACTGCTAATAAATTGGACAAGTTGTTAGTTTAATGGCTTCATGTTTGTAGCTTGTTAGTGCTGGGAACTTGTGTTCGTTTGTTAGTAAGTTATTCTACGACATTTTTAGAAAAAAATAACTTTTGTTTTTTTTTGCTCGTTTGGTCTACGATTTACTAAAGAAATCACAGGCTGGGTTTGATTGTTACAACTCATTGGTTTATTTCTAACGATTATTTACTTCAATAAACCATAACATCACGCATGTAATACCCGACGGGTTAGGCAAAGGTGTACCTTAGATTGTTATGACTTGATAACCTGAAGAAGCGTTCGAGTTGTCTCGAAGTGAGAATTGTACGAACCTAAAGTTGGGTCGAACACCAACATTTTGCCCGTTATGTTTAAGTCCCAAGTAATAGGAGGCGAGATGAGGTGAGGGCCGCAACTTTATATTTTTTTATTTAGGTACTAAATGTACTATTTTTGTATTTTATCTTACCACGAAATATTAACCACACAACACCAATAAACCACAAAAACATCATAACTTTTACAGAATTCCTATAATGAACGACAATACAAACGTATTTCTAAAAACAATATTACACTTTGCATAAAACGCACACCATTTACTCACAACTGCAATTCACGCCCAAGTTTACGTTCACGTTTGACGGCCGTACAAATCCGCTCACATTTCACGTGTTTACGTTACTGGGTACGCGCTGTTTGTTCTGGCTATTTGCAATTATTTATTGCGGATTTAAATGCCTGTTCTCTTAAATTCGAATGTTTGTGTGTTTGTGTCTCCTCGAAATTATTTTGTGCGCTGTGTTTGTGCTTCATTTCACCGTAAAAGAGAACTTAGCTATTGGTTTCAGAGGATGGGCAGAAGATCTGTCTATCTTTCTATTCTATTTTGTCAGTAACTTCAAACTATTATCACAAATTCTTCTGTAGCCAGAACGGTGATACTTCTTTTGGTGAGACTTCCCTTCTAGATTTTTTTTTATTTTTGTCCGTATTCGATATCTATATAATATAAAAGAAAGTCTTGTTAGTTACACTATTTATAACTCAAGAACGGCTGAACCGATTTGGCTGAGAATTGGTGGGGAGGTAGCTTAGAACCAGGAGACGGCTATAGGATATAGGAGGAAAAAATCACTTTTTTTATAGGAGCCCCCTTAAATATTTAATTTATTCGGTTTTTAGTATTTGTTGTTCTACTATCAACAGAAATACATAATCTGTAGAAATGTCAACTGGCCAACTATCACGGTTCATGAGATACAGCCTGGTGACAGACGGACGGACAGACGGACAGCGAAGTTTCAGTAATAGGGTTCCGTTTGACCCTTTGGCTACGGAACCTTAATAAACTGATGAAGCAATAGTTCTATCGTAAGCCAAAATAATTGCGACAGCACTGTGTTGCTAGGTATAACCTAACATGCTACTATTCACATGAAAAAAATCAACAATAACATTAAATTCCACTAGTTTTCGTAAATACTTCACCGCATTGACTTAAATACGTGCGCGAAATAAACGCAAAAACTCGCACCAAACGCAGATGCTACGTTTTCGAGATGGACGCAAATAAACGGACGCGCACAATTTACGACAACGCTCAGCGCACGTGGCGTTTACCGAGTTTTTTTATTGGCGCAGTAAGTGATGGTATTGTTTCGTATTTATGCAATTAAGTGTATTTATGTTTGCGGATTTTTTTTATTAGCATGCGGGATAGGTGAACTTTGAATGAGCTCATCGTTCTTAGTAGGTGCATTTTATCTTTGATATTATTTTTTCTGAAATTATGTTCAGTGTTGGGGGTTGGGTTCCGTTAGATTTCAGCTAATCTATAAAAAGATTTTTTCAGAGGCTGTATAAGTTATCTATATTTTTCTGAAACGTGTGGTATAAAAACTCAATTCAGTATATTATTTCAATTCAGATTTTTCGACACCTGAGCGTATCAACTTGCACCCCAAAGCTAAGGCTTCATAACCTCTATAGTTATAATTATATCGTCATCTAATAGCAATTAATATCACTCCAACCAGTCGTTTGCACCTGAAAGATCATAAAATGAAATCAACGCCACTCGTAAAAAAGTTTTTTGCAAGAAAATACATGGTTTACAGGGGAAGATCGTGCAGTGATAGTGTGAAGGTATTAAGTGTAAGAATGATATGAATCAATCGTACCTACATTCTATCACAGGCGACTACTGAGCCTAAAGTCTCTCCCAAATTCCGTTATATTATTCAAAACGGGACTCAGTTCCTTTCATTATTTTTCAAACAGATTAAAAGACACTAACGGTTTTCTAAAATTAATTTAAAATGAACCTGTTTTTTTTTTGGCAGTCGACCCAAGTTAGAAGTGACGGTTTCCGACACGCCACTAAATGTAACCTCACGTAACGAATTGAGTTGTAAGAAATGAAAATATTAAAACTGAGTTATATTTTTCGTGCGTCCAAAGTTATACATACGGAAAATATTTTGTTTAACAACTTCACAAACGGTTCCGCACACATTATACTTTACCGTGTATGATTATTTTATTACCTTTAAGATAATATTATTACCAACTAATTTGTTTTTAGTGGGTACTACAAGTACTTACAATGTGCCAACTAATACGTTTGGTAATTAAACTTCAGAGGCTACAGTACCGTTATCTATAATGCTACCCCATAAAAGACTAAGGGCCTAAGAAAACATGGCTTTCCATTCAAATTTCACACTTAACAAAATATATAACATTTGTATTATTAACAACCAAGTTGTAAGCTATTCTTCGGGTTTCGACTCAACTTTTAAGGTAGGTAATAAGTTGTAAAGTCCCGTTTGCAGCAGGTTGTAAACGATAATATTATTATCACTGAATATTATGTGCCTTTTACTAACTTCTAATGAACTGGCTATATAAATACTAAGTATTATTGGTGATGATGTTTAATAATCGCCTAGGACAGTGTGATTTAGTAAGTGATTTTTTTTTCTGTAACAAGGTTCCGTCGGCTGTGATTTGAAAAAAGACCATTATGTTGAACGTGTGGAACCCAAAAGCAACCGGTGCAATGTAAACTCTACATCGTGACCAATCGCAAAACGTTTAAAAATTTGACTAAACGCGGCGCTTTTGATGTTTTAATTATTATTTTGGTTTATTACCCGTAAACGGTTATTACTTGTTGGTTATCGCAACCTTCCTGTTTTTATTAGTTTGTGTCAGTAATTTGAGTAACTGTTCTGACTCCTGCAGAAGTCGGTAATAAAAGTTGCGTTTTTTGGTTACGGAGTTAGTGGAGATAAGAAAATGCTAGTGTTTCACAGTTAAGATGTTTTTTTTTTCTAGTAATTACGAAAGGTAACACACAAATGTGTTTTTAAATTTTAGCGAAATAACACTGAAATCTTACCTGAAAAGAGAAATATAATTTGATGCTATTATTTTACAAACTTTTTACTTTTTAGATTAAGTTAAATTCAACTTTATTTCACAGTGAACATTGAAAGTGAATCATTAATCTAGCCTTACCGATTTACAAATTTAATACAAAAAATATTTCATTTCATACAATTATTTCATTTCATTTCGTCCTGTAACTAATTGTATCCAAAATAACGGTAGTGCAAAGCATTTCCTACACACTTGTCCGATGTTAAATTTTGTAAGCTCATAAAATCTATAATAAAAATCAATTGCTGTTCGTTAGTCTTGCTAAAACTCGAGAAACGGCTGGGCCGATTTAGCTGATTTTGGTTTTAAAATGTTTGTCGTAGTCCAGGGAAGGTTTAAAAGATGAGAAAGGTAGGGTAGGGTAGGTTAAGGTAGGTAGGTAGTGTAGGGTAGGGTAGATAGGTAGGTAGGGTAGGGTAGATAGATAGGTAGGGTAGATAGGGTAGGGTAGGTAGGTAGGGTAGATAGGCTAGGGTAGGTAGGTAGGTAGGGTAGGGTAGATAGGTAGGTAGGGTAGATAGGTAGGTAGGGTTGGGTAGGGTAGGGTAGGTAGGTAGGTAGGGTAGGGTAGGGTAGGGGGTATGGTAGGTAGATAGATAGGGTAGGTAAAAAGTGCATTGCAACGCATGCCGGGGACGGCTAGTCTTTAATAAACAAGTCATACGATTCCGTACTTTTGGTATTTCTAGAATCTTTAATAAACAAATACCAATTGATACACTCAACATTTATAAACAGGAACGTTCTCATCATCGTCCTACGTACACAATTCATCTTCAATTGACGCTTACAACTTGCACGCGACGTCGTTTACAATTTTACGTCTTATCTGGCCTACATCTGCGGGAAAATTTCCTTTTGACTCATTTAGTGTTTCATCTGAATCATACGTTTCACTTTTAACCTTTATTGTAGTTAGAACTTCAAGCGGAACTAAATATTTTTTTTTGTTGTTTGTGCGTACTAATTAGGAAAATACCATTGATACATTATAGAATTGCGTATATTATGGTATGCATGATGGTATTTTCCTTTTGAAGAATCCTAATTTCATTTACATTTGTTAGCGTTATAATATTTATTCGAGTATTTTAAGCTGTCACTTTTAAAATGACAACTGCCTTTTTTTCATTTTGAGCAACGCACTTGATATTCAGCCATAGAACAGTATGGATTAAATCCAAATATTTCTACGCAATCCCTGTTTAATCAAGTAATCCTGCTCTGATCCTTCACTGATCCTTCACATTTAAATAATAAAATTAAAAGTCATGTATTCAAATTAGGCTGACAATGAACTTCTTGAACATAAAAAAATTACATCAGACAAAACGGCCCGCCCTTCGCAATTTCTTAGTGGTTTAATAATATTGAACTTTTTATCCCACAAAATTCTCTAGACAGTCTCTGTCTAAAACTGGAATTTTGTGTCTTTCGCATACTTACATTTGCTTGCATCTATGGCAGACTTTAGCCTGCTTGTGAAAATATATGCAAGAATTGACGAGTCTTTCCGGCGAACATAAGCCTACCTAGAGAAGAGACATTTCTCATATTATATTTAATCAGAGTTCCCGTGACTGAAGTGGCTCTGTCTCTTTAAAACTCTGTCTATCTTCCATTAGATATCATTTGGGTTTTATGACTGTTTAGCGTGTGTGCTAAATAAAATGTTTTTTTTTGCTTTTGCTCAACTCCTACGGGTCGTAGCTTGATGTTACTTCCTAAATAATTGGGTTATCAAATACAAATTCGATTCCGACAGTTCCTGAGATTAGTGCGCTGAAACAAACAGTCATAAGGACAGCCGACAGAAGTGAAAACTCAAAACAATGCAATTACTGTGTCCTCTCTTAAATCATTCGTGTTGCTAGTCTGGCAATAATACGTCGTAGCATGCCGAGGACATCAAGTTTCCACTTCAAAAACAGCGGTTTTCTACTAAAGTGCAATACTTACACGGTCGAAATTTATAGAACGGCTAAAATTTTCAAAAATCAAAATATTTTTATTTCACATAGGCCTACATGGGCACTTATAAAACGTCGACAAGAAGGTGCTCAGTTCGGGTTGGTAGTTTCCTATGGAGAAGAACCGGCTAGAAATTCCGTGATTACTCTTTTAAAATCTTTTGGTTTAACAATATTTCTATGTTATAGCGTCAGTCAGTAGTTAGGTATGGGAGGACATCGTAGGCCCGACAATAAGTCGTTGCTTACTACAAAACGTAGAACAAGATTAAAGTTACCAATTTTAGCGTCGGTGTATAAATTCTACTCTGTATAAATTTTATGGGCTTAATGATGATGCCAGTTAGAAGTCGTTACTAAATATAATGCTATTACTAAAATGAGTAAGATCTGTTTCGTGTTATCGCTCGTTACATAGGGACACGCGAGTTTTTTCCACGAAGTCTCGAATTCAGTTTTCCTCATTCTGAAAAAACTGTGCGGGGATTCCGATGATGAGTCTAATCACATGTGATAGTGCCTAAACGGAGGCAGTGTTGCATGTAATTGCGCAGTGATGAGAGATTTCCATTTAATTTTATACTTTGTATTTTATTGCACTTTTTCCTTATGTGAAATGAGTAGGTATTATATGACGTTGCGTTTTGTAAGGTCAAATATTAATTGTATACAACTCATTAGGAAATATTGTAATAGGCTGGAGTCCAACTTAGATCTATACATACAAGTAAATAAAATTGAAGTGTATGTTTGTAATATTAAAATAACCGCTTTTTACTACATACATATGAATGTATATACGGTACATATACCGAAATAACATTTTTTACAATTTTTTGTCTGTCTGTCGGTCTGTCTGTTTGTTCCGGCTAATCTCTGGAACTGCTGGACCGATTTTGACGGGACTTTCACTATCAGATAGCTGATGTAATAAGGAGCAACTTATGCTACTTCTATTTTAGAAAAATTCTAATTCCACGCGAACGATGTCGCGGGCACAGCTAGTTGGTTATAATGTTAAAGGGCATACCTTTAATTAACGGGAGATCTTAGACGGAACTGGCGAAAATTGTTATATCATTATACCTCTGCTTAAGCGTTATGTTATGTTAAAAAAACTTGTCTTCGTACACGCGCCGATACAAGCTAATTAAGTCCTTAACAACAAAAACGAAAGTGATAACACATAACTATCTTTTAACCTGCGCCTCTTGACAATTGCAACTACTATAAAAACTACAGTATCAATTCTAAAGCTAAATGCTCTAGCCATTATGAACAGTTTTTATTTAATCACTTAACTGTGTAATTAGGTGGGAGATTGTTTACGAGCCAGTTATTAATTCCATAGTTTCATTATTACCAATTATTACAACCAGTAGGTTTGTTACGGCTATTGTTTTGCATAAATATGCTATTAAAACTATTATGTAGTTGAAATTTTAAGGCTATTGATGTGCGCAGTTATTAGGTAAATATAATTACTTACTCATTCATGAATAAATTGGTTTAGTATAATATATTACGATACATGAATACTTATAGCACTTACAGCATATAGCACACACACAGTTTTAAAACATTTTTATTTATAATAAATAGAATCAGAAAAAAAATTATGAGCTTGTGAAACGAAAAGATACAAGAGAAACATAGAACACGTATTTTTTTTTTACTATTCCTTATGTTGGAATAGTCATATATAAATATGTATGTAAAAATATGAATTATCAATTAATGGTACTTACAAGCAGAGCAAAAGTTAAAGTTCACACGGAAGGGCCAAGTAATACCGCCAACGCCATCTACCGGCCCATCTCAAAAGATCAACTGTATCGTTATATGTTTAATTGCGAATTAAACATATAACGAGTGCGGGAAGTAAACACTGGTCGACCTCGGGTTATCGAACCCGTAGTACTACTGGTACCTACTGCGCTGCGCTTGTACCTACACATTTAATATTAATATTGTTGTACCTTGGTACGCATATATGCAGGTATTTTATTTTCTTATACTTAATAATTTATTTATTACACACCAATACGCCTGTAATAGCCGAGGAGCTAGGCAGAGATGTACCTGTAATGCATTTACATTTCGCCAGTTATATTTAAGTCCTATGTTATACACGGTGTAAATCACCTCATCACGAAGCCGTCAACCAATCATTCTGTACATGAAACTAAGTAACTTCACGAAAAATTTATTGCTGGGAAACGACTTTTTTTTGGGGGGTGTAAAATCATGTTTTGTGGTAGAACTCAATGTAACGCACTCAAAACATTGTGCTGATGGACGGATTGAATAGTACGGGGGTCGTGGAGGTGTTTAAAGTAAAAATCTTACATTAAAAACTTGTATTTAAAAATATACTTGTCAAAAAGTTTTGACCCCTAATATCTCCGTAACTAGAAGGTTCCCAGGTATGGCCGAAAACTTTATAGATACTTACTTAACTTCTTACTGCTGATTATTGTGAAGTAAATAAAGATAACAAATTAAGTTCCTAGTTATGTACTTTTAGTGGATTGACTTGCAAGTAGCAGAAATTCATTTAATTCAAAGTCAACAAAAATAGAGTAGGTATTTTAGCGTACCTCCTATATTCCTTCATCAGATATAAAGAATGCTTACTCAGAATATAGAATATTCTATTTATTAAGAGTATGGTTGCTAACCCTACCTACATCACACGATTAAACGTACATACGGATATAAACGTACTGTAGCTGTAGATAACGCAAGGATGCGTCATTCACCGGCTAGTGCGAAAAATTGAGATTTGCACGCAATTTTATTGTGTTATTGAGCCGTTTGATTAGGTTCAAGGATTTTGGTAAAGGTGCTCGCTGATTACGGTTCTAGTGTTGTTGATTTAACGCTAAACTAATTTGAACAACTCCTCTTTGCTTCAGAAAAACGTTTTATGTTATGTTTCTCATAAAATGATTTTCAATATATGACCTTTACACCAAGTGGCGAAGGGCGGGGCGTTTTGAGGGACTGTCTCTTGTTAATTAGACGTTCAAAAATGCTGCTGATATCAGCTTAATTTGAATAATGACTTTTGATTGATTGACTCCATGATCTTTTGGTTTTCTCCATATTCCATTACATGCTTAAGTTTAAGGCGTTACTTATTGTGTTTGATACCAAAAAAAAAAATTGTTCTGCCTCGTTGTTGATCTGATCACTTAGCTATCCTAAGATTCTGGTTCTTACGCTGTATAGTGGTCACAAATTATCGAATCTTCGGTTTCTAAAGATTTTGTATGATTTGTTTAACCCATGTCCTCTTGGCAATCGTACCAAACAAACTTCGAATGAATCACAGCAATTAGGTAGACAAATGCTTGGGATTTCTCTACGAGATCGAATCAGAAATGAGGAGGTCCGTAGACGAACGAGAGCAACCGACATAGTCCAGCGGATTGGCAAGTTAAAATGGCAGTGGGCTGGCCACATAGTGCGCAGGACCGATGGCCGATGGGGCCGGAAGGTCCTGGAGTGGAGACCGCGGACCGGCAAGCGCAGCGTAGGACGTCCACCAGCTAGGTGGACCGACGACCTAGTCAAGGTAGCCGGAAGACGCTGGGCGCAGGCCGCTTCCAACCGGTCCTGTTGGAAATCCATGGGGAGGCCTATGTCCAGCAGTGGACGTCCTACGGCTGATATGATGATGATGATGAGGTAGACAAATCATTTGATATTGGTGCGTAAAATCATGACTAGATCCAATTAAAACCTGCATGCTCCTACGCAGTTAATAGTCCTTTAATACAAATCCTAAATGATCGGGAACATTCGTGTAGGATTCGGTATATTTTATTGAGAAGTCTTTAAAGAGCACTAGCCTTTATTTCTGCTCGTGTAAGTACAGTCAGGAAGTCAGATTATTCATGTAAATAAACAGCTACCAACAATATTTTTAACAAGAGGACTAGTGGTGAAGGAAAACATAGCCAGGATTGGATAGTACTTTCCGTATTGGATTACACCGCCCATAGAGATTATGCCTGTGTCCCAGCAATGGCAACATTATAGGCTGATTATGCTATGTTTACGCATAGCATAGCGTTATAATCACCCCCAGTGTTAAAAAACGTATTGTTGTTGTAAAAATGGGATGTAATTTTGTCCACTTTATTATTGAACTAGCTGTGCCCGCGACTACGTCCGCGTAAAATTTAACAAAAAAGTTATTTCTTTTTTTTTTTTTATTTAGTTTACATTTATTTTTCTTAAATTAAAGTAGGCTTAGTTACTCCTTATTACATCAGCTATCTGCCAGTGAAAGTCCCGTCATAATCAGCCGTTCCAGAGATTAGCCGGAACAAACAGACAGACGACGGACAGACAGACACCACTGACAAAAATTGTAAAAAATGTTATTTTGGTATATTTACCGTATATACATTCATATGCATATAGTAAAAAGCGGTTATTTTAATATTACAAACACACACTTCAATTTTATTAATTTGTACGAGAATAGTATATAGTAGAGTTTTTAAGCAGATAGTAGGTAACTTTGATGCTGTCCGTACTATTGAGAACAACATGTTTTCAATGTAAAAAATATACATAATCTAAACGCAACGTTTCGTTGCGGTTTTGTACAATGAATAATATTTATGATAGGTTCCAACTTGCTGATGTAAACATTGCAAAACTATAGACTTGTTGTTTGCTAAAAGTTTCACGCATTAGTAATGATTTGATCTGCGTTTCAGTTTTACTTGTAGAAAATGCTGAAGTAACTTTTGTGCTTTGTTTTAGAGGCAAAGACAATGGCACCTGTTCAGATGACATTGCTACCATCGCTGGTATATCCTGAATGAGGCTGACATAGGGACTTGGAGCTTGGCACAAGCAAAGACAGGCCTCTTCCCAGCAGTGTGTAAAGTTGGGCTGTGGATAGTGTCGATGATTACCTGTCCCACCGCCAGCGATTAGCGAGAAGCGAATAGAGCTAGCAGCTTAAACGGTTTGATAAAAGACTCATTTCGCTTTCGCCGTTTGGTTTCCATAGTACTATGTTCGTGAAAATTTAAAACGTTAATCAATGCAGTAGGAGAAAATCACTTTTAAAAGTTGCTGCGTGTATACATATTATCGGTAGGTACTCGTGACTGGACTCTGCTACATCAACGTAAAACTATTCCCATCAGAACTCTCTTCACTCCTAGTTGCTAGTGTCGAACTCACGAAAGGCTAGACACAGCCGACACCGACATATCGTAGACTGCCGTTTAATAATACTTGCAATTAGAGTAAATAGCAGTTGCAAGTGTCATCGCTCGCAGACGCTCTACACTCGTAACGTGACACTTGGCGTGTCGGGCGCTGCACGACGGGTGCAAATGAACGCCGGTGAGTACAAAAAAATGGAGATTTTTGACTTATTTTATGTCTGTTTGCTGGCTTTTCGGTAGGAAAGTGGAATAGTGGTAACGTCATCGCTTTTAATGTAATGAATTGTGAGGCTCGACTCCGATTTTGTCTATAAAATTGGTATCGACTAAACTCTGCTTAGTATTTACGATTGTGTTATAAAGTAGGGATGTAATCTCATAGTGATCTTTCAAGAAGTAAGTTTGAAACCATAGACAGAGACAAAAGCATTGAATCAGCAATGTTATGATTATGTTATGATTTATTAAGACATCAGCATTTGTCTATATAATTTCTGTTTTTTTTTTTTTTATAATTAACACACCTTTCACAAAGAACCAGAACAAAATTAATTCGCAAAAAACCTTAAACACAATACAGTTCTTACAGCGAACAAAATTTTCACTTTCAAACGAAACAAAAGCTTTACAAGAAATAAAAATAAATGAAAAATTCCTCTTTTTCCAAACACACGTTGTGTGGCACACTGTGCGCTCGGTCTCTAGCGACGACTTACGCCATAATCTGTCTTGCTATTCAGCTCAAAGCTGGCGTGTTCAGGTACATTCTTGAAACTCAGTCGCTGAAAGTAGAATTTTAGAGGACATTTGCAGGACTGGTTTTACACGATATTTTTGTTTTTACCTTGTTTCTCGACTTGTGTTTAGAAGCAGAGGTTGTAAGGATAAGGGCGTAAAAGGATATACCTACGTACATAAATTCGTAGCTGTGTTTTAAGGTTTTTTAGCTTAGCCGTCTGGATGACTAATGCATTGGCCTGGTAGGTTTTCCATAACATGCATAATCTTGTCATTCTTTGCTGTAGTTCAAATAAAATTATTACCTTACAAAATCCCAGGATTGGTGATTGGCAGTTTTGATAGGTCAGCAGTCACTTCCTTAATAGCCAAATCGTTCTTTGGGCTCAGTTCTAGCCGTATCTGCTCGTGCAGTTTTAGCCGTATGTATATGTCATCATCATCATCATTATTTCAGCCAAAAGACGTCCACCGCTGGACATAGGCATCCCCCAACTGTCGCCACACTGACCGGTCCCGTGTGACTCGCATCCAGCGGATATCTGCAAACTTCACCAGGTCATCGGTGATCAATTATATGTATAAAGCCCTAAATTACTTCCCTTTTATTCTAAAACAACAATTTTATTGGACCAGCTTAGTTAGCCTGGCTTTAGATAAGACCAAAGTGCAGCTGTGGACTTTGATCAAGTACCCACATCTACCTAAACTGATGCAAGCATACAATATTATGTTATGATTAAAATAAACCTCATATTTACACAATTATTTCCATATTCCATTCTCCTATACATAAACAATAGGCATGAGTTGTTGTTAATTAATAAATGGAACGTATTTTGTTTTTACAGTTATCAATAATTATTATTGCGGTTACCAAGCATTCTTACTGGCTAGGTATTATGTTATATATGGGCTACCGGTACGATCAAAGGCATACCGACAAAGAACACGTATCGAAATAGATTTGATATGTATATGTAAAATTTACATTTGAACATGTTTTAAATTTTTTAAGAAAAGTTAATTTAAAAATGACCATAAATTATATCTTTTACGCAACTGCGACGGGATCTTTTGATAAGTTTTTTTTTTTAATTTATTTCTGTTAAGTTTCTATCAAAGTTGCCATTGATATTTCTCGGAAAACAAAAACAAAAAATGTCGTAAATATTAATGTTTTTCCTGCTGAAGACCTTCTCAGCAACATTATATATAAGTACATTTAAAGAAAAAAACATGCTTTTTCTTATTTTGTCTCCACCATATTGATTTCTGAGTAAAATAACGTGTTCTTCTGTTATTGCGTTCTTCGAGTACCTATTCAAGTTTCTGTATGTACGGATTCCGAACTCCAGTTTTTTTTTTAAATGAGAGAAACAATCTGCATGTAAAATTGTCTGAGGAAGAATAATAACTTAATATTCACGTTCACACTACCTACTACTAACTGACCGCGACTTCATCCACATCAAAGAAACATAGTTATCCTATGACACTCGACAATAGTATAGCATTCTGTCAGTGACAGAACTTTTAAAATGGAATGGATAGTTTCGGAGATTACCCCCTAAAACCAATCTCATAACTTTACCTCTTTATAATTATTTATCAGCCTATAATGTTCCCACTGCGGGGACCCAGGCCTAGTCTATGCGGGCTGTAATCCACCACGCGGGCCCAGTGCGGATTGGTAGATGTCACATGTCTTCGTATTTTTTATTCTAGGACATGTTTCCACACGATGTTTTCCTTCACCGTTTTTTAAGAGCAGTGGTGATGAAATAAATTACACAAAAATAATGCATCTGCCTGCATAATTATTGCTCTAGTAAAATCAAATAGTTTTCTACCTACACCACAACATTATACAGTCCTATCTACATTAAATTCTTGATCAGCAAGTCAACAAACTGACTCACAACACAGCTGCGGTCGAGCCATATTAACAGATACTCATTTTAATTTAAATCTCCACAAGCATTGTTGGAAAACTGCGGTGTCTGTAATTGTTTACATTATTACATCGGTATTGACTTATCTCTGTGACCTTTTTATCTCCTGGTACTATTTATTGCCAATAGACCAGCCCATCTTTTAAAGTCATTTTGTATTTTGTATACATGTGTCCAAACACAGTCTTATCTAAATCTTCTGTATTGTAAATAACGCTGTCTGTTTTACACTAATTAATTAGGAAACATAAATAAGATGAGAGTCTAGAAAAAGAATTATTAAACTGATAAGTATTGTACTTTAGAGATATAATAAATTTTATTTATATAAATTTTATGCCTTTAGTTCCAGATTACTGTTTCGTTTTCAAAACAATAGTAATTTGCTTTGAGTGATAGTGATAACAAAATAAAATACAATACTACTACCCTCTCAGCTATGATTATGCTAGCTAAGTATCGAAAGTTGACCATGATATCTATGTGTTTAGACAATTAATTAACCGATACTAATACCGAGACAAGTATTGGTATCAGCATCACTTATAGCCAATCTGTCTACCAATACCAACTGCATTGACTAAGACATTCGCTGTTCATAAGAGTGCAGTCACAGATTCCGCCATAAAATATAAGCCTTTGACGACTACACTACAAAGTTATTCTATGCTTAAATTGTATGTATGCTGAATATTGTATAAGTGTAAAGAGATACAGTTTGTTTGAGTTTGGATATGTTGTGAATAATCTTTTACTAATGAGAAGCCACATTATTCCCAAGTGTCAGCTTTGTTAAAAACGGTCCCGTGAGATAATTTCCAATCATAACGCGAGCGAAGCTGCGGGTAACAGCTATTTAGCAATAAATCTTGCAACCATAAGACGCTATACTTGACTGCCTGTTTACCTCAAATTCTAAAACCACGTACCCATGCCGCGGTGCTAATTTAGCAAATGAAATCTAAACTCGGTCAGTTCGTAGCCGTAGCAGCGTGGATTACTCACGAGCATTACGCTCTTGTTGTGCAAAAAGGAGCAAACGGGAACTTAGGACCAAAAGACCGTTTCGGTATTAATGGCGCGACCCGATGTGTGCGCGATTCGAGGATTTTAATGAACATGAGTAAGGCCGGTGTGGCATTGCAGATGCTGTTTTATGAGTATTTCAATTGCATTATAAGTTCTTTTTTATAAAGACCTAAGTAGAAATTTTTTGGAAATGACAGCAAATCTCGTAACAAAATAAAAAAAAAAAACATAACATGACCTTTATGCCGCTTAAATGCAAAAATTTTTGGTCAGTTAAATTCAAAAAATGGTTTGTCAAACGTTGTAACTGCGTAGATTTCCTCAAAATCAGCTGTCATCTGTAGAATCACTAGGGCATTCAGAAACTGTGCACCAAAAAATCACTCTGTAAATCTGTATAGTGATAAATAAGAAAGATAATCTTAAGTAATCAATGCCATGGGCTTTCATGTTCACATGTGGAAGTTTTCCATGCAATTATTTATCATAGTGCCAATTTCAACATTTCACAGGAAGAAAAGGATGTTTAAGTTTTAGTCAAGGACAATTAAATACTTAAACAAGTAAGTGTGTTTGTGTGTCTAATTCCTGGATCTTAACTGTTTATTGCCAGGAAGATAGTCGAGAACGTAATTAGTGCCAGTTTTCCTAGAAAATGGGTAAGTTTAGTTAGGTGCTGTTACAGCCTTGTTGTGATTTTCCACGCTTAGAATGGGAGAAATAAATTATTTATGATGATCGTATCTGTAGATTGTAATCAAGCCTGATGTTAATCCGATGGACGTGACTACGGGACCCTGCTTCTGATGTTGAATAACACAAACCTTGGAAAAAAATGTCAGTTCACAGTCGACGAAAGATAAAGTTTTAAGTATACATCAGCCTGTACATTAATTTATAAGTAAACGACCTTCTACATCAAAAGTTGACTCGTTAACAAAATGCATAAAATTTTCTTTTTTATGAAGACAAATGCATGGTCAGCAAATAAATTGGCCTGAGACTATTAAAACAACACCTTAATTTAAAAAATAAAAAACTTTAAAGCTGATCACAATAACTTCTGGTTAGAATAACAGTTTTCATTAAGTATTTTCATATCCTAATCCTGAAATAATAAAAAAAGTAATTTTGTTTGTATGGTACCCCGAAAAAAAGTACTGTTCCCGAGGAAATCAACAACGATCTTATGTCAATAGATGGCGCCTCGTGGCCGGGCCGGTCAAATTCTAAATTAACACGAAGGAAGTCGCGGCCAAAAGCTAGTTGCTGCGTGTGTTGCAATTTTTGTTGCTTACCATACAAATTGCGCAGTTTGATAATTAAGCAGCTGTCAAGATCTGTTTTCCGTCACTGGGATGATCATCAAAACAATCGGGAATTATACCGACATGTTAATGTCATAAAGAAGGATTAACTCCATAAATAAGTTGGCAACATTTAAAAGGATTACTCACACTCATGCAGCGTGTGATTGTGTGAGAAAGGACCAGTTGATTTATGCTTTATTTGGTGTTAGGAAGATTTTAATTGTGTGTCGTTTTAGTCTGTCAGTATCTTTAGCGGTTTAATTTACAAACTTCTCTTATCAGTAAACGGAAATGAAATCTATCTGTATTAATAAAAACCGGCCAAGTGCGAGTCGGACTCGCGCTCGAAGGGTTCCGTACCATTATTTATAAAAACGATCAAAAAATCACTTTTGTATGGGGCTCCCATACAAAAAATCGACCCTTAATTTTTTTTTCTGTTTTTAGTATTTGTTGTTATAGCATCAACAGAAATACATAATCTGTAGAAATTTCAACTGGCTACCTATCACGGTTCATGAGATACAGCCTGGTGACAGACAGACGGACGGACGGACGGACCGACACCGAAGTCTCAGTAATAGGGTCCTGTTTGACCCTTTGGGTACGGAACCCTAAAAATCATTGCTGTGTATGCTCGACCGATTTGGCTATTCTGTTTTTAGGGTTCCGTAGTCCTAGGCTTTTTAGGGTTCCGTAGCCGAATGGCAAAAAACGAAACCCTTATGGATTCGTCATATCTGTCGGTCTGTCTGTCCGTGTATATCACATCCACTTTATTCCGAAACTACTAGGACTCAGTAGTTGAAACTTGGTAGGTAGGTGTATTCATCAAACCTATACATGCGAGGTATCTATCGATAGGTCTTTAATATATATATAATTTTAAAATGACGTTGAGGTTTCTAAAACCATTTTTTCTCTTAGTTTAAAAGAAGAGAAGGTAAATTCTGAAAAAAATGTGGAATTGTGGAACGTAAAAAAAACTTTCAAAGAAAATTGGTTTTAATAAGATTTGATGTTTAGTTTTTAAGATATAGGACTTTTTTATCAAACTACAGCAGTAACTTTGTTTTTCATTAACATACTATGACAAACAAATTTAATTATGCTGTTGAATGTAATACATAATTTATGAATCAGCCTTCAAAATATTTTTATTATATTGTTTGATGCTACGGTACCCTATGTGCGTGTGAGTACGACTCACACTTGGCCGGTTTTTTGTTGCTAATAACTCCACCCAGTTGTAATTTTATCAATTAGAAAATTGTACCCAAGCTAAGCCGGAGTGTGTCACTAGTATCAAATATAACACTTATTTCTGTGCGACTAAAGATGTTATTTAGAACTAAAACAAGTTTAAAATAGGCCGACCAAAATTGGAACTACTGCTTTACCTTGACTATAGTGAAGTCTAAAGCAATATTCGATATATTATAATTAGTATCTAGCTACTTGGTTGATCTACGTCTGTAGCTACATATAGATCTGGTCGAATCGATTGGGACAAGATCCGGACGTGACTCCAGACAGTTCGCATCTTAACCTTAATTGTACCTACTGAGCTATGTGTCACTAGCTGGCCATCAATCTGTCCGAACGGATCTGACCGCACCTTAAATGAACCATCACCTGCTTAGCTTTTTCCCAATGATGGGGTCAGCTTCGAATCTAAATGGATACAGATTAAAAGAATACAACGGGAAAATGTTAAAAAGAGACGAGCTCATAAAATCTGTCCAAAAATCATTTTTCTTTCTCCTGTCTTTCGTATGTAAATTTTATTGTTTTCGCCCGAACGTTTCTCTTATTGGAAAATATTTCACTTGTTTTCGCAAACTGTAAATAAAAGACTTTTAAATATTCGTTTTTATAAAGGAATTGTGAAACTGTAACGTAACATACAGACGACAGTAAGCCTCCCTTTCGGGCATTTCATTTGTTTGATTTAAACTTAAAATACTAACTTAAGAACTTGTGACTGTTAAGCCGTGTTACGTTCCTACAAGGAAATAAATGCGTTCACAACTTCCAGTTATCATCTGCCTAGCCTGTTCCAAGCTATGATGGGGTCAGCTTTCAGTCTAACCGGATGTACCTAAATACCAGTATTTTACATGGAGCGACTGCCTAGCTGACCTCCACAACCCAGTTAGGTAGTTGTTCACAAATTCCAGTAATAATCTAAAAAGAACATAGTATATTTGTAAATGCCAATAGATTTTTAGAATCTTCCCGATTCTATTATAGAAATTGCAAAAAAAATATGATAATTTTGATAATTTATTTATTAAAAAAAAAAACTTTGGCTTTTGTCTGTGTGAGTTTAAATGTTTGTAAACGCATCCACGATACAGGAGAAATTCCTAGTGTGGGGCAATGTTTTTAAAAAGAAAGAAAAGAAACATAAATCTCTGCCTACCTCAATATGAGTTTAACATAAAATGATACGTAATGAAATAACATTCTACCATAGTCATTTGCCTTTCCAATGAGCAGCAGATCGATTGGCTAATTCATATTCATACCAGGAAATATCATAATGTAAGGACCAAAATGACGCATCGGGGACCTATATTACGATAATTAAATCAGATTGCGACCCTAAGTGGTCCTAAATGCAAGGGAGCAGGGCAAAGACTCTACCAAACAAATATAGTGCGCAGGAGTTGAATACTCGAGAATATTTTATTATCTGTAAACATTCACACACGCGTACGTATAGGAAGACCGAATAGTTTTGGTCAATTGTTTATTATTGTTGTAGAATGATAAGCTCTGTGCAATTCTTTCAAGATTATCGGGTTTTTATAATAACCAAGAAGAATAACCGATGGGTTTTCGTGCAGTTTTTTTTCAGCGGTCCGGTTAGCGGTCGGTTAGTGTTTCGATCGAATTAGTTATACAAGTTTCACAAATCTACATCATTTAATTTTATGTTTTAATCAAATTTAGTTAACTAGGTAACCTATTCCTTAGGTAAAGCTTTAGTCAGCAAATGTAGGAAAATACACAAACATATAAATTACCTAATAACCACAAACCACGCGATACTTACGAATAAGCATCATTGTTTTTCAATGATATAATAATAGTGGTTTTCTTCACTGCCAATTAAAAGTGATGAATCAATTCATCGCTTTATATTCTACTGACTACTGATTTAGTTAACTAACTAGAAGTTATCAAGTAATATTCAGCCTAAATTGAAGTAAAACATTCGAAATTGAAAAAGTTTTGTAATGAAAATAGTAATTACAGTTCAGAGAAACTTTTCTCCCTCTTATAATATTTAGGTATTCTAGAAATTGTATTTGTTTAAATTTGATTAATGATAACACCAATATTATAAGGAGATACCAGATGTTTATTACAGACAATCAATTTATGTAAAGTAAATTAAACAATACACGGTTACATCTGTCTGGCTTAAAGATATTGTAATATATCTCATTATTTAACAGTATATTTTCCAAAACACTATGTATATTGCACAGTGTTTTGGAAAAAATACTGTGAATCTTAACTGTTTTTTGTTTAATGCAAATAAATAATATACAAAAAGCAGTTTATCAGATAAGTAAATACAGCATTGCGGATTTTTAATTAAGTCAACAGTATTAACGTTCTATTATAAGACAACTATTTATATCACATGCTGCTATTAATTTGCTCATCTTCGTCATGTCAAAAAACATCACAAATCTTAAAAAACAACATGTCCCACAAAAAGTAAAAATGATTAGCTATTTAAGGATCGTAGCAGATAGCGTTCTGTAGAACCTGACAATTCCCTTGGGAAAATGTGTGAGTTTCGAGAAAAAGTAATGAAATATTGTTGCAAAACGATCAAAACTATCCATCGCGCTACACCTACATTTGTGTTGATTGTAAACAAGCCGTCGACACGCGCACACGCACACACGTCCAACCCATGTGTGTGTCACATGTACGCGGGTAGCATTGAGCCAGGTCGTGGCTCCCGCGCGTGCGCTGGGTTTATTTGTACGTTTAGGCGCGCGTATCTACGTTAAGCCCGTCACACATGGCAGCTATAATGTATAGTGCATCTCGGCATGCACATTTCAGGTACTTTATCTTACAGTACTGTACATAGGTACTACCTATGACTTTCCTAATTTTTACTGCTGTAATGTTCGGATTGCACATATTTTACGTTAACCATAATATTTTTAATTAAAATAGACATCTAGACGCACTGGAAGTTACCATCCCTACCTTATTGCTATTCCACCAATTTGTACCAAGCGTTTTCAAACGTCTTTCATAATGCGCACAGCAACGGAGTGGAACTCTCTGCCTGCGTCTGTGTTTCCGATCGCTTTCAACCCTAATCTCTTCAAAGTTAGAGTGAACAGGCTTCTTCTGGGTAAGCTCGTACCATCGTTGACTTTGTCTCTGTCATCTCTGACCTAACTAGAGTCAAGAGCAAAAACATCGCAAATTATAAAAAAATAGTCTATCTGTACCTTATAGATAGACATGTAAATATACATTTTAGCTGTCGTTGAGCTCCTATGGGGTCTTCTGGCCGACCCGCATCAGCTACGCCCGAGGGTTTTCAACGAACTTTCAAGTCCAATTTCACCAGCGTAGGGATTGAATTTTCTAAAACTCTTCATTGTCATAATCCCTATCTGTGTAACTTTTAGCCCGATCCGCCCAGTGGTCAGAGCTTGAGACTTTAAAAGTATAGAAGATAGATGAAAATACTGATGTCTTGCTATACATGTTTGCATTCCAGCTGCCGTGTGCGACGGCCTTAACAAGCACATAACAACAGATTGGTTCTGTGATTGAACTTATTACGATGTAATAGAATACTGGATTTTGAAATTGTGATTTGATTACCTAATTCAATAATTTATTAAGGAAATCATCCATTTTGTATTACTATTGGAAACTTATAAACTATGTCAAGCACTTTAAGTAAAATATTACCACAAACACTTAACAACTATAACCCAGAAATATCAATTTAAAAATCCTTCCTCAGCACCGGACCCGCAGCTATGACTACGGGACAAGTAGATTAGAAAAGGGCAGTTTGGTCGCTCCACAATAACCTTCAGGATGCTATTGGACCTTCCACGTATATTTCGCATTAGGGATGCCATTCTTTTGCGCATGACAGCCTCAAAACTATCTATGCCTGCCTCGGCAAATATGCCTGACGCACTACAGCAACACCCGAAAAGCATTATTGTATTGAACCCGGAGGGTGTAGGACGGCTCTCTGCGTATATCTTACCCACAGGCTGCAGGTGTAAAACATCTGGCAGATTAAGGGCCGTTTGGTTTATAATCTGGGGTAATTGTGATGGCAATGGTTGCTGGTACAGACGGCCAGCACATGAAGCTACCTGAAACTAACCTCATTCTTTAACAATAAAGTTGAAAATCTATTAAAGAAAGACAGATTGGTTGTAGCTTGACAGGCTGGAGTTTGTACAAGTGTATCGAGAAAACTGGTTTCGAGAATAGGGGATCGGACTGGGTAAAGAAAACGACATTCTATTTTGTCCGTCAGACAGGTAATACGAAAATATTAGACACGTATTTTTTGTTTTATCAAAATATCAAAAAATTACGTAGTTAAAACTCATTAAAGTTGGAGAGTGGTGGCTTACTACGTTACAAGTAGGTATAAAACTTACCTACATGTGACGTCATGCGCCATTTCAACTCAATATATCTCCGTAATTTTATGACCACGTGAAAAAAGAAAAAATACGTGTCCAATACTTTTCAACAAACTTCCCGACGGACAAAGAAAAAAAAATTGGAATATCCCCTATTTTCTGACTAAACTGGCTTTGTAAGTTAAGCAGCCAGCGCCATCTAGTGTGAAACAAGTTAATTGACTTTAAATGCATGAATTACATTTTCAATAAAGTTTTTACGGAATATTTATGAGTTTTATAATTTTCGTATTTGATAAAGTAATCAAGCTTTTAAATTAGGTTTATTAACAGCTAATGACAATCGTAATGATAATCTTATCATAACTGTGGGGCATTTAACTTATTCAGAGATACAATTTAGCTTAATAGCTCACAGCATAGATAAGATAGTTTTAAATGATTTTTCATAGTCATGCTTCGTTGGTCCAGGGCTCGCAAGTGCAAGTGCATGAGGTCCTGGATTACTCTGTGTTATTGGGTTATTCCATCAGGATTTTTTCAGTAGCAGCCTCTAGGGTCTGGATTTGCTCCCTGTTGATGGCAATAGGCTCGCCCCTATTACATGGACCATAAACATTATTTGCGAAATTTTCAGTATTGGTACTATTAGGAAGTTACTATGTTTATCCTTCTAGTATTATAGGCGTGATGTTTTGTTATTATAGTTATGTGACCTTGTTAACTCATTCGGAAACGTGATAATGCAATAAAAGTGACACATTCCCATTATGGAAAGATACTCGTACTACTAAGTTATTTTTTTTTTGTAATTATTTGTCAACCCAGTTTTTGCCAGCGGTAAATAGGTCTGTCTAATATAATATATGGTTTTCCTCAATCATTGTATTAATTTACACATTATTCGAATTTAGTTTATCTGGAAAATAGCCTACTTTAATATTATTATTACGCTGACGTTAGAACTGAGAATTGTATTTCAACAACATTTTGATATTCAAGGCATTTGTTTTATTTAGCCTTGAATATTAATATCTTCACACCTGTGTGTCTTGTGGCACAGGATTTGTGCTTCAGTATTGAGAAAATTTAAGGCTGAGTTTCATGTTTATGCTAGCTGTCACAAGGCAATACTTAGTTTGTTTTGATATTGGTACTCTAGACACGAGGCAGTCATACATAGCCCTTAACAAAATGAGCCTGTAATTTTCCCACTGCTGGGACTCCAGCCTCATCTCTGTGATAATGAACCCTTGCGAGCCCCCCTCTCTTCTCGTAAAACAATCTACATACGAGAAGGTTCGCACGTATACATAATATCAGTTTACTGCCTCCAAATTAAAGAGGAAGGAAATCCTCCTTATGTTAAAAGCTGATTCTTTGTTTCCTCTGTTATACAGCGTTGTTATTTTATTAATAATCAAACATAACATGGTATGGTTCATATTATAGTCTGCAAAGTTAATTTTTAGCATTTCAAATCCTAGACTGGGTCAAGCCTATATTGGCAAACGACGCTTTTTAAAAATTGATGATTTGGCTGGCATCCCCTAGACCACCTACTTGACCATAGGAGGCATAAACCACTTTTAGTTAAGGTACTAGTCATTGTCTCATAAAAAAATATCGGTACTCTTACTTATATTATAAGGATCCAGCCTAGATGCAAGCACAAAACTTCGTCAAAATCCAAATACCTACCATACTGACGTGGTGCTTATTTTCGTGCAGTAGTTATTTTCATATTGTATCAAGGCTATCATTAGGTACACCTCTGTCCAATCCTTCGGGAATTTTAGGCGTGATGCTACGTATGTACATACATACGTTGCATCACGCAAAAATATCTAAAACTGACTCCTGGATCCGCGTGGGACCAATTAAATACGAAAAACCTGAAGTCCTTGAAAAGATTGCCTTAATGATGGTCTTGATACATATCGAGACCATCATGGTCCCACGCGGATCCAGGAGTCAGTTTTAGATATTTTTTACACTGTGACTAAGATTGAGGGAACAGATCGACGCGAGCTAAATGTTGCGTGAAGTAATCGGTTTTAAGTGCATTCGGATCGATTTGATTTAAATGTTGACGCCATTGTCAATTTTAGGATTTGAAACGACGTATAATTATTTATGACGAAGTACTTCCTCGAAGAAGAAAATTGATGCCCTACCTGGCTCCAAAGCCATAAAAAGTGACATTTCTGTGTCTTCAAAGAGAAGATGCCTGTGTCCTAGCAGCCGTGGGAACGTTATTGGCTAGTCAATGCATGCAAAATGGTTTTAGGACCATTCTATGTGACTACTGCAACTTGGCTTGACTTGATTTAATAAGGAAAATGGAAAGAGATAATGACAGTGCAAACAGGAAATGACTGTTGTTTTTTTTTTAATAAATAAATTATCAGTTTTAATATAAACAAAATAGTTTTACTATTACTTTTATATTTAAATTGATGACAACAAACAATGTGAACGTCCTTAACATCTTCTTCCACAATAACTGACCATCAGCACAATCATGACCTCATTCCAATACCATACAGACAAACATACAGACAAGCAACATCTATCTCGTGTCTAACGCCACGCGGAAGACCAGCGGTAATTAGAATTCTGCTCACGAGGAAACAATTGAAGAGGTCATACATACGCTACACTGTACGGTAGGAACACTCACGGAAAAGTGGAGGCCGTGAATATTCACGCCTTCATTATAGTAGGGTAGGGCAGTAGATTGACAATGATAATAGGAATAGGAGTTTTTCCAAGTACATTTTTCGGCGCAGCATATGTATCTTCTTCTTCCATACTTCCTTTATCAGTCACCTCATAGCTAGGAAAGGAGGTGACTAGGTAGACTAGGTAGGAGGTATCATCATTTGCACAGTCCGTATAACGTACCTTTGGTCTTCCCTTAGTCTTATAGCCATCAGAAACAAGATAAGCCCAGCACAATACCAGCCACGAATTCTAATCCTCGTTCGTGAAGTGGTCGCAAACGCTACCTGTTCTTATTCTCTATAGATATTTCTCAGTGGCAACCAGGAGTTTGGATTTGTGCCTCGTTGATGGCAATAGGCTCGGGATGTCTTTTACATGGGACATGTAACTAAATGGCGGAATATAGATCCTCTAGGTACCATACACCTCTAGCTTACCTTTTGGGGGTTACAGGCGTCATGTTATAATAATTTATGTAAAAGACTTGTTGACCCACAAAAATACGTCTGTGTCACAATATTCCCTTTTTTGCAACATTTTTCATTGATGCCCCGCTCCTTTTGGTCTTAGGGTGACGTTACATTGCCTTTACATACACTAAAAGATTTGTTCAATTCGAACCTTTAATTCCTGAGATTAGCGCGTTCAAACAAGCAAAAAAACAAACTCTTTAGCTTTACAATATTAGTATGATATCTCTCCGTACGGCCATTAGACATAACGCTTGTTAGTCTAAAAACTGCAACTAGAGGAAACAATTGTAAAGGTCATCCACGCCACATTAGTTACACGGTACATGGACTTAAAATGGTATGTTTTGACGTTTAGTTCCGCGTTGCCACTAGATATGGTGGTGACGGAAAAGTAAGGCATAAGTTATGTTATGTCTCCACCATAAAGACATTGTATCCTTAATCTAATCGTGTATTATTGGGTAAGGAAATGGTATGGTATGGCTTTTAATACTAAAAGGACTGTCCGGGCTTGTTGCCTTGTTGCTGATTTCTACCGTATCAGTCAGAGATATAGGAAAAAAGTCGTATTAAGATAAAACTGACTGCAAGATCGGAGTTAACTGACGTACTTACTCGACATTAATATAAATAAATACCGCACTGCTTTTCATGCACCAAAACTTGCACCTTTTAGCTAGGCCTTTCAAGGTGCATGCGTGGCGTGCTGCTGCTCTTGTTAAGATTTTATAATTCGTTGTAATTCATCAATTGGTTATTTCATAAAATGTCCATGTCATCTGTCATCGGCTTGTCCTGAGTTTTAGTCTTTGATCCAATTCCATGATTCATTACATAACTTAGGTCTTAAATGATATTGGTAATGGATCTGGTAAATACTTATTATAAAAACGGATGGAGGATGGAGACTAAAAAATTTAATAGAAAAATTTATTTGGAGAATTGACGAATTCATTATTAATAGAGTTTTCATTCACTTGTGCTACAGGTCCTTGTCCTCTCGACTTTCCTCTGAACCCCTTATCTTCCTCTACTCCTCATTCTAAATTTTCCTCTGCATCGCTGCATATGACAATTATTTTCAGTTTTCTCTTCACTTTAGTAAGCCATGTGTCCTTCTTTTCGGCATTTATAGCAACAGTAACTGCTTTCTACATCTTTACTTTGCTTTTCTATCAATTTTAGCTCTGAATCTAAAAGTCCAGATTTGACGAAATCTACAACGAGCTTTTCAATACTCATTGTTACTAATCTGCTATATTCCTCAGGTAGTGTAAGGACTAAATGTGTCAATTTGTCGCTGTCTTCCAGTGTAGTGTTGGCTGTCTCCAATTGAGAGATAAGGTTATCAAACTTCAGGAAATGGTCCTGTAGTCTTTGACCGTTGGAACGATTGCAATTGCGATTAGCTTTTTACGTAGGAAAAACTTAACATTTCGGCCGCTGTATTACATTTTTTGATTATGTTCAGGTATTGGTCAGGGACACACTGAACAATTCAGTCCGGGGCAGTGGTCCAAATGCTCTGTCCAACTAGTTGGACCATGTGTCTTAACTAGGGGCGGTAGTCCAACTTTAAAAATATTTGGACCACAGCACCTTTTGAGAGTTTCATGGTCCAATTCATGCTTTTGCATCACTTTCAACATTTCTTTTGATCTCCTTGTCGCATTTATCCAATAAAAGTACTTGCAAGGTTTCTTTCTTCTACTAAAACCGTCACGCGAAATTACAAATTGGAGAACGCTATGTGGTCTTTCCCGATGACGGCAAACGACGACGTCAACCACGCTCTGCTGTTATTATTTACTGCCAGAGGCCGATGAAATTGAAACAATCTAACTAATATTATAAAGGCTAAAGTTTGTAAGTGAAAGAGAGTGTGTGTGTGTGTGTTTCTCACTCCTTCACGCTTCAATGGCTGAACGCATTTGGATGAAATTTGGTATGTAGATAACTAACTTTTTATCCCGGTCTCCGCAGGTGAAACCGCGAGGCGCAGCTAATTATAAATTGTATTTTGCGCAACACATGCTTTTATGTTTTCACTAGAGTAAAAAAAAAAAAAAAAAATATGATGAAATCTATGTAAAACATTTTTTTTACAAAAAGATTTTCTCGCTAGCAGTCACGAAGTCTAGCTTTGTACCTGATCAGTATAACAGACTCAGTGGTACATCCCCTATTACTTGGGACTTCAAAAAACTGGGGAAATATTACTATTGGGTACACCTGTATCTACATTACACTCTTTGGGGATTATAGGCGTGACTTTGTTATAACCATCGACAACACCAAAAATTGTGTATCCTGATCCTCCTTCCACAAATATAAAATAACTACGGTACATCAGAACAAAGGGGAAGAAAAGTCATGTTGCGAGTAAAGCATTTTCCGCTGCCGATAATCGGATGGGTGACCTAGCAAATACTATACTTGACCTCCACTGTACGTTTAGATGCAAATTTCTCTTTAACAATGCAATGGCCAGGCAATTATGATAATTAATTATAGTATAAATTCCTTTAAGATGATCTCATGATTTTATGCACAAGTTTTCATGATTATCCAGGGATGAAGGGATAAAACGCTTTGTGTGATATACACCGTGTAAATCACCTCATCACAAAGCCTTCAACCAAGCATTCTGTACATGAAACTAAGTAACTTTACGCAAAAATTATGGGCTGGGAAACGACTTTTTTTTGGGGGGTGTAAAATCATGTTTTGTGGTAGAACTCGATGTAACGCACTCAAAACATAGTGCTGATGGACGGATTGAATAGAACGGGGGTCGTGGAGGTGTTTAAAGCAAAAATCTTACATTAAAAACTTGTATTTAAAAAAATACTTGTCAAAAAGTTGGAACTTTGACCCCTTATATCTCCGTAACTAGAAGGTTCCCAGGTATGGTGTAGAACAAAAAAATGATCGCAATGACAGGCAGAACCAGTGCCTTTCGGCTTCGTTAAGAGGTGTTTTACACCCTTTATAGTAAGTATAGGCATTTGATTATATTATACACATTTGTTACATGTTTTATCTTTGTTGATCTAAAGATTTTCCCGTGAAAATCTCTTGACTCCTCCTAATTCAATCTTTTTGAAACCAGCGCCCACAATGTTAAATTATTTTCAGTATGATTTCGTGTGAAAAAGTCTTTCACAACAAGATTTTCCAAGTTTCTATTATATCGCCTATACTTATTAGATAATTAATTAATTCCAAGAGTTTGACTTTATGTTTCGTTAATTTACTAAGGGGTTTTTAATATGAAATGATAGAAAACCATTGGGAAATTAGTAATATTTTCCAGTAGTAATAGAAAAATTGCACAATTTTCCACTAGTAACAGATCACACTTATATAATTCTAACCGCAAGAGCTAGGTCTCGAAACCAGTCTTAACACACGCTACTTACTTCACATTTCCACACAATAATTATTAACTTTAATTACAATTTCAGTACTTAGAAATCTAGTTCTGGTTATTTTCTCATAAAATAAATGGTGGAAATGGAAATACCCATTTGTATTATATTCAAATTCGGTTACCATGAAAATGGGTACCACGAGTTAGTAGTATACGCAAAAAATACAGTTTCTTTTTGGATATGATTTGTGACGGTCCTTTCCGACTCCAACTAAAGTCCTTTCACAGTTAATATGCCTATGGCTGGACTGTAGCTTCATCTGGTCGTTTTGAACTATTCAAAACTACCTGAGACTGGTATATTTGAAATATATACATTGAGCTTGGATTCGACGGACCAGTTACTTTTTAAATCGGGTTTGACGCAGAATGTACACTTCGAAAAATGTGCAATTCTCAAAATATCACTCCATAATGAGCACTTTTCAAAATAAGCACTTCTCAAAATGATCACTTCTTAAAATGAGCTCTTCTCAAACAGTGTAACAATTTTATCACAATGCTCTCAACATTAAAAGTGTTTTATATATACTGAAAAAATAATTTTAGAAGATTTTTAGATTCCTGTTGGTGTGTTAGGGCTAAATAATAAAAAAGCTGTGCAAGCAATCAGTTTGTATATTGAAAGCATTTTAATATTTATACTCATTTTGAGAAGTGCTATTTTGCAAATTCTGCGTCAAACCCTTTAAATATTGGCTATAATGTCCCGGCCTGTTCGAGACTATCATCACTAAATCATCATCATCATTATCTTGCCCTTACCCCAATTCATTTGGGGTTGGCGCAGCATGTCTTCTTTTTCCCTAGATATTGTTTTTTTTTTTAAACGTTATAATTAATAGTAATTAACAATTATCTTTTACAAAATGACAAGCTTAGCAGTTATTCATGCACAATAAATAGCCTGAAATGACATTTAAACGCACATAAACTTATCTTATTATCAATTAACATATCATAACAATCCTAATGACATCTATAAATTGATTTAATAGTCATTGTTCTTTTATGTGCAAACCGCGCGTATACTATATGCCATGTTTTTTTCCATTGTTTACAGTTTCATCGGAAGCGTTCGTAAGTGTTCGAGTTTTTCCGGTGTAACTGGCTTTTACTAATTATTTGTTGACTTATTCCGGTTTATGAAGAAAATTGGTGGAATGTGATTAATTGGCATGAGATGAAGGTATAATTTTCTTCCTGTGCTCAGAAAAACACGGTCACGGTTACATTATATCGTAGAAACACGTGTAAGGCTGCATAGTAAATAGGTATTATGAGATTATCTCTATGTTTTATAAGTATATACGATAGGGGCTTAATGGCTTCCGTATTGTCATAGATATGGTATAACTTTAACTCTTTATTTTTATGAATAATTAGATAATTATCTACAACCAAACCTACAATAAAACATGTACATTTAGAAAAGAAGAAAAGCATTACAGGAAAAAAAAGAAAGATGTTAGAAAGATGAGATGGCACAAGGGTGTCGACACATGCATCTCACAACAAAGTTCTACCCAACTTCTAAGGCATTATAGGCATACCGTCTGGTCTCTTATCATCGTCGCGTGCCAAGCCATTGGATTATAGCTGGCATCCTGGCGGCGCCGGTGACTGAAGAGTTGTGGCCGTGGTAAGTTGTTGACTGGTAATCGGTTGGCTTGGTATGGGCATGTGATGCGGAAGAATGAGAAAAATGTCGTAAGGACAGTTTTGAGGATGAATGTGGATGGTTATAAGAGTACAGGAAGACCAAAGAAACGATGGATAAACTGGGTGAAGGAGGATATAGCAAAAAAGAATGTGGCTGATGAGATGACCCTTTCTGACCCGTGGAACACCAAAGTGGTTCACCTAGGTGTTCCACGATTAAGACAAGTAACAGAAAAGTTTGGAAGAACAAGGCAGTAGATCATGGGATCGCATTAGAGTAGATCATGGGTGCATTACTTTGAACCATTTATTTCGTCACCACTGCTCTGAAAACATTGAATGAAAATTCTGAGGAAACATCCCAAAACCATAAATTTGCAGACCTGTGACATCTTCCAACCCGCAATGGTCCCACTCGGTCAGAGAGAAGTCCCGTGTCCCAGCAGTGGGAGCATTATAGGCTAATTATGGTATACTTATGGTAAGTTAACCAAGTTTCGTTGATCTTTTTAAAAACCAATTAACCCAATCAACTAATTACTTGGGTTAGTTAGTTTGTAAACAGATCTGTTTTAAAGGTCATTGTCTTCTATGCTGACATATTTAATACTGTGATAAAAATTACACCAGATAACTTACCAACACCAGGTTGTGCCTGTGCCTCGCCAAATGATCAACAAAGTTCAATAGCTCGCCAAGGTCAAAAGGACAGTCTTTACACACTTTTATCGTCCGCATGACAAACATTAAAAATATATTCGCAAAAGGACTTGACAGACCTTACCGAAAAGTCCAGGAGCACAGAATAGTTAATGTACAGAGGCTTCAAATAAAAGTGCGGCTAATACATTCCTTTTTTTTAAGTGCAATCTTTTTGATAGACCTAGACACTTTTAAACATAACTTTTACCCTATATCTATACCCAATTACAGCTGAAGACTTTGTTTTTTTGGTTAAACGCGCTAATCTCGGGAACTACTCGAATTGTTAAATAGCCTATTTATCGAGGAAGGCTATAGGTACGCTACAACCAATAAGACCGGGAGCATCAATGACAAATGTTGCAAAAACGGAGAAAATATGACGCAGACGAACTTGCGCGTGTTAGCTAGTTAGCAGCAAGTTAGTTTGGTCTTTATGTAAATTCTCTACTCTGTGGCATCGAAATGCAGTTAGCAGAAAGTCGGATGCATTCGTAAACCGCTGAGCAAATATTGATTTTGTGATTTAAACTCCATGATTAATTACCTGCCAAGTTTATTGTCTTACTGCCTTGTTTGAACGAGAATATGGGTAGTTGGTACTGTGTAAATTATTTGAGAGCGTTGACTCCAATAACAGACTGAGTTTTGGAAAAAATGTGCTTGGATGCTTTTTAGGGTCCCGTACGTTCAAATGAATAATACGGATCCCTTATAGGATCACTCATGTGTCTGTCTGTTGGCATATATTTGATATTATTTTCAGTGCCTTTTCACTTTTACCCATTGCATTGAGTACAATACGGAGCTGAAGTGACGTGTTTATAAACCCATTAAAAAAAAAATTTTTAATACACGAATATTGTGGATGATTGTCTCTGATGACACTATCCCGTATTTAACCACAGAGCCGCCGTTTTCACCAGGACTTATCCTGGCCTTTCAGTTTTCTGACCTGATTGTCCGCAAAATACCCTGCAGCAGCCTGCGTAGGGCGATACGGTTTCGGCCTGATTCGGCTTGCCATTCCGTCTTTTGGTAACTGTAGTTTGAAACCGTTTCGCCTGTTGCCAAGCGGCCGCGTTAAAATATTCAAAAAAAAATGGCTTATGGGTACTTCTTTTCGAAGATAAAACAATATTTCCTCTTTTGTGGCCATGTAATGAGGGACATCAAAAAACTCAATGTAATAATTAATAACTATTCTATTTCAACTATAAATCGTCACGACGACGTTTCTCTCTCTCTCTCTACACACTGTCGACAGCTCTCACTCACGTAATCCTGTCATGCCCAAATGAATGACAATAGACTTGTAACCTATTACAAGATACGAATCAATACTATTGAAATTATGATATACCTACTTTTTTCTTAGATGTCCCCCTTTCAAGGTGCCAAACATCAAATAACTAACTTAGTATGTACATTATCTAACTCGAAACATAATTTCAGAACCCACTTTTGAAAATTGTCAACTCGAGAACCGAACCCCATGTGCAGTGCCACCGACACTAATGAAACATGTAATTAAATGTATAAATATTAATCAAGCGGCAGTGTAAGCACGGTAAGCACGCGAACACGAACGTTGGAAAGTTTTCATCGTAAAGTGCAGGAAAAATTAGGTTTTAACGTACAAAAATGAATTTTTAAAATGTTTGTGCATATGTTTTGTTGAAAATAGAGCTAGAAATTAATAAATTAGAATGTTTTAGTGTACAGATTACAAAAACATTTCATAAAATAATTTAAGGCTGCTCGCTGTAACAATTTTCTTTCTATCTTTAGTGTGCGGTCATGTGACCAGAACCAAGCGGTGGCAATTGCGCGATGGATATGAGATTAATGCTAGCAATGCGCAATGCGCACTCTTACTGCAAGAAAAGCCATGCTATCCGAGGCTGTCGACTGCTTTGACAGCGATGTGGAGCCAGCTCCCTCACAAGGACCGGCAAATTGTGTACCTATGCTAGTTGACGGTAGCGTCTAAAACCAGAAGCCCGACTCCCACTCACCTACAGCCAGCAGGCGGGCACGCTAACAGAATATTATTAAGGTTATTCCCACTGTTACTGGCAAAACAGGTTCTCGTGCCGATTCGTATCCTAGCAAGTCAGTTTTCAGGCGTCCTCTGCGTAGATCAAGCATGGCACTCATCTTATCTAAATACCATACATTAAACGAATTTACTAGTAGTTATTGTATTATGGGTTGAATAGCTGAACTGAAAATGACAGGCCCTAGAGGGTCACCTTGTTGGCAACCAACTGCAGATTCAAAAACATTGTCCTTGTACAGTAATTTTGATGGATGCCTATAACATTGCCACATAAAATCGCTAGTGGTCATCCTCTTCCTCGTCGTCATGGTGGTGAGAAAACCTCGTCGCAGGAGCTCGACGCTCTAAACTAAAGCGACCGGCGACGCCGCACCCACAGATGTGGCGCGTCCCGGTGGCTGCGAGGTGGAGCTCAGCGAAGAGCCGGGAGATAATGGGTGTGCCTCCTGTTGTCAGGCTCGGCGTCTCGTCAACATTTATAACTAGGCCTGATAACATTTTCACACTTTCATTTTCATTTTGGCCCATAATTATGACGTTGACATACGTCATTCCGGTGCGGTCTTGTTTCTAGTATTTTCCTTGGTTTATTTTGAGTTTCTTTCCAATATTTTGTTGTTGTAAAACCGTGTATTAAAATAAATAATTAAATAAGAATTTGTATGAATTGACGTGTTCATACAGAGTTGCATATTAAAATAAATCGAATTAAAGATTCCTTTAAAAAAATCATTTCATTGATGAAGTTCACAGTGAAAATAAAATGTAACAGTTAAACGTGTGTTGAAGAGTTTTCAAACAATTCACAAATGCGATTCGATAACAACTCGATTCTTAACACATTTTGTAGTAAAGTTTGTTTTCATTATCTTGCTAATCTGGCACACGTGGTGCTGATAACTATTATGGCACAGTCTGGTTTCTCCAACACAATAAATACACTTCAGTATTACCATTAGAAATTGTATTCTGGCCACCAGATATTTTTACCTACCTACCTATTAACCACTTATATATTACTCACACTTGTTATTAGGTATCTATGAAACGTTTAAAATTGATATCATTGTGATGATGTACCATTTTTATTTTTTCTCACCTTTTTAAAAGAAGTTCTATCATTGATATAATATGCTTAACGAGGTAAGGTAAAAAAGACCGTGATAATTAAACTTTTCCAATTCCAAACCGTCATTTATTTTGACCCTTGCTTATTAATTTTGTGGCTCTTATTAGGCACATACAAATTAGTTTTCCTTCTTTCTATAAAATAAAATGCAACAAATACATGTAAAGTAATTATGTTAATGTTTTAAAATAGAATATCTTTATTTTGCATAAAATGGTACATAAGAGGTATTAAATAATTGTAAATAGTTCCACATATTACTGATTTACTTGCCGCTGGCACGTGTCAAATCAAATCAAAGTGTAAAGTTATCGTTTGACAAGTGGTGACGTAAGAGTGTAACACAGCAATCATTATCGACTTGTATCGATTGTGAGGCGTCTCACTGTCTACTGTCACGTATGCATTCGTGAGGTTCGATATTAGTTATAAGACAATTTTACATGCTTACATACATACCTATACTTTCCTGTAAACCAGAAATGTTATCTTATTGTTACAGTTTAAAATTTTGTAAAAGTTTTTCGTTTATTATTTTCGCGAAATTTCGGATGCGATCATTCTTACCTGGGGATACGTGGGTAATCAGAACCTTCGACCACGAATTTCCGAGAGAATCAACTACTTCTAACCAAACGAATGACCACTGTCTGCTGAGTCACAGCACTCAGGATGAGGCTGAAGACCTCGGCATGAGAATCGGGTCCGGAGGCGGTAGTCACGTACTGGAACTGGGGTCTACACCGCAGTTGCAGTGCGTCAGCGTCGGCGGTAAGAAATATTTGTCCCACGAGCTGCCAAGCTGCCAATGACACAAGTGATCCAGGGTCCGGCAGCGGCGAGGCGAACATGAGTGACGAGTCAAGAGGTGGTAGGCGAGCCTCGGGAAGCAGCTGTTGTCATCATTACTTAATCATTATCTAATCCTATTTTTCATTTTCGTTTGACGACGTCTTTGACAGATTGGTTTTCTTCGAATTTTCACAATATTTGGTTGTTTTACAAGTCTATTTGAAGTCATCATAACCATCATCATCATCATCATCAGCCTGTATTCGTCCACTGCTGGACATAGGCCTCTCCCATGACACGCCACTGAGCACGATCCTCGGCCACTCTCATCCAGCTCTTCCCAGCCGCCTTGCGAAGATCATCGCTTCACCGAGTCTGAGGACGTCCTACGCTACGTTTACCAATCCGTGGCTATGTCGAAAACGTTGGTTCTCTGGAAACGTTGGATCACACAATTTCAAGTAAATATTGTTAAAATCTATGTAATAAATTAAATATTTATAATACCATTTGTTTCTGTAGTTAGGTGTGGTAATACCGTCAGTAAAACACAATTGAGATTCTCTGTTATGAGAAAAACGACATTTAATGTTATTATATTGAATTTAAATTCGTAACTAATTTACTTAATAATTTTCCCGATGGCTCTAGCATGTCTTAACTTTCCGAGCTTCATTAGCCTTGGCCTAGCCATTGGTTTGGTAAGCAGATCTGCCAGCTCTCCATTCGTGATAAGTTCTCACACAAAAAACTGCCTGGTCCTAATATGTCAAAGTCAAAGTCAAAGTCAAAGTCAAAGTCAAAGTCAAAGCATTTATTTCAATTAGACCATTACAGGCACTTTTGAAAGTCAACAAAAACAAAATAAAACGCGAAGCTACAGTCCCAGTCACAAGGCATAATAACTTGTGAAAGTACTGTAGTTGCCCATTCCGTAGCGTAGATCTCTATGGAGAAGAACGGGCAAGAAACTCCATGGACACTCTTTTAAATCAAAATATGTTACAAAATCTTGGTTACATCATTCATGTCAAGAATTACAAATATGTGAGAACAATGTAGAAATACGGGCAAGTTAAGAGCGTCCAGAGTAAAAGATTAAATCAGTAATAAAAAAATAAAGTAATTAAAATAAACCGTGGCAGCTAAGAGATGACCAGTCACAACTGACAGCGCCCGTTCACGAACATGACGCATGTATCAGCCATCATTCAACTCAACCATTTTGAAGGAAACTAAACGACCCGACACATGTATGTTTAGTTCTGCGATGGAACTCGGAGTTTTCTGCCAGTCTCACTACTGCTTCGTTATTTACGTTTAGCACGGGCAAATCGTCCAAATTTGTAATACCCCGTAGAAGGCGAGCATGCCATGCCATAAAAAAGAAAGTCTATACGGCTTAAAGCATGCTCCTAAAAATTGGAACAAATGTATGTTGGATTTCTTCAAGAAGATGATAGGCTTTAAGGTTAGTGAAGCAGACCCTTGTCTGTTCATTAGAGAGAAGTCCACAGGAAATATAATTTATATATTTCCTGTAGACAGTATTGTATATATTATTTATAATTGCCTTGTATGAGGATGACGGACTCTTGGCTGGGACAAGTCACAGACAAGCTTATTGATGAGCTCATCACCTCTTACGTGCAGAAAATCTTAAGAAGATTTGGAATGCAGGAATGCAATATAAGTTAAATATAATGATTGTAGACCTGTAAGTACGCCGGTTGTTAAGGAAAGTATTGTACTTCAGAAAGCTGAGGATCGATAACCAATTAAAGCGAGAGCTTCTTTAGTTGGTGAAATGACACAAAAGGCGGCACCAGGAATTAGGTAAAATACTTCATAAACAAGATCCAGAACTAAGAATAAATATTGTACAAATAAAAACGTATAAAACTTCTTTCTAGTACAAACAATAGTTTATTTTAACAACGTATATTTTTCCATACACATTTTTTTCAGGTCAAACATAAACAGTCAAGATGACAACTTAAACAAACCGAACCATAGACGATGCACGTAAGCCTTGATTCAATTACTCGATATAAAGTAAAACTTAACTTCGAATCGATTAACCTGACTCTAAAAGATTCTCGATTGGTATTCGACTCTCACGTTGCGGCCGGTCGTGTTGAGATTCATCGCCCATGGCAAGGTTATTAGGAAGAACCGAGGTAATTGGTGCAATAACCGCTCACTACAGTCAGGAAAATTAATTGTTTATCAAACCACGTCATTTCGCCATCTTATAGTCATTTCATAGGCAAATAATGACAGCTTACTTTTTTTTTTTCATGAGTCAATACCAATGTTCTAGCAATCTAATCAAATCTAGCCTCGAATATAAATTAAAGAATAATTATTTATATTGTACATGTTTTTCATGAGCGTCCAATTCTTTTTCGTTTTGAAAAGCGCCCGGAGCGCGTCGGGCATGTTATTGGCGTTTTCTCTGATCAATGTCCTGCGTATCTTTTCTTTTGCCATCTTGGAGCTTCTATCTTGTACTTTGGTGGACTTACCGGATTTTCTCTTGGGCGGGATCTTTATTCCCTTGGCCAGTTGGTGCATTATTGATAACACACCAGAGGTCATTTTGACGAAGGATTCACCTTCTTCGCTATCATCCATTCCCGTCTGTGCCTTGCGACAGCTAGTGGAGGCTAATGTCTCGGAGGAAGTGTATCTTTCGTCAAACTTTGACACGGACTCTTCCATATATGTAGAGACATTCCTCCTTGTATCTGCCTCTGACATGGACCTGGTGGATTCATCAATTTGAACGACGTGGGATTTGATTTGACCGATACAAAGGGAACATGCTCCTTCATAGTGGTATAAGCTTCTGCTGTGAGGTGGTTCAAGGAATACTTGCAGTGAGAGGTTTCCCCAAACCACTTGACAAGACTCTTATACTGTTCCAGCTGGTCTTCCGGGATCCGCAGTGGAAATGTGGGCAGAGTGGGACCTTTAACTGTCTGGCAAATCCGGGACGCCTCGGTCCTCACGGCAGGTGAAATGATGGCCAGTGACAAATCCTCTTCTAGAACCGGATCTTCATCATCTGTATTGTGACCAGTTTGTCCAAAATCCGATTCCGACAGGTCCGCTGTGTCAATCGGATCATCTACTACAAAATCATCATCCTCATTGGCAGCGGCCTTGGCTGTTCCAGATTTCATCAATCCTAAAAGTTCTACACTCTTTAATTGCACATTGCTGACAATCCCACCCATCTACAGTCAGGAAAATTAATTGTTTATCAAACCACGTCATTTCGCCGTCTTATAGTCATTTCATAGGCAAACAATGAGAGCTGTATATTTTTTTTTCATGAATCAATACCAATGTTCTTTAATCGTCTATTACAGAATAATTATTTATATCATACATGTTTTTCATGAGCGTCCAATTCTTTTTCGTTTTGAAAAGCGCCCGGATCGCATTGGGCATATTATTGGCGTTTTCTCTGATCAATGTCCTGCGTATCTGTATTGTGACCAGTTTGTTCAAAATCTGATTCCGACAGGTCCGCTGTGTCAGTCGGATCATCTAATACAAAATCATCATCCTTATTGGCAGTGGCCTTGGCTGTTCCAGTTTCAATCCATCCTAAAAGTTCTACACTCTTTGATTGCACATTGCTGACAATACCACCCATTTCTGAAGGATTTCCATGACTTTCAACATATGCATTTGACTCGGAGGTCAATCGCTTACCGTAGTTTTCCACATCCAGCTTCTTTGCTCTCTCATAACTTTTCAGGTTCTTAGCCATTTCAGTAATTTGATATCATCATCATCAGCCTATATTGTTCCCAGTGCGGGTTGGTAGATGTCACATGTCTTCGAATTTTTAGTTCTAGGACATGCCGGTTTCCTCACGATGTTTTCCTTCACCGTTTTGAGAGCAGCGGTGATGAAATAAATTACACAAAGTAATGCGCCTGCCTGGGTTCGAACCTACGACTTACTGCTCGTAAGTCGGGGCTGCTACCACTGGGCCACCGCTGCTCTAACTGGGCCACCGCTGCTCTCAGTAATTTGATATGACTGTTTGAATTTGCTTAAACGAACAATTTAAATCGGTTGTCAAATTGCTAAAAAACAAAGGGTAGTAGAATAAATCATGTGTAATGGTATATTACGTTATAATTATGCATTAGCGCAATGATGGGGAGAATAAGTGCCTTACGGCTGCGTTAAGGGTATTTTTAAACGATCGACTATAAATTCAAAATCAGGCTGTCAAAAATAATGATTATGGCGTACTGAAAAACTAAGTGAGCCAAAGACATAGAGTGAACAAAAAATATTGAAAACGGTGACTTAAAAATACGAATTTGAGGCAGAAGTAATTCAGAACGATCAGCATGATATTTCTTAAATAAACATTTTTTTTTTATTTGAGTGACAATTTTGCAGATCACATTATATTTATATTAAGCTTCACAATACGGTGCGAAAACGGTGACTATTGTCTGTAGTTTTTTTTAATGGGTATTATTTTAGTATTTAAACGAAAATTTTTAAAAAAAAAAAACCTTCTTTTTCAAAAATAATCCGAATTCCAATCAAAATAACTGATTGCACAGCAAAATACTCAACTCAAAACATAACTAAATAAGCTGCAATTTAGGCTTAGTTGACGTAACCTCGCTGCGCGGGGCTCCTATTTCTGTCTGAACACGAAGATGTACCGAACACGAAGTGGATGACGGAGTCTTAGAAAGTTCGCTTACTAGAGCCATCCACTCCGAACCTAACCTGTCCAGTCGGGGTGCCACAGGTCCTTAAGTCTATTCTACCAATAATTTTTTTTTTGCGAAAGTATTTTCGTACAAACACTAAGTATTTTTTTGCTCAATTTAGTTTTGATTCGGCCACTTGGAATTTTAGTTGATATCTTAGATTAACTGTTTCCCACAGCTAGTAGGTCATTTTAGGTATTTTAGTAAATCTTAATTTATCGCTAGTTTAATGAAATTTTTGCAACCATAATTTAACGCTGCTCGGTTTAGTTTAAGTGAATCTCAATAAATCAGTCGTCCATATATTATTTATTCACTCGGTTTATTATTTCCCAAAAATAAACTCCCCGTCTTTACACACTTTCGATATTTACATAATTATGCGAGTGTTTACTGTTAATTAGTAGTCTGTTTACTAATTACTTGAGTCATTGACAAACAAACACTGAGGTGAGAAACACGTGTTCATATAAGTGTGTTCTTAGAGGCTAGACTTTTACACGTTTTAGAATTTTGGAATTGACTTGATGATACAAAATGAAAACAATCGAAACCACATTCTGTGTTACTGCGAAGCAAAGTCTTGGCCTCGCCATCGCATGCTGTGCTACATCCCACTATCCTCCACTTTCCTCATCAGGTGTGGCAGATACACAGCTTCCTCAGGTACACGGCCTCCACTCCAGAACTCGTTTGCTCCATCAGCCATCGGTCCTACGACAGACATGACCAGTTCCCTGGACGGGACACTTCAGCTCGTCTACTCTGCAAGTTATGTCGGTAACTTCTTTTTCCGGATTATTTCACTCAACCATCATACTTAGAATTTTAAAATGTTGGTTCATTATACAGGCATGTGTTTATGCGTGTATGTGTAGGCTATATGTGGCGGTATCTCCTTGGGTGTGTGAAGCATCGTAGTGAAGGTTACGAGGAAGCGGCGCGAGGTGCTGCAAGGTAATTGGTGCAACAACCGCCAGAGCACACACCTACAATATTAACATACATGAATATGTCAGTAAACTACGGGTTATTATGTTTATGAGTGGTGGACTGGCTGTCTATTATATTTATTTAAACTTAGAAATAAAAGGTTTTTGTTGACTGCAAATTTACGCACATAACATAAAACACCACGCTGGTAATCCTGGGAGGATTAGGCGGTAATAAAGCGGGGGGAGGACGAGCCTAAAATGCCACCAACCGGGCCCAAATTTAGACTCAGTGACTGCTACTGAAATATTCCTGATGGAAAAACTATATAAAACCGCTCTGGGAAACGAATCCAGGACGTCATATCCAGCATGATCGTGGTTGTATCCACTAGACCAACGAGGCCGTAAAATTCAAATAGATCTGAAAAATGAACGGCGACCATCGTGATGTTGATGACGAAAGTTGTGACCGAGTGGCGTCCATGTAATAGAAAGAGAAGTGTCGCTCGTTCGGCGACAAGATGGGCAGAAGACATTGTTAGTGCCATCGCGAGTATATATCCTGGATGGGGACCAGTTGGCACGTGGAGCTTGTCACAAGCAAAGAGAGGCCAGCAGTAGGCGAAGTCCAGCTGTGGATGATGATGGTGACAGGAGATGACTTTCTTTAGAGTTTTACTTATTGGTAAAAGTTATTCAGCCAACGACTGTTTCACAGAAATCTCTGTGATGATTAATTTGTTTGACATTGATACGAATATCTCTGATCACAATAAGGTCAAAAGGAAGAGGTGTGATAATCGGTGCAATAACCGCACCTGAGGAACACACCTTCGACATTAACGTATGAATGTATTGCTACGTTACTGTTAATCATTTTAATTGATAAGCTTCAAGCCGATAGCTTGAAGCGTGTGTTTAATTATATAAAACGATTTGTTGGGAGGTTTTGGACAGCCGCATTTCAAAACACGATAAAGGCAAATCAACAGTATTCCTTTGATAAAATTGTGCTTTTATACACCAGCCTGTTACTAAGCAGAGTCTGATGCATTATTTAACATTGATGTCTATTAGGAATTTGGGCATTCTTCATCTCATAGATAGACCAAGTAAAGGAAGAAAGATGCTGAGGTTTTTTTTTAGTTTGGCTGTCTTTTAACACAAAATCTTCTTTCGATTCTTAATAATCTAATTAATAGGACAATGTCAGGCACGTAATAGAACTAGGAAAACTACATACTTACCTAATTACCTAACCTTAATTATAAAACAACTATTTATGTACAAAAATCATGATTGGAAATGATTTAAGGTATTTAAAATGTGTCAAATATGATGATTCCATGAAAATGGAGACGATGGAGAATTTTATTACAATTCAAGCTAACCTAGTATTTTTTTTAGAATTTCCTAAACTTTTCATACTGAAAATAGAAGCCTCAAAACCTAATTTTACTTGCTGGGATATTTGAAGACACGGTTGGCGCAGTGGCCAAGCGGTTGACTGCTGCGCTGCGGTTCGATCCCCGCACGGTACAAATATTTGTATGCCCTACAGATAGTTGTTCCAGGTCTGGCTGTTTGTGTATGTGAGTTTAAATGTTTGTAAATGCACCCACGATACAGGAGAAATTACTAGTGGAGAGGTAGGTACGCTTTAAAAATATATATAAATATATACATATACCTATTAAGCACTTACTTACAATTAATTTGTTTACATGCTACCATTGACATTGGAAACATCATAATAAATTAGCCTATAAATAGACAAACAATGGTTATTTTTTATTACGCAAACCACCACACTTGGCAACAACGTGACTTAGCATGACATTTGCTAATGAAAAAAAAAACATTAGTACACATAAAATTGTATTATTATCAGATGCAACTTTATATCGACTCGGGTGTCCAATTTCTTATCTACAATCATGAAACTTCAAACACATGAAATATGCTAACTATATTTAGAGTTTTGTTGATTTGAGTTGTTCGAGGCTAAAAAATAACAACCGCACACAAATGCAACCGGTTTGGTCGAAGATTAAGCTGCGCTTACCGAAGTCGGTCCGTGGATGGGTGAGCATCCATCATTTAATACCGAGACCCCCTCTATGTTTCGGAAAGCACGTTAAGCCGTTTGACCCAGCTGTCATTTGTAGATCTAAGACAGTCGTTGGAATCCCGAAAGTCTGCTGACATGCAGTCTTACCAAGGGGTTACGTATTACCCAGTAATTGACTTGTGGAGTCCCATATTGTAACAAACTTGCTTATTTCTTGTGATGAAAGGAAATAAGCAGACTTGTATACATTAAAAAAGTTAGAAGGAGAAAATGAATTTATTAGATGATGATATGAAATTTACTAATAACAACCAAAAACCTGCTATATCACACACACTATTACAGTCTTTAAATGGCACACTGTAGAAGAAGACCGTAAAGCTCAGCGGAAGAGGCGAGATCTGGCAACCGAGTAGGCAGCAACGACGTGTCATCACTGCCCGCAGTGATGACACGTCGTAGATGATGGCAGTAGTGGTCCCAGGAGTCTGTAGTGAGATTTCCTGGGCACTGATGACACGTCGTAGATGATGGAATTAGTTTTGCACCTTAGAAATAGCTCCAGATTAGTTGATGAAAATGACTTTACCAGGCTGTGCTCATAACTCAAGACTTGACTGAGCTCTTGACTCCAGACTTGACTGAGCTCTTGACTCCAGACTTGTCTGAGCTCTTAACTCCAGACTGAACCAGGGCATCCGTCAGAAATCCCTTTTATACCCTGATGCTCCGTTTCTTCCTTGTTATTTATTTCTCAGATTCAAAACTGCTGCACTCTAGTAAGACGCATCCTGCCAGTATTTAAAACAGCCAGTAACAATTGGTCAAAAACCTTGCGCATAATATTTTTATAAATATAACTCAGAATATCTTTCCACAGCAAATCTATAAAATACAACAATTGAACTCACGAATTGATGATAATCATTTTTAGTAATATATAATCTAAATAAAACCTTCATGAAGAATTTGGCTGGTAACAATTAAAAATTAAAGTAAATGACAGCTGACAAATTTGAAGTAAACATGTCACAACAAAGGATCTAGAGAAAATATTTATAAAAATGAAACTATTGGTAAAATGCTAATGTAAAACCAATAAAAGTATGAATATGGATGATAAGTGTGAGTATAAAGTGTCTGTAGTAGGCAGATACTGTAATAATATGCAGTCGTTCGATTTCAAATACTGGTATTCAGTTGCATCTGGTTAGACTGGAAGCTAAACTTACCAACTGTGGGTAAAGGCTTCAGAGATGTATGATTAAGAGTTTTGTTGATTTGAAGTTAATAACAATATCAAACTACAGGTAGAATAGGGATGGTGACTCATTTTTTTTTATTTGTCTATCGGGTAGATTATTAAAAAGTATTTGACACGTATTTTTTCTTTTTTCACGTAATCGTAAAATTACGGAGATATTTTGAGTTGAAATGGCGCATGACGTCACGGCTTAGTACATTTTATACCTAGTTCTGACGTAGTTACCCCCCACTCTCCAACTTTAATGCGTTTTAACTAAGTATTTTTTTGTTATCTTGATAAACCAAAAAATACGTATCTAATATTTTTGTATTGTCTGATTGACGGACAAAATAGAATTTCGTTTTCTTTACCCAGTCATCATCCCTATTATTTTGGTTTCAAAAACTTTAGACCCTCAATTTCTTTATGAATTGACTTTGAACTTGAATGAATTTTTCGTAACAATCTTTCTTGGTCTATCAATAACATTTGTTACGGTATATTTACCATGTTTACAATTTTTTTGAGTTGCCGATATTGCGGCGCTGTTGCAAACGTCATGATCACGGATAAACTGAAGTTATTGCGGGTGGGTGAGCAGACAAATCGGGCTACCCTCTTTCTTGTTCGTTTTTTGCGCTCAATACCACTACCACTGTCACTCACAACTCGATTCTGTTTCCGACACACGAAAGTCACTGTGTCCACTCGCGAACTTTTTACGGCACTTTTTCGGTTTTGACACCGGTGTTGAACCACTGTATTCCAGGCTCTTGACGGTTGAAACCCATCCTCCCGGTTGAAGTTCTTATATTTTGTAATTTCCATTGCTTCTCTAACCAGTCTGGGTATAAAGGGTGTAAAACACCTCTTAACGAAGCCGAAAGGCACTGGTTCTCCCTGTCATTGAGACCATTGTTTTGTTCTACACCATACCTGGGAAACTTCTAGTTACGGAGATATTAGGAGTCAAAGTTCCAACTTTTTGACAAGTATTTTTTTAAATACAAGTTTTTAATATAAGTTTTTTACTTTAAACACCTTCACGACCCCTGTACTATTCAATCCGTCCATCAGCACAATGTTTTGAGTGCGTTACATTGAGTTCTACCACAAAACATGATTGACCCCCCAAAAAAAAGTCGTTTCCCAGCAATAATTTTTGCGTAAAGTTACTTAGCTTCATGTACAGAATGCTTGGTTGACGGCTTCGTGATGAGGTGATTTACACGGTGTACCTATAGTTGCATTCTGTCGAAATGACCTGAGGTTTATGTAACTAAACATGTTATTGAAAGTGTTAGTGGCCAAGTCAGTTTAAAAACTTTAATCTTTCTGGGTGTTTAGTTTTGGGTATAGATTTAAATTCGTAAAAAGTAAGACTGTCATTAATGCTTCAAGCTTCTGTGTACTTCGGACACCTATAATAGAATCAACTTATCACTCTGACCATATCTGGTAAAACTCACGGCTTAGTAGTCATCTACGCACTTAAATGTCATTAATCACTTATCTACGCACTTCTATAAGCCGATTGATTAATGTTCCTTTATGTTTCTATCTTTTTCCGTCCATAATAAAATGCAGTAGTTCTGCTGTAATAACCAATGCTGATCAATGAAGAGAAAAAAGGATTATTAAGGGCGAACATTTCTTGCTAGTAGCTTATTCGCGACAATCAAGCTTGATGATTGAGCATTTGGAAGACCCGATTTCCAGCAGTAGCAAGCTTGATGGGTAGCTATAATGTTGATTAGCAACATTTCATTTTTATCAATACTAAGCAGTACTATCGTCATGCCACGATGAGACTCCTTATACTGCCTAAAATAGTAATCATGAAGTTTCTTGTTATTGCTTTTAATAAAAAAAAAAAACGATTCGATTTTATTTAGAAGACACATAATAAGCCTGTATTCCCGTTGTCCCCGTAGGCCATAAGTTGTGTGTTGAGGATGATTCCTCACTTTCCTTTATCTATGTTGAATTGATTTTCAATATTTTACTTCCGGTTAATACCTATTATGTTTTCATCACTTTTTTGCTAACAAATATAAAGTAAACTTAATTTTCATATCAAAACCCTATTTTCTTTGACTGACAAAATTTTAAACCTATAAAAGCCAGGTTTTTAAGATTAGTCTCAATTCGTAAGTTCGTAACCAAACGTTCATTAGTTTAAAAACGATATTTATTAGAAAACTAGCTGTCCCGCGCAACTTCGTCTGCGTCTCATTTTCCCCGTTTTCGCAACATTTTTCATTGCTGCACCGCTCCTATTGGTCGTAGCGTGATAATATATGGCCTATGTCCTTCCCCAGGTTAAAATTTATCTTCTTGCCAAATTTCATTAAGATCCGATCAGCCGTTTAGTCGTGAAAAGGTAACAAACAAACAAACAAACATACAAACAAACAGAGTGACTTTCGCATTTATAATATTAGTATGGATAGTTGGGACCGAGTACGAATCCGTCACTATTTCACTATCATCTTTAAGATGATCCTACATAAGTATGAAAATGCATTATTACAATCACATACAACCTTTGCGTCTCTTCACTCACGTTATTACAACAGTAAATTATCAAAGGACTGGATCTGAGTGAAATCCTCTGCATGCAATTAGCACAGCAGACGCTAAAAGCATCGGTTTATATCGTTACAATGCATTCGTGAAGGATGTTATCTTCACTGCAATCTGGGGCGCTAAAATGTGCAGAGGTAATGTCTGAGAAGATTAAAAAAAAAAAATTGGTGCCAAGTCATGAGCATTAAATTTGCATATATTGTGCCAGTCGAAACTGTTCATCATCAGTCCAAACTACTTGATTAATTGACAACTAGCAATAGAAAATCTGTAAAAATGGAACCAACCCGTATATAAGAATGGGCATTATACTAGTGTATTATACCCGATAATTGACGACCACGACTTTGTTCAACTAAAGTGTTAATACACGTCGTACTATTACAATGTTCAACATTATGCATTCAGTTAGCTTGACCGCCTATAGCTTGAGGGGTGGTAATCTGGTCAGTTTGATATCGAACACTGAACAATGGGCTATTTACATACGTAAATGTTAACACAGATTGAATTTCATCATCATATTTACTTCCTGGAAATATTTACTCGATTTAATGAGCCTGTTAGTTTTTAATGCTGTGCAAAGGCCTCGCTTCAGTTTTCACGCTTCTCTCTATGTAAAAAAGCTATTTGAGCCCAATCCTATAAGTGAGACTCATGATCAGAGTGTCCCCGATCAATAAAGTATGTATTATAAAACTAGGAAGTTTTTTCATTAAATCATTTTATGTGGAAAACACTTTTTGTAATGTTTGTGTTTAACACACAAACATTACAAAAAGTGTTTTCCAGACAGACAAAATGTTCCCTATCGGTTCGAAAACTAAATGAGTCTGGCTTTTTGTCCTTAAAGTTTATCTGTATAAAATGTTAACAAGATAGCTCCCGCCCCTTTCGCCGAGTCACTCGTATCAGCTGTTGATTATCCTTCTTAATTGAGATACTTCATTGAGGGAAACTGTTGCCTCTTTGTACAGTATATATAACAATAATAACCGGTGGCGAGTCAAATTTTGACGACGATGATGATGGTGCAAAAAGTTTGACACTTATAGTAAGCTACGAGGTGAAATCAGACAGGGAAGTCTTTGCCCTGCATTGGGAAGACTCAGACTGAAAATAAATATTATAAGGAATTATAGAACGAAAACATCGAATTTTTTTTTCATTAATGTTTGCACTATCGGATGCTAGCGCCAGTTTAGCGCCCCCCACTGAACACATGCGCCCGCGCTCCGGGTGGCAGTGCGCACTCAATCGTGGTGTTTTTATTAAATTACCTTAATTACACCTCGGTTTACTGCTTAATAGCTAGGAAATGGCACTATTGTCCGGAAAGTTTACAAGTGAATTTCTCTTTTTAATTTTTAGTTATACAATAGTTTACTTCAGGTTAAAGGTTATTGATGTGTCATAGAGCACTTTACTTTTTCTGATTTGCTAATTGGTTATGTCTTAAGACGTATTACAGAACGTCACTCAAGACTCAAGCATTACTTAAAGCTCGATTCAAGCCATTTGACACTACTCTGGGGAGCCCTTGTAAAGCGGTAGACATAATTCGGCTAAACGGTGTTGACAATGATTACTGACTATTATTTTAGATATCAGTTCATCATCATCAGCCTATATTGTTTCCACTGCTGGGACGCAGGCCTCCTCTCTATGAGAGGGAATGGGCTGTAATCCACCAAGCGGGCCCAGTTCGTGTTGGTAGATGTCACATGTCTTCGAATTTTTAGTTCTAGGACATGCCGCTTTCCTCACGATGTTTTCCTTCACCGTTTTGAGAGCAGCGGTGATAAATAAATTACGCAAAGTAATGCGCCTGCCTGGGTTCGAACCTACGACTTACTGCTCGTAAGTCGGGGCTGCTACCACTGGGCCACCGCTATCAGTTGCACTAGGAAAATGTGACCAAATCTATTACTTCAACTAATCAATTTTGCGATGCACCGCCTTCTTTGGAACTTACAGGAAAAAGAGCCTTTTCAGCTTCAGATGCGAAGTAACTTTACACTGACCATTTTATGTACCTTTCAGATTAAACTCACTGACTAATTCATCACCACCTTACACACATTTCCACAATGGATTCCACCCATCTTTGTTACAACAACCATGTTGCTGTTTCCGGTTGTTAATTAAAAACTAATTCGCAGTTAGTGCCAACAAAAGCCCATTAATAATGCCTGATTGTTGTACCAATGTTTACGGACAAAGGATGAGGCATTACGCACTTTTATCGCAGTCGGGTAAATGAACTTGCGCAGTATGTCTTTTGTGAATAGGGAATACTGTGGAAAATGCAGACATTATGCGGGAGACTACTGAATGTTAACTTATTTTATAGTTTTGATATTTTCTGAGAGAGCGGAGGTCGTCCACTGGTGGCAGCCCCGTTCGAACCCAGGCAGGCGCATTACTTTGTGTAATTTATTTCATCACCGCTGCTCTCAAAAATGGTGAAGGAAAACATCGTGAGGAAACCGGCATGTTTTAGAACTAAAAATTCGAAGATATGTGACATCTACCAACCAGCACCGGGCCCGCATGGTGGATTACAGTCCACTCCCTCTCATAGAGAGGAGGCCTGTGTCCCAACAGTTTCTTAATTCATTACTATGTCATAACAGTCCTCTATATTTATATTTTTTTACTTTTCTATAGAACTTTGAATTCTAATCTACGGTCCCCCTAAAAACCTATTGCTTTATGTTTAAGATAAAACCTACTAAGTGCCTCTCTTTAAATACTCGGCGGATTGCAAGCTCCATTTTTTCCTTGTCTTCTAAGATGATCGGAAATACAAGCAAAACTTCATTATTTGCTTGCATGTTTGCTTGTATGTTATATATAATACAATAACTAATACTGCTTAATACTCTAAAATGTTAGAATTTCAGTAATCCCTACCTACCAGAAGATGTTCCTATCGAATCTCAAACCAAAAGAAAAGTGGACTGCTCTGCGTTTGCAGATTGATTCGGAAATCGACATGCATTTTTTTTTAAGATTGATGAGATATTCAGTTCAACTTGTTTTTTTTTTAACATTCATGCTTTGGAAAATGAGATTGAACGAGTTTGAGGCTGACTAAGTTATTTGTCTTTCTTATATCATAATGTATTGATCATTTTCCGTATATCTAAATAAATACTTTATAAAGTTACTGGCGAACCTATTATAGGACTGTAGCTAGGACTAGGACTAGGACTGTAGCTTCGCGTTTTATTTATTTTTTTGACTTTCAAAAGTGCCTGTAATGGTCTAATTGAAATAAATGCTTTGACTTTATAAAAATAGGGTTTCTATTGCATTAGTGAGAGATGCTTGCTTCTATCTCATACTCTAACAAGACTTCTTTCTCTCCGCATCATTTTTTTACTAATCTGAAAAGTACTAAGTACAATTTGAATGATGAAAGTATAAACTATATATGAATATTAAATTACATTTAAACCATCCATAGTGATTCGCGAAGGGAAAGGTTAAGAACACACGATTGTATGAGAAAAACATTGTTTTTAACCCCCGACCAAAAAAGAGGGGTGTTATAAGTTTGACGTGTGTATCTGTGTATCTGTGTGTCTGTCTGTGGTATCGTAGCTCCTAAACGGATGGACCGATTTTGATGTAATTGGTTTCGTTTGAAAGGTGTTTTAATCGAGACTGTTCTTAGCTATGTTTCGATAAAATCTGATCAGCCGTTTGAAGGCCATCACCTCTTTTCTAGTTGAAGGGAAATTAACAATTTGCACAGGTCTGATCGATTCGAAATTTGAAATATTGTCACTTGTCACCATGGGCATTGCCAGGGGGGGGGTGCTAACACCCCCCTCCCCCCAAAAAGTTTTTTTTTTTAATTTTTGCTGTTTTTTAATATACGATGACACCATTATCTAAAACTACATTCATTCAGTAAAAATCCCTGCAGTGTCTACATCTACATTAACAGAAAGACTATGGTGTTTATTACACATCTTTATCGATTCTCACTTGAGTTTTGCCTGTACTTTTTCTACCAAATAATCCAAAGCAGCTTTCACTATGTAGTATCATGGAAAATAAAGATAAACGACCAATTTTCTCTCTAAAATTCGTTTCACGAATGGAAAATTCTCAAGTTGCTTTGCAACCTATAATCTCCATACCTGGATACCACTTAAAGGTCTTAGAGCTTAAAGCAAAAATCTCTATACATCGTAAAGCCACTCCACTAGAACAGCGCCCCAACCGAGCGGATAATACTTTAAAAGCGTAGACTATAAAAAAACATGGAGAGGCAAACAGAGATATAAACGGTCGGGCCGCATTTACATACAAATGAGCTCGATGCGAAATTATTTCAGTCAACGGAGGCGGTGCAATGGCGGACTGGAAAAAATACGGGCAAGCGTGAGCGCGATAAGCTTGCCCGGGTTTTTGAGAAAAGAATCTTTAGAGTTTTATTTTTAAGCCATATTTTTTGTATGCTATCAGCAAATGGGTGTAAGTTTCCGAAATCTAGGATTGGGAATAATAGAAACATTGAAATGAATTAAATAATGTGATCCATTCAGAAACAATCTACATTTGATGTTTCAACATAAAAAAAACAGATCCAATCCCCAGTACATTTTTTTACATGTAGAAAAAATAAATTGCGTTTACCCCCCTTCTATGATGCTCCAGACATAATTATAATAAAGTTTTATTTTTGAGAGCGTTCGCATTCTTATCTATCTCAATTAATTTAGTTGAGAAAACATGTACAACAAAACAGACAAATCCAAGCTATTACACAGTTAAAAGAAACATATTTACGATAAGAAAATTAATGATAAAGATATTAAATACAATTCTTAAAAATACCAAGAACAACTCTAATTTCAAGCATCTTCTCGCGGAACAAGCACAAGAAAAGTCATCTTTAGTTCAACCTTAATTTTTTATTATAGGCTGAACTGTCGAAACTTTGCAAACAACGTGGATACCGCGCATTATGAGAGCTAAATTAAAAAAAAAACGCAGCAAATTGATCTCAAAATGATTGACTTAGGGTAAATTTAAAATATAAAGATATAAAAAACATAAATATAAAATCATCCTTGCCTACATTCTTGACTAGTTTTTCACATTGTCTATACTTCAGATGTGAAGAAAACTGGATTAGACTAGACTTAACTTTCAGATAAAAGGGAAAGGGGAGGAGGGCAGGGAAAATTGTCAAACAAAATGGCGTCTAACCACCTGCCTTACAGAACCCAAAAACCGTATGCTCCTTTTTCACAGACCATTTGGTGTGAAAACGGTCACTCTCTATTTACTATGTTTGTTTTTGGAGGGACTACTTTATATACTGTATCGATCTTTATTGCTTCCAATTCAATTTGAAAGCTTTAATTGTATCAGTGTATCGGGAGAGTCGAAATGGGCGGGGCTGTGTCCACCGGTACAGTGAACCGCTAGTCATAGATGGCAGTTTCTTTATTTTGTAGCAGTAAAGGCAACTCTTTAGTTGCTGTTGTACTGTGTAAATCGCAGCACTCCAAGTAGTACTTCACTACATAGTATAAAACCAAGTCGCTTTCTCTGTCCGTATGTCCCTATGTATGCTTAAATCTTTAAAACTACGCAACGGATTTTGATGCGGTTTTTTTTAATAGATAGAGTGCTTGAAGAGGAAGGTTTATATGTATAATAATATCCATTGAATAGTGGAGAAATACTGTTATTTTTGAGGTTTCTAATGTGATGTCGTACCTAAAGAATCACATTTTTTCCGCTTACATTGCAAAAGCAGGCTGAACCCTACGGGATTTATCAAAATAATATACCAAGTATTGTACACATTGAAAAGGTCTACAGAAAACTCCGCGATGGTATATATCTATCTCTTATGGATATCCCACATTTTTTTTTTTCTCATTTACTTTTTACGACAAATAATGGCTAATTATCAGCATTGCACCCGTGCGAAGCCGGGGCGGGTCGCTAGTAAACAATAAAACTACAATCGTTTACCTGAGTAAACAGAATACGAGTATACTTTGAAGTTACTTAGTTCTGCAACGAGCATACGTACGCTAGGTAGTATATACGATTGGAGAGGTCCATGTGGGGAATGATTTGAAATTTATGGGTTGGTGTGTCACTAGGTTTGCGTGGTCCAGTCCAGTATGAGGTCCATTCAACAAGGCCTGCGTAGTAGATTATGGCCCACACCTTCTCTAGAAAGGAGTGGGACCGAACGTTAAAGATTAATATGGAAACAAAACCGATGATTCGTTCAGGGCAGAGACGATTGACTTCTTTGTTTATGTTTACTAGGAAGATATAAAAAATCAGCCCAAGGTCTGAGCAATAAAGGTAGCAAAATACCACTATCTTATACTTTTTAACCGTTACACAAAATTAAGTTCTGGCAGATATTTGCTGTTGGCTGAAACAAACTATAGCTGAAATAATAATAATAAGATTCTGTTCTGAGAAAAACTTTTGGGTAACTATTGCCTAGTTATTTTATTAAGATAGTAACAATTAAATTAGAATGATTTCAAACTTTTTTAAGTTAGTTCGAAAAGGCCTTCACTTACAATTAAATTAAAATATACTCAAACTTGAGAGATGATATTTATATTAAAAGGGATGACAAATGACCTATTTGAAGTAAAAGTTTTCACCACCAAACTCTTCAGGCCGAATCCGTATTATAATAAATCTTCTACAAAATTATTATCCATCATCAGCCTATAATGTTCCCATTGCTGGGACACAGGCCTCCTCTCTATGAGAGGGAGTGGGCATAATTATATAATTATTATCAATTAAAAGAAAAACAGCTAAAGTTAAATAAAAATGGTACCCCGACAGAATCATAACTATTTACTTATTTTTTGTCAATTGATCGATCTTCTTTAGGAGAATAGCATAAGCCATGTAATATAAGCCGAGCGTAACTAAAATGAAAAATCAAAAGAAGGCTTTTGATTTTTCATTTTAGTTACGCCATTCATGTATCCTATCCTTTATTATGTATCTCTATAACCATAAACCTTTATAACTCCATTGCCTCTACTCACACCATTTTAATCTATGACCGCAACTGCCCCTTTAAACGCAGCCTCCAAATGGATTTAGCAATGATACGAACCACAAAGTAAACCTCGACTCAATTCCCATGCAAATCCCATTAGATTTTTAGTCTAACTGTTGGTGAGGCCAAATGTATTGCGGTATGAATGGGGTTGCATGGAGTGTGTTTGGTATCAGGAAGGCACGTGGCAGATACATAAAGAGCATCTCAGACTAAGCACGCAAAACGGGTGCGCTAGGCGTACGTAATCATAAAATGAACTCAAACTCAAAGCATTTATTTTAATTAGACCATAACAGGCACTTTTGAAAGCCAAAAATAAAAATAAAACGTGAAGCTACAGTCCCAGTCACAAGGCATAATAACTTGTGATAGTACTGTAGTTAATGAAACATGATACGCAAGCGTTTTCCTCAAAAATTCAATCCATACTACACATCTGTGTAAAACCAACACTAAAGTTCGGATTGCAGTATTTATTGTCCAGTTCTGTAAGCCGTTGTTGATCTTATCATAAAGTGGTGACTGGTGACACCACCCCATTATTAGGTCGACCCTCTATTATAAACAATTACCATACTTCACTATTGCCCTAAAAGATCTTGTTGGTTTTGTAATAGTACCATCATCCTCTGCCTAGCCTTTTCCCAAACTATCTTGAGTACGGCTTCCAGTCTAACCAGATGCAGCTGAGTACCAGTATTTTACATGAAGTGACTGCTTATCTGACCTCCACAACCCAGTAACTGGGTAATACGCTACCCCTTGGTAAGACTGGATGTCAGTGTTTTGGCTTCTGACTACTTATAACGACTGTCAAAGATCTACAAATAACAGCCGGGACCGACGGCTTAACGTGCTTTCAGAGGCATGGAGGAAACTTGGTATGTAATTATGGTCACCCATCTACGGACCAACCTGGTCCAGCACGGCTTAACCTTAAAGACCGACCCTTGCGGCTGTTATTGTTTAGCCACGAGCTCAACAATGTAATGGTACCATCATAGAATATAAATACGATACATATTTACAATAGGGATGATGACTGGGTAAAGAAAACGAAATTCTATTTTGTCCGTCAATCAGGTAATACAAAAATATTAGATACGTATTTTTTGTTTTATCAAGATAACAAAAAAATACTTAGTTAAAACGCATTAAAGTTGGAGAGTGGGGGCTCACTACGTCACAACTAGGTATAAAATGTACTGAGCCGTGACGTCATGCGCCATTTCAACTCAAAATATCTCCGTAATTTTACGATTACGTGAAAAAAGAAAAAATACGTGTCAAATACTTTTTAATAATCTACCCGATCCACAAATGAAAAAAAAATGAGTCACCATCCCTATTAAAGGTCCTATGGCTAAACAATTGATCATAGATTTCTCTACTAAAACCTAGTAATGTGTAGTAGAAGAGTTTAATCCACAAAAACAGTTAAGCTCACCGGTTAATAGCTATTAGATAAATAGATAGATCGATAAATCATTTATTCAGTGCACACAAAAGACATAGCACAACACACAGAAGCACAATTAAATGAAACAGGTAACATAAATGTACCTATATAAAAACAAGGTGCCAGTATACAAAAAGAGAAAAACAAAAAAAAAAACAAAATTACATATTTACGAAACAGTTATAGTAACACCATGACATACTTCAAATAAAATAACGACTATACAAGGTGCGGTGTGCGTCTCATGGTTGCACCAAATGGGAGTCCAGCTCAGCATGTGTCAGGCATGCACCTGACGCTGATATTCTGCTAGATCCCTGTAGTGACATACGGACGTCGAGCAAACGAGATAAATTGGTGTTGTGTGTGAAAGTGAAAGAATTATGTATACTCGGAGCGAAATTATGTAAGTATACCCTCAACTTAAATTTAGTGTTATACAGTAAGTTTAGTTTACTGTATTGGAAACGTTTTTGTTCTTGGGTGAGTGTATGATTACTTGAGAATTTATTAGGTTATAAAGGTATAGTGTATAAATGAAAAAACTTATAATAGGTAGGTAATAGGTAAGCTTAGGGAATATATTTGGTGCGAATTAAAATAAACGATTTGTCTTACTTTGACTAAATTATGTTTACAATAGATAAATATAGGTTTATATCATGTGAAGGTAGGTATTATAATTATTGCTCAGCAAAAGATCCACAAGCCAAGTATTCAATAACCAAGCAATAAACAAATAAACTATTCAAACACTAAGTTTATGCAAATCTTCTACCGGCGCGGCGTCCAGTCCTCTTCGTCTGACAAAGGAGGCTCATCCACCCCTGACTGATCCCCGAGGTTTAGCTGATTGGCTGTCCCACCCTCTACTTGCGCCACCATTTTGTTAATGTAACATCGGTCCTACGGCTGTCACCCACCTAAAAGCACAGAACCAACCAGAAGCAGGTGTCCCTTCCATCCACAACAGTTTTTCGGTGGTTCCCTGCCATGTGTGTGCCGTAGGTAGCCCGCGTGGTCCACCACGGCCTCGAAACCCCGACTGTCTAAAGTCTTGTTCATCCCGACCGTATCTTTAACTGCCGCTGCATCTCTTTACGACGCTTCCATAGCGCATGAAATTTGCAATATGCAAGTGCAGATTTTCTTCAGAAAATAATCACTGATCGTCTCTCTTTGCAACTCGCATACTAACTGTTCCCGTAAGTTATCTTCAAAAACGACTTATATACACCGAATTTAGACATTTGTTTCAGTTCAGAAATAGCAGAAACGATTCCTTGGCATTCTGTCTTCTTTGGTGGAAACGATATCTCTTCGCCATGGACGACGGCTTGGGTTATAAATGATCCGCCATAAGCGTCACCAAATTATTCCGCATATGTTTTTGCGGTTGGTTTGTTCCGAACAAACCGAGTGCAAAAACATATGGTTAGCAGTTCATACACTTTGTTACTCGTAGTAGCAATCAAAGCAGGTAATCAAAATTCTTCCTTCACCCGATTAACCATTAGAATCATCTCCATATTCACTGATATAACCATTACAAAAACAAAAAAAAAACTACTGTTTCATAATTCCACGCCGCCGCCTTTCCACATGTACAAGTATCAAAATGTGGATTCATACCTATGTATGCAGAACTTACAAAACACCTCTCTCACACAACCCAACCCCTAGATGATCTATTAATGCCGACCATCGAGCCATTATAATCTAATTTTCATTCCTTTACTGGCCGTACACGATACATGACCACAAAATTAATCACTGACCACAGAGTAACACCTCGGTCCAGCCGCGCGGGTAATCGAGCTATACGTTAGTATGGTTATGTCCTAGTCTGTGGTCGGTTTTAAATATTGAATGTTACTTTTTTATGTAACATAGTTTAGTATGTATTTGAGTGGAGCAATACGTTCTATTTTTTCATTTTATGGAATGCAAAGAACCTGGCCACTTATAAAAAATTCAGATTTTCAGTATCAGGAAATCATGGTAATAATTATACAACAAAACTACACTTATTTCTAAGGTAGTGCAGGGATCTATTTAACCCACGATTAAAAAAAAGAGTAGTGTTATAAGTTTAATTTATAATGATCATAAAAATCCCTTATCAAACAAATACATCATATATTATACACGACATACGACACATATCACCATGCCTATTCTCCCCGAAGAATTGAAGCGATTTTAAAAGCGAACTCATGTGGCCATCTTCGGCAGGTCCTTCCACAACGTCGTGGAATCGTATGGGACTAGGCAGGCCATGTATGTCGAATTTCAGACAATCGATGGCCGAAACTAACATCAAAATGGGTGCCAAAGGATTTTCATACATGCAGCGAAAAATATGTTTCCTGCGTCAACGTATTCGTCATATAAAAGTCTGTGACCGACCGATCCAACCGTCCGATGCGAGCGACCGATGCGAGCGATAAATCAATTTATATCGCGGACGTTGGACATGGATTAGCATACGCAAATGACTCGCACATGCTCTGCGGCGCCGTGATACCATCGTTTTTGGCGCATCTTTTTATTATACGCTGATTTTATATGCATAATGCAGCTTAAAATTGTGCAGTGATAGGTTTTCTCAGGCCCAATTGTTAAGCTTCAGGAAGCGTTTAGCGTTAAAAGATAACAGTGCTACAGACTAACCTATAGTTTAAATGTAGCGTTTAACGCATCCGTGATTTGTGGTGCAAGCAGGCCTTAGGTTTGTGTTAACTATTTATGCTTACGTTCAGATTCATTTGTCTGGTCATCGTCATCATCTGCCTAGCCTTTTCCCAAACTTTGTTGGGGTCGGCTTCCAGTCTAACCGGATGCAGCTGAGAATCAGTATTTTACATGAAGCGACTGCCTATTTGACCTCCACAACCCAGTAAATGGGTTATTTGAAACCCCTTGGTAAGACTGGATGTCAGACTTTCGGCTTCTGACTACTTGTAACGACTGTCAATGATATACAAATGACTGCTGGGACCAACGGCATAACGTAATTTCCGAGGCACGGAAGAAACTCAGTATGTAATTATTGTCACCCATCCGCGGACCGACCTCGGCAACCTTGAAGATCGACCCGTGCGGCTGCTATTATTTAGCCACGAGCTCCTCCTCATGTCTGTCTGGTGTTTGATTAATTGAAAACACATTATGACCATACCTTTCTGATACACATGCTGTATAACGGGTTTCCTTCATAAGCTTGAATAAATATGTAACATGAATCTAATGTTTCCAAAAGATTACGTTTTTACTTTTTATTTTCACGTACCCAAGTTACGTAAGCACGGTTATAAGTCCTGCAATTAAATAATAAGACGTCTACTTTCGAGGTAACTATTAAGGGCACTGTAAATCTAATAGTAAACCATTCTTTATTAAATTAGAATTGGCACTCTTACAACCAATGCAAAATAACATAGAAAGTTTTCCTTTATTAAAATGTCCGCCATGAAAAACCATTATAATAACAGAAAACATCAAAACCGTTAGAGTTAAACTTTCCAATTCAAATTCAAACTATAAAAGTTAAGTATAAGTCACGTCTAGGTGTTACATCTATTGTGGCACTAGCCAAACGTAATAAAAATAAACGTTTTTCTCTCAATGTGCACGGGACATTACCAGATAAAGGCGAAGTTCACTGCGCGGGAATTTTGCGAACACGCTTGTACACACACTACTTACGACCCCGACGCACACAAGACAACATAAACGCATATCCGCGGCACTAACCCTACCCCGAGCGTGCGGTCTAAACAACAAATGGTAAAGAAAGTTATAACTTTCCCTGTTTTCGTTAATTGGCGAAAAGAGGCTCAACACCAAACAAGGTGGAAGGAATGGGCGAGGACTTTGCCCAGCAGTGGGACAGTACAGGCTAGTAAAAAAACCACCACTACTCAACCTCCCCCCCCCCCCTGGGGATGTCCATGGTGACTAGTGACAAGATTTCAAATTTCGAATCAACCAGACCTATGTAAGTTGATTATATCCCTTCATCAACTAGAAAACAGACTTTCTTAAAATATAGCTAAGAACGAGTCTCGATTAAAACACCTTTCAAACGAAACCAACTTTATCAAAATCGATTCATCCTTTCAGGAGCTACGTTGCTACATACAGATACACAGATCCACACGACAAACTTATAATACCCCTCTGTTTTAGTCGGGGGTTAAAAATACAATAGTTATTTTTTGACGAAAAGCAGGTTTAGTAGAAAACCATAAGAAGAAAACATTAATTCTTAAAATCAAGTAAATATTCCACAGGGCACCCGTCATATGAAACATCTTTTCCAAAGAAACTCATTACCGTTTCCTATGCTACAGTAGACAGACTTGTTTATGGTCTATCTTGTACTATAAAAGCTTATCTTTATTCACGCAAGTAATTATATTATAATTATATTTGCATTGTATAGATTCAATCTCTTAGTATTATATAATTACATAGCACATGTGTGAGTACCATGTACTGTAAAGCCACCATTTAATGAGTACCTAAATCTTTCATTGACGCGAAATTACCCTGGTGGTTGAGTGAATGTCATGCTCACTTAAATGTCACGCTGATGGTGGCGGGTGTGTCGGGTCGTTTAGTTCCCTTCAAAATGGTTGAGTTGAATGATGGCTGATACATGCGTCATGTTCGTAAACGGGCGCTGTCAGTTGTGACTGGTCATCTCTTAGCTGCCACGGTTTATTTTAATTATTTTATTTTTTAATTACTGATTTAATCTTTTACTCTGGACGCTCTTAACTTGCCCGTATTTCTACATTGTTCTCACATATTTTTAATTCTTAACATGAATGATGTAACCAAGATTTTGTAACATATTTTGATTTAAAAGAGTGTCCATGGAGTTTCTTGCCCATTCTTTTCCATAGAGATCTTCGATTTGGGATGGGCATCTACAGCACTTTCTCCAAGTTATTATGCCTTGTGACTGGGACTGTAGCTTCATCATTTTGATAACGGTCTAATTGAAATAAATAATTTGAGTTTAAGGTTAATAAAAATCGCTGGTACTGACGCTACATTTACGCCGCGCACTCGTGCTAGTACCTCTGGGGGGCTACTCTCTAAATCCGTCAACGAAGATACGGGTCCGTCCGTAACTAGTTTTATACTTCGAAATGAACACTACTCCCTAATATTTTCGGATTCATGAGTTTTGAAAACACATCGGGTGTAAGGACAACTGTCCAATCATATTGTCATTCATTTTTAGTTCGGGTGCCTAACGAATCTCATATCCGTAAGTGTTACGGAGTAGGAAACTACCGTAACTTCGGCCGAAACTACGGATTTCGTGCTTAGAGAGTAGACCCCCTGATCACGAGATTGCTCCGTTGTGTGCGTTTTGCTGCACTTTTACCAGATTTTAATCCTTCTGTGTGTGTTTTCAGCGTCCTTTTTCGTAAATCCATTGTATTTTTAAGTGACCCAGTTATACTGTTCAAGCATTACAATGGACACGGCAAAACTGGTGTCATATTTTCTTGAATATGAGTACAGTACAATACCGGTTTCCGAGACGGAGCTTCCGACTTTTTTGTTGTTTAATTTTATTGTTCTTGTTTTTACTTATTTATTCTGGTCGAGGGTTTTGCTTGAGGTACAGGTTGTTCCGTGTGTTGTAACTAATTAGGTATATGCTGAGGTTAAAAATAGTACAGCCAGTTTCGGTAAATTAAAGCTATAAGTGAAGAAATTATATCAAATTGACTTACTATTGCATGTAATTCGAGCAATTTCGATCAAATCGCAACTCAAGGTAATATAAACTTTGAGAATACGGTTTTTTTTCATACCTTCCCTTTTCGTTTCTTAGCGACTCTTTTCTTGTTGGCTGCTTGTTTACTATATTTTCTATTCTTTCATTCTTAATGTTATAAAACCATTTAAGAAGAAAAATGCAATAAATTGTATAACATAAAGTAACAATACATCCTTTGCTTAAAATGCTTTCATCGCTCACAATTTCAGCCAAACAATACTCAAAAATAAAAGATTTTAAGATGTTCAAACCTTCAGTTTTATATGTACACATACGTACGAACAAACAATTCCCGAGAGGCGAGGAAACAACGCCAACTAAGCTCCAAAGCTGACTTGCTTCGGGCAGGAATCGAACCCGGAACTCTTACCTCCCACGGGCATTACTCGTTCTTACTTTTGTACGTCCATTTTATTTTGTTTTAAACGGAAAAGAAACGAAATAAAGGCTCCTGTCTGGCGTTTTCATATCGAAAGAGAATTTTAAAGGCACTTTAGTTGATTTAAGTTTCAGCGAGTTTTAAAAGACATTGAAATATTTTTACCTTTAGTGAATTCTTTTGTTAAATGTTGTTGGAAATATTTTACTTGATTGAATACTTTAATTACTCTCAAGTTTACTTTTCAGTGTTTATTTAATTGTCTAACTGATAATATAATAACTGGTGATATAATGTCTACCCCAATCTCATCTGAAAAAGAAACTGAATAAAATAGTTGAAACACAAAAACCTTTAACATAAAAGAGGGAATATAGAGTCCTTTTTAAATCCAGTTGCATTGGACTGCAACACAAATCCTTATTTAACTTTCAACTAGCGACGAAAGTCACCACTAACTACTGCTAATCTGTTTGAAGGATTGTGTGTGTACGCTCATCATTAAAAATATCTGACTATTAAAGATCAAATACAATTTAATCTATAATAGGGGATCGGACTGGGTAAAGAAAACGACATTCTATTTTGTCCGTCAGACAGGTAATACATAAATATTAGACACGTATTTTTTGTTTTATCAAAATATCAAAAAGTTACTTATTAAGAACTCATTAAAGTTGGAGAATGGGGGCTTACTACGTCACAAGTGGGTATAAAACTTACCTACATGTGACGTCATGCGCCATTTCAACTCAATATATCTCCGTAATTTTATGACCACGTGAAAAAAGAAAAAATACGTGTCCAATATTTTTCAATAAGCTACCCGACGGACAAAAAAAAATTGGATTATCCCCTATTGTTTTAATCCCTACACAGCTAAGGTAGGGAATACTCGTGATTCTGTAGGGCCACGTCCATCACAAGGCGGTAGAAAACTTCAAAGAAATTCTGTACAGACTGTTGTTAGTTTCCCAAAAGACTTTTTTAATACAAGGTTAATGTAAATACTTTACTTTAAATACCTCCATGATCCTTGTACTATATACAATGCATCTATCATAACGATGTTATTGATGCGATTGCGATGTATTTTAATATTATAAGTATAGTTTATATGTTGGTGGTAGTCTCTGAAACTAGTCATCCTATTTCAAAAAATCTTTCGCTGTTTGAAAGCTACACTATTGCTTATGTGCACTATGTTTTGCGTTAAAACAACAAAATTTCAGCAGTTACCTTATAGTTTGTCTACTGACCCGGCTCTGCTTGGCACTCTTGGCTTTTTTTCGATTTGGCAAAAATGTAGTTTTCTTAAGCATATTTCGTAAGTTTTATGGTAACGTGTTGGACACGTTATCCTTCCAGAATAAATTGTTTAAATGACGCTGAAAACTGTTGTGCAGTTTAGTAGAAAAACGCGGTCACACGGACAGACACAAAAAGGCTGAAAAAGTGTTAATCCTTCTACCAGCTATTTAATATATTTTGATTGTAGAAATCAAGGTACCATGACTAGAAATCTCAAAACAAAACACAGACATATCCATCTACCAACCCAAGTATACATTGCAATTTTTTTCGACCGTCCTAACTTCTCAACTCAAAAGCACTTTGTTTTACTTAAGCCAGGGTTAACTTGAACTTTAGCTATCTACTATTAGCATAAAGTTTACAAAGACGCTGCAAAGTATTAAAGTTTCCTTGAAATTGATAAGGCTCCTACTACCAGATTTTAACGGAGCTCTTTATAAATTTATTACCCAGAGATGAATCTCTTTAGCATAATTTTTAAGTTTTTTTTGGCAAGTGTATGGGGATTCATTTCAGTGTTTTGAGCTGGTATGTAGTAACCTTTTTTTACGGGTTTATTGTAATTTTTATCGTAAGATCTTTAAAATATATGTAACTAGCTGTGCCGCGCAACTTCGTCTGCGTCACATTTTCCCTGTTTTCACAACATTTTTCATTGCTGCTCCGCTCCTATTGGTCGTAGCGTGATGATATATAGCCTATGTTACTTCTTATACCTGCAAAAATATGTGTACAAAGTTTCATGATGATCGGTTGAGTAGTTTTTGCGTGAAAGCGTAACAAACAAACTTACTTTCGCATTTATAATACTTGTATTAGTTAGGATTACGGGCTTATAGCACGTTGGATTTTCTTCTTTAGAAAGAAGTGGTGGGTGTGGTGAGCAGCGGTGGCCCTGTGGTGGCAGCCCCGACTTACGAGCAGTAAGCCGTGGGTTCGATCCCAGGCAGGCGCATTACTTTGCGTAATTTATTTCATCACCGCTGCAAAAACGGTGAAGGAAAACATCGTGAGGAAACCGGCATGTCCTAGAACTAAAAATTCGAAGACATGTGACATCTACCAAACCGCACTGGGCCCGCGTGGTGGATTATAGCCCACTCCCTCTTTTAGAGAGGAGGTCTGAGTCCCAGCAGTGGGAACATTATAGGATGATGATGATGATGATGAAAGGATTGGTTGAAATGCAAAAGTCCTCGTACATAGACTAAGTAAATGTGTCTGAATTTAGATAGAACTGGCCGGGCTGCTCTCGGCAACCAGCACAATGTCGTCGGCAAACGACATTCACTAGGAAGCCCCCTTTCGGCCGCCATAGCAACTGAGTTTCGCAACCAGTTGTGAAAAAGGAATTTTTATTATTTCTTGGCAACTAGTTGCGATGGAAGTTTTTTTTTTACTTAATCGCAACCAGTTGCTGCCTCTTCCTTGATATCCGAAGTAAGAGCGTCCATTATCACCAGTAAGAGTTAAGTTCTTAAAGCCAACCCTTGATGTAACCCGAAAAGCGCATTGATGCTGCCCCTAATGCAGTATCATTGTTTACATTCTTTTTTAAATTAAAATAATATTATCATAGATGTGAAGACTCTTTCCCTATACGCTCATAGAAGACGACGCGGGCGGGACGAGCTGAACAAACCCAGTGATTCACATTATACAGGACCTGGATTCACATAATAACTGTGAGTCATCAGGAGAGGCGTTTACCCAGCAGAAAAATGACGAAGAACCCAAATCTCACAGTCAGGCATTTCCTTCACCTTAAAAAGGAGAACATCAACAATTCTGTAAACAAACACCTATTTTTAAAGCAACACATAATACTTTTGCTATCTTAGCCATAAACTCCGAAGGGTATGTTTAAACCCTTTCCGGGCTAATCCACCGTTGCCATGGCAACAGCCCTTAAGGTTATAATGACCAATTAATTAAATCTCTCTCTTTAAGCCAAAGCCCCCAAAAATATGAAGGGATGATGATCAAAGGAGCTTTTAAAAAGTTTTGTCAGAATTAATTTAATATTTCTAAGCAATTAAATAGAGGGAATCAATTTTGAAGTGCCTCAATGAGTTTGGTACTATGTATTTTTCACACCTTGTGATCTTTTGTTGGAAATAAAATGTAAAACGATCAAATAGACACAGGATTGAGGACTGTTTGTTTTAAATCCTTATTTATACAAAGATTATTACGTTCTAACGAAAGTTTTACTTTTGTGTACACTATGTTTACACTGTTTTATAGTTTTATTAATATCACTGTTATTCACAGACAGGATTGTTTGCTAACACTGTCACTTATTTATCGGAATACAGTGATGCTATTTCACTACATATTCACACGCTTCAAAGGATTTAGATAATTTTAAAACAATTTTAATTACGGAGCCGATGTTTACTGTGGCACTAGCGCCATCTGTCCCCCTACTTTTCTTTCTTTCTTTCCGACTGACGTGATAACTTGCACGACACTCTAGACTAATATGAAAAAGTTTTCGCGAATCATTAAGGATAGGAATAAGGGAATTTGCCTTGACTAAAGAAGCTACTTGGAATTTATGTAATGAAGTAAGGGATTTCATCAAACGCTCATTCGCGATGTTGTATTTACCGATATTCACGTAACTTTTATAGGCGACGAAGTCCGAGGTAGCGCAGACCATCTCAGGAGTGACAACGCGTTCAGCCCATAAATTAAATTGCCAGCGACGAGCTGCGAGATCGACTACCATCTCATCGTAGTCGGTTAAATCCTGCTCATCATTCAACGTCATTCCAAAGTCGATTTCATCGAAGACCAGAGTCAATCTTGTAAGAATATCAGGTAGAGAAGCTTCCCCGAAATGGAAAGAGCGGTTAAATAGCCGCAGAATGGAATACTCGGGGTGATGCTTGTTTTTTGAATAATGAACGAGAGAGAGCATATCCCTCTCTTCCTTTGGATAGTGGGACCTCAAAGCTAATAGTAGTATCTCTAACATGGTCTCCTTGGTAGCGTCGTGAGTCTGATACCCGGGAGCCAGCTGTGATACATATTCTTTGTATACTATCGTGTCACGTACTACTTCATCCAGTCTTAGGAATTTGATTCCTGCACGCCAAACATCTGAAGCGTGATTGTCCTGAAGAAAGAAGCGACTCCAGTCCTCACGTAAGCGGAGATCCGTCACTCTTTCATAAATGGCACAAGTCGGATTCATCGGAGCATCCAATCTGGTTCGTTCCGAACGACGTCCAACGGCGCCCTTAAGAGGTTCCATACTTCCATAATTGGACTCAAGAAACCTCTTTATCTCTTCGCCTTTGTGCTCTCTCAGTACACACTGAGAGAGAATGAATTTTGCGGCGTCTCCCGCACCTGAGTTTGAAGCCCCTTTTAGTAAGTTGAAGACGTTCTCACCGGCAACCATACCAATCCACCACTCTTCAACACTGTGCCAGAGCAAGGGAGAGAAGCGTTCGAGAGCTATTGAGGTAACTTTGGCGCGTTCCAGAAATCTACCAAGCCAGAATTTGTCGGGCGAGACCTGGGCGCATAACTTCTTTCGTGATATAAATTTCGCAGTACAGGAGTTGAAATTGGCAAGTATTTTTTGAACAAACATTCCATAGGAAACATTTCCAAGTAGGAATTCAACGACCATTCTAGCCGCATGTCCAGAAGGTGAAGTTATATTGTCACACAGAGAAAAAGGTAAGGGGAACTTGGCGAAACGGAAACCATTTTTCTTCGCTTCATCAGCCCTGAGGCGGTCATAGGCGCCCATAAGCCCTTTTGAATGAATCAAGAATTCCGTAATTTTAATGGCGTACGTCTCGAACATAAGCAGCTCATTTTTGTGAAGGTCAAGATTGAGCTCGTTAGTTAAGAAGTACAGGTGTGACAGTTTGGTTCGAATTAAAAGTCGTGAATCGAAGAAGGTACATCCCATAAGCTTTGAGACTTCAACTTCAGGGAAAGGGAATTCCGCTTTGTTCAGAGCCTCTCCAGTGAAGAAGCTCATCACGAAGTTTCTCTTCTCCCTCAGCATCGCGGTGATATAACCCAGTACTCTCGCGGGCTCATTCCAATTTATGGTAAAGAGAGCTATTTCAGCAGAGCATGGACTTGTAGGTCCATAGGTAATGTAATCACAGATTCGAAAACGTGAAGTGAGAAAGTTGCAGAATAGGATAATATCGCTAACCCCTTTCGGAGCATCGTACTCATCCTTCAATGCATACATGTTCCTTCAAAACGTTTCACACTCACTGGGGGTGAGGCTACGCATAGGAACTCCTTCGCTGGGGAAATCCGCGACGAAACGGGTCTCCATGATGTCGCGACCAAGCGTGTAGGGTTGAGGAAAGAACTGGCCATTCTCCGGCAGAGAGTATAGTTCGAGACCTCTTAGAGCAGAGAAAAGGCGATGAGACAAAATTGAGGCTCAAGGGATCACACGATCACGCGATCCTCAGTCGCGTGATCGCTTCGTACGTCCGAAATAAAAGCGTATTTGCGGCCAGCGACAAAGTGTGGGATTATATCCTCCAACTTAGTGACGCGACTATTAACGTATGTGATGTTCGGATACTGGATCCCGTCCGCGAGAGGACGTGGATCGAATGTAATTACGTAAGGACGGACTTTTTCATTGGCAATTAGCGCACTGGCCCATCCTAAGCCAGGAGAGGCTCCGACATACACTATGTCAATGTTAGGACGAATCATTGGATGCATGATGCTATACAGCTTCTTCTGCCCGTCATCATCTAAATGATTGAGCGCGGCGAGAAGGAGCGAGCTTACGTCGTTGCTCCTAGGTAGTGGGAAATCGCCACACCACTCACCCCCGAAGGAGATGAACCTACCTGGATGAGTAAGACCACATATCTCAGTCGCATGTGTCCACACGGAGGAATTGAAAATCGATTCACGCTCCGCGCCACACCATCTGTAATTGCTTAGTGTAGCTAGTCTCTCACGGATAGTGTTGCATAAGCGTATGCGTTCCACATTTCCGTACATAACGTTTTGTACGAAATCGTAAAAGCGAGAAGCATTCCAAGTACTGGAATCGATGGATCTACAATCAAAGAGTAACCCACTCTTGACGCATTCCTCGATACTACTATCAGCTTCAGTGCTACGATCGACTACGATACATATTGAGTCGCCATAACCTAAACTGAACCATAGTCGCTCACGCTTTTCTGGGCTCACGTTCGAGTAATTGTAAATGTTCTTGTTTTCTAGAGTAATTCCCAATACGCCATACTGCTTGGGACTCATAATAATCCACAGTAGTTTCGCATCGTGTAGTGTTTTCATGCGTCTTTGAATGTCAGAGAGAAAAGAAAAAAAAATACTGTCTGTGTTGTGGTAGTTGTCTATGCAACTCTATCTTCTCTCTGAGTGCTGACGTTAAGCAGAATAAACCGGTTCGTTTGAAATTAACTGAATTATGTTGTTTTAATATTTCCGTGCATGATTAAATAATTTGAGGTAATCAACCTTAGCCAAAGGGTAGGTGGAACCTATAGCTATAGCTTGAAGTCTGTCTTCCCGTAGTACCAAGACAAGAAGGTATATTTAAATGTAACATTATATCCATATAAAGCGCTTTAGTTACTCGCGGTCGGTCATGTATTACTAATGCTGCTCCAAAGTGCATGATACTCCTTTGAACACAACTCGACCTGGAGCGAATGCCGCTAGCTTTCTGCAAAATAATATTTAATGTGGGTTTCTGACTACACTTTAATTTAATGTACTAAAGATAGAAATATGGTAAGTTTTTCGTCTATACATCTATACAAATAAATAAAATTGAAGTGTTTCTTTGTAATGTTAAAATAACTGCTTTTTACTACATGCATATGAATGTATATACGGTACATATACCAAAATAACATTATTAAAAATTTTTGTCTGTCTGTCTGTTTGTTCCGGCTAATCTCTGCAACGTCTGGACCGATTTTGACCGGATTTTCACTGGCAGATAGCTGATGTGACTGATGACATGAATTTTATTTTAATTAAAATAAAAATGCAAAAAAGAAAAATAAACTAAATAACTTTTTTGTTAAATTCCACGCGGACGAAGTCGCGGGCACAGCTAGTACTCAATATAAAAGCAGGAGTATTATCTTACTGAGAAATTCAAAGTATTGATTTCAATTAAACCAATGTCTCTCAGTTTTGAGAACGAAAAAAAGGAGAATATTTTCGGACTGTAACCGGCAAGAAACTGCATGTAGTTTTTTTTTTATATTTAAAAATAATGTATTTTTACTTAGGAAACTGTCCGGTTGATCAACTGGCCTTGTGCCTGGTTGATGGGAATAGGTTCCCCCTTTTTTACATGGGGATAAAACATATCTGGCGAATTATGGGTGTACCATAGTTACACTTCAAACTTTTATAAGGCGACCTCATTGTCTTTAGCAGGGTATAAAATCAGACCTGTAAATTGTGACACTGAACCTTGCACACCAAGCACTGCTTACGACCACGAAACCAACTCGACATGCGATATAATAAAAAAGCACTCTCAGATTTAATCACATTTACCGCATAACGAAAACCAGAGAGAAAAGAATTACAAGGAAATAAAAATATGTCTTATTTTTGCATTTGTATGTTAAAATGATTATAATTAGTCCCCTCTTTGTTCAAGCCGGCTTTACACACATAATTCCTAAGAAAAACAAGCCGTTTCACCAATTAGTCGTGTTGGGAAACGGTAAAAATGTAATAATTCAATTTTAACAGCGTGTTCAGGGCATTATTGTTATATAGCCATCAGAAATGTAACGGAAACTATATTAAAATAAATGAAGGAACAAAGGGCTTTGTTTTATTAGTTTTTTAACGTTTTTTTGTGTGTTTATTTGTGAGTAGCTTTTTTCTGTAAGGTTTTTCTGATATCAATTAATATAATAATTAAAGGAACGTGGTCGAGGCGAAAGGAGTATGAAGATAAGAATAGCGTTTTGTAGTTTCTGCCCACCCCCATGAGAAAAAGGCGTCAGGCGTATGACGTATGTGTTTCAAATAACAAGTACGAAAGTATTGGTAATATCACCATTACGTTTAGCATCACTAGAGAGGCAATTCCTGTATTTTTAGGAATTAATTAATTAGAGTGCAGTTAGTTTAAAAAAGAACTTCATTATTAACGTACATTAGCTTTCAGGACTGGATGCAAAAAAATGGCAAACTGCTTGTCAGTACTTTACTGAATAGAGATGAAGACTAGGTAAAGAAAACGAAATTCTATTTTATCCGTCAGACAGGTAATACAAAAATATTACACGTATGTTTTGTTTTATTCAAATATAAATATTAATTTTATTATTAATATTTTATATTGTATTTTACATTTTAAATAGTTATTTGGTTTATGTTTTATGTATTCAATTCTCTCTTTTTCTTTTACACACTATGTCTGCATCTCTTTTTTTTAAATATCTCCTTTCGCAGGTATGCTGGAAGAGATTTCTTTAGAAATAAGCATTACCTTTGTACCTATTTTCTGTTCCTTTCTTCTTCTTTGTATTAAGTGTGTACATAAATTGTTAAATAAATAAAATAAATAAAAAAATACTTAGTTAAAACTCATTAATATTGGAGAGTGGGGGCTCACTACGTCATAAGTAGGTATATAAATTAGGTAGGTACATGTGACGTTATGCGCCATTTCAACTCAATTTATCTCCGTAATTTTATGACCACGTGAAAAAACAAAAATACGTGTCCAATACTTTTCAATAATCTACCCGACAGACAAAGAAAAAAAAAAAATGGTGATCACCCCTATTGTCTGGTATTGAGTTTGATATTAAGCGGTTATATCATCTGCTGCTTGGTTCTGTAATACTTCGAAGGCTTTATCGAGGACATACATAATCAGTGTACCTATTGTGCCTGTCAACCACAGATATGGTTGTAAAATGTCATGTGCCTGTAATTTTCCTGGTAATAATACCTTACACACTGGAACACAAACTGGAAAGTCGGTGCAAAAATACGTATGTGGTTATTATATTCTACTAGCTGCTACAGCTCGCGTGGAAATTTTATGTATTTTTAGGGTCATATGAACCTTTTTCTTTCTTGAATCATTCTGTCTGTCAATGAAAACCGCATCACAATACGTTGCGCAGTTTAAAAAGATTAATCGTACAGACGGCGCGAAGTGACTTTGTTTTTATCCGACTACGGCGAAGAAAAAGGAGACTTTTGATTGTTCTCACTTGTTCGATTAATTAGTTCGATCGTCAAACTACTGAGAATTTCAGTAGTAGTTCCTCGGTCGAACAATTGAGAAGAAAAATTCTCACTAGTTCGACGATCGAACTAGTGAGAACAAACCTATAATTCTCGTTTTACTGTGTACCAAATGTTTCCTGTATTATATAGATATTTAAATTATTCTTTCGAATTAACAAAGCCTAAATAATAAAAAAAATAGTGCGTGGAGTCCCTCCGCGCGGAAGAAGTGAAACTTCGTAATACTACACGCATGCGTTCGAGTGCCACGCATTCACTCTCGTTATTTTATTGAGCTTCTAAATTATTCTACTCATGGAAATTGAGCGAAGGCTGGTCACATTGAAGAGTCGAATGCATGACTGTTTGCACGCCATCTTGCGTACCTAGTAGAACTATGTAGTCACAAATCTTGTAATATTGCCATCTCTTAGTGAGGGTACTCCCTTTCTTCTCCTAAAATCGTTTGTCCGAAAATCATTATCCATAACACGTTTGCTATAAACTTAAATAACCATAATGTTCAAAATCCCGAAATTTTGTTTAACATAATTATCTTTAGTTCGAAAAGTATTCTGTCATAATATCAAGTACTATAATTATTGAATCTCCTAATTTTACAAGACCTAAAGTCATATGTCCTAAGTATTGTGTTAAATAATGTGTATTATTCCGAATGTTCATTTAAGTATAATATTTTTTTTAGTCCTAAAACATTTGCTAAAAATTAGGTTTTACTGACAGTAACGAATCGCTGTAAATCCGACTCCACGCAGTCTTGTCTGCCCTACCCCTAGAGTGTAATTTAAAATCGCGTAGGCGCGGAGGGGCGAGGCGGCCCGTGAGTTCAGGAGCAGGTGGTTGTAACACTCGCCGCCGCGGCTGAGGCTGGCCGGCCGAGCCGGCCAGCAAGCCGAAGCTGCGGTGGTGAGCGTTAAACCCATCTGCGACGATAAACTCGCGAGGGTCCGCCGGAGCGCCGCAGCGCCGGAGCCGTGACAGAAACCATGCCTGCTGCATGTTGCATGCTTGCATGATTGCTTGCATGCTGCATGCTGCGTGCTTGCTTGCACGCTGCATGCTGCGTGCCTACTGCATGCTTGCTTGCAAGCTGCATGCTTGCTTGCATGCTGCATGCTTGCTTGCTTGCTTGCTTTACAAAAACCACATGTTCACAATCAACTGCTTTATTGAGTACATGTATAAAATATTTATTTATGTATAAAAAAAAAATGTTCTAAGAATATTATTATTATAAATAAACATTATGTAATTTAAATTTAGGACTTATAACTTTTATAGAAAACATTTTTATGTCTTTTGTATATTTTTGATTGTAATATTTATGACAAACGGATTTAGGTCATATTATATTTAGGGATTTCAATTTTATGGCATGTGATATTATGTGATGTTAAGTTCGGGTGAATTATCATTCGGACAAATGATGATTAGGACAAAAAAAGTTATGGCACCTTAAATTATGGATAAAAAAGTTAGGTGACACAATAGAGAACCCTTAGTGAGTTTTAGAAAATATTCCATACTCCATGGTAGCATAAGAAGTTTCACTTCAAATACCCATTTAATATTTACATGATGATAGTTTTTTGGCTGTATCTATAATAAAATATTATTTGAAGCTGGAATAAAAGTTGCACTTATGCATTCAACAGAGAATTGAATCGGTACGTATAAATCAAGCTTAACTTAAAGTTTTGTGACTGATACGCACAAATTGCTCAGATAATAGTCTTTGACTTAAGTATCTGCCGTGACTGTTGTTCGCAGCTAGTCCGCAATTTTTCCCTACTGATCTTACCGAACCTTAACTTATAGTTTGTTACGTGGGTTAAAATACTTTTCATGACTTATGTTATGACATATTCTGTCAAAATATAAATTCAGTAGATAACGGATATTAATAGTCACTTTTAATAACAATACTAATGAAAGTGATCATTAATATAGGATTTGGCAGAGCTGTACCTCATAGCATGACCACGTTTCGCTATGTCTATGGTTACGTCCCATGAAATAAGGGGCGAGTCTATTGCCAGCAACAACCGAGCAAAGAAAATAAAAATATAATACTTTTTTAAACAAGAGAGGTCAGTTAAAATTCAAGAAAACCAGTGAAAAAAGCTTATAACTTGACTAAACAAAAGACAGTCATCGCAGGTGGGCCGGAAATCCTCATTCGTACAAATTCGGCTAAAGGCTATAAAAATTAGCCAACGCCATTTTAATTATGCCTGGTTGCATATTTTATTTGTGACTGCGTGTGAAAGGGGTTCATATATTGAGGATACTTTTGAGAATTTATTCGAATGCCAAACTAAATTTTTGAAACGGATTATATTTTACCGTGCATTTTTTTGGTGCAGCAAAATATGTCTATGATATCTCCTTTGTTATATAATAATATAATAAAGTAGTAATGTTGGTCAATCACTCCTTTTAAAAACCATAACGTACATAAGAAAAGGCTAGGCAGATTATGATAATAAAGAGTTTACTGATGGCATCGGACAAACTTGAAATATACATACACAGGCATTAAATATTTTATTATCCACCTCATTGCCTTTCAGGACAATTATTAATAAAACATATTTATGTTGAAGTACTTATCCAAAAAGTATTTTTTTTTTTAATATAAATGTTTAAATATGAAATTATTGCGGAAAGGCAAAATATTTAACAATTCAAAAGATTTTTGAGACCAGATTCGTGTGCCGAACCGTAATGTTGCCATAAAAAATAACGGCTCTCTGTTTCGACTGCGTTTGACGTAACGATGTGACATGGAAAACGTATTTTCACGTTTTTTTTTTTCGTATATAATGAACCAACAAGCCGCAGGATGAAATTTTAATTTCATTTTCGCCGAATTACTTTTTTAATGAGTTCTTGCAGATGATAATTGGGCGTTCAAGTATTAATGTGTTGTAATTAATTAGTTTTCATGTGTTTTCTGTTCTTTTTTCCGGTTATTTTAACTTAGCTTGGCTTTGGTGTACAAACAACTCGTTTATTGCCTCTTATAACACTTCTTGACCCAAATCCATGGATTCTTCTTCAGGTAACAAAATTACCACACAAATTGTCTCATATAATAGGGATGATGACTGGGTAAAGAAAATGAAATTCTATTTTGTCCGTCAATCAGGTAATACAAAAATCTTAGATACGTATTTTTGTTTTATCAAGTTAACCCAAAAATACTTACTTAAAACGCATTAAATTTGGAGAGCGGGGGCTCACTACGTCACAACTAGGTATAAAATGTACTGATCCGTGACGTCATGCGCCATTTCAACTCAAAATATCTCCGTAATTTTACGATTACGTGAAAAAAGAAAAAATACGTGTCAAATACTTTTTGATAATCTAACCGATAGACAAATAAAAAAAAAAGAGTAACCATCCCTATTGTCGTATTGGGCTGGTGATCTGGTCGCAAGTATTGGTGCTGAGTATCTTGGGTTCTATTCCTGTGTCGGGAATAGTATTATAGGATTTTGCTCTAAATAAATAAATAAAAATATTTATTTTCAAGTGACATCTTCTCATAACGTAAGTAACAGTTTGCTTACAAAACTATGTTAGTGGATCTTATAATTAACCATGGAGTTTCTTGCCGGTTCTTCTCCAAAGGAAACGACAAACCCGAACCGCGACGTTTTATAAATGCCCATGTAAAATAAAATATTTATATTTAGATTTTGATTAATAGATATAAGTCAACATTAAGCTGCTAAGCCCTTATTTGTTACCTGAGCTTTGACTGGCAAATTGGGAGTATAATAAACTATACAGAACTATACGGGTATTGTAGGTGTGATGCTTTCATTTAAAATAAGCATACTATGACAACATCCTATTGAAATCTTCATCCCTAAAAACCCAACAAGTAAAAAGAAAGGCACCACAATAATGAGTAACCCTGTCTAACCAAATTCGGAACAAATGTTATCAAACTCCGAGATCCATCGCCGTCGCAAACATTCCTTATTTGCGCTCAAACTAATGGAATATCGGAATATCGAGTGCACATAATGCAGTGTAATGCGTCCCGTGTACGTCGTGTGTTCGTCCGCTGTACCTGTCGTATACTAGCCGGATAGGTACCTGTCGTATATGAGCCGTACGCCCGGTGCATTAGTGCTGTGATGAATGAACTGCATTCGATATTAGGTTTCTGGGCTAATAAAAGGGTGAAGTTAATGTATGAGAGTGGTGTCATGGAGCGTCTTTGCAAGTATTCAAGATATATCTACACACAGGTACCTGTTTTAGTTGATTCAATAACAAAATTGCAGTAAATAAATTGTAAAGGAGATCACCCAGCCTCCATACATTTTTGGACTAATTTCAAAAGTACCACAATAACAAAATATCTGTGATCACCCAGATTGGGCTAGTGTTTTTTCGCCAGCCGACTGAAATAAACGCGACGATGATCTCAGATACCTATTTTGTGGTCGAAAAACTTCTCGGTGAATTGACTAACGACTTAGGTGTAATAATAAAAAAAATGTTTATTATGTTATGCTCTATTCAAATATTAAGATCGTTTGTTGTCACACTTTTTGCGCGGTTGAAAAAGCGCTCATCTTTACCAACAGCACTAGTTACCAGTTTACCCAGTGTAAGTGCAAACTAGTAACTCCTAAAAATCATACAATATTATACTGCTGGGAACCGATCACTTTTCCGAATTTTGTTTTCTCGAATTTCATTTTTCTGAAAACTATTGACCGACGTCTCTATTGCCATATGCGTTATTTGACATATTATTATTAGATCATCGAAGTATAATATATCATGTGTCATAAGAACTCTCTCTCAGTCTCTTAAGAACTTTTTTCATTTGCCATATATTCACCACACCGAAACAACATTTTACGGAATATTATTTGGTCACAAAAATATAGCCGGTTACTTGATAGCATTTTCATTAATAAATAAAAAAATCTCATAAAAAGGGAATATGTTGTGGCTACAAAATTTAGTGACAGAAACAAATCGCTGCAAAACCGACTTCACGCAGTCTTGTCTGCGCTACCCAGAGAGTGTAATTTAAGCCCGCGTAGGCGCGGAGGGGTGGAGCGGTTTGAAAGCCCGCCGCCGCGGCTGATTCGCCGGCCAGCAAGCCGATGCTTGGTGTGCGTTAAAACCATCTGCGATGATAAGCTCGCGTGGGGCCGCCCAAACTCCGCAGCACCGGAGCCGTGACAGAAGCAATGCTTGCTGTGCATGTTGCATGCCTGTTTGCAAAATAAATATAGTGTTATGGTTTAATGAATATTTGGAAACATAATACTTTGAACAAATGTTATTTCGGCTGAGTGTAACTAAGGTAAAAAGTTGTTCGACCAAATGAAATGCCGGAGTGACGAATAAAAATCGAATTGATAATAGGTCAACTGATACAGTGGCAGACGTGACTTCCATGAAGTAAAAAAAATGAACGAAAATATTTGAAACGGTTTAGGTGAAATGAAATCCAGTCAAACGTTTTTCGAGCTTATGAAAGGTAACCTACATTTCTTATTGTGTATTAATTTATTACGACTGACTCTACGTATAATAAGTAACAATTTCAACTAGCAAATAAGAAGAAAACTAAAACTAAACTAGACTAAAAAGCTTATGTAGCTATGACATAATGAAACGAAGTCTCGGTTTAGTTAACTCGAGCTAAAAATTTGGTTGTTTTTCATCTAGGTAGGAGGCAGCGCCCTCTTCAGGCCGCTAATTAGTGTAACCTTAATTGAAGAGTTGACGACTCATGTTGTCAAGAGATATTCGTCTGCCAAAAATGTGCTTTGATAAAATCTAGCTCTGTAGAGATAAAAAGGCTGATTATGACAGCAATAGGAGATCGGACTGGGTAAAGAAAACGACATTCTATTTTGTCCGTCAGACAGGTAATACAAAAATATTAGACACGTATTTTTTGTTTTATCAAAATATCAAAAAATTACTTAGTTAGAACTCATTAAAGTTGGAGAGTGGGGCTTACTACGTCACAAGTAGGTATAAAACTTGCCTACATGTGACGTCATGCGCCATTTCAACTCAATATATCTCCGTAATTTTATGACCACGTGAAAAAAGAAAAAATACGTGTCTAATACTTTTCAATAAACTACCCGACGGACAAAGAAAAAAAAATAGGATTATCCCCTATTCGCATATGAATAATCTATTAGCGTACCATGCCGCACAGTACAGCGACGTGATACTATATGTCGGATCCAGTCATTATTACGGACAGAAAATGGCATCAATCGGCAAGTGCGTCAAAGGTGACCTACTTACCAGTCTACCCACACCTAAGCGCGCTTTTACAGGGTCGTGATGTTTCGAGGTCGCTGCGAGGAGGACAGTCAGTGTCTGATCGCGGTGGAGTCAAGACGTCCCGGAACTGTATCCCGATCCATGGTGCCTAATGTTATTGAGTTGGATTGTAAAATCAAATAATTTGTTAGTTCGATAGAAATTGTGTACTGTGTGTAGTGTGTGTTTTCATAGCACGAAACCCATGTTCTGTCCACATGATAACCGAGTCTAACGATTTTGCCCCTGAACGGAAATAAAATCACCTCACTACGACATAAAGGGTGTAAAATACCTCTTAACGAAGCCGAAAGGCACTGGTTCTCCCTGTCATTGCGATCATTTTTTTGTTCTACACCATACCTGGGAACCTTCTAGTTACGGAGATATTAGGGGCCAAAGTTCCAACTTTATGACAAGTATTTTTTTAAATACAAGTTTTAAATGTAAGATTTTTACTTAAAACACCTCCACGATCCCCATACTATTCAATCCGTCCATCAGCACAATGTTTTGAGTGCGTTACATTGAGTTCTACCACAAAACATGATTTTACACCCCCCAAAAAAAAGTCGTCTCCCAGCAATAATTTTTGCGTAAATTTACTTAGTTTCCTGTACTGAATGCTTGGTTGACGGCTTCGTGATGAGGTGATTTACGCGGTGTATATTTGTATCGATAACATTATCTACCTAGCCTTTTCCCAACTGTTGGGGTCGGCTTTCAGTCTAACCGATTGCAGCTGAATACCAGTATATTACATGGAGCGACTGGCTATCTGACCAACTAATACGTTGAACGAAAACATCATGAGAAAACCGACATAGAAACTGTGACATTCACCAATTTACTGGGTCCGCGTTTTGGATATGGCGCATACCTCCAAGGAACCCTGGGTCCTAGCAGTGAGAACATACCAATGCTAAAGCACTTCATACCGCTATTTCAAAATATTTGTGTCAAAAGCTATTGTACGTCTTCTGTCCACTCCTTTATAGGTGAACGTGAAGAGTATTATTACGTATTTAATATATTTACAAATTACAATTACGTACGGTACAGGTTATTTCTACGGATAAGTTCTGTGCTGGATGCAGTTCTAGTAATGCGTTAAGTTTGAGAGCCGCGGTGATACGCGAGGGATGGGGTGACATGGATAGTTTTAACATCGATAAAGTAAAACTAATAACTTTATTATCGTCAGGGTAACGAAGTTCTGTAGTCTGTTGTAATGTGTAGTGATGCGATAATTCGATAGGTAATGTCGATACTCTATGAAATACTGCAATAATTATTGTATTATTTGCCGTAATTAATTTCTGCCGCACTTGGTTGCTTGCTAAAGAATAAGTCAGGCTTTGTTTGTTGGGGTATTGTTCTTTGCATTAATAAATCACGACCTCCGTAAAAAGAAATAGGCTCTAAGAGCCTATCTATTTCGTAAATCTGCAGGCACCCGTGCTCAGTGAACAATATTATTATCAAATGACTATCGCAAAACAACCCCTTTAAGTTTCATCGACAACATTACATTTTCCTTACGTGACAGCACCTCACTAGTAGTTAATAGTAACTCGTCGTCTAACAGGGAACGTCTTTGCTCTCTTAAGACAATTTCCAGAAGTACGCGCCATTGCATTCAGTTTAAGTTCTAAGTTCTTAGTTTGCCACTATTCCGTAACTTAAAAACGAGGTAGATGCTAGAGTGAGTCCTATCTAGATTTTTTTTATATCTTCTGTTCTGATGAAGACTAGCCAGAAAGGAAGAATAATTACTAGATGTACCCAAGAACTACCGAAAAAATGACAAATTCAAACCATTTAATTTTATTAGGCCGTTAAAAAGAACGTACTTTGTAACGTCAAACTTTACACGGAAATAAAATTAAATCTAGCTGTCCCAATTCATACATATTCAGCCATAAGAGGTCCACTGCCTCTCTCCTTCAATCTTGGCCCCAACGACCATGTAATGTGCGTTTCACATCCAGTGGATTACCAGGACTTTCACCAGATCTTCGATCCACTCTGTGAGAAGTGGACCTACCTATCCAGGCATCACGATACACTGTTGCCACTCTAGAAGTTAACCATTATAATTTTTCCTAGAGAAAGATTGAATGTCAAATGTCATATCCCATAATATAATTTTATCATGAGAAGATTTGACAAGGTCTTGGAAATATTTAAGCAAACTGGTGAAAAAACAGTATGCTTATATATTATTAAAAATAAGTTCGATGCGAGTTAAATTCGAGTTTTATGCTATTCAGTAATGTCTGCAGCTGCTTTCTCTCGTATTCTTCATAAATAAGTCATAAAGGTGTCACTACTGTTAGTTGTTATCTTACATCTGCTGGGCAAAGGCTTCTCACCATGACTTCGAGTTCTTTTGATCCTGGACTAATGTAAGCCACACACTCTTCAACGAGGTCTGCCGCGACGCCGCCGCCCGCCGGCGCGATGCCGGCTGTCAGTGGCACTGATTTGCTATATTACAAGTTTTCATAACACTGGCTATCTACTTTTCACCGAGCTTTTTTCTGGCAATCACATCCCCTAAATTTCTACCAGAATAAGTCACCGCCGCATCTAAACGACGCAATATCAACACTGGTTTTATCTTCCCCGCAACTAATACAATATTATAGTGAAGCTAACCGTTCCCACGCCATTCCGAGTATCCATTGATTCTTTATTGAAAATACTTTGTTATCTCACATCTCACTTGACATTGTTTTCCAGTCTCAAGTCGTGAGGATTATCGGTAGTGAGGAGAGGATTTAAGTAGAAGGAGGATGGGAGATTTCATTTTATTACAGATGCTGAAAATATCTACAACGTGGCTGTACCACTTTGCAGCTTCGACGTGTTCATAGTTTGTATGTTGTGATGTTTACCTGTAATAAGAAAATTTGTGTTCAAGTGTCCTTCCTTAAATTATGTGCTCAACCCTATCATCCAGCATTTGATTGCCTTCATATTATGATAACAATATTTTGCGCTATTTTTAATATGTGACAGTTAGACCATTTTAACTATACCTAACCTAGATATTTAATGTAATTTGGTAACATTAAACTGCTTTCAAAATGTTAGCTATTTAATTTTAACCATTTAAGCGAATTTCGAACTGTAGCATTACCGTCATAACAGAATGTAGGTAATGAAATTGAATAGTTCGGATAAAGCCTGAAATTTTGATTAAAACAAATGCCTGATCGCCATCGAGTTATTTCGCGTTAACATTTATTCGCAGATTTTTCGTCCAATACCGAAAATAAGTAACAGTCGCGATTTTTCGCGATTATATTATGAGACCTATTTCATCAAAAAATTTTAATTACTAACCACACCTGTTTTTCCTCAAACAATAATGTATTTTTAGACGTAAACTTAGATTTAAATCACTTCTTCAATCATTGGGTTGTACCAACAACATAAAAAATTTACATCGTCCTAAAATCTGGTTCGAAAGTTACGGATTTCCGTTCATGTGAGAAAAACACCACAAGTAAAGATTGTCTCAGATATTAATTGCATCTAATTCTAAATCGCATCTCACTGACTCAGTTTAATTGAACGCATAAATTGTTGACACAATACCGCAATTAAATTCCGAATTTCCAAGAATGTCGCACGCTCTTTTTTTTAAGCCGATACTGTCCCACTGCTGGGCAAAGGCCTCCCCCATTTCATTCCACGAACTCTATTCTCGCCCGCTCCATACTATTTAAAATATTTCATCGGCGGTTTTGTTAGCCCGTCTGCACTCAACGTGACCGTTTCAAAGTAAACAGGAATTTTATTCAAACGTCAAACACAATTCAATAAATGGTTGGATTTTGATATCTACATTCTGTTTGTCTTGGCTCGGACAAATATTGCTGTATTTGTGTGAATATTGTGTACTACTTCAAATCCACTCAAGTCAGGAGCCAGATACCAAATACTAACCACTACTAGATTCAATTTGTAAATCTATGTTTACTAGATGCATATAAAATACACAATCCAACCTTACCTGAGGATGAAGCGTCCACGAGACCTTCCGCTCCCAAGGGGTTCTAGGCTTGCTATCAGTATTACGTCTTGCCGAAATAAAGACAACGTTCTTCTTCACAGTTGTAGCCCATGGGATGTTCAATTTCAGATAGTAACCTCTGGTACAGACTGAGGATGGAGTAATTACTTAATGGAGCTGTGTGTGCCTGTCGTTGCTTAAATTCTTCATAAATCTGGAGAACCCAGTTTTTCAGTCCAAAGCTTTGTAGCGATTCCTTTCTGGGACGATTTTGAACATTGTTTAATCCCCCTACTTTTGTGGAGACATGATGACAGGCTCCAAATAGCGCGTACCATACTTGTATCCTGTCGCACTAGATAGATGAGATAGCACAGTGATGTCGAAACATCAGGGTTTTAAACTTGGTCACCATTGTATGGCAAAGACTCATGATTCATGAATCGACTGCTTTTTTTTACGTTTTCGCATTCAATTTTATGTTTTGGACCTAGAGTTCCTTTTTTTATTATTATCACGTCGAGGTCACCAATGAAGACCATCGGTTGTGTTTTGTGTCGAGAGAAACTACCTGATTCGTTGGTAATAATTTGTAATACAATGAAAAAGTGTGTACAGACTGATTAGACCGAATGTCTAATGTCTTCTTCGTTGTTACTCGAGGGATTAGGAGCCAGCCACACAATTACTGCACTACTGCCTTTAGGTTCAACAATAAACGTTTACGAGTCTATAGTATAAAGATACCGTCATCATCTCAGGTTGGCTGGAAAGCGGCCTACCCCCAGCATAGCCACAAAGACAAGTACAATACCTGCAACTCATTATCATCATCTGCTTAGCCTTTTCCCAACCAAGTTGGGTTTGAATTCTAGTCTAACTGTATGCAGCGAAATAACAGTACAGACAGCTTCATTAAGTTCTTACCCCCCTAAAAGACATGTGCGTTCAAATCCGCGTCGGGCACAGTTGGTTTTTGTATCTTGCAAAAACATTTTATTATAGTGAGTTTATTGTTTTAATGAAAAAATAAGTTTAAAGTATGTATTTTTCTTTGAAATTCTGTTTTTAATAATGATTTTTTAATAAAACGTTAATACTTATATTATTGGGTATAACGACAAGCAATAATGCGCTTAACATTTACACATTCATAAGGTATAAGTAGTCCGGAGGTTTCAAGACCGCTGGACGTGCATGAGGTTGAAGGATCAAATCCTAGGTGTGACATTCGCTTTTTGCCATGAATGATGTTTTTTTTTAATTTTAAAGAATGTTTCTTTTTTTTAGTAATATATGTATTTAAGAAAAATAAAATACTTTAATAATGTGTTAAATAATAAAAACTGTTTATTTTTGCTATTATTTAACACAAACTTTGATCTGATTTTACTACAAAGATTTATATTATCTTTTACAATTTGTTTTGATAATTTACAGTTATCATAATATTCATATTTTACCTGACACAAACGGGTCCCTAGACAAGTGACATCCTATCTCGCAAACCATAAAATAGGAAGCGGTATAAATATTTTAGATTGACTAAGCTATCGTTATAACTCGAGGGTATAGGATTAATTTTATAAAGAAAACGTAAGTAAGTAAAATTAATGGATACCCTCAAATGTTAACATCTATCGATAAGACAGAGACCTAAAAATAAAGTGACTCGGACGATAATAGTTACCAATTTCGTCGCAATTGTTGAGGGCTTGCTGGCTAATTTGTTAAGCCGCCGGTATTAGTAAGACGCAACTCGGTGAAGTGATGGTTCGATCCTGGGTTGAAACATTCAGTTCTTTTTGAGTTATTCTTTAGATTATTCGAAACGAATTCAATGTTGTAGCAGGGTGTTCTTCATAATAATTGTACGTAACGGATATGAACAAGATATGAAAATAAATTTAATGTAACAGACAAGATAACAGATAGGAATTGTAAGGACTAGTACATAATACTACTACAAGTGTATAAAAATAAATATTAGTTTTATTTAATGGGTCTTTGGGCCATTCATTTATCCAGGAGGTAAATAAAAAGCTTTTATTTTGATTGACTTATAATATTGCTTTATTAAGTACGATTATTTTAGGAAAGTAGTTTTTAGAAATCACATATTAATAATTAATATAGCATCCCAGCTTAGGATTTTATGGTGACATCGATATTTATCAATGTCAACAGTGTAGGAACATAACATCCTTATTATTAATCAACTCCTTCAATTTCTTTAGGTAGTTTTTATAACACCTTATACACGCAGCTTTACCTTTTCATATCTGTTACGTATCAGAAAAAAGTAACGGAGAAATATCATATATGAACAATTAGCACGTGTCTAACCTACAAAATATTTTGTACAGCCGTCATCAATTAGTTTAAACAAATTACTTCTACTGATTTCACTTCAACAACCACGATTCTTTTCTCATAATTATATAAAAACCTGGAAAGTATTACCGAATTCAAATATACCACGAAAACAAATGTCACAAATAAATGTCGAATTATAACGTTACGCACAAAATTGATCGCACTGAGTGAAACAACAAAATGGCGAATCCACAGTCACGCCATCTGTTAACAATGTTTGTTGCGTAATGTTTCCAGTAGATAATTTTATTTCCATGTTGGAAATAATGTTATAAAACACTGTAACCGAGATGAAAAACAGAGATGAGTATAATATTGGACTGCCATTTAAATATGTAAATTATGTATTAATTACTGTTTGTTTTATTTATTTTAAAGAATAATCTATTGTTATGGATATAAGCATACTAAAAAAACACTAAGTTTTAGACTAACACAATTCGATTATTTTTAAAGTATTTTTAATGTTGCTTTAAGTAAAAATGGACATGATTTTTATTATGAAATTTCTGTGAATACAATTTTAAAATTTGAAATATTATAATATCTTGCTTTCTCTTACTTACTGAGTATTATAAATTGTAGTTCTGGATAGTTTTAGAATTAGGGTGAATAAAATTGAGCTATTATTGAAGTGGAAAATAAAAAATAATCGAGCTGGACGCGGAGAGGGAAGCAAATGTACAATTTTCGTGAATATCACCCAGCAATGTAATATTTTAAAACTTGAGGGGTTAGGACATAGGGCTGCGGGTTGTTCGAAAGAGATACCGCGGCCCTGGAACAAAAAGGGCGAAGAAGGAACATGGGTGGGTTTTAGTCAGTACAAGTCTGACACTCCCTCCCGCTCCGCCCAGAGCGGGAGAAGTCATTTGATGATTTCCCATCCCGAAAAAAAAAAAAAAAAAAAAAAAAAGGGGTTAGGACATAGTGACGCTGACTATACGTGACATGGACCAATTGCATATTTAACGTCCACGTCCCGGTTGTATTTGACACAATACCGCTGTATTATGCTTATTGTCAGCCTTACGGGTTCTGACTGTCCGTATCGACTGTTAGAGGTCTCCAAAAAAATTACAGTCAGGCCAAAGACATTAACAAAAAAGGCATTCAAAGGCATTTACGTGCATTCTAAGCCACAAAGGGTTTTTAGACTTTCGGTATGCTGGCTCCTACAACCTTGATATCCCATAAATACTGCATTTACAATCAATTTAGAATACACAACAAGCCTTGCCAAACTAAACTCGAACACAATAACAGTGTCGTTAATATTTAAAATGTCAATTGTAACGTTTCAATATTTGGTGTTTGAACAAAGTTTGACAATCAACTGGCAGTAGGCTTTGTGTGGAGCCCGCGGCTGCGACACGGTTAAACACACCCTATACATATTGACGATTAGTCGCAAATGTGGTTGGCTATTGCGCTAAAGTGGTGGGTATAATTATTTTGACGAATTTAGAAATTTTTTAATGGAATTTGGTTTGAAACCAGTTTCTTAATGTTGGATATTCAAAGCGCGGTTCAGCGCCCGAGTTCCAATTCCCACAGTTTTAAAATATTAAAGTATTACTTTAGGTGTCGCTTAGAGTTAGTGAATTTAAACTGCGTTTACTAATACGTCGACTTTGTTTAGAATTATTTTTAAGTTTCCTTCGGGTCTCACAAGACAGTGATTATCATGCCTTCAATCAACAAAAGATTTGAATTATTTGGCCTGCGTAACTTCCGTCATTTTATTTTCAAAATAGCAGTTACGCTTAAACAAAACCTAAAAATATAATAAAATGGCGGAAGTGAGGCAGGCCAGGTTTCATGCAAAAATCTTCCAAAACCTTTCGCATATGATATGTTTATTAAACGATGCTTATAGTCCCAAAAATGATATTAAGAGATGGTGTAACACACTTCACATTTTTATGTAGATGTTTCATCAACCGGGGGCCAATCCGCACTCCGGTCTTTTACTGAGAAATTCCTAATTGAGGGAACAATATACATATAATATAAAACAAATGCGATATTAATTACAGTGTGTTCCATGACTAACGCTCCATATACAGCGGCGACTGTTAATGATAACTGCGTTACTCACTCGTGTGTGTCGCGTCTTACTTCCATGGGAAAAATACGGCTACGGCGCTCTCGCAATAGAAGATATCTCATCATGTTAGTAAATATCGTAAGGACTATAATATGACAGCATCACGTCTGTAAAACCCCACGGGTTAGGCAGAGGTGTACCTAATAACACACCCACAATTCGCCAGTTGCGTTTAAGTTTAATAGAGGGAGTGAGCCATCAACTGTGTTTGTCATCAACTGTGGCAACTGGGAAATTTGTTTTGATAAAACGCATGGGTATCGAACCCAGGGCTTCATGTCAGGCAGTTGCGTTTGCGAACTCTAGACCAACGAGGCAGTGAAAAGTGAAGGAACAAATGGTCTTTATGGAGTTTATTTGGGAAAGTAGTAGGTAGTATGTTATAACCAAACAAACCATACGCTATATATTCTAGTCATGTAATATAACACACGTATCTTGAACGTGGAAGTGGTAAAATAACGGCTTTAGGCTATATGTTATTCTGAATATTTTTTTTCATTGAGGAGCTCATGGCTAAATAATAACAGCAGCACGGGTAGATCTTTAAGGTTAAGCCGTGCTTGACGAGGAAAGCACGTTAAGCCGTTGGTCCCGGCTGTCATTTGTAGATATTTGACAGTCGTTACGAGCATATTCTAAAGTAGCCGAAAGCCGCGGCTTCACCCTCCTGAATCGTACTACCGAGATTAAAAGCATCCTATGTGTTAATCCAGTTTATAAACTATCTGTGATCCAAATTTCATCTATCCGTTATGTAGTTTTTGCGTGCAAAAGTAACAAACATCCAATCATCCCCACAAACTTTCGTTTTTATTAAATTAGTAGGATAACAACTGACTCTCTTGCATTTAATGACTCTCACATGGCAAATGAACTCTGTGTCAGTTTGCTTAACAATTAATGTAATGCATCAAGTAAAAAAAATATATACTATTAGTGGTTTCTACCTAACAATGCTCACATAAATTAAATCCACACTAGCACTTAGATCATCACAATCTAACTAAGTAAATAAATAAAACCAGCTATTTTTCTCACACGACTCATTACGTCTCCTTATAAGAAGCTCACGGCCGCCACAATGTCTGTCAAAGGCAGTCGCCATATTGGATCGGCCATTACAGAAAAAATGTGGACAAGATGGAGTAGCTAAATGTTGGTAGTTCCGCATACCTGGGCTAGTATCGTAAGCTAACACCATTTATGGACAAGCCTAATTATGAAGGGATTTATTATGCTGAGACGCTCATTGAGAAATAGGATACCTACATTGTTTTGCAAAAAAATTAATTTATGGGATACATACTCGTAGCTCCACGTATGATTAATTTAAACAATAAAAAATATTGTGAAAACATACAAAACATTACACAAGGCTTCTTTTACACTTCCTAATTAATATAAAAAATCCGATTTTACTCCGATTTTCGTTTAATACTTGATTTACCTACATCCCCATTATTTCAAAAAAATAAACCTACTCGCCAGCACTAAATTATTTTACAATATCGCTAGCGACGCCAATATTTTACCAGATATGTCAATTTGGTCTAGTCCGCCATTATTAGCTTTAAAGAAAAGCTAACAGAATTTAAAAGAATATTTTCAAAGACACTGCCCGCGTTGAAGCTGAAAAATTCAGTGAACGATTTCTAAAAACTGCTATGTTTTAACTACTAGTACTAAATGACAAGTATACTAAATAGAGGTGTTTTACGATGATGGCCTTATTTAATTTGCTTTGTAGAAATAACTGAAAGGTATAAATGAAAAATAATTTGTCATTGTTAATTGATAATTTTACTTCTTTTAGGTTAATCTAGAACAATGTCTATTCTATGTATTTCGGAATTGGGCGTTGATAGCCGCTCCACAGTATTTTACTTTTGTAGCTATCTTCGTTATAACGTGTAACCGAGAATTGGGCGTTGATAGCCGCTCCACAGTATTTTACTTTTGTAGCTATCTTCGTTATAACGTGTAACCGAGAATTGGGCGTTGATAGCCGCTCCACAGTATTTTACTTTTGTAGCTATCTTCGTTATAACGTGTAACCGAGTACCCGTTAACTGGAGTTGTTCCAAATCAACTTTATTATTATTTAATAATGGGATACCACCAATATATTGCTTGTCATAAGTCAATTAAACGGCGTAAGATTTTTGTTCTATTTTCGTATACAGTATTATTGAAAAATAAGGTGTAAGGTAAAATTGTCCTGATGGCCCAGAGGTTAAGCCTCGCCTCGCATGCACACTTAGAAATCACTGACATCGGTGAAAACATGACTAAATAATTATGTATAAATATAAGTCTGGAATCGCCAACACGTCTTGAGCAAGCGTGGTGATCAATGCCGTGCCATGTTATCGTGCCTTCTCTGTATGAGAAGAGCCCTGCGCCCAGCAGTGGGCTATCCCACTGCTGGGTAAAGGGCCTTATACTATGATAAGGCTGGTATTATAAGATGTAAGCAAGTCTAGCTTATGAATGTTGAAAGATGTCTCCCATAAACAAAATGTCTTTGCATTTTTCTTTAAAAAATTGATTATTTTTGCTAATATTAAATTGAATTTCCACATTCGACTAAATGTCGTGATTAATTCACCGTGGCATTACCTATTTGCACCTATGACCTCCCCTTCACTGCCTAGCCATTTCGCTATTGTCGCTTAAATCACACAATAACAAAAGTTTCATAATTCAATTACGGAACTCTAACCCGTAATTACCATTTGGGTAGGCTACCATGTTTGGTAGAATGCGGTAGAAATATATTATGGGCTTATTCGATAACCAGTTTGGCATTTTATGATTTAATTAAAGTAGATAATGTTGTGTGCAAATGATGGTATGTGTGTTGGCTGGTTGGTCGAGTGGTTGCAATTTTATGAGTACTTCAACTGCTGACTCGTCGGTTTGCTGGATCAAGCAAATGTTGGCGAGTTTTTCCGTAAGGAAATACCAAGTAACAGCCTGAAGCTTAGATTGGTGTCTTTTATAAGTCCATGTGTGTTACAACGAGCCACTGTCTAAAGGAAAACCACAGGACAGTTACCCCAACCTGGGGATCAAATTGAAAGAAAGAAAAACGTTTCCTTATTCAAAAAAACAAAACATCATCATCCTAGCCTAGCCTTTTCGCAAACTATCTTGGGTCGGCTTTCAGTCTAACCGGATGCAGCTGAGTACTAGTATTTTACATGAAGCGACTGCCTATCTGACCTCCACAACCCAGTAACTGGGTAAAACGATACCCCTTGGTAAGACTGAATGTCAGACTTTGGTTTCTGACTACTTGTAACGACTGTCACAGAGCTACAAATGACAGCGGGGACCAATGGATTAACGTGCTTTCAAAACCATTAAATGTCAAAACTGCAGGACCCTCTACTTAGAAGTCGTGCTTGCGACCACTAAACCATAGTGCATTCCTTTGAAAGTTGCACCAACTGCAAATAACATTTAGCTGCTAATTTTGTTTTAAGTAGTTCATACTAAATTAAAATAACATCTGTTCAAAGAACCCCTATTCTCTAATTACCGTGGCGTGTCCGCACACCAACTTAATGTTAAAACTTGCTTATGCATTAGGTCCTAAAAAAAAACTGCCTGAAATATTTCTGAAGTTAATTTTTTTTTCCTAATCAATATCAGTAGGTTTTTGTTTAATGAATAATAAATAGGTTAAGTCACTGCTTATCGCAACTGCGCAGTACTCCGTAGTTATCGGCTGTAGGTTATACGTTGACAGATAACATGGACAGTGCACTACAATAGTGCACCAAGAATTTTATTTGTTAAGATTAAGAATACGGCTTTGTACTGCTTTATTGGTCGTAAAAGATTCGTAAGACGGATTGACATTACGTTACGAAAGAATTTGAACTTTATGACATCTGTCATTGAGGTTGGGTTTCCAAAACTGGATAATTATCTTATACACATTTCGGTTTCTCCAAAGAGGTAAAACTCGTAAGACGGATTGTAACAGTTCTGACGTGTTAAATTTTTAATGTAATATAAATTGTCATGTTTGTGTAAGATAGCGCAATAAATGAATATTGTACTTTACCACATAAATGATATTACTTTTATACTGATAATTAAAGCAATTCGTACAAAACTATTCCCTAACCATTCCAAAATATTAAAAATGCACAACGTAATATTCAAGTTTTCACTTCTGTCGGCACTCCCGGAGTGCAACCAGTTTCTTTTTTATAACCGAAAAGCAACATAAGGTTGTTTTTAGATAAATTGGGATAGAGGGGGAATATTTGGGATTCTGGAATCACAACTCAATTAGTGACAACAGTTTTTGCGTCGATATCCCTTACAACATGTTTAGTTTAGTTCCTTTTAGCATATCACTGACCGTAGCAAACGGCACGCACTTATTATCGCACTTATTAACTTATTATCAATTGTTTCACTTTTAATAACTATTTAAACTAATTAATTATTATAATAATATCGCAATTTTGTTTACGTATTAACATAATAATGCTCATTACTGTTATGTTTGTTATTTATTAAATTAATGTAACAGGAAGTCTCATGGCAAAGGTTATTTTTTGCGTCTAGAATCAGATCTTTAAATAAATGTGACTCATTTTGACATTTACAGGAGACGGCGTTAATAATTCTAATTCATGTATATTTTTATTAAAGTTAAGAGCTCTTAATTTAAGAACTAGCCTGCTGGCCTAGCATGACCGCCGTAGAAACGGGCTATGTCTACGGAAGAATCGTCAATTTGACAGATATTTCTATCGTCCCAAGCATGGCGATATTAAGAATGTAGAAAAGAAATGTTTGTTTTCTTCAGTCGACACAAGTCTACAACGTCGAGCATGATGACCATATTTTCTCTTCTTTTGACATTTGGGGGTAGAAACATTACTTCTGACAAATGTCAAACTAGTCGTATTAAAAACTAAATACGAGAAATACGTTTCGTGATTGCGTTGAGTTACGTTCAAAAGGTTGAAATGTTATGTAAAATATTTAAGTTTTATTTCGCGAAAAAGATCCAGGCCTGGATCCAGGATGCAGCAACACCATCCCGCCCACGAAAAATGAACAACTCGTGCAATTGGCAACTCTTTTTTGGTAACTAAACGTAATAATATTCAGGGAATATAAACAGCACGTGATACGTCCCAGTTGCTATGGAAAGAATTCCTGTCTATGTCTTCGTAGAAACGCGAGTCGACGGGGCGCGCCATGCTCGGGCAGAAGAAATGTCAAGTTGTGTAGAAAAGATTTGCTGTCGTTTCTTGGTAGAATAGAGATAGAACGGTCATGCTAGGGGCTGAGAGTACTTTTCACAACTACACCTGGTTGTACTGCTAAGCTTTAGTTGTTCGTACGCACGGCGGCGGCGCCACCAATCAAGCTATGCAAAACGAGTATAAGCGGATCTGTCATTGTAAGGAAACTCTGTACAAAGCGACGAGTCCATTGGAAATGTTTACCTAGATATATGTCGCCGTGCCTATTCAAAATTTACAGGGCAGGCTGATAATTTTTTCGAAATAATTTTTTTCATGGTCATACCACACCTTTAGGACCACAGATTTAAGACACGCTGTGTATTTCAGTAGTAACCTTTTACCATTAAGATTGGTTACCTACTTATTTTCCAAACAGTATTAGAAAATATAGATAAGAGAGAAACAACATTGTTATGTTGTCACGCCTGTTTTCCCCAAAAGGTTGGGCAGAGGTGTACTAAGTAGTACTCCCTTATTTCGCCAGTTATGTGTAAGTCCCACGTTATTATTATATAAATAAATCTCACACGTAAACTAACTCAGATTACATCATCTCCTAATTTACGCCTTGACCAACACATAAGTCTAACATGTCAAAACTATTATACGTCTTATTAACATGCAGCTGTAAGGTCAAAGTTGCGTCATAAACACTAACAAATTGGCTCCGTTATAGTAAAAACGATAATTAGTTTGAAATCAATCAATCATTTGAGAGATAACCCCTAGATAGTTCACACGGGTAAGTTCTAGTTAGCAGCTGGGCTTGGGACGTAAAAATTAAGTGTATCTGTTTATCTATCAACTCGTTTTCATTCGTTTTATGCGTAGAATATTGTAGGTGACCTGCTAACTCATGTGCTTAGGGTCAAAGGTTTGACGCTAAAGAAGTGCGTGTGTCACAACACTTAAATGCGCGTGTACTACCAAATGTACAGGACGTGGACGTAGGAAAAGGAGTGTGCAAGATCGGAAGTGGCTTTTGTCGTATCTGTCTACCCCTATAAGCAAAGGTAACGTAGGTTCAATCGTGCTTATAAGCCAAAGATAACCGCATCAACGCCTCAGAATTGATTTTACTAGACTGTAGTATTTTTTTCTTCAACACTACATTTTATTTTTAACTTTTGGATTGAGTTCTGGGGTTTGATTTTACCCAGATGCTTCCGAAAATGATGCAGTGACCTGTCAATTGTAACATATTACAAACTTAACCAAACTGTTAAAATAAGCGATCAAACAGAACCAAACTTAATGGCTTTTTAACCCTCTCAAAACTACTTAAGTCGTGTCAATAATTTCCGCGGTTGAACATAACCATTAAATTTCACACATTCACTCAAGCTTTATGATTTCGGGAGAAAAACAAATTTATCGCGGGAGCCCCTTAACACTACGTCAAATCGCGAAGTTTTTATTTGCCTGTTGATCCCCTTACTGGCCCACGTTATGGCCCATTATGATGTATTTGAACACATTTAAACATTTTTAATGCTTTTCAACTTGCATTAAATGTTTACTGTCAGGGTTTTGAACTCACATTTCATTTTTTTTTTGAGTTATTCGAGAGGTGACATTTCGCAACTTGTTTTTTTTTTTGTGAAACATTTTGTGATGAAACCGTGAAGTTTTATCGTTTCATCTGCGTTGTACCGTTAAGGTCTTTTCCTTTGAGCGATATTTTACGTGACACCTTTCACAGACGATTTAAATGTTGTCTCAGGAATACCATAATTATCTTAGTTTAGTCTAAGTAAAAATACTCAAGGTCTTAAGTTTTATAATTTTATAATTGGCGAACCGTTGAATTGTTATTTTTTCATGTCTTTCTAAAGTGGCTATGGTTCTTCTCTAACTTGTTGAAGGCCCTCTTTTATTGCACCATATAATTTGGAAGCCTCAAAAGAACGTTCCAATCAAAATTATTGCATGCCAGGGTCAACTTAAAATCAGTTAAAGACATCAGTAACTAGATTTTTTTGTAATACCTACTGATATAAATATATTTGTAGGGATATAGTTCAAAAATTAAAAAAAAAAACACATTACAGACAGTGTAACTGAGATGTTATTAGTTGAATTTTCATAAAATAATATTGTGTGCTTTTCCATATTTTGAAAATTTCGCTGATAGAAAGTACAATTATATACATATTAATATGTCACTATAGTGACAAATTTATATTTAGTGATACTAACACTTTTATTGATATATTTAGGACGACTCGGGGAATTAAGGGGTGTAGACACAAAATAGCTAGGCTATTAGCTTATAATATTCACACAGACATAAGTAGTTTGTCTAAGTTTAGCTAGCAGAAGCTAGTAATATGTATGGTGGTAATAATTTCCACGAAGATCTTTTATTTGTAATTAAATTGATATATTAATAAAGCATTTTTTATTTATGTACTTATAGAATTATTTCCGGAGGTTCCCCACTTAGGTGAACCATGGGTACATTATTTAATATAATCATTCTTAGTTCACCAATTAGGTGATCTACGGGTACATTATTTTTTAAAATTACCCATGTATCGCTCATTAGGTGAACCAAAGGTACGGAAAGTTAATCGTGGAACACCTAGGTGAACCACTTTGGTGTTCCACGGGTCAGAAACGGTAATATTAACACTGCGACTATTGGTAATCATACTAATATAGATTATTTCTCTATTGACCGTTATTACACTGAGGAGGTTCCATGTAAGGAGGTTCCATTAAAAATTCAATCATGGTGTACTAGCGATAGGAGCTTGTTGTATGGCACAGGAGTCTCGGGGCTCACTCTGGATGCTCATTTAAACTAGTTATTAAAATAACATAAGATACCAGTAACGTTATACCTTCTTGCTATCAAATAACTTAAAGTAAAAACGGGCTAAACAAAATTCTTTGCAAAATCATTCCATCAAAACATTCAAGGTTTCTCTTCAAAGCAACTAGAGATTGAATTATTAAAAAAAAACCAAAGTTGCAAATTGCATTATTTGTTTCACTAAACATTGGTTAGAAGACTATGTAATGCTAATTAATTACGCAAATTACAGTGTGGGCAGTTGCTTTAACCGAAAATCGTAAGATGCGTGGGCATTAATCATAATTAAATTGTATTGCATTTAAGTCTTGAAACGATATTGTTGATCTATCGGTTGAGCTGATAATAGTGTGCATTTTTACAGACGCCCAAATTATCAAAACTACTCCATCTTTGAGTCAGTAACGGAAGATGCCTTAGCAAAACTTGCAACTGGTAATAAATCACTGGTTATCTGTGGTGACTTTAATATTAATATTTTACACAAAAATTATAATAGTAGTAGATTATTAAGTACATCTTTTTATAAAATTTAATTTGTTAAACGTGTTTTCGGAACCAACCCAAATTATTACAAAATACTGCTACATGTATTGATAATGTTTGTTGTTGATGACGATTACTTAGATAAATCCATTGTTAATAACCTACCTTCTGATCACAGTGGTCAAACCGTTGTTTTCGAGTGATACACACCATTACCGCGGAGGATTTGTGGGTTACGTTGACGCTGCATCATAAGAAACCCAGAGTAGTTTATAAAATGCACATTTGTGTTGTATATGTTTGCTGTCAGAATCAAAGAAATTATTTGGCGACGCAACTGAGCAACTTTTCGGAAAGCGTACTTGAAATTACCCTCAATCGTCCGTCGGATAAGTTTGTTGTTTTGGGAGATTTCAACCAACCCAATATTGTGTGGCAGCGGACCGTTGTCGGACTATCATTAAACCCTACTAATGTTCATGGCAATGTTCAGACTGCTTTGATTGATAATCTTAATACGAGTAATTTACTGCAATACAGTAGTCAGTCGAACAGCAGTGGTAGAGTCCTTGATTTGGTTTCTTCCAATGATGAAGTGATCGTCAGCTGCTGCGTTGATCCACTAGTGCCTGAAGATCCTCATCACAGAGCCTTATGTGTTACTGCGGAATTCGTTGAACTGCATCGACTGCCAGTTCGGTCCTACGTAAAGTTTTTACATAAGTCTGCCGATTACGAAAATATTAATCGCGAGTTAAATCGTGTAGACTGGCAAACGGAGTTTAGTACCAGGTCGATGGATGAAGCGGTAGCATATTTTTATAGTATATTAGGAAGGCTACATGAATCGTATATACCGACAAAAACTGTCATCCCTAAATCAAAATACCCACTCTGGTACAAAAGTCCGTTGATAAAAATTTTAAGGGAAAAGCTAAATTTCGCGCTAAATTTAAGAAGTATAGGAATATTTCTGACCATCAATCGTTCATTGTACTTCGTCAACAGGCTAAAGACCTGGAGGGGGACTTGTTTTACAATTACATAGCCAAAATAGAATCTGACATTCGCGACAATCCGCGGGCCTTTTGGAGGTACGTCAAGTCTAAGCAGAAATCTTGTTGTTACCCCTCAGTGATGCAATTTGGACAGGTAACGTCCTCTGATGGTGACGTAATTTGCGATATGTTCGGTGATTGTTTTTACTCTAACTTTATTGACATCAATTATAATGCAAACAGTCAATCTTCGGTTACTGCTACGAGAATTACCGACCTATTTCGAAGCTGTGTGTGTTTGCTAAAATACTGGAGAAAATTGTGCACGCACAGGTTTTTTCGGCACTCAAGCACACCTTAAGTGAAAGGCAGCACGGCTTCGTGAGGGGTCGGTCGACGACGTCTAATCTTGTTGTCTGTAGCGACTACCTCTCCGATTGTATGTCGCAAAGGTCCTTAAGTCGATGCTGTATATACCGACTTCACCAAGTGTTTCGATCGGATAGATCACGTGATCCTGTTGCGTAAACTTTTATCGGTGGGCATCAGGGGCGATCTTTACCGCTGGTTCAAGTCCTATGTGGAGAACAGATGTCAAACTGTAGTTCTGAATGGATACTGTTCTAAACCTATGAACGTTCCATCGGGGGTTCCCCAAGGATCCTTGCTTGGGCCACTGTTATTTAACATATTTATAAACGATATCTTTTCTTCATTTCGGTACTCAAAATTATTACTGTACGCTGATGATATAAAGATTATGAGAAAAATAAATACCCCGGCAGATGCTCATCTATTACAGGCGGACCTTAATAGTTTTCAAGGCTATTGTATAAATATTAAGTTAGATTTGAATGTTTCCAAGTGTTATGTTTGCTCCTTTACGCGGAAACCTACCCAGATCATCTTTAACTACATGCTTTTGAATACAACACTAAATAGGGTCAACACCATGACGGATCTGGGAGTTACCTTTGATGCTAAGCTCCTCTTTGATGTGCACATAGATAAGGTAGTCAAGAAGGCATCAAAAGCACTTGGATTTATACTCCGGGTGTCGGCCGAGTTCAAAAATATAAAAACTATTAAAATATTATATTGTTCTTTTGTCCGTAGTCATTTGGAGTATGTCTCTCAGGTATGGAACCCCAATTATAATGTCTACATAAATCGTATTGAGAGCATACAGAAAAGGTTTTTGAGGCACATTCAGTATCGGTCTAAAACGTTTTTATCGAATTATACCAACCGTTGCAAAAAATTTCATATCCTACCACTCTACGAAAGGCGAAAAATATCTGATCTTATATTTCTTTTCAAGATAGCCAATGGAACAACTGGTGTTACCGAGTTGCTTCACAAGGTCGGGCTGCGAGTGCCGTCTGTGTTCTTGCGTAGACCTCATTTATTGTACACCCCAGTGGTAACCACTACGTACAGACGGAACTCGTACATGCTGAGAGCGAGTCGTATGTACAACACAACCTGCCAGGAAGCTGAGATTGACATTTTCTATACTAGTTTGAATAAATTGAGGAAAATTTTATGTGATTGCTTCTTCGAGCGTAAATAGTAATGTTACTGTTTGGTGTCACATACATATTAATTTGATCCTTATGTATTTTATCAATTTTCTGTTTCATTTTATCCATTTACTACATGTGGAAACTTGTAATTGGCCATATTCTGTTTAAACTATTGTTAAATGTCTGCTTAGCTGTAAGTTTTCCTGAAAATTAAATAAATAAATAAATTACAAAAAATCCAGATAAACTCTAGACAAATAACATCCAGCAATTTAAATAAAAATAATAACTTATTAGTTATTTAAGCATTTCGGGACATATTATTGAAAATGTAAATCTATTTTATGAGGATTTTTTTTCGGTGGTTGACGGTCTTTTAAGCTCTAAAAACGAAGTAACTCAAGAATTTGTAGATTTCTTTACCAATATCCCACTTAAAACTACTGAAACCTTATTCCTCACCCTTGCTTTCTATTGGTTTGAACGAACGATTCAGCCTGTCCGGTTGAGTTTAATTCAAACATATAAACCCCAAAGCAGTCACTAAAGCTTTTAAAGAAATTAAAATCAAATTAACTGAACATCTATGGGGAATGTGTATTAAAGTTGTTGAAGCTATTTTTGACACTATAGCACCGTACTTGGCCTTATTTTGAAGTGAAACTTCTTATATGCGACTTCCAACAAGTTTAACGCTACCATTTCTAAAAATCACCAAGTGATGGTAGTATTAAGATTTGTGACTACGTAGTTCTACTAGGTTCGCAAGATGGCGTGCAAACAGTCATGCATTCGATCGATTCTTCGGTGTGACCAGCCTTCGCTCAATTTCCATGAGTAGAATAACCTCGATAAACTTATGTAATAAAAATAATACAACAAGAAAACAACAAAATATTATTTGGAAGCTGAATAAAATGTGAATGCATGGCACTCGAACGCATGCGTGTAGTATTATGAAGTTTCACTTCTTCTGCGCGGAGGGACTCCACGTACTATTTTTTTAATTTGTGTGTGGTCCAAGGCGTCTTCCCAAACCTTATGAAATACAGAAAGGTAATACCACTTTTCAAATCCGGGGACAGTAAATATACCAATAACTATAGACCCGTATCCGTGTTGCCGGTTTTCAGCAAGGTTTTTGAAAAGGTAATGCTTAATCAAATGCTCAACCACTTTAACACCAATAAAATCTTACATGAGAAACAGTATGGTTTCACCAAGGGACGTTGTACAACTGACGCCGGCGTTCTTTTCTGAGTTTGTTTCGGCTGTTTCTTCTCAGAGTAGTCAGGTACGAAACATCGGCCCCATATAGTTAAAAAAAAAATGACGTGTAAAAGTGTTTGTAAAAACCTATTTGCAAAATAAACATCATTTATCATTTTAAAACACATATTTACTGCGTGGGAAGAGGCACAAGATGCCATAGGAATCTTCTGTGACCTATCGAAGGTCTTTGATTGCGTAAATCAGAAAACCTTACTTTTGAAATTTGAGCATTACGGTTTTACTAAACTGTAATCAAATCGTATTTGAATGATAGACAAGACAAGTAGCGAGACAAGTAAATGGTATAAATTCAATGGGTTTAAATTTCAAATGGGTGTACCACAAGGTTCGATATTGGATCCTTTCCTCTTTTTAGTATATATTAATGACCTACCCCATTTATTTAAAAACCAACCACAAATGGTGTTGTTTGCTGACGACTTCTTTAATATTTAGGATAAACAGACGTGCCACAAACCTCGGCGATGTAAATAACGCTCTAATGCATGTCTATAATTGGTTTACCGCTAATAATATGGTATTAAATGGGAAAAAACTAAGTGAGAAAGTAAGAAAAAACGAAGCTGGTCGTGATCGTTCACCTAGCTTCATTCACTCATTTTCCTTCACCCCTATAGGTTTTCCATTTACCCCGCAGCCTTGCTAAGCGTTTCGCCATATTTTAATGCCGGGATAGTTTGGCCATAAACTCGTTTGATTTATTTTATGATCGCTATACGTGAGTGGTTGTAGTGTCAGCGGGTTATTGTGTTTTTCTGATGGGTTTCGCGTGGATTAACTGTGGGATTTATGATTAGTCTTTGTAGACTAGAATTTCGCATTAAAACGTGTAATCCTGAATAGTTAGCTCTAAAACAAATTAGCTTTTATAGATCTATCAAGTTAGACAAAAATTGTTACCAAGAATACCAATCAGACACAAAATACGTTATTTCTATTTTATTGTATACCTACTAGCATCGTTTTAAGCTGGCAAATCAATTAAATGTAGACTTGTACCAAAACTCGCAATTGTAAACGATAGCTATTAAACGATAGAAATAGATATTGCTTGAGTTAGTATTGGTATACTAACTATCGCCACATATCATATCGAATGCGTCTCATAATACACAGGTCCTGTATTATGATATGCGTGAGATATGATACATTTGCCAGCTCTTGAAACCCAGAAATAAAAGTGGCGACGACCAGGCAAAGCGCCGAGACAAAGAAGCTGGAAGAATTCCGGATAAAGAAATGAACGTTATTCACTCTTTCTTTCCAGCTGTCTTGGACCCCAGAACGAATTATCAAGAAAAATATGATATTAAATGAGAAACAAACTGCAACCAAACCAAGCAGAACGATGAAAGCTCTCTTGACCTTGACAAGTAAATAATTTTCTTTCACCCCGCTAACATAAGAACCCCTCCTGATAAGCTGGCATGAGCTTGGTCGGGATTAATGGCGCTTCCCTAAAGAAAGCGCTCTTATTAGATAATGGAGGCGATCGGTTAATGCGCTGTTTTAATATTATGTTATAAAGTGAAAAACTTGAGGGGGGTTACGTTGGTAGCTTTTTTACTTGACAGTGTATAAGAACTATCTGACTTTTTTGCGGGTTTGAAAAAGGTGATAAAGTAACAATTTATTAGCAAATGCAGTGCATTTTCATCTGCCTATACAAGCTAAAGCGCCGACGTCTGTTGTATTAGTGACGATGGCACTACTTTTTATTGCTGTCCCTATGAAGAGACAGAGTGCCTCTACGCCTGATGGAAGCAAGTCCTTTTTCTCAACTACCTTCTCAATCAAAGCGGATGCAGCTAAATACTATATAATTCTATATGTAGCGACTGCCAGTCTACTATCTGTACAGATATTGTGTAATCTAGTTACTGGGGGATCCCACTTACAAACATTTTCATAAGAATGATAAACGAATGTATTTAGTATTTTATATGTATATTCATCTATATATGTAGGTATAGTATGTATTACGTTTATCATATTGTATGTATTAGTATAATTTATAAAAAAAAAAGTTGATTTTATCTTTAAAACTGATCATGCACAAAGCTGTATCTTCTTTGGCAAATATTTTTGTTAAATAAGGTTTGCTGTAAGAAAACCCAATTCTTGGTTAAGTTCGCCGTTGTACATATGCTATATATTATATGTGTGCATATCTTTTAATTTTATGTGCAATAAAGAATAAGAATAAGAATGATAACCGAGACCAATGTTCTATGGCTTTTCATGCTTCCTGACGCACGGAGCGGTCTCGGTATGGAATGGATCCCACCGATCAACGGACAAACCTCGGCAAGCGAGGCCTTTTTTTTTTTTTTGCGGATGGTAAATCATCAAATGACTTCTCCCGCTCTGGGCGGAGCGGGAGGGAGTGTCAGACTTGACTGACTAAAACCCACCCATGTTCTTAGCCCTTTGTGTTCCAGGGCCGCGTTATCTCTTTCGAATAACCCGCAGCCCTGGCAACAACCCGCAGCCCTGGCGGCAAGCGATGCTTTACCATCAGCCCGTGCAGTTACGATTGCTTAGCCACGAGAATAATGCAGTATCTATATATCACAGAACATAACTTCACGCCTGAAGTCCCCGAAGGTTTCTTTTTAGTCTGAACAACATTTATCGGGTTTCTGATGTAGTTAGATCATCATCATCTCGCCTAGCCTTATCCCAAACTACACACATCAAAAGTGTCTAGGGATCAAGCATTTTTATGCGGATTTCTTGAGATTGAGATGTGGCTTTGTAATAAATTTATGATTTTATAAATTTATATGGATCCTTTTTGGTGCATTTCATAATTTGAATCAGGAACTGTGAATCAAATTCGAGTAAAAGATGAAAATCAGCTGCCAATATTTTCCCTATAAAAACATACAACGCATTGAAGACATTATTAGTGCTACTGTTTCCCTACTACTGATTAAAACCAACGTTATTATGGAGCGGCGACGTCATTTAAGCAGGGAAGAAATGCTCAGAGCCGTGGGAATGATAGAAGCTGGTTCCCGGCAACGTACTGTGGCTTTAGCTCTGAATACAAGTCAGAGTGTTATCAGTCGACTTTGGACACGTTACCGAAGCACTGGTACCGTGGCTGAGCGCCATGGAGGACGGTATCGCTGCACCACACGGAGACAAGACCGATACATTCAAATCTTAACTCGAAGAGCTCCAACAATAACCGCCATGATGTTAGCCGTGAGGCTTCATCACTCTTCAGGGAACTTAATTAGCGACCAAACAGTCAGAAACCGCTTGCATGAAGTGAACCTTCATTCCCGAAGTCCGCTACGGGTACCACCTATAGCAATGCACAATCGTAGGATTCGATATCAATGGGCTCTTGAACACAGAAATTGGGCAGAAGAACAATGGCGTTTCGTGTGCTTTTCTGATGAGTCTCGTTTTGGTATGAGACCGGATACAAGACGTATATGACACTGGAGAACCCCTGGACGCCAACAGCGATTAAAATCCTGCCAGGAAGTCCATCCTTATAGTGGTGGAACCATCATGGTATGGGCGGGTATTTGGATCGGCGGAAGAACTGAGTTGATTTGGATCAGAGGCAACCTCAACGCTCAAATTTATGCTGAGACGATTGTATCAGACGTCATCGTTCCTCTACAAGTGCAAATCGGTCCCTTATTTCAGTTAATGCATCTTAATGCACGACCGCACACCGCAAGAGTTGTAAGATAGACTCTCGCCGCAGCTAACATCAATGTCCTGCCCTGGCCTGCTCAGTCGCCAGACTTGAACCCGATTGAGCATGCATGGGATATGCTACAGAGAAGAGCTCTGCCGAATATGGAGGGTATCCAGTCGCAAGAAGACCTTTTTTTGTTGTTGCAACGAACATGGGCGGCCATTCCACAGCGTGATTTGGATGAACTCATTTTGAGTATGCCAAACCGATGTTCTTGTGTTGTTAGTGTTCGCGGTAGAAACACGGATTATTAATTGTTTAAGTTACCCAATAAAATTTTAAAGAAAACTGTTATTTCAGTCTTTTTTTCGAACTTTAATGTTAGTGGTTCAAATGTCAAAAATCCCTTTATTAGAAAATGGCAAATTTCTTTATTAATGCAAAGGTGACTTGGTTTATCGTTACTGTGACAAACGAAAACACTTTATTTGATGAATCCTTAAAGAAAATTTTAATTAATATCAATCAGGAGAAAAGTTATTGCAAAAATATATGTTGATCCCTAGACACTTTTGATGTGTGTATTTTGGGGTCGGCTTCCAGTCTTACCGGATGCAGCTGAGTGAGAGAGAGATGAAGCGTCTGTCTATCTGACCTCCACAACCCAGTAACCGGGTAATACGATACCCCTTAGTAAGACCTCAGACTTTTAGCTTCTGACTACTCCTAAAGACTGTCAAAGATCTACAAATGACAGCCGGGCCCAACGGCTTAACGTGCTTTCCAAGACACGGAGTAAACTCCGTATATAATTATGGTCTCCTATCTACGGGCCAACCTCGGCAAGCACGGCTTAACCTTAAAGATCGACCCGTGCGGCTGTTATTATTTAGCCACGAGTTCCTCTGTTATTATTTAGCCACGAGTTCCTCTGACGTAGTTAGATCGTGAAAATAAATAAACTTTGATAAAACACACGTTCACCTAAATATCTACGTTGGTTTTAGAAAAACTCAGGCACCAAAAAAAAATCGACTGTTTCTGTCTAGAATTACAACAAAGCTTCAAACAAACGAACAAGAAACCTTCATAATATTCCAATTATATCCTACAACGTCCCACCCCCTCTAAAAACAATTTAACCCAATTAAACGAGCATTCGAATTTAAACGAAAATGTTGTAATTTTAATAAAATAATAAGTAAAGAGTAAAAGGGATGATCCACTAAGTTCGTAGTAATCAATACAAAACACTGGGTTAGTTAAACCATGGCTGTATGAGTTAACTGTTAGTTAAACTTTCTGTCCCTGTAGGCTTAAGTTTGAAGTTATAAAGTCAAAGTCAAAGCATTTATTTCAATTAGACCATTACAGGCACTTTTGAAAGTCAAAAAAAACAAAATAAAACGAGAAGCTACAGTCCCAGTCACAAGGCATAATAACTTGTGAAAGTACTTGTGAAAGCTATATTAGTCTGTAGCTTTCCCACGAAGTGTTATTTCGTTACATTTTGTATCAAATGATGTCTACTTTAATGTTCCGAACCCATATAAATGGGGGGTAAGCCTACTGCCATCAACAGGATACAGATCCAAACCCCGTGGCTGCTACTGAGAAATTATTCATGGAAAAATCTGACAACACTAAACCCGACCTTAGAAATCGGACCCGGGACCTGATGTTCGATCAGCAGTCGCTCGCATGATGACTAGACCAACGAGGTAATCAAAGAAAATTCGTAACGTAATTGGAACGAAGTTCCTTATCGCGCGTTGTGAAAGGGGACTAGACGGAAAAAAATCTTACGAAAAGTTGTCACGACACTTTTTGCTATAGTAAGCTATTGTAAGCTTTATTTCTTTAAAATAAAGTTCAAATTTCCTTAAATTACGTACAATTGGGGTGTGTATGTGGGTAAGGATAGATATGATTATTATTTTGAGTGACCGAACTACAAAGTACATATTCGGTTGTGCAGTTAAGTAAGACGTATTGCTTCGAATTAAGGATTAATCTTCCTTAAATTAAATATTTTATTTTTTGCACACTAACTTAAATCTAAAATGTATTGATATTATGTACGTGAAAGGAACTTCGTTCCATCCGGGTGTCCCTTGACACCTCTCAAGTTTTTTATTTCTCGACAGAGATTATAACAAAGAGGAACGTAGGATGGTTCTTATGATATCCTGTTCTTTCCATTCCAGCAGATTTAAGTGGTAAATACTTTCCAACGCAAATATACAATCATCAAAGTAATGGCAAGCAGGGACTTAAATAGTCCTTCATAAAGATTTCAGAATTATAAGTGTTACATGTTGAATTCAATCAAATCAAATCAAAATATTTTTATTTCACATAGGCCTACATGGGCAATTGTAAAACGTCGACAAAAAGGTGCTCGGTTCGGGTTGGTCGTTTGCTATGGAGAAGAACCGGCAAGGAATTGGTAACAGAATCAAATATATTAACACTTTTAATGTGTTTTTATGTGTTTCCAACCGCAACATATTTTTAACAGATATAAAAGTGTTAACAGTGCTAAGTGTAACAGGTAAAGGCAGCGTAATAAAGCTTTAATTGATTATTTTAGTTACATACACGATGTAAATCACCTCATCACGAAGCCGTCAACCAAGCATTCAGTACATAAAACTAAGTAACTTTACGCAAAAATTATTGCTGGGAAACGACTTTTTTTTTGGGGGTCTAAAATCATGTTTTGTGGTAGAACTCAATGTAACGCACCCAAAACATTGTGCTGATGGACGGATTGAATAGCACGGGAGTCATGGAGGTGTTTAAAGTAAAAATCTTAAATTACTAATCTTAAGTAAAAATCTTAAAACTTGGATTTAAAAAAAAACTTGTCAAAAAGTTGGAACTTTGACCCCTAATATCTCCGTAACTAGAGGGTTCCCAGGTATGGTGTAGAACAAAAAAATGATCGCAATGACACGGAGAACCAGTGCCTTTCGGCTTCGTTAAGAGGTGTTTTACACCCTTTATATTAACACATGAAAGGTTACAGTCTGATACGGTAGCATTATTCTTATTCTTATTCTTTATTGCACATAAAATTACAAGATATACACACAAATAATATATAGCTTATGTACAAGGGCGAGCTTAACCCAGAATTGGGTTTTCTTACAGAAAACCTTATTTTAAAAGGAAAATTTGCCAAAGAGGATAGAGCTTTGTGCACGAGCAATACTATAAAAACTTAAATCAACTTATTTTATAAACTAAACTAATACATACGATATAATAAACGTAATACATAGTATACATATATACATCAACATACACATAAAATACTATATACTTATATACTATAATCATGTTGACAGGAAATGTTCTCTAATTCTTCTCTTGAACACGTCTAACGAAGGGCTATCCCGCAAGGAGTGTGGAAGTGAATTCCAAAGGCGCACAGCACGAACAGTAATTGATCCATCATACCGACTTGAGGAGTGGGGAGGGAAGCGAAGGAGAAGAGATGACGATGAGCGACAAGGTTTACCTCGAGGCAAGATATTCGAAGCGTTCCCGAAGATATGAAGGAGCTTTAGGGTTATGAAAACAGAAAAAAGAAAAGAAAGAGTGTGAGAATCTCGACGCTGCCGAATAGGTAACCACTTCAGCTGCTTCCGAAATTCCGACACATGGTCGTACTTTCGAAGCCCGAAAATGAAGCGGATACACAAATTCTGCAGACGTTCGAGCTTATCAAGAAGTTCTTCAGTTGCATCAAGAAAACAGACATCAGCATAGTCTAGGAGAGGTAGAAGAAGAGATTGGGCAAGGGTAATTTTAGTTTGAAACGGCAGGAACTTCTGAAGACGCTTAAGTGACCGATACGAACAAAAAACCCTCCTGCTTACTTCAGCAATGTGAACATGCCAAGATAGGTTGCTGTCCAAGTATACACCTAAGTCTCTTACTTTCTTGGAGTAGGCTATAGCGACACCATCGTACACAACAGGCGGGAGGGTCTGATGACTCAACATTATTATTGTACATTACTGTACATGTGTGTGTACATACATTATTGTACCTGTTACATTTAAAAGTGTTTTTTCTATTAAAACTGTTCATTTGCTACCGGCCTCAAATATTTTAATAGTACCTATGTTAAAGTGAATCATCTGGACTGACAGCTCGTTAACTGCCCGGCCCCAAGGGACGTCAGCGTGATGATACTCAGCCAATGTTCATATTTCAAAAGCGCATGTTTATGATGTGCTCATGTCTTAGAAATAATTGCGTTCCCTCTTAGTGCTTTAAAACATAATTTATGTGGGTAGGAAAATAAAGCTTTAGGCTCTGGGTACGGGTAAGGTGGTTGAGTAAAATTTACATTGAAATCCCTCGGAGTAATAACGTCGGGTTAATATCCAAATCATACACACTTAATGTCACGCCTTTTCCTATTGGGGTAGGCCGGTACTATTGGTTTACGCTTGTAATAATACGAGCAGCAGTGGTCTGATAGTTATCAAGTAACATTATAGAACATAAACAAGCCGTAACTATGCTTATTTGAAATCGGTGACAGGCATGTGTAAATATGATTAATCACACAGGCCAGTGCATAGGTACATATGCGACCTACAATATGCCCCCTTAATATAATACACAAACGTATGATCACTTCTGTACTTTTCCGTACTCGGTACATAAAACTAAATAAATCACTAACACTTCTGTGTCCGGCTGTACTACACTGTACCAAAAGTAGAGTACAAAAACAGAAGAAATCTAACAAAATAAAGCATGCATAACGAAACTAAATGTATCTATCACACAAAGCACTTTAAAAAAAAACAAAACATCAAAACGTCTACCTACTCATCGCCCCCTTAATAGAATAATTTGACAGGGATAAATCCTTTAAACATTCTCTATGAGCTTCGGGCTGTGAACACTTTTAGTTAAGATCCGCTATCATCTTACCAGTTGACATCTACTACCTTATTTCAACTTTGTAAGTCACTAATAAAATGATACTTGATATCTATATGCTTTGTCCTATTATGCATAATTTTGTTAGCTGCAATTTTATGCGCTGACTGATTATCATTATAAATTACAACCGCCTAACTATCCACAGCTGTCAAACTGTTAAGTAAACTACGTAAATAAACAGCTTCCTTTGTAGCTTGACTCAATCCTACGTACTCTGCCTCTGTGGAGGACAAGGATACTATTTCTTGCTTCCTAATCTCCCATGGCACTATATTTTGACCTATCTTGAAAATTAACCCCGTGAAAGACTTTCTATCAAGGGCCCCTTCCCAATCTGAATCAACGTAGCCTCGTAAGTCTTAATCTCCCGACTTCCTAGAAGTGAGACATAGGTTAGATGTACCGTCCCAATACCTTTTTTTTTTTTTTTGCGGATGGGAAATCATCAAATGATTTCTCCCGCTCTGGGCGGAGCGGGAGGGAGTGTCAGACTTGACTGACTAAAACCCACCCATGTTCCTTCTTAGCCCTTTGTGTTCCAGGGCCGCGGTATCTCTTTCGAACAACCCGCAGCCCTGGCAGGCATCGGCCCTTTCGGACCCCTTCCGGTTTGCTGACATCTCCTTGAGGCGCGCGTGGAACACGTACGCGCCGTCGACATGGCCTGTCGTCATGAGACGGACGGACGGTGAGCTAGCCCATTACTCACCGTCCACAGGCACCGTCCCAATACCTTAAGACCAGTTTCGCATATTTAAAGTGTATTTCGTCATAACACGAATTGAATTGTGAAAGTATACTTACCGCATGTGCTATATTTTGTCGCGTACTACAGGCCAAATAGTTTAGTTAGACACCCTATTAAGCTTTGATATGGCAGATCGCTATGGGAATTTGTCGATCTTTCAAATTTTATACCGACTTAGCAGTCAGTCATGTTAAAGTCATTCAAAATTTCCGAAATTAACTGTTACTGATCTAGACAAATAACATTTTTATCTCTCCTCAGCCTTGTGCTTAAAATATGGCTAGCCGCGCCTAAATCTTTCACTAACTTGTCACGTATACCGGTTTTTATTTTGCTCTTTTTTTTTGGTATCTATCTATACGCCAAACAACCAAAAATTTTCAGATGTCTGATATCCACATCTTTTCCAGTCCAAAGCTTCTCTGGTTCTGCATTGTTCAATGCTTTCGTGGGGCTTCTGTTCTTTAATTATACAACAGTATTTACAGCCTCGGTCCAATACTTCTTGCTCAGGTTCAATTCTGACAGTAATGTTCTTGCCTTTTCTATTATAGTCGATTCGCTCTTTCTGTGACAGAATTTTGTTAGGCATTTATGGTACAGTCGTTGTGGGTTTTATACCTGCAGACTTCAAAAATGATTAAAATTTACCATTACAATACTTTGCGCCGTTGTCAGCTCTTAGACATTTAATAGATTTACTTGTTTCATTCTCAACTTCCGCCTTGTATTCGGAAATTATCAAAAGTTTCAATTTTGTTCTTCAAAACTAAACATGAGTCTTCCGAGTATAATCATCGGTAAATAGAAGAGCATACCTCGAACGACGGCTCCTGGATTGGTCCACAAACGTCGCTAAAAACCAACTGTTAGACCTCATTCGCTCTTGTACCATGGTTTTTAAAGGGACTTGTGCATGTTGCTTACGCAAGTTTCTATAGTATATCCGAACGTGGTATGCAATAATATTTTTTGTCAATTTGTCGACCCGCTATCCAGTTCTACCCCTCTCCCTCTCTCCTACTACACTCCCATGTGACAGAAAGAGAAGGAGCACCGCCGCACGAGCGCCATCAAGCTCGCTTCCGTCGATGTTTTGGCAGAAACGACATTAGTTAAACTCCACTGTGCTCATAACCGTCATCTGAAACCACTGCCCGCGCCCGCAACCTTTTTTTGGGTTTTAAAAGTGTCGGCCGGCACAAGGGGATATAAGGGAAGTAGGAAGAAGTCGCCGGATTACGGGCTGGACATCAACTCGCGCACTCCAGTCAGCCATCGTTACAAACGATCACCTACCAGCTTCCAAGTAAGTCCTTTTTCCCTAAATAACCTGCGTGTCTAGGACAACCTATCTCATATAGATTGTTTCCCCTCAAAATTACACAACGCTAATTGGTCCTTCGAAAGCCGCTTCCGCTTTAAGCTTATGCTCTTCACAAGCACATGTCTTTCCTTCGATACACGGCTCGCATGAGTCGGTACTCTTAAATTCTATACTGCTCACTAAAACTTTCATTTTATTCATACAATTAGGCGATAAATGAGCTAATCTTTTGTGCCAAACGAAATATTTACATTTTGTTTTGACAGTGTCACATTCACAACGTTATTTTATTTTCTGTCAACTCATAAATTCTGTTTCGATCTCTTGACATCTTTCAATAATTCGGTTCTTATTTCGAATCATGCAACCTCTATTGTCAAAATTCATGCAATAATTCTTCACCGCTCACCGAAATTAGTTTCATAGATAAATCAGGAACATGTAAAACGTTTTCTAAAAAAAAAAGTTTCGATTTCGCTGACTCGTGGCTCAGTATTTCTTCGTCCTTTCACCAATCATTTCTCACTGATTGCTACTGCGATTTTCATGTTGCCCTTTTCAGCTGTATAAGACAACAATTTACTTTTATCGTGGGTTATTTGATTTGTGCACCCACTATCTAAAGAACACTTTTATGATAAAAGTTTTATCCTTGTTTATCGCCTCCTTCGTATTTAGGCAGATATTCACGGTTTTGATCCGTTCCTTGCATTCGGATGCCTTGTGTCCTAGCTTGTGGCACTTAAAACAGAACGACGAACTGCCGCTTGTAGACGAACTGCCGCTTACGATCGTTAGTTTTAGTTTTAGATCTTGCATCGTTCTGTACTTTACGTGTTACTAAGGCTTGTTCGTACTCTGTGTTTACCTTACTCTGTCTACTTAATTCTTGTAACAATTTAATTTTAATTTGCTCTAACGTGATCTCTTGTCCACTATTATGAACAGTAATGATGAGAGGGCTGTACTCAGCAGTCAATCCAGCCAGCAAAATTGATATGATCCAATCATCAGGAATCTGAGCATCAATATCAGACAACTGTTGTATCGAGAATGTAATTTTGGAAATGTAGCTTTCCATAGAATCGTAATTTTCTAACTTACACTTGAAAAGATCTCGCTAAATCTTCCCCCACATTTGTCTTCATACCCTTTTTTTTTAACCTATGAAGGTTACTTTAAAGACCGTATGAACGGTCTTTAAAGTTACTAACGTAAATGGACTTTGGGTCTAATTTGACCCAGTACTAAATTTTCAGAAGTTATGTGTAGTATTTTTTTAATTACTATTATTGGGGTTTGTATTTTAATAATCTATATAATTTCAATGAAAAGAAAAGCTACTGAAATGTACATATATATTTATTACATATTAGAATTTATTACGATTCCGAACATTTTGTGCCACTATTATCAATTTAATACTTCTACGAAGCTGTGTGGGCTGTGGGCTTTCATGGCATGTACTATTGAAATGGACACCTTCTTCTGGATACTACCAGCTGTTCATCTACTGTCACATTTTCGGAAGGGTTGTAAAGCTTCGGTAGTATTTCAACCCACCGATCCCGGAACTCACGTATCGGAACTAATTTATCTAACAAACGCCGCCGTTCGCATAGAGTTTCTTTATAACTCTTGATATTTCTTGAAAGTCGTAACTGACATAGTTGCTGCGAATATTGGTCTTCCTTTTTGAGAACCCACCAGCCAGCAAAAGTAATCCAATGAATGCAAACAATTCAGTACTGTCAATATCAGTCCATTCTTTATCATATGCGTCTACCCTCAATATGAGAGTAATTCAAAATAATACGTACCAAAGGAGGTGGACAAAATTATTCAAAGCTTGAAATTTCTACGTCTGTGATTCTAGATCTAGAGGATGCATAACGTGTCAATCCTGGCATCAAGTTGATAATATTTTCTTGAATAAGTTCCAGGCCATTTTTGGAAGTCATTTTTTCGGTTAGAATAAGTGAAGTTTCACTGTCAACAAAACTGCTGTCCGATAAATCAGCTTCCTCAACATGATCTTCGAATACAGAATTCGATTCCTACTCATCCGACACGTCGTCCAAAAATAATTCAATCTCACTATCTCTCATATTCATATAGGAAATAACTAGTCCTATCTTCAAACTAACACACGTTCAGTTCACTCAATATTCATTGTAAGATTATAAGAGGGCTTTGACAAGAAGAATGCACCCATACAATACAAAGTGGGTACGTCTTGATGACAACTAAAATAAGAAATGACGTTCGTTTAAACGTATGGTCAAATTTGACCCGAGGACCTTGAACGTGAAAAGAGTTGTAGGTCGAAAAATTAAAGAATTTTTTATAAAATGATATACCTAATATATTAAGCTCAAAGCTTTGGTAAAAGTCATGAAACGTCAAATCACAAAAGAAATTAGCTTAAGAGAAAACTTTGTTTCATTCCCAAAATGGGTCAAAAATGACCCGAAGACCGTATGAAGGTTAAGCTGTTTTCTGTAGCAGGCTTCTTTCGCAGTTTACCCACGTCTACAATGCACAGAGCATTGTAGACGTGGGTAAAAACACTCTGGTTCTAACAACAAGCAAATTGTCGTCCATGTCTGCCAGTTTACGTCAGCATTTACAACATCTGTAGAAATTACTCCCCACCAGTTTTTATTCAATGACATTACAAGAAATTTAACAATTTAATGTTATGCAGATGTGTACTTATCTATATTGGTCTTGTATAGTAGGACGTGGCCTAAAATGTTAAAGCCGCTTAACGCATGTAAAAGTAATTATCATGTAATAAGTACATATTTCATAGTGAATTTATTTCACTCGTCAATTCCATAGAACATTGGTGACAGATTTCAATGAATAATTAATTTGAAAGTGGTGACAACAATAATAATTATACTTTTGTTTATTATCACATTCTGTTGTAGCCACCATATTTCACGAAATAACAAACAAACCATCACGCATAATTACAATTTATAGCTGAAATAAAATTCTAAATCATGCTCGTTGAACAAAACAAGGTAAAATTAAATACTCTGTATATTGAATTACGTTCGCGCCATAGACGAGTATTTTATTATCTGTCAAAGCATTGTTTACGGCGTCCATTTTAATTCGGATTCCCGCCTTTTTGTCATTATACACCGGTACGGTGTTATTGCGTGTCAAAGTGACAGACCCTATCGCCATCAATGGATAAGTAAATGCGGTAAAAAGTAATTGAGTGCTAATTTTATTTATTTATTTAAATATTATTTACAATAGTGGTACATAGGCGGAAATAATAAGGCATTCTACACCAGTCAATCTTACTAGTGTCGGGATTATATGGGTTTTATTTGTAGACAACATATCCACACCTGTAGATATCCACACCGTATATCCACACATATCCACACATGTAGATATCCACACCCATTTTTACCTTATTGCAGAGGATGATGAAAGATCATTTAGTCAACGCTAAATTAATATACTTAGCATAACAGTTCAAAAAATATTTGTAAAAGTAACAAAAATAATCTACAAAGTTTTGGAATGAAGTTCCTTATCGCGCGTTGTGAAAGGGGGCTAGACGGAAAAAATTCTTACGAAAAGTTGTCACGACACTTTTTGCTATAGTAAGCTATTGTAATTGTGTAAAAATCTTAAAACTTGGATTTAAAAAAATACTTGTCAAAAAGTTGGAACTTTGACCCCTAATATCTCCGTAACTAGAGGGTTCCCAGGTATGGTGTAGAACAAAAAAATGATCGCAATGACACGGAGAACCAGTGCCTTTCGGCTTCGTTAAGAGGTGTTTTACACCCTTTATATTAACACATGAAAGGTTACAGTCTGATACGGTAGCATTATTCTTATTCTTATTCTTTATTGCACATAAAATTACAAGATATACACACAAATAATATATAGCTTATGTACAAGGGCGAGCTTAACCCAGAATTGGGTTTTCTTACAGAAAACCTTATTTTAAAAGGAAAATTTGCCAAAGAGGATAGAGCTTTGTGCACGAGCAATACTATAAAAACTTAAATCAACTTATTTTATAAACTAAACTAATACATACGATATAATAAACGTAATACATAGTATACATATATACATCAACATACACATAAAATACTATATACTTATATACTATAATCATGTTGACAGGAAATGTTCTCTAATTCTTCTCTTGAACACGTCTAACGAAGGGCTATCCCGCAAGGAGTGTGGAAGTGAATTCCAAAGGCGCACAGCACGAACAGTAATTGATCCATCATACCGACTTGAGGAGTGGGGAGGGAAGCGAAGGAGAAGAGATGACGATGAGCGACAAGGTTTACCTCGAGGCAAGATATTCGAAGCGTTCCCGAAGATATGAAGGAGCTTTAGGGTTATGAAAACAGAAAAAAGAAAAGAAAGAGTGTGAGAATCTCGACGCTGCCGAATAGGTAACCACTTCAGCTGCTTCCGAAATTCCGACACATGGTCGTACTTTCGAAGCCCGAAAATGAAGCGGATACACAAATTCTGCAGACGTTCGAGCTTATCAAGAAGTTCTTCAGTTGCATCAAGAAAACAGACATCAGCATAGTCTAGGAGAGGTAGAAGAAGAGATTGGGCAAGGGTAATTTTAGTTTGAAACGGCAGGAACTTCTGAAGACGCTTAAGTGACCGATACGAACAAAAAACCCTCCTGCTTACTTCAGCAATGTGAACATGCCAAGATAGGTTGCTGTCCAAGTATACACCTAAGTCTCTTACTTTCTTGGAGTAGGCTATAGCGACACCATCGTACACAACAGGCGGGAGGGTCTGATGACTCAACATTATTATTGTACATTACTGTACATGTGTGTGTACATACATTATTGTACCTGTTACATTTAAAAGTGTTTTTTCTATTAAAACTGTTCATTTGCTACCGGCCTCAAATATTTTAATAGTACCTATGTTAAAGTGAATCATCTGGACTGACAGCTCGTTAACTGCCCGGCCCCAAGGGACGTCAGCGTGATGATACTCAGCCAATGTTCATATTTCAAAAGCGCATGTTTATGATGTGCTCATGTCTTAGAAATAATTGCGTTCCCTCTTAGTGCTTTAAAACATAATTTATGTGGGTAGGAAAATAAAGCTTTAGGCTCTGGGTACGGGTAAGGTGGTTGAGTAAAATTTACATTGAAATCCCTCGGAGTAATAACGTCGGGTTAATATCCAAATCATACACACTTAATGTCACGCCTTTTCCTATTGGGGTAGGCCGGTACTATTGGTTTACGCTTGTAATAATACGAGCAGCAGTGGTCTGATAGTTATCAAGTAACATTATAGAACATAAACAAGCCGTAACTATGCTTATTTGAAATCGGTGACAGGCATGTGTAAATATGATTAATCACACAGGCCAGTGCATAGGTACATATGCGACCTACAATATGCCCCCTTAATATAATACACAAACGTATGATCACTTCTGTACTTTTCCGTACTCGGTACATAAAACTAAATAAATCACTAACACTTCTGTGTCCGGCTGTACTACACTGTACCAAAAGTAGAGTACAAAAACAGAAGAAATCTAACAAAATAAAGCATGCATAACGAAACTAAATGTATCTATCACACAAAGCACTTTAAAAAAAAACAAAACATCAAAACGTCTACCTACTCATCGCCCCCTTAATAGAATAATTTGACAGGGATAAATCCTTTAAACATTCTCTATGAGCTTCGGGCTGTGAACACTTTTAGTTAAGATCCGCTATCATCTTACCAGTTGACATCTACTACCTTATTTCAACTTTGTAAGTCACTAATAAAATGATACTTGATATCTATATGCTTTGTCCTATTATGCATAATTTTGTTAGCTGCAATTTTATGCGCTGACTGATTATCATTATAAATTACAACCGCCTAACTATCCACAGCTGTCAAACTGTTAAGTAAACTACGTAAATAAACAGCTTCCTTTGTAGCTTGACTCAATCCTACGTACTCTGCCTCTGTGGAGGACAAGGATACTATTTCTTGCTTCCTAATCTCCCATGGCACTATATTTTGACCTATCTTGAAAATTAACCCCGTGAAAGACTTTCTATCAAGGGCCCCTTCCCAATCTGAATCAACGTAGCCTCGTAAGTCTTAATCTCCCGACTTCCTAGAAGTGAGACATAGGTTAGATGTACCGTCCCAATACCTTTTTTTTTTTTTTTGCGGATGGGAAATCATCAAATGATTTCTCCCGCTCTGGGCGGAGCGGGAGGGAGTGTCAGACTTGACTGACTAAAACCCACCCATGTTCCTTCTTAGCCCTTTGTGTTCCAGGGCCGCGGTATCTCTTTCGAACAACCCGCAGCCCTGGCAGGCATCGGCCCTTTCGGACCCCTTCCGGTTTGCTGACATCTCCTTGAGGCGCGCGTGGAACACGTACGCGCCGTCGACATGGCCTGTCGTCATGAGACGGACGGACGGTGAGCTAGCCCATTACTCACCGTCCACAGGCACCGTCCCAATACCTTAAGACCAGTTTCGCATATTTAAAGTGTATTTCGTCATAACACGAATTGAATTGTGAAAGTATACTTACCGCATGTGCTATATTTTGTCGCGTACTACAGGCCAAATAGTTTAGTTAGACACCCTATTAAGCTTTGATATGGCAGATCGCTATGGGAATTTGTCGATCTTTCAAATTTTATACCGACTTAGCAGTCAGTCATGTTAAAGTCATTCAAAATTTCCGAAATTAACTGTTACTGATCTAGACAAATAACATTTTTATCTCTCCTCAGCCTTGTGCTTAAAATATGGCTAGCCGCGCCTAAATCTTTCACTAAATTGTCACGTATACCGGTTTTTATTTTGCTCTTTTTTTTTGGTATCTATCTATACGCCAAACAACCAAAAATTTTCAGATGTCTGATATCCACATCTTTTCCAGTCCAAAGCTTCTCTGGTTCTGCATTGTTCAATGCTTTCGTGGGGCTTCTGTTCTTTAATTATACAACAGTATTTACAGCCTCGGTCCAATACTTCTTGCTCAGGTTCAATTCTGACAGTAATGTTCTTGCCTTTTCTATTATAGTCGATTCGCTCTTTCTGTGACAGAATTTTGTTAGGCATTTATGGTACAGTCGTTGTGGGTTTTATACCTGCAGACTTCAAAAATGATTAAAATTTACCATTACAATACTTTGCGCCGTTGTCAGCTCTTAGACATTTAATAGATTTACTTGTTTCATTCTCAACTTCCGCCTTGTATTCGGAAATTATCAAAAGTTTCAATTTTGTTCTTCAAAACTAAACATGAGTCTTCCGAGTATAATCATCGGTAAATAGAAGAGCATACCTCGAACGACGGCTCCTGGATTGGTCCACAAACGTCGCTAAAAACCAACTGTTAGACCTCATTCGCTCTTGTACCATGGTTTTTAAAGGGACTTGTGCATGTTGCTTACGCAAGTTTCTATAGTATATCCGAACGTGGTATGCAATAATATTTTTTGTCAATTTGTCGACCCGCTATCCAGTTCTACCCCTCTCCCTCTCTCCTACTACACTCCCATGTGACAGAAAGAGAAGGAGCACCGCCGCACGAGCGCCATCAAGCTCGCTTCCGTCGATGTTTTGGCAGAAACGACATTAGTTAAACTCCACTGTGCTCATAACCGTCATCTGAAACCACTGCCCGCGCCCGCAACCTTTTTTTGGGTTTTAAAAGTGTCGGCCGGCACAAGGGGATATAAGGGAAGTAGGAAGAAGTCGCCGGATTACGGGCTGGACATCAACTCGCGCACTCCAGTCAGCCATCGTTACAAACGATCACCTACCAGCTTCCAAGTAAGTCCTTTTTCCCTAAATAACCTGCGTGTCTAGGACAACCTATCTCATATAGATTGTTTCCCCTCAAAATTACACAACGCTAATTGGTCCTTCGAAAGCCGCTTCCGCTTTAAGCTTATGCTCTTCACAAGCACATGTCTTTCCTTCGATACACGGCTCGCATGAGTCGGTACTCTTAAATTCTATACTGCTCACTAAAACTTTCATTTTATTCATACAATTAGGCGATAAATGAGCTAATCTTTTGTGCCAAACGAAATATTTACATTTTGTTTTGACAGTGTCACATTCACAACGTTATTTTATTTTCTGTCAACTCATAAATTCTGTTTCGATCTCTTGACATCTTTCAATAATTCGGTTCTTATTTCGAATCATGCAACCTCTATTGTCAAAATTCATGCAATAATTCTTCACCGCTCACCGAAATTAGTTTCATAGATAAATCAGGAACATGTAAAACGTTTTCTAAAAAAAAAAGTTTCGATTTCGCTGACTCGTGGCTCAGTATTTCTTCGTCCTTTCACCAATCATTTCTCACTGATTGCTACTGCGATTTTCATGTTGCCCTTTTCAGCTGTATAAGACAACAATTTACTTTTATCGTGGGTTATTTGATTTGTGCACCCACTATCTAAAGAACACTTTTATGATAAAAGTTTTATCCTTGTTTATCGCCTCCTTCGTATTTAGGCAGATATTCACGGTTTTGATCCGTTCCTTGCATTCGGATGCCTTGTGTCCTAGCTTGTGGCACTTAAAACAGAACGACGAACTGCCGCTTGTAGACGAACTGCCGCTTACGATCGTTAGTTTTAGTTTTAGATCTTGCATCGTTCTGTACTTTACGTGTTACTAAGGCTTGTTCGTACTCTGTGTTTACCTTACTCTGTCTACTTAATTCTTGTAACAATTTAATTTTAATTTGCTCTAACGTGATCTCTTGTCCACTATTATGAACAGTAATGATGAGAGGGCTGTACTCAGCAGTCAATCCAGCCAGCAAAATTGATATGATCCAATCATCAGGAATCTGAGCATCAATATCAGACAACTGTTGTATCGAGAATGTAATTTTGGAAATGTAGCTTTCCATAGAATCGTAATTTTCTAACTTACACTTGAAAAGATCTCGCTAAATCTTCCCCCACATTTGTCTTCATACCCTTTTTTTTTAACCTATGAAGGTTACTTTAAAGACCGTATGAACGGTCTTTAAAGTTACTAACGTAAATGGACTTTGGGTCTAATTTGACCCAGTACTAAATTTTCAGAAGTTATGTGTAGTATTTTTTTAATTACTATTATTGGGGTTTGTATTTTAATAATCTATATAATTTCAATGAAAAGAAAAGCTACTGAAATGTACATATATATTTATTACATATTAGAATTTATTACGATTCCGAACATTTTGTGCCACTATTATCAATTTAATACTTCTACGAAGCTGTGTGGGCTGTGGGCTTTCATGGCATGTACTATTGAAATGGACACCTTCTTCTGGATACTACCAGCTGTTCATCTACTGTCACATTTTCGGAAGGGTTGTAAAGCTTCGGTAGTATTTCAACCCACCGATCCCGGAACTCACGTATCGGAACTAATTTATCTAACAAACGCCGCCGTTCGCATAGAGTTTCTTTATAACTCTTGATATTTCTTGAAAGTCGTAACTGACATAGTTGCTGCGAATATTGGTCTTCCTTTTTGAGAACCCACCAGCCAGCAAAAGTAATCCAATGAATGCAAACAATTCAGTACTGTCAATATCAGTCCATTCTTTATCATATGCGTCTACCCTCAATATGAGAGTAATTCAAAATAATACGTACCAAAGGAGGTGGACAAAATTATTCAAAGCTTGAAATTTCTACGTCTGTGATTCTAGATCTAGAGGATGCATAACGTGTCAATCCTGGCATCAAGTTGATAATATTTTCTTGAATAAGTTCCAGGCCATTTTTGGAAGTCATTTTTTCGGTTAGAATAAGTGAAGTTTCACTGTCAACAAAACTGCTGTCCGATAAATCAGCTTCCTCAACATGATCTTCGAATACAGAATTCGATTCCTACTCATCCGACACGTCGTCCAAAAATAATTCAATCTCACTATCTCTCATATTCATATAGGAAATAACTAGTCCTATCTTCAAACTAACACACGTTCAGTTCACTCAATATTCATTGTAAGATTATAAGAGGGCTTTGACAAGAAGAATGCACCCATACAATACAAAGTGGGTACGTCTTGATGACAACTAAAATAAGAAATGACGTTCGTTTAAACGTATGGTCAAATTTGACCCGAGGACCTTGAACGTGAAAAGAGTTGTAGGTCGAAAAATTAAAGAATTTTTTATAAAATGATATACCTAATATATTAAGCTCAAAGCTTTGGTAAAAGTCATGAAACGTCAAATCACAAAAGAAATTAGCTTAAGAGAAAACTTTGTTTCATTCCCAAAATGGGTCAAAAATGACCCGAAGACCGTATGAAGGTTAAGCTGTTTTCTGTAGCAGGCTTCTTTCGCAGTTTACCCACGTCTACAATGCACAGAGCATTGTAGACGTGGGTAAAAACACTCTGGTTCTAACAACAAGCAAATTGTCGTCCATGTCTGCCAGTTTACGTCAGCATTTACAACATCTGTAGAAATTACTCCCCACCAGTTTTTATTCAATGACATTACAAGAAATTTAACAATTTAATGTTATGCAGATGTGTACTTATCTATATTGGTCTTGTATAGTAGGACGTGGCCTAAAATGTTAAAGCCGCTTAACGCATGTAAAAGTAATTATCATGTAATAAGTACATATTTCATAGTGAATTTATTTCACTCGTCAATTCCATAGAACATTGGTGACAGATTTCAATGAATAATTAATTTGAAAGTGGTGACAACAATAATAATTATACTTTTGTTTATTATCACATTCTGTTGTAGCCACCATATTTCACGAAATAACAAACAAACCATCACGCATAATTACAATTTATAGCTGAAATAAAATTCTAAATCATGCTCGTTGAACAAAACAAGGTAAAATTAAATACTCTGTATATTGAATTACGTTCGCGCCATAGACGAGTATTTTATTATCTGTCAAAGCATTGTTTACGGCGTCCATTTTAATTCGGATTCCCGCCTTTTTGTCATTATACACCGGTACGGTGTTATTGCGTGTCAAAGTGACAGACCCTATCGCCATCAATGGATAAGTAAATGCGGTAAAAAGTAATTGAGTGCTAATTTTATTTATTTATTTAAATATTATTTACAATAGTGGTACATAGGCGGAAATAATAAGGCATTCTACACCAGTCAATCTTACTAGTGTCGGGATTATATGGGTTTTATTTGTAGACAACATATCCACACCTGTAGATATCCACACCGTATATCCACACATATCCACACATGTAGATATCCACACCCATTTTTACCTTATTGCAGAGGATGATGAAAGATCATTTAGTCAACGCTAAATTAATATACTTAGCATAACAGTTCAAAAAATATTTGTAAAAGTAACAAAAATAATCTACAAAGTTTTGGAATGAAGTTCCTTATCGCGCGTTGTGAAAGGGGGCTAGACGGAAAAAATTCTTACGAAAAGTTGTCACGACACTTTTTGCTATAGTAAGCTATTGTAAGCTGTGCGGCGTCACATGTTTCTCTGTCTGTCTCTCTCTCTCTTATAGAAAGCAAGCCAGATATTTTCATTTCTATTTCGCATTGAACAGTGTGGTGTTGCGACGATTTTTTTTTTTTTACTAAGAAAATCATATTCGCTATAGCCAATGAATGATAGCAACTCAAACAAAACACGTAATACCTCCCGAGCTACTGTTTCAATGAATGTTAAAATTAACAGTATAAGTATTGGCGATGTTTAATTAAAGCCCTCTTGAATCGTTACACTTTCAGGTGTTTCAGGAATTCGCTGAAAATCTCCCTCCTGACGGAGGAAACGATTTACTATGGTTTGACGGCCAGAATTCAAATTAAGGACGGCCATCAAAAGTTCACGGCTGTTTAGTATAATGTCATAGCCGCTTAGTTTCTATTAAAGTAAAGGTAAAAGGGAGTTGTCAATGCTTTTATTGCAATGTGAAATATTTTGGGAAAGTTGAATCAAAAAATTGAAATAATTGTATCCATCCGTTGCCTTGAATAGAATAGAAATTTTATTTGCATTGAATGTAGGTACATACCTATTATGAGCACGTTGGCGCATACAATTATTGCCCGTAACTGACACAAAGCGTCACCTAATTAACGACTTGATATAATTGTGCTTTTAATTAAGTATTTGTTTAAATGTTCCTTTGTGTTAGTGATTAAGGGCTTTAATGCAGAAACACTCATAGGTAAACATGTCAAACGGGATTAAGGGGTAAATTCTAAAAAGACGTTTCTTCCTATTGTGTTTTACAAAGAATGACTAAACTTCTTCTTCCTGCCTTTGTCTGATTTTATTTGGCATATTCCCACGCGCTCCAAAAAAGCAATACATTAAAAACGGCTACGTCCCATCTGGTATCAGAATCAGAATCAGAAATAATTTATTTGCAAAGAATGTAGGTAACAAATAATGGTGTTGTTAGCATAAAACAATTAGATCCAGTACATTCTACCGTGTGGCATGCAACATATTTATTATAACAATCATGAGTAATTCAAATCTATATAAATTAATAATTATTCGGCAGTCGGGTTCTAAGTCGGGTTCTGGTAATTTTCCCATTTCGCCAACTAACAAAATACTATCACAAAAATTCCGTTTCGTAAATTTTCCTTTCGGCCGCCATGGCAACTGAGTTTCGCAACCAGTTGTTCCTTTTTGATATTCATACTTTGAGTCTCGTTTCGCTAACTTTTGAGTATGTGTGTATTCATTCCCATTTTGGAAAACTTTTTGTTTGGCAAGTACAGTTAGGACTCCGGAGAATTATTTTTAAGTTGGCAGTGACATTGACAGTTTTGTATAATCGTTATGTTTAATTTTGTTGTACAGTAAAGTTTTATTATAATCTATTGAATTCACGCAAGCCTAGTACTTTTTGAAGAATATTCACTAAAAAGACGATTTTAGCGGCACCAACATCTTCTTCATGGTTCTGCTCTTAGTACTTTCTGTTAAAATTCTTAATTGAGTTCTAGCGTAACAAACTTTAGTGTTTGTTGTTTTGGAGCCTCCAGGACTAAAATTTTGGAGCGCCTGGGAATATAGGCCTTTTATTTGGGGGTCGGCGCCATTCTCCTTGACTTCACGGCATCATTTAATCCTTTCTCTATGACTGAACTTTTATGGATCATCATCATCATCATCAGCCTATAATGTTCCCACTGCTGGGACACAGGCCTCCTCTCAATGAGAGGGAGTGGGCTGTAATCCACCACACCCGCGTAAAATTTCACACGCGCCAATTTTTAATCCCGGTCATACCGGTTTCCTCACGATGTTTTCCTTCACCGTTTTGAGAGCAGCGGTGATGAAATAAATTACACAAAGTAATGCGCCTGCCTGGGTTCGAACCCACGGCTTACCTGGATACTAAAATTAAATTAAATACTATTCTCAATTCTGGCAGAGGACGCTCTAGAATGATATTCACTGACCTTATTGGTGATGTTCTTAGAAACGTCAGGTGCGTCGCTTACTTGCAAACGGCGTGCGTGTATGATCAAATCTAATAATTTAAACGTTGCGAAAGAAGTTTGTGAAGATAAAAGCAAGTGGCGTTCTATAGTTCTCGTCTGCCTACCCCTATAGTAAAAAGTCGTGAATGTATGTTTATTGATACTAGTGGCTCATTGGTGGTCACAAAGGCCTGCTTCCGACAGTTGTCTACACAAGCCGCCGACTGCGCTACCGACTTCCGACTTTGTACAGACGCCGCTCGACATTGTGAAACCTTTGGTAAGGGGACGGAACTTTCTATCAGGTATTGGAAATAAGAAAATAACAACACGGAAATTATGGTTCCTCTTACTCCGCTGTTCTTTCTAAAACGAAACTATCGTTTCGGGGTATAAGACAGTTGAATCATTTCTTCGAGACTCGTCTAAGTTCATCGCCTCGGCGCTATTGTAGTGTTGACATAAGGGACTTGTAGTTGTTGTTGTATAGAATTGAGAGGCGATCAGGACCCAAAATAAGTAAAAATTAATTAACCAAAGGTTCTTTTTTTAGGTACTTTTGAGTTGATATTCGACTTTATACAAAGAACGAGCGGAGATTATGTTCTACAAACTAAAACATACCAGAAACCTGCCTTAATTACTAGTACACGATACCGTCTGGTTTCAGACATACAACAAAAACAAACACCACTCCTTTCCTCTCACACACACAGAATGACATGCTTCCGTCTCGCTCCCACTCACACACGTCATTAGCGATCAAATCGGACACGGGTATCGACAGATCGGTAGCTTACCACTTAATGCACGCAAAAAATGATAGATTAACATTCATAAAATTATTAACAGATAATAAGTTATTATGTTGTATTAATAAACAGTGTGTGAGATCATTAAAATGAGTGTAAAAAGTTTTGTGGGCTATTAAAAATCGCTTTTGAGAGCTTGATTGTCGATTCATAGAAATTCATGTCATGCTTGATGTGTAGAGACTTTTTTCCTAGTAGTAGTAGGAATTTGTATCGTAAGTTTTGTGCAAATGAATACAAAAGAGCTTAAAATAATAGGCCTTAAATATAAATTAAAATCATAAAAAAAAACAATCTTATAAGCGTTTTCGCTTGTTATCGTTAGTCGCTCCATTTAAAATACTGGTGCTTAATAGCTACCTACATACCTTATAGCTGCTTAGACTGAAATAATGAAAGTCGGCTCCAACACTGGGGAAAAAAGCAGAAGAAGCAGAAGTTGATGAGCGTTTAAAAGAAGCATGATTACAAGATGGCTGATTAGCCAGGCTCACCTTGGATAGTCAGTCCCAATACTAATCTATTCCTTTTTTTTTCGACGTTACATTCATTACGTTACAATGTTTGTGTCCAGTAACTGGCCACGTTTGTTGTACCTGTTACTGACTAAGCTACTCTTTTTAGGGTTCCGTACCCAAAGCGTCAAACGGGACTCTATTACTGAGACTTCGCTGTCCGTCCGTCTGTCACCAGGCTGTATCTCATAAACCGTGAGCGTTAGCCAGTTGAAATTTCTACAGATTATGTATTTCTGTTGCCGCTAAAACAAAAAAATAAAATAGAATTAAATAAATATTTAAGGACGCTCCCATACAAAAAAGTGATTTTTTTCGCTCATTTTTAAAAAAAAATGGTACGGTACCATACGTGCGCAAGTCCGACTCGCACTTGGTCGGTTTTTTACCAAACAACATAACATCACGCCTTTAATCCTCGAAGGGTTTAAGCATAGATCTATAAATATTACACCCTTTACCAGTTATGTTTGAAACTCATGTTAGTGGGCGACCCTATTGGCATCAACCGGGCACAAATCAGACTCCGAGCTGCTACCGAAAACACCTAATAATACTGTTCTTGACCTGGGAATCGAAGCCGAACTTAAAGGGGAGGTCCAAAACAGTTGTCATAGTTATATCCCAAAAAAAACTCATAAAACTATTATTCCATTCTTAATCACCATAGCAACATTATCTTTTTTGTAACCTTGAGAAGAATAAACCGCCAAATATAAAGCATACCGTTACCGTATAAGTACCTATTATATACTGCTAATATATATATTGATCGTAATATTTTTTGTCAGCCGTCTGGCGGTCACCGTATCCCTATAATATATTACATCACATTAATATAAATATACAAGCGAACATAAATACATTATGTATGCTATGAATCTACTTTTTATGTGACAATGTGGACAGATAATGTTTGACTAGATGTGGCATGAACGATATATCATAATAATTTGAGCAGAACGAAATTTTGATTCTTTAATGCGTAGACCACTGATGACCAGACCAAGAAACGATCGGTAACATTATTTCTTGAGAAAATCATTTAATTTAAATTAAACACTTTTTTTTTCAATCACAATCAAATTCGTAAAAACACAAAATGATTGGCTTATTTCCAGTCCCTTTTTACATTGAAGTATCAATGTTAGCAAATAATCAAAATAAGCAGGCACTTAATTGCTGCCCCAATAAATCGTCATCTAGCCTAGCGTTTTCCCATCTATGTTGGGGTCGGCTTCCAGTCTAACCGGATGCAGCTGAATACCCTCATTTAAAATGGAGCGACTGCCTATCTGACCTCCACAACACAGCTGTTAGTGCTGAGTAATACGATACACTTGATAACACTGGTTGCCAAACTTTCGGGCCACTGTCTACTAATGTAACGACTTTCAAAAGGCTAAATCACAGCCAGGACCTGCAGCTTAGATAAAATTGTTGTTCCAACCAAACAAATAATTAAAATTAAAATAACCAACCACAAATTGATTACTTTGTCTCATCCAGTGACCGCACATCCTCGACGCGCTATGATCAAAGGGCAGCACAGTCAAAGCACATCGGAATCCACTAATTACTGCTCAACAGCCATCGATGCTCATCCTGACTACGCTAACTACACCATGTGACATACCCACTAAATTAACCGGGAATTCGTACACAGATTCTAGAAATTAATAGACAGATATTTGTTTGTTTGATACAGGAGCTGTGTGGAGTTTGTGAGCTCGCAAAGCAAAGCTCATTGTTAGCCATGTTTGTTATGAAGGTTTATGACACAAACAAATTTATTTTTTTGTCAGGAAAATCAATTGTTCAAATTTATTTTTTTGTCAGGAAAATCAATTGTTCAAATTTATTTTTTTGTCAGGAAAATCAATTGCTCAAAGAAGACGGGCGAGACTACATGTATTTTGGGACCCACTCTTAGAGGTAGCGTTCATCATAACAACTTATACGTAGTTGTAAAACGACTAAAGACTATCAGAAAAGTAAATGGAAAGTAAGACGGAAAAGTTGGGAGAAAAGAGATATACGTCTATTCACAAGATAACCTAAAAATCTTACGATTAAGGTTTTTAACAGTGGAATGACTCCGTAATTAAGATGAATCAAAATATAATAATATTTAAGAAGACTCATAAAAGAAGATTCGAATAAACTATTGTATTTCCCTCGCAGTTTTAGTTCTGACTTTACGTGTTTTGCTTCTCGTCATAAGCCAAAACCAGAATTTTTACTTCATTGCCTGTACCTAATTGATGAATCATAAAACTGCTAGACTGCAGCTAGAGACTAAACTGATTACCAACCCTGTAATTAGTTCAATCACTATTAAAACTATGTCGTTACGATTTTGATCCATAAGCGAATTATAGTCAAGTAAAACGATTCTTATTACGCTGAGAGTAGATAATATTGTTTTACATAAATTATAACAGCCAGAGCTGACTAGCTATGCACAGCTATTGAAAAGCAGCGTTTGTTGAATAAAAAAACGATGAGTAATAAATCTTATTTTTTGGTATTTTTACATAGTTTTTATTTTATGCAACACAGACGTTACGATGGCCAAGTTGCTGTCGGGTTTCATTTTCAGGGTCGCAGCTTATCAGCCCCCAACATGAGTGACAAAGGTAGTTGTCTCCTGTTATCTGGAATTAATTAATTATGTTAAAATAAATAAATTCACCTTTAGTGTAATAAACATAAAGAGTTCCATGTATAAGTAACAAAAGTGCCTGACTCGCAGAGTATATCCAGGTCCCCACGAAAAGAAAAACAGAAATGTAGTTTGATATGAAAGATAATATGATATCTTCCATTTTGATGACTGACACATCTCAGTAAAATACACTACTTCTACTGCTACCTCGGCTAGTCTTTTACTGTACACTGTTTTAGTCCGATAAAGTATTGGGCAACAGTAAGAATGAGCCTAATATAAGATTATAACAGTATGTATTTATGCATATAAAAGCTAAATGAATCTTAGTTTGTTGTTCAGATAGATATCCTAAATAAGTTCTTTACTCATGATATAAATACATGTTCTTTTACGAATATACTTACATCACGTGGATACACCCATCTCTGAACTTTTTCAAAGCTCTGAGCACCTTCATCAGAGAGACGACGCCTCCGTAAGAGCGCAAGTCGTAAGAGAAGAAGAAATTAACGCAACGTATGTTTGTGGTTAAAATCAAAGTCCAAATCAAAAGCAACTAATTGTCCAATGTCCAGAGAAGAATGCGGTAGTCTAAGACAGGGTGCATTATCTACATTTCAAGATGTAAAGGCCAAGTCGTCGAGAATCTACAAAATCGCAATGATAACATAACATAACTTCCCAGAAAAAAATTCAAACATAACGATGGACTAGATCATCACAGATCTGACAGTGACAGTAGTGACGGGACTCAATGGATCATCATTGATAACGTTCCTTTATTAGAAATACTATAAAATCGCCACAGTACCATTTTTATTAGATGCTTTTGCATTGTTAATTGGCGGTTTAATATCAGGTTTGCATGTTATTTTTTATGAATTTTTGACATAATTGAATGTATAAAAACTAAGAGAAAGATCCATTTGTGGCAATAAACCCATGAACAAAAACACATGTCATTGGATTGGAACGTAATCGGAAAAATGTTGCGTTTTGTAAGTGCACTATTACTTAATTTTAGTAAATTGAAAATTATTTATAACTTTTGATTCCCGAGTCCTAAAAAATCAATATTTAAAAAATAAATATCTCATAAAATTGTAGTTATAATTATTTTATATTTACACTGGAACGGAGTTTAGTTAATTTTCAGATTCTTTGGGTCCATTTTCGCCAGCCTCCTTTATTTCTTTGTCAGGAAAATCAATTGTTCTACTGAAATAGTCCGTTTATTCAAACCATGACTCGTCATTCTCTGACAGGTGTATGAAATGACTATAATACCGCTAATTGTCGTAGTGTCAATTTGCTTAACTACTATTTTCTATGACAGTAAGTGATTTGTTCATCAAAATTGTCATGATAAGCATAGCAACTTTGGGGTCGTCCATTAATTACGTGAGGCATTTAGGGGGAGGTTGTCGGGACCTACTCTCACAAGGGAAAGAGGGGGTCTCGGCAAACTTCACGTAATTCTTTTTCCTGCAACTGTTTCTCCAAAAATATGCCTAAATCCTACACATATCGATACATCTATACAAACAAATAAAATTGAAGTGTCTGTTTGTAATATTAAACTACATACATATCAATGTATATACGGTACATATACCAAAATATTTTTTTTGCAATTATTGTCCGTCTGTCTGTTTGTTCGGGCTAATCTCAGGAACGGCTGGACCGATTTTCATTGAATATTTATTCATTTGAATAAATATTCTATGAAAATTATTAAGCAAATATTAGGTTGTTTTAATCAATCCAACGCAATCAAGCACACGTTAACGTATTTACACTTTACTACGAATTTTGATAAATCTCACGTGAGATTAGAGGGGGCGTGAGGGGCTCAAGTCCAATCTCACGATATCTCACCAAGGGGGAAGGAGGTGTGAAGGAATTGCCATAATTGCCTCACCTAGTTCATAGACGCCCCCTTTCCGGAAACCAGAAAATGTTAACTATAAAAAACAGGAAGTCGTAAAAACTTCTCTCTATCACGATTTTTATGATCGATTCATTTTTTTAATAAACTAAAACTAACAATCAATAAATGAAAAGTTTATTGCAAATAAAATGCTTTATAATGCGTCTCATTATAATTAATTATAAACGGTTTAAGCATAACAACGGTCGTATTGAGAAATATTATCAAACAGTAAATTAACGTTTATACATTAGGTCGTTTAACAATTCATTGGTCAATAATTTTAATTTTTAAGCTCATTTAAAAACTATAAAATTATTGAACTCTTCAGTTGATATTGAACTCTAAAGTCGTAAAATTAACTGAACACGTTAGTATTTTGTACTCAACCATATGCGAGTCAAGTTTTGGCCTTATTTATATAGGTACACACGCCAACCAATCAAAGTATAAAAAAAACAGTTTTTCGGGATCTTTCATTGTACGGGAAATCTACAAGGTGTTGTTTTGCATCATCGTCAAAATTCAGGAGGTTGTCACAAAATACATAAATCATCATCATCATATCAGCCGTAGGACGTCCACTGCTGGACATAGGCCTCAAGAATACAACCTCATTAATACATAAATAATCAATTAAAATTACGGTACGTATTTAATTATTCAAATTCGCTGATTTTTTTAGATTATTTTGGTTTTTATTAAAGTATTTAAAATTATACGCTATATATTATAGGGTTCTCAGCCTTTTCGCAGAAAATTGTTTGCCAGATTTTCACTTGCCACCCAACGTTTCGCAGAATTTTATTTCGCCGAATAATCATTTGCCAACTAAACATAATATTTTGTTTTAATTCCCAACCTCACAGTTACCAACTGTACGTTTGGTCTGCTTTTCATAATGACACTTTTTAAAAAATGCCGACTTTCAAGTAGCAGAATGTTTTAGTTGGCGTAATATTCATTTAGTCGTATATTGTTTACCAAATGTAGTAGGGTTTCGTTTTGGGACAAATTATATACAGGTAGTTATTGTTATGTTTTTTTTTTTCACTTTATCTTTAATGCAACTCAGCCTAACTTAACTGTTTCCTTTTACAAAAGCGATTCGCTTCTAGCACACCGCCGGCCGCTGCCGCGGCACGCTCGCTACGCTCGCTCGGCTCGTGCGTTGTTTGTCATACTCTAACCTAACCTTTTTTTTTTGCATTACGCATACCCGCCCATCGGGGGATGGGTGGGCTATGTGGGACTCCCCGGTCTGACCCGGTATACCCACTAAAACAACCCAGCGGCATTCCCGCTTCGTCCAAGTGGCGGGGGACTGGGAAACCGGCATAGCCTTGACGACCAGTCCTCCGCCGACGATTGCCCTTCATGTGGACCCCTCACGCCCTCCCCGTGGGGAGGGGGAAGGGCCCGGGAATGAGCAACGAAAGTGGTGACGGGTGCAATGCGGGCAAAGGCACCCCCGCGCCTGTCGCCCGCCCGTCGCCACCATGAGGAGGGAGAGGACGACGCCTTCTCCGACCTCTTCTTCATCTTCACGCGGCGGCCACGTATCCCGGTCCCCTCTCCAAGAGCGAGAGGGGAGGGGAGTCCGTGGAAGACCGCGAAACCAACGCCACCAAGCCGTCCCGACCGTGTAAGGCTCGGCGACCACCACCAAGTTCACCAACCACTGAGCCATGGTCTGCATCAGCAGATCCTGGGCTGCGCTGCAGTGGTTGGTGTTCGCCTCAGGGATACGATGTTCGACCCTATCCATCAGTCGGACATCGCTCTCCCCTCCGCAGCTGCCGCAGGAGCGACGGTGCTATCGACAGGTCTGGACGGCACCTGTGCTTTGCCCCGCTTAGGGGGAGGATTGCAGTTCCTGGCGGCACACACCGCACAGTGTGGCGTGGTGGCCTCGCAGGAGGCGGCCTTATGGCCCTCCTTGCCGCACTCTAACCTAACCTAACCTAACCTATCGTAACCTAGATTTCTGTTGCTATACTTATTTAAAAAAAAACTTATTTGTTTTGCAAAACGTCATTCGTCTAAAAGTTGTGTGGCCTCGTAAAATGTTTGACAAATGATAAATGTGCCAAACGTCTTGTGTCATTATAATAATCAGCTTAACAATAATTCTACCAAATGAAACGTTGTCATACAAAAATTTGCTAATCGTTAGTTGTCAAAGTGAAACATCGGCGAAACGTTGGTTGGCAAGTAAAAATCGGACAAACAATTTTCTGCGAAAAGGCAGGACACCATATTATAGGCTAAGGGACGATGTAAGAAACCAGGGATGCATTACGCTGAAGGTTATAAATGGCTGGAAAGGGGGTGACTTCTGAGATGATATGAGAAGTATGGAATAATAATAATTTTAATAATTTATCTTTATTTCAGACATACGTCCATACATTTTTACAAGAAACAGCGTTAGTAGGGTTGTTAGTAGGTAATAAGAAGAAGTGCTACACAGATTTCAAATAAATTATGACAAGGTCCAGAGAATGAAAAACAAATAGTTATGTAAAATCCTGCCGATTTTAAAATTGGTTGGAATAATAAAATATTTAGGTTAGAAAATATTTTTGCTTTAAAAGATTTATCCGCTGTAGCAACAGTCTCTATCTACCTTCACAGTAAACGCTACAAAGATGACCTGTTAACGTACTGCGCAATCTAGAGGACATGACACACACGCCCTTCAAAATCCAATAAACGAAATTATCGAATAATTACAGAAAACACTCAAAAATCGATTACCGAAGTAATTGGAATCGCTTCCTTATAGATATGTGCTTTGTGCTATCTGAAATACATTTGCGTATTTTAAGGGTTTCGGGTGTGGGTTAACTGTAAGCGGTAGCGATTTTCTATTATTTATGAAAATCTGCTTTTACTTGCAACGTTTTGGCATTCAAGTTTCCTCCCATTTTATCTGCTTAGACATCTCTTTTTGTGCATTTTTCGCTCTTTTTACAGTCATCTCATCCTATGCGTCTTCTCTTCATGTACTGAACTGTATGTACGTTTACAGGATCACAAATTCCTTCTGCGTTTTATCAAGTGTCTATTCCCACTATCTCTGTCTCTTATAACTTGCACCACACTCGCATACATAATTCATGTGGTAAAATACAAGCAATCAATTACCCCGCAAGTAAATCGCTTAAGCGCATCCCTTACGACGCAGCGTCTTTTTATAAGTAGCTGTAATGCCCTTTTATTTTAACATGTTGGCAAGATTTTTCATTAAGTTACTTGAACAGGAATATCAATGAATTAATTTGGGGTCCTTCTTATTTAAGTGCATCCAAAGGTTGTCTGGAAATTATGGGATTTCAGAGATAAGATCGTGCATCAGTGATATTGTAAAAGAGCTGTGTTATGGTGTACAAGAATGTATATATATTCTAGCTATTACATCATTACCTTTTGTATTATTAGAAAGCGAGCGCCATAGTTTCAGCGTTCTTTCAGTAAACAATCAGAATTCTGTCAGTGAAGGTTCGGAAAACGAACTAGTGTCCACATGGTTCCCTATCCATTTGCATAAAATTTTAAGACCTAATATAACTTAGCATAATTTTGTTCGGCATAATTATATTTTCGCATAATATAATTACGCATAACAGCTTACGCATAATTTTTTAAGCATAATTTCTCTATCCATAATAATGATTAAGCATAATATTCTAAAGCATAAATTTATTAAGCATAAAGTTCTAAAGCATAACTTTTTTAAGCATAATATCCTAAAGCATAAATTTATATTTATTTACGCATAATGATATTAAAACATATTTTTATAGATATTTGGGTTTTTTTTTTCGCTGTAGGAAGCATGAAGCAATCATGCACACAGCATGCAGGCAAGCATACAGCATGCAAGCAAGCATGCAGCAAACAAGCAAGCATGCAGCATGCAAGCAAGCATGCAGCATGCAAGCAAGCATGCAGAATTCAAGCGAGCATGCAACATGCAGCAGGCAGGGTTTCTGTCACGGCTCCGGCGCTGCGGGCCCCCGGCGGCCTCACGCGTGCTAATCGTCACAGACGGCTTTCGCTCACCACCGCAGCTTCGGCTTGTTGGCCGGCTTGGCCGGCCAGCCTCAGCCGCGGTGGCTCGCCCGCAGCCGCCTGCTCTTCAGCCCGCGGCCCGCCTCGCCCCTACGCGCCTACGCGATTTTAAATTACACTCTAGGGGTAGGACAAACAAGACTACGTGGAGTCGGTTTTGCAGCAATTCGGTTCTGTCACTAACTTTTGTTGCACAGCATATATAAATTATACATAATTAAGAACCACTGTTAATAACACTTGCAACGGGATATTTACCATGTGTATTATTTGTTTCGAGTTCCCGATATTTCGGCGCTGTTGCAAACGCCATGATCACGGATAAACCGTGTTATAACCGTGTATGTTAGTTTATCCGTGATCATGGCGTTTGCAACAGCGCCGAAATATCGGGAACTCGAAACAAATAATACACATGGTAAATATCCCGTTGCAAGTGTTATTAATAGTGTTAGTGACCATGTCAGTTTAAAAACTTATAAGAACCACTGTTTCAATCAATTAACTTCTATCTGAGGAATAACCGCCATATTTATTTCTCATAATAGAAGTTAACTGAATGACATATTTTTTTATACAAAAACTGTCAAAACATCTAATATATTCTTCAGATAAAAATTATCTCGCGATTGAAAAATCGTTTAAGTTACATAATGTTATGTATAATAAATCATTTGCATGAAAATTGTTTTTATTCATATTTATTGTATGCCTAAATATTATTATGCTAATAGTCATTAGGCCTACTAACGTTATGCGAATCAAATTTATGCCAAAACAAATTAGTCTTAAAGATGATTATGCCAACACAAAATGTATGCCTAAAAAAATTATGCCGAAGTATTATTATGCCAAAACAAATTGTGCCAAAATCGTTATGCCGAAGTATATTAGGACAAAGAACATTATGCGAAAAGAAGGGATCCCTGTCCACATCTTCGTCCGCAATGTTTTCCATTTCACAAATATGGTATCTGTAGTTTTTTAAGGGTTTTTTGACGTTATAGTTCATGTCTTACCGTTACGTCACCAAGAATACGGTAGGAGTTTTATATGCCTCCAGATAAAAAACAGGAGTAAATGACCTGCAGTGACGGCTGACAGAGGAGAATAGAAGACAAAAATATGTTGTGCCAACCCAGTTAAACTTAAAGAAAACTAAAATAAAAAACTGTACGAATAAAAAAATAACATGAAATCTCAAGAACCAAAACTTTTAGTACAACTAGGAATTCTACGTCTGCACCATAATCCACTTCCCGACTCTCCTTGCACAAAGCGCTAGAAATGATAATCAAGTAAAGTAAAACAAGTTTAAGCCGCGCACAAACTGTCGCGAATTCTCTCAAACATTCTCTATATACAATATAACATGTAAATCCGTATGTTCGCTCTCGACACGCTAATATCCTTTAATAAAGGTAATGCAACTTGAACTGCGACTTGCCTGCAAGCTAGGGTTACACACTTGGGTTTTGAAAATTATTATAATTCAGTCTGGTCTGAACTCGCTGTTTGGTAGATAGGTATATTCCAGGAATATCGTGGACATGACTTGCATCGCTAAAGGAAAACATCGTGAGCAAACCTTAGCTTTAAGATAAGTGTAAGTTTGGAATTGCAAACATTGCTCATGCTTTTTCCATCTTTGCCCTGCAGAAAAGCAGTTATAGGCAAATAGGCTATGATTTTAGCATTGATAAAACCAGTTCAAGGTAAAGATTTTCTTTTCGGTTTCCTCTGCCATGCTGAGGAAACATGGAAAAACGTCAAGTTCGTCCCTCCATCTACGGGTAGGTCTGCCGCAAGACTGTTGGAAGTTTCTGAATTTTTCATGATATTAACCTACTTGTTTCGGTGTTAGTCTAGCATTACAACTATTATAAGTCACCATTTTATTTCTGAAAAACTCGAAGTACCACCTATTATTAATTTTATTTGTGCCGTTATGATTTTTACAATACCTGCCCCATCAAATCATAGATTTAACAACAGATTCACTTAAATAGCCTTTTAGAAAAAAGGTTTCATTAGAAAACTTTATGACTATTGCACATCCCTAGCACACCTGGACACTCCCCAGTTTCGTTCTTAGGTGCTCGCATTAGCATGCCATAGTGTCTCAAGAATAAAATTATCCATATTTCCACTGACAAACATAACTACGGTTTTTAATGTCGTATATTTGTTAGTTACTGAGAAATCTTTGAATGCTTTAGCGTGCATTATCTAAGTAGAGAGAAATTCAAGGTAAATTGCAAGTCGGTTTATGTGTGTGTGTGTGTGTTAGAGTATATGTGTGTGTAGGTTATTATGCTCTTTGCTCGTAAGAGGGTTGGTACAACCCGGTATTGCTTACAGCGGTACAGTTTAATGTTGTGTGGTTTCTGGTTGCTCTAACTTTAGGCGAAAATATTAGAATGTTTTCGTCTGTTTTATTTGAGTGAAACAATGAGAGTCTACAGAAATGATGCAAATTGAGGTTTAATTTTTACCGTCTAGCTTTTTTTATCCAATTAAGAAAAAATGGCTATGATCACTTTGTACAAATATATTCATTTCCTGAGCCAACAACACAGCGAAATAATAGAACAAGGTAAAAACAAAAACACATTTAGGTTCCAAGTTCAGCTAATTAAGGTTACCTAATCTCTAGCTCAACAAATAAATTAATTAATATCAAGACCAATGAACTTTCAAGGAAAACTTTTCCGATAGAATTAATCTAAATTACGTCACGATTTACGTCATACCCAATTATATCGCAGAATAGAATCCTGATCAAATAATAAGGGTTCGAATAATCCTGAAACTTATTTGGAACAGTCAATTTTCATTATGATACCGACACTTTTTCATGATAGGTGAATTTTTCGCCCGTCACTCTTAATTTTGAAATGTCTTCTTCTAATAATTTAGTTCTTTATTTAATGAGCGAAAATTATAAAAGTCAATCGTGATTTTCTAAAGATGTGCAAAAGTATACACTCTTAAATATTTACACTAAAAAAATAAATATCAAAACATTAATTTGATCTGTTTTCTTAGCAAGACGTGGTGAAGGCAAGAGGAGCAAAGCCGGAACCGAGTGGAGGCTAAGGACTGAAAAAGAAATGTTCGTCGTCCGGTGCCGAGATGAGCAGACGGCATTATTGCCATCGGTGGAAAAGTCTGAATGAAGCATACACAACAAAAGAGGGTGCTTTACCCAGCGGTAGAAAATTCAAGCTGTTAATGATGATATACAATGCGGCTGGCAAAAATTATTTGATTTAAAGTTTTCGTAACAGGGTTTTTCTACGTTATTATCATGCACAACAACAACATATATGAACAATATGTACATGAACAATATTTTGGCTCAGACTCTCAATGAAGTCAGGTATAACCTACGGTTAATACTACCAAAAACGCATACGTCTCTCCTATGAAATCAGCTTACTGCTACATATTGACACATAATATTCCTTAAGCCTCCACGCATAGGCTAAAAGTGTGCTAGGTAATTAGCAGCCAAAATTACGTGTCTCATAGTCTTCTGCCGGTGCCCTTACGCTGCAGCGCGATGGTAACAAAGCTTGCTCATTAACTCCCTGCCGACTGACGACGCTGCTATGAGAGGTAGACTATGCCGCAGATGCGACAGAGCAGTTGAAGAACCAGTAACTTGGGACTCCTAGGAATCCTCTTTCTGCTCGTTCGCTCTAATTTTCTATGAGAGCCATGATATGGTAATAGTGTAGCCAGTGTTTTCTTTTAGTGGGATTGCTTTGGAGACTAACCTCCTACATCCAAACTTCCATTTTAACCTCTTTCTAATATTAGTATAAATTCGTGTTTCAGCAGAGCCTGAAACACGAATTTGGGCGATAAGAGAAAGAAAGAAAGGCCTTTTACTTCAGGACTCATTCAGGACTCATATTCTACATGTTTTATAGTTAAATAGGGATTTACTCGAGCATTGTGGAGACCTATTGGATTGTGAAGATAAGATGATAAAAAGAAAAAAGGTTATATGATGTATCACTGGTGGGGGAAACAGAACAGGTTTTCGAAAATGAAAAAAAAGAGTCACAAAGAAGTACTCGAGCGCGTCAGATATTATTATATTATGCAGCTGGATCTTGATCCAGCTGCATAATGCAAGCCCTTGGGCTTTTGCCCTGCATGCAAGCCCTTGGGCTTGATTCAGAAAGCGGTACTCCTGGACACGGCTCGTATTGTTAGGAGGTTCCTTTCTCTGGAGCCCTGACCGCCGGTAGCTTGGACCCTGTTCCCGATACCGGTGGGCTACTATTTTTATACTTTTAAATGTTTTTTTTACTTACGATTTTGAAAAATATTTAAGAATGTAATTAATATGTAAGAAAATAAATAAAGGAAATAATAATAAGGCAGTACTCCTCGATACGGCCCGCATTGTGAGGAGGTTCCTGTCTCTAACGTAATATTTTTATAAGGAATATTATTTTAAAAATGTATAAAATAAGATGAAAAAATAATAAAGGACATAATAATAATATAGTCACTCAGGTATGTGTGTATTTAGTCCAACACGCCAAGTTTAGGACTAAATTATATCGTTCAAAAGTTCCCTGTGGAGCCTTTTATTGTCCGATGTCTGGTCTAAGGTAAAGTGCAGTAATCACCAAGTGCCAGATCCAAAATCTTGCAACTCGGTGCTTTTGAAGAAGGGAAGAGTCTTTAAAAGTTAACAAAAAATATCTTTAAATCATTTTAATATGTTCTTAAACTATTATGTCTCCTCTCTTCTCTTACTCTATGTCCACATTTGAACAGAACTAGGAAGATGGAAAATTTTAATAAAATATGTTTCCCGTGTAAACGTCTCGCGCGTCACGTCTCTAACAGATCCCTTAAACACTTGGAATATTTCATACAACTTCTTTGCTTTCTATTACAATTACTCTAAGGTTCAAAGTCGCCCGTGATAAATGCAAAGGGAAGTGGTAAACTAAAATGCCAAAAGGATGCACCCCCGATTATGAGGGATACTATTTCCTAGTTGCAGTTAAAATAATTTTATTTTAATGTGGAATGTAATTTCAAAGGTTCTTATATTTGCGAGGTGTTTTTTCTTAATGATTAAACCTTTTAGATATGGCGTTAGAAGTCGGAAAGTTTGCTTTAAAATGTACATTTTCTTCAAGTAATTTATAACTTCATTTCTTGGCCCTGGATCGAAGAAGGGTTAGGAAGTTATGGGCAGAGGCATTTGTCCAGCAGTGGGATAACACATACTAAAAGTAACAGTAACAGTCAATAACTTCACTGTTTTGCTACCTTATGCTTGGGTAATCATTGAGTAGTGATGGCCTGGAATTCAGCTGCATCCGGTTAGAATGGAAGCTAACCGCAACATTGTTGGACACAAACAGGCAGATGATGGAATGATGAGCAGTGATGACCCATTGGTAACTGCATGGATGTGGGTTTGAACCCGGTCAGACACTATTTGGTGAAGAATGCATCACTACTGCCCTCAAAACGGTGAAGGAAATCATCGTGTTGAAACATGCATGCCCTAGAACCGAACATTTGAAGGCATGCGACATCCTATCCGCACTGGGCCCGGCGTGGTGGATTACAGCACATTCTCTCATGGGGAGGAGGTGTGTGTCCTAGCAGTGGGAACATTAAAAGCATGTTATATTTTAAACTCATTAATAACTAACGTAGAGACGTAGCAATTCGTCGATAGTTTTAAGTATCTCGGTCACATTATCACGAGCGGCCTAAGGGACGACGGAGATATTGAGAGAGAGCGCAGAGCGTTGTCTGTGAGGAGCAATATGCTTGCCCGCACTTGTTGCAGTACAGACGTCAAAGTAACCCTCTTTTAGTTTTAGTTTAGTTTTAGGCGCACAGGCCGCTCGAGTAAAACAATTGACAGAACGCATATGACAATACACGCGACGAGCCTACAATGTCCTGCGCGTCCAATTTAATAACGCCTTCAGGATGCTGTTGGGACTCCATGGTGCTATAGCGCGTCAGGAATGTTCGCGGAGGCTCGCACAGATGTCTTCCACGTTATCTTGCGAAAGAAAGCGGCCTCCTTACTACAGCGTCTGCATGGTAGTGATATCAGCATTTTGAAGATGATTGCTGCCAGACTGGACTGTCCCTTCCAGAGACATTGGGTGGGGACAGCAATAGGCCTTAATTAATAATAACTATTGTAAACACTAATAATTCTAAACTAGTTACTTAAGCACTATTGTTACCAACAAAACATGGACTGTAGTCTGAAATAAACTTTTATATATTTTTTATAATAAACTTAACTTATAATAAACTTTTATATACTTTTATATATTGTTTTATTATATTTTTTAACTATTCTCTTAATACATACAATTTACATTTACTTTATGTATTTATTAAAAAGAGAATAGTATACGTAATGACTGTCTCGTTGGTTTAGCGATGGCAAGCGCTGCTGCTGAACATAACGTCCTGGGTTTAATTCACAGGTCGGCCACTGTTATTGGGTTTTGCCATCGTGAATTTTTTAGTAGCAGCCACTCTACTCGAACTTCATGGGACTTTAAAGCATAACATCACTCCTGTAATGCCCGAAGGGTTAGGCAGAGATGTAACCTAATGGTACACCCACATTTCGCCAGTTTTAAGTCCTCCTGTTTTTGACGGCACGGTTGGCGCAGTGGTTGAGCGATCGACTGCTGCGCTGCGAATCGCGGGGTCGATCCCCGCACGGAACAAATATTTGTATGGCCTACAGATAGTTGTTCCGGGTCTGGCTGTTTGTGTATGTGAGTTTAAATGTTTGTAAATGCGCCCACGTTACAGGAGAAATTTCTAGTGTGGGGCAAAGGTAAAAAAAAAAAAAGAAAACAAGAAGAAAAATTCCTATGTAATATTAGATTCTTTTCTTTTTTATGGCCTATTGCCATCGCCCGGGCACAAATATTAGTCTTTTAATATGAACTGAACTTATCTTTTTCTTCATTATTTAATCCTTTTTTAAATTCCGACCAAAAAAGAGGGGTGTTATAAGTTTGACGTGTGTATCTGTGTATCTGTGTGTCTGTGTGTCTGTCTGTGGTATCGTAGCTCCTAAACGGATAAACCGATTTTGATGAAATTGGTTTCATTTGAAAGGTGTTTTAATCGAGAGTGTTCTTAGCTATGTTTCGATAAAATCTGATCAGCCGTTTGAAGGCAATCACCTCTTTTCTAGTTGAAGGGAAATTAACAATTTCCACAGGTCTGGTCGATTCGAAATTTGAAATCTTGTCACTTATCACCATGGGCATTGCCAGGGGGGGTGGTTGCTAACGCCCCCCTCCCCCAGAAAGTTTCTTTTTTTTAATTTTTGCTGTTTTCGTTAATTGGCGAGATGACACGCAACACCGAGAAAAGTGGAAGCAATGGGGGAGGCCTATGCCTGGTATTGGGACAGTCAAGGCTAAGATAAGACAATAGAAGTTTAAAAAGCATGAAATAAAAATTAAATAAAAAAATACAAAAAACCTGTAAAAAAAAAACAAAAATAAAATAATCCAAGCGTCTTAGCGTCGGGGGACCGCTAAGTAGACCGCTTAGTACAATCACATAACAAAGTGTTTTTTTTTTAATTTTTAATTTAATTTTTTGAGTATCATATTCCACCAGCTTCAGTATAAAAACGCAGACTAGTACAGTATATTCCAAGAACTTAGCTTTAGTGATTTCATTAATTTAACAGATCTATAAAACATTTATATCCACGTTACATCTATATATGAATATCAAGCCTGTAAAGCATTTTTACAATAAAGACATTAACTCACTGGATCGTAAAATCAGATAAAAAAAATATTGTTTTATTATCAGTCAAATGCAGTCGAGTATTTAAAATCGCATTTTCAGCTTAGTGAACTTAATGTGATGCTGTGATTAGAGTAAATATACCTGTATAAATAATTAATTTAATGCCTGCCTTTCATAAATATGTATATCCATTTTTATACTTCGCAAAGTTTTTGAGAATTGTTTTTCTGGCAGTTCATCTTTTACAATATTGGAAATATCTAGGAATATAAAAAAAACAAGAGAACTAACAGAAATGGGCTCGACTTACATGCATACTCATTGGTAGTTAATCCATTTTATTGGTATTATTACCCTTTGTCCAAATATTGCAAACCATTCCTTATCCATACTAATATTATAAATGCGAAAGTCACTCTGTTTGTTTGTTTGTTACCTTTTCACGACTAAACGGCTGATCGGATCTTAATGAAATTTGGCAAGAAGATAGATTTCAACCTGGGGAAGGATGTAGGCTACATATCATCACGCTAAGACCAATAGGAGCGGAGCAGCAATGAAAAATATTGCAAAAACGGGGAAAACGAGACGCAGACGAAGTTGCGCGGGACAGCTAGTATTGATATAAAGCTCTAGCTATCATTGCTGTATTAAGTTCAAATAGTGATGTTATTTTTAACCTCTGAAAGAATAGGAGCGTCATCATTCAACGAACATCATATTGGTGCATTTGAATGCGTAGTCGTCAGATATAATTTTATCAAACTCTTTCCAAGTGATGCATGCAGGACAGTGGAATAATAAGCGTAGTAATGCAGTCAGTAACTAATTTGTTTGAGTCAATAATGCTGGCTGAAAATTAAATAAAATATTATTTTAACAAACAATAATTATAAGGGAAGAGACTGTTATGAAGTGGTTGTTCATTTATTGAGTAGCGGTGGAAGAGTAAAAGTAATTAATGTATGTTACCCATGTTTTGGTGGTGTTTGCAGTAGCTTTTCAACCTAAATTAAAAAGGGGTTAACTCTTTTGTTTTCATTTGATCTAAGTAAATGGTGATACCACCGTGCACACCGATTTATGAGTTGGTCGTCGGTTCGAGCCGACAGGTAACTTCGTGAAATTTATTTCATCACGGTGAAGGAAAACATAGTGAGGAAACCGGCATATCCTAGAACCGAAAATTCGGAGACACGTGATATCTACCAACCCTAACTGGGCCCACGTGGTGGATTACAGCCCACTGCCTCTCATAGAGAAGATGCCTGTGTCCCAGCAGTGGGAACATTATATACTGTTAAGGTATTTTTATAAATAAATGATGTTATTTTGCAAGGTTTTCAGAGACCTGCTATCGTGGTTTTTTAGAGACCCGCATTTAATAAAGTCTATGAGCATTCTCAGTTTTGCTAATTTAACACCTTCTAACAAATAACTATCAACATTAATTAAATATTAGATGCATTAATACACACACTAAACTTCTTCATCTTTAAATTATAAATATTCTTACTTCATACAATGTTGGCATAAAATGCTAGAAATGTCCATGAGAGCAGACCATTGTACGCTAAGGTTAGCAATACTATAAATTCCCGTGGCCTTATCTAGAATATCTGCTAGTTTGAAGGTCTGAGGGACCTTGGCGGAAGGTCCCTCCTTGCCAAGGTTACGATAATCTGACAGGACTGGTCTTTGTCTTGTTGTATGCATATTTTATCTCATAAATGTCACTTTAACGGAGATATTTACACTCCTGAATAGAATATCACGCCTGTGTTTTTGAAGAGAAACGCAGAAGCCGCAGAAGTGCACTTAACGCATTTTTATTTGTTTTTATTTAGTTTAAAGACAAGCCGTCTAATGAAAAAAACTACTTTCTGCTTACAAAGTTTCTTGTTTTAATATACATCAGAACACCCAATGGCATCCAGCCATAGTTTATCTTCCTATCAGAGTTTTTTTTATCGAATGAAGTAGTTTCGAAGAAAACATCGATAATAATTTGTGAGAAAATATTTAATTTTACTAGCACAGATTCTAGATTTTTCAAATTCTCAAACAGCACTATTGGAAATAATTAGAAAAAAATTAAGTAGCAGCACTTTAAAGTTAAGTAGCAAGATTAAATAGGAGCTTTTCCTAGTGAAAAAGTTTTATGCGAGAAAGTGCTGCTACTTAATATTTTTATATTCTTCTTCTTGTACTATTAGCTATTATGATGCCGTGAATAGATATATAATCCATGTATAAAAGTGGATAGATGCATGTTATCGTGTGCCTTTATTACGTGAGGTGTTTATGAATGCTCTTCTCCGATAGCCATCTAAACAGCTCTCACGTAATTAAATCACAATCATTAAGAAAAAGCCTCACAATGTCTTTTTCATTGTCCGTCGTTCGCCATAATATTTAATTAATGTACTTTTTAACTCGAGTATACAATTAAACTTTATCGCTTTGTGTCCGAAAATTTGGCAGAAATTATCATTCGTTTTGACGATAACTTTGAACCAACTTAACGCGAATATCGTCCTAATTTTGTTGAAATTAAGGTTGTAATTTGCAAATGATTCCGTGACTAATGTCTTCCGCTAAATTATAATCAAGTTGTAATAAAAAATACAAATAAATCATTTCCCTTTGTCCGCAGGGGCGTGGTCAGTCTGCCAAGTCCTGGTCGCAATAATTAATATTTAATTCGGATGAAAATTTTTACTTTGTTAGATTTTTTGTGGGCCACGTCGGACGATGATTAATCCCCTGTTTTCTGCACATTTTTCTTCGAATTTAATAAACTTTGGGATGTGTTCAGTATTATCTATATTTGTGCGTGTGGGGTACTCTCAGATTATTTTTTATTTCACGCAATTTATAGGCGTGGATTGAAATAAATCATTCAGTGGAGCTGAAATAATATATTGTACTGATAAAAGTATTTTTAAATTAAGGTAGACTGTTTTTTCGTTTCAACACGAAATGTATAACGGATACTTTTTGTAAACCAAATATAAAACTAAATATCACATTGTCATAATGTTGACATTTAACAATGCTGTAAACATAACATATTTATGACGTTTATAATACCTGAAGGGTAAGGCAGAGGTGGGCCTAAAAGTACACCAACATTTTGCTAGTTACGTTAAAGTCATGTAATAGGGCCCCGGGTGACCGTATTGCCATCGAGACGGCACAAATCCAGACTTTGGGCAGGTTCCGAGAAATTGCTGCAGGAAAAATACAATAAAACTTTGCCCGAAAATGAAGAAAATGTATAAAATAAATTCTTATTTGCAGCATTTTAACATAACATAATTCTCTGGAAGGTAATGTTCACATCCTGTAACATTCTGTTGGCTATACCATCAGAACAAACTATCACTTTGTCTGTAAGAGGCAACATGGCGGTGACATCAGCAAGATGGGGCTTTTACAAGCGTTGTTATCAAGGCAATATACGACGAATATATTGTCGCGTTCTTTGGAAATAATGTATGTTTTGCAAGAAGCAGCGTGCTGCACTTTTTGATTTAATTAAATTATGGGTTCCAGCTAGGAATGCAATCCAAAAGTAATGGACGTTTTCTCCTTACAATTTTTTTTTTTTAAATTAACGCTACATTTTTGGAATTATAACTATTAAAGTTCTAAACGCTGAGTCGAGTATTGGAAAACGATCTAAGGCATTCAATTAGGTATCGTCTTGTAAAAACCGAATTAAGTATCTATTGTGTTTTCACCTTTTATCCTCATAATAGCAACTAATGATTAAAGCATCCCTGATGATTAGATTGCGCAATCTAGCATTTATTCCAAATTAAAAATGTTTTAATTCATATAGGCCTACAAAGACGACATTTCTTAATGTAATCAACTAATTACGTAAGTGCCAGAAATTAAAGCAATTTAAACAAAGTACAAGGTGTTGTTTTGCATCCTCGTCAAATTCGAGGAGGTAACAAGAGTTCATGAAAAGATTTGGGGGACGCGTTTGCTCAGCAGTGGGACAGCATCGGCAAGAGAAAAATATACATAAATACAAATAAATTCTTCCTTCACACAAAGAGGATGCCTGTATCCTAGCGGCAGGAATATTACAGGCGCGTTAAGCTTATGCTTATGCTACACAAGTCAATTCATCATCATCATCATCAGCCTATATTGTTCCCACTGCTGGGACGCAGGCCTCCTCTCTATGAGAGGGAATGGGCTGTAATCCACCACGCGGGCCCAGTGCGGGTTAGTAGATGTCACATGTCTTCGAATTTTTTAGTTCTAGGACATGCCGGTTTCCTCACGATGTTTTCCTTCACCGTTTTGAGAGCAGCGGTGATGAAATAAATTACACAAAGTAATGCGCCTGCCTGGGTTCGAACCTACGACTTACTGCTCGCAAGTCGGGGCTGCTACCACTGGGCCACCGCTGCACAAGTCAATTAAGTAGTTTTTACTCCTAAAATCACATATAACTTCGGAGTCAAGTATTGACACCAAAACTCACATGCATCTCTCGAAACCCTTTTACCAAAGAAAGTGGCAGTAAACCAAAGTTACTGAAGAAACTGAAGCGCAGCTCAAAAACACTCTCAAGCATCTAATTAAGTGATGCAGGTTCGACTCCCGTTTGAATACAACTTCATCGGCCACTCCGACTTGGACTTCCGAAACCGGACCTCAAGTTTAAGTTACGAAACGTGTGTAAGTTACGTTTGATACTGGAAATTAATTAATTTGTGTATTTCCTAGTTTGTTGAGATTCATGTGGATACCGTTTGTATTACTAACTTGTAAGGAAGTTGAAGTTTCTAAGGTTGAATCGAATGGCTTATTTTACGTAAGTTGCGTCACAGATGAGGTACCTCCTACCTACTACCCTAAATGAAAGGGGTAATAATGTTACTGGCTGTGCCATTCATTTTCACTGTTAATTCCGTTATTTACGCGGTTTAGTTGATATCTTTTTCAAAATATAAAACATTATTTCGTATTTCTTCGAAATCCTTAAAAAAGCCATAGACAAGGTGTCTTAAGCAATTAAGATGCAGAAGTTCAGAAAAATCAATTAAGAATCACTCAGAACTTTAGAAGAAAAACTGGGTCGTAACATAAATCTAGACTTTGCATTACAAAAATACAATTATAAACTTTTGTAAACTTATAAACCAATTTATCCTTATTTGTAAGGATGCGTCCGCACTATGTCGTGCCGATAGATTATCGTGTCGTTTAAAGAGTCGTGGCTTGAGTATTTAAAAAGAAGTGTTCACACATAGGACGACACAATTAACTGTCGTCCGCGACTTTTTTTCCAGTGACGACAGATTGTCAAGTTAATCAGTATAGGGAACAGCTAGAGACGACAATCGTCCAACGAAAAATTAATCGTCACGAACTAGTGGGAACGCGCCGTAAGATTATATTTCACTTAAAAATATGTAAAAGAAAATTCTAAGGAAAGAGAAACCACAACACACACACGATAACGCTCCTCGCGCAAAAACGCGTAACGTGTACACTGTGTAGATATAATCTATGTGTAACGTCTTTATCTATCCGAGTCACTGGGCCCACATTAACTCGTCAGGCTCCTGGCTACAGGAACTCCCAGGGGCATAATGTTTACTGTTTTTAACGTACATTTTATATTAAATTGGGTCTGTCTATATATAAATGTAAATGCAGATGGATTTAAGAGATTGAAAAATCGCTAAAAAGTAATAATTAAAATATATTTTCATGAGTTTAGGCTTAAAACATAAGCACCAGGGTAGCTACAACACAACTTAAATTCCTTCTATTTAAAAATATATTTATGTGCGATAAAAAACAATTTTAAAGCCATTGTTTTCATTGATCAATTTAGGTACTAATAATAAACGATAAATTAGTCTACCACATACATTTAACATTGGTTTGAAGTACCATTTAATCACCAGCAGAAACAATATAATCTGTCTATTACTAATCCTAACAATAAATCAGCCTATCTTTTACCTACAGCTATTAGACATGACAGCTACAACTTACCTAAGCTTACACTACGCCGCCGCGCCGGCCATTTTGTATTCCAAGAGCCCTCCACCGGTGTATTATTTACCTACCCGTCACCGAGTAAGTATTACCTCATCACTGCGCTTTATTCGTGTTAGGAAAGACAGTCTACAGGGAAATTAGTGAATGGACTCGGTAGTGATATGGAAAGTGCAGTTACGAGGCTCTTGTTTTAGAGTCAAGTTATTTTGTTCGTGATATTTGGTTCGTCAAAGTTCTATTGTAGCTTGGGAGCAGTTATTTCTATGATTATTGGAATAACATGGTGTGTTCATTATCTAACACAAATGCTGCGCCCGCAATCCCTAAATGGTTAGGTGGAGTACGGGACTGAGACAGGGGACAAAACAGATTGGATGAAGACTTGTACTGCATAAGCAACGTCTTTATTAAAACAACCTGTATCACCTATTTGCTTGCGTTTGTGTTTCTTATTTTTAGAGAGTTCCTCCAGATAATTATGTAAAAATCGTGAGTCATTCACCCAAAAACTAAGTTAGGTACTTAGTTAATTTGAAAACTTTTACAGAATACAGCAACTTCCCTTCTTATTAACAATAAAGATCAACTGCTCAAGCTTACCCAATAAAGATACAAAGACAATTAAATTAAGTAATTACTCACAGATAACACAAAAGAATTCAGTCATTAAAACAATACAAACTAAGGAATAAAATAAAACAAAATAACTTTAAAAGTTTTTACTACTTTAAGTATAATAAAGCTTTAAGAGTAGAGGGGTGGTCGTAAAAACAATTTAATTACCACGTAAAAATCTCACCGGCCGGCTGTACCGATAAGTATGCGGTTTGCGTATTTGCATAGCTATCTTTTAGATGGTATCTTGTGACCAAATTTTTAAGTACCGTCACGTACGGTTGTTAGGATATCTTTATTTGGCAGAAATATATTTTTATGACCAGTTTATTTTTGGTAAAGAGTTGTTTCAAAATACATTTTTTTTGTGTTTGCTTTTGTTGGGCAAATCAATTGTATTTTTAACTGCCTACGCTATTAATCAAACATATAAAAACTTCTTGACTGAACATAGTATTTGGTATTGTAAGTACAGTATGTACTGAAGCCTATACGTCAATGGCAACAAATACTCCTGGAGCTGACCTTGTCTGGCACAGAGTTTCAATAAAATAAGTAGTCAGGTTCTGTTGGTTTGGTTACCACTGACATGGTGATTGTTGTACTCTATTAGAGGTTATTGTTAGAAGCTTTTATTTAACTTGCACTGTTCGTATGTATATTTGTAAGTTGTCCACTTCAAAATTTGCAAACTACTTTTCGACCACTTTTTGGTATCCGATTGAGCTGAAATTTTGGACACATCTTTGGTTTTGGTGGCAATACATTTTTATGACAGACATACCATGATCTTGCAGCCAGGATTGCCTCCTCACGAGACAACTCCTCAATAGTTAATAGCACAAACACGAAACTTTGTATACGCGTTCCCTAGATAAACCTAATTTTATTCTTTTCATTTTAATAAAAGCTTGGTTTAATCTGACTTTTTGCTGAATTTAGCCAAGTAGAATAACTATCCCTTTTGATTTTCACGCAGTATAATAGTAATACTATTAATAATGTTGGCCCAGTGCTAAATGCCCTGCTTACGTTTTACATTCCATGGGTTTAAACCCAGGTATGAACGGTGTCATCACCACTGCTCTCAAACCAGTGTAGGAAAACATCGTGAGGAAAATGGCATGTTCTAGAACCAACAATTTCGAAGACATGTGACATCTATCAACCCGCACTGGGCCCGCGTGGTGGATTACAGCCCACTCTCTCTCTCTCATAGAGAGACCTGTGTCCCAGCACTGGGTTTTAAGCTTAAAAAAACGGTAATTTATAAAACTGAATACACTCAATATTTGCGACTGTCTGTCGAAATAATTTATAATATTCGTATCAATAGTAGCTGAGATTGAAACGTTATTACTACCCACGTACGCACAGATGAATAGCAGTATTTTCACATTTAGCAAGGTAACTTCTAAATGACATTGGTGGTTTAAATTACTGTACAAATAATATAAAGATTTATGCTATTTTAATCTGAGTTTGAATAGAAAATACGATCTTGAAATAATTACTGTTGAATTTAAAGCCACGAATAAGAATGATGATTTTGTAATTAGCTTAGTATATTTCTAGTGAAATTAGCTAACCAGCAATTAGAAATTAGCTATCACAGGTCTGAGTGCATTTAATTGTTTTGTTAATCCATTTCAGACAGGATAAATTAAAGGCATTTGCATGTGGCTGAGATGAGAATGGATAAAATAAGAAATGAGTACATAAGAGGAAGTCAGAAAGTGGCGCCGGCGACTGAAAACTTGTGTGGTAATCGGTTGTCGTGGTATGCGCATGTTATGCGGAGATATGAGGAAAATGTCGTGAGGAAAGCTTTGAGTATCAAAGTGGATGGGTATAAAGGTAGAGGAAAACCAAAGAAACTATGGATGGACTTGATATGGCAAGAAAGGAGGTGACTGATGAGATGACAAGCAATAGAGAAGTATGGAAGAGGAAGACACGCTACGCCGATCCCGAATAAATTAGTATAAGGACAAGAGATTCATGATGGATCCACTCCGCACCATAAAAGGATATCGAACTATAAGAATAAGAATACCATATATATCGAACTATAAGAATACGAAATTTAACTAGTCAGGAGAAACGTTTCTACTTTTGTCACTACTACTACGAGTTGGTCTAGAACTAGCCAAAGTCTAGCTAAGGTGATTCCTTTAACATAATGTAGCACTCGAAATAGAAATCTTAAGTAATAAACTTTGATTATTTGATCAAAAGTAATCCATACTATTACATATACACATACATATTACAGCCCACTCCCTCTTATAGAGAGGAGGCCTGTATCCCAGCTGTGGGAACATTATAGGCTGATGATGATGAATCCATACTAATAAGTATGGAGTATTTTTAAAATATGTTATTTTTCTTTTACAATAGTAATTTATATATAAACAACACAAAAATTTTCCTTAGAAAAACACCACTTACAATAACAATTTATATTTATATTTGTATATTAATAGTAAAAGATAAAAATCATATTTTTTAAATACAAATTGAACCGCATTGTATCATTTCTTTGCTGAATTAATAACCCTTGTGTATTTAGGCATATTTTTTAAGTTTTGTCATCACCAACCGCAATCATCTTCAGTATCAAATCTCTGATAGACGTCACGATGTACTAAACCATAATCACAGATTTTCAATTTCAAAATGTGTATCCTTAACATTTCGGCGCTCGCATGTACCTGCCGTCAAACGCGTCGGTTCAATTCGTCCGTCACGCGTACTGCGCACGCGCTCAAGCGTAAGGATTTTTGTACAATCCTCGCTTTGAGTAAAGCTCTTTGTATACTGTGTTGACCTGTCACTTTGACATCCAATTATGGAGTCAGCAGAGGTCTAACATAACATGGCATCATGGTTGTTTCCTCCAAAGGTAGGCTGAAGAGTAAGTGCACCCACATATTACCAGTTATTTTTAAGTCCCATGTAGTTGCGAGTGAGTCTCTCGCCAGACTCCAGGCTATTTTTCAACCCAGTAACACCTAGCTTAGTTCATATGATTAATTTGTTTACTTCGAAAACAAAACTCGAAGATATGTGACAACTAACATCCACTATCATAATAGGCCTGCGTGATGGATTAAGGTTCAGTCCCACTCGCAGAAAGGATTCCTGTCTCCAAGCATTGGGAACATTATAGGCTGACTTATGCTTATGCAAAATAGTCCTAAATAAGGTGAAGTTAATGACTCAAGGCAAGGCACCCGTATATGAAACCAAGATGTGCTCAAAATACTATAATGAATACAGCAATGGTTTTATGTTGACAGAAACTGACCACAGTCATTAACACCTGGAAAGGACCTGTAGCAGCTTATGGGAGGCTCCAAGTATAGCAGTGAAGATCCATGACCTATGGTTATATTGGCATGGTGCCAAAAAGTCATCGAACTAACAAATTGAAAACTACATAAATAATTCATAAGTTGGTAGGTACTTAGTTTTTTATTGTAGTGTTTTAACAAGTTATAGACAACCGTCTCTCTAAAAGCATTTAAATTATACTTTCGATGCATGGGAAAACGAGAATAAAATCTCTATCTATTTGCAATAGGCAACTATTGCTATAAACGTATCAAATTTGGTAATACTGTAATTTTGCCATTCGCCTCACAGAGACATGGAATCACATTTTTAACCCCCGACCAAAAAAGAGGGGTGTTATAAGTTTGACGTGTGTATCTGTGTGTCTGTGTGTCTGTCTGTGGTATCCTAGCTCCTAAATGGATGAACTGATTTTGATGAAATTGGTTTTGTTTGAAAGGTGTTTTAATCGAGAGTGTTCTTAGCTATGTTTTGAGAAAATCTGCTCAGCCGTTTGAAGCTCATCACCTCTTTTCTAGTTGAAGGGAAATTAACAATTTCCACATGTCTGGTCGATTCGAAATTTGAAATCTTGTCACTTGTCACCATGGGCATCGCCAGGGAGGGGGGGGTGGCTGCACCAAGACGCTTGGATTACTTTATTTTTGTTTTTTAGAGGTATTTTGTGTCGGGGGTTTTTTAAATTATTTTTTTTACATTTCTTTGAAGCCCTTTTTTGTTCTAACCTCTTTGTTAGTTTTCCCAGCCTGTTCTGTCTCACTCCTGGTCAAAGGACTCCTTCCACTTCAATTTCTTTGTTTAATCCCTGCAAAAAAACTACTCAAAATCAGAATTTCAACATCGAAATCCAATGTAAATTCGCTCTAACACCATTCGGACAGAACAATGCAGTCTGCAATCAACAATAAAAAAAAGAAAAACGCATATCTTTCAAAAATACACGAAGGCTCCATACAATTTGTTCCTCGATCCGTGACCTGGCGGACCTTAAATTATACATGTACAGACCAAAACGGCTGTAACTGTCAAAAGAATTATGTTTGCATCGAGGTTTTTACTGATCTTTTTTGCAGATTTCCAAGGTTAGCTGAAGGAAAATTCTGGATATTTATAATGACCCTTTAGAACCTTGAGCCTTATAAAAGCCTTGGCATGAGTCATCCATCATCGTCTTGTTTTCACCCTTATTCATTTGTGCTCGGGACAATTCTTCGTTAAAACTTGTGTTAGTGTGAAATTCTAAAATATCAACTCCATTCGGGATAAATCTCAATCTATAGTCTATATGGAGTATCCTGCTTTCAACTGATATGAACTTAAAAAAAATAACAAATACTCATACTATATTTTTATATGTATAGTATGAGAATTTGTTTTTTTTTTTTTTAAGTATACTCAAAAAATAAAACATATTCAACGCAAAGTGTAGTGGCCAGGGTAGCAACTACAAAAAATCTATGATTATAAATTTAAAAATACTTATGTTTTCAAGAAACTTATCTTGGGAAAGCGAGTAAGTAAAACCAGTTTCTATTATCACAGCACAGCACGGTTGGCGCAGTGGTTGAGCAATCGACTGCTACGTTGCGTGGCGCGGGTTTGATACCCACACGCTAATTTTTAAAATTCATAGAAAAGATACGGACGTCTTACATGTCAACGAAAGCTTAACTATTCTCTCAAAATGGTTCGCAGCCAACAATCTTTTACTGAATACGAATAAAACAAAATGTCTTAAGTTTTCTATACCAAATGTACCACAACGTGACATAAATTTAAATCTTGACGGAGTTAGGAAAATAAGGCAGTTAACTGATGTTGCCACAGCTAGGTTAGTATACTACGCTTATTTCCACAGTATTATGTCTTTTATGGCATTCTGCTGTGGGGATCGGCAGCAGACGTTGATGCAATTTTCATTTTGCAAAAGAGGCCAGTCCGCGCGATCTATAAAATGGGTCCTCGCGAGTCCCTCAGAGAAAAATTTAAAGAAATCGATATACTGACTCTGCCTTCACTCTATATTTTAGAATGTATCTTATATTTCCGCAAAAACCGAGGACTTTTCAAAATTAGAAGAGACTTCCATACACGCAGTAAACACGAAATTGTAATACCCAAATTTAGATTAACTAAAACTAGCAAGTCATTTCTTATAAACAGTATACGCTTTTATAATAAGTTGCCGAAGTCAGTTACAGAACTGACCAATGGAAAGTTTAAAAATTATATAAAACGTGACCTAATTAAAAAAGCATATTACAAAATTAAGGACTACGTTGAAGATAGAGAAGTTTGGCCTGAACCCCTACGCACATGCGGCTTCCCTGGTAGCTCATAAAACGGCACAAATGTGTGGATGTCTCTAACTATTCTCAATCTTATTATTTTTTTATTTTATTTCGAAACTTTTATTACATCGTCTCAAACTTTTTCGTCTGTGTGTTGCATGTCGCGTGACGCTCGGCCGCGGAGTAGGGATAAAGTGAAAGGCGCTCTGACGAGCGCCTTTCACCTACTGTCCCTATACGCGTTTTATACGTTTTATACCCTTAATGGAATATTATTCCATTTTTTTTTAGTTTTATGTCGATAGTGTGAAAAAAAGTTTCACTTTTACCGTGATTTCATAAAACCACACAATTCTTTTTTTTTATTTACTTTTTTCCATTATTTATCATTTTCATTCATTCTTAATCATTACACCTTTTTGTTTAGAATAGTTACAGCACGGACGACAACATTTGTGTCACTTGTTTAATCTAGTCTTTTTGCAATATCTTCTTTTTTTTTATAGACTCTTTTTTCTTATTTACCGATTGTTTGTAAATGTATGGACACTGTAGGCCTTATAGATTCCTAGATCCTTGGTAACTTTTTATCTTGTTCTACGTTTTGTAGTAAGCAACGACTTATTGTCGGGCCTACGATGTCCACTCCTACTTGTGTGCCAATGTGTGCCAACATAGAAAAATTGTAAACACAAAGGATTTTAAAAGAGTAACCATGGATTTTCTTGCCGGTTCTTCTCCATAGAAAACGACCAACCCGAACCGAGCACCTTTTTGTCGACTTTTTACAAGTGCCTATGTAGGCCTATGTGAAATAAAAGTATTTTGATTTTGATTTTGCACGGAACAAATAAGTGTATGGCCTACAGATATTTTTTCCGGGTCTGGCTGTTTGTGTATGTAAGTTTAAATGTTTGTAAACGCACCCACGATACAGGAAAAATCAATAGAGTGGGGCAACGTTTAAAAAAAAAACGCTTTTTATGCCGTTGTCAACCTATAAGAAGGTACAAGAGACCGCTCTATTATAAAATATTTAAATCACTAATAGCTGTACCCGGCTTGCGTTGCAATAAACTTTTTCCTACCTACCTCCTACCCTACGCTACCCTACCTACCTACCCTAGCGAACCCTACCTACCTACCCTATATTACCTACCTACCTACCTTACCCAACCCAACCCTACCTACCTACCATACCTCGCACTTACCTTACCTACGTACCCAACCCTAGCTACCTACTCTACGCTACCCTACCTACCCACCCTACCTAGCCCTACCTACCTACCCTAATTCCATAAAACTCCATTTATCAAAATTATCGTGCTAAATCCACGTCCAAAGACCAGTCAAGCATCCTTGAAAATTCCCTCAAAGGCCTTCATTTGAATAAAAAAATATACAGGCTCACCATATTGGTGGCGGTTCCCGGATCCCCCGACCGCACATGGCTGACCTTGAGTGACAGACAGACGAACAGACAATAGGCGATAAGGGAAGCCTGCGGTTGGCCAACGTGAAAACCGATGACTTCTGCATGTACAACACATATTGTAAGAATAGTGAAGACTTTGGATGAGGCATCATTTTTTCATTTACATTAGCCAACACAGGAAACGAACATTATTATATTTGACTGCAAAGGTACAAGGTGTCATCTGACTATATCAACCCTTTTTGGCATAAAGTGTGTTACAATAAAGAAATGACTCAAATACATACATTTTAACTCACGCCTTTTTATAGAGCCAGGCAAAAATTACAGAAATCCATCTGCTACGACTTACACAGTCCTTTTGACTTTCTATGCTAAAACCATAATGGAAAAAAATACATTATCATCTGCCTAGCGTTTTCCCAAACTATCTTGGGGTCGGCTTCCAGTCTAACTGGAACAGCTGAGTATCAGTATTTTACATGAAGTGACTGCCTATCTGACCTCCACAACTCAGTAACTGGGTAATACGATACCCCTTGGTAAGACTGGATGTCGGACTTTTTCGTTTCTGACTACTCGTAACGACTGTCAAAGATCAACCGCAACAGCCGGGACCAACGGTTTAACGTGCTTTCCGAGGCACGGAGGAAACTCGGTATGTAGTTATGGTATCCACGGACCAACCTCGGCAAGCACGGCTTAACCTTAAAGATCGACCCGTGCGGCTGGTATTATTTAGCCACGAGCTCCTCAATGAAAAAAAATATTTAGAATAATATATAGCATAAAGCCGTTATTTTACCAACTACAATGACTGTGATCAGCTTTCAATTACGACTGCAAACCATCAAGACAAAAAGTATACACTGACTACTTATTATAGAAAAATATCACAGAAAATTACTAAAAATGCTTTACAAAATTTCAATTCAAAAGCTCACGATATTGGATTTTCTTTCTGTTTTTGGTGCAAATCATAATTAAAACGTATTCATCATCATAGAATGATCATCATCATCATATTTATTGGGGGTCGTCGCAGCATGTTTTCTCCATCCATTCTTCCCTCTTCTCTAGACTCGAGGACAAGATTAACACACTTCAAAAAACAGTTTTTTAAACTATGTAGTTAGATGAGGCTGATGTTGCTTAACCGACTGCTCTGAGATGAAACATCGCTACATACAAACAGAGAATCAACACATCCCTTCTAACATATTTATCATCTTACTAAAATTGTAACATCCAAGTTTCTTACCTCCTCACTATTGGATTTTTATTCGCACACATCTTTATGATGTGCTGTCAATTATTACTAATCTTCAATGCGCTGGCAACGCGCCAAAGTGCGAAAAACAGCATTCATGAGCATTATTAGCTATTTGTATGCAAAACCCGTTAATGTTGTCCATCTGTACGTGATCGGGACAGAAAGAGTCCTACTTGCTAAGCTAAGCGAGAAATGAGCGTGGTCGGAGATGAAATTGGAATGTAATTTTGATTTGCATGATGTATTTTTAAAGTTAAAAGTGCCTTTGTTTTGTAAGTGAGGATGATATGCATAGGGGATTGTTGCTGAATATGATGTTGGTGAAAAAGGGTGACAAAAAAAATTGAGGAAGACACTATAGATGTTAAAGCTCTGAGCAAAAACAAGAGTATAAATGTGATTGGTTTTTAACGGATAGATAGCAGACCGGCTGCGGACATCGGACACCGAGAGATACTTTCGTACATTATTTGTCCAAGTCCGATGTCAGAAGCCCCGTTTGTTATTTGTGCGGACTTTTACTACTTTTTTTTTTTTTACTACTCTGATTTTCTAATGTTCCCTGAGCATCCCCGTTAAAATCGTAGTAATATGAGTATTAATTTTTATTACAATAAGGTTTCTGTTAGGTGGAGCGGCTGTTAAGGTATGCAGCTGTATATTTTCGTTTTTGCAGTGGGGTGGGGGTGTCGAATTTTGTAGCAGACTATGCCGGTCCTCTGGGCCCCAAAACATGCGTACAAAGTGACCTCTACGCTGCTAACAAATTCCGGGTCTATGCCAAGTTTTGTGTCTCAAAATATAGAATTCGTGGCTAAATAATAACAGCCGCACGGGTCGATCTTTAAGGTTAAGCCGTGCTTGCCGAGGTTGGTCCGTGGATGGGTAACCATAATTACATGCCAAGTTTCCTCCGTGCCTCGGAAAGCACGTTAAGCCGTTGGTCCCGGCTTTCATTTGTAGATCTTTGACAGTCGTTACGAGTAGTCAGAAGCGAAAAGTCTGACATCCAGTCTTACTAAGGGGTATCGTATTACCCAGTTACTGGGTTGTGGAGTTCAGATAGGCAGTCACTTCATGTAAAATACTGGTACTCAGCTGCATCCGGTTAGACTGGAATCCAACCCCAAGATAGTTTGGGAAAACGCTAGGCAGATGATGATACTTCGATAGTAACTGTCAAAAGTGCCTGTAAATGGTCAATTTGGAATACATACTTTTGAGGTTCTAAAGGAACTTGATGCAAACCATAGAAAAACACCAGCCCAACTTTCATAAACAACACTAATTCCTGCAGCCATAATTCCGTACGTCACCCTCCCTCGATACTGAAATTCAAAGCGTTATATTTTTACGAGGGGAACACTCGCGGCCGCCATTATCGCCGCGTCGGCTTTGATGGCTCATAAACCGGACGCAGCTGTACCACTAGTGCTGGCAGCCAGTACTCGCATGACGGTGAAAAATAGAGAAAATTGAGAAAATTTGTGTCAGTCAAGAGTGTTGGTTTAGCAAAAGATGGGGAGCTTTGTCGAATAGAGGAGTTTTTATGCTGTTTGTAGTTTTATGTTGTGTAGGCATGCCTTTGATTAAAATGTTTATGTCGGTTTTTGTTGGTTATCGCCGTAAATATCAGCACTGCTGACGCAAAAGTGCAAACAGCTAAAGGAAAATCATCACCAATGCTTTAAAAAGTGATTGGTTATGAATGGCAACATAATGCAAATCCTCTTGCGAGTTCTGAAGTTTGCATTGCAATGTTGAAAAAGGTTAGTTATAGTAAATTCATAGCCGAAAATAACAACAATTTCTACCAAAAAATTGACCCTACTCACTTACGTAAAATATTAACTAAACCAGTCTGTAATTCCCGTCTCTCCTGCCACGTCCCTACGCCCACCGTATATTTCTAAAGAAGGCATAACTCTTATATTTTCCGCTGTTTTACAACCTCACAGCATTGAATAATCTTCGTCAAATATTCACATCGTAGCTTCAAAAAAGTTATGGTTTTCTAATTCACTTATAAGTTACTTTATGGTGTACTCATGGGGATTTGTAGCTGAGGAAATTATGTAAATCTGATTTCGTGGGTTCATACCTGTTTTGGATTTGTGAGGTAGGTAGACGCGTAAATTGTTGTGTAGTAAAAAGTATGTGTTAAGTAGATAGGTTACTTATAGGTCTTACATCAGCCATATTTTTCGATTCCGTTTTTCCATGGTCGCTCCCGTTTTAAGTTTCAAACATGTGAATTAATCACAAAACTTAGTAATCGTACTAGGCCTATGCTGTCCCACTACAGGACAAGATCTTCCTTTGTTTTTAAGGATTCCGTAGTTCGAAAAAACAGACCCCTTATCGGATCACTTTGTTGTCCGTCCGTCCGTTTGTCTGTCAAGACCCTTTTTCTCAAGAACGGGATATCACGCCGGAATTTATATCAAATACTCAGATCTACTCTTGAAGCTGTGAAAAAAACAAACTTCTAAGCCAACACAATCAAAGATACAGCCATTTATGCCGCACATATCCGCAAATTTTCGACACTCACAAGGGAATCAAAACTAACAGGGTACCTCCCGTGAACTCAGAATCTTGAAATTTGGTACGAAGCAACATCTTATAGTAAAAATAAAGGAAAAGTTGCGAAAACCGTAAATTTTAGTTACATCATGTAATAAAATATTTTTAGTTATAACCTAGTTAGTACGGAACCCTCGGTGCGCGAGTCCGACTCGCACTTGGCCGGTTTTTACATTCAACTAGATTCTGAGCCAACTCAACCAATCCCGCTCATGAGCATCGAGCTCGTTCTGCTTTTTATGCCTGGATTTTCCACAATATCGTTGGAAGTTTTGAAGGACTGGTATGGTTTTGTGAACTTTTCTTGCTGCACAATTTATCTGGCATGCGACTGATTTAACATAACATCATTGCTTTATTCCCCGAAGTATTACGCAGAGGTGTACCCAAAAGTAAACCCAATGTGTAAGTCTCCTGTAATAGGGGCAAGCCCTTACCATCAACCGTGCACCACAAAATTATCATTCTTAAACAATAAAACTGAAAACAATCATTCTCATTTAATTTATTTATAACTAAAAGCTGCTTCAAATAATTTATGCCCAATAAAACGCTAGCAATCATACTAACAGGCATAAAACAGGAAGCACAAGCAAACATAAGCGCATACGTCGAATGCGACTCGTTTATAAATATCGCACTCTCACCTTCGCTTCTTGGCCAAAATTATCACGCTGTTGGTATGCGGTACAAGTTACGAGAGGTAGCAGAAGCGTGTGACTATACCTAACGTAAACTTTTGTATTATTTTGTTTGATTGTTTTGTGCGAGACTAATAAATACTTTTCTTTTCTTTCAAACAAAGTTAATAAAAACACATTGTACCGTAAAAAAAGCAAAATTACCTCAATAGGTCGTAGTGTGAATACGTGAATTCTATTTTAGAGAACTTTAGTTGATTTATTCTTTATTCGTCCTAAAGTTTTGTCCCACATTCCAAAAATTCTTAGTTTGTGCCAAAATATAATTTTATTCATTTTGTTCCCCCTTCGTCCTTTTTTATATTCCTTCTACGGGCCATATTTTTTTTTGTATATACCACAATATAATACAATCGGCAAAAAAGGGTAACATATTTTTTAATATTTAACATCAATCAACTATTTAAAAAACCTCTCCTCTCTCTCTTCACCGTGACAGAAAATTTAGTGAATCCCATCATTCCATCTTGGCATAAATTTTGAAGGCATAGTATTTATTCGTCTAATAAATCGCTACCCATAAATACAAAAAAGATATCCTAGCTACTTTTGGTGCCTTGGTAGGGGATGATCAAGTCGTAAGCCAATTCACATACGCAAAATATGCGCTTCAGACGTTGATTTACCAGTGGATATCAGTGGATACCAGTGGATACCAGTGGATACCAGTGGATACCAGTGGATACCAGTGGATACCAGTGGATACCAGTGGATACCAGTGGATACCAGTGGATACCAGTGGATACCAGTGGATACCAGTGGATACCAGTGGATACCAGTGGATATCAGTGGATACCAGTGGATACCAGTGGATACCAGTGGATACCAGTGGATACCAGTGGATACCAGTGGATACCAGCCGGATATACAATACGGAAGATATCCTGTCATATCACCGAAAATAAATTTTCAAAATTTCATTTAACAAGCATCGATTGACAAAAACATTGGTCATTTCATCATTTTACTAATACCCGAGTAAACTAAGACCCCGCCATCCCCTTCATGTTAGGTTACTTTAAACTCTTTAAACCGAAATAGCAGCCCCGCGCAGCGGAGCTACGTCGACTACGCCCTAATCCAAAACATTGATATTTACCTTCGACCCTAGGTAAAGGGAATTGCTCACTTTGTTAGGGTAACTTGGCTTAACGTGGACATTAACTATAATATTTTATGACAGGGGTTTTTAATAGTTTATACCTCTAAGAAACGAATTATAGTAATAAGATTGCTGGAAAGTGTAAAAATAGTTCATATTTAGCATGTGTAATGATAAGGCTTGTCGCTGAAAAAAAGTTAGTTATGAGTATTTTATTTCCAAAAAACATGATTTGTAGCTTTCCTATAATGATATTCTCTTCCTTTTAATGTGGTAGTAACTCATGGTCATTTAAATGGAAAAAAATAAAAATAACATATTTTTTCAATAACTTTTATTCTGAATCATAAATAAATAAAATACTATCTAAAAACTGGGCAGGCAGTCTAATATTATTTTGCCTGCCTATTGTTGTGCCTTGCCCAGCTTAAGTACCATATTATGGTCATAACATGAGCACAGCAGCCCACCGTTCTTAGCTGTACAAGGCAATTGCAACAATATTGAGTTATTGCTTCTCTGCCTTGCATCATCTTGATCATTATTAATTATGATATAAATATATTTTTCGGCTTATGTGCCCGCTTTGAATTTTTCCTCGTAACAAAGCGCAATTGCCAGTTAAAGGTAAACCTTCAAGGAGGTTGCTGGCTCTCTCCCCCTTAGCAATGTTGGGATACTCAATCGCTGCGATGAGTCACAACAGGGACAAAAACAAAAAGCCTGTGTATCAGATGCTCTAGTATAATCCAGTAAGGTTATTGTTTCTGCTTATGCTGGTACATTTGCGGATATTAAAGCAGGAAGTGGTGCTCTATCAGCACATTGCCAACATGGATGGCAGATGCGGTCAGATCCATGAACCTAAAATAATTTCATTCATAGTCACTGGTTGAAACACAAACTGACATCTTTTTTTTCCTCACACATAATGTATTACATATTTTCATTTCTATAATAGTATTTTTTATTTAATATATTCTAAATGCAAACATAAAATACATAAAAAGGACAGTACCAGCCATGGTGATATCCACTCCATAATTACATTTTTTATGTGTGTTTCTCTTTCGGAATTTGTATGCAAAACATGATATCTAGTATGAAGTATTGAACATCCACAATTTACACATTGTTGTTGCTGACCACTACTTGTGCTTGGTTCATTTTCTTGAGCCACTGCGTTGTTGAGAGCCAACATCCAGCAAGAATGACAGACAAAGCTCTGGGCTGTAACCTACAAATAAGACATAAGCATATTTATTTTAATTCAGTTAGTATGGATAATAGCAATGATTATTTTAAAAATAATAATAGAACATTAGCTTACCACTTGTGGAGCAGTCCAATGTAGAATTACTGTTAGTATTTCAATGGGTTCCAGAGTGCGACTTCTGCGATAAATAATATCAATGCCGCAATTGACACATCGCATAGGTTCGTCATTCCCGTTAAGGGCAATAAGATCCTGCACAGGAGCGTCAATGTTCATGCCAAGGTTTTCATTTCAAGCCGGTTCAATATTTAACAAAATAGCGCCAGGGTCATCGTCATGAGCAGATACAGTGTCCAAAGGTAAACCCGGTTCTTCAATTGGAGCGGTATCAGAGTCCATTATAACAAAAACAGAAAAGTTCGCAATGAGGGAGTCTTTGCTCGAGGCAAAGCGAATGTAATGTTTATTTTTCACTGTACTTCATTATTGTCAGATGACAGGTGTTGCCAAAAAAAAACGATTGTACAATAATCGATTTATTATTAAAATCGAATGGAAAATGATTTGCAGGTCAAAAACGATTAGTGTTTTGTTCATTTTTAAAGTACTAAAAGTAAAATAAACACAGATGCGTTTAAAAATCAGTTGATTTGAAAATACATTCTCAAGAAAATACATATTTTTGACTCGGATTTAGAAATCGATTCTTATCTTAAAAAGAGACAACTCACTATTATTATTAATGTGGCAACACAAAATCAGCCTGTAACCAAAAAGATGGCGACTCTTTTGTAACTCAATCGGATTAAATACTTTTTAAACGACATGTTTTTAGATTTACTTTCCAACTACGAGTATACAAAAAATATTCATTTTAGATTAAATTATATTTAATCGTAAAAATACTTTTAACTGAACAACTTGTCCACGTTAAAGCCAAGAATGAACAATACCCTTTGTACACTAAAAAGTATCCAAATTACGCAAAAAAAAATGGTGCTTTAGCGTTAGGAGTTATTTATTATGGTTTATTTATTTATTCCAAAGAACCTTATGTGTAAATATCATTATGCTTGTTTCAAAAATCTCAAATAAGTATAAAATATTTTCATTAACTGTACTTTTGAAAAAAACTTGTAATTTGGGACGAAGCAGGACTTCAATAGTCCTATGGGACAAACGTAAGATTTTTGTTTTGGAATGAGGGGGCAAAACTTCAGGACGAACGAAGAATATATTTTTTTAGTTAAGCTTGTAACAATGTGTAAAAACAGAAGAGAGGACGCTTTTTATCTACCATTGAGTAATACAGCATCTTTTAACAGGCTCTTCTAAATGGCTTTCAGTTTGCGGTCTGCTTCATTACATTTTGTTACTTCCTATTGTTCCTATAATAATATTTTCATTGATTAGGCTCACCCCGTTTCTGATTTCAGGTTTATGTTAAAAAAAATGTATCAGTTTAAAAGTCAGGTTTAAACTTCTACCTCATCAAAAGTAACCCGCTTCAGCTTATGCCTCGTTCCAAGGCTAGAGTGCAACATACTGAAGCGTTTGGCCATGACTCTACTAAGGCCGGTTGTCTCAACGCATTTGCAAATGAAATACACTGTGTTTTATTATTTTGTTTTCAAGAATTTTGCAGTAAGTTGTGAATAGTAAATACTTTAAATTATCCTGAAATATTTATTTTTAGTCTTATTCTTCTTTTAAAATTATTTTAATACTTGCGTGTGCCTTAAATTGAAGGTTACCAAGTCGGATATCATCATATTTTATTGCCAAGTTCGCTCTGTAAATCATAACGGCCCCTTTTCGGTCAGAGTTTTTTCCAAAAAAAAACACTAACGCTTTATTATATTGCTTGTTCAAAAGACAGAGTGCAATACTGTAATGCGCTTGACCATAATTTCTCCAAGGTCAGTGGCCAATATTATTCATAGAATATTTTTAAATAGGTATAATTATTGATTGTCTACTAGACTACCTCGCTTCAGCTTATGCCTCGGTCCAAGGCCAAAGTGCAACATACTGGGCCGCTTGGCCCTGACTGGGCTAAGGCCAGTTGTATTTACAAATTAAGAGACATACTTAGCAAGTACTGATGCTTTTGTTCTTTTATTTTCAGGTACTTTCAACTAATTAAAGAAGCAAGAGTTGGGACAGAAATATCTTTAGGACTCAAGGTAAGTTCAGGGCGTATGAATATACATTTTTCATAATATTTTTCTGAAAATCGTAAGGTGTTTTTTTTTGTTTTCAGGATTGGTGCCGTGAAACAGTGACACGGGGTCGGGGTTGCGGCAGACCACGAAAGACTGCCGTCGTCGTGGCGGGACGAAATGTATTTTATTAAAAAATATACTTGTGCCCGGAGTGTATTAGACATAAATAACTAACTATTATCTAGTTTTTCGAATATAATCTTAATGTCAGTAACCGACAACAACACTGACCTCTTACTGAAAACTGAAACTCGGATATTAATGTCAGAGAATTATTGAAGATTATTTCTGACTTGCAAAACAAAAAACACTTGAATACTATTGATCATCCCAAGAGTCATACATATAATTCTAGATAAAGTGACAATCTACGATTCTACCGGCGATAACCATGACGGAAAATTGAAAAATGTAGATTGCATGCAACAGTGCTTCTTCTACTTACGAACATAAATGTGCAAACAAACAAACTCAAAACTTTCATATTCCACACCAACAGGACTAAAAGAACACGAAAATTCGCTGCCATACGTGAAAATCCTTAACTGAGTCAGTGTTTACTTTCAAGACATATTCCGAGGGCATCGGCAGTTCTCAAGGATGCTCGCTATCAACAAATTAACACACATTATCTTGAAGTTAAAAGCGAAGCCCTTGACTGGTAAATGTGGACTAAACTTGTTATATATGGTCGAGTTTTAAGTAAACAGTGAGACATTTATGCCGATCTTGGCAAAGATTAAGGACTGGAGTTTTCATTTCCATGTTGTTTCTAAGCCTGATTACTGCGTAAAAAGGAACAAGTTTAGAACAGAACAGAACAGGCATATGCATAGGCCCTCAGACCTCCAGTGGACAACAAAGGGATTCCTAAAAGATAGATTTCATTTCAAAGCTGTCATATTTGAAAGGGCTTTTTCCTAAACAACTGTCTATGTTTGAGGACATTAACCCTCAGTTCATCATGGGAATGGGAAGCATATTTTTGTAACTTCTGCTTTTATTATAGGTAGGTATTTAACATGGAAATGGCATTAAACGGAATTTTCTTAAAATCGTAGCTGACAGGGTGTAACGAAAAGGGTATACTTAATTAAGGGTGTGCTACAGACCATCAAACTGAACATATTTCTCGTCATAAAATAGTACATTGTTACCCTAGGGGTGAAAGTAACTTATTTAGTCCCGAGACGGGGTTTGGCGCCCGAACGAAGCGAGGGCGCCAATAGTTCGAAGGACTAAATAAGTCTTTAACCCGAGGTAAACACTGTGCTTTTCATTACGAATACAAGGAAAGTAAAAATAAAAACATGAATTAGCTAAAGAAAAAAATAGTAAATTTTATTTTACATAAACAACTTTTCCCGCCTATTTTGTTTTTTTTTCTGTGGCCAGCCAGCTATTCAGCAATTATTTTTCATTTTCATCATTGAAAAAATGGTAAATATTTTGCGCAAATCTATGTTACTCTAAAGAAATTGTTTACTAAATTATAATAAAGTTATTAAAAAATATAGATTCTTTAATCAATACTTAACTTTAAGTTATTTCAATTTTACACCGTGGCTGCATAGAAATTTGGAACATGGTTCAATAAAAATGTGAAAATAGAACTAGTTTTTTTTTATAATTTGGCATCTGTCAGTTGAAAGCGATTCTCCCTAGGGAGGAAAAGTATAACTTTCAACCTGCTCTTCAGGCAACTTCAGACCTAGTTTCAGAGTATGAGTAATGAAAAAAATATTTCAGCAAAAAAAATATCTGCTGCCCCATAGAAAATTATTGGTCCTATACGTACATACTTATTCGACCCAAATGTATGGGGCAGCTGATATTTTTTTGCTGCAAAACATGTTTTATGATGAGAGACATGTTCAGTTTGATGGTCTGTAGCACACCCTTAATTAAGTATATACCCTTTCCGTTACACCCTGTATATGTATAAAGTACTTCGGTGCCCAATCAAGTGGTCTCATTATCACCCTAATCCTCTCTGAAACTGATCCCAACATCTTCATTAAAGACCTCTAAAACAAAGGTCATCTTAAATAATTGAAAATGCTCCGGAAACAGGAAATTGTGAAGGTTATACACCTAATATATGTACCAATGGGTCTAATAACCTGGTCGTAGAGCTGCGTCGAAGTAATCGTTTCTAAATAGCCGACGGACGTGTCTTGAATGGCATAATTAATGGTTTTAGTGGTAATGTTTTAAACGTGTTAAGGAATAGAGCGTGCGTGAAGTGTGTAATACTTACCATACATACTCTATGTACATATGTATCATTCATGGACTAGCTTGCCGCGATGCCGCAGGAAAAATATAGGATGGAAGGGACCTCGACGCACAAACGGTAACCACGTGAATACGTGTTCAAATCAAATCAAAAGTCATTTATTCAAATTAGGCTGATAATTACAAGAGACAGTCCCCCAAAACGGCCGCCCTTCGCCGCTTCCTAATGTTTTAGCTGGGAAGAAGAAGTGGCGGAACAAACTCTGTGTTACCCCGGTTATCATTCTGAACCGAAAAAGTACAAGGTGTCGTTTTGCATCTTCGTCAAAATTCAGGAGGTTGTCACCAAAGACATAAATAATCAATTAAAATTACGGTACCTAGTTTTAAAACACGGGTCGTTCACACTTACCGATTTCCGTAAATAATCAACAAAAAAAATTACCTACCCATTTTATTATTGATTCGGGACGAGAATCATTAGCATAGTTACTTCCTTGAATTTGACGAGGATGCAAAACAACACCTTGTTTATGTGGAAATAGAAATACTTCATATGTATTTAAAATATGTGTCATATTTTTGACCCTGTATGTACTGCACTTTTATAAAACCGGAGGTTTTATTTTTATGACCGATTATTTCTTTTTGTGCTTCGACGTCCCTTCTGTTTAGCCTATGACACGGAGATAATTTAACTTCCTATTAGTGAAAGAATTTCCAGCATTAGATGAGTAGTTCCAAAGATTATCCCCTCAACCTTAACCTCATTAGAATATTAGTATGGACTTTCTGTAACGTGATCACAAAAAAAGAGCAATGACAGCTCTGGTGTGAAGTATGTCATGGTGTTACTATAACTGTTTCGTAAAAATGTTTTTTCTTTGTTTTTTTTTTTCTTTTTGTATTTTGGCACCTTGTTTTTATATAGGTATATTTATGTAATCCGTGTCATTAATTGTGCTTCTGTGTGTTGTGCTATGTCTTTTGTGTGCACTGAATAAATGATTTATCTATCTATCTTATCTATCTAAAAAAGCAATGACGGTTCTCAAAAGCCCATAGTCCAATGTTAGTGATTACATGATTTAGCTCTACGTAAAATAATAATGTTCGGTATTCATTCCGATCTTGTACCTACGAGAGTGTTACCAGTATCAACATCCAGAAATCTACTTTCACAAAAGAAAAACAATGACTCACTGTACAAAAATATCCACATGTTGCGATACATTTTCTTCCAATTAAACTTTAGACAGCAAAATGGGTATTTTCTCCATGTTTTACTCCTCTACCTAAGACCGGAATGCTTTTCATCGTGGGCCAATTGTGACTCAGCTGTCAACGTTTATGCCTACTGTGAAAGAGTAAATATTATATGTTATGTCTTACAAACATATTATGGTTTTAAAGATATTATTTAAGTGTCACCACACTTAAATAAATTCCTCAATGAAAGCGCGGTGTTGGATTTTTAACATTCGGTGCTGAACTGAGAATTGAAATTTCAATAGAGCAATAATAACTAGTTAACGAAAACATCGCGTGAAAACCGGCATGTCTTAAAGCCAAAAGTTCGAAGACACGTTACATTCACCAATCTGCACTGGGCTCGGGAGTCGGGTCGTGGATGACGGCCGACCCGGTCGTGGATACTCCCTGTCACAGAGAGTAACCATGTTCCCGGCTGTGGGAAGGTCATACGAGAATTTCTGTTGTTATAGGTCAGGGGTGGCGAACCTTTAGGGATCAACGTGCCATTTTTTCTAAATAAATGTTTAACGAGGCCATAGATGTGCCGTCAAATAATTTTGATTTCGCGATTGTTAGGAAAACTAAACTCTTTATTTTCAAAATCTCTTTATTTACTACCAAAAAATAAGTTTTGACACTGTATAGTATTAAAGGTTTCTGTTATACGTGTAACTTAAATGAAAGTAACATTAGTATGACTTCTGTGTTTCAGATTAGATGACAAATAACTTGAATTAGGGTTACAAGAGGTTACTTTTAGTAGAATGCATGGTAGCTAAGTGAATCTATTATTCTAATCATCTCTGAGAATAATGAGCGCAGGCCTAGATGAAAATATGGTGAATATCAATGGCGTGCCCGAAATATTGTGTCGTGTGCCACCAATGGCACGTGTGCCATTGGTTCGCCATCCCTATTATAGGTTTACTAGCTGTCCCGAGCAACTTCGTCTGCGTCACATTTTCCCCGTTTTCGCAACATTTTTCATTGCTGCTCCGCTCCTATTGGTCGTAGCGTGATGATATATAGCCTATGTCCTTCCTCAGGTTGAAATCTATCTTCTTGCTAAATTTCATTAAGATCCGATCAGCCGTTTAGTCGTGAAAAGGTAACAAACAAACTTACTTTCGCATTTATAATATTCAGTTAGGATAAGACATTCCATATTACAGTATAAAGCTTTCCAATCATGTTTTGAAGATATTATTAATATTTTGCCCGACCTGGGGTCGGAACCCAGGGTCTACATACAACTCGTAAGTGGCCATCACTGGGTCACTCATGCTCTCATGTTCGCATTTGCAATATTAAAGAAAAAAACATCGAATAATGATATAATCAAGTCTCACTTCATTTATACGCCACAAACTTAAAGCACAAATAACGGTTCTTCTCCAACATTCATAACTAAAGCAGTTCAAAAGAGGTTCGCAAAGAAGGGCTGTCACCACCAATGATACTGCGCTAATTTCCTCCGCGTCCACTGTAATTACCCACATAAAGTTCTATTGTTCCTAAAAGTGGAAAAAAGTATCTTAGCTGAGGTTTCATTTGCGTAGAGTTTTTGAAGACTAGATAGTTTAACAAAACTAATACCATTGATAACTACCTTCTGCCTGCGACTGCGTCCGCGTTGCAAACACAAATGCCCTGCGGCACTCGGTAATATATTTTGAAATTGGATGAGGAGTTTGAAATATTCTTTTATAATTATGGGAGCGTTTGTTTCTATGAAATTTTATTTTGCAATGACCTCATGAAGATAATAGCAAGTTTATTAACGGCACATCACATAAGATTACAAAGGTGTACTAAAAAACCGGCCAAGTGCGAGTCGGACTCGCGCACGAATGGTTCCGTACCATTATTTATAAAAAAAGAGCTAAAAAATCATTTTCATTTTATTTTACGGATGGACGGACGGACGTACGGACGGGTGGACGGACGGACGTACGGACGGGTGGACGGACGGACGGACGGACAGCAAAGTCTCAGTAATAGGGTACGATTTGACCCATTGGATACGGTACCCTAAAAACACCTACATTTCGCCAGTTATGTTTAAATACCATACAAGGCACACACCCAGGTCGCGGGGGTCGTGCGGTCCATGGCCCTTTATGGGGCCCCGGTGTGGGCGCGTTCTTTGAGGCGGCGAGCCGCCCATTACCTGAACGCGCCCCAGAGGGTGGTAGCCGTAAGGCTCATCCGGGGGTACCGCACGATCTCCGGCGAGGCGGCGAGCCTCTTGGCCGGATTGCCACCATGGGGTCTGGAGGCGATGGTCCTCGCGCGCCTGCATGAATGGCGCGCGGAGGCACTACGCCGGGGGGAAACTCCGCTGCCGCGGCAAATTGTCGCTCAGCGGACAGACCTCCGGCGCGATCTCATGGTGGCATGGAGACAGCGACTATCGCAACCACGTGCAGGGCACGCCACAATAGTGGCGATAAGTCCCCTCTTTGAGGAGTGGCTAGAGAGGCGGCACGGCGCCCTCACCTTCCGCCTGACGCAGGTCCTCACCGGACACGGTTGTTTCGGGAGGTTCCTGCACCGAATTGGGCGGGAGGAAACGCCCGGGTGTTACCATTGTGAGGATCGGCCGGAGGACACGGTGGTGCACACCGTGGAGCTCTGCCCCGCTTGGGCTGAGCACCGCCGTGTCCTCGTAGCGGCGATTGGCGGCGGTGACCTCTCGCGACCGGCCCTGGTTCAATCCATGGTCCGGAGCGAGAGGGAATGGGAAGCCGTCGCCTCCTTCTGCGAAGCAGTCATGCTAGCGAAGGAGGTGGCGGAACGTGAGAGGGAGAGAACCTCACGTCCCAGCCGCCGCGGGAGACGCCCCGGGCGTCGGGGGGCAACCAGTGGCCCCCGGCCACCGTAGGCGCGAGCCTGTGGACGGTGAGTAATGGGCTAGCTCACCGTCCGTCCGTCTTATGACGACAGGCCGTGTCGACGGCGCGTACGTGTTCCACGCGCGCCTCAAGGAGATGTCAGCAAACCGGATGGGGCCCGAGAGGGCCGATGCCTGCCAGGGCTGCGGGTTGTTCGAAAGAGATACCGCGGCCCTGGAACAAAAAGGGCGAAGAAGGAACACGGGTGGGTTTTAGTCAGTACAAGTCTGACACTCCCTCCCGCTCCGCCCAGAGCGGGAGAAGTCATTTGATGATTTCCCATCCGGAAAAAAAAAAAAAAAAAAAAAAAAAAAAAAGGCACACATCCAGGTTCCATGGCAGCTACTAACATTAAAACACATTTCCCATTATCCCCAGAATCAAACCTGCACTTTCAGTTACCCCCACCACCGTCCACAATCACAATAAAAAATCGTCAGATGATCGCCGTCCTTCGAACGGAAATGACGTTTCCTCAATCTAGCAACTAACGTCCTTGTCTGAATGGAATCCTTTCTAAAATAAACGTTTGTTTTTTTAATTAACACTTAACTTGAACGTTTCAAGAAATGAAATGGGCTAGTTATGTTCGTGGATTTTTTTTTAGAAGATTTAAAAGAATTTGATGGCTTTTTGGACTTAAGATAGCGTATTTTTAATTGTGATTGTCTTCGTTAGTGAATGTTTGACTGGATATTGTTTAGTCTGCCTTTTAACCTAAAAAAAAACGTATAAGGAACATACGTCTACTAACTACGTAAACGATAGAGGCTATGCTACCAAATGGCTGATGAGCTATTATTTTTCCATGGGTTGTCAATATCAAACACTATAAGAATGGCTGATCTTGCTACATAAAAATGTGACAACCTGACTCCCCCTGCTATGATCTTCACAATATTTCATTTATTATCGTTTCGCTTCGTCCACGTTCTTAAATGCCAGTTGCTCAACCTGAACTTTCTGAACAACATCACCAATAAGATCAAGCTTCTTTCCAGGACGTCCTCTCCCCAGGGCTGCGGGACTGTTCGAAAGAGATACCGCGGCCCTGGAACACAAAGGGCTAAGAAGGAACATGGATGGGTTTTAATCAGTACAAGTCTGACACTCCATTCCACTCCGCCCAGAGCGGGAGGAGTCATAGATACTACTTACTTCAATCCTAACATTCTCCCAATACAACAAAAAACTTCAGCCGACAACAATCAATAATAGCCGCATTTTTATTATTTTCTAGACCACACCTTCAAAGACAACAAAATTATATTTCTCTTTAACGATAGCAATAACTCCACGAGTTGCAGAAATACAGCATTACAGAATAAGTCATAATTAATTCCCCACAGTGCTGCCGAGTACAATATTGTGGCCAAAAATGAAAAAAATAACAGTACCTTACTGGTAATAGCGTTGTAGCGTTTTAGCATACAGGATGTTCGGGAAATGGGCGGTTCAAAGATGTAGTAAGTTGGAACAAAAGGCTTCATTCATTTAAGTCCGTAAAACACTGTATGTTTATAATAAATGAAAATTACTATGTCGTATGGTGAGGATTTATTCCGTTACACTGGGTCATTATGTGGGCAGAACATGGGTTTCGTGCTATGAAAACACACACTACACACGGTACACTGCTTTTATCGAACTAACAAATTACTTGAAATTATAATCCATCACAATAACACTAGGCACCATGAATCGGGGTACAGTTCCGGGACGTCTTGACTTCGCCGCGATCAGACACTCATTGTCCTCCTTGCAGCGAGCAAGAAATCGTCACGACTCTGTAGAAGCGCTCTTAGGTGTGGGTAGACTGGTAAGTAGAAAGTGCCACCTTTGGCGTGCTTGCCGATTCATTAATATGTAAATATACACTACTTCTATTTATATGAAAATTTAAACTGTCTTGATAAATATGTATTCAAGACAGATAGACGATTTTTTCAAGTTCGTCCATAGCTGCAACTGAAACATTAATCTATAATGACATGGTCCAAACAACAGGGATTTCTAAACCTGAGCATAATTTGTTGAGTTTAGTGAACAGCCTGTACTGTTTGACACTTGGGTAATAAATTAAATATAAAAACGCCAACATAAAACAGTCGCACCTCGCTGTACCGACGGTTATGAGAGAGCCAACTCACACCGACCAAACTTGTAAGCTAAGCAGAGAAGGCACCTACTTACTTAGTCAAATTAATTGATGAAGGAATATCAGTTTATTATTAAGTTTTCTCTTCACACAGTTTTTATATATTATTAAGTTTTCTCTTCATAGTTGCAAACACCCCCCCTCCACCCAGAAAGTTTTTTATTTTTATTTTTTGCTGATTTCGTTAATTGCGAGATGACACGCAAAACCGAGAAAAGTGGAAGCAATGGGGGAGGCCTATGCCCAGTATTGGGACAGTCAAGGCTAAGATAAAACAATATAAGTTTAAAAAGCATGAAATAAAAATTAAATTTAACATTTAAAAAACCCCCGACACAAAAAATCCTCTAAAAAACCAAAAATAAAATATCCAAGCGTTTTAGCGTCTGGGGTCCGCTTTGTTATGTGCTTGTACTAAGCGGTCTACTTAGCGGTCCCCCGACGCTAAGACGCTTGGATATTTTATTTTTGGTTTTTTAGAGGTTTTCTGTGTCGGGGTTTTTTTATTTCTTTAGTTACTCAAGAAATTAATCATAGTTTTGCCTTACCTTTAAGAGATTTAATACGCACTATACGTTTAAATTAAGCTAAAACAGCGCATGTTTACATTCAGCTAAGTTAATAAAACTGTCAAGACGGGATGTCTTACTGAATTCAAGTTCAATGCAGCAGTCGTTCCATGTAAAATGTTCTAGTATTCAGCTGCATTCGGTTAGACTGGATTTGAACCCCAACATGTTGGGAAAAGGCTGAAGAGCTGATGATGATAACTGACTACATTATACATGTTTGTATTAAGTTTGTGCCTCAACTACTGTATAATAACTAGGCTCCGCCTTCGGCTTCACCTGCTTTTATAACCTATGTGTTATTCTAATGTATATCCTTTATATTTTACTGTAAAATTTTAATCAAAATGTCTTTCACGCAAAAACTACACCTCACATCCACCCCATCCATTCATACTCTCAAATCTTGATTGTTTTTTTTTTAAAGTAAGAATGCAAATGGTTTGACTAATTCAAATAGATTTTATTTGAAAAATAATAGGAGATTTTTATAGTTTACGCTAATCAAGTTTCAGTTGGTACTTGACATACGTTTTAGATGTATGTATATGGGGTTGATTTACTGGGTAGTAATATACCACATTTATTTTGAGTCATTCTGGATGAACTAACTCCTGTTTACTCATTTATTTTAACGGTCAATGTGAGTTGCCAAATCTCTAGGGTCACAGTAAAGATGGCAACTCCAACATAATACGTAAAATTGCTCGTTATAGCTCTAATAAAAGCCTACAAGCCTGTTTAGTGCTAGACATTTAATAAAACTTTACCTTCGAGTTTGTGTGAGTAATTGTTGTTATTTTCATTTGCATGTTAATTGTAGTTTGTAAGGTTTATGTGACTCTATGACCGTTTATTTTTTTTATCATAGTGTGATTTATGTTTTGAGTATGAATGTAAATCTTTATAGTAGAGGAAGATCACAGAAGCGACGGATGAAGGGTGTGAAGGATGATAGGACTAGGAAGGAGGTTCCTTTTTATCGTGTTCTACCTTTTCTAGTAAGCAACGACTTATTGTACATACTTATACTTACCGTTACGTACTTTACTTAAATACTAACGCAGTAACAAAGAGCAGACGACAACCTCATAGGTTAACTGCGAGATGCCATTCACAAAAAAAAAAAAAAACAAATGATTTTAAAAGAGTAACCATGGAGTTTCTTAACGGTTCTTCTCCATAGGCAATGAACCACCCGAACCGAGCACCTTTTTGTCAACGTTTCATAAGTGCCCATGTAGGCCTATGTGAAATAAAAATATTTCGATTTTGATTTTGACTGCTGAGTTGACGACCGAGTAATAGAGAAGTATGAATAAAGAATACAAGCTGCGTTGATCCCAAATAAAATGGAATAAGGGCAGAAAAATTATGATATGTAGATGAGTGGTATATGCACTAATGTACTGGTGGTCGCACGCGTGACTGCTGAACGTAGGATTTTGAGTTCGATATTCAGGTGAGGCAAAGTGTTGTTGGGTTACTCCATCAGGTAATCCTTAGTAGCACCTGAGTCTGGATGTGTGCCCGGTTGAAATCAATAGGCGTATAACTGGTGCAATTATGTAAGTATGCTGGTGGCTTTTTTTTTATGAATGGCATCTCGCAGTTCAACCTATGAGGTAGTCGTCTGCTTAACCGGACTATCCTGTGGGTGCCTTAAGAGTAAGGCCTCCAGCCAGGGCATAAAAACTTACAAACTAAGCGACTGCACGCTAAGGGCACCCCCTGTGGGGTACGAACCTCGGCTTAGGGCGTCGCTGGGGGAGGACTGCATGGGGACAGGCTGGATCTGAATGGTATAATTATTCAGGGGCTGATTTTAAACTATTTAAGAGTGCTAGTCTCTTTGCTACTCTCTTGGAGGAGGGTGATAGCATCATCTGGAGTGATAAGGGTATGCCTAGGACGGCGTACTGTACTAATGCGCGAGGGTTCGTAACGGGCGGCCGCCGCGATCAGGGGATTACGGTGTTTAATGGCGTTATCGAAGAAACGCTTCGAAAGACGTTTCATAAACTGAAGGTCGGTGGGCATTCTAAGGTCTACGAGTAGACGGTCATTACGAACATAAAAAGGGGCTCCCGTGACGCTACGTAAGAACCGGTTCCGTAAGATTTTGCTGGTGGCTGTTTGTGTACGTGACTTTAAATGTTTGTAAACGCACCCACGATACAGGAGATATTCCTAGTGTGGGGCAACGTTTAAAAAAAAAAAAAGACAGACAAAGACAATTCGAATAGATCAAATCTGTCTAAATCATCGAATTATAAAGGGTGTTAATAGACCCTTAACGACTCCGAAAGGCACTTGTTTTCCCCGTCATTGCTATATATATTCTTTTGTTGTACAACATACCTGGGACCCTTCTAGATATGGAGATATTGCAGGTCAAAGTTCCAACTTATCCACAAGTTTTTTTTTTAATAAAGGTTTTTCATGTTATAACTCTACTTTAAATACCCCCACGACCCGTTAACTATTCAATAAAAATATAATTTTTTGACATTTTATAGATGTGTTATTTACTAGGTATTTGTTGAGTGTTACCTGAGATACAGGCTTATTCCTAGTTCAGGTAGAACCCTAATATTATATAGGTACCTTTATTTTTTAATGCCCTTATTTTTGTAAAATTTTGTGTAAATCGTTACTTCAATAAACAAGTATTATTATTAATGCATCGATCAGCACAATGTTTTGAGTGCTTTACATTGAGATCATGTGATTTTGCACCCAAAAAAAAGTCACACAATAATACAACAGCCGTATGAAATTCGCGCGCGCGCGCCTTTGGCCTATCAGCTTGTGATAAAAGTGTATGAGTATAGAAAAATGTTTCTTTGGGAAAGTTGTTGGTTAAGAGCGTTCTCGCAAAATTCTTAACTCAAAAAACAACGACGACTGACGTTGAGTGCGCCTGTGTGCGTGGTGCACGCTTTTTGATACACACACGTGCAGAGGCAGGGGTGCGTAACACGGTTCACTGCGGTTTACTTATAATTTAATTGAGAAAGAAATACAAGATATGGAACGTATTATTATGATAAAGAAATACAAATAGTATAAGAGTAGCCTACAAAAGTAAAATAATTATATCTATCCTAACTTATATTTTAAATGCGACGGTGAGTTCGTTTGTTTGTTATGCTTTTACACTAAAACAACTTGACAGATTTGGATAAATATACAAATTCTAATCCTGGAAAAGGACATAGCATACTTTTTATCCCGATATTCCCACGTGATCATTATTTATGCGGGTGAAACCACGGGTTGCTGCTATTCTATACTAATATTATATTATAAAGAGAAAATATTTGTTCACCACTAAAAAGCTACATCTTTACCGAGTAACAAGGCTATATTATATCACAATTTTCGCGGACGAAATTACGGGCTAAATGATAGTATTTTATAAAAACGTAACATAGTAATAATTTTATGATACAAATTCCCTCAAGGGCATCGATTTGCTCCTCCTGGAAGCCTCGATAGTGGAAGCCTCGAACAGGCCTGCCGACGTCAACGAGGCAGGGTGGTTCCAGGAGGCCATGTCCGACATCTGCGACGTGGCAATGCCCCGAGTTCGGCCAGGAAGCGCCCAGCGTCAGGTGTACTGGTGATCGCGAGAGCTGACGTTTCTGCGCGAGGCGTGCGTCGCCGCGCGGCACCCGTACGCCAGGCATCGCAGGCTCCGCATCCGCCTTCCAGATGCGGCAGCCATTGAAGTGGAGCTGTACGAGGGATACAGAGCAGCGAAGACCGCCCTCCAAGAGGTTGTCTAGCGGGCCAAAGACCTGGGCCGCGAGGAGATGCTGGAGACTCTCGACAGAGATCCGTGGGGGCGCCCTTACAAGATGGTGTGGGACAAACTCCGCACCTGGGCCCCCCGCTGACGCAGAGTCTCCGCCCTCAGCTCGTGGAGGACGTGGTGAGCGCTCTGTTCCCTCTGCGAGGGGAACATCCTCCCCCGCCTATGGCTCCACCGCTTCATCATCAACCTACCGCAGTCCACTGCTGGACATAGGCCTCTTCAATCGCTCGCCACTTAACCCGATTCTCGGCAACTCTCATCCAGTTGCTACCAGCTACCCTGCGAAGATCATCGCTCCACCGAGCCTGAGGGCGTCCCACCTTACGCTTGCCGATTCGCGGTCTCCACTCAAGAACACGTCGACCCCAACGGTCATCGGTTCTACGGCTAATATGGCCGGCCCATTGCCACTTCAGCTTACTTATTCTGTGGGCTATGTCGACTACTCTGGTTCTCTGTCGGATCACCTCGTTCCGGATGCGATCCCTCAAAGAGACTCCAAGCATAGCCCGCTCCATAGCTCGCTGAGTGACCTTGAGTTTATGGACCAACCGTACCGTGAGTGTCCACGTTTCGGCCCCGTAAGTCATTACTGGCAGGACGCACTGATTGAAGACCTTAGTCTTTAGGCTCTGTGGAATACGCGACGAGAAGACCCGACGAAGCTTCCCAAACGCTGCCCAGCCCAGCTGAATTCTTCTGTTAGCCTCTCTCTCAAAGTTGTTCTTACCAAACTGCAGAGTTTGCCCGAGGTAAACATATTCTTGAACAATCTTGAGAGGAGCGCCATTGACAACAATAGGTCCTGGGGTGACGTGTTCGTTGAACATAACCTGCGTTTTGTCCAAGTTCACCCTGAGTCCAATGCGTAGTGAAGAATCAACTAGGCCATCCAGCATCTGCTGCAAGTCGTGCAGCGATTCAGCCAGTATGACGATGTCATCTGCAAATCTCAAGTGTGAGATGTACTCGCCGTTGATGTTAATGCCACGTACTTCCCAGTTCAGCGTCTTAAACACATCCTCCAGTGCGTTGGCGAACAATTTCGGGGAGATTACGTCCCCTTGCCTCACTCCCCGACGCAATGGGATACTCCCTGTTAGCTGGTTCTGAGTTTGGACGGTCATTGTGGCGTTTTCGTACAGACTTCTCAGCACTTGGATATATCGCCAGTCTACTTGGCATCGCTGCAGAGACTCCAGAACTGACCAAGTCTCGATAGAGTCAAAAGCCTTCTCATAGTCCACAAATGCAAGACACAGAGGCCGATTATACTCTTCGGACTTCTGTATAATCTGCCGCATTGTGTGAATGTGGTCTATGGTGCTGAATCCTCCTCGAAACCCGGCCTGCTCCGGTGGCTGAAAATCGTCGAGTCTTCGCGCTAGACGATTTGTGACGACTCTTGAAAACAGCTTATATACGTGGCTAAGGAGCGAAATGGGTCGGTAATTCTTTAATAGGGTCTTATTCCCCTTTTTAAAGAAAAGAACGACCACGCTCTTTCTCCACGCTTCTGGAGTTCTCCCAGAGAATAGGACCGAGTTGAAAAGCTTCCGAAGCTCTCTTAATATTGGACTTCCTCCCGCTTTCAAAAGCTCAGTCGTTATCCCATCCTCACCAGGGGCTTTTCCATTTTTAAGCTGTCTAAGAGCCGCCTCGATTTCATCTAGGCTGACTTCAGACAGGTCTTCTTCGTTCCAGCAGCTTCATCTGCGCTGACACGAAGCCTTCCAGCCTCCACGATTGTTTTCGCCGCCGTCACAGGGCAGCTTACCATAATGGTTCGCATGCCCGAGTGGTCCGAACGTAGGGTGCCTGCCCTGACCTGCTCAGCAGGGCACCCACCGGTCCTGGTGACGGCGGCGACCACCTCCTCTTGGGTCACAGAGTCGTCCAGGCCCAGCATGCACAGGTCTGCGTATCTGACGGGCCTGGACACTCGGGCCTCGAGCTCTTTTCCGCTTCCGGCTGTAGCGTGATCACTACAGTTGCGGTCTTCGGGGCGCGGAGTCTAGCTGCGACGCTTTGCGCCTTGTGCTGCCACCTTCGCTCCTCGTTGCGGGCCTTTTTGGCCACCTTTCACCCCTTCCTCCTTTCCCCGACCACCTGCCACTCGGTATCGGCCGCGGCAGGCGTGGGGGGTGGTAGCGGTGGCTGCGGCCGGCTTGCTGCTGGCGCAGGCACCGCCACCACCTGAGGAGCCTTGCCCATTTTCTGGGCCGCTGCCGGTTTTGGCGTGAGCCGACTTTCCGGGGCCCGGCCAAGTCCTGCCAGAACGCTGGCCAGACTGCCCCGGCCCAGAATTGGCAGCCGTAGCAGCCGCATATGAGACTGCCTTCGGGCCCGGGACCACCCTCGGGCCCGGGGTCGCATTCGGGCCCGAGCCCGCCCCCGGGCCCGCGGTCGCCTTGTTTGCCGCCAGGGAGGGGCGCAGTACAATGCCCTCTAGGACAGAGGTAACTTTACCTTGTATCAACATTTTGAGCAAGCGATGATGATAATCCATCAATGTGCTGATTAATAACAGGGTCCTTTAATCCGCTGTAAACATAAAATATAACTTAAGTAATGACCGGATACACTACTCAGATCAACTAGGTATTTTTTACATTTACCGTAGAACTGCTCTCGCCTTTTGTAGGTATTCTTTTTTACTAGCTTTCCTCTTCTTCTTTGGGTAGGAACCGTATGTATTACTCTTACGACCCATTATTTCTAAAAGAAAGATTTCTGTTACCCGTAATTTATTGACGATTAATCTTTATAATTAGATTGTACAAAGCGTATCTTTCAATCATAAAACATGACTACAATGAATCATAAGTACAAAGAATACTAATATTTAAACTGCTGACGACCCCTGGGTTTTCTGTCAAAATTACCTCACGCACACTAAGGCGCGCGGGAGCGCGAGCGACACAGGTCCGTTCTCCACAAGCCCTCAGGCGACACTGACAGTAGGCGCGTCGTACATCAACTAATAAGGCATTATTTTAGAATATTGTAATAAATAAATATGAAGGTAAAAAGTAAAAATAAAAATATTTAGAGGAAAGGTAAAGTCTTATACTATAGTATGGTGAACTTTCTTTTTGTTAATTTTGTCATTACCTTATGTTTAAACAATATTTAAAATGCATACATTTTAGATCAGTATTGCTTTTGAATATCGTTTTTTTTTGCGTGGATTCAATTTTTATCTCAATTCTAATCAATCTACGAACTTGAAGACTATATGACCTGTAAATATATATTTTTTTCAGATCTTTTCGTGCTGCCAGTTTGGCACAAATAGCAGGGAAAACCCTGATGTTTTACGATTGCTTGAAAATGGGTGTCGGGAAATTGCTATTTCTCGAAATATTTACGTATATAACAAAATTCTAATCAATCTACAAACTAAATCAAAGTTAGATTTATGAGTTTTCATTGAAATATTATGCCATTATCTTTAAATAACAAATATCGAGCACTTGAAAAAGTACGTATTTTTGGTCAAACGCTTAAAATATGTGAGCGCGCTCTTAACATGAGTAAATCAAATCAAGTATAATCACGTGTTTAAGTATCGGTCACTAATTACCAGTTACCCTATATATGCCACTCGGGGACACTCGCGGACACTCGGGGACACTCGGGGACACTCGCTGACACTCGGGGACACTCGGGGACACTCGGAGATAATGTAACTTCCCAAAGAATTTTCGGAATCGGATCAGGTGTTTCGAAATTTTCCCCCAACATGCAAACTTTTCCTCTAGTATAAATAATTTTGTCACATTTATTAAAACGTACAGCAGCAAAGCTTTCTTGAATATATCCCACATTATATTGTTTATTTACACTACATACTATTTAACTCAATATTCAATTACACATTTCCCTACCATGAAATCGAACCCACGACCTGAAAATTAACTTTAAATCGTGCTCAAAAGCATCTGGACTGGAACCAGTGAACCGACAAATTAAAATTAATCAAATAATGATAAATATATTTTCAAAGGAAATGTACACCAGTACGATGAATGCATTGGGTGTTGGCTGCAATAAAAAAAAATGTGTCGATTGCAGTCTGCTATGAGCAAGCATAAAGGCATTAGAAGGAAAAATGTACAGATAATTGAGAAGGCTAAGTCTAAACTGACTGCCTTGGTGGTGTTACGGTCGCAAACGCTACTGATGAGCATTACTAGGTCGGGCAAAGCTTGTTTCGTTTTTCAATCAAGAATTTCTAAGTAGCAGCACCACTGACTAGCCTCTTTTTATTTTTAATTCCATAATATTCATCCAAAGGTTGTCTGGAAGATATCACTGTAAGCGATAAGACCGCCGTAACCATAAAATTAGCAGTTTTGTAAACCCGTTATGTTTGATTTTTGGTGTACAATAAAGTTTTATTCTTTCTATTCTATTCTAGCAGCCTTGAATTCTGGAATTGTGCCCGGTTGATGCCTCGCCGACTATTAATTACATGGGACGTAACGTAGCTAGCGACATAATTATGTGTGCACTAAAAGATACACATGCCTCTGCCTTCCCCTTTAATAATCACAGGTATGATATTAAGTAAGATGAGTTGGATAATGCTCGTCCTTTGATGTTCCAAATTTGCCTCACGAAGTTTCGTCCCACAAAAATATTTCCTTTTTGACTCACATTTCATTTATTCCCAATTTTTTTTAATGAAACAAAAGTTCCGACACGTTAAATTGGGATTGTTTTGGCTGCCAGTTAAATAGTTTTAATTGGCTCTATTTTAGTCTCAATTAGTGACTTATTATCTGACCTACAGAGGGCGGGATCACCAATTAGTATAAATAACCGATGTTGCTGACTATAGGAACATCTGGAGTAGTTATGTAGCTGGATAATGGAGTTTACTTTTGGGAAATAATGTTATATCCTGTCAATATTACTAGTCTAGAGGTCGCCGGCAGGTCGGTTTGTGTTATTGATATTTTCTATTAGGAACTTCACGTCTCGATTTGCGACGGATTGATGGCAATAGGCTTGTGTCCTCTTTGGGTCCTTCAATCCATGTGGCTCAAAAATGGCTGTGTTAGCAGAATCATAATGAGATAATAAAATATGAATCATGTTAAAATTATTAAAATGGTCACGGATGCAGTTAAAATTATAAATTTTTACTTTGTGACCATTTTATGAAATACGAAATAAACAGAAGTCATAATATTATTCTATTATGATTCTGCAAAAGCGACCATTTTAGGTTCCATGTTTTGAAGAGTACTTGTAATTAATTGTATTATTTATTATTTATATTTATTTATTAAACAGTTTTAAAACAAACTTTTATTTAAAAACTAAGGCCCACAAAACCGTTTTCACAGTTTGTCTGTGGGAACGGAACGATATTTTAAAAATAATGTTAATATACTCAAATTAAAGTTGAAACTAACAATCAATAAATCTTAGAAACTACTTATTTCTGCCATGTACCGGACAGTGAGCGACTTTAAACTGTAAAGGAGACTCTTTAACAAACACATTCTTAACGTCTGTGAAGTCGCGCAATCCTGCATAAAACCCCATATAAATGGCGCTTTTAAGGTTCCGTTCGTACCTTTTAAGGAAAAGACAAAACACCTAGACACCACTATACAAATTGTATGATATTTTAATGTGACTATCAATGCCCATAAGTCAATGGTACTCTGAAATAAATAGTTATTTCATTTATACTCTGCAGCCTTCTTCTACTAAAAAAGGTTTGCTTGGGCGTTGTGTAATTTATGTAAGGAACCCTCTGCACGCGCTTACCACTGTCACTTGTCGCGTTTTTTCTAGCCATGCACAAGCTTTTATGTGTTTGCATAGAAAGGGGTGCCATTGGAAGGTTTATACCGACACTAATTTATTATTTAAACTACGAAGCTAAGCGTCACGCGAACGTATTCCGCTTGTTGGAACATTTTCCTGCTGAAACACTGCTTTGTGTAAAGGTTGGTTTAGACGAAACGAGCAAATGCTCATTCTACTTATTCTCAGTCTTGAAAGTTCTCTTAGTCTACGTATATAGCATTCTTTTTACACTAAAAATTCCTGAATTTTCTCCGTGAATTTCTACATATATCATTACGATTGCCTCATTTTTGTATTGGTCCCAGGCGCTACTGATTATCAAGAGGGACTGGGTTCGATTCCCAGTTTCGGCACAGTGGTATTTAGTTTTTTTTTCATTAGCAATGTCATCAAGTTGATTGCCATAGGCTTGCCCCCTGTTACATGATACTTAAAAACATAACTATAGAATCATTTCTATAGTTATGGGCGTAGTATTAGTTACATTTCTGCCTAACCTTTCGGGGATGGCGTGATTTTATAATTTATTATCCACACAATTAAGCACTGATCCAGGCGGCCCTGTGGTGGCAGCCCCGACTTACGAGCAGTAAACCGTGTGTTCGAACCCAGGCAGGTGCATTACTTTGTGTAATTTATTTCATCACAGCTGCTCAAAAACGGTGAAGCAAAACATCGTGAAGTGTCCAAGAACTAAAAATTCGAAGACATGTGACATCTATCAACCCGCACTGGGCCCGCGTGGTGGAATCCCGATTGCCCGCTCCCTCTCATTGAGAGGAGGCCTGTGTCCCAGCAGTGGGAACATTAATAGGCTGATGGTGATGATGATATCAAATTGTATTTTTTTTTCTTCATCTTAATAGAATATGGAGCTATTCTGTAAAATGCTAAGTTTGATTCGACGAAGAGGGATGAAGAGGCTTTGCACACACATTTGCTGCTTTTGAATTTCCTTGGAAAAATAGTATAAACAAAGAAATGTCGTACCCCCCCCCGTCATTATCCAAATAGCCAAGAACCTTCAGCCTTCAATAGCCGCACATCAAAGTGGAATTAACCCTTCATCGTGTAAAATCAAACGGAATATTCACAGGTTCATTCCGCGACAGCTGACAGTAATTCGGTTTCGAAGTACGGAAAAAGGTTTTTTTTCTTCAAATGTAATGACACGATAATAAAGGCGAAATAGGAATTAAAGCCTTGATGGAATTGCTCTTGGAAACGAATGTCTTTAATCGATTGGAGTTCAGTGTTGGTGTTTTGTATTTTATGTGTACTGAGGATAAGAAAATTATGGTTTGTTTGATGAATTTTGCTATTTATCTGCAAATCCGTTTCATATTTTAATACTTCTGTGACTGATTTTAGTGTTCCATCCCTTATTCTTTATTAATAATATACTCTTTGAACATCCAGAGAAATCGTAATCATTTCCATCGAAAATGAGAAGTGCATAACATTTTTTTTTTCGTCAATAGAAGCCGAAGCGCATTCGTGTATTAAAAAGTTTCGAACAATGTAACACAGTACCAATTCTTTTCAATAGCACATTTTTTACCTCGTAAAAAGTAACACGAAACAAAGTACTTTAAGTCCGGATATTTTCACGTTTTATAAAATTTTCCTTTGAAAAATAAAGCTCACAAAAAAGTTTTTCATTGCAATTCTTTTATTTAAATATAGGTGCATCACAAGTCCTTTTTTATTTGTAAAAGTTTACATTGCATGGAAAATACAAAAGGATTCAGTGAAAACATAGTGTATTTAAACCGCTGTCCGGTGTTCAAAGGGCTTTTACGAAATTCAGGAAATGCAACAGTTATTAATCCTGGATCGCTTTTGAGCGAGCTGAAATCAAATATTGTTTTCGACAGACTGTAGTTTTTGGCTGTCGAACTGTTAATAACATCTCTGTGGCGTTGTTTGTGAAGTACAGAGGGAATCTTGTTTATTTACGGTCTTTTTTTCATTTGGAAAAGTAGTTTTATTTTCGTTTTTGATTATTTGATTGCCAATAACAACTCTTTTAGTTATTTTTTAACTTAAAACGTGTTTACCACAGGTTGAATCCACTAATCAAAACCTTAACTAAATCGCCACTTAATTTGTGACAAGGTCTATAGAGCTTTTGAATACTTGAATATCTGATGTTTAAAGACGAAATTTTACCTTCAATATGAAATCCTTAGGCATACGTAACGAAACAGAAATCTCCACTATGTAAAGTTGGATCTAATAAAATTTATTGAGATAGTTTTGCGCAAGATCTAATTCTTATTAACTCTTCTACTGCTCTAAATTACGTAGTTTTTTTCCGTTCGGGGATTGGAGTTAACGTGATACGATCACTTTCCTCGTGTAGAGCAACATAATATAGTTCACCACCTCCACTGCACATAAAATCCTAGTAATGTTAAAACTTTAAATGATTTTCCTTACTTCAGTTTACAAAATCCGACCAAAAGTCAAAACATCTGTTTACTCAATACTCGTAAATCATTGCTACACGTATACCCTACGCAGCGTTTTAGGAATGAAGCTGCTGCAATCGATTTACAGCGCTGCGCTTTCAGCTGACGAAGCACTTTCAAGCGCTTGTTGTGCGCCCGAAAGCTGGTAAACATTCGTATGTTGATGTATCACTAATACTGTAAATGGTAAAGATTTGGGATGTTTTTGAAAATGTATGTGAAGGAATAGAAGTTGAGGACAAAGGAAGAGAGAAAAGTCTTTTAGAATAGAAGAACAAGTAATACGAAAAAGCAAAGTTCTCTTTTCTTTTTTTAAATTCTACATCGTTATAAAAAGAAAAAGGCTGTCAGCCTTCTGGGCACAGAAAGCTGACATTGCCACATTGTATGCTTATTCTACATAATCTACGACTACACGAGTTTAACTCTTGATAATGTAAAATTGGTGATTGTTGGAAGCAGTAACATTAAATATGTATATCTGGTAAAAAAAAAAAAAAATGTTTAAAAGTCCTATGTACAGTTAACAAAATAGTTGAGTATACAGGCAAAAAATCCTATTACACGTACTATGAATTAATAGTAATAGTTATGAAGACTTGAGGAGCTCGTGGCTAAATAATAACAGCCGCCCGGGTCGATCTTTAAGGTTAAGCCGTGCTTGCCGAGGTTGATCCGTGGATGGGTGACCATAATTACATACCTAGTTTCCTCCGTGCCTCGGAAAGCACGTTAAGCCGTTGGTCCCGGCTGTCATTTGTAGATCTTTGACAGTCGTCACGAGTAGTCAGAAGCGAAAAGTCTGACATTCAGTCTTACCAAGGGGTATCGTATTACCCAGTTACTGGGTTGTGGAGGTCAGATAGGCAGTCGCTTCATGTAAAATACTGGTACTCAGCTGCATCCGGTTAGACTGGAAGCCGACCCCAAGATAGTTTGGGAAAAGGCTAGGCAGATGATGAGTTATGAAGACTTGATCTCTGTAGGTTTCTAAAGATTGACTGTGTCTCTCTAACTCTGTTGAAATTGGTCTAGTGGTAAACGCGACTGTTAAACATGACGTTCTGGGTTCGATTTCCATGTTAGTCAAAGTGTTTTTGGGTTTTTCTATCAGGAATAACTCAGTAGCAGTCACGAAGTCTGGCTTTGTGCCAGGTTGATGGATAGGCTCGCCCCCCCCTATTACACGCTATTTAAACAAAACTGGCGAAATTAATGGCTACAACTCTGCCTTACCCTTCCGGCATTACAGGCGTAATGTTATGTTTTCTAAAGATGCTGTTTTATCGTCCCTGATTTAATTTAGTAGAATTGTAAAACGAATTGCATTTCAACCGAAAAACTTCACAAAACATTAAGTTATAACTCTTTAATACATTGCATGTTCTGATATAGATCTCTTCGATTTTAATTTCAGTAATCATTTTGTTTTTATTTGACTTCAGCATGAATAAGTCATCAAAACGATATTTACGATAACATCGGGAATTTTAAGACGTTTCAGAGACTAAATTACTTACTAAACGATATTAAAAACAAACTGCTGAGCATGAGGTACTGGGTTCGACTCCCAGGTGGGAAATAGAGTTATTGGGTTTATTCCATCCGAACTTTCTCAGTAGCAGCCGCGGGTCAAGATTTGTGCCCTGTTGATGGCAATAGGCCCGCCCTCAAGGGCGAGTCTATTGCCACGATTGAACGGGACCACTCTGGGACCGCGCGGATTAAGGCCCACTGCTTCTCAAGGGGGCCCGTATTCCAACTTACTGTAAGAAAGTGGAGGCTGATTCTGCTTAAGCATCATAGGTCTATAAAGTAGGAAGTTTTGTGATAAACACGTAAAATTATCACTCGTTTCGATCGTAACTGTCAACGTTATTATCTAAAATACTTTGATAAACGAATTCAGCATTTTTACCTGTATCTGTGACTGTTTTCAGTCTCCGCAATTTCCCCGAATTTGATCCGTCATATACATGTTATACCATACAGCTAAAATAACTCCTGACGACACAAACAAACCTGCTTTGACCAGAACAGTGGTATTCACTAATGTAAGGCTGTTTTATTCAATTACAAAAATCACAGTGTGCAGGTTACGCCACCGGTGGAAAAAAAATCGGTAGGTACATTGGGCGGGCACGCAATACTGATTGATTTTCCCGCGAGCGTTGTGGTCCCTGCATTCGAGAGTTTTGTTTGCCACTTTTTGTGGTTTTGACCACTGTGCGGCTTTTGTGCTGCGCCTCTAATGGGTCGGTGCTTTATCTGATTGATTCGTCTAAAAACTACCTGGTTCTAGTTTAGATTGGTTTAATTAGTGGGTGGAACGGCGAATTTGATTGATCAAACTCTGTCTGTGATGTATGGCACAATATTTCGTTTATAAACTTGTGATGATCTATCAAGTTTTATCATGAAACCCAGTCTTGCAAAGTTCTTTCTCTGCTGAGATCAAACATTTTAATGAAATTGTGGTCAGTAAGTTATATTCACTTAATTATAAGGTTCATTTTACACTGGATTTATTACAAACAAAAATATTTGTACATTGTTTTAAAAGTATTTGTGAGCGCTTGCTGTCGGCGGCTGAAAAAAAAACAGGGCAACAAATAAATAAAATCCTGCACAAACCAAAAATGCCATAATAAAGCAATAATTCAATATCCACGATCCTCCAGTAAATCTTTTGCAAACTTTTGGCAATAGCGTTCAGGTTTAAAGCCAAAACATATGAAAAATCAAATGCAGCGGGCCGCTTCCCTTGATATATGGAGCGAGCTTATTATTTTCCACCATTAATAATTTCGAATGGTCACGTTTTTTTCGCAGTAGAGATTTCTGGCACACTGCCGATTTCGGTCGACGTTATATGATTTTATTTCGACCAACCCACCGCGCTGGTGCTGTAAATCAATTTTTGCATTAACTAATTGAATTTATGAGCTGTTTATTGCTTTGGGAAATTGTTGTTAAACGACTATTATTTTTCTTTTTTTTCCGTCGTGCTTGGTTTAGCTAGGATTTCGGCTGTTATAGTACGTAAATATGTACTTACTTAGATTTTAGAAGACGTTTTATTTATTTTATTCGCATTTTGCATATAGAAATAGATCCGTAAACACGATTGTAGGTCATACAAACATTTAGTTCTTAAGTATCAAAAGTAATGACGCATGCACTACGCAAATAAAGTCATAATTTCCTGAAAAATGCAAGATGTCATAAGCCCCTCAATAGGTTCAAAATTCTCTTAAAAATGAAGGAAAAGAATACAACACATAAAAGACAGTGCCAAAAACTGAAAATAATATTGAAATGACAAGAAAAACAATAACTGCTAAAAATATTAAGTGCTTCAAAGAAACGATACATCATTTCAGTGCATAGTCCCTTTGGTGTCATTGGCCTTGGTGTCAATAGCCAGGCTGCCCTAATTCTTGAGACATTTACTCATGCATTATACTTATTTTGCAACGCATTGTTGCATTTTCGTTGTCATAAAGAACGGTGATCGGATGACGATGCAGTCTTATGACACACTTCTTCGTAATTATTACTTTTTACTAATTTAATGTGGGTTGTTTTCTCATTCTACCCAGTAACTGGTTTGTGGAGTTCAGAGAGGCAGTCGCTCCATGTACAATACTAGTATTCAGCAGCACCCACTGAGATTAGACGGGAAGCCGATACCATTATGGTTAGCAAAAGGCTAGGCTGATGATTTTTTCTAAGAATTTTAGATATGTTCTTGTTAATTTTAGATGTGTTGGATTTCGATGTATTTACGAGCAGCAATAAGGCTATGCTGAATGCCGATGCCTGCCAGGGCTGCGGGTTGTTCGAAAGAGATACCGCGGCCTTGGAACACAAAGGGCGAAGAAGGAACATGGATGGGTTTTAGTCAGTACAAGTCTGACACTCCTTACCGCTCCGCCCAGAGCGGGAGAAGTCATTTGATGATTTCCCATCCGTAAAAAAAAAGGGCAATGCTGAATTATTCTGTAATTTTTTTTAGTATGTAATGTTATGTTGTTGGCTTGCTGCACGCTTTGGTGTAAACTGTAAGTGCAGCGAGTACTTGTATAAATAAATAAATGTCATTGGCTACTCAAGAAAGTATAGACAGTAGACTTTATTTTTTCACTATTCACAATTATTACCAGTAAATTGAAACTACACTTTCTGCGGTTCAATTGACGAATAGACCTTGCCATTTTACGAAGAACAAAATATGATATTTAACCTGAGAGTGGATCATAGTGTTTTTTCGCTGGTTTACATTCGCCATTAACGAAATATGGATAGATTTACTAATCACCGTACAATCTCGACCTTTAGAGGAACAAAACGTTGGTATAATATAAGTGTATAGTCCTGAGTACTTTATACTTAATTAATAATTTGTACCCTATTCTAACCTTCATTTAATAGACTTAATGAAATACTTCAGCAAGAAGAAAACTTCACTCAATTTTTCTTCAACAAATTCTTTCTTACAGATATTTTAAATTCTTAACACAAGACGATGGCCTGAAGAATCTCAGGTGTTTCGGTCTCTGAACTGAAAACAAAATGTTTACAACACAGACAGTGTTCCTGAAAACTGAAACGCATTTGTAACATTCACGCTTCATTATTGTATGTTAAAACAAATGAGAAAGTGGGAGGCGTGTGGAAATAATGACGAAAAATCTCAAAGGAGACCTGTACTAAAGAGTTTGGTTGGCACACAGCAATTTTTGCAGAACATTAAAGGTACGCATGTTTCTGATTAAAAGGTATCTTAGGTCATCATCAGCATTCTCTTATCTTATGCCAATTTATTTAGGATTGATGCAGATTCCTTTGCCTGCCTTGTTATTCGATATTCATACACTTCGCCCGCGACTATTAAATAGGTATTTGATTTAAAACTTCTCTAAATACAATTATTAAATTGAGGTTGTTTTATTCTCCGGTAACATTATAACTTGATTTTTGGGTAATCAAAAATCAAGTTATAATGTTAATTTAATTTCTTAGGTCTTTGCCAACCAAAGAAAATGTTTATCCCTGGGACTTGTTAATAGTTAGGGCAAGTGATATTTTTACGTCAAAATAGAGTCGCTTGAACAGTTTAAGCTGGTCAGTGGGAATCATTGGACCCGAGACGGCGGCGCGTTGTGTTCCACACGCGCCTCTCATAGATGTGATGGGGGGAGTACACCTCACTCCACCCAGGGACGAGGCCCGTACAGGTCTAGCGGGCCGGCACTAGTCCTGGGCAGCGGAAGTCGCATTAGATCACCGGTGTGGTTTTAGTCAGTGCGAGTCTGACAGACCCCTCCGCTTTCCGCAGGGCGGAGGACATCTATCGGGGAATACCAAATCGTCAAAAAAAAAAAGTTACATTAGCTTGTTATTAAAAGCTATCCTTTATTTTAGGTTATTATATTAAAAGGTATCGATTCCCAAAAGTGAATACATGTGACATAAAAACCCTTGATACACAGTTGGCAACGTTGTAATATTTCTTAAAGTTTTGAATCTCCATAATCAGCGATACCCACTCATCATCAACTTGGCACATAACCTGTTTGACAACCTATCAAATAAAAACCTAAAAAGGAAATCTCAATTTAACCCCACCGTACCGTTAGGTTAGGTTAAAGCTTCCTTTTTAATCGGACCTCTTTCAAACAACGTCAGACACAAAAAAAGTCATCATCCATATTAGTTCGTTCACTTTGATCGTTCCATATTCGACAGACAAAGAGGCCTCCTTACAGTCCTAACTTAGTTATTTTACTTTCTCCCTTGCGTTGCTGTCAAAATCACAGTCACGCTTATGTATTTAGAAATAAGGTAGTTATTAGGTTGCTATCACTGAACAGTCTGTCAAAATTATTGTGAACTTTAGCAACGTGAAAATAAAGTTGGTGTTGGATCGCAGCATTCAGAGGTAAAAGAACTTCGAAAAGATTGTATAGTTATGCTAATTATTATGAGTCAGCCTTTGCTAATCGAGATGCAAGTATAATGCGTCTCTTTGACTTACTTCCCCTTTGTTTAACTGCATTTTTCCGCGAATAAAGTGACAAAGTGAGATGAAACGAATGCGCCTAATTAGCAGTGGGTGCATACGGGTTTTTATTTCGTGTGGGCGCGCTTTGGAGCTATGCTTTTGTTGTCGTTTTTTTTATTTTATTTTATTTTTAAACTGCTTTTATGTTTTAATGGTTGCAACTACGGCAACCGGCTTATCATGAATTGAACAATCATTATTGTAGGTAAAAGCGCCTCTAGTCTGTGGGTGGTGGTAAAATGCTGTATACGTCCAGGATTTGAAAACATCCCCCATTTTTTTGGTTTAAAAAAGTCGGAACATTAGATATATTATACGCGGATGCTATTGTTTTACTACCAATCGTACCTTCAATACTTCTTACGCACTTCACTATTGAAAGCAGCGACAGCCCAGTAGTGGCAGCCCCGACATATGAGCAGGAAGGCGTGGGTTCGAACCCAGGCAGGCGCATTACTTTGTGTAATTTATTTCTTCACCGCTGCTCCCAAAAACGGTGAAGGAAAACATCGTGAGGAAACCGGCATGTCTTAGAACTAAAGATTTGAAGACATGTGACATCTACCAACCCGCACCGGGCCCGCGTGGTTGATTACAGCCTACTCCCTCGCATAGAGAGGAGGCCTGTGTCCCAGCAGTGGGAACATTATAGGCTGATGATGATGATGACTTCACTATCCCTTAAATAGCGACGTCCACGCCCCAAATAAGCTTTTCTACACAACTCACAGCATGATTCCTGGGTATGACGCTGCGCTTTCGAGAATGTCATCCATCGCGTTTGACGCGCTCGTGAAATCTGCACGTTTTGTTATTGATATTTTTGCTTTTTGCACACTCTGTATCGTTGCACTGCGGAATTTACACAGACTGTATCATCGCACTGCAAAATTTACGCAATATCCCGTTGCCTGTCATTTTGAGCGACGCATTTTTTGTTGTAATGTTATGCGATTTCGTTTGGACTCAGATTTTAATGGCTTATAAAAATATAGTCACGGCGTTTTTTAACCGACTTCTAAAAAAGGAGGAGGTTCTCAATTCGGATGTTTGTATTTTCGCGCATTACTCCGTCGCTTGCCAACCGATTTGGAAAATTATTTTTGTGTTGGAAAGGGTATACTTCCCAAATGGTCCCATAGTCACCAAGTCGGAAAACGTACAGTGATTTTGGTATTTTCTACAACAAGTGAAGCATTTGCGTCCAATAAGAACCATTCTACCATCAGATCTGATGATGAATCCAAGTGACAGGCTTCGGAACTCCATAACAAGGAAATGAAATTTAGCTGTGTTTGGGCTTGTTGGAATTGTAACGGTATGCACTTTCTAGGTGTATACACCGATTACGCTGAGATTTATGATCCGATTTGCGTGATTCTTCTTTAGTTTGATGTGGAATACCTGCCATTTGGTCCCATAAAAAATTAATATAGTTTGGCCATATAGTTTTCATTTTATTAAAATTTTTGTTATATTTAAATTTTTCACGTATGTACACCGATTTCTCCGTGATTACTGGACCGATTTAGATGATTTTTCATTCATTTGGTAGAGAAGCTGGCCTGGTGGAGCCATATGAATTTTATTATCTTTGCTTAGGTACTTTTTGAGTCATCCTCTTTATTATGCATTTTGTCTTTTGTCGTATGTATGGACGATGTGCTGGGGTCTAGTTACAATGTAAAAATTATACTTGACTAGGATTAAAGTGAGATACCACAACTGAAAAGGCTAAAATAAAAACTTTTTACAAAAAAAAAATAACCGACTTCCATAAAACACTAAAAACTGGCAAATAATTTTAGTTTCGGAAGTCGGTGGCAAAAAAGTAAATGAAACAAACAAGTCACCGACTTCCGAAACTAAAATTATAAAAAAAAAAAAAATGATAATTAAGTGAGCTGTTTTTGTAATCTATAACTAGTGGCATCTTTTGTGTTTAAAATAAGAGCCCCATAACTGCCTACAGCTTAGGAGAATCTTTAGGAGACTTTATAAAACAATAAGTTTATACCCAAGCTACCCAGCTGTCAGGAATTATGGCCATGCCAAGCTGAAATCGACTACTACTATCAACTAAATCTAGGTCTTTCACATTGTCGTTTACGTACATCACTTCTTCACCCAGCCCTGGGCTTTGCAGACCCGCCTTTGACGCACTTAACCCTTCAAACATTGGTCTAAAAGACCGATAACTTAGTAGATAGTACATAGTACGCGTGGGCAAGTCCACTTTGATCTTTCCATGGTGATTATTCCGTGAATTATTCATCATTCACCCGCTCACCAATAATGTGGTTGTATATGTTTAATTTATTGACCCTTTTATATTAAGGGGCGATGTTGATAAATAATAATGTTTATGTACTAGGAATTTGGTTTTATGATTGTGGAAAAATATTTTTTTGGCTCTTTTCGTAAAATGTTGTGGGGTAAAAGGTGTGTTTCTTTCATGTTTTATACAGTCGATATTTACGTTCATAGTTGATGATAAAGATGAAGTTTTTTTAGGTTTTGTTTACAAAGTCAAAGAGCCAATTTTTCATGAGCCCGTTTTACAAGCCCTGTTGAAATAAAAGTGCTGCAGTGTGTACATTGTGGCTACTAATTGTGATTTAAGTTTGTAACTCTTCTCTTTTGAGTACCATCGTGCACGATAGCACTTATGCTTATGCCTACCTCGATGTGTTCTGTGTTTGTAAAATATATAAAACTAGCGGTCCCGCGCAACTTCGTCTGCGTCACATTTTCCCCGTTTTCGCAGCATTTTTCATTGCTGCTCCGTTCCTATTGGTTGTAGCATGATGATATATAGCCTATGTCCTTCCCCAGGTTTAAATCTATCTTCTCGCCAAATTTCATTAAGATCCGATCAGCCGTTTAGTCGTGAAAAGGTAACAAACAAACTTACTTTCGCATTTGTAATATTAGTTAGGATTTCTAACTTAATAACATAGAAAGGAACTTAAACTTATTTATGAAAAAAGTCCTTATCACTCTTTTCCTCTTATCCCCATTTATTTAGCGTCGGCGCAGTTTCCTCATCTGCCATACTTCTCTTACTTGTTATGGCAGCAGTCACCCTTTTATCAATCTCTCACACAGTCAATCCATAATTTCTTTAGTCTTTCACCAAAACTTATCACCACCCACATTCATACACCAAACCTAGTGACAATTTTCTTAGACAATTCCTCCATATACTATGGCAATCGTTTGAAATAAAAAAAAAAAAACTGAAAAAAGAACCAAAGAAAATATGCCAAGCTGCCTCTACAAAAAGTAAAAAACATTTTTCATTTGTTTGTCCTTGTCGAGGAACATTAAACCAAACGAAGTCATATTCTAGCAAATATTTGACGAACGGTACCTAATTATATACAAAGTGTACGTTATTTGTACATGTACCGGCGATACATCATATTAACAAATTAGCGAGATCTGTACATACACAAGAAGGTCATAATTCTGTCCGCCGTGTCTCACTTTCACCTCCTTTGAAAACCACAGAGTAGAAAACAGTGAATTTATTTTTGAGAAATTTTTATCGTATATAGGGATACACACATAAAAATATGAATTAAGATGGCTCATGGTATAACGCGTTAGAATGCGGAAATTCATGACAATAATTTTGCTATGCAAATAATTTTGGATATTTTTCGCGGAATTAACTCTTTATATTTTTTTCATTTAACATTAATTTAGCCTTATTCGGACAGCTGCGGATCTGTCAGTTCCTATTCCTTGTGTAGCCGTCGGAGTTACTGGCAGCAACTCATACGTCGGATTTTGGTTTTTTACAACGAAGCGATTCGTTTCGATCCGACCCCGCGTGGCGTGATTTTGTCTCTGATTATTTAATTACTAACATTATTTTTAAGTGTAGTAACTAAATAACCAAATTATGGATTATTGAGTCCAAAATAAATTAATTGAATTGAATTTATTTCATGCATCGTTCATATAATACCTACTTGGTACACTGTGGCAACCTAAGGTATACGGAATCACGTAACTACGCCTGTAAGAAATTATCCTTTGAACGAGTTCCGTATCATTTGGCACTTTCGATAAAGTTGATAAATCACGAGCTAAGAGGTTTGTAAGAAGATCGCCCTTAAAAGGATTCGATCTTTGTGAATTACTTTCTTCTTAATGAGCGTTTGTTGTGAAACATACATAATATTTGGTATTATTCATTTTTTATTTATTACTAGCTGTCTTCGTCCGCGTGGAATATAACAAAAAAGTTATTTAGTTTTTTTTCGTTTTTGCATTTTTTTATTATAATTTTAGAATTTTTCTAAAATAGAAGTAGCAAAATCGCTCAGCCGTTCCAGAGATTACCCGGAAGAAACAGACAGACAAAAATTGAAAAAAATAATATTTTAGTATATGTACCGTATAAAGAGTGTAAAACACCTCTTAAAGAAGCCGAAAGGCACTGGTTCTCCCTGACATTGCGATAATTTTTTTTGTTCTACACCATACCTGGGAACCTTCTAGTTACGGAGATATTAGGGGTCAAAGTTCCAAAGTTTTTAATGTAAGATTTTTACTTTAAACACCTCCACGACCAAGACTACAGAATGCTTGGTTGACGGCTTCGTGATGAGGTGATTTACACGGTGTATACATTCATATGCATGTAGTAAAGTTATTTTTTAAAAAAAAAAGTTATTCTTTCAAACAGAAGAAAACACTTCAATTTTATTTATTTGTATAGATGTATAGAAAACTGAATGTCATCCAGATAATCTTGTTAGCCTTTATAGCCCGGACTCTACCAAAGCGAAGACAGGACCAGATGAGAAGAGATGTGTTGTAAACCATCAATAGAATTTCGTTAAATATACTACTCGTCTCCACTTAGTTTTGGAAACAGTTAAGTAGAGGGGAGAGGAAAGGTCTCATGTTCGATTCGGTCAGCGTCCGCACTCGGCAGCCAAGGAGGCAGAGCAGTGCACAGCAGAGACTAGAAGAGACGAAAGCGGCTTGAGGCTAGTGGCATGCGGTGGTCGCTACACTGGGCGCTAGCAGCCTGTACCCACATCTCCAGTATATCCAGTAAGCATCCCCGAACATTTTAGGTGGATACACCCTAGCTCTTAAGCATCTCATCACCGCTCTGCTTCGCACATCTCCACTCGTCTCCGTTTTGGTGAAGCCTGGGCCTTATGTACCAAGACACCGTACGCCACCGCTGGGCAGCAGTGGCGTGCCTAGTGGGCAACAAGCCCATTAGGCTAGCTTACTGTTCAGAAAGCAGTAATTTATAAGGGAGAGTACTGCCACTACAGGGCAGGTATCCCTTATGTCCCTTACCTTAGGCAATGCAAACAGGCTTAGAGCGTTATGCCAATGCCACACGACAATCAACCTGGAAAGTCCTTCATCATCATCATTTGCTGCCTTGCTCCCACCGATGCTAACTGAACGCCTTCTCGCTTCTGCTCTATTCTACTGTGGTACGAGAGAACCTTACCTTACCAGCAATCAAAACCCCAATGCATTTCATTTCACAAGTAAAAACTTCATTGCATTATTTACGTTATCGAGCAGACGAATCTTTCTAGCATAGGTTTTTACGTTAGGTTAGCGGGGCTGTTTTCGCACTTAGCCTCTTTATTGGGCCATTGTACGTATAAAAATCTTCTGGTTACTCCAACCATCCCAGGTCCTTCCAAAAAGCTAGCAGCCTTTTCAGGCTGCGGCAGGCCTCCGGGAGCAATGCCGGCGATTGAAGGGTCCGTGCCGTTGATCTGCCACGCTGCTGCACTCCATGAGCACGTGCTGTGGTGTTTCTTCCGCCTCCATGCATCCTCTGCACAGAGGGCTATCCGTAACACCTATGGTAAATAGGTGTTTGTTCAGGGGACAGTGATCTTTCTAGCATAAGAAGCATTAGAATACGACCATTGTGATAGATGAATGTGTCACAATAGAGAATATGTACTACCGGCATTATCGAGAACGATGCGTTTTCAGTTTACGTTCCGTTTTACAAAAAAACGCAACATAAAATAATGAATTTTAAGAATAAGAAACGTATTTAAAATTAACTATTTCCATGGTTAAATGCAATGCATATTTAGAAAAATAAAAACGTTTTGACTTACTTGGAGTGCTGGTCTTACCCGCGCTCCTCTCGAGGTCATTCTTCATCATCATATTTTTCTAACTTTGGAGTAATTGAGGGCAGATTCCAGCCTAACAGGATGCTGCTGGATACCAGTATTTTATATTTTACATCTGATGAGGCTCTCGTTAGGCAGCTGGATCAAGGGCTTGATTCAGAAAGCGGTACTCCTGGACACGGCTCGTATTGTTAAGAGGTTCCTTTCTCTGGAGCTCTGACCGCCGGTAGCTAGGACCCTGTTCCCGATACCGGTGGGCTACAGTTTTTTATATTTTTAAATGTTTCTTTTTTTTAATTTTTTATTATTTACAAGAAATATTTAATAATGTATAAAATTTGTTTGTAAAAATGAATAAAGAAATAATAATAATCCATTTATTTCAGGCAACTTAAGGCCTATCTGAAGCGACTGCATATCTGACCTCAACAACCCAGTTACTGAGTAATACGACACCAATTGGTAAGAGTACCTAGTTGTCAAACTTTCGGGGTTTAACTGCTCGTGATAAATGTCTAAGATTCACAAACGACAGGCTTAACCAACACCTTAGCTTTCGTTTCACAACAAGAAGGAGCTTAACATGTGATGGATGGTCACCAATCCACAGGCAGACCTCAGTTAGCGCAGCTTAACCTTCTATTGACGATTGCGGTTGTGATTACTTTGCCGTGAGTCCTGAAACCCTCCTCTGAAGGCCATTGATGTTTAAAAAATTCAAAGCAAAAAAAAAACCAATATAAACAATGTCCCAGAAATGCGTCTCATTTAAAATTCCGCCGATGATTTCAACTGATGCCAGACGCTTCGAAAATGAAAGTAGGCGACTCTGACACGTCTGGTCGACTCTCAAGTGAATAATTTGCGTTGTAGGTATTCGTGTGTTGTGCATTGAGTCTGTATTTGTGCCCGGTTCATGTCAATAGGGTCGCCTCCTGTTACGGAAGTGGCAAAATGTGCAATAATTTTGTTACTGTTGTGAGGTACACGTCTATCTTCCCTTCAGGAATTACAAGCGTATTATGTGTGTATTTTGGTACTTTATTAGGTTGCGATTTTGGAAGGTCGGGGTTTGATTTACAGGTTTGAAAAATAATCTATCTCGAGTTGCAAATTACGATTAGGTCCTCCGATATTATCAACCTCTCAGGTACATGTGTTAAGTTCAATTGATTTACCTTTAGGATCTAGTTCATATTCCTATGCAATAAACTAACCGAATATTACCCTTTTTTTTACGATTGGGTAATCATCAAATGACCCCCGCCGCTCTGGGTAGACCGGAAGGGAGTGTCAGACTTATACTGACTAAAACCCATCCATGTTCCTTCTTAGCCCTTTGTGTTCCAGGGCCACGGTATCTTTTCCCAACAGTCCCGCAGCCCTGGCAGGCATCGGCCCTCTCGGACTGCTTACAGTAGAGGTGCGGGTGGAACACGAACGCGCCGTCGACACGGCCTGTCGTCATGAGACGGACGGACGGTGAGCTGGCCCATTACTCGCCGTCGCCATCTCCCGCGGTGGCTGGGACGTGAGGCTCTCTACTGAATATTACCCTTCAAATGTACATGTACGGAATGTGTTCATGTACAGTATAAGTAGACACTAAGTCTATATAAGAATAGCTAATACCTACATACATACACAAAACATATTATTAGCAATTCGCGTTTCAACGCGAGTTGTAAATTATTTCGCAAATTGAAGCGACAGCACTTGACGAGGGACTGAAGGGTCGGGGGTTCGAATCGTTTCCAACTTCACTTAGATTTGAAGGTTGTACAGACTATACTAGTTTATTTACGTACGAGTATGTAGCAGTCAGGAAACTTAATTGTTTATCCAATTTGTACACTTCGTCGTTTTGCCACATCCTACTATATAATATTATAAATGCGAAATTTTGTGAGGATGGATGGATGTTTGTTACTCTTTCACGCAAAACTACTGAATGGATTTGGATGAAATTTGGCACACGGGTAGATTATAACCTAGATTAACACATAGGATACTTTTTATCCCGATAGTATGTTACAGTGGGACAATTATCGAACTATACGCGGGTGGCGCCGCAGGCATACGCTAGTTTCAAATAATTGCCTATGAATTAATGATAGTTTGAATAGATTTGAATATACGAGCAATTGTAAGTTGGTAGTCATTTTGGTGAACAATTAGTTTCCCTATTGATTACATAAATATTGTATTCTTACTTGGTGTAACCGTTACTTTCTGTCACTTTAAGACTATACCGTCATTAGTAATTAGAATATTAGACAAAGTGTGCTGACCCTTGAGCTTAAAAAGTTATTATGCACACAATAAAGAATATTATAGTGAAAATTTTAATACTATTATCTGTAGTAGCTTGTTTGACTGTTAAGTACGTTCCACTGTTTACGATGTATGACTTCAAAGTAAAAATTGGACAAGTCTTCAAGTATTTTAATGCATGTGAATAGTGTGTTTGAAGTGCCATGGCTACTACTACTCTGTCTTTGTGGGTTACTTTAGGAGTATGTAAAGTGACCACTTCAGCCACTATTAACGGTGGTCATGCCAAAGGAGTGGTTAAAAAGCAGGACATGTCTAAAAGCCGCCTATGGTCAGTCGAGATATGCATTATGTACTTGAGATTTTTCTTTGTCGACGTTCAATTTTATTGCAGTTGGAAACGAAATCTTTTTTTTTAGTCTGTATGAAATAACAGTGTACTTCGCCGTTGTACATCTTACTACTATTATAAATGGGAAAGTTTGGATGGAGGGATATCAAGAAGGAATCACGCCAGAACGGATGAAATTTTTCACAGAGATAGATTATACTCTGGAAAAACACATTGTTACTATTATCCCGGAAGAACGATCCGCGGGACAGTTACCGAACTCAACGCGGGTGAAGCCGCGGGCATAAGCTAGATTATTGCGATTTGTGTGTACTTATTTATTTTAATTTTGTGTGCAATTATGAGTAAGAATAAAAATATCACTGGCAAGACGTGGTGATGTCAGGTGGAGCAGACCACCCTCAAAGAATGGTTACTGAGGGAATATAGAACAATTGTCAGTTGGTCTACAGCCTGATGGGTGGAAGACATTCAGAATATCGCGGGTAAGGTGTGCTCGAGATTCGCGCAGACCTGGGGAGGATGGCGCAAAAGGGCGAACGCCTACACTCAGCTGTGGGCGGACCAAGACTGCCGATGATGATGATGATGACATAAAACTTATCTTCACGCTCGTATTCCCTTTTCCCCATTCGTAGGCATATCTAAACAGTAATTTACAGTATACCCAGGCATGTATTTCGCCAGTAAGATATCAATATTAAATGTTAATAAACTAGAATTGTGCCAGAAGAGGATCCAGTACAAAACCCTACGGACCCGAGCCCATTGTGCCCATCCCATTCAAGCAACTAAAAAACTGGCTAAAGGATCACACTCGAACACAAGTGGAAAAATGGTGGACCTCGACACCCAGGTGTAGGCGGGCCAAAGAAGCCATGCCATCCCCTGATACAAAGTTGACCAGGCGCCTTCTGCGTCTGGACAGGGATGGTCTGCGTCTGGTGTCGGGGACCATCACTGGACACTGTTCACTGAACAAACACTTCTACACTCTAGGAATCACTGATACTCCCCTGTGCAGAGCATGCATGAATGCGGAGGAAACGGTGGCGCATGTACTGCTTGAGTGCACCGGCGTTACCAAGATTCGCGAGGAGACCCTGGGAACACCGAGATCCCTGGCGGATAGCCTGAGAAGTCCGGGAAGTGTGATCTGCTTCTGGAGGGAGGTGGGCTGGTTGGAGTAACGGCCACCACGGCTCACGCGCAATGGTCCACTTAAGGGACTAAGTGCGGAAACCTAAACCCCATAAAGAAGAAGAAGAAACTAGAATTGTCCCAATTCTTTCAAGTTGCCACACAACCCAGCTTAATTATGATATTGACTACGCAAGAATATAATATAATATACTCAGGATTTGACAAAATTAACCGAGGTGCTTACAAAAAAAAAACAGATATTTTTCCGAAAAAGTCTGAGGCTTAGAGGCCTCAGCCATAAAAAAAAAACACCGTTACAGGCTACAGCTAACAGTAAGCAAATGCGTTTCCAAAATTTAGAAACAAAACATTCGTTTCATTCCATATGTAACAGTGTAAACGTTATGCAAAAACAATATTACGAAACAAGTCACATGCAAAATAAATACGTATTGCAAAACGTTCCAAAAATATTGCAATTCTGTGACATAGCCTAAAAACCTATATTTTGGGGGACTGAAACGACAGGCATTCGCAAATCGTGTGCCGTATGCATACATATGTATATGCGTTCGAAATAACATCGACCTGTTCGCATATTGATATCCTAAAATAATGTTGTGAATTGGTTTGTTTGCATGGCTGAAAAAATCCGAAAAAATATTACGAAAAATGGGTACTTTTTGTTTTTAAAGCTAGATACGTAGGACTTTTTTAAAATGGGCGCTTGATTATAAATTTTCATATTAAGATCATTATTTTATTTTCGGTTGACAGAGCAATCATTAATATACCTCGAAAGAGTAAGCAGAGGGTACATCCACAGTTTGCAAGTTATTTTCCCTATTAGTGCCACAACCATCAACCGAGCCTAAATTCTGATACTTGAAAAATAAAAATTGCTCTAAAAACGGGAGTAGAACGAGAATCTAAAAGGACAATGATCTATAAAGCCATGTTAGAACTACGAGTCAAACGTGACGTTTTCAAGACGTCTCAACTCGAGTCCACATTGAGTCCAGTACGTCTACCATGAGTTGTCATAGTTAGATCGCTTGACGTAACTGCAATAGTTCCGTCAATACGCAAATACTATAGTTAGCTTTTTCAATGGTTCCATGAGCTGTGTTAGTGCTTACTACCAAATTCTAAGCAAATGAAGCCCAAACTTGCAGTCTCTGTAGTATAGTTTACTACACGGTGACGTAGGATAGATAACTATAGTGACTCATACTGCGCATTTTAGTACCCAACTATCCGCTAGAGGCGCTGTAAAAGTTTTCATACATTTTTTTAACTACAGACGCTAGCGAGTATAGATTGTTAAAACTCATGGTAGACGTACTGATACACATTGGGACTGCTGGACAGTACTGTAGTCCACCAAACACAACCTCTATCCGGTAAGAGGATTTTCCCTTTTTAATGGGGAAAGGGGAACTTTACCCTCTGTGCCCTCATGCCTTCAATAGAGTTTATACCAAAACATATCCGCTAAAATGTACTCATTCTACTCATAAATATTCACAAAGTAATAGCTACATAATAAAATTAGACTTTCATTTTACAGGACGTTTGTCAATAAAGCCTGTATAAGAGAATTACCACATTTATTGCGGTTGCGTTAGAAATTATCATTTTAAACCCAACCTTATGTGTACCACAACAGGGACTCTTGTAATGTTCGGTGACGGTAATAAAGGTTTGTATTCATATAAGGGCCACTCAAAGGGGAACAAATGTGAAACCAATTGGTAGCCGAAGGGTTTTAGATCTGTCCCGTTAATTATCCGCGAAATTTAACCGTGTGTGGTCACCCTTTAGTAATGTACCATTTAGATTAAATTATAGAAAAGTAATAGTTAGTTACGACTACTAACTTGGAGGTAAACGAAGGAAGTTATAATTCAAGTTTCCTAAAACTTGACTAGAAATAATATAACGTAAAGAAATTCCACAGCGGTCTCCCTTTTACAAACAGCCGTAGGGCTCGATCTTGAGGACTAAGCATTGCTTGTCTGTCTATAGATAGGTGACCGTATACCTGATATACCGAGACCTCTCCTTGTCTAGGATAGTATTTAAAATTTTTGGGCCCGGTTGCCATGCTTATATATTCGAAAGTCATCATTCGGTTGTGGAGATAAGAATAGTAGTTGTTTTACGTAAAATACTGGTATTCATCATCATCATCATTTCAGCCGAAAGACGTCCACTGCTGGACATAAGCCTCCCCCAAGTGTCACCACATTGACCGGTCCCGCGCGACTCGCATCCAGCGGATCCCCGCAACCTTCACCAGGTCATCGGTCCAGAGAGTAGCCTTCCAACGCAGCGTCTTACAGTTTGTATTCGCCATTACAGAACTTTTCGGCCCCACCGGCCAACCGTTCTGCGAGCATATACCCTGCCCACTGTTAAGTTTGGCAATTCTTCGGACTACGTCGGTAACCTTGATTTGATCACGCAAGGAAACTCTGAGCATAGCCCTCTCCATTGCCCTTTGGGTGGCTTTAAGCCTTCTGATGAGGCCCATTGTGAGCGACCACGTTTCGGTCCCGTATGTAATTACTGGCAACACACACTGGTCATAGACTTTCGTCTTGAGACACTGGTATTCGTGGTTATTAGGTATTAGGTGCATCCAATTAGAAGTAAAGCCGAACCCATTAAAGTCAGGAAAATGCTAGGCAGATAATGTACAAAAAACATTTTATAACCAAACCAGAAAATTAGCATATCTCCATGAAAATAACGTCAACAAAAACGCGAGAGAGTCATCGTTTATATAGCTTTTATGAGTGTTATTATAATAAGCGAAATGAGCGGAGTCATATGCGGAAGAGTGCGATGCGTTTGTATGCTGCCCACGCGAAGCTTTAGTGCTGCGTTTGCGCGCGACGGGCATCTGGCAGGGAGGCTGCAGAAGCACCAGTTTTGTAGGCTAGATCACGTTTTGTGAATGTATAGTTGGCGAGATGACTCTTTTTTTTAAAGTATTTGACTAAGCCAAGTAAACATATTTTCACGCTTGCATAAACATTTTATTTTGACTGTCAAATTCATGAAAAAAAAAACAACAACTTGCTTGTATACTTGTAGTAGGTTCTAAGAAATAGATAATTACGTCCATAAGAAAATGTAATTTGAAGTGTGATATCAACCCCTCAAATGATTTTTTTGTGTTAAAATGTCAGGACTTCGTTACCTTAACAAAGTCCTACTACATAACTGCAACATATCAACATAACATTCGTAATACATACATCCAAACATTAATAATATTTTTTCCATGGAGATCGACGGACACTATAGGACGACACCCGCTAGCTATTCACTACATTAAACTACACTGTCCTTACAAACACCCTTGCCTACAGTAGCCAAACATATCTTAAATATACCAAGCAAAAGACTACGTCTCCGAGACGTACAGCCGTGCTAGGCCTACTGTGCTTCTCCTTCATCTTACGAATGGATCATTGACTCGTTCGGCGGCCAAGTTAATTTATTAACCGGCCCAGCATTATAGTGGATGTACTTAAAAATATAATGACTTATAAAAAATGTTTAACATTCATACAGTCATCATTACGACAGGTCATTATAAATAACTGCTGGTTTTTGCGATGAAATTACATGGAGGTGGCTTCTCTTTAGGTTAAGTATAAATTGCGAGGTTTTAGGGTTTTTGGGTTCAAAGGTGGCCTAAGTCGATTAACAGTGAAGGTCTAGTTTATCGAATTATGTTGTGCTACAAAATTTTGTGACAGAAACGAATCGCTGCAAAACCGACTTCACGCAGTCTTGTCTGCCCTACCCCTAGAGTGTAATTTAAGTTCGCCATGTTGCAACATGCAGCCAGCATTGTTTCCGTCACGACTCCGGCGCTGCGGGGTTTGAGTAGCCACGCGAGCTCATCGTCGCAGATGATTTTAAAACTCACCACCGCAGCTTCGGCTTGCTGGTCGGCTTGGCGAACTTAAATTACACTCTAGGGGTAGGGCAGACAAGACTGCGTGAAGTCGGTTTTGCAGCGATTCGTTTGCATGTTGCATGCCTGCTTGCATCGATTGATACAGTGGCAACGTAATGAAGTATAAAACGAAAGCAAAATAGTTGAAAATCTTTAGTCGAAAGGAAACTCGGTCAAACATTTTTCGAACTTATGATACGTAACCTCATATCACCGTAGTTTTCTTCCAATGATCGGTGCTTTTCGTCTGAAATCTGTTACTATTTCAAAAGTTTTACATAAAAGATGCAATGCACCTTTTGTTGACGTTTTATAAGTGCCCATGTAGGCCTATGTAAAATAAAATATTTTGATTTTGAATGACATTCAATCAGTGACATAACTAATGAAATTACAAAAATATGAGCCACTGAAAAAACAATTTCAATTCCGTTAAAAAGTGCTGTATTAAAATATAAATACATTCTTGCCTAGGCCGTCTTAATTTCATTGAAGGAGAAACAAAATTCAAATTAAACATATAGACCTTGAAATTGCATGCAAAATAATCAATTATTGGGGACAAAATTAAATAAAATGCGAATAAACTTTTACACCGCATAACATAATGGAATATTTGTTACTCTGTTGGTATGCTCAGCGCCAATTCAAAATGTCACATAATTTAAAGCGAAACACTTTAGCACAAGACTGTATGTATATAATGTTGCGTTTAATATCAAAACAAGCGCATCGGCGTGCGTCAGCGCAACCTTGGGGTGTTCGCATTAAATACGGAAACTCCTGCGCATGTTTATTCGACTCGTAAAATTAAACTTACAAAGATGTAAGGAGGATGGATGAGACAGTGTTTACTGCCAGTAAATTGAATTCGGTAACCAACTTTTTAGGTATTTTATCTCACAATCACTTACTTTATCTTTTGGGGGTCCACGGCGATAAATATTAGGACCCGGTAGGTAGCGCAGTTTTTGACATGGCCGTGGGACTCTACAATGTTTGTCGGGTCAGCTAGTCTACTCATTAAAAGAGTATATAATAAATATTTTTAAAAAGGTCTTCTTGTTGTTGCTTGAATGATTCGCCACTACCACGGCATCGGCTGTGGCAGCCCACAGGTCGATTTGGCTGAATTCCTTAAAAAACTTCTTTTCCCTGTATGCCACAAAAAAGACGAAAAAGATTGTAATATCCTCTTCTGACCCGTGGAACACCAAAGTGGTTCACCTAGGTGTTCCACAATTAACTTTCTGTATTTCTTTCTGTTTCATGGTTCAGCTAATGAGTGAACCACGGGTAATTTAAAAAAAAATGATGTACTCGTAGATCACCTAATTGGTGAACTAAGAAAGATTATATAAAATAATCATTAGTCGACAAAGAGTTACTTCCATTAAACAATAGTTTGTGTACAAAATGCTACGTTCTCGTGAGCTATTTGGTTTTATTGCATTAATATAAATAAATATATAATAAATATGTTATTATTGCGCTTCATATGCTACAATAATTGTATTTAATATTGCCCGTTTTGAGCTCTTTATATGCCTATGTCTGAACTGATGATGTGCAATTAAATTGATCGTGATTATCACTTTTGAGAGCAGCGGTGGCCCAGTGGTGGCAGCCCCGAATTACGAGCAGTAAGCCGTGGGTTCGAACCTATGCAGGCGCATTACTTTGTTTAATTTGTTTCATCACCGCTGCCCTCAAAACGGTGAAGGAAAACATCGTGAGGAAACCGGCATGTCCTAGAACTAAAGATTTGAAGAAATGTGACATCTACCAACACGCATTGGGCCCGCGCGGTGGATTACAGCCCACTCCTTCTCATAGAGAGGAGGCCTCTGTCCCAGCAGTGGGAACATGATGATGATGATGATCACTTTTATAAACTTGGAGAAGGTCTGGTTCCAAGCAGTTTAAAGCCTCTCATCGTGCCTCCACGTATGGGTGGGCCTGAACTGGTAGTGAGTACAAGTTTTTAAAATGACACACTTATTTCATGGGAAACTCCTTCGTCGTGTGAGAATAACTTTACAAAATATAACATAATTTATTTCAGGCTACAGTGGTCTTAAATTTTTTATTATAAACTAACATAATATAAAAAGTAAATACAAAACTTGTGTAAATAAAATAAGACTTAAAACTATGTGAGCACCTCCCTTGTTCGCACGACTTGTGCTGACCAGTGGAACTTGACGGAGGAAGTGACAGAACACCGCGTTCTGCGCCTAAAAGTGTTCCTATAGCCAACAAATGATAGAAAATCAAGGATAGAGGTTTAGTTTAGGTTAGGAAAAGTCCATAGTGTTCCTCCTGTTATGTAGTGACGTCCTTTCTAGTGTTTAAGGGATGGATAAACAGCACCCGCAAATTACTTTAAACACCACGCTTCTCCGTAAGGTAAATCAGAGATGAACGAACAGTACACCCATATTTCGCGAATACGAATCAAACAAATAACAAACTTGATGAAACAACTATTATCTCCACAACTATTATCTCTACTTTAATACCCGAAACTCGAGATCCTCTCGAAATCTACCCCGAGTTGATTGGTAAAGTTACCTCGAGTGACACACTCCAGTTGATACTTTTACATGAATCCGTCTTAGTCTATCACAAAACTCTACAACCAAGTTTCTGGAACTTGTGAATTCATTTGTCTGTCTAGCAGTTTCGGCGGCTGGGTTGGATGTACTGGGGCGGAGAACGGCGAGCCAAATGTTGGTTTCTTTGCGACCAACAAATCTTACTTCTTTGGTAATGATAAATGGAGGAAAACATAACTACCTACCTTATACTACTATTTTTTTTACGGATGGATATATCATCAAATGACCCCGCCTGCTCGGGGCGGAGAGGGAGTGTCAGACTTGTACTGACTTTAACCCATCCATGTTCCTTCTTAACCCTTTGTGTTCCAGAACCATGGTATCTCATTCGAACAGTCCCGCAGCGGCCCTCTGGGACCCCTTCCGATTTGCTGATATCTTTAAGGCGCGCGTGGAACACGATCGCGCCGTCGACACGACCTGTCGTTATAAGACGGACGGACGGTGAGCTAGCCCATTACTCACCGTCCACAGGCCCGTTGTACTACTACCTGTCCTTAACATAAGTACATATCTGTGTCAGAAATCCGGCCAGTGACTTCTACAGTAGTTGTTCTTAACATGTGTACGTTCCACGCATTTTCATTGTACCAACCCACTCTAACGTCTCACGGACGTATAAATAGCCTTGTTGGGTCTTCTACTAGCCATGTATACAGCTGCCCGAACCACACTTTGTTCACTAGCATGCTAAACAACGATCAAAGTCATGCACGAGGTTCTCTGGGGTTAAGTCTACCTAACTCTCCGCTCACCAACGTATTGGCTGACAAGTTCGCTATCCTTCCATGCATCTCAAAGAAGTGTGAGTGATCCGGCAAGACCTTTACTAGCCGTGCACCCTGACAGTCAAGTCTATCTCACACTTCACTCACCAACACGTTCGCTGACAAGCTCACCATCCCTTCCTCCCGTACGTCTCACAGACGTGTGAGTGACCCGACGGGGCCTACACTAGCCGTTCACCCCGGCTGTCCAGACGACCTGTTACACACTTCACTTGCTACATCATCATAATGAACACCACGCTGTATTTTATGTGATTTGCATCCTAATACCATTTTATCGCCCGTTTAATAGGGTGTGCTAGACTAGAATATGAAAGAAGCTGGGTAAAGGATTTGCTTGTAGCACAAAGAAATAAGGCTTTCTAAAAGACTCGTCTAAATTTTAGGCTCCTATACCAAATATCCGAATCCTAAATCTATAAAAATATGAACACCTTTCAGAAGGATCAAACCCGTCATCCAGGAACCATTACCCGTCATCCAGGCACTGCACGTATTTAACGTTCTAGTTCAAAAACATAGCCAAACACACCTTACACCTTTGCCTCATGGTGTTCTTTTTTTTAAAACTAAGTTTCTCATGTAATTCGTCATACGTTACATAACCTACCAACATCTTTTAATGGTTTTATTATTATTATTTATTAATTCATTTATTTCAGACAAAGTCCATACACTTTACTAGTTAAAAATTAAAATTCAATAAAACACAATCCACAAAAGTAAAAAGAAAAAAAAAAAACCCAATCATACACATTAGAATTACAATCAATGTCACAATTAAATTAAATATATAAATTAAATTTAAACATTACACATAAAAAACAATCAACAACAAAATTAGACATACACAATACAATAATAATCGCATGTCAAATAAAACGAGGAGAGGCGCTAACATGAAGCTGCATCCACCTCTGTATCAGGGAAAGGTCCCACCGCTCGGACAACACCCTCAGGAGACTGTTCGAGCTGCTTCGTAGGCGACTTAATAGTGAAGCGCTCCGCTTCCTTATGATCGCGAAAAAATCATCGGTCCGCGCCTCAGCAAACATAGTCGAAGCACTACAAAACCGCGGAAGCCCTAACAGTATCCTGAAAGCATTGTTGTACTGCACGCGCAGTGCGCTGTACGCCCGCTGGGTAAAGTTGGTCCACAGGTTGCAGGTGTAAAACGACTGACAATATGCCTTAAATAATGTCACTTTGACAGGGTAAGTACAACGCGCAAACCTGCGAGCCAACATATTACACCGGACAGACAGCGCCCTGCGCTCCCTCTCAATGTCCAGATTGTCACACAAGTCATCGGAGACCCAGTGGCCCAGGTACTTGAAATGCTGTACCCTTTTTAAAGGAAAGCCGCAAAGAGTGACAGGAGGTACAGATGAGTAGCATTTGTTACCGGCTTTAAAAATCATGAGTTCACTCTTTTTAGCATTGTATCTGAGCCCATGGGCCTCCGTGTATGCCTCACAAATGCGTAAAAGTTTACGTAATGCACCGATCGATGGGCTCAGCAACACCATATCATCCGCGTAGCTTATGTTATTTAAACACACTCCGTCTATGGAGCATCCAATATTAGTGCTGCTGAGCTCACCGATCAGCCGGTTCATGTACAGGTTAAAGAGGCGAGGCGAGGATAAACCCCCTTGTCTCAATCCGCACTCCAACCCGTACACGTCCGACCGCGCACCCGCCCATCTAACGGTGTTCTGCTGCTTACTGTACCAGTACCGGAGCAAAGACACAATCTCATGTGGCACGTCTGTTTCACACTGTAGCTTCTGCCACAGCTTGTCATAACACACCAGATCAAAAGCTTTTGAAAGATCTAAAAAACATGCATATACTGGTGTGTTTCTATCCGTATAGTACTGAACAGTTTGCTTGAGACAGAGGATAGCACTCTCAGTTGACAAACCGGGTCTGAACCCAAACTGAGCGTCATGCAAATGAAGGTGCTTCTCCAACTGTCGGTCAAGCAAACTATCCAGCACCTTAGCTATGACAGTAGCAAGCGAGATCGGTCTGTAATTGGACAAATCCGATGAGTCACCCGTCTTATCCTTAACAATTGGCACTACGACTGTTTGCATTAAATCATCGGGTAAAAAACTATGACTAACACACAAGTTAAATAATAGTGCAAGGACTCTTGGGAGGTGTACGCCCGCGTACTTCAAATGCTCGATGCTAAGACTATCGTGACCTGGGGACTTGCCTCTCACCATCTTCTTTATAATTTGGGCAACATCTTTGGCGGAGAATCTAATGTTAACATGTCCAGGGCGATCGTCAGCCTCGAACACCTGCGACGCGGGCCCAAGCGGTGACGCCACACTAAAATGCCGCTGAAAGGCGCAGGCTATGTCCCGCGGCTCATGCGCACCACCGACACTCGTCGGAGAGCCCGACCTTGGATTCAATTTATGGGTATTTTTCCAAAAATCACCAAAGCTTTTATTGGCATGATGTTCCGCAATGATGTCCATCTTTATCTGGCATTCATTATTTTGGCAGAACTTTAATTTTTCTTTAAATAATTTTCTCGATTCACACATATTAATATAATCATGGCCAGATCTAGGACGAAACATCGAAAAGTTTTGAAACATCGAAAAGTACAAGCCCCTACTCGGCTTAAGAAGCCAATGTCACAATATTTTGCAAGCAGGTCATTGACCGAGCACACAATTTTTCACACAAATAAACTGCTAACTATGAATTTAACGAACTCCAGACTAATAAACGACAAAAAGATCAAGTGTCACCGTGTAATTGACGACAGTTTTTTTTAAACTTTTTTGAGACTCTTTTTATAGAAATAATAGCTAAATGTACCAACATACGTATTCGTATTTCTAAATGATATCAATCATCTTACTTAATATAGTCATTAAGCTGTTTCGGTATGTATGAATAAAACATCAATGACCCGGAATTCACCCTTCTAGTAGTAGCTTTTCAGGACAAAAACCATAATAGCCTACAATGATCCGCCTACTTTTGGGACTCACACAGGCCTGCTCTCAAGGGCACAGAGTGGGCTATGCTAAAAACTACAAAAGAGCCCTAGATTAATGGTTTTTCTTCCTGTGCCTTTCCTGTTCCTATGTCGTTTAGTCTTAAAGCTTTAGCTATATTCCACCAATTCGCACTAATCGTTTCCATAATGCGCACAGCAAAGGAGTGGAACTCTCTGCCTACGTCTGTGTTTCCGAATGCTTACAACCCTAATCTCTTCAAAGTTAGAGTGAACAGGGTTTTTCTTGGTAAGCTCGTAACATCGTCGACTTTGCCTCTGTCATCTCTGTCCTAGACTAGAGTCAAGAGCAAATCTATCTCAAATAAAAAAAAACCAATCCTATCACGTATTATAAAACCGATTTATATAAAGAAAACACAAAGTCTGAGACCAAAACGTAATATTCCATAAACAATAAATTACGACGTATTCTTCAAAATAACTTCCTACAATAACAGCATGACAAAGAATACACTTGAATACTTATTCGAATAAGGGCACAAGGTCTTCACATTATTGAGTTCTACATTTCTAGTGCTAAAACCCTTTGTCACTTCCGTGTTGCCCTCACAAGAACTCCGCAACAAAGACTATGAAAGTGCAATGACTCATCGTCTGGTTAATTACGACGCAGCAATTAAGGAGTTATTGTTCAGACAGACGGACAGACAAATTAGGGTTCGGTTAGGAAAATCATTTTGTTAATTGATTTCGGGTGTGTGATGAGTTTTCGGTTATCGATGTTTGTTGTTCTTTGTTTTATTGGTTGAAGTTTTATCTTTATACCTACAATCGTTTGTGGTTGTTATAGAAAGTATGGGTTAGTTGATAAAGAGAAATCTTTTCATTTTCGAACATTTCAACTATGTATTATATCTATCACTGCCTGCTTCTACTTCTTACTTTTATTCAGCAGATTTGCGAGATTTAGGGCAGTGATTTTAGTTCAAACTGCCGCCTGATACGTGACACAAAATTACTTTTTTTATTCATTTGCATGACAGCCGCGGCATGAGAGCCGCCCAGGGTGGTAGCCCCGACTTACGAGCAGTAAGGCGTGGGTTCAAACCCAGGCAGGCGCATTACTTTGTGTAATTTATTTCATCACCGATGCTCTCAAAAACGGTGAAAGAAAACATCGTGAGGAAACCGGCATGTCCTAGAACTAAAAATTCGAAGGCATGTGACATCTACCAACCCGCACCGGGCCCGCGCGGTGGATTACAGCCCATTCCCTATCATAGAGAGGAGGCCTGCGTCCCAGCAGTGGGAACATTATAGGCTGATGATGATGATGATGATGATTCATCAAGAACCTGGCTTTGTTACAAGTTGCACCAACCTTCAAAACTAAAATACTCGGAAAAAAATACTACTATACTAAAGAATAAAATACGGAACCGTGTCTGCAAAACTAATTAAGTATGCAAAGTGTGACCTACTTTTATTATTTCAATACTGCGTAAAATTTTCAGTCGTTCAACCTTTGTTAGTCATAAAAATGAATCATTGCTTTAACGTTTAAATTACAAACAAAATCATAATTGCTGCTATTTCATATTTTTAGATTTTGAAGCGTAGTACTGTATGTGTCACTGAAGAGATGTGTTAATTTCCGTGTGGCAACATTTTAATTATTTGTTTAGATGTCTCATACATTACATAATATTGCGCTTGTAGGTATTCTACGAAGGGTTGGCAGAGGTGTACACTGACATTTCATCAGTTTATATTAATTACTACGTAAAGGTGATCGACCCTAGTACCATCAACTGGGCACAACTCTAGGCTGCTGATAGGAAAATTATTCATGGAAAACCACAAAACACTTGGCCTGTCCTGGGCATGAACACAGGTCCTCGCGCACAGCTGTTGAGTCTGCGATATCTATTGATATTCCTCTAGAGGACATGTCCGTACACGTTTGTTCAGACAGAGATTAGATTCCAAATCTTCTTAAAAACGGGAATTGGAAATCGATGAAAACTGAATACGTGGTAAAGTATAGTGTCCTTGTCCTTTTCACACTGTACATTACAAAACATCACTGGATGTACATCTCTGCCTAATACTTCAGGGGTTACCGCCATGATGTTATGATTCGTCAAATAATCTTAAAAACCGGCCAAGTGCGAGTCGGACTCGCGCACGAAAGCTTCCGTACCATTATTTATAAAAACGAGCAAAAATATCACTTTTTTGTATGGGAGCCCCATTAAATATTTATTTTATTCTGTTTATAGTATTTTTTGTTATAGCGGCAACAGAAATACTTCATGTATAGAAATTTAAACTGGCTAACTACGGACGGACGGATGGACGGACGGACAGCGAAGTCTTAGTAGTAGGGTCCCGTTTGACCCTTTGGGTACGGAACCCTAAAAATATAGGAATAAGCTGTCCGAATCGATAATTTATCAACTACTTTGAAGCGATTTACATTAATAATTTTACCTTCAATACATACCTAAACATATCTCACATTGTTGAGTATCTTAGATTAGCAGTTAGTTTGTGACAAATACGTTCCGATAATTGTGTAGTGTAGCCGGACGCTGCTGTTTACTTCAAACCTCTAGTCGCTGGTAGGGTTGGCATAAACGTGGATAGATCGGATGACGAATACCCGTTTTTTAGCCGATCGGTTTTATTTTTTAAAAACGTTGCCCGACACTAGGATTTTTTCCTGTATCGTGGGTGCGTTTTACAAACATTGAAACTCACGTACACAAACAGCTCATTTTATCTTTATTTATTTTATGATTTTTTATTATACAGGGTGTAACGGAAAGGGTATATACATACTTAAGGGTGTGCTACAGACCATCAAACTGAACATGTTTCCCGTCATAAAAAATAATTCTCAGCAAAAAAAAAATCTGCTGCCCCATAGAAAATTGCAATACTTATTCGACCTAAATGTATGGGGCACCTGTTTTTTTTTTTTGCTGCAAAACATGTTTTATGATGAGAAACATGTTCTGTTTGATGGTCTGTAGCACAACCTTAAGTATGTATATACCCTTTCCGTTACACCCTGTATATAGGCCCGATTTTGTTGATTCTTACCTCAATCGATTTATCTTAAACTTGTGAATATCACTTAAGACATGACAGCAATCAAAATTCAATATGGCGACAACCAGACGACATAATACAGTGAAAAAAAAATCTTTTTCTCTCTTGTCTCTCTCTTCATTTTAATTGGGGTATCATTGTTTCTCACATCATTTTTTATTTCATGCCCCTTAAATGTATAAAGATTTAAAGTTGGTTATTCAAATAACAAATCAAAATAAAAGTGAAAATCATGAAGTTAAATGTTAAACGTTAAATGTGTATGAAATCTTTCACATTATTCAACTGAAAGGCAGGAAATAAAAAAAGTAATCATCAAAATTAAAAAAAAAAAACCACTGAAAAGCGCTTGCATTTAGAATCAGACGGTGCCCATTGAAATATTAAATTATTAGAAAAAAATTGGTTGTCTGTAAAGTCGGTTTACTGACGATAGTTGAACGTGACAACGTCTTAAGAAAATCAAACAGTCGAACGCTGCCGAACGCAAAGGCCGATTGTGCTTCTTTGTCGCTCGTTCCGCGCTCTCGCTTGCACTTCAAGCCTTACATGGAACGCCTCAGAGCGAGGTAACGCCGCATGAGTCATGTTTTTTCGTGCGTGCAGCCGGCTCTATCGAATTATAAGACGTTGTCACGTCAAAAAAGAAGTAGGTCCCGCCTGCTACCAAAGCGCTTGATTTTGCTTTTCAGTCGGGTTTTTTCTAATTACACTATTAAAGACAATAGAAAAGTACAAAAATGATTATGTAACTGTAAAATAAATTTTCCAAGAACTTACCTTGCACGTCTTCCATCCGATTACAACAGAAATGCTAAAGCAACAAAAAAAAAGTTTAATTTGTTCCCAGAAACTTTCGTTGCCAACCCTACTGCCGTCTCCAGTCTTTACTTTTAATCTCTCTTTATTTTCTGTCCGTACGAGAAAGTGTTGCGTATTTGTCTTTTGTCTAACGACTCCAGCGGACTGGAAACAAGAGATTGTGTCTTAATACGGACAGTTATACTGTTTTAATCTAAATCGCTGACATAGAGACTTCTTTACTAGTAAAAGATTTTGTGAAGATTTTTTCTTTGGCGTTGTGAGACTTTTGTTGGAAGTAATTGTTGAGTAAGATCTATAAAAGAGAAGTAGAATTTGAATCTTTAGGGGTATGAAGAACAGGGTGTAAGGTTTTTCTGCCCCCATAGAGAAGGGAGGAACCTCCGATCAGACAGGTATTATTTGTGAGTGGGTTTTCCTAAAAGTTCTATTGTCGCGGATAACAAGTTATCATCCCTACCTTGTTGCTATTCCACCAATTCGCACTAAGCGTTTTCAAACGTCTTTCATAATGCGCACAGCAAAGAAGTGGAACTCTCTGCCTGCGTCTGTGTTTCCGTACACTTACAACCTTAATCTCTTCAAAGTTACGAGTGAACAGGCTTCTTCTGGGTAAGCTCGTACTACCGTCGAATTGTCTCTGTCATCTCTGACCTAGACTAGAAGCAAACCAAACCAAAAAAAAATACTATAATAGCGCGATTTTTAATTTTGGAGTTAGTTCTTCATTTGTGTCATAGATGGCGCTGTGAATTGGCCGGTATTCAACATGCGAACGAGTTGGTAATTATGTCACATGTCTTCGGATGTTTAGTTCAAGGTTTCTTCGTTTTCCTTCGTTTTGAGAGAAGAGGTTATAAATAAATAACTTAAAGTAACACGCCATCCTGGGCCCATCCAAGTCGGAGCCGAAACCATCGAGCCACCACTGCTCTCCTCCACTAGTAGTAGTACTGAAATAGGTCTACGTCCAGCAAACCTTGGCCTGTAAACCCCTCGATAACCTTCGCTAAGATGGCAGACTAATCACCAATTTCTCAGCCAAAAGTGCTGTATTAAAAATAAAAAAGTAACAATATTGTTCGAGCGAACATTACAAAAGCAGATGTCACTAGCCTCCAAACCAGAATTCCCAGTGTTAACTATTACTCCAATAGCTCCTGTTAAAGGACTATAATCTACTAAATGAATGGGTGATTAAAATTTGTTTTCATTAGTTAACTTCTCCAGAATATAATGTACTAAAAATTACAATAACCTAAGATTGAATAATTGCAACTGCTGATTCTAAAATTAATAGTATAATTTGTATTATAATTAAAATAATAATAAAGTAATTTCTTATTCTTGGTCCTGTTTATCTAAGAAGGGTTATTAGTAAATGTCATGCAATTATATTTGCAGTTAATCGAACAGCTAAAGTTCCTGGTCGAATAATATTTCTAATTGTTTCAATTAAAACTTTAAAAGGTATTAAAATAGAGGATGTTCTTTGAGGAATTACATGAATAAATTCCTCAAGGAACATCGTCTATTTTAATACCTACCTAAAACTAGCCTTCTTCTACAAGATTAGAGTACTCTCATCTGATCTGTGGTGATTAAAGTGAATGCTCTTTTGTAACAGTTATTAAGAGATCAGTGAACCCCTTCAGGTCGATACAATTAATTATCAAACATTTACTTCGGACAGAATCCATTACTTAAAGTGGCTTAACTTCAGCACTTCGGAGGAGCACATGTTTAGAATAATTTGTCTGAAACATTGTCCGTTATTTTAACGGTTTGTCGCTTAATCCATTTTTCCTGGTAGCATTATCATACATAGTGGTACAAAAATAAGATACATCATCTATTTTGCTGTTACAACCATACGTGCTACGCAAAAATAAACCATAAACAAATGTAATAAGGATAACATATCACTTTTAGAACTGTATGTTCGTTTAATTGTGGTAATGGACACGTTTTGGCTGAGTTTCATTTGGCCTTGAGGTTGAAATTGCTTTTGCCATCAATCATACAGAAATGAACTTTATTCGGAGAGATTTAAAGGACTTTAGGAATGCAAATGTAAGTTTGTATCGACGACTTGACATTTGTTCAGTTTATGTTGACAGATTTAATTTTATGAGACACTGAATTAGTATTTTGCTTCCCAAAGGGTGGCTGTGGGGACTAGTCTGGTTTGAATAAGGCCAATAACTCCTCTTGTCATAAATGGAGAGAATTACTGCATAGTTGGACCGGCTGATAAGGAGACACGTGGCTAAATGGCTAATGTGGAGATTTAGTGATATGGGAGGATAAACTGTGCAGAGGTAAAATGTTAGCCTCGGCTGGCAGGGTTTTATTATTACCTACAGCTACAGTCCAGCTTCCATCCACGGTTTTAATACAATGATGTTCAAGTTATATTTTTAATAAGAACTGAAACTATTAAAATACAATGGTATTTCAGTAACTTACCCAAGTGGTTGACCAACACATGGGTACTCCAAAATCTGTCGATTTTAACTGGACCAGCTGTGGTTCACCTTTTGATTTCAGTAATTTCATCATATTTAAACGCTGTTTTAAGTTTACACGGCTTATAACTAAACTTATACTACACGGAAGATATTTCGCAAGTGAAAGTCTAAGTTTTGTCATCATTTACTTCATCAATAAAATACAAGGTGTTGTTTTGCATCCTCGTCAAATTCAAGGAGGTAACTATCCTAATGATTCTCATCCCGAATCAATAATAAAATGGGAAAGTAATTTTTATTTTTTTACTTATTTTCCAGAATCGGTAAGTGTGAACCACCCGTCGCGGTCCGTCTGATCATGGCCCTATATCTGCGTCTTCATACATACAAACATTCTCAAACGTTAATTCGATAATTTCTTATTACCTAAACCACGTTAAGGGGGTTATTCTGAAAAACTGACTAACTAAAAATCTAAAAAATCTGTTCGTTAAAAATCCAAAAAATCGTTAATTAATAATTAACTAGGTACCGTAATTTTAATTGATTATTTATGTCTTTTGTGACATCCTCTTGAATTTTGACGAGGATGCAAAACAACACCTTGTATAATTATTTCTCACCGGCCGGGCGGCCACCAAACTCTTTCGGCCAATAATTATTTACTCAAACAAGTGCGAGTCTTACTCGCACACAGGGTTCCATAGCCCCAAACAATATAATATCAATATTTTGAACGGTCATTTATTAGTAAACTTCCACTCAAACGGAAAACTAAATTAGTTTTTCATAATAAGTTAATGAAAAACAAAGTTACTGCTGCAGTTTAGTGAAAAAGTTCCATATCTCAAAAACTAAATATCAAATCTGATAACCTATTTTCATTGAAAGTTTTTTTTACGTTCTACATCCCAATATTTTTTCAGATTTTTTTTCCTCTTTCTTTAGAAATTAGAGGGGGGGGGGACACGTTTTACCACTTTGGCAGTGTGTATCTTTCAAACGATTGAATTTGACAAAAAATGGTTTTTGCGGGGTGTCTATAGATAGGTCTTTAAAAATGACAATGAGGTATCATTGTCATTTTTAACAGACAAGACAGACATGACGAATCTATGAGGGTTCCGTTTTTGCCTTTCGGCTACAGAACCCTAAAAACAACGTAAAACCCTATGCAAAACAATAAAAATTTTACCAATCTAATCTAAATGCGTAATGAGACATTTTAATATCTAACAGAGTTTAGTAAACTTGGTATCTCCAAAAACAGTTGGTCCTACCTGCTAATCTACCCTAGGGCTTTACTCCGGCACTAATGAGATTGCTAAAGGTCTCCATCGACGGTATAGCAGCTAGGTAGGTAGTGCGGCTAATATTCCTTGTATATTGCACATCACGGTCGCAGGTCAGTCACCGCGTCTCGGCGTCTTACACCTAGACTGTGTTGGGGACCTAGGACTTACGAAGGGAGGTCTGCGCAAGGTAATAGTGGGAACTGCTACTGCTTCCCATACCCAATTAGAAGTGATGAGAAAGAACACCGTGTAGGTTTAGTCAGTAAGGGTCTGAAATACCTTATCCATACTAATATTATAAATGCGAATGTCACTCTGTTTGTTTGTTTGTATGTTTGTTTGTTTGTTACCTTTTCACGACTAAACGGCTGATCGGATCTTAATGGAATTTGGCAAGAAGATAGATTTCAACCTGGGGAAGGACATAGGCTAAATATCATCACGCTACGACCAATAGGAGCGGAGCAGCAATGAAAAATGTTGCGAAAACGGGAAAAATGTGACGCAGACGAAGTTGCGCGGGACAGCTAGTTTATTATAAAAAATTAAAATAATAAGGTTGCCCCACACTATGAATTTCTCCTGTATTGTGGATGCGTTTACAAACATTTAAACTGACATACACAAACAGCCAGACCCTGAACAAATATCTGTAGGCCATACAAATATTTGTTCCGTACGGGGATTGAACCCGCGACACGCAGCGCAGCAGTTGATCGCTCAGCCACTGCGCCAATCGTGCCGTCAACCTCTCCGCCTCCTTCACCGCGGCCATTATGCGGATTTCCCATTCTGACCCGTGGAACACAAAAAAAAACTGGGAAAAATGTTCTTCGTGTAGTTAGTTTGTACATGTGTTAGCCGTACTGGTAGTGATGGAGCTCATGTTGGTGACATTTTTCTTACCTGTACGATTTTTCAAGACAAGAACGCGTCCAAATAATCGCGCTTACATTTTTTTATTTGTGCCTTGCCAGTCTCTTGCTGGTCTAGACTAGTGGTCCCACGTGCTACTACTGAGCACGAGGTCCTGGATTCCCAGGTAGAGCAGAGTGATCTTGGGTATTTCTTTCAGGAATTTCTCAGTAGGAGGTTTTGTGCCCAGTTGATGTCAATAGGCTCGCGCTCGCGGTGAAATGCGGAAGTATTATTAGCTACACCTTTGTCTGACGCTTCGGGGATTATGCAATGAATTTATGACATTATACTGACTTCAGGCAACCACTGCATGAAGATCCTACCCCATCTGTCCTGATGCATCCTATAAGAGAGTCCCACCCAGTCCCACGTAAATCTATTTTAATACATACTCATACTCCACTTCGGCTGAACAGAAATATTTTCGCCTTCTCCATAATTATCCTATCCCAGCTCACATCTAGGACGGTGTCTCGGCATTTTGTATATACGTATAAACATCAATCGCGCACGGGGACGGCCAGACGGCTTGCGATATTTAAATTTTGAGACTTTAACTTTTATAGCTATTTTGTTAAGCGCCCGCTCGAGGAAATGGCAAATGGGAGACGTGATTTTTAAGAGGATGTGAATACATTACTTGAGCAATTGAATTTGAGGGTAGATCTCGATTTATTAAAATAGTCTGTGTTTTTTTTTAAAGCAAGTTCATCTACTAGAAATGTTTTAAAGTCTTACGTAGTTTTGACGTATAAAATGCTGATTATTTAACGTTGTTGAAACAACGATTTTAGTTTTACTTTGGATAAACCACAGAACTTCATCTGTTATGATCTTTATAAAGGGTGTAAAACACCTCTTAACGAAGCCGAAAGGCATTGGTTCTCCCTGTCATTGCGATCATTTTTTTGTTCTACACCATACCTTGGAACCTTCTAGTTACGGAGATATTAGGGATCAAAGTTCCAACTTTTTGACAAGTATTTTTTAAATACAAGTTTTTAATGTAAGATTTTTACTTTAAACACCTCCACGACCCCCGTACTATTCAATCCGTCCATCAGCACAATGTTTTGAGTGCGTTACATTGAGTTCTACCACAAAACATGATTTTACACCCCCCAAAAAAAAGTCGTTTCACAGCAATAATTTTTACGTAAAGTTACTTAGTTTCATGTACAGAATGCTTGGTTGACGGCTTCGTGATGAGGTGATTTACACGGTGTATAGGGTGACTGGTAATTAGCGACCGATACTTAAACACGTGATTATACTCATGATAACCAACAACTTTCCCAAAGAAACATTTATTTTTATACTCATCCACTTTTATCACAAGGTGATAAGCCAAAGGCGCGCGTGCGGCGCTCCAATTTCGTATTATTACTATTTTGTTTTTATTCCATCAAAGTTAAAAAAATCCTGCTACTACCAACCTTAGTTATTCCGTACTTTTGGTCAAAACAAAAAAAAACAAATACATTGATGGAATGGGACTTTAATAAATAACAATAAAGATATAAACGGGTAAGGGTAAATTAATTGAACATTTTGTATGTAGCAACAACCTAATTTAATAACATTTTATGACACATTGACTGCGCCGTAAAATGCTATTTACCAATTAATTAATGGCACCAATCAAAAAGACATTAAATTAATTTACATGAAGTACGCTTTTGACAGAATTGTTTTAGCGATTGGTGTTTGGGTTATGAGGAGCTCGTAGCTAAATAATAACAGCCGCACGTGTCGATCTTTAAGTTTAAGCCGTGTTTGCCGAGGTTGGTCCGTGGATGGGTGATCATAATTACATACCGAGTTTCCTCCGTGCCTCAGAAAGCACGAAAAGCCATTGGTCCCGGCTCTCATTTGTAGATCTTCGACAGTCGTTACGAGTTGTCAGAAGCCGAAAGTCTGACATCCAGTCTTACCAAGGGGTATCGTATTACCCAGTTACTGGGTTGTGGAGGTCAGATTGGCAGTCGCTTCATGTAAAATACTGGAAAATATTTTTTTAGTAACTTTTGAGACCTATGTATCCTGCTGATGCGTATAAAGTTTCATTAAAATCTGTTCAGTCATTTTGGAAAATAAGTACTTAAAAGTTTGTATGAAATGTCGTAAGACGTAAACGCTCTTAAAATCAAATAAAAACTTCTGACTGCTCATACAGCAGGACTATAATATATTAAAACAGACTCTTTATTACTATCATACTTCACTTGACATAATACTCATACTCACACACACACACCCCCATACATCTTACTACACTCTTCGTCTCCCTTCTCCACACGCACGTATGTACACCTCAATACTCACACATATTTGATTAATACGAATATTAATAGTCATTTATAATGGTACATCATACACACACTTCCAATTTTGTAAACTTCAGTTTTATATTGTCCGATCACTGTCTCTTAAGGTTTTCTAGTTTAAGAGACAGGGTTCATTATTTTTTTTGTGTGCGTAGACTTTTTTGTAGACCTAAATCTTCTGTACGCATCTCTGTTTTTATGCTTATTGTGTCCCTATCGCTTTGTTTTTTGCTTACTGTGTCTGTGTGTATTATTTGGATGAATTAACAATTTTATTTTATTAATATGGCATAAAGTAGCAGCGGTGGTCCAGTATTGGCTGCCCCGACTTACGAGCAGTAAACCGTGGGTTCGAACACAGGCAGGCGCATTACTTTGTGTAATTTATTTCATCACCGCTGCCCTCAAAAACGGTGAAGGAAAACATCGTGAGGAAACCGACATGTCCTAGAACTAAAAATTCGAAGACATGTGACATCTACCAACCCGCACTTGGCCCGCGTGGTGGATTGCTGCCCACTCCATTTCATAGAGAGGAGATCTGTGTCCCAGCAGTGGGAACATTATAGGCTGATGATGATGGTGATGATGATTATGTCATAAAGTAGGTATAACGAATTATTCATGTAAAATGAATAGCATTTAACAAATTTCACACCATTAAACATTCAATAACACGTAGAAATTGTTAAGTACCAAAAACAAAACTCATTTGTAGCTCAAAATGTCGTCATTACGGAGTAAAATTAATAGCAACTTTGGATAATGGGCGCGGAAATTACTGCGATATCGAATTTAATTACTCGCGAAAATTATAATGTATCGAACGTTTCGATATAACAGCGCATCACTATTATCGATGTTATGGTTCGTCACTACGGGTTACATTTGCTTTTGTAATTTTATTGGTTACTTTTGTTTTGTGGTTGTAAGTGAATCGTTAGTTCCGCATTCGAAGTTAAAGCATAGGTACTTGTGAAAAGTGCAAAACATGCTTTTAACTTTTTACATAAAAATTAAATTAAAAATTTAAAACCCCCGAAGGACAAACCTCTAAAAAAAACACTTTGTTTGTATATATATTTTTATGTACTAAGCGGTCTACTTAGCGGTCCCCCGACGCTACGACGCTTGGATTAATTTTATTTTTGTTTTTTTATAGGTTTTGTCCGTCGGGGGTTTTTTAAATTTTGAATTTAATTTTTATTTCATGCTTTTTAAACTTAAATTATTTTTTCTTAGCCTTGACTGTCCCACTCCTGGGCATAGGTCTACTCCCATTCCTTCCACTTTTCTTGGTGTTGCGCCTCTTCCCGCTTATTAACGAAAACAAGGAAAGATATGAATTTTAAAAAAACTTGAGCTTATAGGGGGGAAGGGGGGTGTGCAGCCTACACCCCTGGCGATGCCCATGGTGAGAATGTGACAAGAATTAAAATTTCCAATCAACTAGACCCGTAGAAGTTGTTTAAATCCCTTCATCAACTAGAAAAGAGGTGATGAGCTTCAAACGGCTGAGCAGATTTTCTTGAAACATAGCTAAGAACACTCTCGATTAAAATACCTTTCAAATGACACCAATTTTATCAAAATCGCTTCATCCGTTTGGGAGCTACGATGCCACAGACAGACACACAGATTCACAGATACACACGTCAAACTTATAACACCCCTCTTTTTTGGTCGGGGGTTAAAAATATTGGAACCTCATTAGACCACTCAATGACGTAAGTTTTCAAGTCGAAAAGAAAATATCGAAACCCAACATCAGTCTTTTAAAATCTTTTCCAAACTATGTTGAAGTCAACTTCCAGTCTCACCGAACGCAGCTGAATACCAGTATTTTCCACGTACTCAGACTCCACAAACCAGTTACCGGGAAATACACCATGTTGTGAATTAATTTACTTCCAGCTCAAAAGGCAAAACTGTATTTTACAAAAAGGACATCATAACTGATTTCAAGTTGGTGTGAATAACTCAAAGACATAATTTTACGTCGTTTTTAGTCATAATTTTAAGTACAGGAATATTGTGTATACTGACAGTAATGTACAAAAGTATCTGTCAGTTCCTGGTGTCGACAACTAGGGACCCGTCCACGGTCAGTACTGGTTTGACGGAACAATAAAATATTCAATAAAATACTGATAAATGTATTTTCTTTCTTTTTAACATTAAATCAATAAGTATAAAAACCTTTAACGTTGGTACATTTGTTTACGACGCTTCACTTCTGCCTACCCTCACCAAAAAGCGGCGCGATATAATACGGTAGCCATGTCAAGTACCAATTCGATTGTAAACCAGTTTCTATTAAAGCTACATCACTCAATTACCGAACATAGATCAATACTCACAGTCTGCTACACAACGTAGGTGAGCATGTACTTAATTACCGTTAAGACGACAAATTAATAGATAGACGAATTGATTAATTTATATACATAGGTAAGGAGAGCAGCGGTGGCCCAGGTGGTGGCAGCCCTGACTAACGAGCAGTAAGCAGTGGGTTCAAACCCAGGCAGGCGCATTACTTTGTAAAATTTATTTCATCACTGCTGCTCTCAAAAACGGTGAAGGAAAACATCGTGAGTAAACCGACATGTCCTAGAACTAAAAATTCGAAGATATGTGACATTTACCAACCCGCACTGGGCCCGCGTGGTGTATTACAGCCCACTCCCTCTCATAAAGAGGAGGCCTGTGTCCCAGCAGTGGGAATGTTATAGGCTGATGATGAAGATGATATAGGTATTAGGTAGTAGTATACTACTATGAACCTCAGGCTTCAACTTTCTGAGAATAAGTCTTCCACAATTTACTTATGAAACCTAAATAACTTTTGCCATTTAGAGATGGGAATATGCTCGCCCCCTATTACATGGGATTTCAACATGACTGGCGAATTTCACGTACACCTTGACTTGGAACCTACTTTTCAATCAAGGAGTACAGTCCTTCCTCTTCTTCTTATCGCTGGAAACGTTACATGCAGTTACCATGTTTGGGCTTAGAAAGTGGCCACGTTTATCGCGGCGTTAGATAAGTAGATCGTAAAGGATGTAGGTGAACGGACACTTAGGACACTCCAGCAGGTGAGACATAGTCTGATCAGAGACGCCGCACTCGCACTTTGTGTTGGAGGAATCTATAATATCCCATTTCGCCAGACTAGGTTTGCACCGGCCTATTTGGTTTCGCGATCAATTCGGTCCTTTCCAAATAGATGTTACAGTCATCTGCCTAGCCTTTTCCCAACATCACAAATTAACGTGCCCATCAAAGAAATTCGATCTTTTGTCGAGTTAGAAATGAGTCAAACTATAAAGGGGTGGAAGTGGCAAATAATTACTCGGTACACAAGCTTTAACAAAATCATAGGTGCAATACTGTTAAAGTTCTGAATCTAAAGATTTAAAAAACATGGCCCTTGATGATTATGTGTTATTACTATTTAGCAAGCATGGGTCTGAACTCCGGACTCAATTCTACACTGAACATTTTGTAATGGACAAACTAAGTAAAACTTTATTCAAGAATCAAACCCAGGTGAATTTTTAGACCAACAAGCCAGTTGGTCTGATTGTTATCATAAGGCGTGGAATAATCAGGCTGTAGTATTCCCACTGTTGGGACACAGGCTTCAGCCGTTATCTGCAACGCAGCCTGCGTTGCAGATAAAGCTGAACCAGTGCAAGTTGATGGAGGTCACAAGTCTGAATTTTTAGATCAAGAACTTGCTGATTTCCTTACGATGTTTCAATGGGACATGTTGATGTAATAGGACAGGACAGAAATAAAACATTGTCCACAATTTCAACTCCAAAAAATCTTCTTCATTCAGGAAGCGACTCTCGTAGCTACAAAGGGTGTATTGGCAACCCATTGAAACGATTTCAGTTATTTTTGAGCGTAAAATGATATTTCGATATTAATTCCATGTTATAGAAATTCGTGGTACATAAACATTAAATTGTAATAACTATTGCTAAGTGAATTTGTGTGTTGTTGCTGTATTCAAAATTTATTGCTGTTTATTTTAGTAGTGGGATAAGCAGAGCTCGAATTATATGTATTTGGTTTACAGAAAGGGATGGTACCTAATAACAATTTGCTTCCATTGAAGGTAGCTATTTTCCTGTTTTAGAGGAACCACGTTAAACAATACTTGTCGAGTTTGGTCCATGGATGGGTGAACATCCCTAGCGTTCCCCTAATATGACTTGCAAAGGGCGTTAAGCTGTTGTAGTCAGAAGCCCCAGTGTCAGACAACGCGACTTTCCAAATGGGTAACTCAGTACTGTGTTGTGGAGGTTAAAAGCAGTCACTTAAGAGCGTTTACGCCTTACGACATTTCATACAAACTTTCAAGTCGTTATTTTCCGAAATGACTGAACAGATTTTGATGAAACTTCGTACACATAAGCAGGATACACAGATCTAAAAAGTTACTAAAAAACATTTTCGAAAAATAGTGTTACAGTTAAATTAGACCAAATTTAAATTTTCTATAGAAACAGAAAATTCCAATTATCTCTTGTTTTAAAACACATTTTGAAAATATTTTTTAGTAACTTTTTAGACCTATGTATCCTGCTTATGCGTATAAAGTTTCATTTAAATCGGTTCAGTCATTTCGGTAAAAAACTACTTGAAAGTTTGTATGAAAAGCGGTAAGGAATAAACGCTCTTAATGTAAAATATTGGTATTCACATCTTATTTTGCATCTTTGCAAAACTCATTTACTTTCCAAAAATAATAAAAAATTCTATTTTTTACGTAGCCTGGAAAGTGCCACTGCTGATCAAAGGCCTCCCCCATAACATTCCACTCTTCTATCCGTTCGGTTTTCTCTGGCCAATCTCTCACAAACGACTTTAAGTCGTCACGCCAGCTTTTTCTGGGTCTCCCTCAGCGACGACACCCGTCTTCTAATTCTGACCGATTTTATTTGTTTATTTATTTAGGATCTCCAACAAAGGATGTACACAGATCATGTGAAATAGACTGCACTTCAAAAGTATCACGTAGGTGAACTTCTTCACTTACAGGAGACCACAGCATGCATAATTGAATTTACATCTAAGCTAACAAATTTATAATACCATTGAGATATATTAAAAAAGTTTAAGAGAATTTAATTTAAAAATTAAAAAACACATCATTCACATCACATATTAAACAAATGAAATTTAAAATTTAAAATTAACAGTAACAATAAGATATTATTTTTAAGAAATTGCAAGAGATTCTCGTATGTCAAAATTGTTTATATTAGAATATTACATTTGCTAACAAATTGATTATTTAAATATAATACTGAAAAATAAAAAGGTTAAAATAATTAAAATTAAAACACATCAGATGTTATTCAATAAATGAAGAATAAAATTAACAATTTAATAGATCTTTAAGACATTTCTTATACATATTATGGAGTTATTTGATTTTTATGTTAACAATAACTTGTGTGTGGCGTAATCTTAAACTTATGTTGGTTACAAATAAATAAATTAAGTATAAAACAACAGTACCTACCCAAGATACGATGTTAATACACATAGCCGCTAACGAAACCGGGCGGAACCAAAGAACATGTGTAACTGTGTATAGGCATACACAAAAATGTTTGTTTGACTATTTGGCCGATATGACCACATCAATACTAACCATGCGATGACTCTTCCGAACTTGCGGATGAATCGTTGCCTTACAATTTTAAAAGGGTAACGTTTCATCCGCGGATGAAATATTTTGCGGATGAGTAGTCACCTCAGTCGATCTTTCCTAAATAAAGGGTGTAAATAAACCCTAAACGAAGCCAAAAGCTACTTGTTTTCCCCGTCATTGCGATCATTTTTTTTTTGCTCTGGACCATACCTAGGAACGTTTTAGTTACGGTGATTTCGGAGGTTATCCAACTTTTTCAAAAGATAGGTACTAGTTTTTATAGTTAAAACTTTACTTTAAATGCCTTCATGACCTGTTCACTAGTTATTGCATCCATCAGCACAATGTTTTGAGTGCGTTACATTGAGTTTTACCGTATAACGTGATTTTTCACTCCAAAAAAAAAAAGTCGTTACCCAGCAATAAAGTTTGATGTACAGAATGTTTGGTGTCCGGCTTCGAGAAGGATCTGTTTACAGCTTGTATATCTATATATGTAAAAATCAATTGCTGTTCGTTAGTCTCCTAAAACTCGAGAATGGCTGGGCCAATTTTGCTGATTTTGGTTTTGAAATGTTTGTCGTAGTTCAGAGAAGGTTTAAAAGGTGAGAAAGGTAGGGTAGGTAGGTAGGTAGGTAGGGTAGTTAGGGTAGATAGGTAGGTAAGGTAGATAGGTAGGAAGGGTAGGGTTGGGTAGAGTATGGTATGGTATGGTAGCTAGGTAGGTAGGTAGGTAGGGTAGGGTAGGGTAGGGTAGGTAGGTATGTAGGGTAGGGTAGGTTAGGGTAGGTAGGTAGGGTATGTAGGGTAGGGTAGGGTAGGGTATGGTAGGGAGGTAGATAGGGTAGGTAAAATGTGCATTGCAAGACATGCCGGAGACAGCTAGTTTATAAATATAAATTATCGAACAAAACATACTCGTAGTACACACTTACACACACGCACAACGAATAATATCTTTAATCGCTACATAAAAAAAATCGCAAGCGTCCGTGACACACTAAACTAAATCGTCAAGTATAAACGCACGGAATCGGATGCAATACGCACGATAAATGAAAATGGTCGAGAGTTCAGTGCCGGCGGCTACAAAAGGCGAGTCGTAAAACAACCGGATTAGGGGTGGACAGAGAGGTTGTGGGCCATTAGGTAAGCTGGGTGGAGAGAAAAAAGAATATTAATAAAAAAAAAAGAGAAAATTAAATTTTAAGTGGTTAATTGAAGAAAAAAACTAATATAAACTGTTATGACAAACGAAGATGTCAAAGTAGCAGCTGCCAGTGACGGCATTTGACACACTCTGGACAAACCAAGAGTTTCACCGTTTACTAGCAATACGTCGGATAAAAACTGACGGCCTTCTGTGCATGATAGAACTTGTGCGCCCGGCGCACTTTTTATACCAACTTCATACGCCAATGAAAATATAAAAAGACGTTAAAAAAAGAGGAAATCGACAGCTACAGCAAAGGTTATCAACGTTGGATTGGAAACGCAGCAATACTGCTTGGTGAAAAACCCAGAAAACATCACAATTTTTCAAGTAAATCATTCTCCAGAACCCCGCAGTGGCCCGCTCCCTCAAACCCGCTCACTTCAAGCCCTCTACCTAATTCCCTAAACTTGCAACCAGAGCCTGTAGCACCGCGGCTATTGGCCGAACTATAAAACGAAGCCGTAATAAAACTAGTCCCTTTCCACGCATCCATTCATCACTAATGATTTATAACATACATTGAACGTTATGTGTAAAGATGGGTACCTATCTCTAAGGCAAACAGTCAATGGACACCGAAGTATGAAAGATATACAAGCTTTTATGACCTGGATCCGCTCGTTAAGTTAGGTGCAAAATATTTGATAGCGACATGTTAAAGTTTTTACGAGTTCGCACAAGATAATTACGGGGCTATTGTTTTGTGGGATTGTTTTTAAATGTGTTTTTATATGGGCAGATTGTAAAGGACTTTTGTATGGATATTTTGCAGTGAATTATGACTTTAAGATAAGTTTTCTAGATATAAAGCTTAAATAGATTTGAAACTTAACGTGGTATATACACACTTACTGTCCTGCGCAACTTCGTCTTCGTCACATTTTACCCGTTTTGGCAACATTTTTCATTACTGCTCCGCTCCTATTGGTCGTAGCGTGATGATGTATAGCCTTCCTCGATAAATGGGCTATCTTAAACTTAAGAATTTTTCAAATCGGATCAGTAGTTCCTGAGATTAGCACGTTCAAGCAAACAAACAAACTATTCAGCTTTATAATATTAAGTAGGTATAGATGTCATGTGCTTAGCTTAGAATAAAATATTATTTTCAATAAAAAATAATAATGTGTTCGTTTATCGTCATCGTCTTCCCAGTCTATTCCCAATTACGTTGGAGCGGCTTCCAGTCTAACCAGATTCAGCTGAATACCAGTATTATAGTATACATAGCGTGCCTGCCTATCTCGCGTTCATAACCCAGTACCTGGGTACTGTCCTTTAGAGACTAGTTGAAAGACTTGGCGTTCCATCTACCCGTAACGAATCTGTAAAAAACACCTCTAAATGATACGAGTAGATGGTTCCAACGGCTTGACGTGCTTTCGGAGGTACGGGGCCCGTTCCTGTTGTGGCTGCTTAAGCTACATCACACGAAACTGTTCTTGATTGAAAAATCTGACTCGTATGTGCTATCGTGAATGTAGAACTTGTGATTAGAAATTTTAACAGCCAGACCAGATGTGCATAGTGAAACTTTTATTTATCTAACACTTCAAACAGAGGCGTAACTACTTAATGCCACAGGAGTTTTCTACTAGTCCACCTTTGGGTGAATCAGAGACAAACAGTGGTAGATGTATATCTAGTAACAATTTTGTACAAAAAAACGACGTCAAGGAAATTGTTTCAAAAACTGCACATACGCAATTTCGTTTACATAGATGATATAGTGTTTCATATTGTTTCCAGATATTTTGTTTGATTTAAAAACCATACTACTGAACCAAATTTGATGAAATTTCAATGGGCCCGGAATCGGAGAGTTTATCCTTTCATTTTTTTTTGACGTAGTTATGACGAAAAAGCAACCGAAATGAGAACCTGCTCCTTTTTTTGAAGTCGGTTAAAAATAATATTACAATTCGTTAAACTGAAACAATTTTAGAACAGTCTAGAACAGACCGTTTATTTACTCCACCTTTACATAAACAGTATAAATTCAAGGCGAAGCAATAATACTAGCAATATTTACGTGGGCTACAGTTAGCGACGATTATCGGGACAGTTAAGACAGATTTATCTCCACAATAAAAGTAAACACTGGGCGATTTCGAGCGAGCACCATTAGTGAGAGGGATTCCCTGGGATGCTGACGTGAGTTACAAGCGGCAGCGACTCGTTAGCGCTTGTGATGTTTCGGACTTCACAAAAAAAAATACTTTTGCACTTACCATTCGTTACCTACCATGATGCTATGAAAAGAACGAGTACGAGTAAAACACTCGAACTCTTTTGTGGTATTGAATAGAAAACTTTCAAAGTTGGTACCTGTGCTGTTGAACAGAACACTCTTAATGGAGTATTTAAAGCTTATAACTTTGGCTTTGACTTTGACTTTTTATAATACCGTGGGTTATGTGACATTGTCATTTTGAAATCAGAAACTGGTAATCATTGACTGAAAATAAATTAGTGTTAGATTGGTAAAAAATTAACAGTCTAATCAACTTAGATAATCTCACCCGCCACCCAAGGTGTACACAAGCTGTTCTAATCCCCGCTCGTCGCTCATCACTTGTGCCATCACATGTATTAGTAGTTGATGGGGGCGGGAGTTTGGCGAAATGCTCTGAACTGCCTTACAGCTTGATTGTCAGAACGAAATGGAATGAACTGCGCATTGTGATGTGCAGAACCGGTACGTGAAACTGTTAACGGTGCTACCACCGTTAACAGTTTCACGTGAAAACTGGCGTTTATTTGGTGATCTTGGGTAGATACCCAAGATCACCAAATAAAATAAAATTGGCCATACTCATTTTAGTTCCCTACACAAAAAGTCTTAACGACAAGCAGCATTTAAAGCACAGCAGCAACGTTTTTTAGCAATACGTAAAAGTACTCATCACCAGTTTATTGTAATAGTCAATATTTTTTTAATTATTATAAAAGCTTGTGTGCCATATTCTAAACCGAGGTTCCGAACAACACACAAATTCAGAATGTCCGTATTTTTTTAAGGATAAAAATACCGTGTAGTTCTGCTATAATTATAATATTTTCAATTGGCTGGTTTGTTTCAGAAGAAAGCAACGTTTTTAGTATACATGTATATTAGTGGCATTGTTTGTGATTTAGAAACAAAACAATTATAATCCAAACATGATAAAGATCGTTTACAATACGATAATTTCGTTCAATATACGATCTAACTAAGAGCATACTTATTCCTTGGCAGTGAAAGTACAGGCGAAATTGATAAATATGAGTCAGCAGCCGTTGCGAAAGGTCACGCCACTCGCCAAACCTGTATCGTGTCGCTTTTACTGTTTGAGATAAGCAGAGTACGCGGTCATTCGTTGTGTTTTCTGGGGAAGGATTGTCCACCATTTTAAAGCATTTGGATGACAAATCGAGCTTTAAAAGAAACTGTCTTTCTGGTATTAGTGGCAAAGTATCTTTTTAATTTTTACTATGGATACTTTTAACGTGCACGTTTTACTACATCGTTCTGACATAATGACTGTCCCATCTCAACATGAATGATGTAACCAAGGTTTTTGTAACAATATTCTGATTTAAAAGAGTGTCATGGAGTTTCTTACCCATTCTTCTCCATAGAGATCTACGCTTTGGAATGGGTAACTACAATACTTTCACAGTTATTATGTCTTGTGACTGGGACTGTAGCTTCTTTTTTATTGTTAAAAAGTGCCTGTAACTGGCCTACTTGAAATAAATGATTTTGATTTGATTTCATTTGAAAGACGTGTCGTCTTTCAGAATAACGAGCTTTTTCTTAGCTCGATGTAGCATAACGACTGTTTTGTCCAGGCCACCACAGTGGCCCAATAATTTTTTATCTCAGGTAACCTATCTGGGGTTGACTGCCAACGTTACTGGTTGCAGATCAATTCGATTATGCATGGAATGAGATCCCATATGATCTCCATAACCCAATTCCCTTTGGTAAGACTTGACAAACTTTCAGGCTTTTCAGTATCTGTAATGACTAATGACAGTCCATGAAATTCTAACTAAATTGCTTATTAAAGTGAAAACTGGGATCGACGCAACGGTTTCGACCGTGTTACCCAGTATCTGGACTGAGGAGGGCAAACTGGACTCTGAGGGTCGAAAGGTTGGAATCGCGCCACAATATCAACTTGAAGTCGTTCGTGGTACGAGTTCCAACCCACCATATATATTTTTGTAGTGTTATTTTATTTAATCTATTTTTGTAGTGTTTTAATTTATAATCCTAGTACTGTTTATTTTATTATTTATTTTATCAAATATTGATGCTGTCTTGGCTTGCGTACGTTATTTAACAGGTGACCACTGAAAGCCAGCGCTGTGCTGTGGGTACCCCAATGGCACAACATCATGCTGAGTGGTAACCTGCTTGTCGCAGTCACGGCGCACAGTGGAACGAATGTATGGGAGCGGTTGGACGTAGACATGTCCGAAAAAAAAGAGTAAAATTATGCCAAACTAATGATGCCATCTTATTCGATTACTTAATGCCTTCATAAATTGTGGTGATGAATTTCTTCATAACTCCCATATTTCGGGAGTAATTTGAGAAAATGTGAAATTTTACTATGAAAATGAGTGTATCGAGCTCTCTCCCTCCTGATTCCGGGCTTGTTTCAAGTAGCGGTCTCTAATATCATAATGCTAATACTAAGAGCTATATTTAATACTAAGACACATAGTGCGCCAAATGTGCACTTTCTGGGATAAAAGGAAATGAAAATTTAAAAAAAAAAAACGTTTTTTCCCCATTTGTATTTACTTTAAACCGCAGACAGACTTATTAAGAGGTCTATAAATATATTATATATATACAGAAATATATATTAACAAAAATATTCACAAGAACTGATGAGAGTATGACTTTTAAGTAAGTTGATAATAAATTACCTAGTTTCATTAAAAGTACAATAAATAATTAAGATGTAAGCTCTAATTTACTAAGTTACACATTTTAAAACAATAACATCATTTAATTATCTTCGTCATCATCATCATCATCAATTAATTCAAATTCAGAATCGATGTCCGCTAAATCATTTATGTTAACAAATTCGATATCACTTTTCTCAGAATCCGTAAGCTCATAAAATTCCTTAAAAGAAGATTTTTTTACAAACTTATTTCCTTTTGGACGGATACTTGTAACAAGTGGATCAGAAGACAGTAAAAGATTGTGCATAATATCTTCATTGCATGAGATACTGCTATGCTTTCGAGAATGCCCCTCTCTATATTTTCTAAAATCTTTATTTCTAGCCTCAGATGCCTCTTCGGATAGAAAACCAATGGGCACAATTGACATGTTCTGAACTATGTCTGGCCCATGCATTAAAATTTTATGAAGTGAAGAAGGCATATAATACCATGGGTATAACTCCACGTAAAGCTTAGCAGTATCAAAGCAGAACTCTCGGAATTTAGTTACGTTGATCTTCTCTCCTGATGAAATACACTGCAAGATCACACAGATTTTTCTTAAAAGCATAGCATCTATTCCGGTCAGTTCAGCAGATTTAGTGTAGTTTTCAAAAAATCTCCTTGCCGAGTTGCCATTGTTGGTGGATCCACTGCCTTGTTTCACAACATCGAGAAGTAAGCCCGTTTCTCTTCTTACAGCCTCTTGAACTCTTTTCTTCCTGTCATCAACTTGCCTTTTTGCTATATCACCCCTTACTTGCCATGATTTTATGTCTAATTTGTAGGAAATGTGTAATAAGCATTCCATTGAGCGAATCCAAGCGTGAAGGGTGCTTAAGCTATATTTATACATGTCCTCGTTTGCGTGTTTATCTTTGATTAACTCTAAATTATTCATTTCTTTAGGACAAGCCTTGCATATGTCACACACTGAAGCTGCTGTATTGGATATAATGGAATGAATTTTACCATCAATCATTGTCAACAGCAGTTGGTGTTTGACACTAATTCCATCAGTGATGGTGGATGGAGTTAAGGCTTCAATCTCTGCTTCGATTTCAGCCATCTCTCTCTGCACATTTTCTTTGGTTTCCTTTATAAACTTAAACAATATTGGCCGGCAAAATGAAGTGGAAGATGGTCGCTCGTTTTCCCAAATTGTTACACCTTTTGAGACGAGCCGCAGTGGTACAAGACTAATCATAAAATTACTAGCAAGATCGATTTGCTCATCTTCACTCGTCCTTTGATGATAAATGCTTTGGCTAGATGATCCGTCAAAACCCCATTTGCTGGTCAATACGAGCTGTTGATTGGGATCAACAGGGGTTTCTAACGACCTAATAAGTCTTCTTGAGGTTAAATCCATCAAGGCTTGTAATTTGATTTTTGCAGAGCTCTCTGTAACTGTGAGATCTTCTTTGGCCGGATAGCACTTAATTTTTTCTTTAACCAACATGTAGTAACTCGGGTATTGAAGAGCTCCTTCTTGAGTGTTGAAATCCCGAAGAGTGTTATAGCGCCATTTCGATAAGTTCATCGATACATAAAGAGCCAATGCCTTCAAAGGGGATATTTCCCGTACCTGAATTGATTTACCTTCAATGAAGGCTTTGATTTTTGAGGCCTCTTCTGGATTCTCCGTCAAGTATTTCATAACATAAGCTGTATCGCTTTGTCCTGCCTTTTGAAGCGCCCTTTCGGCCGAAAACATAATTTCAGCGCTGCTACTGCTGCATGAAAGACTATCTTCAGTGCGTCTTCTTTTTTGCCGGTTACTAAGGTCCTCAAAAGATTTACGAGGACTAGGATGTGTACAAGTTGAAGCATTAGATTTAGCAGGAGAAATTATGGGCTCGATGACGTCACTTATATTTTCTGTAGAAGGTTCCATATTTTCATTCTGTAATTCCGGCCATTGAATTGCAGCCTGTAGCCAAATCTCATGTTTCTTCCGAAACTTATCTGTGCTTCTTCCAGACTGTGTCCATTTTGCATAAATGCGGTAGCAAAATCGACGACACCAGTCTTTTAAACTTGTTTCAGCACTTTCACATAACTGAACACAACTGTTATCTTTTAAAACACTGAACAAATAGTTAAAGTCGCGTAAATCTTTATGTGCGCGTGCGCATAAAGCAACGTGAATATCAAGATTTGTATTAAAATTTGGAAAATACATTGCGAGATTAGCTTGGATACAACGAGGTGTAAATCAACACTGATTTTAAAGTTACTAATAGTGACCTATTTATATAAAATCCAGGTATCCCAGGTATCCTTTGTTAAATATTGCAAGGTAATTAGTTATTGTGATAATTAGTAAATGATGCATGCTAAATTAGTGTATTAAGAGCCATTTAGTAATTAAATAATAGCAATGTTCTTATCAGTAATCATTAGTGCATCAGTTTTATATGTAAACCTTAAGTCCCTAATTATATATCCTAATTAGCTTATATCTTCTCTAATTGGCTGCTCAGAAATGTTATTGTAATAAGGTAAACCTTTAGAAAAACGGTTTTAATCAACAAAATAAACAAAAAATAAAAAAATTGTGTTATAAAATAAACATCACTCTTTATCCCAGAAAGTGCACATTTGGCGCACTATGTGTCTTAGTATTAAATATAGCTCTTAGTATTAGCATTATGATATTAGAGACCGCTACTTGAAACAAGCCCGGAATCAGGAGGGAGAGAGCTCGATACACTCATTTTCATAGTAAAATTTCACATTTTCTCAAATTACTCCCGAAATATGGGAGTTATGAAGAAATTCATCACCACAAGTTATGAAGGCATTAAGTAATCGAATAAGATGGCATCATTAGTTTGGCATAATTTTACTCTTTTTTTTCGGACATGTCTACGTCCAACCGCTCCCATACATTCGTTCCACTGTGCGGCGTGCAAGCAGTAAACACTTTTTTCCCGTTCTGTTTGTACTTTTTTTTTGTTTGTAATTTTTTATGCACGGCACGTCTCTGCGTGGAGAGCGGCGGTGGCCCAGTGGTGGCAGCCCCGACTTACGAGCAGTAAGCCGTGGGTTCGAACCCAGGCAGGCGCATTACTTTGTGTAATTTATTTCATCATCGCTGCTCTCAAAAACGGTGAAGGAAAACATCGTGAGGAAACCGGCATGTCCTAGAACCAAAAATTCGAAGACATGTGACATCTACCAACCCGCACTGGGCCCGCGTGGTGGATTACAGCCCACTCCCTCTCATAGGAGAGGAGGCCTGTGTCCCAGCAGTGGGAACATTATAGGCTATTGATGATGATGATGACGTCCCTGCGATCAATAAATATTTTTTCTATCTTTCTTTCGTTTCTTTCACTATCTAAAGTTCTGCTTGTGAGAGAACTTTTGGCCGAAAGGTGTCGTATATCGACGTTTCCGAGGGCGGTTACGCGACACCACGCAGCGAAACACGACGCTGTCAACATTACGTGTTTAGTTATAGCTTAATAAGGTTTTTTAAAATGTATTAGTTTATTTTTATTGTTAAAGATTATTTCGTGTATTTTATGTAGGTACGGGCCTTAGTTGCCTGATGATAAAATTGTTGATTGGTTGATTGAAACAGGCAGTCACACCTCCAGACTTTATCTTTAGCCATGAGCCTCCCATAGTTTAGCTTTAATAACATACCGTGGACCCATAAACTTAACTAAAACGTTTTCAGTATCAAATTAAACTGTGATACGGTTTACGGTTCCAGTTAGCATACTCTTGATATACTGAGCGTTGGATAACTTGGACAGTTAAATTTTAACTGTTGAGACTTTAGAGTTATGCTTTCAGACGTTAAAATGAGTTTTATAACTTCACAGTTAAGATTATGGTTTAATGCGAGAAAATATTTTCTGTAATTTGTTTTTAGTGGTTTTCTTTTAGTGCTTTGCTGATGACCTTCGTTTTATATGTAAGGTAAGAATTTATTTTATTGAGTATCGTGAAATGCTTCTGGGGGCGCTTTTTATCATTATTACGCGAGAATCTGGGGGTGTTACCACACAGTGACTAGTGTACTTTCATACTGTCTGGAGTCTTTACTCACCTACCTTGTATAATATACTCACACACACACACACACACACACACACACACACACACACTCACACACACACACACTTACACCCAAACACACACTCACAACTTCACATACACTACTCGCACACACAACATAAAATTCTACTCTTTATACCATACAGTAGAATGACACAGTCCATTTGAGATGTATGTTTTTGTTGACTATTGACCGTAAACTACCTCTTATCATGCAGGTATATCCTAGCTTAAGAGGTAGAGTATTATTCTTGTACAGAATTTGCAACATTAACTAAAAATGTATTTTCTTAACCAAATATTAAGCTGTATTTCAAACTCTGTATGTTTTTTGGATAAATAAAGAATTATTATTATACAGAAAAGATAGAATATAATTATTACTAAGTACTTTTATTATAATCGTATTTTATTAAGCGTCGTCGATTGATAAGTGCGTTAACAAAATATTGCCGATTTTTTTTAGAACACTATTTTACACATGCCACAAGAAATAGCTAACGAAATCTTTTTCATCAAATAATCAATTAAAAACTATAATTAATGGCTGTAACCAAACTAGGGTCCCAACAAAACAAGCAGTAGGTTTACATGGCGCATCTTTGCTTAGGTTTTATATCTAGTTTTTGTTATTTCCATGGCAGTAATCAATTCAAAACTGTATGCTAATCAACTAAGCCCCTAGCAATAGGAGCATACCTATCTAAGGCAATAACACCATAATAACAATAATAACGCCATGATCACGGAATTTATCTGTGATCATGACGTTTGCAACAGCGCCGAAATATCGGGAACTCGAAACAAATAATAAACATAGTAAATATACCGTTACAAGTGATACCCCCTGCACTGACTCAAAACTGAAGACTGAATCGAATAAAGTCATTTTATCTACTTCGGTTTCGTTATATCCGAATTACAAAATTGACAGTGGTTTCATTATGATACCCATAACGAAATCGGGTTGCATTATGCGAATCGTCATAAATTCTTGAACACAAGCAAAAACATTCTAAACATACAGCCAGGTACCTATAATATTACTTTGAAATCGAGACAATGTAAATGATGTTTTTAAAATAGTCAGTGTGTAGTTAAGTTTCTATTAAAAATACTAATAATTCGTCTATATCAGTGTTTTATTCCTTCCTTCGTAGATAATATCTTGTATGCAACTGTACGTTATTGGTCTTTTAATAACTCGTGCCCACCTATTTCAGTACGCGCTACGCTTGTACCGAAAAATGGCACTCGTATTAAAAGACCGTCCTTAGCGTAACAGTTGCATAAATAGCTTAATACAATATGTTGTAATCTATTGCCAATACACCAACCCTTGGTCCCAACGAAACTACCAACATTGAAGCCAAACAACCTCAAATCCAAACTGACAATCACATCAGCCACGCCGCGGATCAGTCAATAATTATCAAACCACTCCACAGTAATAACATTATTCATGAAATTTGCGTACATTTGGGCCTACAAAGGGCTTCCCTAATAAATTATTGGCAATCCCACCAGCCTGCTATTGGAACAAATTAATAGTAACTGAGTTTAATTGAATCTTAGTTGGCGAAGTAAAGCTGAATGGAAACCACTGACTTTCAACGAATTTATATATTAGTTTAGCAATTTGCTTGAGTAAAATTTGGGTGCGTATGCGGAGGGGCGATTAGGGCGATCCCCGATAACTATGGGATAATTTGTGTAGGTTATTATTTAACTGTTTAATCAAATATAAGTTTCTGTTTTGAAGATGTTGATTTCATACTTTTGTATCTCAGATTAAAAGCTCCTATAAAAATGAAAACTTTACAAGACAACATTCACGAAGATTCTTGATTAAGAAGATTCTAGATTCTAAGACCTAACGCATCCAGCCATATTTTTGATTATAGCATCAATCCATCAAGTTGACATAACATTTATTTTCTGACATGGCTGGCTTTGTATAAATTTCCTATACAATGAGAGTTCCGAATAAACTGGTTTTGTATAACTGGATAAGTTACCGTCCGTACCATCTACTTCAAAAGCCTAATCTCGGCAAATGATCGTCCCCCGACATAACCCACCATTCAACTCAACTCAATACCTCGAATCTCAAAGGATACGAAGTTTAGCAACTCCGGTAAGATTTTAACGTATTTCCTCTCTATTGATCTGTGTACGGACCGTAAGTGGAATAGTTCCACTAACATTATCTTCGGTATTAATACTGAGTAATGTAACATTGAGTAGTTTGTGCCTTCTGGGGGCACGCGTACGGTCACGCACGCATAAGCCATGCCTGCTTCTGGTTGATTTGGAAATGTTTCGGAGGAATTTGTTACGCTTTATTTTGATTGGAATGCTTTGATAGATAGTACGAAATTAGGAAGTTAATGGCAGTCCTAGCACAGCTGATTTATAGAGAATTTATACTTAATATTATAAAGCTGAAGAGTTTGTTTGTTTGTTTATTTGCTTGAACGCGCTAATCTCAGGAACTACTGGTCCGATTTGAAAAATTCTTTCAGTGTTAGATAGCCCATCTATCGAGGAAGGCTATAGGCTATACAAGGTGTTGTTTTGCATTCTCATTATTATCTCATCTCATTATTATTAGGTACTTATACTATCGACCTGACGGTCGCGAGATAGTATAAGTACCTAATAATAATTCAAAACTAAGCACGGCTTTCTTCACAGCTTTGTGCTGCTAAATTCTCAGCAAACTTAGCTGAGCTTTTTTTGTATGGCTGTTTCCAGCGATTTCGTTTTGATCATAGCAACTCAACTGCTGGGAAGCCCGTGCCTGGAAAGGCACCGTTTCGGTCCCATGATGGTTTCGTGACGGTGTTAACGAGGAAGCGCCATCAACGAACCAACAAGAACCACTGCGGCAAGGCTGCTTCGGAGCCCGACTTGCCTTTTCGTGCCGCGAAGCCGAACACTCCGGTGTACGTCTCCCGCCTACTCCACATCACTACGGCGGAGGACATCGTGGAGTACGTGCGTCAGAAGACCAAGTACGTGGCGAGAGTACAGCTGCTTGAGTCGCGCCGCAACGTCAACTTTAAGGCATTCGTGGTGCGAATACCAACTTGTTATCTGCAACTCGTCTTGCAAGAAGAATTTTGGCCGCAGGAAATGGTGTTCCGTCGCTTCCGCGGGCAAGTGCCACATGAACGCACAGTGACATAGTGCGCAAGTCAAGTGTTACTAACATATAGGTAGTTTTAAGGTTTTATTTACCTACTAACACAAATTATATTTTATCATATGTATGTTAGTCTGTAAGGTATACAGGGTTATTGATAAAACACCAACAACCTCTAAAAAGGTACTCATCATTATGAACAAATTTTACTATGAGACTAAAACCGACATCGTGAAAAAAAACAGCTGTTCCGTACTTTATGTTCACATAACTCGTCAGAATGTAGGGAAACAGCTGTTTTTTTTTTTCACGATATCGGGTTTGGTCTCATAGTAAAATTTGTTTATAATGATGAGTAAAATGACCTCTTAAGAAGTTGTTGGTGTTTTATCAATAACCCTGTATATCTATGGGCCAAACTTGCCTGAAAATAAATGCATGTTGTTTTTGTTGCTATAGCTATAAACTGCAGCCACACCAGCTAATAGTAGCGACTTCAGAATTCATACGACCGCAATCCACATGCATAGATTAACAGTGATAATACTGTCTGTCTCATTGATCTAGTAGCAAGGTAGCAAGCAGAACTGCCGAGCATGAGGTGCTGAGTTCGATTCCCGAGTCGGGCAAAGTGTTATTGGGTTCTTCCATCAGGAATTTCTCAATAGCAGCCACGGAGTCTGTATTTCCCGGTTGATAAATGATAAATGATGTATATTTTGCAAGTAAGTTTTTACAAACACTTTTACACGTCATTTTTTTTTTAAACTAGATGGGGCCGGTGTTTCGTATCTGACTACTCTGAGAAGAAACAGCCGAAACAAACTCAGAGGTTCTCTGTAAACTTGTTACTCTTTTAAAGTCCAGACATTGCTCAATTTACATGAGGACTATGCAGATTAGTGTCTGAGATGGTCTTTTAAAGAAAGAATCACACAGATTTGAGTGGACCTGTCCAGTCAGTGCAAGCGTTTGTCAGTTATCGTGTAGCTTGACTTATAACTCAAGGAGCTCAACGAAAGTTGATGGCAACAGGCTCGCTCCCTATTTCATGAGACTTTAATATAACTGGCGAAATGTGTAGGTACACCTCTGCCCAACACTTCTGAGATTACAGGCTTGCAGATGTTAATACATAGTCAAAGTGAACCTCCACCAAAATAATGATCACACGTCACGCACCTCAATAATTACGTCACATTTTATCTCCCAAATTCAGCTACTGAGTCCAGTCAAGCAGATAATTAAGTCACCAACACCAAAGTATAATGAAGTTATTAAAAGCGTTTGAATAACACCGCTGACGCTGCGTGATTCGCTTATAAAGTCGCTGTATCAAGATCTGTTGGAAGATGATAAGAATTGACACTTTTTTGGCTATATTTTGATATCGATTATTTTTCCTGTTACTTTTTTTGTGGATTGGTAAATCATGATTAAAGATACACTGTACTTGGTTAAGGCATTAATTTTCTATGTCAAAAGGAAATATAGAAATTCCAAATCTTATATTGTTTGTCTTTAAAATGTCAACAGTTGTAACAAAAATATTTGCCTATAGTTTCTCCCGAACGTCGTACTTTTTACAATTATGTGTCTTGTATCCAATATTAAACCACCTACTACCGTTGACAAAAATATTTTTGTTGGCATTTATTGTTTTAAATCACATAACCTGCACCTCTGCCTAACCCTTTGAAGAGGGAGAATAACAGGCGTGATATTATGTTTAAATGTTCTATCACATTTTACAACAGTTAATAATTTCACGAAAAACAACCACAAAATAACCATCGGAAACAGAATAATAAACCACAAATGTCCGCCCGAGGCCAACTATTCAATAGCTGCTAATTTTACACTCACTAACTTTAAAAGCATTTAAATTTTGATATTGACGAGCAAAGCCTGTCAAATGCACCGAGTAGGTACACAGTAATATCGTGTTGCTTTGTAGGTCCACAAAGTAACACGATATTAATTAAATAAATTGTGTGTGTGTGTGTTGTGTATGATTGTATGCTGATATTGTGGAAAATTGGATAGGTAGGCGTCGAACATGATGTAAGGATTAGGTTACCGTAGCATTTGTGCGTGCTTCGACACATTTTCGATTTCGAACCGAGATCCATTCTTCTGGGAGTTTCCCAAGCTTTTGTTTTTTCATAAGGGTCTACGGTACTGATGAACGGAAACCTGTCCTAGAGATTATATTTATTTATTGTTAGATGATAAAATTACTCTAATAAGAGGACTGACAGCAGCATCGCTACTCCTTTTAGTGCGCAAAGTTAGTTGTCATAAGTAAGCATTTTGTATTTAGAATGAGATCTACAAACGTAATAAAGCGCGTGCTTAGCTTGAAAAGGAGACCTGTTCCCGTCGCCACCTTGTACACTTAATAGACTGTTGTGACGTTTAGCAAAGTGCTAAGTAACGTTTTAAGATCTCAGCCTTACACTTCAACTTGTAGCCACCTACAAAAAGCAACTTACTACAAAAAGTAGTACAGCGCCATCTATGAGGCGACGGAAGAACTAACATCAATTTCCTACATCTCGCAAGCAAAGTTTACTGTTTTTCGATTAAAAGTATATAGAGAAACCCGACAACAACTGTTGGGCAGTTGCCCACCAGACATAACACCTGTATGGTCGGAGGATTCTTCCTTTTCTAAGGATTATCGAGGAACCCTACGCCATGTACCTCATCACCCTAAAAAATTATACCTAAAGGTAATGTTACTGGAACTACTTCAAGCGATTTCGTTTATTTCCCCTTATTCCCCAAACACCAACATAAACTTTAAACCATAACCTCTTACAGTTAATGTAGGTTCATTTAAATCCCACACTAAATACCACCGTCCTTAATATAATTATGTAATTTCATATTAATATCCCTCATAAGTTTATGGGGAACGCTTCCCCATCAAAATGTACTTTATAGCATTGGCATTTATAGCAAATGTACGAAGCGAACACAGGTTTGGAACCTCATGGAAAAAGATTATATAGAACTTACACCCTTAAGAATTTCTGGTAAAGTTGATAATCGCGTGTAGGTTTTCGGATTCAGGGTAACCCTGCGTTCGCTGGCGTACTTAAAGGGGTCTGTTATATCGGAATTTACAATGACACCCAAAGGTACAATAATTTGAGTCATTAATTCAGATGCGAACTTTTGTTTTAATGTACTCCTTATTTTATTAAGGTATTGCTTTGGGAGCTATTGTATGACAGATAGTTTGATGGATGAGAGTTAACTGAATTAAATAACTGTTACGGGTAAACTCGATCGGTACCAACAGGGTTTTAATTCAGTTGGGGATCGTTCACTTTTCTGAATTTTGTTTGTTCGAATTTCATTTTTACGAAAACTGTTGACCGACGAAGTCTCTTTTGCCATAATAATGCGTTATTTGACATATTTATAGATCATCGAAGTACCATGTTTCATGTATGTAGGATGTTATTTCAGAACGCACCATGATTAAAGAAAGAAATGGAAGTGAACGCAGCAATGAGTGAATGAGAGACTATGAGAGGGAGCGAGAGGGGGAGTATGGCGAGGTAACTTAGACGATTAAGACAACTTCAATGTTTAATGTGTTTTTAAATATTAAAATAAGTGTTCAACACGTGAAGATTCTTTATTTCGGTCATCCACACCACCCTACATATATTATTTTACTGAACCTTGTTATTCTGAGGTTGTTTGAAGTCCCGCCGCTGCGGCTGAGGCTGGCCAGTGAAGCCGGCCAGCAAACCGAAGCTGCGATGGTGAGCGTTAAAACGCCCTAACTCCACATCGTCGAAGCCGTGACACAAGCAATGCTTGCTGCATGTTACATTCCTACTTGCATGTTGCATGCCTGCTTGAAACAGTGGTTATAATGAATTTTCGGAAACATACTACTTCGAACAAATGTTATTTCGGCTTACTGTAACTTCGGTAAAAACTTTTTCGACCAAATGAAATGTCGAAGTAACGAAAAAAATCGAATTGATAATAGGTCGGCTGATACTGGTTCAGACGTGACTTCGATGAAGTAAAAAAACGAAACGAAAATAGTTGAAAAGTTATAGGTGAAATTAAATTCGGTCAAAAATTTTTCGAACTTATGATGTGTAACCGTTTAATTCATTTTCATCTATCGGATTCAGGATTAATTTGTGAACAAAATATGATACGAGATCCTAATAAAAGAGTGGTAATACAGTGAAGTCACAGATCTTTTAAACATTGATAGTTGCTAAGATAATATTGGGAAATAAAGCATTTAATATTATAAATGTGAAATCAACGGTCTGCCACTGTATAACTGTTACCTTTCACACCGCTTAATGGGGTAGTAAGTTCAAGAGGGATATTTTACTCCCTGCAAGTGACCGAAACCGCGCCAAAAACTATCATATCATAATTTACTTGCTCTTCATTTCAAAATTGAACGAAAAATCTCAATTTCAATGGCACCAGTTTCATTCCAACACCTCCGACAATTTATCACTTTCCAAATGAAATATGCTTATGAAAACATTGCAAAATAACCCAGACACCTTTCATGGGTAAGGATTCATTAATTTTCAGCCGAAAGTACAGTCTAGACAAATAAAAACTTGCAAAGAACCATTGTGATGGCACTGTGTAAATAAAACACTGAGCTTTTGACGAGAAATGAGTAATGGGGAGTTTGAATACGGAGTTTGCGCTGGGTTTATATTTTAGACACATTTACATAGGCAATCTGATATAAGAATTACAGGTGTTACACATTCTTTATTCTATGTAAAACTTGTTTACTTTCATAATCCCCTCAGGGTAATGCAGAGATTAAGCTACAGTACAGTACCCTCTTATCTGAGAACACGAGTCATTTTAATAGTAGTTTGAGGATTTTTTTTTTGTTGAAAAAATGATAATGGAATGGATACAAACCCTTCCCTATAATGATATCGAAACACTTCTGAAACCTTGACACAGAATAGAAGAATAGAATAGAATAATATTTATTTCTGAGTGAATGGTACATTAGGATCTTAATCTAGAAACAGTTTCACATACACTACCGTTGCCGGTGTAGAAATATTAAAATTAGCATAAAAAGCCAAACTTCTAGGCCACAACAATATAATTATAATAGTTTGTCATCAAAAACGCTAAATAAAGTTATATCCCCATTAATGTAACCATAATATGATTTTAATACAATGTCAAGTTGGAAAGTAGACTGAAAACTCAAAGCACTACTAGTTACTAATTATATAATGTCAAACGATTAAACAAAAATAAAAAATAATACTAACACAATATGTCAATAGGTATACATACACAATTACACACACAAAGTATTGATAAAATATAATGTCAAAATTTATAATTTAAAATAAATCATTAACCAGTACAAATAACAGATTCTATTAATTTGTCTAAAAAAATATTAAATATTCCTTAATGTTATAATATCTTTTAAAAAGCAATAGTTTGAAGAGTATTTTTTTAAACATTGTCAGAGGTAAGTCTTGCAAACTATTTGGTAGATGATTGTAAACAATAATCGATGACAATAATCGACATGCAGTATACATTTTTCTTAAATAATTTCAATTTTATTTGTGGCAGTTGAAGTCTATCTTTATGCCGTGTTCGACTATTTGGCCTGACTCTGACACATACACACCCTCACGCTCATGTACAGTCACGTCTAATAATATGTATACACGCAGCAACTTTTAAAAGTGATTTTCTCCTACTGTATTGATTTAGGTTTTACGTTTTCACGAACATGGAATATTGGAAGCCATACTATTACGAAATAGGTCTTATCTCAACGTAAAAACCTTAATTTCACGAGCAAATGAGTTTTCAGTTTTGCTAAGTGTATACATATTATTAGACGTGACTGTACACTCAGTTACACCTACAAGCTACACTCTCACTCACATTCACACACTTGATTTAATTTAAGTTAATGTTTATTAAGTAGTTAAACAAAAAATACGTTTTTGCTTCTGTAACACGTCTTGCAATGAAAGAGCGGACTCCCCTAATACAGGCACTGTCTGCCTAAAAGGAGGATCCAATCAAAAAATTAGTTTGTGCCTAAACTTGTTTTACCAATAAACTATTTTATTTATTTATTTTTTTATTATTACCATCAGCTGAGCACAAATCAATCCCGGGTGCTACCAAGAAATTTCTGTGGAAAAAAACCAATAACACTTTGCCTGATCGGGAAATTGAACTCAAGACCTCAAGCTGTGCAACGGTACTAAGACTAACGATTAACTCGACATAGAACAGTTTATAATATCATATTTTTGTAGCTTTTAATAATATCCTTCCGTTGCATTACTCTTACTCTCAATTACGTCGACGCAGCATTTCCATAATGTCAAAAATACCCCTTTCAAATGTCACGTTCAATTTCAAAGTTTCCACAGGAAGGAAACTTATACCGCTGCAAAATCTTACTCTGTGGCATTTCTCAAACGTGTCCGAGCAGCGGATATACTGCCGATACCCTTATCTTAACAAGCGTTAACTTCCTTGTAACATTATACCTCGCGACAGATACCGTTCGCAAATAAATTCGACGGTCGACGCCACTGACCGCTTCCTGCGGTTTCGAATTTTTGCAGTTTGTTTTTTTTTTTTTTTTTATATACTGACTGTACTGGTAGTTGTGGGGCTTGAGTGAATCATTGAGGCTGTTCGTGTATTGATATAGCTCCCGTAAATAGGTGTAAGCAGAATTGAAGATGTACGAGATTTGGTGACAACTGAATTAATTAGAATAGAGCGAATGATTACAATCTATACTAATATTATAAATGCGAATGTCACTCTGTTTGTTTGTATGTTTGTTACCTTTTCACGACTAAACGGCTGATCGGATCATAATGAAACGTGGCAAGAAGATAGACTTCAACCTGGGGAAGGACATAGGTTATATATCATCACGCTACGAGTAATAGGAGCGGAGCAGCAATGGAAAATGTTGCGAAAACGGGGAAAATGTGACGAAGACGAATTTGCGCGGGACAGCTAGTAGTATATATACCGATAAAACGACCACTTTTCATCCATGGATGTTGTAAAAGCACCATCTTTTCTCCTAGCTTTAAACATGACTCACTTTCTATCTAAATTATATTATATAAGTAATTCCAGCTATCTGAGTGACAGTTTATTACAATGCTCATTAAGACCGTATGTTTATCAGAAAACATTTTAATTATGATGATGAAAGCAGTTGTCAGACTGAAGCACTTCTCGCAATAAAGTAACAAGCCAGACATACTTCAACACCTTTTTTAAGTCATACAAAAACGGTAATATTATAAAACTGTCCTCACATACGTAGCCCTTAACCAGCGAATTAAAAAAGCTTGACTCACCAAAATCCTTTTTCACCCTTTAAGTGATAATCCGCGAATCCGAAAACCGACATTTGAAACACAAGAAGACTTTGTAAACTTAAAACAGAGACAATAAATTAAAAGTTTCTGTCTAAAATAAGGAACGACATTGTTTTACGCGAACCATCGCATCATCGGGGCGATTATTCGCGAAAACTTTAATGAGAATATATGGGCTGATGACAGTTTTAAGCGTACATTGTTTTTCATAATAAAAACCGTATTTTGGGAAATTTTGTTGATGTGAAGACAGTGGGGTGGTTATGTTCCATTGTGGTTCGGAGAAAATGGTGTCGTTTGGTACTTTGCGCAAACGCAACGTTGTAAAAGCTGCGCATGAGTTTGTTGTGACAGTTTATTGAGCCTATTGTGTGAAGAATTTGCCTTTGTATAAACTTGATCACCGAAATCGAATTGCTTTTGCGTAAATTTGTTGACTGAAAGCACTGTATTATTATGTAGCCTACGAGTATGTTTTTATTGTTAAAGAAACAGTATATGAAACTGAACCTTTGTGCCTATAAAAGATGAGTCACAGAAATATAAAATCTATAGGACTCCACCTTTGACGAGCGATGGCGCATCTTCGAAGAGCCTATAAGATGCACCCCACGGCTTTCAGCAATCTGAAGTCTATCCCAGGTGCTTTCCCCAAAATATGATGGCATGCTGGCTGTAACCAAAAAACTTTGTGATGTTAAAAAAAACAAGCATTATTTTTGAATCAAGAACACATCCTAACATCCAAAATCAATCTAAGCCACCAAATGAAGCACACAGTTGCGCAATGCCAAGCAGATTGGAGTAGAAATTATAGCTGTAATAAAGGTGTAAACATATATTAACCAATCAAGGCGCTCCGTTATCCGCCGCTAGGTGGCGCCGCCGATCATTACGCCGTCTGCGCAGGCGCCGCAGACAGTTTTGAGTTGGATTCTTTACAATGCTGGGTTTGTGACTTTTTCTTTTTTTGACACTCAGAAATCTTCAATATTGTCCCATTCATAGATAAGGACCCCTAGGAAAATACTAAACAAGAAACAACAATATCTCACAGAAATTCTAACCTCTACGACTTACGTGTCGATGTCAGTAGAACATTCAGCATTGGCAGGGCGCGAACCAAGGGAGAGTTAGAATGAGAAACGAGGCGTGCAGACGGAACATCCAACAATTTGTATCCCCGCGGTTTCAATATTGGTATTTGGGCACGGGAGCACCAAAAATTCTCACATGCTGAGCTATACAAGTTCCGGGCGATCAGACTCACCACGAAAGACACGAAAATCAGTGACTTTGAGAAACTCGCCCGTCACTATATAACAGGATGTGAAATTTCAAAGAATTTCGTATTTTTACAAGGATAGCTTATGTCCATCTAATACGTCTTCGTTTTCCATAAGCACATAAGTTATTCCATTGCCGCCTTAATAGATCCGTTTCAACTCTTTGGGATAGACATTTGTCTAAAAGAAGGTAAAATTAGTTTTTTTCATTACCTATAATTGCTATAGTTATCCGTCAATGTACTCGGTCCACTGCGCCTCAATCATGCGCGCGCGCACTCCCGCCGTGGATCCGTTAGCTTGTCACCGTACCCAGGTAGGGCTACCACGCATCGTAATCATTTAGTTTTTGTTCTTAATAGGAAGCGCCATAAAAATAATGTGATAAACAGGAAATTGAAAATATATTGTTTTAGCTGGAAGTAATATCGATTGTATTACAGATTGCATGTAACGGTGAAGAAGATTGATTTGATGTAACTTTTGTTGGCGGCGCAAAAACTTAATTAACTTTGCAAAAGTATTATGAGTACAGCAGTCATTGTTCCGGGTCTGGCTGTTTGTGTATGTCAGTTGAAATGTTTGTAAACGCACTCACGATACAGGAGAAATCCTAGTGTGGGGCAACGTTTTTAAAAAAAAAATAAAAAAAAATTGTGCCGATAGTCGTGTCGGCCAATGGATTAATAGCCAAAAGAAACTTGATGATGATTGAAAAGCAGCACTTCTGGACACGGCACGTATTGTTAGAGGGTTCCTCTCTCAAGAGCCCTGACCACCGGTAGCCCGGACCCTGTACCCGATACCGGTGTCCTACTATTTTTTTTATATTTTTTATTGTTTTATTAAATAAAAATTGGAGGAGAGTAGCTCGTCATAGAGTTGAATGGAAGCAGCTAGAAGGGTGTTGGGGTATTCTCGTCGTCGACTCACAAGGTGATATGTCGCGTCATCCGGCTTGAAGGACCAAAAGATATTGGGGTATTCTCGTCGTTGACTGATATCCCGGTAGTTGTTGCAGGAAAGTAGTTAATTCATACCAAACCACTGTTAGATTCAATAGTTTAATTACGTTATGTTTGTTTAGTAATCTGAGCTGCACTCGATGCAATGCTATTATTGATCGACCCGCCGAATATAAGTTAAAATAAAACGACTAAAGTACGTTTAGCGTAATTAATTACGTGCACAGAAACGTGCATTTGCTGTTAGAGCATTATTGGCAGTACAAAGGGCTTTTGCGAAGAGGACACTGAATTGAGAGATTTACACAACTCACGACAACAGTAATTATGTAATTTAGAATAACTGGCAGTAAGTAAGTAATAATCAAAAAGGCTTAAATAAACCGAGACAAAGAGTTGGCAAAGGACTCCTAATATAACTGCACTCCTCCCCGAAGGGTTACGCAGAAATATACACATTGTACACCTAAATTACACCAGTTATGTTTTTCATCCATACGAGTATTTTATGGCCTTTTGTCCAATCATGTTGCTATAGAATTAAATCGATGCGCATTTGGGCAAAAATAGGGGAATTCTGAATATACTTTACCAGCGCGTTGCATGAGAAAATGACTACACATTTTTGTACTTCCTTTTATATTAAAATCCACTTAGCCCATTAACCAATCCGACGCCGTGCCGCCCCTAGCCACACATGCGGGTCACCTTGTTTTTGCGTTAGCGTGATTAGAACACAGCGTTTATAAGAAAATTGTCCGTACAGAACAATTATCGTGAAACTTGTTTAATGGTCCATTTGAGGCACGCTTGCCTCTATATTTTACACATTTAGGTCGATAACTAAATCAACTCAGCCTATCGTTGGCTGAAAAATATGGGTATGAAGAACTGGGTGTAAAGTTCCTCAATACTCCACAAAAAAGGGAGGTCCTCCGACCAGACGGGTATTGTGTCTGGTGGACTACTGCTCAACAGTTGGTGGTTTTCCTATTAGTCTGAAGTCATTATTAGGGTCTTAACTTAGACTTTAAATGAAAAGCAGTGTATTGTAAAAACTAACAAATACATCCAAAAATTATGTACAGAATTAGAAATAAGGAGAGCGTGTGTCGTCGGTTTTTCTTGCTGAAGAAGTCACGCTTGGCTCCCGTACCCCCGCACAGCTGCTCCAACGTCGCCCGCGCAGCCGCCCGAAGTCTGACAAAGATAGCCGACGGCTCCCGAACAGTCGCGCATAACTATAATATTCGAGATTCACCGGGATTCATAATTTTGATGTTAGTTCTTTCTTTGTGGCTTAGATGGTGCTGTAGTACTTTTTCTATGTTGCTGTAGTACAGTTAGCTTTCTTACTCTACAAACTTAGTTAACATTGATCACATTCACCAAAAAATATCTAGCTAAGCGCAAAATTTCAGCAAATATAGCCTACCGACTTACTTCTAGTTTAACTACTTAATTCTAACCAATTGTTGCAAAGAAGCAAAACTTTTGTCCCAAATTTCTCAATCCCTCATTCAAAAGCTATCCAACAATCTCAAATCATTCATCAGCAACGTCTTTAACAATTCTGCAAGATCTGAACACGCCATTATAATACTTTCAAATGCGCAACAACCAATCAGAATCTGAAGTTTGAGATAAGGCACGGTTCAGACAAACTTGCGAACTCACTTGCCTTCAAAACGTGCCAGGACTTAATCAATGTGAATTACAATTGTTACATTTTAGAGCATTCTGTTACTAAATTATGGCGGCTCTTGACTTGTGAGTGTTTGTTATTGAATCATAATATGAAATTGTGTTTCTGAGGTAGCTGATTGGGGTCGGGTTTCGTAAGAGTGAGTTTGAAAGGCTTCGCAGCATAATCAGCTTTTGAAACATGTTTCACGTTTGTGTTTGGTTTGCAATGGTAGAAACTTGGATTAAACTGTAATTGCATATAGCGTTACCTACGTCTTATAAAAAGAAAAAGTTTTGTTTGATGTGTATATTCCCACCTACGCGCTACGTACCAAATTCGTAATATACAAACACCTAATAATTATGTCGAAATTTGTTGAACGGTTTGAAAGATTTGACGCGATACAGGTTTTGAATGTAACTTTGAAAATAAGCGTCGTAAAAAGGAAACTTATTTTAAAACGTGATTTTGCTCCACATAGCAGTAAAAAGTAAAACGATCCCTAATTAGTACATCATTTGTGTCGCAAAATTACTCCATTAAGCACCTGTTCAGTTCATAAACTATTAATTTAATGTTGCTAAAACATGAAAGGTTCGCGAAAGCGCCTTTTTGTTCTGAAAAGCAATAAGTGACAGACCGTAACTTTACTGTTCCTTTGAGGCGTCAGAATCAGGAAAAATTAACAAAGATTTATCAATAAGTCTTTTATAGAGTATAGAATTGCAACATTGGCCGGCTAAAGCAAAGAAACACTGTTCAGGTGGAGATTCATAGACGACTATGCCCTGAAGTGGTAAATGTGGTGTTGTTCCACGACGCTTCACATCGTGTTCTGCCTGTTCTGTTGTTTGCTATCACAGGAGCTAATGGAAGCGTCCATAGTCCACTGAAAAACTTTACTAAACTCGTAGTCAAATTTTAGGCTGAATGAGGAAAAGATTTCCATGCTTCTTTGCCCTACGTCATATGGGACGAGAACGTCGATCCAACAGAAATCTATAGCGGACAATTGCCCAGCATCACCCTAGCTGTACCTACAGTTTTTTACCGTACACGAACATTTACTGAGATATTTAAACTTGTATCGTTTGGACAGCGCATGTGAATGAATTGAGCTCTTTAAAAACATCTGTACTTCCCGGAAGGGTCTAGCAGAGGAGTACTGTTCACTTACTTTTGGCCAGTTTTGTATAAGACCCATGTATTCATCATCATCATCAGCCTATAATGTTTCCACTGCTGGGACACAGGCATCCTCTCTATGAGAGAGAGTGGGCTGTAATCCACCACGCGGGCCCAGTGCTTGTTGGTAGATGTCACATGTCTTCGAATTTTTAGTGTAATTTGTAGTAATTTTTAGTTTTTGTTTAGCAAAGTAGACACGACACTTCGTGTCCTTTGGATACCGTTACCTGACCATATTAGACGGCTCCAGTTTACAAGACTTTCCAAGACTATCTCTATCATAAACGGCAAACATTATTGAGGAGCTCGTTGCTAAATAGTAACAGCCACACGGGATCTTTAATATTAAGCCGTGCTTGCCGAGGTTAGTCCATGGATGGGTGACCAAAATTACACACCGAGTTTCCTCAGTGCTTCGGAAAGCACGTTAAGCCGTTGGTTCCGGCTGTCATTTGTAGATCTTTGACAGACGTTACGTGTAGTCAGAAGCTAAAGGTCTGACATCCAGTCTTACTAAGAGTGATCGTATTACCCAGTTCTGGAGGTCAGATAGGCAGTCGATTCATGTAAAATACTGGTACTCAGCTGCATACGGTTAGACTGGAAGCCGAGCACAAGATAGTTTGGGAAAAGGCTAGGCAGATGATGATACAGCAAACATTATTCTTCAGCCGTTATCCGATTTGCAGTTTGATTTGGGGCGGGTGCAGCTAATCTTCATGTTTCATACTTCTCTAATAGTCAGGAATCTTTCATAGCCCGGTCATGGTATCCTATGCTGTAGTAGGCAGAATCCATAAAGCACATTCATTCTCAAAATTTCATCACCACCATCACTAAAAGAAAGAAGATAGAAAGAAAACTTATTTATTTGGCACGTGCCACAAGCACACACAACCAAAAAAAGTTAAAACTTAAAACTACACAGAAAAAAAAAATGTGTCTCACGGCTGCGCCAAAAAGGCCCAGTTCAGCAAGCTGCCGAACAGCTAGTGCCCGACGCTGATTTTCAACTGGACCCAAGATAATGACGTGAATGACTTACACAATAATTATGTCCATACCATGACAATTGTTTACCACACACCTCCAAGTCTCCAGTGCCACTTTCAGAAGTCCCTTCTCATACCGCATACGCTGACAGCTATTCTAAACAAAACTCTATCTACACCAAAATAAGATCAATTCACATTCGAATACGCAAACGTATCACTGTAGAAACAAATAAACATCTACAATGATATCAGTATTCCTTTCACACCTCAATAAGGATTATTCTAGGACAAATAATAAAAAAGGGGAATCAGCCGAAAAATCGTTGAGCTTGCTCGACGCTTGATAAAAATCAATTCAATTTTGGAGACTGTAGCTGTCATATCGACCTACGTGAGGCGCGCGTGATGGGAATACCAAGTGGGGTGACGTAAAGTGGGGAGGCAGAAGTCTAAGTGAAGACAGCTCTTGGAAAGACAAGTGTTGTTAATGAAATCTACATTAATAACGCTTGCTGATGCTGTTGGGGTCGCCTCACTTTTGCAGTGCATCAGGTATGTTTGCTAAGGCCAGCTGTGACTGCTATAAGGCTATAGTACGGAAAAGAGTGGCCTCCATGATGCGCCGCGTGCGGGGCATCACCAACAGCCTTCTGAATACCATATTGGGAAGGGTTGATTGTCCGGTTGTGAAGTACTGGAATACCGTTCACGGATCTGGAAGGGACTTTTCAATGTAAAATAGAGTAATGTAATTAATTAATAGTTTATAAAGTTGATATTGAATATTATGTTTATACTAACATAGTTATAACTTTGATTTACCAACAATGTATGGAATATTTTTTTTATTCTGAAATAAATGAATAATAATAAAAGTCGTGGGCAGAATTTAGTGTCTGAAAGGGTCAACTAATCACTTGCTTTCTGTCCAAACAGTACGTAGCTACCTGGGGGTTTAAACAAGTTCCAATCGCTTTTCATATTACTATAACGACATTCAACTGGATGAATAAGATTGAGTTTTGGTTTGAATTACGCATCATCGTAATCTCTGGATAGACAAAATAATATAATTTTGTAAAATCAAGGGAATTTGGTTACAACAAAACCTAATGGGGTCTATGTTATAGTGTTCTTCTTTTAATAGATGTCTATACAAACATAACTCTCAAGCGTAAAAACAGCTACTTATTAAAAACGTTTTACTTTCTGCGTATTTCTCTACGATAAGACCTCTGTATTGAAATTCGCCGTAGCCATTTGATTCCGCTGACGACAGCTTAAAGCCAGCTGATTTGTACGACTCCTCTTGTAAACTAACTGATAGCTGATCAAGTGTACAAGTTCGCTGGTTTAAATTTGATTAGTGCAAGTGATTAGTTCGTTACGTAGCTCGTAGCCGCGTAGCACGTAGCAAAATGCTACGAAGTTTGGTATAATAGGTAAACAAATAAGGACAATTATTATTGACCGGACTCTGGACTTTGACAGATACTGTACTTCTAAAATGCGGTGCCCACAACCAGTCCTCAGTATGTCCGTACTGGTTTGGTCGAAGATTAAATCAGTCTCCATCAAAGTAATCTAGGATACCATGGACAGGACAGATCAGAAAAAATGCAAAACGGTTTTTGAGATTGGCCATATATAAAAATGATAAAATTGGCAAGTTTAACAAGTTACATATTCACTGACAGGAATTTTCGTTATTACTTAAAGAAGACAACATATAATTACACTAGCTGTCCGGCGCAACTTCGCCTGCGTCACATTTTCCCCGTTTTCGCAAGATTTGTCATTGCTGCTCCGCTCCTATTGGTCGCAGCATGATGATATATAGCCTATAGCCTTCCTCGATAAATAGGCTATCTAACACTGAAAGTATTTTTCTAGAAATCGAACAGTAGTTCCTGAGATTAGCGCGTTCAAGCAAACAAACTCTTCAGCTTTATAATATTAGTATAGATTTTTTAGGGCACCACTATGTGTTAATTGCGCACCCCCAACATACACGTAAGGTCAGAAAAAAGCTAAGACTTTTTTATATAGTTTTACAATTACATGTATTTATTTTCAGCATGAGTCTTTCCACTTATTCCAGGTATTGTAAAAAGATACAAATAGAACTTATGATACATACTGTTATAGGTTTTACAAAATACAAACAATGGTAAACGTTAACTTAATGTTAAACTGTTTTTTACTTTGCTCAAATATGCTACCAAAACACTTTTAACAAACTTGAAACAATCATCTACTTTTTCACTTCGACTCAAATCATTAACAACCGCACATTGGCACAAGAAAGTACGCAAAAACAGCCAAATGGAATCCAAAAAATTGCAACGCAAAGTAAAATGGATCCACCCCAAGACCAGTCCAACTCCATTTTATCTGTTTCAATTCTTTCATTAAGCACTATAAAGACTTCCACAATCAATTTCTAACCGCGATCCGCCTTAACCAGGCAAACTCTGCCGTTTCTTTGACCTTTATTTCGTTTGGCACAAGATCTGAAATTGTGTGGATTTGCACTAAAAATGTGCAGCAGCGTACGGAGTCTGTACTTCGTTGTGGATAGCATAGATTGATGGGCGTGGTTGGCGAAGCTAAGTTACCCACAAGTGAGGAGCCGTTAGTGGATACGTTTTATGGGATCGTGTCGTTGAACGGTCATTATCATGGTTACTGTAAGACTAAACTGAAAAAAGGAAAATGTGAAAGTTTTGAGTATGAATTTGGAACGCCATTAAGGGGAAGTCCAAAGAACCGTTGAGTAAACATAATTTACTCGAACAATGGTAGGAATGTCTGATTAATTATATAGCTAGAAAGGAGTGGACTCGTGAAAGATGACTAATAGATATGTATGGAAGAAGAATACACGCTGCGCCGACCCCAATTAACTCGGGATAAGGACAGTGAAATGATATTGTAATAATATTTTTAACTCTCATTTAATAAGCGAGAATATTGCCATCACCCGAATAATGGCTCGCCTACAAAACTCCCTTAAAATCGTTAATCACGCCCTCCATTCGGTACCCCATCGTATCGGAATCGTATCGTACCCTATAAAGGTTTCTGAGGTTAGTACAGATTACGAGGTGGAACTAAGTTGATGTATGGACGGTGTTCAAAAGAAATTTAGGTAGAACTGTGGTCTAAGAGAAAAAGGGATTGGCTGAATTACCCCGGAATGGCTTTAAAAGACCGATCTTTGAGATACTGAGAGACTGTTTATGTAGTTTTATGGTATCGTTTCTATTGGAGATTTGAATTGGATTGATGTATGGTTTCTTAGCTTGATGTTTGTTTTAGGTCTCCTGATGATAAGGCTGTAGGCAAGATGATCAGACACGTTTAAGAAAGTTGTTGGAGGCAGCATGTACCAAGTGATCCACACTTCAGAAGACAGACACGTAACTTGGAGATGCGTGGTAGCGATCCTCAGAAAAAAGCGTTTGATAAAGTTGAATTTCAATGTAAGGATTGAACACTCTGGGTGGTAAATATTTACTCCGTCAAAGCGTTGCTTTCATTCCATTTCAATAGAATAATATCATTCCCATAGACAAGATGTACTATGAGGAATGTACGACCTCTCGTGTGGTGTCTAAGACCATGAAACTCAACAACTTTTGTTCTACGAGTTCTTGAATTTCGCAAAAAGAAATTTAGACTATCTATTGGAATGGACGCGATCAGGGCCCGTACCATGACCGTTAACAAAACAATCTTGTTGCAGGAACGTTTTGTTTCAAGCTTATAATAATATTACTTTGTTTCGTACCATGACCTCAACAAAACAATCTTGTTTTACTCCTGCTAAAAGAATGAACGAGTCTATTCCCTGCGATAACATGGAAGACACAACTAGCAATATAAACTGTATAGCGCTGTCTCTTTCATAAAACGCTAAATGTTGAAGCAGTGCTGCCAACCTAGTGGATTTTCCACTAAAACTGGTAGTTTTGATACCCCTTTTAGAGACGAAATATTTTATACTGGTTTAGAATAATTCAGTTTCAATGACTGAAAATGTGATCACTCAACCGCTAAGCCACGTTTCGGTATGCTATACGGGGTGTATGGGACACCGACGCGAAAACGCTTACGACATACTCAGTAGGTACTACATCATTCAGAATCCCCCCATATAGAAAATTTTCCTGCTGGGCCCTACTAGACCACATAAAGCAGTCTTATTTTAACCTTACTTTGCGTTTTCGCACCATCACATCCTTAAAACAAGCTTGTTATATTCCTGCTAAAATTAGCGGTTTTGATCAAATAGTTCATTCAATTGGTACCACTACGTGCCTTTTGACAACCAGCAATAATGTTTTTACGTCAAATTGCGGGAATGTTTGACAGTTAAAAAAAGTTGATCCGAGACGACTTATATATTATCGTTGTACAAATTATACTTAAAAAATAAAATATCGTGATATATATTGCATTAAAAACGTATTTATTTACGTGTGAGGGGTGTACTAAACACCTTTGCACAATCATTCGAGAGGTACAGGCGTGATGTTATGGTGTCGTAAACTAGTCGATCGGATAGTATTTCTAGCAATATCAGTGCATCATTATCCTTATAATATCAGCCAAAAAACTTCTGCTGCTGGACGTAGACATCTCCCAAGCATCGCTACATCGACTGATTTTGTGAATCTCGCATTCAGTGAATTCCCGCCAAGTTTGCCAGGTCGCGGTTTTTCGAAGTGATGCAGACGGCAATGGTAACAACGCAGATGGCAATGGTACGCGAAAGTGGCGTCACTTGAGGCTTATAAAATAAATGTAGCCACTTCAAATAAGATGAAATGTACGCAACGGAGAGATATTCAAAGTAAGAGCACAAAGGATCTCATAGCGACATCTCGATGAGGTGACCCTGATGATTCTCTACCTCCAGTCACGGCTGACGAAGTGTTGACCCTGATGATTCTCTGCCTCCAGTCACAGCTGACGAAGTGCAAGACATCATTGGACTGCCTGATTGTGTGTGATAAACTGATGCCTACTAACAGTTTGTATCTAAGTCTTAAACAATGTTGTGTAAATTGTACTGTTACTATAGATTACCTATAACTTGTATTGCTGGAGAATCAATAAACCTTTACCATTATACCTGTTTGTTTGCATGCTTGTACATAACGGTGCTGAATACTATGATATAATGATAACTAATTAAACCATTAGCATCCATAAGAATAATGTGTGTCTGTATAACAACATAAAGAAGTCATGTATTGTTGCTATAGATTATAACCAGTGTTACTGAGAATCAATATAGTTTTACCATTTAGGGCGTCCACTCCACTAAAACTCGCACAAACTCGTTTGAACATTCTCAAGTCATCTACAAACTCTTACACACAGTCATCCATTCTACTAGACCATCAAATGCCTAGATCCTAACATTAAATAAAACTAATAAAGCTACAATGAGTTTATAATCAGATTTCTTTATTATACAATTTAAAACAGATTAATGGCTCGAAGACCAGTCCATAATCAATTTTCCTGGAATTATTTCAACGAGCTCATGCTTCCTCCATGGTGTGGTTTCTAAGACTCATCGATGCAGCTTTAATGGTTCCACATTGGTTGTTCTTTCTCTCTAAAAGGAACATAAACGTTCGTAGTAGTCCACGTTCACGTTAAGGTTTTTATTCCAAGCCAACTTCGCAAGCAAGTAAGGCTAATACCAATACAAATTTTGGATAAGACCGCATCTTCTTATGGCGCAGTAGGTAGTAGCATATTGAAGTCCAACATTATAACAGAACAGGATCAAATTTTCGAAAAAGTGTTCATAATTTTACAATCACAGCACACACGTAAAGTAAACACTTTTATTTAATTTAGGATTTAAAAATATGCAGATATTTTATCAGATTTTTGTTGATACCCACTGAAGTATAAATGACATAATTAACTGACATGGATGTCACTTTATAAAGAAAAAAATAATAATACCAGCCAGTTTTAAAATCTCTGGTCCGATTCCGGTCATTTTATAATTAAGGCCACCACTTAACTTGAAACATTTTAGTACTTTCTAAATAAAAATCTTCAAAGATTTTTATAGGTTTTATGATTTTTATTCAATGTTTATCATAAAAATAAAATTTTGATGCAATTTTTTTTTTTTTAATATTAATTAAAGTTATTTTTGGCTTCAGAACCATGACTTCGACGTACGATTCGGACCGCTTATTTGTGAAAGAGACAGCGCTATGCAGTTTATATTGCTAGTTGTGTCTTCCATGTTATAGCAGGGAATAGACAAATCTTATAAATCGTTCATTCTTTAGCGGGAGTAAAACAATATTGTTTTGTTGAGGTCATGGTATGAAACAAAGAAATATTATTATAAGCTTGAAACAAAACGTTCCTGCAATAAGATTGTTTGGCCCATGGAAGACACAACTAGCAATATAAACTGCATAGCGCCGTCTCTTTCACAAAAAAGCGGTCCGAACCTTAGGAGTGGAGTCATTGTTTCGAAGCAGAATATAATTTTAAATAACATTAAAAATGCTAATTTCTATCATAAGGCTAATAATATGAGTAAATTTCATAAAATATATACAAATGTGCTCATATAGGCGTCGAGGGCGTGAGCCACACATATCGCAGGAAGCCGCAAGACGTGCCCTCGTCCATGCGGCGCAAATGCAAGCAGATGCTGCAGTAAGGACCAGTGCGGCTATGGAATCAGCGGTTGCCATCTTCATGCGCATCGAAAAGTACAAAATTGTTATCTACCTAAGGTTTAACACCCTCAACCAGAACTTTTTTCTTTTATTAAATACAAGGCTTAAAAAAATATTTTACATTGGGGTGCCATGTCTTAACGTTATACTATACAAAAAAAAAAAACTTAAAAGAAATCAGTTCTCGAATCTTCAACCAGGGTAAAAGAATAAAAATCGTTTGCATGATATGAAAAGATATTAATTTATCTACAAATTAAAATGAAAATCATCGTGACACGACAATCTTTTATGGGGCTCACATTTCACATAGGCCTACATGGCCACTTATAAAACGTTGGGAAAAGGTACAAGGATTGGTCGTTTCCTATGGAGAATAACCGGCAAGAAACACCATTCTTTTAAAATTATTTGGTTTTACATACAATACACAACACACAATATTTTCATGTTACAGTTTTAGTACTGAAACATGGGCGGCTGGCGGCGTGGGTCCGACAATAAGCCTTGTTGCTTAGTACCTACACAAAAAAACATAAAACAAGATAAATAGTTAACGAGTATATTGGTATCTACATGGCCTACAATGTTCACACATTCACAAACAATCCGTAAAAAAGAATCTATTAAAATATGTATTACATTCATAAACATCTACGAAAAGACAACGTTTTAATTAATTTAAATCTTTACTTCGATTTAGGTAATTCCCAATAAACTGAAAGTTAAATTACTACTATATATCATTACTTAAAAATATGTGAGGTATAAATAGCATAATCAATCTCAATTTTCTTTTTCCTGCACAAGCTAAACGAGAGTAGCCTATTTACAGATTTTATTTAATAAAAGTTACACCTACAATTGCGTTTTTTATTCCGTACTTTTCCATATAAATCTAGATGAGGCATAAACATGTTTGCTGTGTTCGCCATATAATACAAGATATTATTAACAAAATCGATGACTTTGGGAACTTTGCGAGTATCTGCTGGACGCGAGAAACACTAGACCGTTCGATGTGGTGATGCTTAGGGGGAGGCCTCCGTCCAGTAGTACTCGTCTTCTGCTGATATTAAGTTGATGATAATACACTGAAATCGGATTACAAATTCAGTCGACTAGTTTACGAGACCATATCATGACGCCTGTATCCTTCGAAAGACTGTGCAGAGATGTTTATTACACCCCTCACACGATAATTAATCCGTTTTCCTGACCTTTTTTGACACGGCAATACAGTTTTTAATTCTAATTTGCATAACAATAAATTGTAAGTCGTGCCGGAGCAAATTTTTTAGGGTTCCGTAGCCGAATTGCAAAAAACGGAACCCTTATAGATTCGTCATGTCTGTCTGTCTGTCCGTCCGTATGTCACAGCCACTTTATTCCGAAATTATTAGGACTACACACCTGAAACTTGGTAGGTAGATGTATTCTGGGAACCAGTTTACGATTTTTTGTACAAAAATTTAAAAAAATATATAGATTAAGGATACCCTCGGGATCCCCACACGGAACTGCAGCTAAAAAAAACCATCAAACATATACGTGCGGGGTATCTATGGCTAGGTCTTTAAAAATGACATTGAGGTTTCTAAAACCACTTTTTTTCAAAGTCAATCGTTTGAAAGATAGACACTTCCAAAGTGGTAAAACGTGTGTAAAAACTCTTAAAAAATATTGGAATGTAGAACATAAAAAATAACTTTCAACGAAAATTGGTTTGAATAAGATTTGATATTTAGTTTTTGAGTTATGAGACTTTTTCACCAAACTGCAGCAGTAAATTTGTTTTTCATTAACTTACTATTATTATTATTATATTGTTTGGGGCTATGGAACCCAGTGTGCGAGTAAGACTCGCACTTGGCCTGTTTTTAAACTGTCAAACATTCTCGTATTTTGACGTAAATATATATTCTTGCTGGTTGTCAAAAGGCACGTCGTGGTACCTACTAATTGAATGAACTATTTGAGGTGACGTCATCAAAACCGCTAATTCTAGCGGGAATAAAACAAGCTTGTTTTAAGGACGTCATGGTACGAAAACGCAAAGTAAGGTTGAAATAAGACTGCTTTAAGAGGTCATAGTAGGGCCCCAGGTGATAAACATAAAAAAAGTTATGAATTTAGGAAAATCATAAAACAAATGCGGTTCGGTTTGATAATATTTTGAGCCACCACACGAGAGATTTTGCGTGTGCCTTTATATTCACACTTTTTTTTTTTTTTTTTTGCGGATGGGAAATCATCAAATGACTTCTCCCGCTCTGGGCGGAGCGGGAGGGAGTGTCAGACTTGTACTGACTAAAACCCACCCATGTTCCTTCTTCGCCCTTTGTGTTCCAGGGCCGCGGTATCTCTTTCGAACAACCCGCAGCCCTGGCAGGCATCGGCCCTTTCGGACCCCTTCCGGTTTGCTGACATCTCCTTGAGGCGCGCGTGGAACACGTACGCGCCGTCGACACGGCCTGTCGTCATGAGACGGACGGACGGTGAGCTAGCCCATTACTCACCGTCCACAGGCTCGCGCCTACGGTGGCCGGGGGCCACTGGTTGCCCCCCGACGCCCGAGGCGTCTCCCGCGGCCTGGGACGTGAGGTTCTCTCCCTCTCACGTTCCGCCACCTCCTTCGGGCATGACTGCTTCGCAGAAGGAGGCGACGGCATCCCATTCCCTCTCGCTCCGGACCATGGATTGAACCAGGGCCGGACGCGAGAGGTCGCCGCCGCCAATCGCCGCTACGAGGACACGGCGGTGCTCAGCCCAAGCGGGGCAGAGCTCCACGGTGTGCTCCACCGTGTCCTCCGGCCGATCCTCGCAATGGTAACACCCGGGCGTTTCCTCCCGCCCGATTCGGTGCAGGAACCTCCCGAAACAGCCGTGTCCGGTGAGGACCTGCGTCAGGCGGAAGGTGAGGGCGCCGTGCCGCCTCTCTAGCCACTCCTCAAAGAGGGGACTTATCGCCACTATTGTGGCGTGCCCTGCACGTGGTTGCGACAGTCGCTGTCTCCATGTCGCCATGAGATCACGCCGGAGGTCTGTCCGCTGAGCAACAATTTGCCGCGGCAGCGGAGTTTCCCCCCGACGTAGTGCCTCCGCGCGCCATTCGTGCAGGCGCGCGAGGACTATCGCCTCCAGATCCCATGGCGGCAATCCGGCCAAGAGGCTCGCCGCCTCGCCGGAGATCGTACGGTACCCCCGGACCAGCCTTACGGCTACCACCTTCTGGGGCGCGTTCAGGTAATTGGCGGCTCGCCGCCTCAAAGAACGCGCCCACACCGGGGCCCCGTAAAGGGCCATAGACCGCACGACCCCCGCATAGAGCCTCCGGCAGGAGGCGTTTGGACCCCCTAGGTTGGGCAAGAGCCGCTTGAATGCAGCCCCTGCCCGTTCCAGTTTGGGGGCCAAACGTCGGAAATGCTCCACGAAGTTCCACCGGCTGTCGAGGACAAGCCCTAGGTACTTCAGCGTCGACTCGACGCCGATGGGAACCCCTCCTACCGTCAGTATGGATCCCGACGGTGGCGCATTCCGAGGCCCATGAAAGCACATGGCCTCGGACTTGTGCAATGACACCTCGAGACCCAGTTGCCGGATTCTCTCCACGACTATCGCAACCCCGCGTGTCATTAATTCGGCCGATGTTTTATATTCACACCTTGTATATTCCTTTTTACGGACATTTAATTTTAACTTTATTTCTGCAAGGTATAACAATGTCTCTACTTATTTTTTACTCTTATACATTTTTGTGCTACAATGCAAACGAAAATAGTCGTAACAACCAACACTTTAGATGTTTTCCTTTTAAAAATTCACGCACGTATCCCATTGCCTGAAATTAACAAAAACTCTACGTTCAAAATTTTGTGAAAATAAAAGCAAGGATATTCAAAATTTTGAAACTAAATGTAGACTACCCTCCATTTGGCTCCAAAACAAAAAGTATATAATAACAATTCGAAGGCCACTAACTATTAACACTGTCCACTTTTGTATATAACTTGGAAACCAAGTTATTTTGTTACTTAAGCTAATATTCTCCTTTCCCTAAGTCTTCCGGTTAAAGTCCACTTTTGATTGGAAATCGTTTTCATAGACGCATATGTAGGGTAGTTTAGCAAAAAGTTGCAAGCTTGGCAAGGCTGCCAACGGAGCTGGTCACTCGAGAATTGTTTAGTTGGCCAGTCCACATTCAAACTTGCAGTGTTCTAGTCCGGTGGGTGGCCATTTTCAAATGGTTTAAATACATTGCTCTGTGAATTTCTAGACGAAACTTTCTTGAAGCTGGAAAATAACCCTAAAACTTATCGTTTTTAATTTTATCCAGCAATAATCTTCTCGAAATAAGAAAATCGGATACATTTTTAACACTTGGCAAATTTGTATAACCCATCTCTTCAAGTAATCTAGAAAAATACTGAAGAAAAACAAGGTCAACATCTTTATAAAAACCCAGATCCTAATCCGCTTTCAGTAACAATAGGCGAAAGCTACAGAAATACCTAAATAAAACTGTAAGATTTGGTATTCAGGTCAGAGCTGAGCGTTGAAAATCAAACAACGAGCTTATATTTAGGCATTCATTGAGGTGTCGCTTAGTGAAACTGGGGTTTCAAAAACTTCAATAAATATTGCCGTTGGTTTCTATCATAGATATTTTAGATTTCTATGTTTTCGATTTTTCTGTTTACCCTAGAACAGTATATATAAGTTTTCAAAGTTGCTTAGTTTCTAGTAAGTACTAAGTAAAACAAAGTAAATGTTGATCAAACGTCGATACAAACTGTTTATTTTTCTGCCATACTAACATAGATCTTTCTGGGTTAAGCTCTCCGTTGTTCATAAGCTATATGTATATTGCAATTTGTGTGTATATGTTTGATGTTGTGTGCATAAAGAATAAGAAATAGATCAGATAAACATACATATGTAGAGACGTACAAAAAGCAACATACTACAAAAAGTACTACAGCGCCATCTATGACACAACGGAACTAACATCAATTTCCTACATCTCGCAAGCAAAGTTTACATCGACTTAAGAGTATATAGAGAAACCCGACAACAACCGTCGGGCAGTTGCCCACCAGACATAAGACCCGTCTGGTCGGAGGATCTTCCCTTTTCAATGGAGTATTGAGGAACTATACACCATGTTCCTCATACTCCTAAACATATATAACCATAATCGGCCTGTAAAGTCCCTACTGCTGGGACATAGGTCTCCTCTCGGTGAGGAGGAGTGGGCCGTAATCCACCACCCCAGCCCAGTGCGGTAAAGTAGTAAAGTAAAGTAAAGTAAAGTAAAATTTATTTGCATAAATTGTAGGTACATAAAATAAGGTGTAAAAAGCGCGGTATAAATCAGAAACATAGGTTTAATTTATATGGCGCTCTGATCTGCCTGAATATTCATTCCAATTAATTTATCGCAAACAAAAATATATTTTGCAAAAAAAAAAAAAACCTATTGCATACCGCCAATGTGTGTTTGTGAGTGGTTGGTCAATAAGCTAATTAATTAATGTAAAATATTGTTGTTTTGAATTATTTCCATTTCGTTTGTGATATGATATACTGTTATTAGGTATTACTTTGCACAATTTAATAATGCTATTTCATTTATGTCGTATGCATTGTGTTATTAAATTAAAATTAAAGTATTGTGTTTGTAATATTTTAGTTTAAATTTTTGATGAATTTTTAGATTGTACGTCTAATTTTTCTACAAACCAACATAAAAAATTGTTTAATAACCCTTCCTTGGCAGTTGGGTAAAAAGTTGTTCTCTTGTAAGGATAAACTGTGACTGTAAGACACACTCTCACCAAAAGTTACTCAATGTTTTTAGCGCGAAACACACCTAAAACATAGTTCTATCTCAATCGTCTCTAAACGATTGACAGAAGCAAGAAATTGTTTTGTCAGAATGATGTGTTTAAAACCTTTAGAGTTAAATGTGTTAAGTGATGTGTTGTGTAACGGGCCTTTTTTTGTTAGCCTGTACTATCCCACTCCTAGGCAAAGGCCTCGGTCATTCATTCCCTCTTTTGTCGATGTTTCATCTCTTTACCAAAAACAAAAAAATAAGAATCATTCGAAGGTTATAAACTACCTAATCATGTTACGTACCGTGCATCACTTTATCTTGTACCAACAAACAAATGAAACAATTGATTCTTACAAAGCAATGAAAAGCAAACAATACAAAGCTATCGTCACCGCCTTGGCCAGCCAGCCACGGGTGTCTGCGCTGCCAATTCAAGCCCATACAGACATATTGAAAGAACAAGGTAACATATTTTTACAAAACTTTTATAATGCCATCATTATTGTGTAGGGTTGTAGACTTTGCTTTTGTTCGGGGGATCACATAACATGACGCTTGTAATCCCCGAAGGGTAGGCAGAGGTGAAACTCACACATTTCGTAGTACATCCACATTTCGACAGTTATGTTTTAAGTCCCATGTAATAGGGTGCAGCCTATTGCCATCAGGAACTCATGCTCAGCAGTTCTGCTTGCGACCACTAGTGGTCATACCTCTTGTGTGACATATCTCTTGAATGTTCCTGTATCATCAACAACATCAATCGTAGACGATAGTTTAACATTGGGGTTATTGGGAATGTAAAAATGAGATTGGCTGGAGAAAACTGCACAGAGATAAGAGTGGAAGGGTCTGGGGAGACCTTTGCCCAGCAGTGGGGCAATGTTGTTTAGAAAACAACGTAATAACCAAAGAAATAAACTTAACTGATGTTAGGTTTATAAAGCCACAATGTGGTTGACGATGATGCATTTCCGACCTCGCCGGTCCATGCCCTCCCCGACCCTCGCTCGAACTAGCCCGCGATGCTGCGCCAGTAGTTTTAAATCAGCCCCTAAATAATGATACCATTCAGATCCAGCCTGTCCCCATGCAGTCCTCCCCCAGCGACGCCCTAAGCCGAGGCTAGTACCCCACAGGGGGTGCCCTTAGCGTATAGTCGCTTGGTTTGTAAGTTATTATGCCCTGGCTGGAGGCCTTACTCTCAAGGCATCCACAGGATAGTCCGGTTAAGCAGACGACAACCTCATAGGTTGAACTGCAAGATGCCATTCATAAAAAAAAAGATGATGCATGATTACTCAGAATTAACCTTTTTGTAGAACCTTTTTTGTGGCTTGAGCAAGGCAAATAAACCTATTATATCGATGGAAAAGTCAAGTGTTTGATAAAACCTTAGACAATCCTGTAAAGACGTGTTGTAGTTTTTTTTCCTGTTTGTCAACAAAACGGTTTGAAATCTATAGCACTAAGCTATCAAGAATCAAACTCCATCAAAGAGTTTCATTGATAAGCAAAAAAAAAAATACAAAACGGTTCTATGGTTAATAGTTCTCCGTCACATAAGGCTAGAATACTAAATACTACGGGATCCAAAAGAAAAATACAAAATCATAATCAATTCAAATCACGTTTCTAAACTGGCCGTGACGAATGAATCACGAACAAAAAAAAAAACGTAAAATTATAGCTAGTTAAACACCAAACAGTTAGGTGGTGAATTTAAAAAGCAAACTGACTGTAAGACTGAGTCACAAGTATGGTGAACATTAATTAGATAGCCCAAGGTCCTCCTGCACACGTGCTGTTAGTCATCTAACAGTTACTAAGTATAGGATTGTTACAGGATTTGGCTGTGCAGATTTTATTTTAAATCCTTGTCAAAGGATCGTATTTGGTACCACAATTACTGTAGATTATCATGGATCATCATCATGCCTTGCCTTTCCCCAAACTAACTTGGGTTCGGCTTCCAGTCTAACCGGAAGCAGCTGAGTACCAGTATTTTACATAAAGCGACTGCCTTCGCTGACCTCCACAACAAGCAGTAACTGGGTAATACGATACCCCTTTGTAAGACTGGATGTCAGACATTTGACTTCTGACTATAACTGTCAAACTACTGACGACTGTCAAAGATCTACAAATAACAGCCGGGACCAACAGCTTAACGTGCTTTTCGAGGCACGGAGGAAACTCGTTATGTAATTATGGTCACCCATCCATGGAAAAACTTTGGCAAGGCTTAACCTTAAAGATCGACCTATGCGGCTGTTATTATTAAGCCACGAGCTCCTCGTGGAATATCATGTAAATGAATAGTAAAAGCACATTCAGGGTATATTCGCAGATAACAGGTCTCCTGTCTTTGCGAAGAAGCAGTCTTTTTTTTAAATTATAAATAGGCTCGCGTTTGACCACTATCTCACCTGATGGTAAGCGATGATGTGGTCGACCGTGAAGCACGCTTGCCTAGAAGAAACCTATTCACTCTTGACTTGAAGACCCCCAGATTGTAGCTATCGGGAAACACAGACTACGGCAGGGAATTCCACTCCTTAGCGGTACGCATAATAAAAGTATTCCCAAAGCGCTTAGTGCGTATAGGTGGGATGTCCACCATGTACCGATGGCGCATCGCCGTACGTCTAATCCGAATCCGTGTAGTCCGATGATGAAACGGGCTAAAAAGTAAGTCTGTGAGCCACCTACATACATAAGCCTAGTCTAGGCTGGTGTATGTCATTATTATGTCTTTGAATCATCTGTACTAGGGCATGCCGGTTAACTAACATAGTATGTGTTTTGATGCAGGCCTAGGTAGGAAATTTAAATATTTATGAGCCAAGACGAAGAAAATCTTAATCCAAAACTTGTTACTACTTAGATACCCCGTGCCTCGGAAAGCGCGTTAAGCTGTTGGTCCTGAATCCTGCGCCTGATCTTTCTCCGGTCGTGTCGGATTGCCGTCCCATCGGACTATGAGAGCGAGGGAACAAAGAGTGCACCTGTGCCTGTGCACACACGCGTGCACTATAATATCTCCCACGTCGATGGGTAATCTCCACCAAGATTGTACTGAAAACGGTCAGGAGGACTATTGTTTACCCTTTCTTATAAGTTAGTAATTGTACCTTTACATAACATTACAAAGTCAAATTATTTACTTTCAAATATAATCGTACATCTGATATTATCCTAACTAATATTATAAATGCGAAAGTAAGTTTGTTTGTTACCCTTTCACGACTAAACGGCAGATCGGATCTTAATGAAATTTGGCAAAAAGATAGATTTCAACCTGAGGAAGGACATATTCTATATATCATCACGCTACAATCAATAGGACCGGAGCAGCAATGAAAAATGTTGCGAAAACGGGGAAAATGTGACGCAGACGAAGTTGCGCGGGACAGCTAGTAATTATTATATACGACGGTATACAATTGGATCTAACCCACATTTAACCATTAGGCATGCAAAATAATATAGAAAACTTAATATGATGACCTAAAAATAATCAACTATACAATGTTTACAGAAACACGTACAAAATGACTTTAATAAAAATAAACAAAGTGTTACACAGTTCAAAAGTCCGCACGGTTAGCGGCCGTTCAAAGATTAAAATAGACAGTTTGGTAGCGATGTACCAGTAGTGTATAGTTAGTCACTGTCGTCATGAGTCACCGCTCAGCGTGACAATCATACAAACTGATATAGATGGCTCTCCATTATTTATATATTATACTAATGCGATGATGAAATAACGATACGCAGTTTCATATTTTGCAGTTACGATTCGGTTTCTGAAATGTGTAAAAAATACTCGTTTGAAAGTCGTAAGTTATGTCCAGCGGATTCCCTTAATTATCATCTGCATAGCCTTTTCCCAAATACGTCGGCTTCTAGTTTAACCGAATGCATCTGTAAACCTGTATTTAACTTAGAGCCATCATCATAAGCCTATTATGTTCGTACTGCTGGGACACAGGCCTCCTTTCTATGAGAGTGAGTTGGCTGTAATTCACCACGCAGGCCCAGTGCGGGATGGTAGATGTCACAAGTCTTCGATTTTTTAGTTCTGGGACATGCCGGTTTCTTCACGGTATTTTTCCTCACAGTTTTGAGAACAGCGGTGATGAAATAAATTACACAAAGTAATGCGCCTGCCTAGGTTCGAAACCACGGCTTACTGCTCGTAAGTCGGGGCTGCCACCACTGGGCCACCACTGCTCTCTCTCTTACTTAGAGCGCCGGCATAATATTTGACCTTTACAACCCAGATATTAGGTAATACAATACTAAGTACAGTAGAATTATTATTGTGGGGCGACTACTTATACTAATATGAAGATAAGACTGAAAGTTGGTCTTCTGTCACCGTATAGCATATTCTTATGCATCTTAAGTTGTTACCTGACTATTGGCACCAATGTTTTGATGTGTTGTATGACGTGCAGTGAGTGGAGAGTACCTACATAAATGAAACGCACAAAACAAAACGTGAGATCTACGTCAGCGATTAACCACTGAACACCCATCCACCAGCAAACCTCAATAGCTCAGCTTAACCTAGTAACCAGTTCTTATTTCGCCTAAAATCTTACCGACATAATGATCTTTCTTATCATGTATCGCACAAGCAAATCATATAAGATATACATATGTTTACCAATATTTATGTACATAGGCAGTCTCGGCTGCCCGTCTGCAAATTTTATGGCATAAAGGAATATTCTAAATAAGCTATAAAAGACATTTTCCTTGAAAATAACTTGGTATACCGTGATTTAGGAGCGCGCCATGAAAATATTATGTTCGCAGAAATTGATGTTATGCGACCAACATGTACAGCCATCGATATTGGAGGGAAGCTGGTATGCAAATAATAATTTTATTTATAACACAGTTATATTATATGAATCAAACTAGTTTTCAGTATGTAATGGTCAATAGTTATTTAGATTTATTCTGACATTAGCTGTGCCCGCGACTTCGTCCGCGTGGAATTTAAGTCGTAGTCTAATTTATTCCTTATAACATCATCTATCTGCCAGTGAAAGTCCCGTCAAATTCAGTCCAGCCGTTCCAGAGATTAGCCGAAACAAACAGAGAGACAGACAAAAATTGTAATAAATAGTATTTTGGTATATGTACCGTATATACATTCATATGCATGTAGTAAAAAGCGGTTATTTTAATATTACAAACAGACACTTTAATTTTATTTATTGTATGTTTGTATGTATAGATATACTTATTTATTGTAATCTTGTCTATCAGCCTAGCCTTTTCAAGACTATGTTTGGTTTGTTTCCAATATGAATCCAGTTGAATACCTACTGTGCAACTGACTTAAAACTTGCAAAAAATCTACTTGTTATTATAACCTCTTTGTGGCAAAACGGAAACCGATGTGAGGAAGTTTGAAGGAGATGTGACATCTGCTAACCGGCATTGGGCCACGTGCTGGAAAACAGCATTCTCATGCCACTCCCTCTCATACAGAGGTCTGTGTCCCACTAAACATCATCATCATCTGCCTAGCCTTTTTCCAATTATGTTGAGGTTGGCTTCAAGTCTTACTGGATGCAGCTGAATACCAGTATTTTACATGGAGCGACTGCCTATCTGACCTTCACAAATCAGTTATTAAGTAGCAATACGATACCCCTTGGTAAGACTGGTTTCCAGACTTTCAGGCCACTACCTGTAACGACTGTCAAAGATCTACAAATGACAGCCGGGAAAACGGCTTAACATGCTCTCCGAGGCACGGAGGAAACTCGGTATGTAATGGTGGTCACCCATCCACAGACCAACCTAGGCAAGCGCGGCTTAACCTGTAGATTGATCCGAGCGGCTGTTATTATTTAGCTGTTTTATTATTTACTCGTGGAATCATTATAAATAATAAAAAATAATAATTATAATCATTATAGATTCATATCATCATCATCTGCCTAGCCTTTTCCCAAACGATATTGGGGTCGGCTTCCAGTCTAACCGGATGCAGGTGAGTATCAGTATTTCACATGAAGTAACTGCCTATTTGACCTCCACAACCCAGTAATTGGGTAATAAGAAACCCCTATACCCATTATAGATTTATATCATTTATGATTATTATGAGAATGTTAGAGTAAGGAACCCATAGTACCTATTTTAGTGTTCCTCTGCATAAAACGTCAAAACTTGAAGCTTCTTGATTTGTAACTGGCTCACAATCTTATGTTTTATAGTCCGTCAAATTTTTAAAGTCCGATTAATACTGTCCGGTTTTTTACTTTCAAAACCTTTCATAAATCACCTGAAGAAAAAAAACAAAAGTCTGTTAGTTCATTAAACCCTGAAGAACAATTTGCGCATCAAACCTTCATCGTCTATACTTCATGGATAAACAACTGTGCAAATATTTGATATGGCAACACAAAGTGATGCAGAAGTTCGTTGCACCACATTTTAGTTGGCAATGTTTAACAAAGGCCCTTTTTGATAACGGAGAATTTTGTGACTCATGGATTTTTGAGATGTGGTGCAAGGTAAAGGTGGAAGCGATTTGACTCCTAAAATTAATAAAAAATTGCAAACAAACATCAAACATCACGCTAGTCCCTGGAAGGTTAGGCAGGGCCCATCAACCAGGCACAAATCCAGACTCCTTAGCTGTTACCCTTAAAAAATCCTGATACCGATCTGGGTATCAAGCCCAGGACCATGTACAGGAGTCGCGCTTGCCACCACTATGCCTAGTATACCTACCACTACAAGTATCTTTTTCTACACAAAAAAAAAGTCTAAGCAACACGCCAACACTAGCAAATTATTTAAGAAATTAAAAAAAAAAAGAACTGATAAATAAAAATTGTAAATGCAGGTAGGAGGTAGTTCAAACAAATAATAATTATTGAATACGCATTTTTGAACAATGGAAGTAATACTAAGCTTGGTTGCGTGTAGGGCAATTTTGACTGTAAAACTTGAGGGGTAAGATTCGTAAGATTTTGTTTTTGTGTGTGTTTGTAAAATTCATTAGTTAGGCACATCTTTCACTTATTTTTCTTTGCCATTTCAGGTATGACTTTGGTCATAATCATCATCATCAGCCTATTATGTTCCCACTGCTGGGACACAGGTCTCCTCTCTATGAGAGGGAGTGGCTGTAATCCACTACGCGGGCCCAGTGCGGGTTGGTAGATGTCACATGTCTTCGAATTTTTAGTTCTAGGACATGCCGGTTTCCTCACGATGTTTTTTCTTCACCGTTTTTGAGGGGCGAGGAAATAAATTACACAAAGGAATGTGCCTGCCTCGGTTCGTACGCACGGCTTACTGCTCGTTAGTCGGGGCTGCCACCACTGGGCCACCACTGCTCTCTTCATAATAATGAGAAAATAAATCACTTTTAAGTAAATATGCTTGTTTCTAATTGTAACAGGTGCAACCGCTATTTCTTATGACTTGCACCAAAACGCAGCGAGGTGCAGTAATTAGTAGAGTGTGGTCAGCCAAACAGTCTTGCCTTTATTTTTATTGTATTTCAGAGCTATTCCACAATTATATTCCGCATTGGAATTGCTTCGTTACTCTGTGGCAATATTGGTGGTATTGATTTAAAGGAAAGCCAGGATTTAAAATATAGCTAGTATGAAAATTGACTTTTCTTTGCCGTAGATAAAAAAATAGTGCGTGGAGTCCCTCCGCGCGGAACAAGTGAAACTTCGTAATACTACACGCATGCGTTCGAGTGCCACGCATTCACTCTCGTTATTTTATTGAGCTTCTAAATAATATTTTGTTGTTTCTTGTTGTATTATTTTTATTACATAATTATTGCATAAGTTTATCGAGGTTATTCTACTCATGGAAATTGAGCGAAGGCTGGTCACAACGAAGAGTCGAATACATAACTGTTTGCACGCCATCTTGCGTACCTATTAAAACTACGCAGTCACAAATCTTGTAATACTGCCATCTCTTAGTGAGTTATAGAAAATTTTCCCCCTCCATGGTAGCGTTGAACTTGTTGGAAGTCGCATACAAGTTATCATAACATTGGGCTTGTAATCCCCAATGTGTTAGGCAGAGGTGTACCCAATACTACACCCCTATTTTCGCCAGTTTCGTATGTTTAAGTCACATGAGAGCGACAAACGGTAACTCCGTGGCTTTGACAGACAAATTCCTCTTTACCCTACTTGGGAACCTAGAACCTCAAGTTCAACAGTCGATCTTTCATCAAATTCAAATTCATTTATTGTTTGCCACAGGTGAAAAGGTTCTTAAAGTTATTACAAAAAATCTCACTGCAACATACCCACGAGGTGTCCAATGTTTAATGCTGGTTCATAATGTTCATATCTGTTTAATATTAATCATAATTCGTCCTTAGTCAACGTCCACCAATCATGCATTAATATAAGTTTAATTCACATAGTCAGATTAAATTTAATAATACATTGATTTCATACACATTAAATTAATTAAATTATTCATTGGTGTCATACAAATTAAATTATTCATTGATGCCATACAAATTAAATTAAACACTGATGTCATACAAATTAAGTTATTGATGGATGTCATAGTTAAATTATTCATTGATTATAATTTAACTTAAATCAAATTATTAATTGAGTCAGTGGCAAAGCTTATTTAATTGTGTGGTCATCACTCACCAGTCTTTTATCATTAAAAAAATTATTGATTGAATAGTAGGCTGTACTTATCATAAATTCCTTCAGTGTTTTTTAAACTATCTAATGTTACACTGTTTTTTTTTACATTTTTTTTGAAGTTTGTTACAAATGTTTACTCCTATCCCAAATAAACTTAACTGTCCTACACATTTCGCTTAATTCATTTTTATACCTATCATATCACCGATCTTCCATCATAGTTTACTAGTTTAAAAAATTCAGGCTTTGAGCTGTGACTGATGGAATGACTCAATAACCAGGATGAAGATTGAACCGAAAACCCTTCGCTATACAGTCTCCTAATTCCTCTAGATAAGACCAACACAAGCCACTACTCATCACAGCTTATCACCATGTTAAGATTTATTTATTGGCCTCCCTACAATTGTTACACTGTTTATCTTAATAACACAAGAAATATGATACAAGTATAGTGTATAATATGATGCGATAAACACAGCATGCAAAAAAAAAAACTAAATTATAACAACAATAACAACAAGATGAGACAAATATCAATAAATCTACAAAAAAAGTGTTACTAAAACCAAGTGTCACCTGCTATCGTTACCCGGGAGACAGGTTTGCATAAAGAATGATCGATGTGCAGTATAATAGAGCAGGTGTATCCGTGAAATGAGTCATTAGACCATCATTATGGGCTTATAATTGCACTAAGAACATGCTCCTCTTGATTATGTGCTCCTGGTGTCAAAGCTGTGTTTATAGCTATGTATTACACGGTAATTATTGTACAGTCACCAACACATTACACGTAATCAGTGTGTTCCCACAGCTGGACTCAGTGCATATTGGTAAAGTAGTATCAGTATTTTTGGTAATGCATATCAGTAGGAGTTCAGAGGCTTTTTTTTTGTCAATATAAATCTAAGGGTCAGCTCACACCGAGACGCGACGCTGCGCGCACACTTTTAAAGAGCGATTCAAAATTATCTTTATTTTCTACACGAAAAGATACACATTTCGTTGTGAGAATTCAGAATACGTTGCGCCACGCAACGCTGTGCCGCGTGACGCCAGGTAAAGAAATGTGTATCTTTTCGTGTAGAAAATAAAGTTATATTTTGAATCGCTCTTTAAAAGTGTGCGCGCAGCGTCGCGTCGCGTCGCGTATCGGTGTGAGCTGACGCTAAGGCTACGACGCGCGACGCGCGGTTTCCAAAACGGTTTCACAATTTAAATCGTGCTATTGTATGCGCAGTCATTTTATATTGTCAGTGCAACAAGATTATTATTTACAAAAAAAATATCTAAACGGAACTTTTAACAATCTTAATTAAAGATCTGAATAAAAAACCCATTAATCAAACAATATTGTATGCGGTGATTTCACATAATTATTTATTTTATTAACACGAAATCTCCAAGCCTCCGATCACATTTGATGATTTCGGAGAATAACAAAAACCGCATGTGATTCCGACGATTTTTCGCATTTACTGGACTCAACTGACCGTGAAATAAGATTGAATTCTTAGAAACAATTCTGATTATATTATTCTCTTAAGCCAAGCCGTTAAGGATAAGTTTTGACTAGCAATTTGGCTCGATTTCGCCCATGTTGTTAGGTATGTCATACTTGAAGGATTTTTCAGTAAATAAGATATTTTATCCCAATTGATACCGCGAATTCTTAGATCAACATTATTTAAGTTGATGTGTAGATGTTGCCTGTTAAATATTCATAAAGTCATTGAATACAATGACTCACCCAAAAGAAATTAAATCAGTTATATACAAGGTGTTGTTTTGCATTCTCGTCAAAATTCAGGAGGTTGTCACAAAAGACATAAATAATCAATTAAAATTACGGTATCTAGTTAATTATTATTAATCGCAGATTTTTTTGGTTGTTTAAGTTTCGGTCAGTATTTCGGAATAACCCCCTTAACGTGGTTTAGGGAATAAGAAATGATCGAAAAAACGTTAGAGATTTTTTGTTTGTGTGTAAGAGAGATAACAAGGCGAGGATCAGACGGGCTATGTTTAAAACATGGGTGAAAAAAAAGAAAAATTACGTACTAATTTTATTAGTGATTCGGGACGAGAATCATTAGCATAGTTACCTCCTTGAATTTGACGAGGATGCAAAACAACACCTTGTATTCTTCCTTAAATCTTTTGTTCTGCACAGCAAAAGATTTAAGGAAGCATACCTATTACCTTAATTTCAGTTAATTTTAAAACATTGCTTTAATCGAAGATGACACGGTTGGCGCAGTGGCTGAGCGATCGACTGCTGCGCTGCGTGTCGCGGGTTCGATCCCCGCACGGAACAAATACTTGTATGGCCTACAGATAGTTGTTCCGGGTCTGGCTGTTTGTGTATGTGAGTTTAAATGTTTGTAAACGCACCCACGATACAGGAGAAATTCCTAGTGCGGGGCAAAGTTTAAAAAAAAAAAAAAAAAAAAAAGAATCTTATTTAATTGACAACGTTTAGGAGGGGTTTACTCATATTTTCTATTAAGTTTGTTGTAAGATTGGTGTAGTTACTTTAATTTATTTTGTTGTGGTTTTTTGTTAAGGACTCGCGTATCGGTGCAAATTATTTTTGTGTAAACAGTTGATTCCGGCTTAGGTCTATCCATACTAAAATGTCAAGAATATCAAGAAAAGAATGCTCTAGCTTAATTGTTTGTTCGTTTCCTAAACCCACCGTAAGGCAGCCATAACCAGCTGCGGGTTGTTCGAAAGAGATACCGCGGCCCTGGAACACAAAGGGCTAAGAAGGAACATGGGTGGGTTTTAGTCAGTACAAGTCTGACACTCCCTCCCGCTCCGCCCAGAGCGGGACAAGTCATTTGATGATTTCCCATCGTATGGATGTATGAACATAGGTAATGATCACACACGACGTTTTTTTTTTTTTTTAATACCATAATTTTCATCCAAAGTTGAGTTGTCTGGAAGATATCATCACTATCAGCGATAAGACCGCCATTGGAACCATATTTTGTAAACCTGTTTGTTTCAATTTTGGAGTACAATAAAGTTATAGTCTATTCTATTCTAAAATACTTCTCCTCTTGTTCACATTGGGCCTGGATCTGAAGAATTGGAAGACAAGGGGAGGAGCTTTTTCACAGCAATGGGGTGACGCAGATTAATAGTAACAGTAACTTATCTTCTAAACTAGTCGAAAGACGACACTGACGAAAACAGTGAGGCTGACCTAATCTTCATCATGTACGTGGAGGGAGGCGTCCAAAATAATCATCGAAGAAAATGAAACATTTACAAAACATCCAACAAAAATGCCATTCACTCTTATTTACCGAGTGCATTATCCCAAAAAAAGTTTGGAAACAAAAATTACGAAATACTTTCGTTCTGACCAGAACGCGAGTATGTATGGGACAGAGAACGAACTTCATACATTTAAATATATTCACATTTCTTCGCTCGTATTGGCACGATCAGTTAGGTATATATATTGAAGATTGGCACAAGAAAAGAGGCCTAGTATGGGTGAATACTGGCAAGCCAACGATAACTAGGTATAGAATACTGACTGTTTTAATAAAAAGCATAAGCTGGTTATCAATATCTTAACAGAACTGAATGGATCAGATTCAGAAGTCACTAATAACAGTCGATTTCAAACCATTTCGTATTTCTACTACAACTTTCAACAGCTTATGTCATCCACATAAGCTTTTCAGTAGCAAATCCAATTTTTTGATTATTGCTACATCAGTTGGTCCAAACGTAACCTGAAATCATACAAGGTGAAAAGAAAATCGACACGAAACGCTTAACACGTATCTAGTACATTATTCGTAACCCGCCTACATAGAAATTTTTATTCAGCTGTTCCACACATTTGACCAAGTAGGTACCACACTTTTTTTTCACACTTTTATTTTTGTCCTCACCGGACACGGTTGTTTCGGGAGGTTCCTGCACCGAATCGGGCGGGAGGAAACGCCCGGGTGTTACCATTGCGAGGATCGGCCGGAGGACACGGTGGAGCACACCGTGGAGCTCTGCCCCGCTTGGGCTGAGCACCGCCGTGTCCTCGTAGCGGCGATTGGCGGCGGTGACCTCTCGCGTCCGGCCCTGGTTCAATCCATGGTCCGGAGCGAGAGGGAATGGGAAGCCGTCGCCTCCTTCTGCGAAGCAGTCATGCTAGCGAAGGAGGTGGCGGAACGTGAGAGGGAGAGAACCTCACGTCCCAGCCGCCGCGGGAGACGCCCCGGGCGTCGGGGGGCAACCAGTGGCCCCCGGCCACCGTAGGCGCGAGCCTGTGGACGGTGAGTAATGGGCTAGCTCACCGTCCGTCCGTCTCATGACGACAGGCCGTGTCGACGGCGCGTACGTGTTCCACGCGCGCCTCAAGGAGATGTCAGCAAACAGGAAGGGGCCCGAGAGGGCCGATGCCTCCCAGGGCTGCGGGTTGTTCGAAAGAGATACCGCGGCCCTGGAACACAAAGGGCTTAGAAGGAACATGGGTGGGTTTTAGTCAGTCAAGTCTGACACTCCCTCCCGCTCCGCCCAGAGCGGGAGAAGTCATTTGATGATTAACCATCCGGAAAAAAAAAAAGGAACCACACTTTTGTAGGAAACAGCAGATTTTTATTTTTAATTTCCTTTGAAAAATATCTAGCTTTGCCCGCAAACGTCGTCGCGAGAATTTGTTTGGAAAGCCGTCAAGCGCCCTCTGTTGGTGCGACCGATCGTTTTGGTTGGCACTGTCAGTCTCTGTAGTAAACTTACTCCTACCACGCAACACAGTTCAGAACATACATCAAATTCTCAAACACTTCAAAGAGCAACATTTTTGTTACTTTTATATCTGATTTAGTGCTTCTGCGTCCACCATTAATAACTCCAGCTTGTGGATGTAATATGCCGCTTATATGCGTCAATGTCTGTATTCTTGGTCATGTTTTTACTGAATGACTTCATGTGACAAGTCCCGTTTTAGGATTTGAGACTGCTCCAACTTGAAACTGAAACCGGAATAATCTATTTATAATCAGTATCTGGGTGGCTGGATCTCTTACTCCACCGTTAGAGACCCTGCCACACATAATGTAGAAGTTTCACCTGTATGGCTTTCCCAATAGACCTTCACGATCATTTAGTAAGTTAATGGCAGAATAAGAATAAAGACTAATTCATCATTTATAATTAAAATAAAATCATATAAATAGTAATGGTTAGACAGTCAGGTCCCAATTGCAAAAAGCGGAGTATTATTAAAAAAATAAAAAAAGTGTTCGTAACTAAACACTCTTGTCTAACCATGTACCCTAGTCATGACCCGTGCGGCTGTTTTTGAGAGGTCTTAGATGTATTGGAACGAAGTTCCTTATCGCGCGTTGTGAAAGGGGGCTAGACGGAAAAAATTCTTACGAAAAGTTGTCACGACACTTTTTGCTATAGTTGTAAACCGTGCGGCGTGCGCCTGTTTCTCTGTCTGTCTCTCTCTCTCTCTCTCGCATAGAAAGCAAGCCAGTTATTTTCGTTTCGTCTTTCTATTTCGCATATTATAATTGTTTAATGATAATTAAGATCTCCAATGACTTTTATTCCTCTGGCATCTTATTATTTCAATGATTTACGTATTTCAATAGTGCTGTTGTAGGGACTTACAAAAAGCAACTTACTACAAAAAGTACTACAGCGCCATCTATGAGACGACGGAAGAACTAACATAAATTTCCTACATCTCGCAAGCAAAGTTTACGATCGACTTAAGAGTATATAGTGAAACCTGACGATAACTATCGGGCAGTAACCCACCTGACATAACACCTGTCTGGTCGGAGGATCTTCCCTTTTATAAGGAGTATCGAGGAACTTTACACCCTGTTTCTCATACCCCTAAACTGTAATAGCATTATACAAAAGTACCACAGTGCCATCTATGGCACAAAGGATGAACTAACATCATCATTCTGAATTGCACTATTAAAGTTATCCGCGACGTAAGAATATATGGAAAAACCCGACAACACCCGATGATTCTCCCTTTTCTGTAGGGAATCAAGAACACACCCTGAACTTCACACCCTGTTCTTCATGTCCATAATGTACCCTAAATGGAAAGAAAATGTATAGATATTTATTATATTATTTTTATAATATTGGTATATATTTTGTGTTTGTATTTATACGTTAGTTAGTTTATTTTTATAAGTATAGTATTTTATATTTTAAATAGTTATTTGCTTTATGTTTTCCATTCTCTCTTCTTTTTTTACTCACTATGTCTGCATCTCTTTTTTTTTAATATCTCCTTTCGCAGGTATGCTGGAAGAGATTTCTTTAGATATAAGCATCACCTTTGTACCTATTTTCTGTTTCTTTCCTCTTCTCTGTGTTTAGTGTTTACATAAATTGTTAAATAAATAAACAAATAAATAATAAAATGTGAAAATTTTCTTCAGTAACTGAAGAATGTTTCCTACCTTTTTCTTTACATTAAACATGCAAAACATAAAACCGAATTGTGACTCATAAAACATAGTTTAAAACGTTCGGCCCGTGTTTGTGTCGCGGCAATGATTAATACACTTATTTCATGTTGCATTCCACTTCTGTATGTAAGAATAACATGTAAAAAGAATTTGCGTTATTTCTAATTACAAGTGTACACACATAGCATTACATAACGCCTGTAATGTAATCTCCAAAGGAATAAGCAGCGGTATATGAGGTCAATCTTAACGGCTAAGAAATGCTTGTTGAAGTCGGATGTGGATGGGTGACCGTTCTGAACAAAACGAGACCTCCTACTCCCTTAATCTCGGCTGTCATAGCTATGCGAAGTCCGATGCTAGAAAGTCAGACGGCCAATAGTATCGTATTACTCAGGTACTGGGTTGTGGAAGACAGTTAGCCGCTCCATGAACAACACTATTATTTAGCTTCGTTCGGTTAGACCAAAACTCGACAAAATATGTTTTTTTTAATTCTTTATTTTACGCAAAATTACACAATGAAATGCATAGGCATTATATAGCTTATGTATGAACAGAAGCAGACTTAACCCAGAATTGAGGTTTTCTTAAAAATAAAACCTTATTGTGACAGTGAGATTAAACATTATTTTGAAAAGACTGATTACATAATGAAATAAGGTACGTAAAACTTTTCATAGATCTTATATAAATATGAAAGTGCAGCTGATTATGTCAATATGTAGCTGGTTCGTGTTCCTGCACTGCACCAAACTTGCACATTGTTGGTAAACCTCTCCACAGAACAGTTTACCAACAGATAGGACTCTTCAAGTTACTTGACAGATTGTTAATGTAATGGATGACCTCATGGAGCTGTGTGAAATGTTTCGGCCTAATAGGTTGGAATGGCAGGTGATTACATAATTGCGATTACAATGTTTGTCCTTTGAAGAGAGCTATCAGTTTAATGGCCCTAACACAACCATAAATGGGACTCCTTTCTGATACATGGTGTATATTTTGTACACATAGACACACCATGAGGACAAGGGCCTTTTTTACGGATGGGAAATCATCAAATGACCCCCCCCCCCCCCGCTCTGGGTAGAGCGGGAGGGAGTGTCAGACTTGTACTGACTGAAACCCATCCATGTTCCTTCTTAGCCCTTTGTGTTCACGGCCACGGTATCTCTTTCAAACAGTCCTGTCAGGGACGTGAGGCGCTCTCCCTCCCACGTTCCGCCACCTCCTTCGCTAGCATGACTGCTTCGCAGAAGGAGGCGAAGGCTTCCCATTCCTTCTCGCTCCGGACCATGGATTGAACCAATGCCGGACGCGAGAGGTCACCGCCACCAATCGCCTACGAGGTCACGGCGGTGTTCAGACCAGGCGGAGCAGAGCTCCACGGTATGCTCCACCGTGTCCTCCGGCCGGTCCTCGCAGTGGTGACAATACCGGAAGATGCCAACGCAACTATTAGAATATACACCCAACATAACATAATCACACCATTATATAATCTACACCCAACCCAAGCTTTGCGTCATGCCTTCTCTCTGTCGCCTCTGTGACGTTTCCAGTTACTCTCTGCCCGTACACCGTAGACGTAAGAGGATTACGGTGCTCCACCGCGAACTAAGTCGGGCTAATGCAAAATAATTTAATAAATATTTACTGAAAGGGATTGCCGTAAGAGTATTTTATGGGGAAATAGATCATCTGCTAATATAGTTTTGATGGGATTTGTGGAGTAATGTAAACTGGTAGATGTTTGATATTTATTGGCTGCAATTGCGGGATAAATAATGAATTAATAAATTTGCTATAGCTATCATTGACACAGAAAACGGAATATTTTCCATGTTTACTATTTGTTTAAAGTTACCGATATTCCCCGATTTTTACATGGTATATCGCGTTTCAGTGTTAATGATTGTGTTAATGACCGGGATCCGATCACTTTTACGAATTTTGTTTATTCGAATTTCGTTTTACCGAAAACTATTGACAGACGTCTCTTTTGCCATATAGCAAAATAAACGTCTGTCAATAGTTTACAAATACATGATACTTCATCATAAATCATGTGTATGTATATATTTTACCACACCTTATTTCGCCGATATACAAAATAACTTTTTTCTATTCGCCGAAGCCTATTTTGAACTTTTTCATTTGCGATATTTTCACCACAACGAAACAACATTTTACCTAATATTATTTAGCCGGTTACTTGATTGCATTTTCCATATTAAATTAAAATAGAGTCATAAAAAGTCAATATGGTGTTCTACAAAATTCAGTGACAGAAACGAACCGCTGCAAAACCGACATCGCGCAGTCTTGTAGGGTGGCCCGTGAACTGAGGAGCAGGTGGTTTGAAGACCAGCAAAGCGGTGGTGAGAGTTAAAACCATCTACATTCGAAGAGCAACCCACTAGGGCCCGCGTGGTAGATAACAGTCCATTCCCTCTCATAGAGAGGAGACCTGTGTCCTACAAGTGGGAACATTGTAGGCTGATCATGCTATGCCAAAGTTTTTCAGCATACTTAATCAGACCCAAGTACCTACATGTAAAATGTCATATATCATTACCCCATCAACAACGTAACCCCGACACATACAGCTAAACTTCAGAGATCAAAAAACGGTTTTATTTAGCAATGGAATAATAATGTTAACATCAATTGAACCTGCACAATTTTCATATAAATGATATACCAATTATAATTCACGTACTAACAATGTAGAAACCTTAAACAATACTAGTCTGCTTACACCTATAAAGGCAGCAGGTATACGTATACGGGCAAAAGGTGTGGTATTAACACTGGGAATCAATTCAAAGGCAGACCACGCGCCGCATTACTCATTTGAACGAACGTGGTTGAAGCGGCTAGGTTGCCATGATTAAGGGAAATTCTCCCTGAAAAGTATTTTAATCAGTGAGTTTTTAAGAATGCAAATAACTATAAAAGAGTGACATGGGTAGATAGGTAGCACATAAATATTACATGATCTAATATAAAGATCAACAAACTGAACATTTCTGGTAGGTTCAAATTTAAAAAAAAAAACTATGGTATCAATGACAGCTGACGTTTAACCGACAAAGTGAGCGGCATGGTGATGGCAAACGAGCGGATGTTTGCCAATCCAGTGACACGAACAACCTTCCCTATTCATAAGCACAGTAAGAGGATTACAGTAATCACCATTTTCATCATCATAGGCCAAACCGACCATATTGGTGTCAGCTTCCCATCTAAGGCCCGGAATCCACGAGTGACAACGACGAGACGAGAGACGCGATGTAGATAGCAATCAAAGTGATTGGTCGGTTTCCACACGTCTCCTCTCCGCTCCGATCGTCTCCGCTTTGGCCAGTCCAGGCCTAACCATCAGCTGAATACTAATGTTTTACCCGGAGTGTCTGCTCATGTGACCTCCACCACATGGGCACAAGACGGAACGGGCACCTTAATAAAAAACACAAACTCCCTCAATTCCGGCGATCTCAAAACATGCAACACAGACAAGCAATGTGCGGTAACATTTTTATTTTTTCCATCGTTTGTACATTTGTGGCAACATGTCGCTGTTTTTTTTTTTTTTTTTTTTTTTGAATGGCATCTCGCAGTTCAACCTATGAGGTTGTCGTCTGCTTAACCGGACTATCCTGTGGGTGCCTTTAGAGTAAGGCCTCCAGCCAGGGCATAAAAACTTACAAACTAAGCGACTGCACGCTAAGGGCACCCCCTGTGGGGTACGAACCTCGGCTTAGGGCGTCGCTGGGGGAGGACTGCATGGGGACAGGCTGGATCTGAATGGTATCATTATTTAGGGGCTGATTTAAAACTACTGGCACAGCATCGCGGGCTGGCTCGAGCGAGGGTCGGGGAGGGCATGGACCGGGACGTCGCGACGGACCTCGACGGCGAGGTCGGAAAGACGGCGGTTTGAGGCGGAACTTTTTAAGAGTGCTAGTCTCTTTGCTACTCTCCTGGAGGAGGGTGATAGCATCATCTGGAGTGACAAGGGTATGCCTAGGACGGCGTACTGTACTAATGCGCGAGGGTTCGTAACGGGCGGCCGCTGCGATCAGGGGATTACGGTGTTTAATGGCGTTATCGAAGAAACGCTTCGAAAGGCGTTTCATAAACTGAAGGACGGTGGGCATTCTAAGGTCTACGTGTAGACGGTCATTACGGACATAAAAAGGGGCTCCCGTGACTCTACGTAAGAACCGGTTCTGTAAAATTTGCATCCTATGGATGTACTTAGGCTTGGTGTGAGCGTACACGACGCAAGCGTACGTCATAATGGGGCGGATCACCGCGGTATAAAGGCGCAATTTGCACTTGAGTGACAACTTGCTTTTTGCCGAAATCATGAAATGAAGCCTACCCATAGCAAATGCAGCTCGGTCGCGAGCTGCTTTGATGTGCGCCGCGAAAGACAAGTGGTTGTCAAGTATGACTCCTAAGTACTTGGCTTGCTTCTCCCAAGGGATAGGCTTACCGTACATAGTGATCGGGCTGAGCGCGGGTGGCTTAATTTTACGCTGTTTAGAGTAAAGAACTGCCTGGCTCTTGTCGGGGTTCACCTCGATTCTCCATTTCCGGAACCAAGCGCCTAAGACGTTGGCTGAGGTTTGGAGGGTTCTATAGATAGCGTCGTGACTGCGGCCAGTGTAATAAATGGCCGTGTCGTCCGCGAACAGGGCTAACTGAGCCTTCTTGCTCTTGGGGATGTCACTGGTGAACAGAGTAAAGATAAGGGGAGAGACGACGGAGCCCTGAGGGACTCCTGCTCTAATGGGGTGGGGAGAAGACAGTGCCTTCCCGATGCGATAGCGGAAGGTGCGATCCGACAGAAAGTCTCGTAAGATGAGCACGAGACGGTCCGGCACTCCCAGTTTGTACAGCTTATATAATAAGCCGTTGTGCCAGACTTTGTCGAAAGCCTTTGCTATGTCGAAGTACAACACACCCGTCATCGCTCCACGCTGGAAGCCAGCGCTCAAGTGCTCTACGATGCGATGGGCCTGTTGAATGCAAGAGTGTCCGGTTCTGAAGCCGAACTGCTCGTTGGGGATGAGACTCTTAGCCTCGGCGAAGTCTTTGAGTCGCTTATAAATGAGTCTCTCGTAGATTTTGCCGAGTGCGTTCAGGAGACTGATAGGTCTGTAGCTCGAGGGCTCAGACTTGGGTTTGCCTGGCTTGGCGAAACCGATGACAGTGGCCTCTTTCCATATTTGGGGAAAAGCGTTGTTGCTCAGGGCGCCATTGAAGATGGCCGCCATTAACACGACGAGCTGAGCGGGGAGGAGTTTAAACACCCTATTGGTGATTCCGTCGGAGCCGGGTGCTTTGCGCGGTTGAAGCTTGTTAATGATGTCTTGCACTTCGTCAGCTGTGACCGGAGGCAGAGGATCATCTGGGTCTTCTACAGGGGGTAGGGCGGCTCTACGTTCGACGAATGCGTTCACCTCATCGAGATGTCGCTTGTCTACTGGTTGAGAGCTGGGGGAGCACTGGGACTCTAGGCTGTCTGCTAGGCATTCGGCCTTCTCAGAGTCGTCGAATGCAACGCTCTTATCGGGTCGCGTGAGGGGAGGCATCGAAGCCTCTTCGGTGGAGCGCAACTTGCGTTGCAGCTGCCAGAAGGCTAGGTGGGTAGGCTCAAGCTCGCTAAGCGTCTTGTCCCATTGATCTGAACGATGCTCACTAGTGCGCTTCTTTACAGCACGCTGTAAATGACGCATGTGAGCTTTGTTCGCGTCGCAGGGAAAGTTGCTGTAGGCACGGATGGCCGCGTTCTTCTCGGTTATCAGTTCACGTACGTCAGCGGGTAGTATCCAGCGTTGATCGCTCAATGCTGGAACTTCTCGTGAGCAATCCTTCAGTACGGATTGCACGTGTTCTGTAAACGAGTTGATGGCGGCCGTCGTGTCTGCGACTGAGACTATGTGGCCGGGGATGGACTCCAGGTGAGACGACGTGGTGGATTTCAGCTTTTCGCTGACTTTCCTCCAGTCGGTTATCACTTGGGTTGGCGGGGGCTGGCTGGGGTCAGAGGGACCCGAGCGGGGAACTAAGTGCATGAGCACTGGTCGATGGTCTGAGTTAAGCTCATGTAAAGTCTCGATGGAATGCAACTTAAGGTTGACATTCTTGAGTAGCGCTATGTCGAGAACGTCCGGACGTTGGTCGGGGTCGTGGGGATAGTGAGTGTGCTCCATAGGAGCGATGGGATCGAAGTTGAGGGACTCACCCAGGTTATACACGTGACGTCCTCTGGCAGAGGTCGTCGTGCTGTTCCAGGCGGGGTGTTTGGCGTTGAGGTCGCCCGCTATGATAACGGAGTCACTCAAGCCGAAGAGGACGGCAAGGTCTTTGGTGAACAGAGTGTGCTCCTCGGACGTGCCGCCGGGAGGGATGTACGCGGAGGCGATAGTGATCGGTTGATGACCGGTCATGCCTAGTCGACACACTGAAGTCTCGAGTAGAGACTCCATGGGAGGGGGATCTAAGGGGATGCAGTGCAGTTCTTTTCTATAATAGATTAGAGTACCGCCCTTGTGGCAACGTGACCGATCGTTGCGAACTATGCGATAGTTGGCAATTCTCGGATCGCGGTGACTGGGCTTGAGGAAGGTCTCCTGTATGAGGAGGATATCAATTTGATGGTCACGAAGGAAGGTGGCGATTTCATCACGCTGGCCTCTAATGCCATTGGCATTAAAGTACCCTAATTTAAGGGATCGGGGTTTGGTACACGTTACTCTCGTATTATCCATTGAAATTAAAGATTAATGCCGCTGAAGGCTTCGCCTAACTTGATTAGGGACTTGAGGATAATTTTAAGCTTATCACCGTCAGTGTTAGCCTCCCTGAGATCTGCCGCCATGCGGTCTGCTTCGGGGGTGACTAACTTTGCTAACGTTTCTAAAGTTACGTTAGGAGAGGAGACCGCGGCCGCGGGGCCGGGAGGCGCGGGACGAGCGGGCGCCGGTGCGCTCGCTTGGGCCACGGGAGTGGGGACAGGGGCATCTAATAGCCCGGGAATGGGGCTGGACTTTGCTTTGCCGAGTGCCGGGAAGGCTCTCTGGTGGTTCAGCGAGGTCCAGGGAGAGGGCCTCTGAGGGCTGAGTCTCTCCGGCATCTGTGCAGTTGGTAGCCTCACCGATGGGCTTTCTCTCTGCTGGCGGGCGTTTGCACGCTTCGCCAGTTTAGAGGAGGAGCCTTTGGGGGCTTTCGGGCAGCCGCGGTAGTTAGCCGGGTGGCCCGACTGGCCGCAAAGCACACAGCTCGGTGGCTCCGTGCATAGCGATTTGTCTTTGGGACGGGGGCAGTCTGCCGTACCATGGTCGCCTAGACACTTTACGCATCTGTGCGGCGCATGGCAGTTGGCTTGGCTGTGTCCGTACAGCTGGCAGCGGTGGCACTGCCCTACTACGGCTGAGCGGTAAGGCTTCTCTATTGAGATGCCTGTGAGGGAGCATACCGACTTCACTTTGAAGATCGGGTGGTGTCCTTCTACTGGGTCACAGATGACCAGTACCATATCGTACTGGGTTCCGCCTCTCGCCTTATGAAGGCGGTGGACGGCTGCGACCGGGATGTCCTGGCCTTGGAGGTCATTTAGGATGTCCTCCGTGGATATCTCCTTCGGGATCCGCCTGATCACCACGCGGGTGGGCTTCTCCTCTGGAAGGGAGTAAGTATGGAAGGCTATGTGCCTTCCGATCAGCTGACGGGTTAGTTCCCTGAAGTCAGCGGTCGTAGGGACCACCACTTTTATGCCCTGTTGTGTGCTTTTTGCGCTTGTATATTGTATGCGGCGCTCAACACACATTTTGGACACGTCTGTCCATTTCCCTTTGTCCTGAATGAACAGCGGGGGAGGGGGCTTCAGCTTCTTTGAAGAAGCGGCTGAAGGGTGAGCCTTAGGGCTGGCTGGCCTGCTGGTATGAGCAGCGGCGGACGTTGGTACGGGGACCGGGGAGGTGGGACGGGAGGCCGCGGGAGAGGGGACAGAAGGGAGCGCGACGATCTTTTTAGCCATGGCGGCCTGGGAGTTTTTGCCCTTCTTCCTCTTGCCCTTTCCGACGACTTGATAGTCGTCTTCAGAGGACGAGGCGGCAGAACACGAGTCTAAAATTGACTCTGAGTCGGAGACTGGCTCAGTTGTGTCCATGTTCTCGGAAACGGGAACAATGGACGCAGGTTCGGACTGATCCTTTGTTTGCGAAACAAAAGGTTTCGAAACAATGGGACTCGGTTTAGCCGGAATCGCGGCGGCGACGGCTGGCGGTAAGCCTTTGTCCATGTTCTCAGAAACGGGAACAATGGACGCAGGTGCGGGCTGGGCCTTTGTTTGTGAAACAGTGGGTTTCACAACAATGGGTCTTGGTGTAGCCTTAATCGCGGCGGCGACGGCTGGTGGTAAGCCTCTGTCGGCAGGCGGCGGAGACAAAGGGCTTACATGTCGCTGTAAATTCAACGCGTTTTATATACGTTTGCATTACACCCTCACACACACACACATACACACATGCACACATGCATAGTTAGAGCAAGCTTTTATTACTAGTCGCTGGCAAACTTGACGTTTTTATGAAACTCGCATTAAATACGTTCTAATTTTAAGTAATTTTCGCATCAGCTTGTACAGTTTTGCTGAATACTGCATTATGACTTGCTTAATGACTTCAAGACATCGAAAGTACATCTGTTAATCAACTCAACGTATTCGTTGGTATAGCACGTCCATAGCTGGACTTTCATAAGTTGCACGAAAAGACCCGTTCTTGGTCTCCTGTGTCAATAAAATTCTGCCGCTTATTTAAAGTATTCACAGAATCTTAAGAATCACAGCTGAGTCAAAAAACTACTGAATTTTAAGATCATTTGTAGACTAAAAATCAGCGCTTCATAAATTTTTAGGGAAGATGTCGCATGAAGAATAATTTGTTGTGGATTTTCATTCATGCACTATAAAGCTTATAATAGTAGCAATTTCGAAAGAAAAATAAGACGGCACTCGAGAGAGGGAGGCCAAAATATTCAATATCTATTTTAACCTATCACAATGGCTGTAAGTCTGAATAATAAATAACAATTTACTCCTATAATTACTTATCAAGTTTCGTAAAATAGGTTAGCAGAAAATATAGAATAGTAGTAAAATGTTCAACCCATATTGCCAGCAGCCTTTCAACTAACATATTAATGTCAGTCTACAATTTCAATAGCACGAACATAATTGTTGGCTCAAACCAATTAAATACGTTAGTACAGTCAGCTAAATAATTGTGTTTACACCCCACAAATAAGTGACAAAACAAAGTGTAAAAAGTTTGCGTGACGTGGCTTAACGATAAATAATAGATTGAACTTCACAAGTGAACACACCACGATGTGTCCAATGTAAACTTATAAATTGGCTGAAAAATACACGAAGCTGACTGTACATGGGTCGCTAAACAAATATCCTGGTTGTTCTGTTTCTATGTGATTATGGAAAAAGGTTAATTTTAGGTGGAAAACTGTTTTTTTTATTACATGTTTTGTACTGGTTCAGTTTTTTAATCTTAATGTGATAATTACTCAATTGTGGATTTGTTTAGTTTCTGTGTTTTAGGTTCTAAACATAGCATACGTATATAAACATCACGACTGTTATCCTCTAAGGGTTTGGCAGAGGTGAACCAAATAGAACACTTACATTTTGCCAGCTGCGTTAAGTCCCCTGTAATAGGGGCCAGCTTATTGCCATCAAACGGGTTCAATCCAGACTCCGTAGTTGCTACTTCCTTTCAATAAGGGCTAAGCCTCTGCAATCAATTGGAAATGAATCCAGCCTCTGGGGCTGAGAAGGTCCTGATAGAAAATCCCGAAAACACTCTGTTTGAGTTGAGTGTCGAACCCCAGACCTTATGCTCAGCAGTTGCACTAGCGACTACTAAACACCGCTTAGCATTAATTCTTATAAAGATTACGGTTAAGTCCACCTTCTATTTAACCCCCGACCAAAAAAGAGGGGTCTTATAAGTTTGACGTGTGTATCTGTGGATCTGTTTGTCTGTCTATGGCATCGTAGTTCCTAAACAGAGGAACCGATTTTGATAATATAATTGGTTTTGTTTGAAAGGTATTTTAATCGAGAGTGTTCTTAGCTATGTTTCGATAAAATCTGCTCAGCCATTTGAAGATCATCGCCTCTTTTCTAGTTGATGAAGGGATATTTAACAACTTCCACATATCTAGTCGATTTGAAATTTGAAATCTTGTCACCATGGGCAATGCCAGGGGAAGGAGGAGAGTGGGCGGTGCAGCAGACCCCGCCGTCCCCCTCGCCCTCCTCCTTAAAATATCGGGATTTTTTTAAATTTATAATTTTAAATGTTTTTTTTTTCAAACAGTTAAAATTATAAAGCGACGTTAAAGCTAAGAAAAAATAATATAAGTTTAAAAAGGATGAAAAACAAAAAAGGCGGGCGTGCTTATTTTTTTTTTTTTTTACGCTCGATGTTAACAAAGTGTAGAAGAAGTTTGCCACCGTTCATATATTCGCCAGAAGACACAAAGTCTGATAGTAGCCAGTGGCCCGAATATCTGACAAACAGTTTAACCAAGGGGTATCGTATTCGGAGGACACGGTGGAGCTCTGCTCCGCTTGGGCTGAGCACCGCCGTGTCCTCGTAGCGGCGATTGGCGGCGGCGACCTCTCGCGTCTGGCCCTGGTTCAATCCATGGTCCGGAGCGAGAGGGAATGGGAAGCCGTCGCCTCCTTCTGCGAAGCAGTCATGCTAGCGAAGGAGGTGGCGGAACGTGAGAGGGAGAGAACCTCACGTCCCAGCCGCCGCGGGAGACGCCCCGGGCGTCGGGGGGCAACCAGTGGCCCCCGGCCACCGTAGGCGCGGGCCTGTGGACGGTGAGTAATGGGCCAGCTCACCGTCCGTCCGTCTTATGACGACAGGCCGTGCCGATGGCGCGTTTGTGTTCCACGCGCGCCTCAAGGAGATGTTAGCAAATCGGAAGGGGTCCGAGAGGGCCGATGCCTGCCAGGGCTGCAGGTTGTTCAAAAGAGATACCGCGGCCCTGGAACACAAAGGGCTAAGAAGGAACATGGGTGGGTTTTAGTCAGTCAAGTCTTACACTCCCTCCCGCTCCGCCCAGAGCGGGAGAAGTCATTTGATGATTTCCCATCAGTAAAAAAACAAAAAAAGGGGTGTCGTATTACCCAGTACTAACCACTGGGTTATGGAGGTCAGATAGGGAGACGCTCTATGTAAGATACTGGTATTTAGCTGCATCCCGTTACACTGGAAGCCGAAACCACAATAGTTGGGAAAAGGCAAGCAGATGATGAAGACACAAACATAGTCTTGTAGCGACCTACAAAAAGCAACTTACAACAAAAAGTACTACAGCGCCATCTATGATAAAACTGGCGAACTAATATGGTCTGAATCTCGCAAGCAAAGTTTACATCGACTCAAGATTATATAGAGAAACCCGCCAATAACGGTCGGGCAGTTGCCTACCAGACATAACAACCGTCTGGTTGAAGAGCCTCCCTTTTCAATGGAGTATCGAGGTACTTTACACCCTGTTCCTCGTACCTTAAGGTCTTACTCTATCAGAAATAACGATGAAAGAAAAGTCAAAACTGTATTCGATTGTCTGCTTCCGAAAAGGTTCTTTTGAAAATCGCTAGAGGAACATGAAGCGCGTCTAGAGCCTCAGCATTTGTTTCGAGCGTAACTTTGAGAGCGTTTTCTTTCTTTATCATATGGTTAGTACCTAGCCTGGTATCAGAATTTTTATACCGCCCATGAGCCTCTGAATAGGGGTGAAGAAGACTGGGTAAAGAAAACGGAATTCTATTTTGTCCGTCAGACAGGTAATACAAAAATATTAGACACGTATTTTTTGTTTTACCACACACAAAATTACTTAGTTAAAACTCATTAAAGTTGGAGAGTGGGGGCTCACTACGTCACAAGTAGGTATAAAAATTACCTACACGTGACGTCATGCGCCATTTCAACTCAATATAATATCTCCGTTATTTTATGACCACGTGAAAAAAGAAAAAATACGTGTCCAATATTTTTCAATAATCTACCCGACAGAACAAGAAAAAAAAACAGTGATCATCCCTATTGGCTTTACAGGCCGTCGAGAAATATCTTTCAGGTATGCTGGTTTCCTCACGATGTATTCCTTCACCAAAACAAGACCTGATAATTATACAATACGCACATGAATCCGAAAAATCAGAGGTCTTGGGTTCGAACACGAGTCCTATGACTTGGCAGCCCATCGGTCACACCACTATCCTATCACTGCTTAAAAACTTCAGCTTTTCTGCAGCTGCTTCTTTGTTTACTGTATGAGCGTGGGCCATAGTGACAATATCTTACACTAGCTGTATCGCGCAACTTCGTCTGCGTCACATTTTCCCCGTTTTCGCAACATTTTTCATCGCTGCTCAGCTCCTGTTAGTCGTAGCGTGATGATATATAGCCTATAGCCTTCCTCGATAAATGGGGTATCTAACAGTGAAATAATTGTTCAAATCAGACCAGTAGTTCCTGAGATTAGTTCAAGCAAACAAACAAACTTTTCAGCTTTATAATAATAGATTGTAAAGCCAAAATCACATGCCTAGCTTAGTCGTGGACCACAAGCGGCCCGCAACGGAGGAAGATCTTAGGTAATGATGGAGAAAATCACTCCCCGTATAATGCAAAAGGTATTTTTAATGAAAAACTTTACGGTTACCAAAACCGGTATAAATTTAACTTTGTTAAAAGATCGTAAGCTATAGTGACCGCTATTTTTTTTTAACTCTAAGTGTCGCCATAACATTAGTGCGGTAATACCTGGTCGTTATGTAGCAATTTTACGTAATTACAGCGATTACGGACTATGTTTCCATCGAATACTTTTATAAATTACTTTGTAAATAGAAAATATGAGTTAAATAGTGATAATAACGCGTAGGATAAAAAAATTAAAGAAATAACTTTTTTTGTTACAGAGTTGAAAAAAGTACCGTTGATATGGGGCGGTTCAATCCAAAATCGACCAAGACTAAAGATTCATTCCGACATTTAATGTAACTTATTGATATAGGTTTGCCAACAGATTCACTTATGTTTATGTTTAAAAATACACCGTGTAAATCACCTCATCACGAAGCCGTCAACCAAACATCATGTACATGAATCTAAGTAACTTTACGCAAAAATTATTGCTGGGAAACGACTTTTTTTGGGGGGTGTAAAATCATGTTTTGTGTTAGAACTCAATGTAACGCACTCAAAACATTGTGCTGATCGACGGATTGAAAAGGACGGGGGTCGTGGAGGTGTTTAAAGTAAAATTCTTACATTAAAAACTTGTATTTTAAAAAATACTTGTCAAAAAGTTGGAACTTTGACCCCTAATATCTCCGTAACTAGAAGGTTCCCAGGTATGGTGTAGAACAAAAAAATTATCACAATGACAGGGAGAACCAGTGCCTTTCGGCTTCGTTAAGAGGTGTTTTACACCCTTTATAACTATAGGTGCTATGTTACAAATACAATTATGATTTAATATTATACAAATACATTTATTATTTTTGTAAAATATTTTTTTTTGTGCCTGACAGTACATTTGATCAAAAAATGCTTTGAATTTTAAAAATAGAATTGGGGGCGTCGGCCACAGGTGCCTCGACCACTGGGGGCAAACTCAAACTCAAAGCATTCATTTCAATTAGACCATTACAGGCACTTTTGAAAGTCAAAAATAAAACGAAATAAAACGCGAAGCTACCAGTCCCAGTCACAAGGCATAATAACTTGTGAAAGTACTGTAGTTGCCCAGTTGGCCTAAGCCACGGACCCGAGAATTACTCTTCGATGATTACAGGTAGCATTGAGAGATACGCTGCCTTCTTGCTGGTAATCAAAACAAAATGACGATCGCCAAACCGTCTATCCAACGTATTAATCTTCCTTTATAAACTCTCGACTCTCTGTATCGATAAACTCAACTCCGAAGTTTACCAATCGGCATTAACAGACGGACAAACAAAAATTGAGCAGCAAAAACGAAAAGCTCGCTTCTAAAGTGGGATATACTTTAAACCGGTAAAGTTATTAAGTCCAAAAAGTCGTGTTGGTGAAGTCGGGACACGTAGGGTGTGTTTGGGTTTGGGAAACAGAGAGACTGTCCCGGCGACGTATCAGAGCAGATGCGATTAAATTGGAAAACATTCACTCAATTTCCTGAGCGAGGGGATCGGCTACCGGTAGTACGGTTAGCAGGGAAAGGGAGAAAAATGTGGTTCTTATATATAACCTAAGTACTTTAAAAAATCTCTCTATCATCGATTGCACGCATGATTATACAGACATTGTTCCTATTTTAGGAGGACAGATATGTCTGTAAAAAGACGAAGAATTAAATTTCGAACAAATGAATTGAGATACTTAAAAATACCTAATGATGACTTGCAAGCAAACAAGCATTTTAGATATTATTATTGGAAGTTCTATTTTCTTCTAATTCTATGTTTAGTCACGAGATCTCAAGTTACAGGATAGAAACACCTCTCTATACAACAGTACAAATCCAAGTACGTACACAAATAATTAAAAAATCAATTAAAACAATAGTCTAATTTACGTCGATGTGTTTTGCCGACGCTACGTCAACGAGCACGTCGGCGTCGTCGCAACGCTCGCCGGCTGGCTGACAAATCCACCGCGGCGAGTAGCCGATAGTAAGTCGTATATATTTGCTGACGCTACCGGCCCGCAATCTAAAGAACGTTCCTTTTTTAATTTACTAAGCGTCGCTGAGCAGGCAATCCTCTTAATGTGTTTTTATCAGTTATGCTCAGACTTATTGATTTAAATGATTGATTGATTTGAAGATTTGTTAGTTTTGTACTGGTTGGTTTCATTTTAAATGAAATTCCTAGCTAATCTATGTTTAAAAAATGGGCATATAAAGATCGTTGGATTACATCAATATTTCAGTCAAGTAAATTAAATTTAATTCTTTAAAATGGGCATGTAAAGATCGTTGGATTACATCAATATTTTAGTCGGACAGCGCCTATCATTTTATACTTAGCAATTAAAGCGCAAGATGCGGCTTGTTGCAACATTTTTTATACAGGCGCTAGAGATATCTGATAGTGTAAGTTCACCTACTATCCTACTTTAATATTATAAACGTAAGTATGTTATGTAGTGTAAGTATGGATGGATGGATGGATGTTTGTTATTCTTTCTTGCGAAAACTACTGAACGAATTTTGATGAAATTTGGCACAGAGGTAGTTTATAACCTGGAATATGTTAACATAGGATAATTTTTATCCCGATAGTACAATCCCGTGGGACAGTAATAATAATTGAACTCCACGCGTGCGAAGCCACGGGCATAGGCTAGTCTGATTTTATATTCTATTCTATGGTAATACTTCAGTGAAATCGAGAAGATGTAAAGTAGCAGGTATTAAGTTTTCAACAAGAAAATTTTCCCGCAAAGCTGTATTTTAAACACGATAAACCTAAAATCTAACATTCAGTTTAGTAATTTAAATCGTCTAGGCTTCTAGACGACTTATATATATTCACTTGAAAAGTTAATATGGTGTCTATCTAACACACTTTTGACTTCAAAAAATCTTTTAAGTATTTTACTACGGGGCTAACTGAATGCTACTTTTGTTGATGAAAATGGCACCGGAGCTTTTTCTTGAGGGCTATACCAAGCAGTGGGTGAACTGAATATGGGGATGATGATGAAAATACCAATAAGCCTAGGTATTGAAGGGAGATTGAATGCAGAAGGGTTTCGTCATGTAGAAAACTTTACGGGTCTAGAAAATCAAATAGTCTTTTGTCATTAGAAATTTCACAGGAGGGGTCATGATTAATAAATATATATATCACGTCGGTCTTAAAAGATATTAGTGACGTGGGATAGGTAAAGGCAAGGAAACCTATTGTATGTTTTTCTGGATTATAACCATTCTTTTCTATAATGATGAGTGATAGATACCATTTTTCAACGTTACAGGTAAGTATAATAAACAAACTAATTAAACATAGAATTTTCTCCTTTTTTATGTAAGTTAATTAGTTCACCAAACAATGTAACAAAGTAAAGGGTGCCGGTAAATCAATAGGAGTGCGGACTGGGTAAAGAAAACGACATTCTATTTTGTCCGTCAGACAGGTAATACAAAAATATTAGACACATATTTTTTGTTTTATCAAAATATCAAAAAAATACTTAGTTAAAACTCATTAAAGTTGGAGAGTGGGGGCTTACTACGTCACAAGTAGGTATAAAACTTACCTACATGTGACGTCATGCGCCATTTCAACTCAATATATCTCCGTAATTTTATAACCACGTGAAAAAAGAAAAAATACGTGTCCAATACTTTTCAATAAACTACCCTAATTATCCCCTATTGAACACTGGTAGCCGGTAAATCAATTGTCCACTACATCTACTTAGTCGCAGTATCTACTAGTGACATTTAATTTACTTGACATTGTAAGTAAACCGCGGGCACAGGTGTTTCAAGTGACGGTTTTAAATGTTACATTGTTTATTTATTGGGTACTTGATTGAAATATTGCAACACACGACTGTGGTTGAGTCGAGGTCGTTCAGCGAGCTATAAAACGAGCTGAGCATGGAAACTCTCTGAGCGATCGAATCCATAATCCAAACATCCGAGGTGGTGCGTCAGAGAAACAGAGAAAGCGAGCTGATGGCCTACCATGATAACTTAAAACATTATTGTTTTATTTCTTTTCCATTGTGGGAGAGAGATAGCGCTAGACATTCTGTATAGCTCCGTCTCTTTCCCACACTGTAATAAGAGTAAAACCATACTGCTTTAAGAGCTCATGGTAGGCCATCAGAAATGGCAAAGGGCCGGTTACAACCGATGAACATTAAGTTTAAGGAGTGTCCATGGAGTTTCTTGTCTGATCTTCTCCATAGGGATTTGCAATAGGCAACTGAATCAAATAACATAACATCACCCTGTGATACCCGAACGGTGAGGCAGAGGGGTACCTAATAGTACACCCCATTTCGCCCCTGTGAACACTTAGTCCTACTGCTTTGTCCATCGGACCACGTGTTCTAAAATGGCGACATACCTCGTGGTCCGACTCCTTAGTCGAACCAAAGGAAAAAAAAGTTCGCGTTGTCCGATCGATCGGACCAAGTGTTCTAAAATGACGACATACCTCGTGGTCCGACTCCTTAGTCGAACCAAAGGAAAAAAAAGTTCGCGTTGTCCGATCGATCGGACCAAGTGTTCTAAAATGACGACATACCTCGTGGTCCGACTCCTTAGTCGAACCAAAGGAAAAAAAAAGTTCGCGTTGTCCGATCGATCGGACAAAGTGTTCTAAAATGACGACATACCTCGTGGTCCGACTCCTTAGTCGAACCAAAGCAAAAAAAAGTTCGCGTTGTCCGATCGATCGGACCAAGTGTTCTAAAATAATGACAGACTTCGTGGTCCGACTCCTTAATCGGACCAAGACGAAAAAAAAGTTCACGTGGTCCGATTGATAGGACAAAGCGGTCGGACCAAGTGTTCACAGGGCATTTCGCCAGTTATGTTTAATGCCCCCATCTAATAGGTGGCAAGCCTATCGCCATCAACCGAGTCAACAAATCCGGAGTCTGTGGCTGTTACTGAAAAATGCATGATGGAAAAACCCAATAAAGCTTTGCCCGAACCGCGAATCGAACCCACAACCGGCTACACAGCAGTCACTCAGGCAGTTTAACTAACTACAACAGTAGTAGTTACTTACTACTTACTAAGAGAGCAGCAGTGGCCCAGTTGTGGCAAGCCCGACTTACAGGCGCATTACTTTGTGTAATTTATTTCATCACCGCTGCTCTCAAAAACGGTGAAGGAAAACATCGTGAGGAAACCACGTCCTAGAACTAAAAATTCGAAGACATGTGACATCTACCAACCCGCACTGGGCCCGCGTGGTGGATTACAGACCACTCCCTCTCATAGAGAGGAGGCCTGCATCCCAGCAGTGGGAACATTATAGGCCGATGATGATGATGACTACAACTAAGTCCGTTCACAGTTAGTATGTTCAGTGTGACTAACATTGATGTTGACAAAGACAAAAAGATGAAGCTACAGTTCCGTAGCTTCTTCTTTTAGGGTTCCGTACCCAAAAGGTCAAACGGGACCCTATTACTGAGACTTCGCTGTCCGTCCGTCCGTCCGCCCGTCCGTCCGTCCGCCCGTCCGTCCGTCCGCCCGTCCGTCCGTCCGCCCGTCCGTCTGTCACCAGGCTGTATCTCATGAACGCCAGTTGAAATTTCTACAGATTATGTATTCCTGTTGCTGCTATAATAACAAATACAAAAACAGAATTAAATAAATATTTAAGGGGGCTCCCATTAAAAAAAGTGATTTTTTTACTCGTTTTATAAATAATGGTGCGGAACCCTTCGTGACAGAGTCCGACTCGATCTTAGCCGGTTTTTTTTTGTCATTATAAAGTGCCTGTAGATACCAGGTCTTTTTGAAATAAATGCCTTAATATTTTTTCAATTTTCATTGAGACATGTTTTAGAGTGGGTACTCCGAATCGACAAGCGCAAGATAATGGCGGATGGATGAGAGTTGTCGAGCATTTTCAAGTTTCCTTTAGATTTATAGTTAACCCCACAAACATCCACCATATCCACAAATTATCTAATACTAGTAATAGCAAGTCTATCACGGTAATGTGTGTATCATGTTCGTACAGGCGTACGAGCAATAATGCGTGATGCGTATCTATTAGTGCTGCTATATAAATAATGCGCTATACACGATTTAAGGCTGCGTACTCAATGGCTAGGTACACTACATGTCTGTGAGTCTAAAATTAAGCAAACGAAATTTAAAAAAAAATTATAACAAAGATGTGATGTGTCGATAGGAAGAAAAGGAGTAAATGATAGCGAGATGGATGACTGGGGATAAAATAAATATAATAATAAATGTGATGCGCCTATCACAAGTAACATGGAACAAGGTCAAGAAAATAATGTTATCATTCCACCTATTCGAAAAGGACGACTTGGTTCGCCTTTAAGTGCACCCAAAGGTAGTGTTTTCTATAAGAAACTTTTAGCGGGCAGTAATGAGTTTTTATTCCTCTTTATTTCAAAAAGTGCGCCGCAAAGATGGAACATCTTAGTGTTCAGCGCCAAAGAAATCGAACGCAAATATTGTTTGAATAAAGACTGGCTGGTACGACGGCCCATAGTCGCGCCGCCCCAGCTGAATAACAATAAATTGTCATAATTGCGAAGATGTCTGAAATGAGGTTAATATAAGTTTTTAGTTGTTTTATTATTGGATACCATTTAATTTCAGTTTAGTTGTTACTCTATGTTTTATTAAATAATAATATTACAATAGAATATGAGGCGCCTGTTTTCTCATAGTGGGTGATGAAAAGCAGAGTGTATCACTCGGGGCAAAATATATTTTTGGCTCGGGCGACGTACTTTGAACCCCTCGCTACGTTCAGGATTCTACTCTAGAATCCCTCACTTCGCTCTGGATTCAAAAAAACGCCCTCGCCGTAAAAATATTATTTTGCTCCCTTATGATACAATCTACTATTGTGATTCCAAGAGGCACTGAGTCCGCGGGTCCGTCTAGTGGACTCCGGCTCATTATCTCTCATAGAGAAAAAACGTTCCAGTAGGTAGTTGTTCCGGGTCTTGCTGTTTGTGTATGTGATTGTAAATGTTCGTAAACTTACCCACGATACTACAGGAGAAATTCATAGTGTGGCAACGTTTTTAAAGAAAGAAAAAGAAGAACTGAAATAATTTTGCCCGACTTTGTTGACCAAGGACGCTATCACATAGTCATTTTGACTACGATGGTATTGAACTTATGTATGAAATAACAGCTTTTTTTATTAACTGGTCAACAGTGTGCCCTAACCCTCACAATGATAGGTATAATTATATTATCATCATCATCATCAGCCTATAATGTTCCCACAGCTGGGACACAGGCCTCCTCTCTTTGAGAGGGAGTGGGCTTTAATCCACCACGCGGGCCCAGTGCGAGTTGGTAGATGTAACATATCTTCGAATTTTTATTTCTAGGATATGCCGGTTTCCTTACGATGTTTTCTTTCACCGTTTTTGAGGGCAGCGGTGATGAAATAAATTACACAAAGTAAATTGCCTGCCTGAGTTCGAACCCACGGCTTACTGTTCGTAAGTCGGGGCTGCTACCACTGGGCTACCGCTGCTCTCCCTGAATACGATGGTATGGAACTTATGTATGAAATAACAGTTTTTTTTTTAATTCGGTCAACAGTGTGCCCTAACCCTCACAAGGATAGCTATATAGTATACTTGTAACATAATCCGACGCCGCGCCGTCGGGTTCCCAATTACCAACTGTAATGGTTCATAATTTAGCTAAACGCGTGGCCGTGATAATTGATACCGCCGGTTATGTAGCCTTTACTGCCTTTACATAACGACTGATTAGTTCATAGATGTGTCTTTAGTCTATGAAACTTGAACTGGAACGAACTCATTGGTACGTATATGCACTGAAGTGTAAAATCGTAAAGGAATCGACCAAACTAATGATCTAGACAAGACTAGTCAGTACAAAATGGGCGAGGGTCAATCAATTTTGATTACTCTATATAATTGAATGGTATTTTTTATGAGGTTCAAGGATCAGTGGTTACTGTTAAGGTCGCATAGTTTTTAGGGTTCTGTGCCTAAAGGGTCAAACGGGACCCTATTACTGAGACTTCGCTGTCCGTCCCTCCGTCTGTCACCAGGCTGTATCTCATAAACCGTGATAGTTAGCCAGTTGAAATTTCTACAGATTATGTATTTCTTTTGCCGCTATAACAACAAATACTAAAAATAGAATTAAATAAATATTTAAGGGGGGCTCCCATACTAAAAAAGGGATTTTTTGGTTCGTTTTTATAAATAATGGTACGGAACACTTCGCAGTCCGACTCGCACTTGGCCTGTTTTTTTTTTTAATATGGATGGCGTTAGGCTCTTCCTTTATTAGAATAAACTGTACGAATCTCTAAATAAGGGACAGGTACCAGATGCCCCAAAAGTTTTTGACAGAAATGCATCATCATCTCAGTTTCCAGTCTTACCAAATGCCGCTGATTACCAGTACTTTAAGTGGGGGCAACAAAAAATGTATGAACGTGAAAGTTTCGCAAAAGGTGAACGGACTTGTACTATTTTGCAAAACCTTTGAGATCACAATTACTAACACAAAATGAATAGCATAATACTCTCTAATACCGGTCACATTTCCCTTTTTAAATGAAAAACGTTTTGGAAGTAAATCTTCTTAAAGAAAATCTTCGTGAAGTAACAAAAATGATCGTTGGCTGTCCTTGTGTGTTATCAATTCGGAACTAATGGTCCAATTTGGATTCAGGAGGGACTGTGCCGATAATAAAATTCATCATGAAAAGCTTCCAGGGCAAAAATTAATATTCCAATGATGTAACGGGCAGTGTTTGTTGTGGTACAAGGCAAGAGGGAAAGCGGTCTGCTGGAACAGTACGAAATCTGTGACGATTTTCGGTAGGGATATTTTATTTTATTCGTCTGTACATATCATCACGCCTGTAATTCCCAAAGGGTTACGCATAATATGTACCTAACATTTCGACAGTTATGTTTAAGTCCCTTGTATAGGGGCGAGCCTATTGCCATCCACCAGGCACAAATCCAGAATCCATGACAGCTCCAGAAACTCCTGACAGAAAAACCCAATAACACTGTACCTGACCTGGGAATCGAATCGATCTCAATGCTCAGCAGTTGTGCCTGCGACCACTCTGTCTTGGTTTAAAACTGTAATGCCAAGTACCTGTAATGAATAACAGCATCGGTTTGAAAGGTATGAATGCTGTGTAAATTACAACGTTTAAATAGCGCTCGTGCTATTCAACATTGGTACACAGTACTACGGTTTTTTTTTTTTTTTTTTTAATGAAATAGTTTACTAACGATCGCATGGTTTAATAAATCGCGGTCGCTTATGACTTACGTCGGCGACCTCGACCGGCAGCGATGAATTACTGCAAATTAAAATTGTTTAATGAATCAACTTTATTGCTTCAAAAGATTTGTTTTTGGTTAATTAAGACGTGTACTTTCTGTTTCCATACAGATTTGGGTATTTAATGAAAAAATGTAGTAATTATTTTGTTTGTTTACTGTGCAATATTGGATAAGGATGGTACGCGTTCAGGGACAATTGGGGTTCAATTGTTAAACTAAATGATTTTAAAAGAGTAACCATGGATTTTCTTGCCGGTTCTTCTCCATAGGAAACGACTAACCCGAACCGAGCACCTTTTTGTCGACGTTTTACAAGTGCCCATGTAGGCCTATGTGAAATAAAAATATTTCACATAGGCCTACTTTACTTACTTTGATTTGATTTGATTTGGGCCTTAATTTCTCCTGGTTCAAAGTTCTGATAAAGTCCTGTTGTGGTTTTCTGTAAGGTATAAAATTTATCAGTACCAGCCCGGTGTTCTTAAAATACTCAAAGCCGTTGTTCCTGTGCCTGATCTCTTTCCCCATTGAATTATAACAGTTTGAGAATTGATAGACACTTAATACACTTGATTCTTTGCTCTTGACGCTTTTCTTCCTTTATAAATGTAATATAAAATATAATATAATAATAATAATTATTCAAAAATAATAATACAGTTAAATCTTAGAAATAATGAAGGTATAACAAAGTCAAATCTCAGCGGACACTAGCCACCATGACCAAAAAGGTCATTTGGACTATGATAACTAGATAGCCGACAGTTAACATCGACATTATGGATTATTCTGCTATAAAAAATGCAATTTTCCGACTATTAGTCACTAATCCTAGTAAAATCCGTTCACAGTGCGTTTAGCGAAGCCAGACAAACAAATCTAAAACCGCTTCAAACCAAAAGATATCCACGAAAAATTCCCCATAATAACCTCACAAAGAAAACAAACACTATTACATAAATCGGTGGTTACCGAAACTCTTGGGTAGTTATTCAGATTCGACGGTAGATTATGTTCGGGACAGCGTTACTTATCGTCAAATTATACCGTTCGTAATGTATGTCCGAGCCAAGCGATATATGGCTACTGTATGTAAATGTACTGGTGAGGACGACGGTGTTTCGGGGATGGGGATACTTTGGGTAATGGTGGCTTTCGTAGGAGAGTGAAGGCAAGCAAAGAGGTCCTTAGTAATGGGTCATTTTGGAGGGGAGGCGGTGATGGGAGCTTCACTAGTTGGGTCTAATGTTTTGGTTCATTGTGCTCTGTTTTACTTACGATGGGAAACATTGCTGAAGGAAAAATGAGTAACTTTACTGGCATTCGCTTGGCTTCGGAAAATTCATAAAAAATGGTAAATAATAGATAGACAATTTTTATTTTTGCTTCTTGACGCCAAATCATTTACTCAATATTTAATAACCCAGAAAACTCCTAAAGCATGAATATGCGAACTTACATAGAATCAGAAGAAGAGAAATCGTTTCTTATAATTCTTTGCATAAGGACAGACCAATAAAAAAATGCTCTGTCCATGTTTACAAAAAAAAAACTATTTTGGTAGAGTAAAAATACACTGAGCATTAACTCGTTTGATATGAAAGCTTAAATCAGAAAATAATTTAAAATTTTAAAATTCTAGAGCATTTCTCCGCGACTGTACCGAACTCCAGGATAATGGGCGAAGAAATAAAAATGTAGAGAACGCTAGGTGCTAACACAGTGGTTAAATCATGCGCAGTCACAATTTATTTAAGCACGTTACTTCGCACTTGCACCGACGACTTCGCATATAAGCCGGTCAACCTGGATAATGTATGTGGCATGCATCTTCCGCGGTTCCCCTAGCAGGCAAGCTTCCAAAATGTATTACAAGTGTATTTGGCTGGAGTACGTAATGAGAAATAGATCAGTCGTCCATATCTGGTGGCTACTGGCTGTATTGGTTTTCTGCTTGTCCGACTGTGAATAAAATCTGTTTACGTTATGACAATTCTAGATCAAAAATTATTTCTTAGGTTATGAATGGAAAATCATATCATAAAATAATGAAATGCAAAATCATATGAGGAGCTCGTGGCTAAACAATAACAGCCGCACGTCACGGGTCGATCTTTAAGGTGAAGCCGTGCTTGCCGAGGTTGTTCAGTGGAGGAAACTCGGTATGTAATCATGGTCACCCATCATGATTACATACCGAGTTTCCTCTGTACCTCGGAAAGCACGTTAAGCCGTTGGTCCCGGCTGTCATTTTCAGATCTTTGACAGTCCTTATAAGTTGTCAGAAGCCAAAATTCTGACATCCAGTCTTACCAAGGGGTATCAAATACCAGTTACTGGGTTGTGGAGGTTAGATAGGCAGTCGTTTCATGGAAAATACTGGTACTTAGCTGCATCCGTTTAGACTGGAAGCCACCCCAAGATAATTTGGGAAAAGGCTAGGCTGGTGATGATGATGAATGCAAAATCATATATATTTGTACAAACAAACCATGGTGAAGGAGCAGAATATGTCATATGTCTATCTGACCAGTCCAAAACCCAGTTTCTGAGTAAAACGTAAACCTCTTGGGTACGACTGAATTATGAATCATTACAAAGATGCATTATTTATTTTCGTTTGCACTAACAAAAATGACTTCTTTAATGGTTAAAAATATTGTTAAGTGTACTAAAGGTAAAGCTCTGCCTAGCCCTAATGCCTTTTATAATAAATTAATTTAAGTACACCGATGTAAATAATAATCAAAGCACAAGAACATTATTTGCTAATATGAAAATGGGTATTTACACGGAATGTTGAATATTATAAAATCTGTTTAATTCCCAACACATATCCCATGTCAGATTACCCAAAACAAACAGCCAAATAACAGAATATATTTAATAAAATCCCAAATGAAACAATTATACGTACAAATTGGTTAATTTACTTTCTGAATACGTCACCGGTTTTATAAAGCAACGCTGCCAAATAATATAGGCCTGTAATGCCCTATTAGTTCGACCAGAACACGTTTAATTTTATTTTTGTCGCATTATATCGGATAATTATGATATGTGCCGCAAATTGGGGATAAGGGTGGGGGCTGAGTGGCGAATATTTTGATTTTGATTTGGTCGGTATTATTATCAAAGTGAAACTTTTATTACATCGTCCCAAACTTTTTCGTCTGTGTGTTGCATGTCGCGTGACGCTCGGCCGCGGAGTAGGGATAAAGTGAAAGGCGCTCTGACGCTTTTCACTTTATCCCTACTCCGCGTTTTATACGTTTACAACCTTAATGGAATATTTTTCCAAAAAATTTTAGTTATGTCTTTAGTGTGAAAAAAAGTTTCACTTTTACCGTGGTTTCATAAAACCACACAGTCCTTTTTTTTCTGGTTATTTACATTTTTGTAGTCAAATTGTGTTGTGGTCAATCTAGAGAGTGTCCAGTTGACCATTGTGTCATATAAAAGTTGTAAAAGCACAGCTAACGAATCCGAAAGGCCCTTGTCGTCCCCGTACTTGCGATATTTTTTTTGTTCTAGACCATATCTTCTAGTTCTGGAGATATTGGGGGTTAGTCTTTTTAAATGCATGATTTTGATGTTATGTTATATATACTGCTGATCGCGACTTCGTTCGCGTGGGAATTAACCACCCTTATCACCTAGGAGTATAAAAAATATCCTATGACCTTTGCTCAGACCTACCAAATGTACACAAAATAAAACTGTGAAGCCGTTTCGGAGGTTAGGGGTATGAGGAACAGGGTGTAAAGTTCTTCATACCCTTTAGAAAAGGGAGGATCCTCCGGCCAGACAAGTGTTGTGTCCGGTGGGCAACTGCCCGATAGTTGTTATCGGGTTTCTCTATATATACTGAAGTCGATGTAAACTTTGCTTGCGACTTGTAGGAAATTGATGTTAGTTCCTCCGTCGTGTCATAGATGGCGCTGTAGTACTTTTTGTAGTATGTTGCTTTTTTTTGTGGTCGCTACAATTCGATAACAAACATTGTGTCTCGAGATTTTTATATATACAGGGTGTAACGGAAAGGGTATATACATCCTTAAGGGTGTGCTACAGACCATCAAACTGAACATGTTTCTCAACATAAATATTTTTTTGCAGCAAAAAAAAAATTCAGCTTCCTATACATTTGAGTCGAATAGGTATTGAAATTTTCTATGGGGCAGCAGATATTTTTTTTGCTGAATAACATGTTTTATGATGAGAAACATGTTCAGTTTGATGGTCTGTAGCACACCCTTAAGGATGTATATACCCTTTCCGTTACACCCTGTATATTAGATAACATTACTTTAAATATCTTCACGACCCTCGTACGTATTTAATGCATCGACCAGCAATGTTTTGAGTACGTTACATTGAGTCCTACCACAAAACGTGAATTCCCAGAAAATAAACTCGTTTCCCAGCAATATTTTTTTATAGAGTTACTTAGTGTGATGTACAGCACGCTTGGTTGACGACTTCGTCAAGGGTCCATTTACATCTTGTATGTTATTTGAAGAAGAGTATTATAGTTATTCTTTTCTGCCTAAAGATGCGGTCAAGCCGAACTGCGGACACCCGGACTTTGAGATGTACTGAAATACAATGTCATAGTCTGGTCCCGGTTTGACCACTTCAAATGATTAAAAAATCTTCAATAATTTCATCATTTAATCTAAGATTCATGTTGTGTTGTATCAATATTAACCCGTCAGAAGGCGCGCCTCAGTTAGTTACACGGAGAGGCGCGCGCGAGCAAATTACTCACACTACTTTAAATGCTTATATTTCTACTTTTATATGTATTTATTGGCTTATAATGGAATTATATAAATAAGACAAGGTTTAAAAAGTAAGAAAATGAATATTTTAATTAAAACTACGAAACATAAATGCAACTTCAAAAGCAAATTTGTGCTTGACGTCGATCGGACGGTTTACAAGATGTTCTGGGTAATAACAAAAAATATTATTATTCAAATATTACTGCAGTGTTTACATAATAATTAACCAATATAAAATAAATAAATAAAATAATATATTCTAGAAAATACAATAATGCTTTTTTTATAGGATGGGCGCGTGTTGAGCAAATTGCCGCACGATGCTACGCGGCCTCCACAAACACTTCGCTGCGCGGTCGCAACCGAACTGACCGGTATGAGAGTTGCGTCAGTAGGGAGGGGATGAATAGTTAGGAAGCTACCTAGGCGCTTGAGACGACAACAAATACTAAAAAATAAAATAAATATTTAAGGGGGCACCCATACAAAAAGTGATTTTTTTGCTCGTTTTTTAAAAATAATGGTACGGAACCCTTCGTGCGCAAGTCCGACTAGCAAGTGGTCGGTTTTTTTCCTCATAATCTAAAGCCAGGATACAGAAAAACTTGTCTGTATACTATAATTTAAGGAAATAACGTTTATTACTCAAAAAAACTACTATAATTACTCATCACAAACTAAACTCCGTACAGTGTTCAAAGGAAGACAAACAATATCACCTACGTATACAATAACGAGATAGTCTAAGAGCTAGCTCAGTACGTGTAGTCACGGAGCCGGACATTGGTACAATTATATAATTCAGTTATACGCTACACACTGCGCTCGTCTCAGCTATGACCAGAAGAAGGGTTGAGTCTCAGTGACAGCGAGAAATAATCAAAGGATAAAAAGTAACTTTTAAAGTCGGTTACAGGCCCGAACATCTAACGACCAGTCTTTCGAAGGTGCGGGAAGGTCTGGTAGTCGTTGCATGTAAAATTCTAGTATTCAGCAGAATCACGTTAGAGTGAAAGCCGATTTCAAGATAGGTACAAGGGAAACGGCATGGAAAATAAATCACGTTTATCACTATTGCTTTTACTATCAATCACTACATCAGCACTAAACTTCGCGTAGACAGATAACCGAATGAACTACAATACTAATACTATAACAATATTATATTAGATGGCACCCTAAGACGAATCATAAAATACTGGTATTCAGTTCAATCTGATTAGACTGGGAGCCGACCCCAATATACTTGAGAAGTGGCCAGGCAAATGACTATCATCATCATCAAGATCCCTAAATATTTTCGTAAACATATTTTTTGTCGTCATTCTGATTTGCTAATATCCGACCCCAGTTTTACGCATGTCAGTCCGCCCCGCTTCTCGCCACCACTGAAACCCCACCCTTAGGCATTTGCAATGCTTGTTAATGTTAATAGGGAATCTGAATTCACCGTGCGATCGCTTTCCAGCTTACTGAATATCCATTTCGAGCGCATTACTGTATTTAATGCATCTGTAATAATATAAGGTAATGTCTTAACTCGATAATAGGTTGTGTACGTTGACAAGACTACTCATGTCGTGTTAGCAAGTCAAGTGTGTGATTGGCTTTGTTCTTGACTGAGAAATACATCATCATATCATTGCGGTCCCTTGTTATTTGGTGCCGACACAACACGTTTTTTTTTTATTCGTTCTCCCCTGTCAATCATCACACTATTTACTCCTTTTTTAGGGTTACGTACCCAAAGGGTCAACGGGACCCTATTACTGAGACTTCGCTGTCCGTCCGTCCATCCGTCCGTCCGTCTGTCACCAGGCTGTATCTCATGAACCGTGGTAGTTAGCCAGTTGAAATTTCTACAGATTATGTATTTCTCTTGATGCTATAACAACAAATACTAAAAACATACAAAAAAGTGATTTTTTTGCTCGTTTTTATAAATAATGGTACGGAACCCTTCGTGCGCGAGTCCGACTCGCACTGGGCCGGCTTTTCCTTCATATCATGCCTCACACAATTCTTCCATCTATTCTTTGGTCTTGTTTCATCCCTCCTCATCACATGTCCAAACCAAAACAGACGACTCCCTTTCATCTTTTCTATAGCAGGCGGTAGTTTCAAGCTTTATCTTTTATGCTCATTTACTTTATCTATTTTATTCACTCCACACATCCATCTCAACATTCTAATCTCTGCTGCATGCAATCTTTTTTCATCCGTCTTCTTTATTGTCCAACATTCCTATCCATACAGATACATACATAGCAAGATTACCAAGGCAACGCAGATATATCTCTTCAAAAATCTTTCACTAGAAGTGAAACGTCTGAGCAGAAAAGAAATTATAATTGAAAAATATTAGTGAACAGATCTAACGATGTTGGATGGAAAGCTTTCATATGTTTACCTAATATGATCGAAAAATTAAAAGAAAGGTGCATTACTATGAAAGTCCATTCCTGTGTTATTGTGTCAACGCCGTCTGAACGTGAACGGCAGTTTAGTTGTTTGGACTTCTAATTAAACACTGCAATGAATGCCATTAAGCATCATTTTTAGTTCTACATTTTTATTAGTTCTACATTCATGGCCACTACATGCTGGCCGCGCTCGCGGGAAGGCTTTATTGCTCCATCATCTCCACTCCACTGTTGTAAGCGACATGTGGCAGGCTGATGCGACTGACAGACCTGGTTTTTATTTTTATTTTTTATATATGAATTGTTAATGTTAATTGAGTTATTTTTATTTTAGTTTTTGTGGTTGACTTATTATTATAATGTAATTGAATTAAGTAAATGAAATTGTTTTTAAATGTTGTGTATGTAATGTGACTGTGTAAATGTATTATTTCTATTATGAGTCAGTGATACTTGAATTAAATGATTTTATTATTCAACTAAGAGTAGCAAACAACGGACACCACATACGTTGTGGCGATTTTAAACTTTTACGAAACGTCTTATGCTCAGTAAAAAAATTCTGCTATTTTTAATATTCGCGCACTTTCCACTACAACTTACTTTTTTAACCCAAAACAAGCTTATGACACTTATCTGATTAAAACAAGAAATCGTAAGAAACGAATTTCCCTCAAAAAACTTCAAAAACAGTTTCCATGATGGTTACATAAGTTCCACATAACACCATATAAAAGACTAACCGCTAACTTCACATTTACATAAGTTGGAGTACATAAGGCAGCAGGCTGGGCCATGCTGGGCCAATATCAGAGTATCTCAGGACGAACTAACGACACAACTTCGCCACAGCGGGTTAACAAAGAAAAGTTTCGGGCGAAACGAAACTGTCAACTACAGGTATCGGAGGAGTTTCTTGATGCTGGCACACAAGTTGGGGATACCGATGATGTAAATAAATAAGACCTTTTTATAAAAAAAAAACATCAAGATTGCAGCAAAAACCTAACGGAAATGCAGTACTGAAACGACCATTGTCTTATTGCAGTCTACAAGCTGCCACACTTTCCTAGCTGTCAAAAAAAAAAAAATACTTGACTTATTGGAAAGAGTACGGGCAGCACGTCAAGCTACAACAATCTGAAAGTATATCTTGTTTGTGTTTCTTCGCAAGTGGTGTAAAAGTCTGGGTGTTTTTTGACAAATTTCCTTAATAGATTTTCAACCTTATTGTTAAAGAATACCGTTCAAGGTTGATTGGGAAAATTTGACAGTTTCGGGTAGCTTGACCTGCTGGCGTCTGTAGTTACATAAGATACTTGAGATGCCGATGTCTAGGGCAAGTAAGGTATGGTAAGTCGTTGGTACATTAAAGATAGATACACTTTCGACAGCTCTGTCTACAATGTCACATGCGAATTACGCATCTATCCGACGTCGGTGTCCTGCCTTTTCGCAGAAAATTGGAATAATATGGAAAGGGCTATGCTCGGGGTTTCTCTGAAAGATCGAGTTCGTAATGAGGTGATCCGACAGAGAACCAAGGTTATCGTCATAGCACGCTGAAGTGGCAATGACCCGGCCATATAACCCGAAGAACCGATAACCGTTGGGGTAGACGAGTTCTTGAGTGGTGACCACGGATCGGTAAACGTAGCGTACGACATCCTCAGACTCGGTGGAGCGATGATCTTTGCAAGGCGGCTGGCATGGGAGTGGCCGAGGATCGTGCTCAGTGGCGTGTCATGGGAGAGGCCTATGTCCAGCAGCGGACGTGTACAGGCTGATGAGGATGATGATGAAAGTTACCAGTGTGATCAACATAACCACATTCAAAAACAATCGTCGGGCAGTACCCCACCAGACACATCATCCGTATGATTGGAGGGTCTTCCCTTTCCCGTTAATGTACATTAATGAACTATCATTTACCTATTCTTTAGCCTTTTCTCAACTACATTGGGACCTGCTTCCAGTCTAACCGCCTTTAAATTTCAGTATTTTACATGGAGCGGCTGCCCATCTGACCCATGTTCCTAGATATGATACTCGGTCAAAAAATCCTCTATTCGTGTTCCCGACAACACGAAAAGACGTCTGCACGATAGTTCAGAGTCTGCCACGATTTGTTTAGACTTTTTCCGAGGTGCAAGCCTGAAGTAAATTGTTTTCAAACTAATATAAATTCGTCTCCAATACCCCGTGTTTATCGGAGGAAATTATTTACTTTATTTATTTCTTGAAGGTGTAGCGAGCTTTTTAGTTCAGAAAAGATGGTTGTTTGTTTAGTGAAATGTCTACTGAATGTTTTTTGTTTAGTTACGTTGTTTTCAGGAGGATTTCTCATTTGTTTTGGTGATTTTTCATTAACGAATTAAAATACCTCTCTATAAACTAAGTATATATTCCAATGTGTTTTAAGAGCTGTAAAACAATTTCGGTGTAGATATAATAAAGAAGTATGCTCTATCTATCAATTCAGTTAGGAAAAAAACATCCGATTTGGTGTCGTTCATTTGATCACATTCAAAACAGAAAGAAAAACTTAATAAAAATAAGTTAAGTCTACTAACAAAATACAAGAAATCATATAAAAAGAAAAAGCCAGCACTTGTTGAAACAGTCTAAATAATTTACCCGACCGCTCCCCATAAAAGAAAGGTGCATTTTTTGTCCCGCACCAAAATGTTTCCCGTATTTTCTATTCAGATTCGAAAAGAGCATCTATGCGGGACAGTGCTGGTGTATTTTTTAATCTTTTTTCCACACTTACGCTAGATTTGGAGCAGCGTGTAGCGTTACTAGGGCAACTCACTTGTTGAAAAACTAGTGAGGAATGTGAGTGAGTTGATTAAAATGATGCAACGGGTTTAAGGTAAAAATTTAATAGCTTAACGATACTTAATTTTGAGAACTTTGTGATTAAATGAATATTTTGTCATTTATGATCATGCTGTTTAGTCAACAACTTTTATTTGACATGAGTATTGCCTGTTTTTACAAATTCTAGACGACACCCAAATTAATGCTTTAAAAAGGAATTGTTGGATTTTTAACGCACGGCGCAAACAGTGTAATCACATTTAGGAGTGCATATAATAATGAAAACAGAAATTTACTGCACGTCTACTGTAGGAAGATGTTGCTAGTTAGTTTTCAACCAGATCATTTTATCACCTCAAACATTCTATTTAGGCATTAAAATGCTTGACGCTTACGCGTGATAATGAAAACAGGTATTATTATACCGTCCCCAAATACAACAATCAGGTACCTATAGTTTACAATTAACTATAGTTAACTAATCGACTATCTTGCTAAGTCAATTATCAGGATTAGATCAAGATTAACTTGGTATTAGATTTACAAATTTGCACAGCCGGTCAAATTGAATTACGGACTCTCGCTCAATTTGCGTAAAGGTTGAATAATCACCGCTTACGGGTCGGTGATTTCATTGCGTTATTATTAATTGTTGCAATGACTTGGTGATTGAAAGCGATGACCTGATGATCGGTGATAAGGTCTTTGATATAGTAGGAGTATTATGGAATATTTTCTTCCATTTGATTCTTAGGTCGTAGTAAAGAGCTCGTAGCTAAATAAAAAACCGGCCGCGGTTGCGAGTTTGAAAATATGCGGCTTAAATTGCTGTTTCTTTTGTACTATAGACCTGAGTATTTGATATAAATTTCGATTTGATACCTCTACGCGTTCATGAGAAAAAGGGTAGTAAGTTTAAAATTATTAAAAATATTTTTATTAAATGATGTAACTAAAAGGTTTCCGCAATTTTTCCTATATCTGTATAAGACGTTGCTTCGTACCCTATTTCAAGATTCTGAGTTCACGGGAAGTACCCTGTAGGTTTTGATTCCCTTGCGAGTGTCGAAAATTTGCAGCATAAACGGCTGGATCTTGACAGACAAACAGACGGACGAACAACAATGTGATCCTATAAGGGTTCCGTTTTTTACTTTCGAGGTACGGAACCCGAGGGCAGTCCGTAGGTGGGTGACCATTTATAACATACCAGGTTCCTTCAGTGCCTCGGAAAGCCCATGTATACGTAAGTCCTTGGTGTCATTTGTAGAACTTTGGCAGTTTTTATGAGTAATTAGAAGACAACCAGTCTACTAACTAAGGGTGTAGGTATTAACTAGGTTGTGGAGGTCAGATAGGCAGTCACACCATGTAAAATACTAGTATCCAGCTGCATTTGGTTAGACTGGAGGTCGACCCCAACATAGCTGGGAAAAGTCTTGGCAGATGATGATGAATGACAAGTCGATTGAAAATAACGAACTGATCATGGATGATAAAGACTTCCATCAGGAATTTGTCAGTAAAAGACCTCTCCCCTCCCCCCGGGGTGGAGGAAAACCATTGAGGATTTCCACATCGTCGAAAAATAAAAAAAAATCTCATAATAAAATCTCCCAGTCAAATAGAAACCGCAATGTTCTAGGACCAAAAATTCGAAGACGTCCACCAAGCCGCACGGGACCCACGTGATGGATTCTTGCCTACTCTCTTTCTCACTGGGAGTATGCCTCTGTCGCAGCATGAGGAACGTGCATAAAAAAACAGTGGGCTTATTATTCTATGCTAAATACTAAGCCAAATCAAATCAAATCAAATTTATTCGTAAATGTAGGTTTCATTACAATAAGATGTTATACAGAAATGGTTAGTTCGCTACATTTTACCCGAGAGCATACAAATCATAATAGAGTTAGGTATGTCAAAACAAAACAATAGACACAAAATTTTAAATTAAATAACACAATTACAAATTATTAATACACATTTCTTTACGTACTAACACACACAATTATTAAAGTAAAAATAGATAAATAAATAAAGGATGGCAATATCATCATCATCATCATTATCTTGCCCTTTTTCCAAATCATTTGGGGTCGGCGCAGCATGTCTTCTTCTTCCATACTTCTCTATTACTCGTGATCTCATCAAACATCTCCTTTCTTGCCATATCATCTTTCCCACAGTTCATTCATCGTTCTTTTGGTCTTCCTCTAGTCTTTTACCTATCCACATCATCTGCCTAGCCTTTTCCCAAACTTTGTTGGGGTCGGCTTCCAGTCTAACCGGATGCAGCTGAGTATCAGTATTTTACATGAAGCGACTGCCTATCTGATCTCCACAACCCCGTAACTGGGTACCTAATACGAAGCGCCATGAAAGCACATGAAGCGACTTTCGGCTTCTGACTACTCGTAACGACTGTCAATGATCTACAAAATAAATGAAAGCCGGGACCAAGGGCTTAACGTGCTTTCCGAGGCACGGAGGAAACTCGGTATAAGTATGATTACCCATCCACGAACTGACCTCGGCAAGCATGGCTTTACCTTGAAAATCGACTCGTGCGAATGCTATTATTTAGCCACAAGCTCCTTAAACCATCCACATTCATACTTAAAACTTTCACATGTTCATACCACAACCGCCACCACGACATTACCACACAACTTTTCAGCCACTGGTGCCGCTTTCAGACTTCCTCTAATGTAGTCATAGCAATATACCTATTGGTATACATTATTCTACTCTCCTACAATCTCACAAACAATATTGTTTTCCAATCCGAATAAAATCCACTACTTTAACTATATAACAGTACAAAAAATAACAATAGGTACAAAAATCCTATCATTTACAAGTTTGAAATTTCATCGGGAATAAAATCCAATAAAATGTTGGTTCGGTATTTTTTCCGCCAATAGTAATGGACGCGCTCTGCCCACTGTCTCGTCGTATTTTATTTATCCTTCAATCATTGATTCCCTTTGTACTGTTCCGAGTTTTCAATGGACTTGGCTTTTTACGGTCAGTGTTTTAATGTTGCTGGGAAATACGAGTACTCCTGGTGAAAATCAAATTGAAATTATAAATATGAATGCATTAAACACACGCCTTTTTCCCACGAGGGTAAGCAGAAACTGTGGAGCAGAGGAGCTAGTGGCTAAATAATAACAGCCGCACGGTTCGATCTTTAAGGTCAAGCCGTGCTTGCCGTGTTTGGTCCGTGGATGGGTGACCATAATTACATACCGAGTTTCCTCCGTGCCTCGGAAAGCACGTTGAGCCGTTGGTCTTGGCTGTCATTTGTAGATCTTTGACAGTCGTTACGAGTAGTCAGAAGCCTAAAGTCTGTAATAATTAAAAACCATAGGAAAATGAAAAAAAAATTGTTATACCTCGCCTAGTGAATACAAAATTATTTTTTCACTTCAGCGACAACATAACCTACAACCCACTTAAAACAGCATTTATTAAAAATAAAAACAAATCAAAACTTCTTCACCACACGATGCGACGCCCCGGAACCTCGTCTGAACTTTCTTCCGCCCCTTCCCTTCACTAATCCCTAACCCCCGATCTAATTTTCCAAATTTTTCTCAGCTGCACCAATGTACACAGTATAGAGTATACAGCGTAGTCGTAGAGTACACAGAGAGTACACAGAGAGTATACAGAGTCCGGTCCGTAGCCGCTAAGTAGCATGGCACTCAGCGCTCGCTACACGATCTACCGCTAAGCTTATTTCGCCCGCTTTGGTTTTATAAAACTGGGTAAATTCCAACACAAAATACTTCGATGGTGGATATCGTGTGCGTGCATGGATGCGGTATGTTTCATTTTTGTAGTAATTCTCTGGAAAGACTGTGCCGTTCTTGAAAGCACACAGAGAGCGGGCGCAGTTCGGGCGCGGGACGGGGTGTCAGAAATCTGTATTTCGTGTTATATATAGACGACATCACACAAAGAGCATGCGCGGGTCGTGCGCTGGTCGGTCAAGGGTCGGGCGTGAGACGGGTGAAGCGCGGTTGACGCGCGGCTCCCACTCTGTTTGTGGTAGCGGGTGACATGCGCGCGCACCCGCGCAGAACCCGCGCCCGTCCCGCCCACGACCCGCGCTCGACCCGCACCCGCTTTCTTTGTGTGATGCGCTTAAAGGTTGCTATTAGCAAAGGAATACCAACGAATAAAGGATTGTGAAGGATGACATTGCTGGAAAGGAGATGACTGAAGACTCTGAAGATTTGGCAAGTAATAGATAAGTATGGAAGAAGAAGATACGCTGCGCCGACACCAATGATGATCGAATGATGATGATGACGGGGATTATCGTTTTCCACTATGACATGAGAAATGATTTGATCCATCATACCAGCTTTGTAAGATAAGTTGCGTTGGTAACATCATAACTATGAGTACAGACGGTGAATGGTAAAATCGGTAAAATAAACTAAAACTAAACTGAAATCGCTAACACAGAGAAATCATTCATTCTTTACTTGAAAAGACGCCTTCATTCTGTACGAGAATAATTCGGGCGTCTAAACTACGGGCTTAGTCGCCCAATTTACCCAACTGTGGGTCGGCCTCCAGTTTAACTGGATTCAGCTAAATACCAGTAGTTTTAGAGCTACTGTCCAACTTCCATATCCCAGTTAGTACTGGTTAATACGAAACCCCTTAGCAAGACTGGCTGTCAAATAATAGTTCTGCAGATCCATAATGAAAACTGATCAACTGCCACATCCACAAACACCATTAATTTCCTTCCAAGCTCTTACACCACCTCCCCTAGGGTCCGCTGGCTGAATGAAATTTCAGTAATTTGGTAAAGCGAATGCTAGGTACGGGTCCCGGGCGGGATTTTCTTACAATCCGCGCTTTGTTTTCAAGTCTATTTGAAGCGGAACGCCCAAAATTAGCTGACCTACCCCTCCCCGCACACATTATTACTTAGCCGACGAAAGAAATGAAAACCAACAGACCACCGGAGATCATTCGAATTGGTCATAACATTTTCAAATTATGCGGTTGACTTGTAACTTACCGTTTCAACATTAGAGGTGACAATTGCTTGGTAAATAAAGTTAGTAAGTTTGCTAAGCTTTGAATATTATCTGTTTGCGCAGATTAAGAATGTTGCCATTTCGATGCTCGTTTCCCCGTCGTTATGATTTTGAGTTGCTGCGATACAAATATTTGCATAATTTTCTTATTTCATCAGAGATTTAGAGTACTTAAGGATTTTGTCATTTAAATTTTTCTAGGTCATCTGGGAAATCTGTGGGATTCTTAAGTTTTATGTTTGTTTAATATTTTTCTTCTTTGATTGAATGACGCTGAATATTTATTGTGCCTAAATAAATATTTGAAAGTACAACACAAACTTGACTTATCGTTTAGGGAAAACATCGACATTTTTATTTTATTCTACAATGTGAACTTACGTAAAGGAGACGGGCGAGACTACATGTATTTTGGGACCCACTCTTAGAGGTAGCATTCATCATAACAACTTATACGTAGTTGTAAAACGACTAAAGACTATCAGAAAAGTAAATGGAAAGTAAGACGGAAAAGTTGGGAGAAAAGAGATATACGTCTATTCACAAGATAACCTAAAAATCTTACGATTAAGGTTTTTAACAGTGGAATGACTCCGTAATTAAGATGAATCAAAATATAATAATATTTAAGACGACTCATAAAAGAAAATTCGAATAAACTACTGTATTTCCCTCGCAGTTTTAGTTCTGACTTTACGTGTTTTGCTTCTCGTCATAAGCCAAAACCAGAATTTTTACTTCACTGCCTGTACCTAATTGATGAATCATAAAACTGCTAGACTGCAGCTAGAGACTAAACTGATTACCCACCCTGTAATTAGTTCAATCACTATAAAAACTATGTTGTTACGATTTTGATCCATAAGCGAATTATAGTCAAGTAAAACGATTCTTATTACGCTGAGAGTAGATAATATTGTTTTACATAAATTAAAACAGCCAGAGCTGACTAGCTATGTACAGCTATTGAAAAGCAGGGTTTGTTGAATAAAAAAACGATGAGTAATAAATCTTATTTTTTGGTATTTTTACATAGTTTTTATTTTATGCAACACAGACGTTACGATGGCCAAGTTGCTGTCGGGTTTCATTTTCAGGGTCGCAGCTTATCAGCCCCCAAAATGAGTGACAAAGGTAGTTGTCTCCTGTTATCTGGAATTAATTAATTATGTTAAAATAAATAAATTCCTTTAGTGTAATAAACATAAAGAGTTCCATGTATAAGTAACAAAAGTGCCTGACTCGCAGAGTGTATCCAGGTCCCAACGAAAAGAAAAACAGAAATGTAGTTTGATATAAAAGATAATATGACCTCTGATACCTGTGGAGCGGTATACAAATATTTCAAGACAAAATGCAACAGCCACCCATCTTCCATTTTGATGACTGAAACATCTGAGTAAAATACACTACTTCTACACTACCTCGGCTAGTCTTTTACTGTATACTGTTTTCGTCCGATAAAGTATTGGGCAACAGTAAGAATGAGCCTAATATAAGATTACAACAGTATGTATTTATGCATATAAAAGCTAAACGAATCTTAGTTTGTTGTTCAGATAGATATCCTAAATATGTTCTTTACTAATGATATAAATACATGTTCTTTACTTACGAACTTACGAATATACTTACATCACGTGGATACACCCATCTCTGAACTTTTTCAAAGCTCTGAGCACCTTCATCAGAGAGACGACGCCTCCGTAAGAGCGCAAGTCGTAAGAGAAGAAGAAATTAACGCAACGCATGTTTGTGGTTAAAATCAAAGTCCAAATCAAAAGCAACTAATTGTCCAATGTCCAGAGAAGAATGCGGTAGTCTAAGACAGGGTGCATTATCTACATTTCAAGATGTAAAGGCCAAGTCGTCGAGAATCTACAAAATCGCAATGATAAACATAAAATCCCAGACAAAAATACAAACATAACGATGGACTAGATCATCACAGATCTGACAGTGACAGTAGTGACGGGACTCAATGGATCATCATTGATAACGTTCCTTTATTAGAAATACTATAAAATCGCCACAGTACCATTTTTATTAGATGCTTTCGCATTGTTAATTGGCGTTTTAATATCAGGTTTGCATGTTATTTTTTATGAATTTTTGACATAATTGAATGTATAAAAACTAAGAGAAAGATCCATTTGTGGTAATAAACCCATGAACAAAAACACATGTCATTGGATTGGAACGTAATCGGAAAAATGTTGCGTTTTGTAAGTGCACGATTACTTAATTTTAGTAAATTGAAAATTATTTATAACTTTTGATTCCCGATTCCTAAAAAATCAATATTTAATAAATAAATATCTCATAAAATTGTAGTTATAAATATTTTATATTTACACTGGAACGGAGTTTAGTTAATTTTCAGATTCTTTGGGTCCATTTTCGCCAGCCTTCTTTACAAAGATTTTCTTGCCTATTCTTCTCCATAGGAAACGTCTAACCGAAACCGTACCTTTTGTCAATATCTTGTAGTGAAATAAAATATGTTGATTTTAATTTTGAAAGACATGATGAAGACATTGTGGACCTTGTCGGGTACAAGAAAGTAGGAGAAAGGATAACTTGACAATTTTGTATTCATAATTTAGTATTATTTCGAATTTATCATTTTGTCCTTCACCATTAGCTCATTTTGATTGAATTACCGGGCCTTTTAACTGACGGTATTCACCAGCTCGAATCCGAAATGAAATGCAACTCCCAACAACCATTAAATCAATACCCATCGCGTTTCACCAATGCTACTTTAGATAAGTAAATACAAGGTCCTATAAAGTCCTTGAACTACAGCTGGCAACCTAGAAATACTTTGCTAACCACGTGTTTTGCCTAGTTTGTTCGAAAGTGATAATGTATTTATAAAAACGTATGATGTTGTGCTAGAAGAACATGTTGACGCTTCAATATAAATGACTACGGTTCTTAATAATGATTTATGAATTTGTTTTCGTAATATCACAAACATAATACATACACTCAAGCCTTTATTCCCTTGGGGGCAGGCAGAAACTACAGAACGCCACATGCAAGGAATGTAGATTGTTGCCGGAAATTAATTGGTGACAGAAATATTAAGTCCATTATGCGTAATATTAAAAAAAAAATTGGCTTTATGACCGCTCACACCTTGCTGTCAGCTGCTGTTGTAGTTGTCATTTACTATTGATTCCGGAACATATACACCGTGTAAATCACCTCATCACGAAGCCGTCAACCAAGCATTCTGTACATGAAACTAAGTAACTTTACGCAAAAATTATTGCTGGGAAACGACTTTTTTTTGGGGGGTGTAAAATCATGTTTTGTGGTAGAACTCAATGTAACGCACTCACGGATTGAATAGTACAGGGGTCGTGGAGGTGTTTAAAGTAAAAATCTTACATTAAAAACTTGTGTTTAAAAAAATACTTGTCAAAAAGTTGGAACTTTGACCCCTAATATCTCCGTAACTAGAAGGTTCCCAAGTATGGTGTAGAACAAAAAAATGATCACAATGACAGGGAGAACCAGTGCCTTTCGGCTCCGTTAAGAGGTGTTTTACACCCTTTATATGCCCAAAAGTTTACTTAGAAATCTTATTTAGCATGACATTATGTCATGTCTCTGCAGTCGAGCACAGCAGAGGCGGCTATTAATCAATAAAACAAAGCTGCTATATTTTAAAATACTCATACATAAGAATTTACTTAAGCTTTGAAATCAAAACACATAATTCAGAGAATTCTACTTAATTCCGTGAAACTACATTTTTGGAGCGATCGTTGTAAAACATCCCTCTGGACTTGTAATCGCTCACTTATATCTTTACATTATAATATTCTTGACAAAGATGGACCGAGGTTTTTAGCTGAATTTAAGTGAAGGATATTTAAGCCTCTAGAGACTAGAATCTAGAAAATTTTATGTCATGAACTTAAAACAAAAGTGAGCCGTTTTTGGCCGTGGTTAAACCATAAACTTTTATCATAACACGCCTGTGTTATCAAAAGGGGTATGACAGAACTGTATTGTACACACAGACACACATTGCCAGGACTTGTGGTGGCAAGTCTATTTTCATTAACAGGAATCTAAACATCTGAGTGGCTTGAGATTTTTATTTCAGAAAGTAGGTAAGTAATTAATGCAAGAATATTCGTGGTTGACAGTAAGACTGAGCAATTGTGATAAATATTATTATTATATTTACAATTTTTTATTTAAAATGTTCATTTTATGGCAGAAATACCTAGCAATGCTTTTTATGAATGTATCTTTTCCTAGTATCCTTATTCTAATGACAACCGCAAAAGGTTCACGAACAAACGAAACCCCAATATACCTCGTTATAATGTCACCCCTAATCGTAAAGGGACCTTTGACCTTAGAGGATAAAAACGGCCAGTACCTTACAAAAGGAAATAACTGTATATACAGGTATATGAGAGATTTAGCAACGAAATTTGGTACTTATTATGGATTCGGTTAATGTATTGTTTTTAAGGTAAACAATCCAATTCTAACGATCGGAATTCTGTACGATATTGCGGATACATCAATTAGTCAGGGGCTATTTAATTAAAATACCAAGTTTATTTTATGCTACAAAAAAACTTATTTTTACGTTTTAACAGTTATCGGCTATACAGGTTGTAATAGGTGTGTTTTTTAGGGTTCTGTACCCAAAGGGTCAAACGGGATCCTATTACTGAGACTTCGCTGTCCGTCCGTCCGTCTGTCTGTCTGTCACCAGGTATTGTGTATTTCTGTTGCCGCTAAACAACAGATACTAAAAACAGAATAAAATAATAAATTTATAAGAATAAATTTTATTTTTCAGAAAAAGACATTTTTAGGTTCACATATACAAATTAAAATAAATATTTAAGGGGGCTCCCATACATAAAAGTGTTGTATGTATTTGTTTGAAATTCATGTAAAATAGTGGTACATAGGCAGTTTTAATTTATTTTATATTTTATTTTATTTTTAACATTTTGGGAAAGCTTACAGACTAATGACATTATAATAACAAAAATACATATCTAAATTGCTAATTACAAGCTTCCACAGATAAATACAAAATTGTTAATTCCTAATACTACTATCACTTACTTCCTCAAAGTTGCTTCATTTTATTTTTATTTTGAGCTAAAATTAATAATAAATGGTTCAAATGCAGGTAGATGTCTCTTGTACAAAAAATGGCTTTGTTAACAATTTCCTCACTGTGCTTGCATTGGTGCAGAATAGGTCAATGCCAGGTTCACAAGAAATTTCGTTAAAACTGCGACTGGCTCTCTTAATGCCGCAAATACTTTTTTACCACGCAACCTTTTGGGTGTCATAGGACAACTTTGTGAGGAAAATGCTGTGAGGAATGTTTTGAGTATAAATATGGATGGTTATAAGAGTAGAGGAAGACCAAAGAAATGAGGGATGGACTGTGTGAAGTATGATATGGCAAGAAAGGAGGGTATCTGATGAGATGACAAGTAATACACAGGTCCACTCAAATCTGTGTGGTTCTTTCTTTAAAAGACCATCTCAGACACTAATCTGCATAGTCCTCATGTAAATTGAGCAATGTCTGGACTTTAAAAGAGCAACAAGTTAACAGAGAACCTCTGAGTTTGTTTCGGCTGTTTCTTCTCAGAGTAGTCAGGTACGAAACACCGGCCCCATCTAGTTTAAAAAAAAAATGACGTGTAAAAGTGTTTGTAAAAACCTATTTGCAAAATAAACATCATTTATCATTTAATAGAGAAGTATGGAAAAAGAAGACATGCTGCGCCGACCCCAAATAATATGGAATAATGGCAAGAAAATGATGATTATCACAGCATTGTGATAGGGTACAAAAGTTCAAACTCAAACTCAAATTCTTTATTGCATTCATGTGTATACATTTAGTTGTTACATATACGTTAGTAAGTTCCAACATAAAACCCGGTTAGGGCACGGCAACATAAACATTATAAAATTGATAATAACTTAACGGTTAGCGTGTATTATATATAGTTGCCTAAAAGGCGGCTACCGCTAGACATAGTCCTCACTTAAGCGTCGCCACATCGACCTCCAGATCCTGTGCGGATAGAACACTCAAGGTCAGTCAATTATACAACGAAGTTTCTTCGAGTTTTCTCTGCGACGTAGTCTTGGCACCCACTGCGAGTGACCTCTCTCTTAATAGTCAACTGTTGTGATATCACAGCTCCATGCAGTTCTGAAGTAACACAGCAATGTTAAACTGCATTCGCAATTTACTTTCCAAACATTTGTTTTTGGAAAAACAACTTTAAATCCTATTATTAAAGTAAAATTTCCTTTGCTACTTCATACGTTTTCATGGCTTTTTCAATTGCTCTAATCATTCTGAAATCAACTTTATTTACACTGTTATGAAGTTGATTTCAGTTTAAGTGGAAATTATTAACAGTTGGAAATAGGAGTTTGAATGCAGAATAGAAACCTTGCAGTAAAAGTACAAGGTTACACTCGCTCGTGTACACCTAGCCACCCACGCTGCCTAATGTATCATAAACGAGGAAGTAATAGATGTTATAGTTCTTTGCTGTTGCTTTGAAAGGTTGCTGCAGAAGACTCTTTGATCCCTGTATTGATCCCAAGGTTATATATTTTTTTCTTCAAGAAATTCTTAGCTGCAACGTGACTGGGATTTGGGCACGATGAATCAGAGGTAAACATTTGACGTTGCTACGCCGTAGCTGTAGTGATGATTAAACTTGCTACGCGGTCGTAGCAAACCGCTACGCGATCTAAGCAGTCGTAGCAAACCGCTAAGCGGTTTTTTTTTTCATCAACTTTGTTGTTCAGCAAATTAGTATGTAAATAATGTATGATCGTATCAGGTGGCGTTCAGTGGTTTCTCTCGAACTCCACTTAAAAAGCGAGTTTATGAATGTATGTATGTAAGAATCGTATTTAATTAAAATTAATTGCAGTGTCTGGCATACCGCTCTTACCCGCGATGCTTTGTGTTGGTATGATTTTGTTTTTCAAAATGATATTTATGTAACATAATATTTTGGATGAAAAATGTTATTGCCAAAGACCATTTATTTTATAATATTGATAAATATTATTGATAAAATTTTAAACTTAAATAATACATTTCTATTCTAGTTCACAGCACGGCAAACTCAAATTAAAATTGTTGGTACCGATCGTCTTGGTGAAAAATATTTTTTGCTTCACACTTATTTCCCTGGAGGGCTCTGTCAGTGGCTACGTTACACTAGTCTAGATGCTACGGCCAGTAGAACATATTGCTTTAACCTACTTCGAGAATAGAATCTAGGTTTCTATTGGTTGGTTTAACTTTAAAAAAATGCTTTTATTTATTTTTTGTGGAGTTGACTGCATTTATGGTTTGTATATTAAACTCTGATGATGATGACGATGATACAGATGAAGGAGGCCTTCATCCAAAGGTGTATGACCCCTTAATGGGTTAAGTTTAAAATATATATAGAATATAGAATTATATATATTATATATAGCATTACAATTTCTGCATAAGCAAACCGTAGAATTGTAGGCAATCGCTTTACGGGTTAATAAATTTTACTTTTGAGTTAAACTATAATTAGCTTAGTTTTTAACTTTATCGTGTATGCTGTGGCCTCATATAAGTGAAGTAGTACACCTACGAATACTTTTTACTGTCCATCCTACTTATCCATACTAATATTATAAATGCGAATGTCACTCTGTTTGTTTGTTACCTTTTCACGACTAAACGGCTGATCGGATCTTAATGAAATTTGGCAAGAAGATAGATTTTAACCTGGGGAAGGACATAGGCTATATGTCATCACGCTACGACCAATAGGAGCAGAGCAGCAATGAAAAATGTTGCGAAAACGGGGAAAATGTGACGCAGACGAAGTTGCGCGGGACAGCTAGTAATATTATAAACGCGAAAGTTGGTAAGTATGTATGGATGGATGTTTGTTACTCTTTCACGCGAAAACTACTAAACGGATTTGGATGAAATTTGGCACAGGGGTAGTTTATAACCTGGATTAACACATAGGATCATTTTTATCCCGATAGTACAATCCCGTGGGACAGTGATTGAACTCCATGCGTGCGAAGCTGCCGGCATAGGCTAGTTGTTTATATGTTTGTCATGATTTGTGCATATAATATTTTGTTGGAGATTCTTAATCAATAAGTAAAATGTCAATGAGATCATACTCTGGAATCTTTTGCCAGTCATGACGTATATTGGTCCAAACATGATGATAAAATAGTCGAAAAAAAGAAAGAAAATCAATATTTATTTATGTAGCCAAAATGTTAAATTTTGAGTTCACATACAAAGCCAAAAACATGTTCGCAAGCATGAGTTCTTTGACCTCGTCAATTAAAAAATACTTTGGTTTAGGAGACAACCCAGATGATAAAAAGTATGTCATTAGGATATAGACACAATACCCCAAAACCGTCCCTTAATTTTATGTTCATATTTATTTTATTTGCGTTCCACAATAAAAATAAAGCTTGTAACTCAAAGGCTTATAGCTTAGAACAGTACTATGGACCCTGTTAGCGTTATGTCGCTTCTCCAACCTACTCTTTGGCCACCAATTCTATGAAATGACCAAGTGAATGCATCGAGCTGGATTACGGAACGTATATACGCAGCCTTGGACCCCTTCTGGCTAGGCCAAGGACTCACAGCAAGGATAATTGTCCTATCTTTGTTGATAAAACAAGCCATTCTTAGGCTACTTAATATATGGCTATTGATATAGGAATGTAAACGTAATGTATAAGTAAATCTAGAGGTTTACCTAATCAAAATCATTTATTTCAAGAAGGCCAGTTACAGGCACTTTTGAATAGTCAAACAACAATAAAAATGAAGCTACAGTCCCAGTCACAAGACATAATAACTGTGAAAGTACTGTAGTTGCTCATTCTAAAGCTTAGATCTTTATGGAGAAGAATGGGCAAGAAACTGAATGGACACTCTTTTAAATCAGAATCTTGTTACAAAACCTTGGTTACATAATTCATGTTGAGATGGTACATTATGTGAGAGCGATGTAGCAAGACGTGCACGTTAAAAGTGTCCATAGTAAAAACAAAAAAAAAGACAATTAAAAAATAAAATAATTAGTTCGAAATAAGCCGTGGCAACTAAGAGATGACCAGGCACAACTGTCAGTGCCCGTTCACGAACATGACGCATGGATCTCATGTTAGGAGCGAGTCTTTTGCCATGATCATTCTTCTGCTCTTATCCTTACTTATTAGGGGTCGGCGCAGCATGTCTTCTTGCGTGTACGACTATTGCACATGAAGTTTAAATAATGGTGTCAAAATTAAAACTTTGAGTCTGATAGAAGTTTATTTTAAAAGCTTGCAAACACAGTTAAGTTACAAATATCTGTCAATCCATTTCAGTCATTTAAATTTCTGCGTTGAATATCACTTACACGTGACACTGTAAAAGAATATCGTTTTCTAGACGATCCACGTGGAAAATGCTCGTGCTTTGATACTGCTTACACTGTTAAATAACTGTCATAACGATAGATACATTTTACTTGTAAAATATATTACAGATTGAACCTTAATGTACGCATAACAGGAAATGTATTAAGTATGCACGTGGTGTAAAGGTTTGAGCACACTGTATTGTATTATTGCCCTCTAAAGTGTAGGAAAATATATTGTTTGGTTTGGGAGTTCACACTACGAACGAAGATGTCAAATCGTATCAATTCCGGTTAGCATAACTTGATAAAATGTTGAGCATGAAGTCCTGTATTCGATTCCCTGATCGGTCAGTATTATTTAGTTTTTCCATCAGATTTTTGTCTCAGTAGCTGGCCCGAGTCTGGATTTGTACCCAACTGTTGCCAATAGGTTCACCCTTATTATATAGGACTTAAACATAACCGTCAGGATGTGGATGTTCTACAGGCTATATGTTCATAATCCTTCGCTGAAGAAACGCGTGATAGAAGGTTCTCAAAACTTTTGAGAAGGAGTCATTCTGCGAAAGCGACATTATGAGAAAGAGACATTTAACTACCAGTAGACATTTTGCGAAAGAGACATTTTGCACCTGAGCCCTTCGAACTTCTCGGAAGTCTTCCAAAAAGAGCACTTTATTTAAATCTAGGGTGCATGTAAGGAACTCTCCCAAGGTACGTACCCCCCGGATTTTCTCCACCCTGGGCTATTGACTTCTTTTGATTGGCTAACTTTTTAGCCACGATGGTAAATATAAGTTCTTACCTTTTTTAGGGTTCCGTACCCAAAGAGTCAACCGTTATAGTTAGCCAGTTAAAATTTCTACAGATTATGTATTTCTGTTGCCGCTATAACAACAAATACTAAAAACAGAATAAAGTAAATATTTAAAACACGAGCAAAAAAAATCACTTTTTTGCATACAAAAAAGTGTTTTTTAAAATAATGGTAAGGTTCCCGCCGTGCGCGAGTCCGACTCGCACTTGGCCCGTTTTTTGGTTTTGTGAGCGACACCTACGGGATTCGGTTGTAGAGTGTATAATATTAGATTGTTACAGTCTAGTGTACTATTGGCTCAACCTCCGTCGTTCACCAGGATATCATAAAACCGAACAGTTTACAGTACACCTGTCAGCATGGTATCCCGACATGCCAACCACCCATAACCGTTACGACGATCTACGACACCGATAGCTCATAATTATGTCTGTTGACTCCATTATTATATCGACAACGATGCGGCTTACTTTTCCACGTAATTGAATCGGTATCTGGGGTAATCGATTTTCGAATTACGTATTCGTTGTTGCGTTTACAAACATTTAAACTCACATAAACAAATAGCCAGACCCGGAACATCTACCATTAGGTCAAACAAATATTTGTTCCGTGCGGGGATGAATAAGCTGCCAAAGTCAGTTACAGAACTGACCGATGGAAAGTTTAAAAATTGCATTGAACGTGTCCTTATTAAAAAAGCATATTACAAAATTAAGGACTACGTTGAAGATAAAGAAGTTTGGCTGTAGTTCCTTCTGCTCATGCGGCTTCCCTGGTAGCTCATAAACGACACAAATGTGTGGATGTCTCTAACTATTCCCAATATTATTTTTTCCATTCTTTTTATTCTTTTTTTTTTTACAATAGTTTTTCAATAATTGCACCTTTCGTTCATTGTTCTGAATAGTTACGGCACTGATGATAACATCTGTGTCTATTGTTAAGTTAGTGTTCTTTTATTGTTTTATTTTTACTTTTGTATAGATTCTTTTTATTTACCTATTTTTTGTGAATGTGTGGACATTGTAGGCTTTGTATTTTTTTTTTTTTTTTTTTTCCCTATTACTACCGTCTGTAGTAAGCAATCGACTTATTGTCGGGCCTACGCTGTCCTCCCATATTTAAGTACTAACGCTGTAACTTCAAATATTGTAAAACCAAATGATTTTAAAAGAGTAACCAAGGAGTTTCTTGCCGGTTCTTCTCCATAGGAAACGACCAACCCGAACCGTGCACCTTTTGTTGACGTTTTATAAGTGCCCATGTAGGCCTATGTAAAATAAAATACACACATCAAAAGTGTCTAGGGATCAAGCATTTTTATGCGGATTTCTTGAGATTGAGATGTGGCTTTGTAATAAATTTATGATTTTATAAATTTATATGGATCCTTTTTGGTGCATTTCATAATTTGAATCAGGAACTGTGAATCAAATTCGAGTAAAAGATGAAAATCAGCTGTCAATATTTTCCCTATAAAAACATACAACGCATTGAAGACATTATTAGTGCTACTGTTTCCCTACTACTGATTAAAACCAACGTTATTATGGAGCGGCGACGTCATTTAAGCAGGGAAGAAATGCTCAGAGCCGTGGGAATGATAGAAGCTGGTTCCCGGCAACGTACTGTGGCTTTAGCTCTGAATACAAGTCAGAGTGTTATCAGTCGACTTTGGACACGTTACCGAAGCACTGGTACCGTGGCTGAGCGCCATGGAGGACGGTATCGCTGCACCACACGGAGACAAGACCGATACATTCAAATCTTAACTCGAAGAGCTCCAACAATAACCGCCATGATGTTAGCCGTGAGGCTTCATCACTCTTCAGGGAACTTAATTAGCGACCAAACAGTCAGAAACCGCTTGCATGAAGTGAACCTTCATTCCCGAAGACCGCTACGGGTACCACCTATAGCAATGCACAATCGTAGGATTCGATATCAATGGGCTCTTGAACACAGAAATTGGGCAGAAGAACAATGGCGTTTCGTGTGCTTTTCTGATGAGTCTCGTTTTGGTATGAGACCGGATACAAGACGTGTACGACACTGGAGAACCCCTGGACGCCAACAGCGATTAAAATCCTGCCAGGAAGTCCATCCTTATAGTGGTGGAACCATCATGGTATGGGCGGGTATTTGGATCGGCGGAAGAACTGAGTTGATTTGGATCAGATGCAACCTCAACGCTCAAATTTATGCTGAGACGATTGTATCAGACGTCATCGTTCCTCTACAAGTGCAAATCGGTCCATTATTTCAGTTAATGCATGATAATGCACGACCGCACACCGCAAGAGTTGTAAGACAGACTCTCGCCGCAGCTAACATCAATGTCCTGCCCTGGCCTGCTCAGTCGCCAGACTTGAACCCGATTGAGCATGCATGGGATATGCTACAGAGAAGAGCTCTGCCGAATATGGAGGGTATCCAGTCGCAAGAAGACCTTTTTTTGTTGTTGCAACGAACATGGGCGGCCATTCCACAGCGTGATTTGGATGAACTCATTTTGAGTATGCCAAACCGATGTTCTTGTGTTGTTAGTGTTCGCGGTAGAAACACGGATTATTAATTGTTTAAGTTACCCTATAAAATTTTAAAGAACTGTTATTTCAGTCTTTTTTTCGAACTTTAATGTTAGTGGTTCAAATGTCAAAAATCCCTTTATTAGAAAATGGCAAATTTCTTTATTAATGCAAAGGTGACTTGGTTTATCGTTACTGTGACAAACGAAAACACTTTATTTGATGAATCCTTAAAGAAAATTTTAATTAATATCAATCAGGAGAAAAGTTATTGCAAAAATATATGTTGATCCCTAGACACTTTTGATGTGTGTATTTTGTTTTTTTTTTTTTTTTGGAACCCTCGATACGCAGCACAGCAGTCAATTGCTCAACCATTGCGCCAACCCTGCCGTCAACTTCTGAATCACAACTCACTCAGTGCAAGCTACTGATTTAGTTTTGTTGTATTTTTCTGAAAGGCACGTGGTTAAAATGATCATAGCCACACGGGTCGATCTTCAAAGTTAAGCACTTGTCTAGGTCAGTCCGTGGATGGGTGAACGTCCTTTATAAGCCGAAACCCCTCCGTGTTTCAGGAAGTACGTTAATGCTGTAATTCATAGATCTTTGACAGTAGTAAAATCTGACATCCAGTCTTACCAATGGTTTTCCCGTTATCCAGTAATCTGATTGTGGAGGTCAAATAGACGTTACTTGTTAAATATTGTAAACAGTGGAAGCCGTATTCAACATTATTAAGAGAGGAATAAGCAGATGATGATATTCATAAAAAGGGGAAATGATCCCCATTTTCTCGTGGTCCTACCATTTTGTCCTACCTACTAGTAGGACCACGAGGTAGACCAGTTTCTGTTCGTCCTACTATGACATATTGGAGCAGTAATCATTTATTTGACTGTATACCACCTGTATATAATTTATACCTTTGACACTAGTAATAAAATTTTGTAACAAACTAAAAATATGCTTTTATTATAAATATATATGTATAAAACACTATATTGCACACCACATATTACAAATAAAAGACAAATAAACTAAAAATAACACTGGCATAGAAAAGGCGGCCTTATTGCTAAATCCTTCTTTGATTAAATTAATTGTCAATCAACAGTGTCATATTTTTATCTTTCAAATGCATGAGCACATTCGGTCAATAACCGTTTTACTGCAATTGAACACACAGCTCAAGCTGAATTGGTTTTGCAACCCATTATAAAGAAATGAATAACGCTAAGAAGAACAAATGAATGACCCAAAACATAAAATTCCTTGGGTCTAAAGGTCCTTGATACAAGCATTTGTCCTTCGTTGCAGTAACACGCTAAATAACAAAGCCCGCAATCCAAATATACCTCAAACGTTATAAAGATAGGAAAAAATGTGAAATCGATAGTCCGGGAGCCCGTACAATGACACTATCTTCTTCTGTGTCATTACATTCTGTGACTTTTCATTTGTTATTATCACATTTATGGAGTTGGACCACTGAGTAGATACAGCAGAAGTTCCTCCTAAAACATAAAATTTAACTTCCCATAATCGCTGTAAATTTAGGCAGAGTTTTACATAATAGAACTTATTACACCCACATTTCACCATTTATGTTTAAGTCCCTGTTTAATATTTAGGCCGAGCCTATTGCCATCAACCGAGCACAACTCCAGGCTGCATGGTAGCTACTGAGAATTTTTTGCAGCATAAGATTAGTACTTTAAACCTAGAAGCTAGTTTGTCGTGTGTAAATATAGAAACATACAGGGTTGTGAATAAAAACAGTGATAAAAAACCGGCCATGTGCGAGTAGGACTCGCGCACGAAGGGTTCCGTACCATTTATAAAACGAGCAAAAAATAAAACTTAAAAAAGTGGTTTTTTTTCTTGCTTTTTTTCCCCTTTAATATTTATTTTATTCTGTTTTTAGTATTCGTTGTTATAGCATCAACAGAAATACATAATCTGTAAAAATTTCAACTGGCTAACTATCACGGTTCATGAGATACAGCCTGATGACAGACGGACAGCGAAGTCTCAGTAATAGGGTCCCGTTTGACCCTTTGGGAACGGAACCCTAAAAAAAACCATATTGCTTCCTTCTCAATATTTGCAGCACTGCTTAAGAAAGAGTTAGTCTGAGGAACCCGATATCTTTTCTGTTTCTTATTCAAATTCAACGTATAATTGTCTAATTAATAATTAAGTAATTACCGACAAGTTTTCGGATAACTTATCATGATAAGCATTGTAGAGCAATGGTAAACCATTGGATATGGCACCGACTTACTTGTATAGGTCGTAGGTTTGAATTCGAACCCGGGCAGTTGTATTACTTTTTGTAATTTATTTTATCACTGCCCTCAAGACATTGTGAGGAAACGGGCATGTCCTAGAACGAAAAATTTTTAGATGTGTAACATAAACCCGCACTATGCCCGCGTGATGGATCACAGCCCACTCCCTCTCATAGAGAAAATGCCCGTTTCCCAGCACTGGGATCGTTATAAGCGAATATTCTTATGCTTAATCGTCGTCCCTATATTCATTAGTTGTTAAGTGTATTCCTTCTGATCATCCACCTACCTCACGTCATAGTTTTACTACCACAGCGCAGTTCCTACGAGATGTCTTTATAGTTAAAACGGTAGTTCACTTGACAGTAAATTTTTGGACTAGTTTAAACCTGTCGACAGTTATGTAAGTCACATTTTTATTACTTTATTATCGGTTTGCAGTTGAGAATGAAGATATGTGTCAGCTTTTCTTATGTAATTTAAAGGAAACTCAGATTAGTTCGTAATCTTTGAAAACTATTTTTATTTCGAGATTGCTATAGTTTTAGGAAGACCAAGGAAGGATGGGCTGTGCCGCTGTGTGACGAGTAAATGATAGAGTGACGGGTGACAAAGGAGATAGTAAAAAAAAATAGTGCCGCGTAGAGTCTCTCCGCGCGGAAGAAGTGAAACTTCGTAATACTACACGCATGCGAGTGTCACGCATTCAATCCCGTTATTTTATTGAGCTTTTACATAATATTTTATTGTTTTATTGTTGTACACTTGTTAACATAAGTTTATCGAGGTTCTTCTACTCATGGAAATTGAGCGAAGGCTGGTCACACCGAAGAGTCGAATGCATGACTGTTTGCACGCCATCTTGCGTACCAAGTAGAACTACGTAGTCACAAATCTTGTAATAGCGCCATCTCTTAGTGGGTAATAGAAAATATTCCCCCTCCATTAGAACGTTAAACTTGTTGGAAGTCGCATAAGAAGTTTCACTTCAAAAAGAGTTAGGCCGACCCCAAGTAACATGCTACAAAGGCAGGAACGATGATTATGTGTAATACGATGAATTAGTCTGCTCAAACTTAAGAACGTTTACGCCTTACGAAACCTCGTACAAACTTTTCAAGTACTTATTTTCCGAAATGACTGAACCGATTTTATTGAAACTTAATATCAATCAATCAAATCATTTAATTCGGATAACAAAGACCCAAAGCATAGATACCTTACAAACTATCATACATAATTATGAAAACTAGGAATATATTATTAAACTCGAAGTGACGGCGTCGTGTTGCGATGCCTGGTGTCGCGTAGTCTTCCGATATATGACACCCTTCGGCCAAACCTCCTCCTTGAGGAAGGTCTCGATATGATGAGTTCACATGAACATGAACTAGCACCACGAATGACTGGAAATTCGTGTTGTGGCGCGACTCTAACTTATACGACCCTCAATAAGTTTGTGCGACATGCTGTAAGATGTAAACGCTCTTAAGAAGGCCTTGTAAATAGCTACTACGGAATAAAACCAGGATCAGTGGTACTTGGTAGACCGATTTACAATATTTAATCATGACAACATTGTCATAGTTACATCCCGTACAGACATTGATTACTGCGCATGAATACCTACAAAAAGCCACACTTTATAGGCTGACATTAATAGTAATAATAGTCCTCTTGACTGTTTCCGCTCTCGCTTGCAAATCTCAGCTACCAATTTTGTAGCTTGAGTTAGCCATCGGCCATTACAAAACTTAGTAGATGCTCGACCAGAACGTAATAATGAGACAGCTGATAATTTTTTTGCGATTATGATGTTGGGCCCATCCATAAAGTTCTTGAATGTAAATTCAGGTTCGAATCACACCCTTCAAAATAATCTCACCTTTCTGCCATTGATGCATTATAAAGGCCACCACAACAAAAAAATATCACCAAAAAAATATTTCTTTACTATTTTCCCTTCACACACAAATGACAAACATAATATCATGAAAACACTCGACATAAAGCAACATATATCACTCCACGTGAATACCTGCCGTCTGCCAAAAATATTCCCCTTTTGTTTTTGATGAAAATCGAAAAAGAATCTCTCGTTCATTAACGTAGGGTGTAAGTTACGCGGGGGACTGCAGGCCTGTATTACTGAAACATACGATATATTTACATGGACCTTGTAACGTGGGTGAAATTGATGCTGAATCATTTTTTTTTTGTGTTTGCATTCTGTTATGAAAACTGGGATTGATTTTGTTTACGGTAGGAGCGAAGGGCGGACGTTCTGGGAGCCTGTCATGTCATTTTTGACGTTTAAATAATGCAGATTCTCAGATGAATGTGAATGGATGATTTTTAATTTTGATTCTATTTGGATTAAGAACTTTGTAGAGCAATATATTACTTAAATCTTTTTGGTGCTGCTTGTATTGAGCTCCTTGCAACATTGAATTTAACTTATGTTAAGTACACCTTACTTATTTACACTCCCTCTCTCTCTGATAGATGTGTGGTAATCGGTTGTCGTGGTATGGGCATGTGATGCGGAGAAATGAGGTAAATGTCGTGAGGAAAGTTTTGAGTATGAATGTGGATGGTTATAGGAGTAGAGGAAAACCAAAGAAACTATGGATGAACTGTGTGAAGGATGATATGGCAAGAAAGGAGGTGTCTCATGAGATGACAAGCAATAGAGAAGTATGGAAGAAGAAGACATGCTGCGCCGACCCCAAATAAATGGGGACAAGGGCAAGAGAATGATGGTTCTCTTCTACCCGTCCTCTCGTCGTAAGTACTCTTGACACTCCAAAGGTCATGAACGATATACATTGCATCAACTATCTGCCCTTGTCCCGGTTACGATATACTTTACTCCCCAGCCCTCCAGGCAAATTCCAGCTAACGTATTGGATAACTTTTTTGGAACACAGACTTTCAATTACCTTTTTGATCATCAACATCAACTTCTTGCTCCTGTCTCTGGTTACTTGGCCAGGCCACCCCCTTTTTTTCCTTTTCGACTGTCAACATTTACTCCTTTTTCTGTCATAACATTCCTCACACAGAACATCCATCTTTTATCAATAACCTTCCTTCCGTCAGAAAAAAACAGTTACATCAGAATAGTCCCCCGCAAAGCATTTTTAATTTGTACTTGAAGTAAAAACCTGAGGGCACGCGAGATGGGTTGTGAGCGAGCAGAAAAAAAAGACGTTTTGTTTTGACATAAGCAGGGGCGGCTGATTGAAATGCTAAAAATATTTGTATACTGTTGCTTACTGTTCGCGAATTGATGTGTGTTTTCTTGGCATTTTAAATGGAATATCTACCTGTGTTCGTAGCAGGTTTTAATAATGATAAGGAAATATTATGTCTGGCTGTTATGATAGGTGCTTAGTTATAAATTGATATTTAAATATTTGGTGGATTTCATTTAAATTAACTGTTCATCAATTTAAAGTTATTAAAACATAACTATTTAAAAAATAATAGATATTGGCAATATTTGACACAGTGAGTTTCGTGTGTCGGGAACAGAATCGAGTTGTGAGTGACAGTCCTAGTGGTAAGAAGCGCAAAAAACGAACAAGACGTAGACCGATTTATCTGCTCATAAACACCCACCCGCAATAATATCAGTTTATCCGTGGTCATGGCGTTTGCAACAGCGCCAAAATATAGGGAACTTAAAACAAACACACAAAACAAAAAACATACACATGGTAAATGTCCCGTTTCAAGTGTTATTGATAGTGTTCCAAGTCAGTTTCAAAACTAATAATATTTACAAACTTATACATACATAAAAGGCCTTTTCCATAGGACATCTGCTTCGATCCTTGCATACTCTTTCCGCCTATATACCTACAAGTTTATAGTTATCGTCAAAATCATACAGCATCTCACATAGGATTAAAAAGAACGAACAAACAGTTTTCTTTCGTCACGTAGAATGAAAACTATCTCTACTAGACATGCAAAAATCGAAAGAATGAAAACTATTGAGTATAGCAACAGTAAAGCATAGCTTATCGAGCATAGCAGGCGGCAATTAAGCAGATTGCATTTATATGGGTTCCACATAAATCAGGGATCCGGTACGTTCCGCGCCCGCCTGCGAATTCCCTGAGGGTGTGGCCAAGAGAACAGCGATTGAGATGACTATTTATTATGTTTACTTATCGTTTTTCGATTAAAATATTAAAGCAACCAATGCGTAAACAAGTGACTTATACCCTTCTATGTCTACACCTATATCAAGGCCGGCCAGCTCTTAAGCTTTTGTTGTGAGTGTGTGTGTGGTATATAAAAGTAAATTCAGTCTGGCCACTAATAAAGATCCAAGCAAGGAACTATTCATATGCCGTTCAGTCCCACTGAATAGATTTGGTACAGATTTACGTATCTTTTGACGTAAAACATCTTCAACTTTGATTCGATATTAACAACCAAATGAAACGAAAACAGGTAACATAACAATCACATGAACCAACCCGAGTAATCCTTACTGCTAACCTGTATATTTTGTATGAATTACCTCAAATAGAAACTAAGCAATGCTAAATAGCAACCGACAATGATGACAAAAGGACTAGACATACTTCTCTAAAGGAGTTCTTAGGCACGTCACGTGACTTCTTAGGACGATGAAAATGCGTCAAATTGCGTCAAGCGACGCAGTTCACAGCTCTCGCATCGTGGGAGCTCGTGGCATGCCCTAAACTACTTTTGTACTATGTTTGTCTGCAATCGCTGTCGGAACAAGTGTAGCTCGTAACTGAGAGGTTTCACATAACTCCTCATAAAAAAAACCTTGAATCCCCCATCCCGCTGTTTCCGTGGCCCCGCACAATACTTAGCAATATGTCTTCGCGTGATTTACTTTAACGTAATTAACGCTTTCCCATGTAGACATTTTGGGGTTCCGTGGGGACACGTCGTGGCATCTCATATGATTGCCAACAATACGATTTGTGCGATAATATAAGAGCATTTTGTGTGATAATATTACTGTTTCATGGAAATAAATAAACGGTGATTTTGTTAATGAATTAATGATTGTTTTATTCTGTAGCTTTGAGGCATACTAGTTTTTGCCCAAGGTTTCGCTTCAACTTACTACCGAGACAGAAGACCTGGGATTTTTTTGTTATATTTTTAGTTTGATTTGTCGACGACACTTTCAATGAACTGTCATCTAGGTGTTTATATTCACTACGTACGTATATATCTATGTAAGTATGTACCTATGTAATATGTATATCAATGATACTACGTCGTAAACAGAGTCTAAGTCCACCTAATGTGTAAGATTCCATCCAAATCCGTCCAGACGGTAAGACGTGAAACAGTAACAGACAGACTTACTTTATTACTATACGATTTGGAATTATGGATTCTGAAACTTGCCACAGAATGTGTTTTCCACGCGAGTGTTTTTTTTTTTTGTGGTTGGCATCTCGCAGTTCAGCCTCTGAGGCTGGCTTCTGCTTAACCGGTCAATCTTGTGGATGCCTAGAATTAAAGGCCTCCAGCCAGGGCAAAAAGCTTATAAACTAAACGACAACACGCTAAGGGCACCCCCTGCGGGGTACGGGCCTCGGCTTAGGGCGTCGCTAGGGGAGGGCAGCAAAGGGACTAGCTGGATCTGAGTGAGGCGAGTGAATTCGCGTCTAGTCTCTACAAAAGGCATTCACCATTGTCGTACAGCTTAGGTTAAACTCATCATCATTTGCTCAGCTTTTTCCTATTTATGTTGAGGTCTTTTTACAGTCTCATATAATGTAAGTATCCAGTATTCTATGAATCGATTGTATATCTGGCCATAGCTTTTGTTGCCTTAATAAGAAGTTACTTGCTTTGGTTTAATCAGTAAATACATACATGTTATAATTTAGTCAATTAATGATTTGACTCAAAACCGCAAACAACAGTATTAATTTTATTTCAGACATTAACTTTATACTTTTTGCTGTGCCTTACAGGGGATCGGACTGGATAAAGAAAACGACATTCTATTTTGTCCGTCAGACAGGTAATACAAAAATATTAGACACGTATTTTTTGTTTTATCAAAATATCAAAAAATTACTTAGTTAGAACTCATTAAAGTTGGATAGTGGGGGCTTACTACGTCACAAGTGGGTATAAAACTTACCTACATGTGAATATATCTCCGTAATTTTATGACCACGTGAAAAAAGAAAAAATACGTGTCCAATACTTTTCAATAAACTACCCGACGGACAAAGAAAAAAAAATAGGATTATCCCCTATTGTAAGATCTACACACTTATGGAATGCAAATAAAGATATGAATAAAGAATAAAAAGCAGTAGCTTTATGGATAGAAGCACTTGACAAGTCTTGTTAAGAGCGTTTACGCCTTACGACATTTCAAACTAACTTTCAAGTCCTTATTTTACGAAATGACTGAAGCGATTTTAATGAAACTTCATACTCTTATGCAGGATACATAGGCATAAAAAGTTACTAGCTCATAAAACGACACAAATGTGTGGATGTCTCTAACTATTCTCAATCTTATATTTTTTAATTTTTATGTTTTATTTTATTTACTTTTTTTCATTATTTTTAATCAGATGTTTTACAATATTTTCTTAATCATTACACCATTTTGTTTAGAATAGTTACAGCACGGATGACAACATTTGTGTCACTTGTTTAATCTAGTCTTTTTGCAATATCTTCTTTTTTTCTTGTATAGACTCATTTTCTTATTTACCGATTGTTTGTAAATGTGTGGAAATTGTAGGCCTTATAGATTCCTAAATCCTTGGTAACTTTTTATCTTGTTCTACGTTTTGTGGTAAGCAACGACTTATTTTCGGGCCTACGATGTCCACTCATACTTAAGTGCCAACGCTGTAACATAGAAAAATTGTAAAGCCAAATGATTTTAAAAGAGTAACCATGGAGTTTCTTGCCGGTTCTTCTCCATAGGAAACGACCAACCCGAACCGAGCACCTTTTTGTCGACGTTTTACAAGTGCCCATGTAGGCCTATGTGAAAAAAAAAATATTTTGATTTTGATTTTGACTAAAAACATTTACAAAAAAAAACGTGTTTTTGAAAAATAGTGTTACAACTAAATTATACCGAAACAGAAACGTCCAATTATCTTTTCTTTTTAAAGACATTTCGAAGATGTTTTTTAGTAACTTTTTAGACTAATGTATCTTGCTTATGCGTATTAAGTTTCATTAAAATCGATTCAGTCGTTTTGGAAAATAAGGAGATAAAAGTTTGTATGGAATGCCGAAAGGTGTAATAGCTCTTAATACCAATATTTTTTGAGGCTACGCCAAACGATGCATTAAATTTTGTTAAAATGCATAGTTTCTAAATATTTCGTAATATACTCACCCCATCATGCCTCGGTATAGAAACGTGGAGTAAAAAAAACTGATATTTCTACCACTAAAGAACCAATAGTCAAGCTGCCACTATTGACATTTCCTCTATTTACCCACCACGCAGCATGTACCAGAGAGCTGTGCTCATATTATAAGGAGAGGTACAGACTATCAAATGGAACAACTTTCTCCATGGGACTAAAATTTGACGATACGGTTGGCACAGTGGCTGAGCGATTGACTGCCGCGCTGCGTGTCGCGGGTTTGATCCCCGCACGGCAGAAATATTTGTATGGCCTAAAGATAGTTGTTCCGGGTCTGGCTTTTTGTGACTTTAAATGTTTGTAAACGCACCCACGATACAGGAGAAGTTCCTAGTGTGGGGTAGCATTAATAGATGAATAGTCAAGGAGAACAATTCATACTATCAAAAACGACCCTAATACCAGGCCAAACCACCCTCAATAAAGTCCGTAACCCAGAACTCGTACATCAGAAAGGATAATCCCTCTCAATAGAAAAGTAACCGCTCCCAAATTAAGGCGGTATTACCTAAATACTTAATGTCACGAACCAATATGGAGGGTATCGGAAAAAAGAGTTGCAGCGATGATTCAAAGCCGCTTAAAATATTACTTCAGTCTGTATTGGTGTGTGGGGCAAAGCATAAGCGGCAGCGGGTTTTATTTGATATTGTAGGCCTTATAGATTCCTAGAACCTTGGTAACTTTTTATCTTTTTCGACGTTTTGTACTACAAAATAACGACTTATTGTCGGGCCTACGATGTCCTTCCATACTTAAGTACTAACGCTGTAACATCAAAATATTGGAAACCCAAATGATTTTAAAAGAGTAACTATACCGGTTCTTCTCCATAGTAAACGATCAACCGGACCGTGCACATTTTGTCGACATTTTACCATAGGCCCATGTAGGACTAAGTAAAAAAAAAAAAAAATTTTGATTTTGTTAAATTATAGAGATATTACAAATTGTCCTAGATACCTTTATATAGGGGTTTTCGCTAAAAGCAGCTACCTAATTATCTTATCAGTAAACTTTACGTGAAATCGACTGTCCTTCATCACACAAAAAATGCTTTCACTGCGTGCTACCATAGCAAGTAATTCTACAAAACATACTAAATTATGGATGACAAGCCTTTTGATTTTTACAACCAGATCAACAACTAAGTAATTCATTCTTCGCGTACGTGCTTTTAAGCTTTAAAAAGTCGATCCCTTGTCAAACAATTACCCTTTTGGTTTTGGTTTAACTATCTACCAATTGGAGTTAAACAAAAAGTATATGGCGGATTTTGCTCATTCTTTGCTCTTTCACAACCAGCTTGTAATGTTTTCACTACTGAAACTTTGGTCTTCTTTATTAGAAGAAGGAGAAGGAGAGGGTTGTCATTGGCCACGTCTGACCATGTTATGGTTTGATAGATGAATAACATCTACGATTTTTTCGGTTCTCGAAAACTCTGGAAAATACTTACTGGTTCCTAATTAACTGATATCCTACTGTGATCCACCAATCCTCACTGGACCTGGTATATGATGGCTGACTATGCTGAGGCTCATCCCCTTTAACTTGTACCACACCAAAGGGTTCTGTTCGTGTGACATTCCCGGGGGAAATCTTTTCGACGCCGACAGGGGTGAAGTCGGGATTAACTCCCGTTTCATTCGTCAACGCACTGCCCTAGTACATGCTACCCTTGCATGCATTTTACATCATCAACCATTGGAAAACTTGCCGACTTGGTGACCCTAATGCATGTTTTATGCCACCCTATTATTGTTTATTTGTTTAATATCGTAAGCGATCAGGGTTGGCTATGGAATTGGGTTGATAGTTTGGGTGGTTAAGGATTTGAAAAGAACCTTCTCAAAACCTTAACCACCCAAACGTTTTTTTTTCAGCGGGTAATATTTTTATTTTTTTGTTTTTTTTAACCGACTTCAAAAAGAGAGGAGCTTATGTATGTTTTTTTATGGTGTATTAGTCTTTAAATATGTGTGTAGAACACCTGAATGTATATAATATGTTATTACTAGAAATGGCCAAAGGACTATGGGCATTTTTCTTTCAGCTCTGGGCGTAAGACTAACATAGTTAAAATATATCTCAAATAGCAACTTTTAATTAAGACTTCACTTCATTATTATACTACAAGCACTGACTTACGTCGCCGGAGAACCGAAATAGAGCCACTTGGAATATATTGCTTTTTTTGTAATTTACTATACAAATTTACCTATTATTCGGACTAACCATAAACCTAGATGAACAAGAGGGTTCTGTAACACAGTCCCTAGACTCCTTTGTCGATTCTAGGGCCTCGCTGGCCAAGCTCGGATTACTTACCGTGTGTTTACCTATAGCAGAAAGTTTCAACATGAGCTACTTTGAAAACAAATGACTGTTGTAATCAAATCTTCCACAAAATACAGGAAATTGGATTTTCAATTGGCCGTATCTCTGGTCTTCGCCGACTTTGGTACTTGTCGCTATTGTATAAATTGGAGAACTTATTGCGAGCAATGATTTATGATATATCTCAAATCTGTTGGGCTTACAACGATTTTGACCAAGACCCTTTAAAGCCTCGGATCCATTTCACATGACACATGTTTTTGGCCACAGGTCATTAGAATTTACTTTAATGCAATTTTTAGGGAATATTGTCTGTTAAATGAGGAGGGAGGAGCTCGTGGCTAAATAATAACAGCCGCCAGGGTCGATCTTTAAGGTTAAGCCGTGCTTGCCGAGGTTGGTCCGTGAATGGTGTCCATAATTACATACCAAGTTTCCTCCGTGCCTCGGAAAGCACGTTAAGCCATTGGTCTCGGCAGCCATTTGTAGATCTTTGACAGTCGAACGTGTAGTCAGAAGCCAAAAAGTCTGACATCCAGTCTTACCAAGGGGTATCGTATTACCCAGCAGTTGCTTCATGTAAAATACTGGTACTCAGCTGCATCCGGTTAGACTGGAAGCCGACCCCAAGATAGTTTGGGAAAAGGCTAGGCAGATGATTTTCTGTTAAATGAAGTCGGTTTCTTATCCTTAGTAAAACCTAACATCTAACTTAAAAACATAGGAGTGTCAGATCAATATCATATCATAATAAAACATGACAAAATTAAATAAATTATTCAAAAACCAAGAAAGGCATTTCTCATGTTCTGCATATTACACACGCCGACAAAACATTCCTGAAAACAAATTCCCCTACCTCTAATCACTCAAAACCGACGAAAACACAATCTTTTCAACACCAAACATAACAAAACGAAATGAACTTAAAGCAGAAGCCAGTCACGTTCTCACAAGACGAAAAACGAGCAACATTCTGCCATCATTACCTCCGAAAGATCCCAAGAAACGATAGGAAAACACCTTCTAAAGAAAGGTTTTACCGGCTTCTGAAAACCAGGTTGTAAAAACCGGGTTCCGTAAAAACCGCTATGTTTATTTGAATACTGGCTTTTGGCTGCGGCTTCGCTTGGGTTATGGTATATATATATATCGGCTATATATATACAACCTGTTTTTTTTTTATATCCCATAACTCTAGGGTTTATATTCTGTAGGTAAAAGTAATACTAAAACTCCTAGAATAGGTCGTGTATTCCCGTTCGTCCCACCGACTTCGTCCCCCTGGTGGGACAAACGTGGTCTAAAAATGCGTAGTTTCGGAGATATCATCAATCGTAATTTACTTAGGTCAAAAATTATCACCAGTATGACGAATCTTTAATTTTGCGAGGTTGCCAAACTTCGCATTAGTGTAGTAAAATAGTAGTAGTTTCATTGATAAATACGAGTAATTATTTTTATTATAACCAATAAAATTCATATTTAAAGCAAGAAAATCCGAAAAAACAAAAAATAAAAAAGTATGATTGAAACATATTTCATTGTGCCAGTTGATTCTTTGATATGGTCTCAATTATATCCTTGAGTTATGGGATATAAAAAAAAGCAGCTTGTATATCGGAAACTATCGCATGGCAACGTTTTAAATATAGCTTAAGATACTCGAGCATAATGCAACTAGCCGTTACTGAAAGAATTTTCGGAATCAGTTCAGCTCCAAAGATAACTCGTTTCCTATAAACTTACAAACGAACAAACAAACTTTATCTCTTAATAAATTCCGCATAGATATCATACTTGTTGGTTATTTTTTAAGCCATTATGCATGTCTTGTTAACATAGGGTTCTGGAATAAAAGTTGGCGTCTCGGGGTGTACAAATAAAGAGAGAAGACACCCCTTTTGATCTCACCCCGTGGAGTAATGAGCTCTCGCTGGTTCTTGCTGAAATGTGTATGCTTCGATAATACACTCAATTTTTGCTGTGTGTTTTGTGTTGCGTGGTGTGTAACTTGAAATCAGCGTTGGTTTTGATGTTTAGTTTTATGCTAATCTGAAGGTAGTTTTGTTTACTTAATTTGCCTTTTTCAATACTTTCTTTCTATTCTTACTACTATTATAAATGCGAAAGTTTGTGAGACTGGATGGATGTATGTATGTTTGGATGTTTGTTACTCTTTCACAACAAACAAACTACTGACTTGATGGGTTATTCACCAACTGGACACGAGAGACTGGACGCGCGTGTGTCCAATTGGTGAAACTCAAAATTAGTATCAGTCATTATTTCGTCATCTGGACACGCCAAGATTTTTACGCGTGTCCACATAGTGAAATTTACATTACATAACTTTTATGTTTTTGTCAACTGGACACACTTTCATTTGATTTGCGTTGTTTTCAGTCAAATGTAGTGAGACGTGTTAAAATCAAAACTGCGTTTAAAATCATTTGGAAAACTATTTTACTTAAAATACTGTCTAAGATGAATGTGAGCACATAAACAAAATAACAAATGGTCGTGAGTATGAATGTGTTTACCTACATAAGTAGCATACATAGCTATGCACATAGGTACATCGCTTCGTCAACACCATCTGCCTGTCTTTTTCCAACTCGTGTTAGAGTCCGTTTTCAGTGTAACTTGATGCAGCAGAATACCAGTATTTTACATGGAATGACTGCCTATCTGACTTCCACAACCCCGTCACTGGGTAAAACTCTTGGTAAGACTTATTGTTACACTGCAACTGTCGTGCTTCTGACTACATTACTGTAGTTATTACACATGAGATATTATCGAATAAACGTTTGAGATTTTTTGTATCTGTGGAAGCGCGGTTATAGCGCGAGGATCGGACGGGCCGCGTTTAAGACACGGGTGGTTCACACTTGCCGATTTCCGTAGATAAGAAAAAAGAAAAAAATATTTTTTTATAGATTCGGGGCGAAAATCATTAGCATCGTGCCTCCTTGAATTAGACGAGGATGTTTTGCAACAGCTTGTATATTAGTGCGCTAATTAGTGTGAGGTAAGGGAGAGTGCACATGTGTTTGTGCACACACCTGTGCACTGAAATATCTCCTTCGTCGATTCCTAGTGCCAGCTGAGGTTGGTCGCCATACAATACCGAAAAACGATCAGTATGACTAATATGGACTATTATTTTGATAGACATGAATTTGTTAGTATACGATAATATCTTGAAATTGTATCTTTCGCCATTTTTATTGAATAACTTATTCTGTGGCAGAAACTTGTAACATTTAAAAAGTGTAGGAAATGTTTTCGCCTTGTTTTTCATAAAGCTCTTCCACACTTAAATACATGCCAGAACAAAAAACAAACCATCTCCCCCCCACACTCACACACACATATATACACATAACTAACACAAACTTCAAGCAAGCCGTACACACTCAAACGGGACTTGAAATAAAAACTCGTGCACAAGAGTAGTCGGGGAGCTTCAAATAAAACTCAGGGACAAGTAGTCCGGGAGTCGCATGCAACAGTTAGCGCAGCTGTGTGAGGCCTGGAGTGGCCTGGCCCGAGGCAAGAGGCTCGAGGCCTCAAAGGCTCGACACTCGAGGGCCTGGCCTCGTAAAAAGACATCTCGGACTCTCTCGTTTTGTTGTCGTAATTGCTGTTTAATGTTAAAGTTCCGTATTTTTTTTTACTTGTTTGGACGAGTAGGTACGTCAATAAGCTCTCCCGAAAAACGGGTATTAGGGAAACGGAAAACATTTAAGGGGAAAAATAAATGTTTAGGTTGAGAAAATCGAGGAACTGAGAGAGAAGTTTTGAAAAGTACCTACTGACATGTCATTTTATTTTCTGTTTATCATTAATAGTCGCATCGTGAAGGTGTTGTTTTGCGTCCTCGTCAAATTCAAGGAGGTAACTATGCTAATGATTCTCGACCCGAATCAATAATAAAATTGGCAGGTAATTTTAATTTATTTACGTAAATCAGTAAGTGTTAACCACCCGTGTTTTAAACGCGGCCCATCTAATCCTCGCCCTATAACCGCGCTGTCACACATACAAACAATCTCAAACGTTTATTCGATAATCTTTTATTCCCTAAACCACGTTAAGGGGGTTATTCTGATATACTGACAAATTTAAACAACCAAAAAAATCAGCATTTATTAATAATTAACTAGGTAACGGTACCTAGTTAATTATTAATAAATGCTGATACACAAATAACAATACATAATACAATACATAATACAATACATAAATAATCAATTTAAATTACGGAATTGAAATTGATTATTTATGTCTTTTGTGACAACCTCCTGAATTTTGACGAGGATACAAAACAACACTTGTTTTTAATGATTCCACTCTTCTCAACCACTTCTCAAATAGAACAATCAATTTAACAATAAAACATTCAAACAACCACGTTCCTTCAAAATGAACTAAAAACCTAATGACTCGCGATATTTCTCACAACAGCTATCGAGTTCGGCGATACATTACAGCTCCGACTAAAAATAATTTGAAGCTACATCAGCAGTACTGAAAATATTGCAGCAAAACATCGCTTCCTGTTCATAAGCTAACAAAAACGCTCCAAACACGACCTTAATCGAATTTTGTATACACGGGAATTAAAGGTGGGCACTCATCGGGCGCTTAGTCGCATCAGTTTGGTCGCAAGTCGCAAATGACGCACACGATTCCATATCATGCATAGTTCCCACACCCGGGACACCCACCAAGCTTCCTCTCTATGAAAGGGAATCGGCCATAATACACCACGCTGGCCCAGCGCGGGTTAGTAGATGTCACATGTCTTCGAATTTTATTCTAGGTCATGCCGGTTTCCTCTCAATGTTTTCCTTCACCGTTTTGAGAGTCGTGGTGGTGGTTTATATTACACAAACGAATGCGTCCACCTGGGTTCGATTGTTAGTCTGTGAGCAGTGGTGAAGCACACATATTAAATGTGTAAACTATGTGTGTCAAATGCTCAAGTCGTTTCCTTCACTTTTTTTGGTCTGCATTCATGCTAAAGCAAGCACTGATGATACATATCGATACATGCTTAAAGTCGTTGGCCGACTATAGGCTTACCGTGAACGCGGCCTCAATTTTTTTGTTAAGTACGACTTGTGTGTGGTTTTAATCAGAAGTGTTTCAGCTACACCTTCCTCATATGAACTAGAAATACCTACACAACAGACAGTAGGAGCCCGAGTGATTTTCATGTGAAAAACCGGCCAAGGGTGAGTCGGACTCGCGCACGAAGGGTTCCGTACCATTATTTACAAAAACGAGCAAAACGATCGCTTTTTTGTACGAGAGCCCCCTTAAATATTTATTTTATTCTGTTTTAAGTATTTGTTGTTATAGCATCAACAGAAATACATAATCTGTAGAAATTTCAACTGACTAACTATCACGGTTCATTAGATACAGACTGGTGACAGACGGACGCACAACGAAGTCCCAGTAATAGAGTCCCGTTTGACCCTTTGGGTACGGAACCCTAAAAAGGTGAATCCTGCACATCCTGCAAACCAGAATAGTTCTATACTATTTGATATGGGAAGGTCTTGTACCGTAGGAAATTCTACCCCTAAGACACGATAGTTACTGAATAACGCTGTAAGTCGCAAGATACACCCAAAAAATCGCAAATGAATGGCCCTCCTTAAACGCATACGTATACAGGGTGATTAATCGAGCAGACGGCGTATCTACGGGGTGTTTCGTTGTATTCTCACAATGATGGATCACGGTGCAGTACAGTTGTTTATAATACGTTCTTGTTTGTCAACGAGTTAACTTACTGACGCCGCTGGCAGGTACTGTGGTCTGACAACTTTGTTGTTAAGGTAGGTTAATATAAACAAACATAGAAATAGTACACGAGCGTTATTTTCTGGGCATTTTGGTATGCATAAATAAATGAACGGTTAGAGAGACAGCTTATAGTAGAAGGTAGGAAATATGTCACAATAGACAAACCAATGTAATATTTTTTTTTTAGAGTTTTTGGTACATAGTGTATGTACGCTTAAAAAAAATACTTCAATAAGTTTAAATAAATGATAATTTATCATTTGACATGGCATGGGTGTTTAGTTCATTACGTTGTCGTTTTATCCCAACTGCTCCTTGCAATATAGATCTTTGGCAGTCGGTACAAGAAGTCAGAAGCCAAAAGTCTGACATCCAGTCTTACCAAGGTGTATCGTATTACCCAGTTACAAGGTTGTGGAGGTCGGATAGGCAGTAGCTTCGTGTAAAATACTGATACTCAGCTGCATCCGGTTAGACTGGAAGCCAACCCCAACAAAGTTTGGGAAAAAGGCAGGTAGATGATGCTCCTTGCAATATTCCCTAACAATCTGTTTACAGTCAGTTGTAAACAAAGAACTGACTATACAAGGTGTTGTTGTGCATCCTCGTCAAAATTCAAGAGGATGTCACGAAAGACATAAATGATCAATTGAAATTACGGTACCTAATTAATTATTAATAACCACTGATTTTTTTGGTTGTTTATGTTTGCCAGAATTTCAGAATAACCCCCTTAACGTGGTTTACGGAATAAGAAATTATCGAATAAACGTTTGAGATTGTTTGTATGTATGAAAGCGCGGTTATAGGGCGAGGATCAGATGGGCCACGATTAAAACACGGGTGGTTCACACTTACCGATTTTAGTAAATAAGAAAACAAAATAAAAATTACCTACCCATTTTATTATTGATTCGGGACCAGAATCATTAGCATAGTTACCTCCTTGAATTTGACGAGGATGCAAATCAACACCTTGTATAACAACTAAGAATTATCTATGGATTGACCACGAAAAATCGTAAAAAATCCTTTTCAATTCAAAAATATTAAATAAACATGGACAGCACAAACTACGTGCAACATGGACATAAAATAAAATAGAACGCGGTATCTAACATTCAATATTTTTAAAAGTCGCGTTTGATGGATTGCGCTTTGTGCATGTTACCATGTTATTGGAGATAATAAAAAAACTAGAGCGTGTTGTGATAAATTATTTACATGGATTACTAGATTTATGGGTAAAAAATAAAATGTTATATTTTTAGTGACATTGGTTCCGCAAAGAATTTATTATTGATGACCTCACTTTTCATAAGAGGATTATTTTCTGGTATCGACAAGAATATTTGAGGATGTGACGAGTAAGTTGTCGATGCACCTCGGAGGTGGACCGCAGCGGAGACTGCTTCCGATGCGGTCAGCCCGGTCATATGGCCGCGGCTTGCTCTGCCACCCCGCACTGCACTGCATGTGCGGCAGCGGGCAAACCGGCCGATCACCGGGCAGGGGGCAGGGCCTGCGCACCACCCACCAAGTCTAGGGGCAAGGGAAGGCCTTCAGCCACCGCCTCCACCGTCGCTACCGCCGCAGCCGCCGCCACTGCTGCGCCCACCGCTGCCGTCAGCACCGCCGCCGCAACAACTGCTGCGGGGCCCTCACAGGGGGCCCGGGAGGGGGCTGAAATGGAGTGCCAATAATGGCCCCATTACGCCTCCTCCAGGCGAACATCAACCACTGTCGCTGTGCTCAGGATTTGTTGCTCCAGAGCATGGCGGAGTGGTTGATTAACGTCGCCGTGGTCGCTGAGCCGTACTTTGTCCCGCCCAGGGAAGACTGGGTGGAGGACCTGAGCGGCTCAGTGGCCATAATTTCGTCGGCCGCCGCCGGTACCCCGACCCTTGAGAGTGTCAGGAAGGGTCCGGGTTGCGTAGCAGCACGGTTCGGGGAGATCGTCGTAGCGGGAGTCTACTTCTCCCCGAGCCGAACTCTCGCCGAGTTCCACAACTCCCTCATGGAGTTGAGTGTCGTCATCCGAAACTATTCCCTCCCCGTGCTTGTGCTCGGGGACTTCAATGCCAAAAACTTGGCTTGGGGTTCTCGTTGCACAGATGTGCGGGGTAGGATGGTGGAGGACTGGGCTCTGGAGGTGGGCCTGGTCGTCCTAAATCGGGGTTCTGTCCCCACGTGTGTGCGGATGCGGGGCGAGTCGGTGGTGGACATCTCGTTCGCTAGCCCCGCTCTGTCACCGCGTGTCGTTGACTGGCGCGTTATGGAGGGGGTGGAGACCTATTCCGACCACCGGTACATCCGGTTCGATGTCTCCGCCCAGGACTCAAGCGCGCCGGTCTCACAGGCCCCGAGTGGTCCGCGTTGGGCGCTGAAGCAGCTGGACCGGGAGCTCCTCCTGGAAGCCTCGATAGTGCAGGCCTGGGTGACATCACCGAACAGGCCTGCCGACATCAACAACGAGGCAGGGTGGTTCCAGGAGGCCATGTCCGACATATGCGACGTGGCAATGCCCCGAGTTCGGCCAGGACGCGCCCGGCGTCAGGTGTACTGGTGGTCGCGAGAGCTGAAGTCTCTGCGCGAGGCGTGCGTCGCCGCGCGGCACCTGTACGCCAGGCATCGCAGGCTCCGCATCCGCCCTACGGATGCGGCAGCCATTGAGGCGGAGCTGTACGAGGGATACAGAGCAACGAAGACCGCCCTCCAAGAGGCTGTCCAGCGGGCCAGGGACCTGGGCCGCGAGGAGATGCTGGAGACTCTCGACAGAGATCCGTGGGGGCGCCCGTACAAGATGGTGCGGGACAAACTCCGCACCTGGGCCCCCCCGCTGACGCAGAGTCTCCGCCCTCAGCTCGTGGAGGACGTGGTGAGCGCTCTGTTCCCTCTGCGAGGGGAACATCCTCCCCCGCCTATGGCTCCGCCGCTTGCGGTGCCAGAAGTGGACCACAACGAGGACGATGACGACATTCCCGAAGTGACCGGGGTAGACCTGAGAGTGGCGGTAGGCAGGCTTAAAGCCAAAAATACCGCCCCGGGACCCGATGGCTTGCCTGGCAAAGCCTGGGTCCTGGCCTCGGAGGCTCTCGGGCCCCGACTGGAAGGGCTCTTAAGCGCATGCCTGGAGAGAGGCCAGTTCCCGCTTCGTTGGAAGACGAGGAAGCTGGTCCTCATCCGGAAGCCGGGGCGCCCTGCGGACTCTCCGTCCGCATACCGGCCCATTGTGTTGCTCGACGAGGTGGGCAAGCTCTTTGAAAGAGTCATTGCGAACCGCCTCGCCGGGCACCTTGTGGGGATGGGGCTGGACCTAGCGGAACACCAATTTGGTTTCCGCAGGGGGCGCTCGACGGTGGACGCCATCATGCGCGTGAGGGCTCTCACGACGGGGGATGCAGTGTCTCGGGGTGGGGTCGTCTTGGCGGTGTCTCTTGACATCGCCAACGCCTTCAACACCATGCCCTGGAGCTGCATAAAGGAGGCACTCCGGTATCACCGGGTGCCGACCTACCTTCGTCGTGTGGTCGGGGACTACCTGACGGACAGGGCCGTCATCTACCCTGGTCGCAATGGAGAGTGGAACCGGCGAGAGATGTCGTGCGGTGTTCCACAGGGATCGGTTCTGGGGCCGCCCTTGTGGAACATCGGCTACGACTGGGTGCTGCGCGCCGACCTCCCTAGCGGTGTCAGCGTTGTTTGCTACGCTGACGACACGCTGGTGCTGGCACAGGGGAGGTCGCACGAGGCGGCGGCCGAACTTATGACACGCGGGGTTGCGATAGTCGTGGAGAGAATCCGGCAACTGGGTCTCGAGGTGGCATTGCACAAGTCCGAGGCCATGTGCTTTCATGGGCCTCGGAATGCGCCACCGTCGGGATCCACACTGACGGTAGGAGGGGTTCCCATCGGCGTCGAGTCGACACTAAAGTACCTAGGGCTTGTCCTCGACAGCCGGTGGAACTTCGTTGAGCACTTCCGACGTTTGGCCCCAAAACTGGAACGGGCAGGGGCTGCATTCAAGCGGCTCTTGCCCAACCTGGGGGGTCCAAACGCCTCCTGCCGGAGGCTCTACGCGGGGGTCGTGCGGTCCATGGCCCTTTATGGGGCCCCGGTGTGGGCGCGTTCTTTGAGGCGGCGAGCCGCCCATTACTTAAACGCGCCCCAGAAGGTTGTAGCCGTAAGGCTGATCCGGGGGTACCGCACGATCTCCGGCGAGGCGGCGAGCCTCTTGGCCGGATTGCCGCCATGGGATCTGGAGGCGATGGTCCTCGCGCGCCTGCATGAATGGCGCGCGGAGGCACTACGCTGGGGGGAAACTCCGCTGCCGCGGCAAATTGTCGCTCAGCGGACAGACCTCCGGCACGATCTCATGGCGACATGGAGACAGCGACTGTCGCAACCACGTGCAGGGCACGCCACAATAGTGGCGATAAGTCCCCTCTTTGAGGAGTGGCTAGAGAGGCGGCACGGCGCCCTCACCTTCCGCCTGACGCAGGTCCTCACCGGACACGGTTGTTTCGGGAGGTTCCTGCACCGAATCGGGCGGGAGGAAACGCCCGGGTGTTACCACTGCGAGGATCGGCCGGAGGACACGGTGGAGCACACCGTGGAGCTCTGCCCCGCTTGGGCTGAGCACCGCCGTGTCCTCGTAGCGGCGATTGGCGGCGGCGACCTCTCGCGTCCGGCCCTGGTTCAATCCATGGTCCGGAGCGAGAGGGAATGGGATGCCGTCGCCTCCTTCTGCGAAGCAGTCATGCTAGCGAAGGAGGTGGCGGAACGTGAGAGGGAGAGAACCTCACGTCCCAGCCGCCGCGGGAGACGCCCCGGGCGTCGGGGGGCAACCAGTGGCCCCCGGCCACCGTAGGCGCGAGCCTGTGGACGGTGAGTAATGGGCTAGCTCACCGTCCGTCCGTCTCATGACGACAGGCCGTGTCGACGGCGCGTACGTGTTCCACGCGCGCCTCAAGGAGATGTCAGCAAACCAGAAGGGGTCCGAAAGGGCCGATGCCTGCCAGGGCTGCGGGTTGTTCGAAAGAGATACCGCGGCACTGGAACACAAAGGGCGAAGAAGGAACATGGGTGGGTTTTAGTCAGTACAAGTCTGACACTCCCTCCCGCTCCGCCCAGAGCGGGAGAAGTCATTTGATGATTTCCCATCCGAAAAAAAAAAAGGATGTGACGAGTTCATAGAATTCAACATTCCATATTAAGGCATTCATTTAGGTGTAAAAATTACAACTTTCGGCACTGGAGACCTACTCTCTTTACACTATATAATTTGCGGACGCACACAATAACATTCAATACACGAAATACGTTCACGTTAATTGTCTCTGAATTCGAACTTCTTGTGTGCGTCCTCAAATTATGTAGAGTAGGGTCACAAACGTAACTACGTTTAATTTTCGTTCGTTGCCGAAGTTACGTTTCGGAGAAAGAGAGTAGGCCTCCTGAACCGTGTGCTTAAAGTCCAACGATGCACTTTTACTTAGACATTAATTTAGTTTTCACCTCGTATTAGTGAAAACAGGCCACTCAGCAAGGTCAACTACTAGGCGTTAACACTGTACTCATATCAATCTACTTTATGGTATCAAAGAGACTATTTAAAAGTACAAGATATGATAAGATAAGAGAAATTTATTTGTCAAAAACACGTGTAGGTTTACAATCAGTTGGAATGATTACAAAAATAATAAAAATAGTTTCAACATGTTTTGCCAAGAAAGTCGTACAAATACCACAATAATATAATTCAAAGCACAAAAATAATTAAGTTACGTTAATTTAATAAAGTTAATAATTAAAAAATGTCATAAAGTACAGGAAAATGTCAAAATGTCTTAAAAAAATAATATAAATTCTAAATTACATCATTTAAATTAAAAAAAAATATCTAAAATTACAGGAAAATGTCTAAAATAAAAATTAACATGTCTAAAGTACATCATTTAAATAGTCGTCAACATTATAGTAACATTATTAAAAGTTTTTTCATGCGATTATAAAAACTATTAATATTTAAATCTTTGTATGCCTTTGGTACCTTGTTGTATAATTTTGGGGCTATGCAGAATACACTCTTACGCATGAGCGCTGTTTTAGCACCATGTATACGAAGTATCCGATTTTTTTTTTTTTTTTTTAAAACGTTGCCCCACACTAAGAATTTCTCCTGTATCGTGGGTGCGTTTACAAACATTTAAACTCACATACACAAACAGCCAGACCCGGAACAACTATCTGTAGGCCATACAAATATTTGTTCCGTGCGGGGATCGAACCCGCGACACGCGGCGCAGCAGTCGATTGCTCAACCACTGCGCCAACCGTGTCGTCAAAATATCTCGTTGACTTCTTTCGGAACCCTCTGAAGACTTCGGAAACAGTTGGGGATTCTTTTTAACAAATAATACCGTTTCTAATATATACAAGGAAGGAAGTGACAGAATTTGATGTTCAATAAAATATGGTTTGCAACTGTCTGTACTTTTAAGACCAAATATGGCTCTTTTGCACCGCTTTTGCATTCCAAATACGACATCTTTATGTGTAGAGTTTCCCCAGAAAATAATGCCGTATCTAAGGATCGATGCAACAAGTCTGTGATAGGCAGTTAGCAGCAATGTATCCGTATTTACGATTGGCGCGAGTTTAAACAATGCATAGGAAGAACTACTAACTTTCTTACTACAATAGGCTACTAAAGGATTATGTCACGATCTATTAGCGTTGCAAGGCAATTAAAATTAAGATACAATCAAATTATTCCCCAGATAAAGTATTAGTAGAGCTTCTTATGAAACCTCTAAAACAACACTATTTCTGATCTTACCTGGTACATAATACCAGGTGTTGTTTTGCATCCTCGTTAAAACTCAGGAGGTTGTCACACAAGACATAAATAATCAATTAAAATTAAGGTACCTGGTAAATATAAAATAAACGTATAATATAATAAAATAAACGCTGATTTTTTTGGTTTTTTATGTTTATCAGTATTTCAGAATAACCCCCTTAACGTGGTTTAGTGAATAAGAAATTATCGAATAAACGGTCGAGATTGTTTGTATGTGTGAAAGCGCGGTTATAGGGCGAGAATCAGACGAGCCGCGTTAAAACACGGGTGGTTCACACTGACCGACTGATTTCTGTAAATAAGAAAAAAAATAAGGAAATAACCTACCCATTTTATTATTGATTCGGGTCGAGAATCATTAGCATAGTTATCTCCTTGAATTTGACGAGGATGCAAAACAACACCTTTATAATATACGTTTCTCAACAATAGTAAACTTCTTTTCTTTGGTAATTCATTCAATTCGACCGGCGTGTTGGTCTAGTGCTCGCAATCGTGACTGCCGAGCATGAGGTCCCGAGTTCGATTCCCAGGTCGGGCAATACAGTATTGATGATCCTTTTTTCATAAGGAATTTCTGAGTAGCAACCACGGACCCATAATTTGTACCAGAATCGCACTCCGTATAATTTGGAATCAATGGCAGTAGACTCGCGCTCCGTATAACATTGGATGATGGGCCTTAAATATAACAGAGCAATTGTGAGTTTATTAGGGACAACTCTGGATAACCCTTCGGGGATTAAGTGCGTGATGATACATAAGTGATTCATGTTTCTTTATTTTCTATATTAGACTATCGACCCGCCAGCCTATACCATAAAAATTAAGCTCTCCCTACTTATACCTTTAAACTCGGCTCCAAGATACCCGTCGCGAACTTGGCGGCTAATATTTATCATTTTAATTAAAATGTTAAGCTTATGATTTATAGCAGTTCTCAGGTATATTTTACTTTTTAATTCCCCTGTCTTCCTGGAGTGGGAAAGGATTTAAAGTTGCTGTAAGGTAGGATTTTAGGTACGGACTTGCTTTTGTTCAAGTCGGAGTTTTAACCGTGGATTGGCGAATTTTAAGAACAGATTGCTTGAACATTCTTTATTAACTTTGACTCGGATAACATTTAGCACTGAACCATCTGACGTTCAGTTTTATGCTTTTGAATATTTTAGTTCCTAATTTCTCGATAGGTGGCGTTGTTAATTTTTTACTCTCCGCTGAGTGGTTGTGTTGTGATTCTGTTAAGATTCTCCGCGAGAGAATGACCTCTGCGTGTAAAAAATTTAAATTGTCTTCGTTCAAGTAAACATTGGCTTTTTAGTCACGGTCCTTCGACCCGGATTTTTCGGATACAGTCGTGATTGTTGCACCATGAGTTTTGGATTCGACAGTGGCACCCCCTGTCGGCAAAAAGTTACTAATTAGTGTAAGGTGAAGTGTTGTGTCGAATTAAAAGAACGCATTAATAAGAAAACCACTCCAGTTTCTGCGGAAAACAACAACCCAGATAAGTCAGCCTGCCGTAAAATTGCCTAGAATAGCAATACCTACATTTTCGGATCAATATTTTAAGTGGACAACATTTCGGGATCTTTTATTTGCGATGGGTTTGCTCTTGACTATAGTCTAGGTCAGAGATGACAGGGACAAAGTAGACGATGGTACGAGCTTACCCAGAAGAACTAACATAGAAGAGATTAGGGTTGTAAGCGTTCGAAAACACAGATGCAGGCAGAGAGTTCCACACCTTTGCTTTGCGCATTTAGAAAGACGTTTGAAAATGCTTACTGCGAATTGGTGGAATAGCGAAAAGGTAGGGATGATAAATTGCAGTGCGTCTAGATGTCCGATGGTAGAAGCGGGCTGGTGGAATGAGGTCGTGGAGTTCAGGAGTCCTGGGTGAAGACAACATTTCACTCAGTTGTAAACATGTGGTTTATATTAAACAATAATTTCTCCAGAAGCCTAAGAACTGCCTCCGCAATATATTATTTTATGAACAAGGCTATTTTGTTGCGGCTAGTCGACGTAAATGGACTCGACATACCGGGAATGATTAATTAGAACTATCACCGCCATCTTATTTTGTCAATACATCCTTACTGGTAGCTTGTGTCATTGCACTGCTGGGCAAAGGGCACTTCCCATGACTTCCAAATCCTTCGATCCAGGGCCAATGTCGACCAATTTGTCAATAAGATACGTACCAAATAATTACCCTGAAAAAAATATAGTATAACGAAGATTCCTCTAATTAAACTATTGATCCAGATTTATTGAAGTGAAACTTCTCATGCGACTTTCAACAAGTTTAACGCTACCATTTCAAAAATTCACCAAGAGATGGCAGTATTACAAGATTTGTGACTACGTAGTTCTACTAGGTACGCAAGATGGCGTGTAAACAGTCATGTATTCGACTCTTCGTTGTGACCAACCTTCGCTCAATTTCCATGAGTAGAATAACCTCGATAAACTTATGCAATAATTATGTTATAAAAATAATACAACAAGAAACAACAAAATATTATTTAGAAGCTCAATAAAATAACGAGAGTGAATACGTGGCGCATGCCTGTAGTATTACGAAGTTTCACTTCTTCTGCACGGAGGGACTCCACGCACTATTTTTATAAATTAAAATCAATTGCCGAAAGGAAGGATCGAAAGAAATTTTAATAATTACTTTCTATATTTTTGCTTCCCGCTCTACGCCTATTCTTCATTAGTAAAGGGCGCCAGTGCGAATCCGACCGGGTCGCTAGTCACATACAAATATCATATTACTTTGTAAGCTTCAACCTCATCCTGCTACTTAATACATAGCTTTCTCTTAAGCCATGGTTTCCTAATCGCCATTGATATACGGTGCCCATTCACGTGTGCCCGTTAATTTGTCAACCTTTACTTAAGAGCCTAATGGTTAATTAAGTGAGATATAGCATAATTTATAGGGTGCCCGAGTAGAGGGATGCTGTGGTTGTCTTGACTCAGAGGTTTGATAACAGGATCAAGACGTATCTATAGATTCTAAGATTGTTGAAAGTTAAGGAGGATCGGGAGCTTAGTTAACAACTACCATTTGCTCGCAGATTTGCTCGCGTGGGTGTCGGAAATTATTCCACAGGATTCGTCCTTCTAGTATAAAAAGGTCGAAGTCAGCCGTTAATACGCGAAGGCGTGGAAAATAAACAAACTTACTTTCGCATTAAAATTTTAGTTAGGATTTTTTGTTGGCCATAAACGCAATTTATACCTTGTCTCCTCACATCTCAGCACGTCTCTCATGTTTAGTGGGGTCGGGTGCTAATTCCTGGCTAAAACAAATTAATAACCGAAAATAGGGTAATTTAAGAATGATGAAGGCAAATCAAATGTATTATCCCACATCGTTTATGTATTCTTAAGTGGGGCAAAGTTATGAAACATCACATTAAAGCAAAACAGCCAAGTGCTTTTTAAAGTATTTGAATCAAACAAAACTGACCATTTTCAAAACATATTTATAGCAAAACAATAAGCCGGCACATTTACAAACAAAGTATTACATTTACAAGGGTGTAGCCACACTGGCGACTATAATTCAAAAAAATGATTTAGGCCGTGTTCACACCATCCCTATTTTTATTTACCGCCGTATCGCTGTTACCCATCCGCATATTTGGTGCTTTTGATCATAGGGGAATGAAATTTTGAGGAGAAGGTATTTTTTTTGGTTTTAAATGAAAGTGAAACTAAGTGAGGGCATTTCAATGTTTTTGAACGTTTTACAACTAACAAACTAAAAGGGAATACGAGGTTTCGTTAAAAGTTTTCATAACGCAGTATTTATGCTACAGTCAATACTATTTATCGGACGAAACCATTTTTGACCAGTGTCACTCAAAACCCTTATTAATTTAAATGATGTTACTCAAAACTCTTACTAATTGAAATATTTTGTTTGAGTACGCCTCAGTTATACTCACCTAGAAAATATATAGAGCTAGTATTTCAAAGGGTCACATACAAAAACCTAACAACCTTATGAGTTTCTAAACAAATGTTAGTTATAGTTAAATAGTTTTAACCAGTCAAAAGTAGTTTTGACTAAATAACAGCTTTGACTGTAACATTCACATGAACACGCATTCTGAGAATTTAGAAATAAACTTGTTGTGCCTTTAAATAAAATAAAAAAAATAAAAACACTTTTTACCAGTGTCTAATAAAATTTAAATGTTTACTCAAGATTCTGCAACAACGTTGTATATTTGATAATTACTTATTATAAAACATACCAGCAGGCGTGATAGCCCAGAGACGAGCTTATTTAAGTCCCATGCAATAGAGGGTGCCATCAACCAAGCACAAATCTAGACTTTATGACTACTAGTGAAAAATTCCTGATGGACAATTCTAACTTAATAACACTTTGCCCTACCTGGGAATCGAACCCTCGATCCCATGCTCAACAGTAGCTAATAGATAAGAATGAAGTAGTTAATAGATTGCATTAATTACTTAAATTAGGTACTTATTTACTGATCATCATAAAGGCTATGCAGATATTTTAAGGCAATGATATATCTTTTAGTCTATAGAGGCTACGTTTACAATCGTTCTGAAATCCATACTTGCCTCAGTCGTCCCTCCTCTTTCGAGTCTCTTTATGCAAACATGTCGTTCCGGAGGCGATGCCTACATACCTACACTCAATGAATTCAGCACCAATACCAGTGTACCACCTGATTTATGCAGTGATAGCCTATTGATCTGACCGTCGGTCAATTCTCAAGTTCGAACCCAAGACTAGCACCTCTGATTTTTGGGATTCATGTCCGTATTGAATAAGTATCACTTCGCTTTGGTGAAACCAGCATGCCTTACAGATATTTGTCGACGACATGAAAGCCAAGACAGAGGCTCATGGGTGGGATAAAAACTCGGAATTTAGATTAGGCTTCACTGTGCCACAGAATGTGTTTTCCACGCGGGTGAATTGCGTCTAGTCTATTCAAAAGGCATTCACCGTTGTCGTACAGCTTGTGTTAAGCTCATCAAAATTTGCTTGGCATTTTCCTAATTTATGTTGTACTAATCCAGCAGTACATACAAGAAGCATACAAGAGGGCTTAGAGCAATTTCATTCAACACTCTATTAAGGAGAACTATTATAGAACAGCCAAAAATATACAATATAAGACTGGCATATCGAAAAGCTCGGAATATCAATCCTAATGACAGTCGCTGATACTCTTTGACATCGATTGAAACTTGTCCAGGCCCTCCAAACGAATATTTAGACACAATTTTACAGTACTTATGGACGACGTTTTATGGAATGGCGTTGAAAATAAAAGTCGAATTGAGGACCTTTTTTAAATCAGTTAAAAAAACCGGCCAAGTGCGAGTCTGACTCGTGCACGAAGGGTTCCGTTCCATTATTTATAAAAACGAGCAAAAAAACACTTTTTTTACAGAGGAAACCACTTAAATATTTATTATTTGTTTGTTTTTAAGATTCGTTGCTATAACATCAACAGAAATACATAATCTGTATAAATTTCAACTGGCTAACTATCACGGTTCATGAGATAGAGCCTGGTGATACAGACGGACGGACGGACGACTGGATGGACAGTGAAGTCTCAGTAATAGGGTCACGTTTGTCCATTTGGGAACCCTATAAAAACAGCTGTTCTTTACATTCTGATTAGACACGCCAAAAAGCATCTAAATATCAATGACATAGCATTCATCCATTTTGACATCAACACTCCGACTTCAGTCATGCTATCTTCTATGAACTAAATTATTCTTAAAAAAAAATTCTAGATTATGTTGGTGTTGGCTTTCAGTCTAACCGAATTCATGCTCTATACCATCACCATAACCTAAAATTGGGTAATAAAAGAGTTTATGACCCTGTGGTAAGATAAAACTGTTTGCCAGACTTCCCGGCCTCTGACTACCTGTGCCAACTATCACAGATCTACAAATGGCAGCCGGGACCAACTTTGGAGGAGTCTCGATGTTATAATGAATGGTCACACATTGACAAACTGCTCTTCTCTCGCACAGTTAGTGACAAACACATGACATATCCATTTTTCCAAGTTTCTTGTTAGACCAGTAGATAATGCAGTTTCGCAATGTATAATAAAACAATAAGTAACTCGTGTCAAACGGCAGTTATCAGAGAGGGTCAATGATATATTTATCACACACGAATTGCACCCGCAAGGGTAGCGCAAAACTGTAACGTTGATAGTCTTTGAAGATGCGGTTTGTTTACTATTAAAGTATTAAAGATGAGAAAAATAAAGGGTTGCAGAAAATGCGAGAGAACATTTTTAGGGTTCCGCGTCCGTACCGAAAGGGTCAAACGGGACCCTATTACTACGACTTCGCTGTCCGTCCGTCCGTCTGTCACCAGGCTGTATCTCATAAAGCGTGATAGTTAGCCAGTTGAAATTTCAACAGATTATGTTTTCTGTTGCTGCTATAACAACAAATACTAAAAACAGAATAAAATAAATATTTTACAAAAAATTAATATTTTTGCTTGTTTTTATAAATAATGGTACGGAACCCTTAGTGTCCGAGCTCGAATCGCACTTAGCCGGTTTTTTGAATTGCACCTGACGAAGGTCAGTTTTAAGTCCTTCAAGGGCGTCCCTTCACGACGTTTTCACTCATCTCTGCTTTGTACCTTTTGTTAGTCGCTTTACATTCATCCTCTCAACAAGACTAGATCTAGAACAAGTAGAAGCACACTCTTTATAAAAACTTTAAAATAATATTATTCTTAGACTTCGTCTGCGTCATATTTTCCCCGATTTTGTAACATTTTTCATTGATGATCCGCTCCTATTGGTCGTAGCGTTTATCTATCCAACACTAAAGATTTTTTCAATTCAAACGATTATTTCCAAAGATTAGCGCGTTCAACCAAACAAACTCTTCAACTTCACAATATTAACAACATAATATTATAATATTAATAATATAAAGGGTTCTAGTTACGGAGATATTAGGGGTCAAAGTTCCAACTTTTTGACAAGTATTTTTTTAAATACAAGTTTTCAATGTAAGATTTTCACTTTAAACACCTCCACGACCCCCGTACTATTCAACCCGTCCATCAGCACAATGTTTTGAGTGCGTTACATTGAGTTCTACCACAAAACATGATTTTACACCCCCCAAAAAAAAGTCGTTTCCCAGCAATAATTTTTGCGTAAAGTTACTTAGTTTCATGTACAGAATGCTTCGTGATGAGGTGATTTACACGGTGTATATCTATATCTATCTAAAGGGTGTAAAATACCTCTTAACCAAGCCGAAAGGCACTGGTTCTCTCTGTCATTGCGATCATTTTTTTGTTCTACACCATACCTGGGAACCTTCTACTTACGGAGATATTAGGGGTCAAAGTTCCAACTTTTTGACAAGTATTTTTTTAAATACAAGTTTTTTAAGTAAGATTTTTACTTTAAACACCTCCACGACCCCCGTGCTATACTATTCAATCCGTCCATCAGCACAATGATTTGAGTGCGTTACATTGAGTTCTACCACAAAACATGATTTTACACCCCCCCAAAAAAAAGTCGTTTCCCAGCAATATTTTTTGCGTAAAGTTACTTAGTTTCATGTACAGAATGCTTGGTTGACGGCTTCGTGATGAGGTGATTTACACCTTGTATACAAATAAATAAAATTTAAGTGTCTGTTTGTAATATTAAAATAACCGCTTTTTACTACATGCATATGAATGTATAAACGGTACATATACCAAAATAACACTTTTGTCAATTTTTGTCTGTCTGTTTGTTCCGACTAATCTCTGGAACGGCTGGACCGATTTTGACGGGACTTTCACTGGCAGATAGCTGGTGAAATAAGGAGTAACAGGCTACTTCTATTTTAGAAAAAATCTATGTCCACGCGGATAAAGTCGAGGGCACAGCTATCCTACTAATATTATAAACGCGAAAGTTTGTAAGAATGGATGGATGGATGGATGTTTGTTACTCTTTCACGTAAAAACTACTGAATGGATCTGGATGAAATTTGGCACAGGGATAGATAATAGTCTGGAATAGCACATAGGATACTTTTTATCCCGGTCGTGTGATCCCGCGGAACAATTACTATTAGATCCAGCAACAATAAATCAATACAAAGAATAACCATCAAAACTGTTCAAAGAACATTTAGTCCAGTGATCACCGAACGATTAACCCTTAACCACTCAACCCCCGGCGGCGAACGAAAATTTTAATCAAAGAATACTTTAAATTGGGAAAATTTCGAGCAAATAGCCCATAGCGCGGCGCTACCAAGTTTGTGTGCCGTGTATTAAAACAAATATAAATAGTTCAATTTTATACGGGTTATATTATGACGGGGGCAAACTCGATGTATGTTTTAACCCCTACTATGTATAAGTGGTTTACATTAGGTCTGGATTGAAAGAACTTGAAGTCATGTGGAAAGGCTGTTGGCCAGCCGTGGGATGGTGCAGGTATGTATAAGTAGAAATGTAGGGTTATTTATGCAGAACTTCCAAGAACCAGAGATTATAAAACAAATCAGCACTGGGCCTGAATGGTGAGTTACGACCCTATACTAGAGCTTGTGTCCCAGCAGTGGGATCGTAAAGCTGAGTTTTATTTGTATTTTTCTGCACAGAAACGTAGGTTACATGTAATCGAATTGATAATACTTTTAGTAAGCAGGTACAGTCTGTTGTCAAAATTATCTGACCCACCCTAAAAACAAACGAATTTGGACCCTCTGTCTGTAAAATTAAGGTTTATTAGGTCTAGACTCCTCCAACACCTGCGAACACTAGAACCAGCACGGAGTACCTACCTTTTAAAAAATATCATAAAATAAGCCAATAGTAGTACCAATTGGCATATCAAACAATGTATGCAAACACTCGTTCACCGGTTGCAGGCGTGTTTACAATTGCTGTTTGCTTTGGATACAAGCTATTAACGGTAGCCGGTCTGGTTGGGTTTAAAATTTATGATATGCGCACCGGCGATTCGATGATAATGTTCGTAAATATTACTTAAAGAGCCGTGCACACTGGAAAGAATGTTCGACGATATGCAGTTGACCTGCAATAAAATCAAATCAAAATATTTTTATTTCACATAGGACATGGGCACTTGTAAAACGTCAACAAAAAAGGTGCACGGTTCGGGTTGGTCGTTTCCTATGGAGAAGAACCGGCAAGAAACTCCATGGTTACTCTTTTAAAATCATTTGGTTTTACAATATTTTTATGTTACAGCGTTATTACTTAAGTATGGGAGGATATCGTAGGCCCGACAATAAGTCGTTGCTTACTACATAACGTAGAATAAGATAAAAAGTTACCAAGGATCTAGGAATCTATAAAGCCTACAGTGTCCACACATTCACAAGCAATCGGGAAATAAAAAAAAGAGTCCATACAACAACAAAAAAAAAAAAAAATTACTAAAAGACTAGATTAAACAAGTGACACAAATGTTGTCATCAGTGCTGCAACTATTCTAAACAGAAGGTGTAATGATTTAAAAACTATTGTAAAACATCTGATCAATCTACATGATCCCTCATGTTTCCTCTTTTTAGCGAATCGATGGGAAAAACTTCAAATATTTTTTAGCCCAAAATTCAGGTACCAAACTCTGCTCGGAGGCCGTTTACACGGTACTATGGCCTGAACGATATTTTGCGGTAAAAATAACATCCCACTGTTAATACAATTAAAAACAAATTATGAAACTCGCATGTCATCCCAAAACACGGTATAAAATTTTATAAAGATCAGCGCCATGTGAACGGGTCCTCACTGGTGCAGGTAATGCTATCATCATTTTATTTTATTGAATCTCACAAAATATGTTCGATATAGAAACAGGGTGAAAATAAAAACCCGGCAGTTGTAGTGGAACCTACTTTCATTAATTAACTGTAGTTCGATCGCTGCTTCGCATGATTTATACATATATATTCCTTGATAAAACTTAAATTTTTTCATCGAGATTCTTTATTGCACATTTATTCTGGATATAAAAAAAAAATTCTGGATAAAATTCAGAAAGAACTAGACATAATAGACCTAAATAAATTTAACGTAAAATCAAAAACATCGGACTGGCTCATACTGCAGGACTATATGAAAACAGAATCTTTGCTATCATACATCGCTTGACTTATAAAAAAATAGGTAAAAAAACTTTTTAAGTTAAACGGTTTTATGTTAAACATACATTGCAATGTTTAAGATAAATGTACTAAAAACCAAAAAATAATAAAATAGATACAGTCGTGGGAATTATAAACATATGCATAGACTAGACTAAAATAAAACCGTGGGGCACGTCAATTGTCTACAATCGTTGATTAAAATGTTTGTTTTGTAATGTTACACTATAATTAGGCAGTTGTTCAACCGACAACGATGGACGTGTGATAAGTAGGGCAAGAATGTAAAACAAGCTAGCAAGCTCGATTATAAGCGAGTTTTAGGGTTTCATAGTGGTGAGCGAGTAGTACTTTTATATCATATGTTTTGTCGATTAAAGACAAACTACGAGCAGTGAAACGATTCCTCGCCAGCCAGCAGTGTGAATGTCCAACGATAAACTAGTTGAAACATCTCTTTTATTTACATGGAGTGTATAACTATTGGAATTTCCATGAGCAAGAAAATAGTAAGTAATTTCCTCACCGTCTGCGGGCCAACTGCCTATTTTAACGACGAATTAAACGATTCTTCTATCGCACATTAAGTCGATAATTTGTAGACAATTGACGTGCCCCACGGTTTTATTTTAGTCTAGTCTATGCATATGTTTATAATTCCCACGACTGTATCTATTTTATTATTTTTTGGTTTTTAGTACATTTATCTTAAACATTGCAATGTATGTTTAACATAAAACCGTTTAACTTAAAAAGTTTTTTTACCTATTTTTATTTTCTAGTTTTTAGTTTTTATTTCGCATTCTGTTTAATTCATTTAGTGCTTCATTATTGCAAGGTTTCTTGCCCGTTAGTTTATTGCAGTCCAACTCCTCTATACGTAGTCTCTGCAAAGATCTTACTCTACTAAGAGCCACGTAGGCTTGACCTTCTTCAAACAGTTTCGCACCTAAGTATACGACTGCGTGATCCACAGTGCTGCCCTGCATTTTATGTATTGTAGAAGCCCATGATAGTATTAAAGGCAATAAAATTTTAATTTTTTTTTTTTTTCTTTTTTTTTTTTTTTTCTTTAAAAAACGCTAACGACATATCATTTTTATCCACCCTAATGCCATACAGTTCTCGGCGCGTTTTAACCTTTCACCTTAACTTGGGTGGTGTGCCGCTAACGACGTATCATTTTTAGCCACCCTAACGCCACACAGTCCTCAACACGATACAAAATCTTGACTGGGTGGTGGATTCAGGCTGGATTAATCAGATACCTAAATTACAGATTCAATTTCTAAATTTAAATCTTATTATTATACGCCATTTGGTGGCTGCGCCCATCTTAAATATTGAGGTTGTATAGTGCACTGTATTCTTCTTGTCAAGCCCTTTTATTTGATACCCATATTGGTGGGATTGATAAAAAATTGTTATCAGCCATTTGGTAGCGGCGGCCATCTTAGATTTCAATTTTGCATAGTAAATTGTATTCTACTTGTTGAGACCTTTCATTTGATACCCATGTTGATGGGATTGATAAAACCTAAGTTATCCGCCATTTTGTAGAGGCCGCCATCTTGGATTTTAATTTTAAGTACATTGTATTATACTGGTTGAACACTTTCATTTGATACCCATATTGATGGGATCGATAAAACCTACGTTATCCGCCATTTTGTAGCGGCCGCCATCTTGTATTTCAACTTTTTATAGTATATTGTATTCTGCTTGTTGAGCCCTTTCATTTGATACCCATATTGATGGGATTGATAAAACCTAAGTTATCCGCCATTTTGTAGCGGCTGCCATCTTGGATTTCAATTTTTATAGTATATTGTATTCTGCTTGTTGAGCCCTTACATTTGATACCCATATTGATGGGATCGATAAAACCTACGTTATCCGCCATTTTGTAGCGGCCGCCATCTTGTATTTCAATTTTTTATAGTATATTGTATTCTGCTTGTTGAGCCCTTTCATTTGATACCCATATTGATGGGATTGATAAAACCTACGTTATCCGCCATTTTGTAGCGGCTGCCATCTTGGATTTCAATTTTTTATAGTATATTGTATTCTGCTTGTTAAGCCCTTTCATTTGATATCCATATTGATGGGATTAATAAAACATAAATTATCCGCCATTTTGTAGCGGCGGCCATCTTGAATTTATAATGATAATGAATAAACATAATTGTATTGTCACCAAAATCCAAAGTGTATACAAAATTTCAGATTAATCGGTTGACAGGAAGAGGGTGAAATTTGAATTACTAAACTTGACCCAAGAATAAATAAAACAAACGGGGTGAGCTAAATAAAACCGTTTAATAAAACCGTTTAAAAACACAAACCGCACAAATACTCAAATACACATACACACGTACATCGGCACACACTCACACTCCCTTCGCACACACACACTCATGTTACACACACCTCAACACTCACACATATTTGATTAAAACATATTAATATAGGCCCAGTAGAGCAGCGGTGGCCCAGTGGTAGCAGCCCCGACTTACGAGCAGTAAGTCGTAGGTTCGAACCCAGGCAGGCGCATTACTTTGTGTAATTTATTTCATTACCGCTGCTCTCAAAACGGTGAAGGAAAACATCGTGAGGAAACCGGCATGTCCTAGAACTAAAAATTCGAAGACATGTGACATCTACCAACCCGCACTGGGCCCGCGTGGTGGATTACAGCCCATTCCTTCTCATAGAGAGGAGGCCTGCGTCCCAGCAGTGGGAAAAATATAGGCTGATGATGAATATAGGTACCTACATTTAGAATAGTAAATCGACACACTTTCACTCTTGTAAACTTGTTCTATTAAAGGAGACGGGCGAGACTACATGTATTTTGGGACCCACTCTTAGAGGTAGCATTTACTATAGCAACTTATAGATAGTTGTAAAACGACTAAAGACTATCAGAAAAGTAAATGGAAAGTAAGACAGAAAAGTTGGGAGAAAAGAGATATACGTCTATTTACAAGATAACCTAAAAATCTTACGACTAAGGTTTTTAACAGTGGAATGTCTCCGTAATTAAGATTAATCAAAATATAATAATACTTAAGACGACTCATAAAGGAAGATTCGAACTACTGTATTTCCCTCGCAGTTTTAGTTCTGACTTTACGTGTTTTGCTTCTTGTCATAAGCCAAAACCAGAATTTTTACTTCATTGCCTGTACCTAATTGATGAATCATAAAACTGCTAGACTGCAGCTAGAGACTAAACTGATTACCAACCCTGTAATTAGTTCAATCACTATTAAAACTATGTCGTTACGATTTTGATCTATAAGCGAATTATAGTCAAGTAAAACGATTCTTATTACGCTGAGACAAGATAATATTGTTTTACATAAATTATAACAGCCAGAGCTGACTAGCTATGTACAGCTATTGAAAAGCAGGGTTTGTTGAATAAAAAAAGTATGAGTAATAAATCTTATTTTTTGGTATTTTTACATAGTTTTTTATTTTATGCAACACAGACGTTACGATGGCCAAGTTGCTGTCTGGTTTCATTTTCAGGGTCGCAGCTTATCAGCCCCCAGCATGAGTGACAAAGGTAGTCGTCTCCTGTTATCTGGAATTAATTAATTATGTTAAAATAAATAAATTCACCTATAATGTAATAAACATAAAGAGTTCCATAAGTAACAAAAGAAAAACAGAAATGTCTAAAGATAAATAGAGGTCGAAGACCTCTGATACCTGTGGAGGGGTATATAAATATTAGGTATAAATATTTCATGACAAAATGCGACAGCCACCCATCTTCTATTTTGATGACTGAAAGATCTCAGTAAAATACACTACTGCTACCTCGGCCAGTCTTATACTGCATACTGTTTTAGTCCGATAAAGTATAGGGCAACAGTAAGAATGAGCCTAATATAAGATTACAACAGTATGTATTTAAATACATAAAAGCTAAACGAATGTCAGTTTGTTGTTCAGATAGATATCTTAAATAAGTTCTTAACTTATGATATAAATACATGTTTTTTTACAAATATACTTACATCACGTGGATACACCCATCTCTGAACTTTTTCAAAGCCCTGAGCACCTTCATCAAAGAGACGACACCTCCATAAGAGCGTAAGTCGTAAGAGAAGAAGAAATTAACGCAACGCATGTTTACGCAACGCATGTTTGTGGTTAAAATCAAAGTCCAAATCAAAAACAACTCATTGTCCAATATCCAGAGAAGACTGCGGTAGGTAGTCTATGACAGGGTGCATTATCTTCAGTTCAAGATGTAAAGGCCAAGTCGTCGAGAATCTACAAAATCGCAATGATAAACATAAAATCCCAGACAAAAATACAAACATAACGATGGACTAGATCATCACAGATCTGACAATGACAGTAGTGACGGGACTCAATCGATCATCATTGATACCGTTCCTTTATAAGAAATACTATAAAATCGCCATTGTTCCATTTTTATTAAATGCTTTTGCATTGTTAATTGGCGTTTTAATATCAGGTTTGCATGTTATTTTTTATGAATTTTTGACATAATAGAATGTATGAAAACTAAGAGAAAGAGCCATTTGTAGTAAGAAAACCCTTGAGCAAAAACACATGTCATTGGATTGGAACGTAATCGGAAAAAAGTTGCGTTTTGTAATTGCACGACTACTTAAGTTTAGTAAATTGAAAATATTTATAACTTTTGATTCCCGAGTCCTAAAAATTCAATATTTAAAAAATAAATATCTCATAAAACTGTAGTTATAATTATTTTATATTTACACTGGAACGGAGTTTAGTTAATTTTTAGATTCTTTGGGTCCATTTTCGCCAGCCTTCTTTCAATTCTGGCTGATCACTGTCTCTTAAGATACAGGTCTCCTAGTTTAAGAGACAGGGTTCATTATTATCTTGTATGCATAGACTTATTTTTTTCTAAGAGTTAAATCTTCTGTGCACAAACTAAATTATATGCTTATTGTATTGTATTTTTGTCACTTTGTTTTGAACTGTGTCTGTGTCTGTTATTCGGATAAATAAACAATTATTATTATTATTCTGTAACAGTACATTCAAAATTACAATAGGGTTCACACATTATCAAGCCTAGCGGGGAGGCTTAGTTCAGCCGCATACGCCGCGCGCCGTAGAAAAATAAGACAATACACTGACGTTGATACAACACGGTTAGTCTATTTTAGTTATTTTCACACTTACGGTATTCTGTGGAGCTGCTAATATCTATAAAATAATATGTATAAAATTCATAGTCCTGACTGACTGAGATATTAACGCACAGCCTTAACCGCTGGTCCTAGATACCTGATATTTAAATGGTGTGTTCTTTGTGAAGAGTAGGTATCCACTAAGGAAACATTTTTCGCAATTCTACCTCTAAAAGGGTAAAATAAGTGATGAATGATTGTGTGGAAATCGGAAACTTTTTAAATTAGAAGCATGAAAAATTATTTTCAAGTTTCTGGTTAGAAATAAATAAATACGTACGTATACGTATTTTAGCGTTTAGCGTACCTAAAAACTCACGACATATCATCAAGCGGGAGAAAGGGGTCTAAAAGTGGCCTAAAAAACTCACGTAATTTAAGGATTGCTCTTTCCTAATGTGAGCCTTGCAGCCAGTTTCTTCATCAACAATTAAAACTATCGTTAATATTATTCACTTTTACTTGACCATTACTGATATTATGGCAAATGTGTTTCTTCATCCAAGTAACAGCTAAACTAAAAGTTAATAGAGTTGCCAAAACGCAAACGTCGTAATTACACCAAAACATCGTGGGGTTTAACTACTATCATACTTTAATATGAAGCTTTTCGGAGTTAATGAACAATATTTGGACTATTGCTTATTGTTGACATTTCCAAGGAGAAGTTTTTTGTGTAAATAGGACCTGAGAGTAGATAGGTGCTTTCCTAAAATAGGTACCTTAGTTAATTCAGTGGTTTGCGTCAGTTTATCTTGTAACATTATGCTGAGGTACGTAACTGTTTCCTTTGAAATTCTGTATCGGAACAGAAAACCAGCGACATCCCATAAGAAATGATTTTTGCGAAAACTAAACATTTTACGCCTACGCTTTAAAAAACTAACGATAAGTTCATCGTCTGAAGAACTTGCACTTTCACTGGACGAATATCGTGATAGCATTTTAATAATAAAATCTAAGTATAAATGCAATGATACATATATTACGTACAGCTTTGTCAAAATGACAGTGACTTTAGCTTTAGCAGCACCTTATTAAGCTGTAAAAGTTAAAGGCAAAACTAACAGCTAAACCAACAGCTAAAATTGTGAAGAAACGAATTTAACCGTTCCTTTACTTTATAACGTTACTTTGGCTGTTACTTTTGATGATAAGCTGGCTGTAAGTGTGCAGTTCAAGGTAGCATCGATATTTCAAACTTAGTACATTTGTTTTAGTTTTTGTTTTCTTGCCTGCACAGATAAGTTGGTTTTGACTGTAAACTAAGACGTTCGTCTTAGTTTACAGTTTAACAATAACACTGACAGCTGTTCAGCTGTCAGTGTTGTCTTGTATTTATATAATTATGGAAGTTTGATACTGACATCCTTCGAATAAGGTTTATTGATTCCCCTAACATAACGTTGTATAACATATTTTCACAAACTTCATGTTAACCAACCTAACAGATATTGTTAAATAAACTGAGATGTTCTAATTACTTTCAATTTTATTTGTGAAACTCGCTATAAGTAACCAACACAAAATAAAACATAACTTAAAATCATTAAACATTTCTCCATAGATATAGTCCATTCACAGTACTTTTTCCTCTTATTTTGGATCACTGTCAACACCAAAGTGATCTTAAAACTCGAGTCACTACGGTTGCTATTGGCTTACTGTTTTCACAGGCAAAAAATATCTATAACACCTTGAGTATATATACCTAGCACCTAAACTATCCTTAAAAAAACTAGCCTTATCTTTTCTTAATTCGAAATTCTCCCTCTAATACACAAACAAAAATGGTTACCTACGCTTAAATACACACACATCTTAACATTAAGTCGCTTGCAACCCAGGGTGCGTCGGTGCTGCCACTATTTATAGGTCAATTACCGCTCTGTAATTAAGGCAATACTTCAGCAAGATCACAGCTTTTGCCAAGATTGCTTAAATAAATTTTAACTTGAGATTTCCAGCTAAGTTAGGGAGACATTACGTTATCGCATCTTGGTTTGTAAACAAAACTGTTATAATAATGTTGTTAATTATTCATTATACGTAAAATGTTTGTTTTTTTGAGTAGAGGTTTTTAAATGTTTGTAATAATATGACATGATAAATAATTAAATTGCGAAAAAAACTTTAAATTGACAATATTATTTTTCATTATTACTACAATAATTTCACCAAGGTATTCATAATTAGTATTAACATTCATAAAATAACCTGAGAGTTACGCTTGCTGATCAACAGAAATCTTAACACTAAAACTTGAAACAAAAGTGCAGTATTTAAATTAAAATAAAATAAACAACATCAGCACAGCCGATTAAAAATAAACGAAAGATATTAAATTTTAAACGTAAAAATCTATGAAAGCAACGCTGAGCAATATCGAATTTTAAATGAAGGTTAATAACATTCCCTTTGAATTTATTTCCTTTGAGCTTTGCATATAAAAAAAAACGTATTTCGTTTTGCAGCACGCGTTGTAAAATATATTTATTATCTGTGGTGCTTTATAGGACTCGACTGTTAAAAGGTAGAGCCTAGTCTTTTAAGTGATTTCAATGAATAATTCTGACGTTAATATACCGCGTTGGTACTTTTATCGCCGGTTTTTTTCGCAACTTTATGACGTTCAAATCAAATCAAATCAGTTTATTTGCGATAAGTGTTGGTACAATTTCGGTCTTAACATAAATCAATATAGATCCAGAACACTTAGTCATAATACTGTGACATGCAAATATTTGGGTTTATACTTAGTCATATTGTAATGTTCATAGATATAATCCAAATAAAAATAAACATTGAGTAGCAATATTATCAGATACATTTAAAATATTATTGATGTCAGAGAGTAGATGCTTATTTATCTTAGTATTATATTTGTCGGATCCGGTCATTAGTACGAACAGAAAATGAATCGAAAGCGCGCCAAAGGTGTCGTCACGCGACCTACTTACCAGTCTACCCCCACCTAAGCGCGCTTTTACAGAGTCGTGATGTTTCTTGTGCTCGCTGCAGGACAGTGAGTGTCTGACAGCGGCAAAGTCAAGACGTCCCGAAACTGTACTCCGATTCATGGTGCCTAGTGATACTGTGTTGGATATTAATTTCAAGTAATTTGTTAGTTCGATAAAAGCAGCGTAGCGTGTGTTCTCATAGAACGAAACCCATGTTCTACCCACATGGTGACAGAGTCTAACGAAAAATTAAATTAAAAATTTAAAAAAATCTACTCAGCCGTTTGATGCTAATCACCTCTTTTCTAGTTGAAGGGAAATTAACAACTTCCACAGGTCTGGTAGATTCGAAGAAATCTTGTCACTTGTCAACATGGGCTACGCAATGGCATTGTAAGCAATGGGGGAGACCTATGCCCAAGATTGGGACATTCAGACACCCTGTAAATTTATATGCCGGTATTATTTTTATGCTGTCAGGTATAGCATTAAATATGCGAACTCACATTGCATAGCTATTTTTACTATATAATGCTGTCCTCGGAATTATGGGCAAAACTATTATATTTTTATGCCTATTACTGCCGTTTGAAAAACTTCATGTGCTTTTACAAATAACTCCGGGTGCATCTTAACAAAATTTTGACGTTACTAGCTGTGCCTCGCAGTTTCACCCGCTGTTGACTTTTTTTCTTTTTGCTGTTCCCCTATTGGATGCGTGTACTTAAAAATAACCTATAATATTCCTCAAGAATGTTATTGCGAAAGCAATCCTTCTCAAGAATGATATGAGCACAAATCCAACTGCTTGCTTCAGAGATAAGCGAGTCCAAACAAGCTTACTTTTTGGCTTTACCATATTAATATAGAATATTTTTTTTAATTATTCTATAGTATAATTTAAAAGAAATATTCTATATAGTAGGTATATATAATATATATTATAATATGTACTCCTTGAGGTAAACGAGCATCTCGACTAAAATAAGATTCAAAAACGTTTTTAAAAAGTCTTCCTTTTAACCGAATACCAAAAAAACAAGTTCTGAATAAATTTGACCAATAAATAGTACCTAATTAGGATGAGCCAACCCACGATCTCTTATTACATAAACTCACACTGTTTTCCTATGGCATGCATGGATAGGCAGAAACCACGGAATCCCACAACACTAACCAACCATCCTAAACTTATGATGTACAGACGCCAACAGGTCTAGCCGAAACTGTCAAATTTTTCCAATCATCCTTCAACCGTATTATTTAACAATAAGGTTGTAAATCTATTAAAGAAATTTGACAGATTGTTGTTGCTTCATATTCTGGCGTATGTAGATAGAATAATTTGGATCAATTAATCAGCGCTTACAATCCAAACCGATAACAATTACTACGAAAAATTAGTAAAATTTTGATAATGATGATGTTCTATTTGTAAAATAATATGCAACAAAAAACAACAGCTTCGAAATGAAACATAACAAATTCAAGTCGCTGTAATTTTAAAATTGTAACAGAAATATTTATGGCGTAGTACGATCAATGATATCAATCATGTCATCAATAAGCGCTCAACGACGTGTAGCGGCTAGCGAAAGAATAGCATAGACGTGTAAAAATTATTTATTGTACTCACATAGGACTACTAATATGCAAAAAAGTTAAAGGAAAACGTCGTGAGATAAACTCGAAGGGAAAATTCGAAGATAGTGACATCTACCAACAGGGCGAGACGGTGATGTGGTTATGATCCACTCCCTCTCACAGAGAGCAGACCTATATCCTAGCAAAGGGAACAAAAAAAAGTCTGTTAAAAAATATAAATAGCCACCGTTGCACTAAAATAGGGTTCCTCGTACTAGCAACAAATGATAATTGACACCGTAGTGATTTATAGCCGCGTGGTTAGCCGACCAAGCTGCACCAGATTTATGGCTACTCACCGCTATTATTGAAAACATTACACTTTTCTAACATTCTTTACTTGTTCTGTACTCCTGGTAAGAATAACTTTCAATTCACCTAGCATTAACATATTTTATTATCGTTTAAAAATCGTGTACCTATAGTGTTGACAGACTTAAATAGGTACCTTAAATAATAACAGCCACACGGGTCAAACTTGAAGGTTAGGCAACGCTTGCCGAGGTCGACCCGTGGATGGGTGAACATACATGACATACTAAAACCTTGCAGTACCACGGAAAGCACGCTAAGCAGGTAGTCCCCGGCTGTTATTTGTTGATATTTGACAGTGGTTACGGGTCAAAAGCTCAAAGGTCTGACAACCATTCTTGCGAAATTGTTATGTATTCAGCTGCATACGGTTAGACTGAAAGCCTAGCCTGAATAGTTGAGAAAAAACTAGGCAAGGGCTGTTGAGGTCAGGTAAAAAGTTTATCTATGCAAAATTTAACAACATCCACTTATAATATGTGTGAACTATGGTTGCTAATCAAAATGTTTGTGTCGCGTTTATTGCAGTATTTTTAGTGGTTTAAAATGTGTGGCAGTGGTGTTTCTTAGGATGATACAGAACGCACGGTCTACTAGCAAACCTAAAACTACACCAAAAATGCTAAAAATATCGTATACCTTAACTTCATAAAAAAATCTAATAATCAACAGACACTTTTAAGCTTTAAAAAACATAAAATATGACGTCGCGTGTTTTTTAATCGCCGCGCTAAGTAATGAACATACGGTAGTAGCGGGTGGAAAGCCGATGGCAGCTGATTGCAGTTTCGCGTGCTATACTTCACACCAGATAGTATTTCTATTAATCGTCTCGTGATAGGATGTCACTTGTGTGTGACATACTGTGAGGAAGGATGGCGAGCAGTTGTTGGGAGGTCGAATTTTTATTGTTCTAATAGTAAAGACCTTTCCATTACGTTTCTTAGGTATATTTTTGCCCTGTATACTATGGCGTATGGCTGAGTTTAATCCGATTATCCATGAACATATTCCGATTACCTCATCACGATGAAAGGGTGGTTCAACAACATGCTAACTAAAACGGTACACAGGTTCGTGTAAAAGAGAATATGGAAAGACACACCTAAGCTTTAAATAGCCATAAAGAATTTTTTAACCAAAATTAGTGATAACACAGCTATCTAGAGTTATGAAATGAAATGTGTCCAGATTCGCCTTCCAAAACAGCTGTATGTCACTCTATTAACGAGTGTTATAAAAACAACGATTAAAAATATTGGCCGAACGGCATCGCAGCGCTATGGCGATTTGTCGATCGGCCTTATTTATCGACAGACATCGCTGTCTATCCATCATTCACTATAGCTAATGGGGATTATAGAAAAAAACGTATCATTTATTATCAGGGGAGGATCAAATCATAATTTTTCCTACACTTTTTGCGTAGCCTTGCTGTTACCAACTCAACAATTCCTTTGGATTTGACAAAATTAGATTCTATTCACAGATGGCGCCATCAGTATAACATCGATGCTTTAGAAGATGTTGTCTTATAAAAGACTTGTTTGTATTGATACCTGATACTTATTACTACAGATTTTATGCGGCGATGCTATTTTCAAATTTAAATAAAATGGAAAAAGTTTGACACGCCAATGAACAGGCTGTTAGCGTATCATCATCATCATCAGCCTATAATGTTCCCACTGCTGGGACATAGGCCTCCTCTCTGTTAGCGTATTGTTGACACCAAGCATTCTGTACAACAAACTAAGGAACTTAGTTTTTTTTATACACATACACATGCCTCACAGTGTCTGAAAACACCTTTATATTAAGTTGCTTTTGTTTGCAGCGTCTATTCTATACCTAATCGTTTGTAAGTAAATCTTTATTAATACGAATTTAATGAGTCCTCTTCAATATTTTCGTCTTCTGAAATATCGGCACATGTACAGGTGAGTTTGCTATCCTAACCTAAAAAACATATAAGATTCTTTATTTACATGAAGTATGGTACAGTACAACCTAACCTAACCATACAAGTTAGGGAGATTTATAAATGGGCCAACTGCTTAGTGTAACCCTGATGACATACTCTTTAATCTTTATCTAAGTAGGGGGGGAGCTTAAAAAGGCCACTTTAGCAGAATCATAATTTATCACATTCATCATCCGCCTTGCCTTTTCCCAAACTATTTTGGGGTCGGCTTTCAGTCTAACCGAATGCAGCTGAGTACCAGTATTTTACATGAAGTGACTGCCTATCTAACCTCCACACAGTAACTGGGTAAATTAAATTAAATCAAAATTGATCACGTTACTATTCGTAAAATTTTACGAATTTTGACGTGATTGATTGTTTTTACTATTTACTACCTACCTCTACCCAAAATTGTTGTCTGTATAAAATAAGCTCCTTGAGTTAAAAATTCTTAACAATATAATTTGGCAATATACGCAAATAGCTACAATAGAGTTATTGGCTAATTTGAGGCTAAAATCACCCATTGTTAGTCTAAATAACTGCTTTCTAGAGTGCGCATTAGTCTTCTACAAAACAAAACAGTTTTTGAATAGATGTAACTAACAATAGAGGTGAGAAGTACGATTTAAAAAGGATTTCAAGGTTCCGTACATTTATTTTTGAAAATCTATTTTATTTCTAGAGTCTGTGATGCCTCGATAATTCATGATTTTACAAGTTTCATAGCAAAATACTAGCTTCTGTTCGTAAACTTGGAAGAAACACATCTCACGGCACTTACAGAGTGTTTTAAGATGTTTTTTTTTTTATGAATGGCATCTCGTAGTTCAACCTAGGAGGTTGTCGTCTGCTTAACCGGACTATCCTGTGGGTGCCGTGTGGAGTCAGGGCATAAAAACTTACAAACTAATAGGTTTCTTCTACTTTTATATACATATATACACCGTGTAAATCACCTCATCACGAAGCCGTCAACCAAGCATTCTGTACATGAAACTAAGTAACTTTACGCAAAAATTATTGCTAGGAAACGACTTTTTTTTGGGGGGTGTAAAATCATGTTTTGTATTAGAACTCAATGTAACGCACTTAAAACATTGTGCTGATAGACGGATTGAATAGTACGGGGGTCGTGGAGGTGTTTAAAGTAAAAATCTTACATTAAAAACTTGTATTAAAAAAAAACTTGACTTTGACCCCTAATATCTCCGTAACTAAAAGGTTCCCAGGTATAGTGTAGGACAAAAAAATGATCGGAATGACAGGGAGAACCAGTGCCTTTCGGCTTCGTTAAGAGGTGTTTTACACCGTTTATATAGCGTAATTTTCTATCAGAGAAAGATTTTTTGGAAACTTTGTTTTTGTGTCGTTAAGAAATTATGGCACACGAACAAAAAAACAAAAAACTGTTACGTGTTTGTATTAGTAGGTAATACTAGAGAGAGCATAGTGTACAGAGAAAGTTGACTCTCTTGCTAAACAACTATAACATTAACTTTTCAAAATATTTTTCTTCCACACATTGTACAAAACAGCACAAAATTAATTCTCAATTTCCTTAAAAGATTATCATCAAAATCCTCTGCGGTTCACTTACGTAAATGATAAAAACATCTGGTTTAAGGAACCCTAAAGTATAAAATAGCCGGTGGGCGTAAACAGGGCGTTAATTAATTACCTGCGGAACCCAACCGTGTGTTTACATACGGACAAAAAGAGGCAGCAATGCTAGTTTGGATTCGCAATTAGTGCTGGTTTATAAAGTTTTTGTATGAAGGTATTTTGTGAGTGGGATGGGTGTAACACCTTGCTGCCAAGTCGTTTTCAGTGACAATAATCTATTAACATACATGCCTGTAATCCTCAAGAGGTAGGGCAGATGGCCTGTTATGTTTTTAAGCCCTATGTAATAGAGGGCGAGCCTATTGCCATCAACCGGTCTCAAAGCCAAATTCTGGACTACTACTGACAAATTTGTGGCGAAAAACCCAATAACAATTTGCCCGACTCGGGGATCGAACTCTCCACAGTAGTGCTTGCGAACACACAAGTTGTTTAGCAATAAATGAAAAATGCCTAGCGATGGTGACGTAGACCAGACAGGCTAATTTTGATAACAAAGCACTACAGATATTGAAAACCATTTAAATAAATAATAATAATAAGAACATAGAGGTCTACTTTCCATCATTAAAATATGAATGGATTACGTGATATTGGAGGAGCACGTGGCTAAATAATAGCAGCCGCACGGGTCGATCATTCATCGTTAAGCCGTGCTTGCCGAGGTTGGTCCGTGGATTGGTGACCCTAATTACATACCGAGTTTGCCTCGAAAAGCACGTTAAGCCGTTGGTCCCGGCAGTCATTTGTAGATCTTTGACAGTCGTTACGAGTAGTCGGAAGCCAAAAGTCTGACATCCAGTCTTACCAAGGGGTATCGTATTACCAAGGGGTATTTATCGTATTATGGATTGTGGAGGTCAGATGGGCAGTCGCTTCATGTAAAATACTGGTACTCAGCTGCATCCGGTTAGACTGGAAGCCGACCCCAAGATAGTTTGCGAAAAGGCTGATGATGATGGATTACGTGATATAGGAATTAACACTAACACTAACTTAAGTGTCATGACAGAAGATCATTTATAATGCTAACAGTGCACCTGATAATTGCGAATTAACCACCTGATGATAAATAATGGTAGATGCAGGTCCAGAGGAACAGCCTTAGCTGTTCCAGCCCAAGGAACAAATCTGCAATATACCATGTGTCCTAAGACTGCCTCACTTCTTAAAAATCATTATTCTTTACTCATTATGACTCTATGTACGTATTTCTTGTATATTATTACCTCTTTGAAATTCATCAAAAGATTTTCTTGAAAGGATAGCTTTTAACGATAAGACCACCCATAGTATCATCCTGTGTATAATGTCTGTTTGTATGTATGATGTACCAAATGAGAAGAATTTTCTATCTATCTATTTATTACACTGGCACCCTTACTCTTCAAACCAGAACAAAGCAGCTTAGCTTGGAGGCAGTAATAGTCATAGCAGCACTTCCACGAAGTGCCTTCAGAAAGAACTACAGTACTTTAAGTATTAACACGCTGATTATATATACACATTTTATACAACAAGACATGTACATTACATTTTAATTCCACTAATGCATCACACTAAATATTTAACCAATAAATCTGTCGAGTCCCGTAAAGGCACAACACTACGAGCTAGAAATGTCATAAAGAATGCATTAACAAACGCGGGATTGCAAAGCATTACTCTTTTCCGGGACGGAGGAACTTAAACAAGAGAAAAAACAAAATACATTAATCCCCTCCCTATAGAGTTAAGAGGAAATAAATGACAGAAAATTTTCGAAACATTTTTCTTTGGAATTGTACTTTTTGAATGAGATTGGGAGTTTAAGGAAGGTTTCGCCTGCGGGTTTGGCTCTCTTTGACTGGGTTTTATTTACAGAAGTTGCGTGGTTATTAGTTATGTTTATAGAATAGAATAGAAAAAAACTTTAGTGTACACCATAAATCAAACATAACAAGTTTAGAAATAAAGCAAATTTTATGGTTACAACGGCGGTCTTACCGCTTATAGCAATATCTTCCAGACAACCTTTGGATGGACATTATGGAATTAAAATAACAAAAGGGGGTAGTCAGTGGTGTAATACACAAAAATTTTAAATAACATAAGTAGAGTTATCTACTTCATATCATATACATGCATAATATAAATATAATACATAAATAAATATAAATATACATATTAAATTAAATGGTAAAAATAAAAAACTAGAATAGTGACAAATTTTGACTGAATGAAATTACAGAGACAGAAAATGATTAGTAACCAAGCTTTTAAAAGCAACGAGTGACTGTGCTTGTCTTAGCGACACCGGCAATTCGTTTACTTTCTTCATGGTGCAGTGGTTGTAAGGGCTATAGCTGTATAAGGTCCTCGGTTCGATTTCCAAGACAAAGGAAGTGTTTCTGTGTTTTTCCTTCAGGAAATACTTATAACCAGCCACGAAGTCTGGTTAAGCCCTGTGTTACTGAGACTTAAACATAACTGTTGAAATATTTTTGAACTATTAGGTACACTTCTGCCTAAGCCTTCAGGGACCACTGGCGTTAAGTTATGCACAGTACAGTATCTTTTAGTGTCCGGTGTCCGAAGCCACATACTCGTTTTTGTTTTGTACCGGTTTGACTGACAGATTTCTTCATCAACCTTCGTCGACTCAATGCTGAGTGTAGGTCTCTTCCGAATCTCTGCACTTTCGGTGATCTTCTTAACAATGAATAATTGTGTAAGAGTCGTGATTTTTTTAAATTAAAAATCTTGTCCCACTCTCTAGTCTAGTTTCTCTAGTATCGTGGATGTGTTTAAAACATTTAAACTCTCATGCACAAATAGCCAGACCCGGAACAACTATCTATAGGCACAATAACAAATATTTGTTTCGGCGCGTGAATTGAACCCGCGACAGGCAGCGCAACAGTCGATCGCTCAGCCACAGCGCACAAAATGTAAGTAATTTTCCACCGCCGTAACAAAATATATATAGACATCTTCAACCATTCATACTCACAAACCAACTTTTTATACATAAATCAAAATCAAAATTAAATCCCCTATTCCCGACATCACATTTCTCCCATTTGAAAATACTTATCTTTCAATACATAATTTTCAGTTCAATCAGTCGTGAATTTTCGACGATTTCCATTTAATTCAGCTAAACAGAGTTTAATTTTGAATTCAGTGAACATTAATACTTTTCACTAATGATTTAGCTTTATTAAGACGAGATTACACTATACAAAACACAATTTGTGTGCAATTAATGTCAATTCACACGACTTGAAAGCGCGGGCTTTGGTAAATTTGGGGCTATAAAGTCAGCGAGCAGTTCCGTTTGAAGAAAATTGCTAAACTCTGGTAATATTATATACAGTGGGGAGCAATGATGGCCTAGTGGTAGTAGCCCCGAGCTGGAGAGGTCGTGGAGAATACAAGTAGGCGTTTAATTTTGCTACACTGGTCTCAAAACAGCATAAGCCGTTTTTCAATTTTGGAGCACATGGGATTATTCCTATGCGCTCCAAAATTGTATTCCCGATGACAGCTCTAAAACAATAAGCAATAGAATAATGTTAAATAAAAGCTTTCCCATGAGCTCCAAAAAATTTAAAGTACTAATTGCAAAAACAAAACTACATAGAAATTTTCGTGACTTGCTCGTGTATCACGAGCTATATATAGTTGTGATCACTAGTTACACTAGTTAGGGTTTAGAATAAAACCACCAAATTATTAGTAAGTAGATAGGGACTTTAGGCCCACGTCCTCTCGCTGCCCGAGTTAAGCATGGACTGGTTGGCACGCAACCCTAAAGCTCATACTACGTTTATTAGGATACCACATCTATAATGTAGTAAGATTTATGTTCATAGCTGTATCCGCTCGTCTAGTAGCCGCACAAGATGGCGACGCGTCGCGCTCTCACGCCGTGTGACAAGGCGCCAATTTGGCCGGATTAAAACTTCTATTCACTTTGAACTGAAAGAAGTTTATTGAAAATATAAAATACGTGTTTTGTTATTGTGTAAAGGCTTTAAAGTTACATTTTAGATTAATTCCTGGAATAAAGGCTTGCTTGAGAAGCACTGCAGCATCTTCCTACCCTTGTTTCATATTACCTTGCCTTTCGGCGCATCATGTTTTTTTCTTCCATTTCCTTCTGTTAGTCATTTTATCATTTATTCCTTTTTCTTTTAAATCATTGCTTACTTAATTGTATTAGAAGATTCATGACGCTATTTGGTGAAGCACTACTTAATATAAAAAATACTGCAATCTAACTTTGTTAAGCTTGTGGGCTCTTAGGCTTTTGATGTTATTGTCGGGCCTACCCTGTCCCCTATACCTAATTAATAATGCTTTAACATAATAATATTGTAAAACCAACAAACCATGGAGATTCTTGCCGGTTCTTCTCCATAGGTTACGACTTACGACCAACCCTAACGTGCAACTTTTGTCGACGTTTTATAAGTGCCCTTGTAAGCCTATGTGAAATAAAATATTTTATATTATAAACAGTGTATATTTTATTGTGTACAGTAGCCACGTTCAATCAGTGGGACTAGTCTGATGACTATCGCTTTTAGACTGTTTCATATTTCTACAATTTTTATGATCGGTAGCCAGTGCCCCATCAGCCTTTGTGGAGCCTTTAGGTTGGCCGTCGAGAAGAGTAAACAAGCCCCGTAATTAAGGTAAGCAAATGTTGCTATAACATACTGCAACACTGCATTCTACACGTGTTTAAAAATGTTTCCATCCATTAATCCATCTTAATCCAATAATCCCATCTTAATAAAGCTGAAGAGTTTGTTTGCTTGAACGCGCTAATCTCAGGAACAACTGCTCCGATTTGAAAAATTCTTTCAGTTTTAGATAGCCCATTTATCGAGGAAGGCTATAAGCTATATATATATATATATCACGCTACGACCAATTGGAGCGGAGCAGCAATGAAAAATGTTGCGAAAACGGGAAAATGATGAAGTTGCGCGGGACAGCTAGTATTCTAATAAAGGTACTGCGTTCCTTTCATAGTAACATATAGATTATACGTATGGTCTGCATGGACAATATGTAAGTAAATATCTACCAAATGTAAAGGTGGCTCCACGATACGAAGTTTACCGACAAACAAGCAAAACAGTCTGAAACTCCGTACGTTAATCTTTTAGCACAAAAACGGAACATCCGATCTTAGACAAAAAGTTTAAAACCTCGCAGTGAATCAATCTTTGCTAAACTTAGGTAACGCTGTATGGACTAAAAGAAGATACCTAGTGTTTCTTACAAAAATATTATTAATGGACTAAGGTATAGAGATTGGTATTGTCACGAGCACCAATATGTATATCATCTGCCGGCTTCCAGTCTTACCAGATGCAGCTGAATACCAGTATTTTACATGGAGCGACAGCCTCAAACATCCACTTCCCAGTTAGTACTGCGTAATACAATGCCCTTTGGTAAGACTGGTTGTCAGACTTTGGGACCACTGACTAACTGTAATGACTGTCAATCACCAATAGATACCTACCTAAACTCAAAAGTGATTTTCTGTGATTGGAACTTTGAGATGAAATTCATAATAATCTGGCTTATTATTCGCACTTAAATCCGACGTAGCATAAAGTTGTTTCATTCGATAAACCTGTTATTCACGTGAAGAAAACCGCGGGCATAACTAGTCAATGTCGTTTCTAGAAAGAGAGCCACAAAAAGTCGAAATGAACAATCTACTGATTAATTGATAACGAAAACCAGCTCAGTAAAGTTCTATACCTCACAAAAACTTTAGAACGGTCTCGTGAATCAATCTCGGTAACTCAGGTGGCGACATCTATGCCGTGTCTGGGAACTGAAAGGGTAAAAACTCTTGAATAGGGTAAAAACTCGTGAATACAGTCGTAACGTATGGGAGCAAAGCACGCCAGCTTTCCTATTTGTCAACTGTGATTTATTTGTGTTCTTTTATGTTTAACTTTTAGTAGAAAATGTTTTAGTTAAATGTATTTTAAGTTAAAATGGAAACAGAACAGTTTATTTTTAAGATCATGAACAAAGACGATGTTGAAACAAAGGGAGTTTTGGTCGGAGCTACGCCGTAGCTCGCCGTAGCTACGGCGTAGGGGACACCGCTACGAGTGCTACGCAGTTGTAGGACTTCGGGGCTACGCACTATTAAAGATATTACGCCTTGACCTATTTGTAATTATGTTCTTGGCCGATAACTTTTCAAAGGACAAAAAGCAACTTTTTTTATCATTGCCTTCTTTCATAATTAAATGTTAGTAAGTTAATTGTGATGTTTTATTAGGTTATCTACATTAAAGATGATAATGCTGATTTAAAAATCTGCCCATCTACGAATGGCCCAATATCTAACTGTATGTAGCTTTATGGGGTTTTTGGTATTCAATCGAATACCAAAAACCCCATTAAGCTACATCACTACCTAATCCCTAAACAAGAATCCCAGAAACAGGTGAAATACAACCCATCAATTCGTAACAATCGATATACGGACTACGGACTCGAAACACGAATATTGATAATATTTACTCGATATCGCGTTACAAGTAACGACTAATATTCCACTTGGCATAGCTCGTATAACTCCGAGGGATCTTACCACCAGAAAACACACCAATGTCATGGAAAAATAAACTTTAGATGGTTGGGAATAGTGTCGTTCATGTGTGTAGGAATAACTTTGTTTGTGGATTGGTTCGCCAGGGAAATTATTAAAATGGATATCAGGTACATAGTTGGCAGCTATTTTAGCAGATAAAGGATGTTTGTTTCGCACAATTGAAGGCCAGTACAGTGCCTTCGAGAGGCCTTTAAAGGTATCTTATGAGGTCGCTACTGTTTTGTTTAAGGTCATCAAGGTTATCATAAAGTTGTATTGAATGTCTAAGAGCTATAATGTCGGTTTTGAGGAGTTTAGTTTATTTGTTTAAGTGCTCGAAGGTTGAATCGAAGTTAAGTTTCATGATACGTATACTGGTAAACCAGTTTTAGCAGAAAAAAGTACTGAAAGAAGACTGATTGGTTTAATCTTTTTTTGTTAAGAGCGTTTACACTTTACGACATTTCATACAAACTTTCAAGTCATTATTTTCCGAAATGACTGAACTGATTTTAATAAAACTTCGTACACATACGCAAGATACACAGATCTAAAAAGTTAATAAAACATTTTCGAAAAATAGTGTTACAGTTAAATTAGACCGATAATAAATTTTCTGTAGAAACAGAAAATTCCAATCATCTCTTTTTTTAAAACACATTTTGAAAAAAAAAATGTAACTTTTAATAGTACTAGTACTTAATGTGGGAAGACAGCGTAGTCCCGACAATAAGTCGTTGCTATTGATTGAAACGACTATTTAAAGTTTTTGCAGCAGACTGACATCTTTATTTTAAAGATCATAGACAGTGTTGTCTATGATCTTTAAATGATCATAGAGTAATATATGTATATTACTCTATGGTTAACAATAGCTGTATATGACATATTTTGATATAAAATTAATAGTTGCTTACTACAAAAGGTAAAGAAAAAATTAACTAGGATTTTTGTGGTGCCTGAAATTCCTATTTTTTTTTTTGTTTTTGTTAATCGGGTACAGTTCCGGGACGTCTTGACTCCGCTGCGGTTAGACACTTATTGTCTTCCTTGCTGCGAGCTTGAAACATCACGACTCTGTAGAAGCGCGCTTTAGGTGTGAGTAGACTGCTAAGTAGGTCGCGTTATGCCACCTTTGGCGCGCTTGCCTATTCATTTTCTGTCCGTACTAATAACCGGATCCGACATATATGTCTTTTTGAATGTGATCATTTAAATAATATTTTCGTCGTCGTCTGTTTGTAACGAAACGTCATCATCCCAACTTATTTGAGATCGTCGCAGCATGTGTCCTTCTTCTAGACATTTCTTTTGGCCGTCATCTTTTACTGTATATCCATCTTTTATTCGGCCTTCGACCTTCCTCTACGTTTTTAGCCATCCTATCATAAACACAAGAATTTCAAAAACAAAAAACACTACCCCCTAACGATACTTTGTTAAAGATGACATGCAAAATAGTGCACACACGGAGTCGATTATCGAGTACATTCGAGTACTCGATTCTGAAATATGCGGAGTCGATGTCTGGCGCGTTCCCGATTATGACGGGGCCATCGACCTCGGCATGATGACACAAACAGAATTATGCAAAGCGCTGTAAAGCGATCGACGCGACGGATATGTGTTGATGGTGATTAGGTAATCTCGATGTTAGGATTGATGATTGGACAGGTCCACCCAAATCTGTGTGATCTCTTCCTCAAAATTCTCATTACCTTTTCTTATTATTCTATTTCTTTGTAAGTCAAAGTTTTGATTGCCAAGAATATAATTGTTTGATTTCGACTTTAAAAAGACGATACTTTCGGACTTCCTCAGATACAAATCTGCATGTGTGCGGGATTTTATCAGGTATATCAGTGGGAGATATAAAGAAAACGACTTGACTGAAAAGTTGAAATTTTCAACGATTTAAAATATGAAACACAGCTACATTATGAGTTCAGTTCTAATTAATTATAATTAAAGTCATTAGCAAAGACACACGTAACTGCAACAATGCTATGATGAATTTAGTAGGCGTTTCGTGCAAACAGCATGGTTCCTAAATGGTTTGACCAATATTATGTTTAGACTTTAAAAGAGGCTGCTGACCACTAAGTTTGATTTTGATTTTCTCTTTAGAGTACTCGGATACCAACAAAACATAAACATAAAGTTCCTGTCTGGGTTCGATCTCATGACCGCATCTCTCTACACCGTGTAAATCACCTCATCACGAAGCCATCAACCAATCATTCTGTACATGAAACTAAGTGACTTTACGCAAAAGTTATTCCTGGGAAACGACTTTTTTTTGGGGGGTTGTAAAATCATGTTTTGTGGTAGAACTCAATGTAACGCACTCAAAAATTGTGCTGATGGACGGATTGAATAGTACGGGGGTCGCGGAGGCGTTTAAAGTAAAATTCTTACATTAAAAACTTATATATAAAAAAATACTTGTCAAAAAGTTGGAACTTTGACCCCTAATATCTCTGTAACTAGAAGGTTCCCAGGTATGGTGTAGAACAAAAAAATGATCGCAATGACAGGGAGAACCAGTGCCTTTCGGCTTTGTTAGGAAGTGTTTTACACCCTTTATCTAAGGTAGTACCACAACGTACTGATTATTTAACATAATTATAAATCGTGCCAATACAGGAGGCAAACTGAAGGATTAATAACATAAAATCACGCCTGTAATCTCTAAAGGGTTAGGCAGAAGTGTACCTAATAGTAAACCCAGAATTCACCAGTTATTTTGAAGTCCAGAACTGGTCACTAATCCAGTCTCCGTGGTTAATCAGTCTACTAAGAAGTTCCTGATGAAAAAAAAACGCAATCACACTTTGTCGGACCTGAAAATAGAAGCCCGTCTCATGCCAAGCAGTAGCACTTGCAAAACAACAAAGCAAAATAAACAATAATACATCAACGGATGAATATTCATTCGCTTATTATTGAACAACAAACAGAAGTCCACTAGAATGTAACTTTACAGCGGCAAGTACCAGTTGTTAGCAAGTACTGAACAAAAATAAAAACAGTCTTCATTTATAGTAGGTAAGTTCTTTCAAACGGCGGACAAAAGTACGGCGAACTCTTGGATACAAGAAATGCGGATTAGAAGTGACACGAACTTTTTAATCCATTTTTATTATTAATGTATTTGCGTTTATCACCGTTAACTATTTAAGTTACATAGGTTTTGAAAGACTTGCTTTTCATTAAACTTATATTATTCGAGACAACTCCAGCACGTTTAGAATGAGCAAATTAACGTTGCGTACTAATTTTAGAGTGTTATTAGATATAAGGATTACTTGTACTGTATTGTCACTGTCACTGTTGTATTGTAATTTTTTTCCATTTTTTTTCGTCATCAAGGCAATACATTTTTGACTAAAAATATCAGCATTTTCGGATTTTCTTTGAAGAGTCACCTACAATTTCCCAACAATATTTAATATATTAATTAAAGCACGATAGATAAATCTTTTTAGTTTTTTGATGCCAAAAACTTCGTTAAGCTTTTACTTTAAAGACACCATGTTAAACAATCGTTAATAGGTATGTATATAATTATTCAAGACCAGCTTAATAGGATTATGCTTCGCCCGCTGTTTTTCGGTAATAGGGGTGCGGACTGGGTAAAGAAAACGACATTCTATTTTGTCCGTCAGACAGGTAATACAAAAATATTAGACACGTATTTTTTGTTTTATAAAAATATCAAAAAATTACTTAGTTAAAACTCATTTAAGCTGGAGAGTCGGGGCTTACTACGTCACAAGTAGGTATAAAACTTACCTACATGTGACGTCATGCGCCATTTCAACTCAATATATCTCCGTAATTTTATGGCCACGTGAAAAAAGAAAAAAATCGTGTCCAATACTTTTCAATAAACTACCCGACGGACAAAGAAAAAAAAAATTGGATTATCCCCTATTGTACTGCGGTATCGTACTACCGGAATAAATAGTTTGGTAACCAAATTTCATTCAAATCCATTCTGTTATATTTGTTGCATGAAAGAGTCACAAACGAATTTCTATCCATCCTCACAAAATTTCGAGTGCTAGATAGTAAGATAAGAACATGCACAAAGAGTAAAACATATTTTTTTATGTTTACGTATTTATGGAGTGCATTCCTAAATATAAGAAACACACGAAAAAATATTCATGAATGTACATTCAAAATAATAACTAACCTACTCAATCATAATTAATAGCTACAAAACATTGCTATCCAAACACCACTTCTTATCCATCTTCAAATAATCGGTGCCATTCAACTCAAATGGCAAAGAAACACGGTCGGAAAGAGGCGACAGGCAATTCATACGAGCGTCTGCGATGGCGACACAACAAGTCGCACAGTGTTGCGACTCACTTAATATAATAGGTATTTTTTCGATAAAAAACTGCCTTTTATGAAGATTAAGTTGTGTAGGGAAAAGAAATGAGCTAATATTAATTTATTTGCACTTAATTTGTCTCATAGTGCTCTGAAAACGGTGAAGGATACGTGAAGAAACTGCAGGCATGTCCTAGAACCAAAAAATCGAAGACATGTGACACCTCCCAAACCGCACTGAGCCCGCATGGTGGGAACTAGTACTACCATACTCTCTCATAGCCTGTATCCCAGCAAATGATAAAATATTCGCAAATTATTTGTATGTGTATATCTCATATCTCACTATACAGCAAGATGTGGGAACTGTGGGAAGATGTGCGTCATGACCACGCAAAACGATCATCGACACCATGCATCGAGACTATGGTACAGCGCTGGTTTTTAGCACCACACAGCGTGGTCTAAAGACAATTTAATCAGTCTTACTAGATCTTCAGTGTTAAATATTACACCACGACTGTTTTCTCTGAATGGATTTGCAAGGGTAGCTTATAGCACACCCACATTTCGATAGTTATGTTTCATAGTGTAAGCTTATTATCATCAAACGTGCACAAATGGGCTGCAACTGAATAATCTATACTAATATTATAAAGCTGAAGAGGTTGTTTGTTTGCTTGAACGCGCTAATCTCGAGAACTACTGATCCTATTTGAAAAGATCTTTCAGTGTTAGATAGGCCATTTATCGAGGAAGGCTATAGGCTATATATCATCACGCCACGTCCAAAAGGAGCGGAACAGCAATGAAAAATACATAGACAGACAGCTAGTTCCTTATAAAAAACGCAATTGCACTTAGCGCAACCTGGAAATTAAATCCCAGGATCAGACCAGAGCTCAACAGTAGCGCTCGTGACCAGTAGTCCACAGAAGAAAAAGTGCGTGGAGTCCCTCCGCGCGGAAGAAGTGAAACTTCGTAATACTACACGCATGCGTTCGAGTGCCACGCATTCACTCTCGTTTTTTATTGAGCTTCTAAATAATGTTTTGTTGTTTTCTTGTTGTATTATTTTTATTACATAATTATTACTTAAGTTTATCGAGGTTATTCTACTCATGGAAATTGAGCGAAGGCTGGTCACACCGGAGAGTTGAATGTATGACTGTTTGCACGCCATCTTGCGTACCTAGTAGAACTACGTAGTCACAAATCTTGTAATACTGCCATCTCTTAGTGAGTTTTAGAAAATATTCTCCCTCCATGGTGGCGTTAAACTTGTTGGAAGTCGCATAAGAAGTTTCACTACAAAAAAAACTCGATAAGACCAATTACTCTATAAATGAGTACATCCCTAGCCCGTAAGTTTGACGAGGCTCGCACACCAACGTCGACACCAAACTATTGTCCCGCGCGGCTATTTCACTTTTTGTCCAGCGACAGAAATGAATTGATATAAATGAAATGAAACGTAAACATATGTTTGATTTCGTATAAAAATGGTGACTTGCTTTTTGTAAATAATAGAGCTTTTTATTTAATTGATTGAGGTGACTTTGAGTATGATGAAAATGTCTCGAAACATTACCTGGACTGTAGCTATTTATAACTTTAGTGTTAAATCGAAGTTTGAGATAGACTTAGGAGATAATATTTTTTATCCCTTTGTTTATGTCTGTTATTATTGTATAGTAACCCGAGTATGCGCGAAACTACTGGATTGACCCGTATGATGATCAGTGTTTTTTTTTTAAACGTTGCCCCACACTATTAATTTCCTGTATCGACATACACAAATAGCCAGACCCGGGACAACTATCTGTAGGCCTTACAAATATTTGTTCCGTGCGGGGATCGAACCCGCGACACGCTGTGCAGCAGTTGATCGCTCAACCACTGCGCCAACCGGGCCGTCTAATTTTACTCAAGGACCGGTCAAAACCTTACCTACCGACAAATTTTGGATTGGCTCCGGGCATCGGCTAGTAACAGATACTTGTACTAAAGTATCAGTCACTCTGTCTGTTCGCAACCGCTTCACAATTCGTCCGTGCTAATTCGACTGGTCCTTTAATGCTATTGCAAAGTAAGCTGTAGGCCTATCATAATAACTCTCATATCGGAGTCATCTTGAGAATCTTCCCACAATATCTGTATACTAATTAGGTCTATCAAACAACCCCCCCGCCCCCTTCGCTTCATCCAGCACCCGGCACGGTATGAGCATCCTCATGCATATTCATAAGACTCGGTACACACTTGCGACCGCCCAGACCTGGCAGGAGTCCGTTCATGTCCGTAGAATCATATAGCTTTGACTTTATACTGCTATTTGTAGACATCCTTATTGTTTTCGTGGTCTTAGAAATTTTAGGCACATAGGTTAGCTGTTTATTTAAGCCTATGAGAGCTTGAACTTCCTTATTTATTTAAGGTACAAATGCCCCCCGCATTTGTACCGAAAGAAATACTGAAGTTTAGCACATATCTACAGTTTATAGAAGCCAGATGCCAGTTTTGTTTATGATCCAAAAATTCAACAAAAACCTAGTATTAAACAAACTACTTTTACAAAAAATCCTACAATTACAAAAATAACTGAGCCAAGCAAAGGAAATTGATAATGCTGACGTATTTAATATAGAAAAAACAGACGTGTGGGGAGTAATTAAAAAAAAGATAATCTACCAACGAGTGAAGCGAGAAAAACGACCTGATCGAATGCGCACCGAAATGTAATAATTTCAGTTTCCAGATGAGCATTTTTAGGGAGACTTCAGATTAATAACTGGCTTATAATGTCCTTGTGTGTTTAAACGATAGCAGCCGCGCAGGTTGATATTTGAGGCAGCTCTTGTAATAGTACATTACTGCCGCGGTCTATAATGATTACTTTGCTGGTCGCGCTGATTATGGCCGACAGCGCAGCTGAGCGCAGCTCCAGGCCGACACAGCGCGGTCAGCGTGCAGCACTTGATGGACGAGCGAGGACATAGCGTAACCAGCGAAGCAGTCGTTGTGGGCCAAGGTTTGTATAGTGCTTTACTCAAAAATGCAAGTACCTAATCTTAATAAAACCAGCAAGTAAGTTAAATAAAAAATATATTAATTAACTAGAATTTTAATTAAAATGACAATTATGAAAAATACAGTTACTAAAATTCAACACCGACTTTCCGGATTTGATATTACTAATAGTTTGCGATAATTCTAATGCGGTATTATTTCTTCATTTATTGCTTCATTTATTTCATTTTAATTTTTTGCTTCAGGTTCTTGAGCAGATGTTGAAGCTTCCTGGAACTCGCAAGACGTTGTTCGTTTTAAGTTTATACTTTGACCGATTTTTTGTGTAATTCTGTTTTTATTCTCCACCGATTTTTCTATATAGCTCTCAGCAACTCGATCGGATTTCCATCCTCCATGCCTTTTTAGTGTAATATGATTGACCCCAGTATCGGCAAGAATAGTGGCCGATGAACGCCGGAAACAATGACCTGTAAATTGTTCCGGATGGGGCAGTTCTAAGTATGTAGCAATTATTTTGGGCATTTGAGCAATTTTGTGCCTCCCTATCACTTGTTTGGTGCATTTGCAGTTTTTATAATTTAAAAAAAATCGGTCCGTTTTTACGTCAACTGGACGTAGTGCGTAATATTTTTGCACCACTGCAAATGAGGCGTCACGAACAACGAAAGTACGATCAATCTTCGTTTTTGTATCTCGCAACGTAATTATCATTACGTTGATGTAAGTTTCGATGTCATTAACGATGATATTGGTAATTTCGATGCATCGACATGCACCGTAAATGCCAAAAGTAAGAACTACCTGTTACAATAAAAAGTACGAGTATTAATTATGAGAACGTGTAGATAACTAGGTACAGTACAAATACTAACTTTCACTTCTAAGTACTCAGAGTCGAGGTCTTCATTTATAAACTTTTCTACATTTTGTGATGTCAACACTTTTGATTTTTTTACATTTATATCCGTCTGACTTAGGGGACCGGACTGGGTAAAGAAAACGACATTCTATTTTGTCCGTCAGACAGGTAATACAAAAATATTAGAAACGTATTTTTTGTTTTATCAAAATATCAAAAACTGACTTAGTTAGAACTCATTAAAGTTGGAGAGTGGGGGCTTACTACGTCACAAGTGGGTATAAAACTTACCTACATATGACGTCATGCGCCATTTCAACTCAATATATCTCCGTAATTTTATGACCACGTGAAAAAAGAAAAAATACGTGTCCAATACTTTTCAATAAACTACCCGACGGACAAAGAAAAAAAAATAGGATTATCCCCTGTGCTTTATCAGAACCATGCACTTTAACATTGAATAGGTATTCCAGAGAGACGAAGGCTTCATTTTTTTCACTTCAGCAAAACTTTGCTTGCCGCTCCTTGAAACAGAACGGCAAGGTCGACTTTGCTCAAACAAGGTTGTCAAAATAATGACCACATTACATGCATTCTTGAGTAAAGGACTTTCTGTGGATTGGTCCATCATCACCATCCATTGCAATATATCGAGTTTCCTCCGTGCCCTAGAAAGCGCGTTAAACCGTTGGTCACGGCTGTCATTTTAGACATCTGACAGTCGGTACAAGTAATCAGTGGCCTGAAAATCTGACAACCAGTCTTGCCAAGGGGTATCGTATTACCCAGTACTAATTGGGTTGTGGAAACAAGATAGGCAGTCGCTCCATGTCAAATACTAGTATTCAGCTAGATGATTAATTAGCAGGACTGTGAACCTCAATCATGCGTAGCCATTCTAACTCAAAACTCATCCTCACACGTACGGGCTCGCGAGCAAATTGTCTGGGCAGCCGAGGACCCTATCCCGGGATGCACCATTCCCTATGTTAGGGCGTTAAGCTCTACACAGCCTAAACAGTTTTTAATCGAACATACCGCCCAAATAAAGGGCATAGGGTATTTAAAAAAATTAAGCAAAAAAGTTATACAAGCGAAAAAAATACAGGTAAACTAAATCCTACAAAGACAAGTTGAATGTTTTCGAAACTAATATCGTCCTCATTATCGGCAGCCTTGTTTCACGTTTCGATTGAGAATAGACTTCCCTTTCGCGCCATGCTCCCCTGGTCTGCGCGAGTCTCCACCAGGTCTTACCCGCGATCTTCCGAATTACATCCACCATCACCACATTCTGTACCATTATTTGGTAACTGTCGAATCTATTAAGTACCATATAAATCTGTTCTATATTCAAGTTAGTAGTACTCATGTGCAAGGCACTTAATGCCGGTCCATATGCCCCGAGGCTCTCATTAAAATTTCAGATTTCCTATACGTACGCCATTTTGTGGCGGACGCAAATAACTCGCTTTATTAAAGGAATAATCACGCCTAATGTGGTTTATGTTTCCTTGTTTTTATGATTGGTGGAACTGATAGAGAAATATTCTGATATTTATTTAGGGTGATATTTCGATAACTTTGAGTTTCAAGAGTATAACTGACAAAGTAAAGTTTGACTGCACGGTTGACGCAGTCGCTGAGCTGACTGCTGCGCTGCGTGTCGCGGGTTCGATCCCCGCACGGAACAAATATTTGTATGGCCTACAGATAGTTGTTCCGGGTCTGGCTGTTTGTGTATGTGAAATCTAATGTTTGTAAACGTACCCACGATACAGGATAAATTCCCAGTGTGGGCCAAAGTTAAAAAAAAAAAATAAGTAACACATTTTCTTTACAATAACTGCTCAACGCCAATTATTATTCGTCACAAGAGTCACAAGTGTACCTAATAGTACTCCCACATCTCGGCGATTATGTTTAAGTCCCGTATAATAGGGGGCGAGCCTAATGCCTTCTGCTACTGGGTAATTCCCGATGGAAAAATAAAATAACACTTTACCCTATCTGAAAATCGAACCCAGGACCTTGTGATCAGCAGTAGTAACGAGGGACCCATTTTTAGGGTTCCATACCCAACGGGACCCTATTACTGAGACTTCGCTGTCCGTCCGTCCGTCTGTCCGTATGTCAACAGGCTGTATCTTATGAACCGTGATAGGTAGCCAGTTGAAATTTCTATTATTTCTAAATATTAAAAGCAGAACAAAATAAATATATAAGGGGGCTCCTATACAAAAAAGTGATTTTTTTACTCGTTTTATAAATAATGTTACGGAACCCTTCGTGCGCGAGTCCGACTCGCTTAAATAGCATGTCCTGAGTATCAAATTCTTTAAAATACACCAAAAAAAACTAGAACGTAGAAAAATACATTCGGCCCGGCCCTCGCGTAGTTTGAATTATATGCGTCATATCCATACGCGTAAGAGACAGGCATTTACGTAACGCACGCTTTTTATCGTGAATCACTTAGTGGGGTGCGAAAAATGTGCTTCGACGCTAGTGATGTGACTTTAGCTTAGTTGAGTTGGATTTAGTCGATTCTTGAGTTGCTTATTCGTTTAGAATCAATTATTTTTCTTTGTAACATATTTGATTTCAGCTGAAACCCGTCCACTGTTGGACATTAGCCTCCTCCAAACATCGCCATATCGACTAGTCCTATGCTTCTCTTATTAAGTGGTTTCCAGGTCTTCATAAGGTCATCGGTCCACCTTTGGAGTTTAGCGCTGCGAAGTACGCGGTCGTTCTATCAGGAAGTTTCGATTTCGACCTCACTGGCCTTCCGTTCTGCGAGCAATTTGCCCGGCCCACAGCTACTCAAGGAAATTCTAAAGGATATGTTACGAGTCCCTTCACTTTTTTGATATATCGATAGTGTCTTTATTATTCAGATCGTATATTTACATTGCAGTCAAATTAGACTTAAAAATCGCATTTTTTGGTATATCCACCACACCACATAGTGTGGTGATTATACCAAAAAATGCGTTTTTTTTATCTATCTGCCTTTTCCTATCTATGTTGGAGTCGGCAGTAGAATTCCAGTAATTTACATGAAGCGATTGTCTATCTGTCTTCTAAAAGCCAGTTAGTACTGTGTAGGTAATATGACACAGCCTGATAAGACTGATTGCCGGACTATGGGGCTGCTGACTGACTCATCATCATCATCATCATCAGCCTGTACTCGTCCACTGCTAGACATAGGCCTCTCCCATGACACGCCACTGAGCACGATCCTCGGCCACTCTCATCCAGCTCTTGCCAGCCGCCTTGCGAAGATCATCGCTCCACCGAGTCTGAGGACGTCCTACGCTACGTTTACCGATCCGTGGTCCCCACTCAAGAACTCGTCTACCCCAACGGTTATCGGTTCTTCGGGTTATATGGCCGGCCCATTGCCACTTCTGCATGCTAATGCGGAGGGCTATGTCGATAACCTTGGTTCTCTGTCGGATCACCTCGTTACGAACTCGATCTTTCAGAGTAACCTCGCTGATTGACTACCGATAACGAACGCCAAAAAACTACAAATGCTTTCTGGGACCACCGGCTTAACTTGCTTTCCGAGGCACGGAGGAAACTCGGCATTTAATGAATGGTCAAACATCCACGGAGCGACCTTGGCAAACGCTACTTAACCTTGAAGACTGACCCATGTGGCTGGTATGGCGTTACGGGCTCCTCGAATAGCTCTTAATGACCGTGCAAGTTTTTTGACTGAACAAGCAACACAATAAATGACTACAGTGCGTGTTATGCTATTACATTTAGTGTATAATCTTTTTGTCATCACATAATTACGAAAAGCTCTGCCCATACCATACCATAACGCCTTTTGTCTATTAATTATTATAAAAGTCTTTTACATTGTTAGCGGATTATTCAATATTATTATGGTGACAAGCAAATGTACATTAGTTCATTCCACGTTAATGAACTAACAATGTCATTATTGAAATGGAGGATTATTAAAGAACTGCATAGAAATAAACAGCATGTTATAATATAATCTACCACGTGGGCCCAGTACGGGTTGGTTATAAAAAGAAAGAAAGAAAATCTATTTATTTGTCGCAGGGACTTGACGTGCATACAAAATTACAAAAATAAAATATCAAAAAACATAGGTACCATGCAAGAAAAAAAAAATTGTGCGTGGAGTCTCTCCGCGCGGAAGAAGTGAAACTTACGAACCCAGTCAGTCGTTACGACGTTAGTCAGAAGCCTGAAACTCTGACAACCAGTCTTACCAAGGGGCATCGCTTCACCTAGCAAGTAGGTTACGGAGGTCAGATAAGCAATCGCTCTACGTAAAATTCCGGTAATTCGCAGCATCCGGTTAGACTGCAACTCGACAACTACGTTTTCTAAATATGAGCTAAGAATTTATTGATTTGACTATAGACGCACATCACTACTCGCATAACGCTGCTCCGTGAACATTTAGGGCTCCGACACTTTTTTATAATGTTATCACGATGTAATAGTCGGGCCCACATAACTTATGAATGGCGATCACCATGCTTCACTGGCTCGGTCACGGTGAAAGAAACCAGAATGTGACTTTTATATCTCATATATTTCGACTTTTGTTTTTTGACGTTTAGAAACAAAAGGTCTATTTCAAATCCTTGTTTCTAATTGACGTTGTTTCCACTGAATGAGAACTTATAAAAGTGTAAATTAAGTTCATTTTAGAAAAACTTTTATCTAGTTCGCAAGAAATTAGACTATACACTACTAGCAACTTTTGAACGTCATACTTTACAATGAAATAGAATTAATCCTAATAGTCCATTTGCAAATGTAGTTTCGTATGGAGAAGAATGGGCAAGAAACTTCTTAGTTCTTTTAATTATTTTATGTGTTTCAAAGCAATTATTTCTTACAATATACTTGTATACCTTTAATAATATAATTTGTGCAAATGATAACTTTTATGTAATAATTTCATCTTCTGATCTATTATATCTGTTCACAGAAACTCACAATACAAACCGTTGTAAAAGTAACAACAATAAAGGAAAAACGAGAGAATACCTCAAATAAATCCAATACACAATAATTCAATTCACAAATCAAGGAAAAAACCGCAATATTCCTTAAACGCGCCATAGCATTCAATCTTTCTATGGTGTATATGGTGCGGTACGAATGTTGAGGATTCTTTCTTACATGAAAATGGTACAATTTCACCCTGGAATAATGTAACTTCTTATCTTACTACTATTATAAATGTGAAAGATTGAGTAGATGGATAGATTGTTAAAAACTTCCAATAGGTGTTTGATGAAACTTTACACATATAGCTTGTACATTAGAAGACCACATAGGCTAATCTATATATATAAAAGTAAGTCGTGTTAGTTACACTATTTATAACTCAAGAACGGCTGAACCGATTTGGCTGAAAATTGGTGGGGAGGTGGCTTAGAACCAGGAGATGGACATAGGATAGGTAGGGTAGGGTAGGTAGGGTAGAGTAAGTAGGCAGGGTAGGGTAGGGTTGGTAGGGTAGGGTAGGTGGGTAGGTAAGTATAAAGGAGCCGGGGCGGGTCACTAGTATATACTAGTGATCCGCCCCGGCTCCGTCCAAAACAAATCTATATTTTAAGCTGTACCTAATCATCCATACACATTCATAAAATATTCAAATTGGTTAGATGGTTTCGGAGATAAGCATGTACGAGCATTGAATATAGTGGCACGTGATTTTTATATACTATATTTCTGCTTTGACCACCATTTTTAGGGTTCCGTACCTCAAAAGGGAAAAACCCTTATAGGATCACTTTGTTATTCGTCTGTCTATCAAGACATTTCCACACATTTATGTCGACACATTTACAAACAATCAGTAAATAAAAATAAGTCTATACAAGTACAAAAAAATCAAAATATTATAAAAAGACTAAATTAAACAAGTGACACAAATGTTGTCCGTGCTGTAACTATACTAAACAAAAGGTATAAAATGATTTAAAAACTATCGTAAAATATCTGATTGAAATCGATTATCGGTCAGTTCTGTAACTCACTTCGGCAACTTATTATAAAAGCGTATACTGTTTTTAAGAAATGTCTTGCTAGTTTTAGTTAATCTGAATTTGGGTATTACAATTTCGTGTTTACTGCGTGTATTTATATTATTTGGCAAGTAATATCGTCTACAAGTACAGGGAAAAATCTGAAAACTATACTAAAGTTTTTTTTTTATTTATTTACATTTGGGGGGTGAGTCCGATTCGCACTTGTCAACCACTGACATTGATTGGACACCACTGAGTTAAAAGATAATTATTCCTTATCTGGCGTAATTAATACAATTGAAAGAGAAAGTACCAAACAGGTCGTCAAATTTTGGGCTGACTGAATTCAAATTACCGTCTACGCGCAAAGAAGAATATAATGTATCATTTTAGTGCTGCTACGCCGTAGCAAACGATTTTTCTCTGCGTAGCATTATGCTACGCTGCTGTTGTAACCAGCACACATTACAGTATTTTTTATTCTTGTACTTTTATTTAGACTTTAGAAGTTTTTATTTACACCTATTTAACCGACTTTTGAAAGGAGGAAGTCCTAGGTTTGTTCATAAGTTGTGAGAAGCCCAAAAGTCTAGCAACCAGTTTTACTAACGGGTCCCGTACTGCGTTTTATACACCAGGGGGGCAGTCTCTCCATGTTAAATACTGGCTGACTGACCCCAGCTCCAATTTCGATGGGAAAAAGCTAGAAAGATGTTGATTCATTTTTTTTTTTGTTATTTGTTTCGCTAGGAACACCACACAATACATGATGAAGAATACAAACTTTGAATTAACAATTAACAGCTAGCTTCCAATTTGAAAATGTAAATAAATTCGTTCAGGGGCAAATGTCCAATTCTCAAAATGTCCAACGGTGTCAAAATGTTCAATTCCCAAAATGTCCAAATACCAAAATGTCCAATTCCCAAAATGTCCAATTCTCAAAATGCCCAATTCCCAAAATGCCCATTTCACAAAATGTCCAACTCCCAAAATTTGACGACCCAGAAATGCTATCTGAAAACACAAACATGGCGAAGAGTAAAGAAAAAACAAAATTGTCCCCTATTTTCAAACCGTGTTACGCCATGGGGAGTAAACGAAAAACCCACAATGGGCTCTTTATCGTAACCAAACCACATGTTTTTATGGCATCCCAGGCCGTTATAAAGTCCGTACAAAAGAGAAAGTTATTTATCTGTTCGTGCACTTTACCAGTCGCAAGTTGACGGCTTTCGGGAGAATATCATCTTATTATGTTAGTGGAACGGGTTACTTATGTAAGTCAGCTTGCCGGAAATTGGGTAAAGTAAGGCTTACATCACGCTTTATAATCCTCATAGGCTTAGGCAGGGGCGTACCTAATTTTTACTTCGCCCCACACTAGGAATATCTCCTGTATCGTGGGTGCGTTTACAAACATTTAAACTCACAAACACAAACAGCCAGACCCAGAACAACTATTTCTAGGCAATACAAATTATTTTTTCCGTGGGATCGAACCCGCGACGCGCAGCGCCGCAGTCGATCGCTCAACCGTACCAACCGTGTCGTCGAACCTATTAGTGCACACATATATCGCCAGCAACGTATAATGTAATAGCGGGTGACCCTATTGCCATCAACCACATAATGTATCAATTAATACAAATATGAGTAAAGTGACGGTTTCTTTATGTCTGTTGCCTTTAAACGCCTGTAACACTAATCATATATTTGACATATTATTATACAAAGTGTTGTTTTGCATCCTCGTCAAAATTCAGGACGTTGTCACAAAACACATAAATAATCAATTTAATTGACGGTTCCTATAAGTTAATTAGTAATAAGTGTTGTTTCTTTTTGTTGTTTAAATTTGTCAGTATTTGAGAATAATCACCTTAACGCGGTTTAGGGAATAAGAAATTATCGAATCAACGTTTGAGATTGTTTGTATATGTAAAAGCGGGGTTATAGGGCGAAGATCAGACGGATTGCGTTTATAACACTGGTGGTTCACACATACCGACTTCCGTAAATATGTAAAAAATAAAAATTACCTACCTAGTTTATTATTGATTCGGGTCGAGAATCATTAGCATAGAATAGCTACTTGAATTTGACAAGGATGCAAAAAAACAGCCTGTAGGTACTCTTGGACGGGGGACCCGCAGAAGTACCAAACTACTTTAATATTTGAGTTTTGAGAGCTTGATTGAGGTAGTGGTTAATTGGTTTCTGCCTTACATTTAGCAGGCTCTATTCCACACAGGTCTAAAACTTAACACCAACCATATACGAATTCTGTAACCGTCGCTTGTAAAAGGTCACTTTCCGTGTCCGTCTGTGTGCCGCTAATTTCGCAAAACATGTAAATTTTCTATTATGGTACACCTATTTTGTTTTGCCTATGCATCACTCTTAGTTAGTCTGGTAGAAAATGCAGGATATGAAGTCCACTTTTGTAGTTATTTTTACTTGTGGATGAACTACACCGATATTTTGAAGAGATAAAGTTTGAAATTCTCGGAACTATTGATCCGATTTCAAAAATTCTATCTTTGATCGGACGCTTCATTATCCTCGAGTGTCATAGGTACATAATAAAAAACAGGACATTCCCTTGGGATAATTTACGACCACAACATGAGTAAAGCCGCGGTCAAATTCTTGTGTTTTATAAAAAAAAAGTTGAAACCAAAAAAAATACAATATCCCCAAAAAGTTGTAGGCAGTGTTACTCCTACGTTCGTTTTGTTGTTTGCTTGAATAGTTTATAACGCTGCGACCCGACACAGGGGCGGCAGACGTTAGTTTTCCTGCACGGCTCCCTTAAGGCATGTCGTGATGTTTCGCACGTGTACCTGACACCCTGGCACACGGACGAAAGTCGTGGTTGTTTTTTTAACCCCCGACCAAAACGAGGGGTGTTATAAGTTTGTGTGTATCTGTGTATCTGTGTGTCTGTCTGTGGCATCGTAGCTCCTAAACGGATGAACCGATTTTGATAAAATTGGTTTTTAACGTATTTTTTGTAAACACTTCATGTCGGTTGCTTTTCTACAAAGAGTTAAGTAGGGGTAGAAGGAGTTGATAAGTTGGTACAAATAATGTACTCACAACCGTCTTTCAGTGCACGTCACGTCAGTCAGTAACTTTGTAATATGACAGCATTACGCAGTATTTTTCAGAAACGTGCTTTTTCGGCGTTTCTTTAGGAAACCCTTCCTGTGCGAGTCCGACTTAAATTGGGTATACCTTAAACAGTAATTACAGGGAATCAGTAAGTCCCAAAATCTCAGTTACATATTTTATGACCTAATAATGTCAACGTTCAATGTAAAGTACAAAGCGTCAAGCTTTAATGAATACTGCCGTCACCGAAAAGTTACAAACACCAATATTTGGTTACCGCTTCGTGCATGTTAACAAAGGTGGCATATTATATTAACCGAAACTGAACTTGAGGAAATTTATTACAAAAGCTGCTAACACACTTCTACTGTAACACGCTTGAAAATAACGTACCCCATTTCCAATCAGCATACAACACGGCTTTTGTTCAAAACAAAATTTGACCAGACTAACAAAACCAGCATTGGATTTTATACAGAGTGAAGAATTAGGGTGAGAATGTTGGTTCCGTGTTCCGGGATACGCGCTAAGTATGAAGAGGCGCTAAGTTAGGACAGGCCGTCGGCTGCATCGTCCCGAGACGCCACACGAATGCAAGATACAACTATGACACTTTGTTGCGATATTAGACGTCCCACCTCCTGCTTATTACATTTGTGTCTGCTATTTGAAAAGGAGTTAAGAAAGCGCGAGGCAAGAGATGATTCGGTGAATCACGTTTTGTTGTTGTTAATGTGTGAAAGCTAATGATGTTTTTGGTACGCTAATAGAGTGCTTCTTTTACTTAAAACTATGCTATTTGATTAAAGAAACAATAATGCCCTTAACTTATTCATATATCAAGGAAATAATTTGATTTGTGAATGACAAGCAAAATTGTAAAGCTTTCAATCTCACACTTTCTTGCTCTTTTCACAATTTTAAGTTCAAAATCTCCTTATATAAAAGCCACCAACTTGTAAAAAAAATGCACAAAAAGCCACTTTGTAAAAAATAACCTTTGGCATTAAACGAAAGGACAATGGCTGAAAGGAACAACCGAACTACTTCCAAACGTTTTACTTAACGTTACATATTATTTATTGGCCCAGTTAGGCCTCCTTTCTGGCCACATTGGAGGAATTGCGATAAACTTGCACAGCTATAACCCCGAAAATAATCTTAAGAAAAATGGCTGTATTTCTTAAAAACCTGTCTGTGTGTACTCACAAAAAAGTTTATTGTTAAGCAGACATCCTATGTCAAAAAAATTAACGCCTTTCATCGACAATGACAGTAGTGATTAGTATACAAGGTGTTGTTTTGCATCCTCGTCAAATTCAAGGAGGTAACTATGCTAATGATTCTCGTCTCGAATCGATAATAAAATGGGTAGGTATTTTTTTATTTATTCGGAAATCAGTAAGTGTAAACCACCCGTATTGTAAACGCAGCCCGTGTGATCCTCGCCCTATAACCACGCTTTCACACATACAAACAATCGCAAACGTTTATTCGATAATTTCTTATTCCCTAAACCACGTAAGGAGGTTTTTCTGAAATACTGACAAACTTAAACAACAAAAAAGCAGCATTTACTTATAATGAATTAGGTACCGTAATTTAAATTTGCTTTTATGTTTTTTGTGACAACCTTCTGTATTTTGATTAGGATGCAAATCAGCACCTTGTATATGACATTTTAAGCCGGCAGTCAATTTAACGTGTTTTTCGCATTATTAAACAAATTTAAATTAATCTTCACAGATCATTAAAAAAAAACGCAGAAAACTATTCCCGCTACCAAAACACAAATAATATCCTTTTCAAAAGTAACGTCTGAACTATAAACATTTAACAGCCATGAAAGTTAACCGCGCATTTGCGCTAACAGATTTTCAGTATGCCACTGCAAAAATTATCGTCAAGCCTAATTAACATTTAAAATGTACACCCGTTTTAAATTCATAAATTTTACGTTTTGAAAAAGCTCAGACTTGTAAAAAAAAATGAGTTTGATGTATGTAAGAAAAATCTTGCTTTGTTTAGTACACTCAGACTGTCTACTGTATACTAATTAATGTTGCCCGCATGTTCACAGATAGGGTCACCATGTTTATTAAATAGTTTTTTTTGTTGTTTAAATATAATCTACTTTCACTAACTTTTCCTGTTTTAATTAACCCCTATTTGGCCCTGTCTTTAAAGATACGATGTTGTCTGCTACACCCCGTAGCAGACAACATCGTATCTTTAAAGATTTAGAACTTTTGAAATTCCGAATTATGCCCTCTAAAGTTTCCGTTAACTTCATAAAACACGTATTTAATAGATTACTAGATAGACTAATTATGGGTTAAACTAAAAGCATTAATAAAAAAGAAAAAGTTATACTTGTATTATGTCATAATTGTTAGTATATTTCAAAGTTAAAAGAATCTCAAGTAAGTGAAATCTTTGTAATTTTTATATAGCAAATATAAGATCATAAACTTCCACAACTCTCTCCTTCTTGATTTCCTTTCCTCGTTTACTAACTGTGAAGCTGAAGGCACGTTAATGGCTTTTCATAATTTTCTTTATTAATTATTTTCTTTAATAATTTATTATATTGTTAGTTTTAAGTCACCCAAATACCATAAAATGAGAGAATACAGGGTGAAATTGAACAGATGCGACAAATTTAAATATACAATAATACGTGTTGTCAACAAAATTTAGAACATATCAAATGTAAAATTAAAAAAGAATCTAACAGTGTTACGAAAAACGTTAAAATAATTAAAGTATCAAAGAATTTCGCGTACTACCGTTTTCGCGTAGTGGGCACGATTTAGGTATACATTCTCGCTATGAATGAATCGCGCCGCCCCCGTCCGCCCGGCCGCCCGCGCATCACTTTCCCGCGCGCACGATTAATAAAAATTTTGTAAACCTTTCCCTTCATACTTACGGCTGAGGACGATCAAAAATACAATAAAAGTAAATAGTAAAACAATGTTTTAGTAAGATAGTAAAACAATGTTTTAGTAAGAGGTATAACCTGAATAATGTTTGTTACAACAACAAATCAATTATTGTATTTTTGGCGTATTTAAAAAGTTGGAATCACAGTATTTACAATAATTAGTAAGTATTTACAATAAATCAAATCAGTACACTTACGTGTATGTTAATAATTGTTCAAAATGTCCACCTCAGTTTTGTAAACACAATTGAGCACGGCGCCGCAAATTGTCCTTAAGTTTTATTAATTAAAGTTTGTGATTTTACAGTTTCGAATGCACTCCTGATTTTTTGTTTTTTAGCTCGTCTGTCCAGCATGTTTTGAGTGATTCTTAGAATTCTTCCCAATGAAGGTGGGACATTAGGATATTTTAGCCGAAATCTTCGCTGCGTTTCACGTAGATTTCTTACGGTGTTGTACCACACAACAATATCAAGATACTGTACGTTTGTTAACGGTTCACAACTATTTCGTCTCGTCCTAGGCATTGTTATGACAAACACAAGACAAAAATACAAATTATTCGCAATACGTAAAGTGGGATTTGCGGAATGCGCGCGCGACCGTGACCTACAAACGTTTTAGGACGACTAATGAACTAAGGAAGGTTGGGCGCGGCGGGGCGGTCGCCGGGAAGGGATGTCGGCGCTGGCGCTCATGCGAGGTTTGGCAACGTCGCGCGATACTTAAACTAGAAAATAGGCAAAATTAGGTAAATGACCGCTATGAACGGCAACGGGATTATTGTGCACTGCGATGAGTAGGACGAGATTTTTTGATACTTTAATTTTTCTTATTTATTTTGCATATTAATTTATTTTGCTGGAGTACCGATAATTCGTACTTAAATAAAGATAATAACATCAATGGACCATTTTAAAGCGATAATCACGTAATTTTTTTTAACGATTTAGATTGTAGAAAAAACAGTTTATAATTACTATGTTACTGTAACTGAAGCTCCCATTTCTTTTTGTCGCATTTATTCAAAGTCAGCCTGTATAATAAGAATGAAGATGATAAGCTTTAACCCAGCGTTTTTGGAGTACATACCAGGTGATTTATTAATTGACATGAATAGTGCTAAATCGATTTGACGCACTATCTTGCGTCAAGCAAAAGGATACGCGTCTCTTGTTTCCTTCGCGTGATTGCCGTCGCCGACGAGTTGGAAATGCGTTGCGTGATCTCGTGGCAGTGATTTTGCATTTATATTTTCCGTAGTTAGTTTATTCTGCTTGTGCGTTGTCGTGGTCAAGTGATAACATATCTGAAACCGAAAACCATGTCTATCACATAATTTGTTTTAATTATGTTTATAAGAACGCCATTGTAACCTTAGAATTAGCAATATTGTACATATAAAAGAGCTGTTAAAATATCAGTACAATCTATACTAGACTATTTCTATTGTATAAAAAGATGTAATTTGTAAGTTCGGATGTAGTAGGTAAGTAATCACTTAAACTACTCATCCGAATTCAAAAAATGTTCGACTGATGGTACAACCTACACTATTGCTGAGTGTCGTACGATATGTCTTATGTTAAGATAAAACGCTATAAAAGTATATTCTATCAATCTTAACCCGCATAGATCCTGTTCAATTCATGGTTTCCGTACAATTTTCCGCACGCCCGTCCGTAGTTTGCGCTGTTTATTTGTAATTACTTGATGCGTTTCGGATTGGAATAAAATCTGTCTCCGCGCGCCGCCATCACGGAGGGTGTGCGGTCTAATTGTCGGTGCTGATGTGTTTAAGCTGCTTTTAAAGCTAGCTTTAACATTTGACAGATGTGTGTTGGATTTACTTTAAAATGTTCTGGTTTTTCTTTTATTGCTTCACCAATTGAACAGTATTTGATTATACGTCATTGCAACAATATCTAAATATTGAATTTATAAGTAGTATCTTAAATACTACTTATAAATGCGAAAGTTTGGATGAATGACTGTTTTTTTATTTAATCACGCCAGAACTGAAGCTGAACGTCTCTGGATGAAATTTGGCACACAGATAGACTATAGTCTGGAATAGTACATAGACATTTATTTTCTCACACATACACATCAAAATTTCCGCGTGAACGAAGTCGAGGACAACAGCTAGTATTCAATAAATGACGCCACGAGTCCTTTAAGTGCGCAAAAACGCTGATTTGATTGCAATGTCGTGCACCTCCGTGCTCCCAGAAGGGATGGATATGGGTCACCTAAATACACGCGCCCTAACGCAGGGTGAAGGCGCCTATTGCTGTTTTTGGGTATTTAAATGTTTAATGGCTATTTCAAATGTTGTGTTTAAAATGAGAACACAGCTATACTTTTAGAACTTCATGTAAGTACATTCTTATCCACATTTTTTATATTATTAATTTTTTTTCACATTTTTTTAAAATTTAAATCAGAACGCAAAAGAAAGAGTAAACATAGAACGTATAATGTGTCAGAATAGCATAATATTTCCAGACAATGAATTTGGGGTCCCAACTGAAACTAAATAACTCGACTAGAATTAAATCCTAACGTTTCTGACTTTGATTAATCACGTAGGTTATTCAGACGTAGACGCAAAGGATCCGCTCTCACTTCCTGGCCTTATTTCAAACTTAATAAGTTTACACACAGAGTATACAAGCACAGAAGGTCAAACGTTATAGAAAGAAATGGGATGGGATGGGTGTCCCTGCGACAAATAAATATATTTTCTTTCTTTCGACGTGCATACAAAATTACAAAAAACAAATAAAACAATAAACATAGGCACAACGCAAGAAAAAAATATTAATATGACAAGTTCAAACAAGACGGATCAAAAATGATTACTGCTTGCACGTCGTGACTGCGACAAGCAACGAAAATATAGCGCAACGAAATATCAAAATAACGGTCCGTGCACGACCTCTCGCGTTGCGGATTGCAATGGCGACTTACATCAAGTGACACGTGAGTAAGTCACTTGTTTCGTAAGTGCTCTTGTTTAGAATGTGACATTGCGGTAAATCGTAGCCCGCTTTAAGCAATTTCTTTATTTGTTATTACGCTTTTGCTGACGCAACACGCATCTCGCTTGTGCGTGTAGTTTGTGGCCAGGCGGTAACTTAACATTTATCTACCAAATACTATTTTGTGCATCGTTGCGTGAAAAAAAAAAAAAGTAAATCAGTATCGTTTGTGAATTTTGGGGAGATTCGTCTTCTATAGCAGTGGCTTTTCAACTGGTCCTTCTGACCATGTCATTATTTCGTTTAATTTTGGTCCAAAGCCGTTAGATGCATATGAATCAGCTTGTGGTCTCTTTTGTTACGAATTAAATGTCTTCGGTGTTCGCTTATTCTAATGTATAATGACGCTAGTGCTCCCTGTGGGGTGGGCTGATTATCTGCTTATAATCAGTAGAATGCACAGAATGAATAAGTACTTACTTTAGAAGCCTCAGTGTACGTTTATATGGTTATTTTACTTGAATGTTGAGTTTTTGGTCGGAAGTATATTTTTAAAGAAAACAAAAAAAAAACATTTGACATATAATTATTTTTTATTTATTTTATTTATATGTGACGGTGCCTCTACAAGGAGGCTTCATATGATTCACGTTGCAAACTTAACTGTGCCCGCAGGCGAGTCGTTGCGGGCAGCCATATTGATTGTGGTTGTCAAAGAAGGTGCCGCGTAACAAGGCGTTGACGGATAGCCGACGTCTGTTTTCTTAATCTAATTCAATCTGGTGCCACATATCATATGTGATTCCGAGGGGGCGGGCGGGGGCATTTATATGTATACTAGGCTAGTATACATATAAATACGCGGGACAGCTAGTATTACTAGCTGTCCCGCGCAACTTCGTCTGCGACACATTTTCCCCGTTTTCGCAACATTTTTCATTGCTGCTTCGTTCCTTTTGGTCGTAGCGTGATGATATATAGCCTATGTCCTTCCCCAGGTTGAAATCTATCTTCTTGCTAAATTTCATTAAGATCCGATGAGCCGTTTAGTCGAGAAAAGGTAACAAACAAACAAACATACAAACAGAGTGACTTTCGCATTTATAATATTAGTATGGATGTATGTATGTACATATTATTATTGTCGTCGCCACTATGTGTACATTTTAAGCAAATCATGATATCATCGATACCTACTTTATTTCAAATCTTGATACTCTATTCTCATAAATAAATAAATAAAATTTCGCTTAGGTAAAAGCTAGGTAGGCAGATAGGTACACAGTAACTTCTCGACGAGATTTCAGGAATTTATTTCAGCATTATTTTTCTCGATCCCGTTAACTGGTACGCACACCCTGCCCCATATACCAATGTGCGTCGTAACTACTGCAGGGGTTCAAAACTGCGCAATTGCAAGGACCACGTGGACCCAAGTTCATTCACCCCACCTAATCATCACCCTACAACCTTATACCCTTGCAATAAGAGCTATAAGCACGCACTTTTTTGTTGCCAACTTGTCAAACAACCCCATTATATGATTTTCAACTTTATGTCAAAGTGATAAAGATTGTTTTGAATGTATTTCAAATGTTGTTGTTAAGTAGGCCATGTTTTGTTTTGGCTTTGAATTACTTAGCAATAGATGACGCCATTTATTTGTTAAGAGCTTTCGAAGTACGATTTGAATATGGAGTAAATATATTAATTTATGTATAACTAGATATGAATGAGTTAAGTAAGTAAATATAGGGCTTTTGCGTAAACAATTATAATGTTGATTTCCCTACCATTTGGTACAGTCATAAACTTAGAAAAAAGCGCGTGGAGTAACGGTTGGATTACTATTCAGTAAGAAAATCACTTATGAAAATTGTCAAAAGTTACTAAGTACCAACATAACATGGTGACTGTATTTACGGCCGTTCCATACAAATTAGAGATGTGCTGCCTATGACTTTGGCCGTCTAGCTGATTAGTCGGTTGTAAAGACACCGACTAGTCGGCCGAGCCGATCACTTTTTCGGGAGTATTCGGAATTTTCAGTGACACTTCGTTTACAGCTGATGTGTACAAAGTTTAATGATGATCGGTTGACGATCGGACGATCGCGTGAAAGCGTAACAAACAAACTTACTTTCGCATTTATAATATTATAGTTAGGATACATACAAAGTAAGAAGCCGGATAGTCGGCTCTCTGCCGAATAGTCGCTGATTACAAAAGTGACCGGATAGTCGGTTTTATCGTAGACTAGTCGAGACATCTCTAATACAAATACATGCTTATCACATCAACCCCCACTAAAAAAGCGTAAGCAAAATGTATCGTCAATACCTGAACAAACACTTTGCATCAAGCATCCCTTTTTATTAAGGGGAAATCTTGACACGTAAGATAAAGTACTAAAACTAAAACAGCTAACCGCTTCACTAAATATTTCAGTTGATATACATATTACAGTCAAATAATATTTCTTGTTTGTTTTAATTTTAATTTCATATTTGCTTTTTTCTAACCGACTTCTAAAAAAGGAGGAGGTTCTCAATTCGGATGTTTGTATTTTTTTTTTTTTTTTTTTTCGCGCATTACTCCGTCGCTTGCCAACCGATTTGGATAATTCTTTTTTTGTTGGAAAGGTTATACTTCCCAAATGGTCCCATAGTCACCAAGTCGGGATCTGATGATGGAATCTTGGCGAAATCGAGGGAACTCTTCAAATGTTATAGGAAAACGTACAGTGATTTTGGTATTTTCTACAACAAGTGAAGCATTTGCGTCCAATAAGAACCATTCTACTATCAGATCTGATGATGAATCCAAGAGACAGGCTTCGGAACTCCATAACAAGGCAATGAATCTTAGCTGTGTTTGGGCTTGTTGGAATTGTAACGGTATGCACTTTCCAGGTGTATACACCGATTACGCTGAGATTTATGATCCGATTTGCGTGATTCTTCTTTAGTTTGATGTGGAATACCTGCCATTTGATCCCATAAAAAATTAATATAGTTTGGCCATATAGTTTTCATTTTATTAAAAATTTTGATATATGTAAATTTTTCACGTATGTACACCGATTTCTCCGTGATTACTTGACCGATTTAGATGATTTTTCATTCATTTGGTAGAGAAGCTTGCCCGGTGGAGCGATATGAATTTTATTATCTTTGCTTAGGTACCTACTTTTTGAGTCATCCTCTTTATTATGCATTTTGTCCTTTGTCGTATGTATGGACGATGTGCTGGTGTCTAGTAACAATGTAAAAATTATACTTGACTAGGATTAAAGTGAGATACCACAACTGAAAAGGCTAAAATAAAAACTTTTTTACAAAAAAAAATAACCGTCTTCCATAAAACACTAAAAAGTGGCAAATAATTTTAGTTTTGGAAGTCGGTGGCGAAAAAGTAAATGAAACAAACAAGTCACCGAGCGACTGCCGAAACTAAAATTATTTGCCACTTCTTAGTGTTTTATGGAAGTCGGTTATTTTTTTTTGTAAAAAAGTTTTATAATATTGTGTGTACTTGTGGCATGCCAATAAACGTTTTTCTTTTTCTTTCTTTGAAATTGACAAAAAGGACTTGTGGTGACATTTATGATTCAAGATTTGAACTAAAATTCCTGCATCGCGTAATCCAAACATACAAGAGCAGCTCAGCGTGAGGTCTTCTTTATTCCGAGGTTGGGCGAAGTATTTCTGAATTATTCCATGGACCTTAAGCGTAACTGGCGAAATGAGGATGCTTCATGGGTTCTATTGTTTACGGCTTATCCTTTCAAGGATAACAGGCATGATGTAATTTTATGAAAACCTAGCAAAGAAATATTTGAAATGACGTATTTTTTGGTCTGTTTGGTCGAACCGGTCTCTAAGTGCGGCGGTGAAATCTCGACTATTTGCCGTGCCTGGCGCGAACATGTTTGCCAACGACGATTGAAACGCCTTTGATACGAAGCGTCAATGTTTGTCTATTTGTTTGTTAGTCTGTGTAATTCTTATTTTCGGGGCATCTTCGCAAATATGAGGCTGAAAGTGCTGTGTGTTACGCAATACAAATGTGGCGGAATCAGTATTTTTTCCGTTTTTTATTGATTTGGTTTAGCCTACATTAAACTTACTCGGTTTTGAAGAGTCAGCAACTGTAAGTTAAGAACAAGCTAGAAATTAAGATCACAAATATACCAAAATATTACATAATTGTTGTTAACTCACGTGGTTTATCTTTTACACTTCTGCATTCACTGCAGCTTAAGAAGTATTCTTAAACGTGACGTAACTTCAAATACTGATAACGTTAATAACAAACCACAATCGGATGTCTATCATAATCAGCCGGTAATGTTCCTACTGCTGGGACACAAACCTCCTCTCCGTGAAAGGGAGTAAACGTTGGTAGATGGCACCTGTCTTGGAATTCTCTCTCCATAGGTTATTTGCCTTTACCGTTTTGTGAGCAGCGGTAAAGTAATTAGGAATAAACGAAAAATAAAATTCTGCTCTAAAATTGGGTAAGAAAAACTAGATGAGGTTGGCGGCGGACCGTTGAGAATCTCACAAAAAAGAGTGGCCTATACTACCTAACTAACGGTGGGTGAATTGAGGCTGTGGATCATGATGATAATTATACATACACATACGCACGCACAAACACACACACACACGCACACACAAATACAAACGCACGCACAAAACACACACCTATGCACATACAAAACTTGCGCTAATCACAAGTTGAGAACTAATTAATAATCATTTCATTTCTTTTTTTAATTTTATTATTATTATTTTTTCACTTCACTTTCGTACCATTTAAGGGAAGAGCGAGACAATACTATTGTAATTTACTGGGGCTGCCTCAGTTTATGTAAGACACAATGTTTGAGAAGAAATAAATATTTTTGTATTTTGTATATTTAATGACGACACAATTTCTGCCTGAGTCCTTCTATTTACGACGTCGTCGTCTCTCACTGCTCTGCTCACTGGAATGCACTGACTTAGTTATTATCATCATCATCGGCAGCTTTGTTCCACCCACAGCTGTCTGTAGGCCTCTCTTTCGCGCCATGTTTCCCTGGTCTGCGCGAGTCTCAACCAAGTCTGACCCGCGATCTTCTGAATATCATCGGAATATTTTTTTCCGATTGATAGCGTTAATTAATTGCACACCTAAACTGGGCAAACGATATTGTTGCCATTGCGGGTATATTCTGGATAAAACTGGCACAAGAACCAGGACCTTGGCACAAACAAAACGAGCAGCCTATACCCAACAGTGCGTGAAGTCGGGCTGCTGTGATGATGGCTTAGTATGCATTTCGGCCGCAGACTTTCGTCCGATCCGGCCGAAACAGATGTTTCATTATTATTAATATTTTTTAAGTGTTGTTTCGGACGAATCATTTTTTAGAGGCAAAGTAACATCAGAAACATAATTAAATAATACCTATTTTACTTTGTGGCCATAAATACATTATAAATTAGATGATGTAAATAATTATGTAATCTTAAAACTGTGAGCTTGGCAAGCATAAGGTACCATAACATAAGGCTTATCACACAGCGCTATCACATTCATAAACTGCGCTATCTTTGATAAGTTTGTGCGTAGGTATAGTAGCAGAGCAGATGCGCTTAGGGTTGTCGCTAACAGGGAAATGGTGTTCAATTATGTGACGTAAAAGGTATACCGGTCTTAGATGTACTGGTGTTAAACCATTTGGCAACGGTTTCCTAGAATATTATCAAGAATAATATTAAAATTATAGGATCTAGAGGGACGCATTGACAACTAAGAATAGTGTATGAATATGTATTATTATGTATATAAGTCACAGTCAAACCTGCAAATCAGTCAAAAGCAGTTTTGACTGGTCATAGTCAAAATCGTTAGTCAGTTATAGCATGTTTTCTTAATTTATAAATCTGTTTTTTCAGAATGCCTTTTTTTTTTTTTTTTTCGGGATGGGAAATCATCAAATGACTTCTCCCGCTCTGGGCGGAGCGGGAGGGAGTGTCAGACTTGTACTGACTAAAACCCACCCATGTTCCTTCTTCGCCCTTTTTGTTCCAGGGCCGCGGTATCTCTTTCGAACAACCCGCAGCCCTGGCAGGCATCGGCCCTCTCGGGCCCCATCCTGTTTGCTGACATCTCCTTGAGGCGCGCGTGGAACACGTACGCGCCGTCGACACGGCCTGTCGTCATAAGACGGACGGACGGTGAGCTAGCCCATTACTCACCGTCCACAGGCTCGCGCCTACGGTGGCCGGGGGCCACTGGTTGCCCCCCGACGCCCGGGGCGTCTCCCGCGGCGGCTGGGACGTGAGGTTCTCTCCCTCTCACGTTCCGCCACCTCCTTCGCTAGCATGACTGCTTCGCAGAAGGAGGCGACGGCATCCCATTCCCTCTCGCTCCGGACCATGGATTGAACCAGGGCCGGACGCGAGAGGTCGCCGCCGCCAATCGCCGCTACGAGGACACGGCGGTGCTCAGCCCAAGCGGGGCAGAGCTCCACGGTGTGCTCCACCGTGTCCTCCGGCCGATCCTCGCAATGGTAACACCCGGGCGTTTCCTCCCGCCCGATTCGGTGCAGGAACCTCCCGAAACAACCGTGTCCGGTGAGGACCTGCGTCAGGCGGAAGGTGAGGGCGCCGTGCCGCCTCTCTAGCCACTCCTCAAAGAGGGGACTTATCGCCACTATTGTGGCGTGCCCTGCACGTGGTTGCGACAGTCGCTGTCTCCATGTCGCCATGAGATCACGCCGGAGGTCTGTCCGCTGAGCGACAATTTGCCGCGGCAGCGGAGTTTCCCCCCGACGTAGTGCTTCCGCGCGCCATTCGTGCAGGCGCGCGAGGACTATCGCCTCCAGATCCCATGGCGGCAATCCGGCCAAGAGGCTCGCCGCCTCGCCGGAGATCGTACGGTACCCCCGGATCAGCCTTACGGCTACCACCCTCTGGGTTTTCAGAATGCCTTCGTTATAATCTAGAATCACTATACCATACTTACAGACAAAACAAAAAGATCTATCAACCTAATATGAAATGTTAATAATTGTTTAATAAACTTGTTGTAATTTTGCCTTTTTCATACAAACTCAACAAAATTCTATGGTAATAATCATTAATTCTGCCACGTGCAACGATTCAAACCTATTTCATAAGAGCATAGGTTTCAAGGTTCTACTATCCTATTCCTACTAATATTATAAATGCGAAAGTTTGTGAGTATGGATGGATGGATGTTTTTTACTCTTTCACGCAAAAACGATTGAATGGATTTGGATGAAATTTGGCACACGGGTAGTTGAAATTTGGCACCTGGATTAACACCTAGGCTACTTTTTATCCCGGTAGTACAACCCCATGAGACAGTAACCAAACTCCAAGCGTGCGAAGCCGCGGGCATAGGCTAGTACCTAATAATTTCAATAAATATGTTAGTAGGAAATAAGTTTAGATAGTTTCTAAGTCACACATATTTATGCTCACAACTGTACGTATTACAAGATTAAATAGGTAGGCGTCTACTCCCGAAAAAAGTACTGGAAAATATTCGCAATATATTACGCCTGGAACCGAAACTACTTATTACTAAAATATTTTTAAAGCTATCCAAAATTAATTTTGTTCTGATGGCAACCCTGCGCGATGCGTTCCGAACACAGGGCAATGTATAAATCTGTCAGACGCGACAATCCGGCGGTACTCCCTCCCTGCGCTCATTTACGTAGCACTGGTAACACTTTTGAACCGTGTAGTACAAAGAAATACCAGTTATGTAAGAGAAAAGGATTGTTAATTCAAAGAATTACAATATGGCTTCTAAATCTCTTGTCATAGAATTCAAGCAAACATTTAGCGTTGTCATGGCAATACCTTAAATAAAAATAGGAAAAATCTAGAAAGAAAACCCTCCTCAGTCCTAGAAAATAACATTGATCAGAGTACTAGATTCATAACCGTTTGATGGCCTTAGGCTGGCCCCTATTACATGAGATTTAATAACTAGACGACCGTATACTCCTCTAACAACCTCCCCGGCAAAAACAAGTCTGAAGTTTAAATGTCATGTGTCTAATAAATAAATGTCGCAATTTTTCGCGGTGGCAACCCTGTGTGGTGCGTTCCGTACACAGTGCAATGTATAAATCTGTCAAGCGCGACAATCCGGCGGTATTCCCGGCGAGCGTTCATTCGTGTGTTTATATCTTTGTGAGGCCATAAATCTGTGCTTAATTGCGTCAATGGCGTTATAGCTGTTCAATTGTAAGCTAAACGCTATTCACCAATGATTTTTTATGTCTGGGACGTGGAAAAGGAGAAATAGGTTTGTATGTTTTTCAACAGTTTTCGAAATTTTGAGAACTAACACCCCGTTCTGCAAACAGAATACTAATACTGTCAGCCGGCACCACAGTGTTTTCGATCCAGAGCTAATTTGGGACCACAGTTCGTTGGTTTTGTCCAGCTCATCCATCGCCATCTTCTAGGAGATCTACCACGATGCCATCTGGCTGTATTAGGACTCCACAAAGTGGCTATGTGACTCGCCCACCGCTCATTGGGCATGAGGCAGACGTGGCCAGCCTAGTCCCACTTCAGCTTAGCGTCTTTTTGAGCAACGTCCGTAGTTTGTGTTTTAGAGCGCAGTGTTGTGTTGCGTATATTGTCAGCTTAACGCCTACAAAACGAAACAATACAATAAATAACAAATCTGGCAAAAAGTTGAGACCCTAGGCTGTGTTTATTAAATGTTACAAATTGTAATTGTATTTTACAAGTTACAAGTCCACAAGTTTCTGTTTAATAAAGAAAACAACTTACACCATGGTGGAAAACTGACAAAATTGTAAAATTGTACTTATAATTTACGTATTTTGTAAATTGTAGAACAATTCCGGCAGGTGGACTCGCCTTGTGTCAGAACTTTACAAATTTGTACCTCAATCTAATAAGTAAAGAAATGGAATTGTTATACGTTAAACATGGTTGGTCAGTGGGTCGTCTTAGGGGTTCTAACAACTAGTAGTCGAAGTATTACTACTTCCACTACTAGTTGTGATGATGAATATATGAGTGAACTGCCACGGCGAGATTTTCGTAAAAGGATAAACTTTACTTTTGATGTGACAGATTTAACTTTCAACGAAAAAATTAAAAAATTGTAATTTTAGCGTACAATTGCAAATGACAATGCCAGATCCTGCCCTAACTTTCATTAGCCTACAAGAAATGTAAATTAATCAAAATTATGCAATGAAAATAAGACCCTTGGTTATTAAACTGTTATTCTGTTACACTTGCGGATAAAAAGTTAAAAATAAAAGGAATTTAAAAAACCAAAGTCCTATTTCCTGTTTTTATCGCGACCATCTGCGTTACTTAGTACGCATACACGCGGAACAAGACGAGTTATGTTAAAAAAAATACATCTACGTACGTATTACGTACGGATTTTAATATGTATTCGGAATAAATACACATTACTTAATAAAAATAATGTTTTTTTTAACATATATTTTTATGAATGTATACTCTAATAATTATTTCGCAATTGAGTGATAGTGATTAGGTGATTAAGGGTAACGGACCGTCATTGACGCGCTAATTGTCATGTCAAAAAGTCATTCATTGACATTTAATGTAATTTCAATGTAAATAATTGTTCTTAGTTTTAAACAGAAACCGCAAGTTCTAAAGGCATTTAAACATGTTATTACTTATCACTAATAAAGCAGCAATAGAATGCTACATTTGGCATGCCTGTAGACCAACTTTTATTTGATAGGTCAAAGCTCTATAGAGGTTCTGGCATTGTCCTTTGTAAATTCAATATTGTCATCGAAATCTACAGGCGTTTTCTGCACTTGTAAACGTTTATTAAACAGCATTTGTAATGGTAATATTTGTAATGTTTTTACTTGTAAAATTCTTACATCATTTTAAAATGATGTAAGAATTTTACAAGGTTTATTAAACAGCACTTGTCATACAATTTTACAAATATGGCACTTATTTACAAAATTGTCGGATTGTAACGTTTATTAAACAGGGCTCAAGGACACCATCTCACTGTTGTCAAAATGGAGTATCAAACTGCCATTTGTGATCCCAGAAAATTCAAACTATTACAGTAAAACATTATAATATCATCATTCACCAAATTTTAACGCGACTAGGAGACTTCACAAAAGGTAATAAGTAAAACATCCAAAATATCTATAGCCCTAATTAATATCGTACACTTCGTTGAATACATTTCTGGCAGCTTAAGGGAAAAGCTACACAGACGGCGGACGAAAGCGATATGAATAGAATATTAACGAATTCGCATCTAAGCGAAAATAGTTGGCAACTTGTTTTTTGAGTGATGAATTGTTTCTTTCTTGAACTGCAACTTGAATTGCAACTTCAGAACACAAAAGCATTTTACTCCTTGGTATATTAAAATACATTAATGTGTATTCCGAGGCATGGATTATTCATCATTTGCCTAGCCTTTTCCCAAACTATCTTAAGGTCGGTTTCCAGTCTATCCGGATGCAGCTGAGTACCAGTATTTAACATGAAGCGACTGTCTATCTGACCTCCACAACGCAGTAACTGGGTAATACGATAGAATACAAAGATAATCTTTGGTAAGACTGGATGTTAGACTTTTGGCTTCTGACTACTTGTAACGACTGTCAAAAACTACAAATGGCAGCCGAGACCAACAGCTTAACATGCTTCCCAAGGCACGGAGGAAACTCGGTATGTAATTATGGTCACCCATCCACGGACCAACCTCGGCAGGCACGGCATAACCTTATAGATCGACCCGTGCGGCTGTTATTGTTTAGCCACGAGCTCCGAGTCATGGATTGTTATGTAACATTTATTTTTGTATATATATTTTTTACCAAAATTAAGTACAACAAAACTGAAGTTTTATCATACCGAAACGATTAACATAATCGTTGTGGAAACTTGAATTGCGCACCTGCCAAATGGTATTTACAGAAACTTTGGTGAGTCAGTCTGTGTCGTACCAATAGACTTGTTTTAGAACAAAATGGACAACATACTACAATTGTTTTTAAGCGTCACGCCTAAAAGCTCGTAAAATATAAACTTTTGATCCACCAACTGTATCATCATTAGCCTATAATGTTCCCACTGCTGGGACACAGGCCTCCTCTTCTATGAGAGGGAATGGGCTGTAATCCACCACGCGGGCCCAGTGCGGGTTGGCAGATGTCGCATGTCTTCGAATTTTTGGTTCTAGGACATGCCGGTTTCCTCACGATGTTTTCCTTCACCGTTTTGAGAGCAGCGGTGATGAAATAAATTACACAAAGTAAAGCGCCTGCCTGGGTTCGAACCCACGGCTTACTGCTCGTAAGTCGGGGCTGCCACCACTGGGCCACCGCTGCTCCACCGGTGGTTTTTTGATGACGCATAAAGATTGTCAAGTAGACTTCGTTTTCAATCGCGAATTAAAAGACGTTGGGGGTGTCAACCATCAGCAAGCTACACAAATGCGATATTTCGCTAATACTGTAGTGTTACCTCGCCAAAGGACGCAACAATAAAATTTGTGGAATTTCAAAGAGGATCAGAGGAATTTTTCGCGTGGAAAATTATGTCAATTTCAGCAGGGATGCTCTTTGTTACTCGTACTTACGTTTCTGCCTACTCTCTTACTCCCTGTGTCTCTTTTAAACGAGAGAGTCAAGGGTTGATTGAAATGCGACTTGTTTGAGTACTTTTATGGAAGTTTTTGCGTCAATTAACCCTTCAAAGAATGCCAGAAACCCATATCAATTTAATTTATTTAATTTTAGATCATAATTATTAATTTTCAGATTGCTATGGGCATTAGAGTTTGTGTGAAGACAATGTTTTGGACTATATTGACATGCATTTATGCCACATATGAGAGACACTTTAGTAATAGCAAAGAAGCTTCATTGTCCTCCGTCTAAATGTATATTACAGTTGTTGTGTGGATTTAACAAAAATAAAATCAAAAATATTTTTTGTAACCTACAGAACCTTACTTAAGGTATAGGTGTCTTACTTAAGAGCGTGCCGACTGAACCGATTTCAATGAAACTTAATAGGCATGATCAGGATACATAGGTCGTATTAAAATATTTTCGACGATCGTATAAAAATATTTTCGAAAAATAGTGTTACAGCTAAATTAGACTGATTCCAAATTATCTATAGAAACATAAATTACCAATCTTCATTTCAAATCTTTTTTTAACGACATTTCGTTTTTTTTTAGTAACTTTTTAAACCTATGTATCCTACTTATGCGTAATAAGTTTCATTAAAATCGGTTCAGTCATTTCGGCAAATAAGGACTTGAAAGTTTGTATGAAATGCCGTATGGACGCTCTTTATGTCATAATTATGGTTATTTATGTAAAATTGACCTTGCCATTTTATAACGTGCCAAGTAGTAACCTAATTATGAGGTCTGTATCAAAACATAAGACCTCACCTTGATATCTACACTACATGCAAATAGAAACAAATATAATCCAACCACTCTGCCTCCCTGAATTTGTCTGAATTCCTCAATACATCTCGTTTTTATGAATTCTGGCTTGTAACAATAAATAAATAAATAAAAATCTCACGGCTACCAATAATGGGAAGAAAATAAAAGGTGTACATAAAACGTTCTGCATGATTTGTTCTGAGATCGAACGAGTTATTGGCTCTGGCAGCCGGATGAGGGATTGAGAACCCCCTGTACCTATATTCTTTTGACAGAATATCTACTTCTTGTATGACTTTGATTTTTGATTCGTACAATTCCTTTGTTGTGATGGTCGTTATAACGAAAATATTGTGCGTGATTGTCATTGAATATAATTGCACCTCTTTTTTTCGATTCTTGATTATTATTTGAGGAATATGGACGATGATTTTAATTACGTTTAAAATCAGATAATGGGCATTAGAATAAATTGGAATTGAGAAAAATAAAAAATTGCCACTTGCACGTACTCCCGAAACAAAAAGTATTCTATATATAAACCCAAGTTTTGAAACCCGTGTGCTAAACCTAAACACACCACCCCCCCCGTGCCAACTAAAAACCGCAAAGAACACTGAAAAATAAGACAATTGTATTTATAAATCTGAGAAAAAAAATTAAATCTTTTATTTCAACTTTTTGCACTCGAATGTACTTGATGTGCTTATGTTTATATCACCGGGTATTTCGAAGGCAGACAACTTATGATAACAGTCGAATGGCACAGTCCATTCATTTTGGGCCGTTCAGACTAAATACCTTGCTAAACATCTGAATATTTTAGTCATAAGGCGTGAACAGCTAGCAGACAGACGGAGTTACATCAGTAATAGGGGATCGGACTGGGTAAAGAAAACGACATTCTATTTTGTCCGTCAGACAGGTAATACAAAAATATTAGACACGTGTTTTTTGTTTTATCAAAATTTCAAAAAATTACTTAGTTAGAACTCATTTAAGTTGGAGAGTGGGGGCTTACTACGTCACAAGTGGGTATAAAACTTACCTACATGTGACGTCATGCGCCATTTCAACTCAATATATCTCCGTAATTTTATGACCACGTGAAAAAAAAAAAAATACGTGTCCAATACTTTTCAATAAACTACCCGACGGACAAAGAAAAAAAAATAGGATTATCCCCTATTGCATAACATCGCACCCGTAGACCCGTAGGAATAGACAAAAGGTGGTCCTACATTTTGCAAAGATGAACACACAAATTCAGCCAGTGTTATTTGAGTCATATGCAGTACAGGCGTCGCTTCATGTAAAATACTGGTACTCAGCTGCATCCGGTTAGACTGGAAGCCAACCCCAAAATAGTTTGGAAAAACGCTAGGCAGATGATGATGCAGTACAGGCGTGCCCTACTGCCATCAATTGACTGAAATATCTTGATGGAAAAACCCGACATCACTTTTTCTACCTTGGGAATGGAACTCCGGACCTCTTGCTCAGTAGTAGCGCTTGCGTTACTAGACCAACGAGGCACTCATAGACATAAAACTTTAGAATTTGTGAGTGAACTAGTATGAGAAACTTGAAAAACTGTATAATATCTTTTTGGAGTCGGAGCTTTCAAGTTGGTGGAGTAATTCACTAATTTCTCAAAACACACATCCTAACTAATATTATAAATGCGAAAGTAGTTTGTTTGTTTGTTACCTTTTGACGCCTAAACCACTGAACCAATCATCCTGAAATTTTGCATATACGTTGCCAGGTGTGCAGAAACAGACATACCTTTCATCCCGGTCACGGTTATTGTCAAATTCTAAACTAACGCGAGTGAAGCCGCGGGCATAAGCTAGTATACCAGATGGCGTAACAAATATAAAATCATAAACTGTTCATCACGTTCCATAAGTACAATTTCCACAGCTGTAACAACGAGCAATAAAACACTTCATTCAGGAACGAAACAAAAATAAAGAAATCACACACCCTCTTAAAAACATATACAGAGTGTTTCCTCTTTTAAAACGCGTAAATCCCCCCTTTTGACGACGCGTAAATAATGACAAGTGGCGTGAGCATAAATGACGACCAACTGGAATCAATGAAAATGTATTTTATACGAAAAAAACATTCCCTTTTCGAGGGTTCTGTTAAAAGCAGTGATTGAAATGTTGCATCATGACAGTATAAAATAGGTTGGCGGATGTACATATCTTCGAATTTTTAATCTTAGGATATGACGGTTCCCGGGCCTGTGGACGGTGAGTGATGGGCTGGCTCACCGTTCGTCCGTCTCATGACAAAAGCCGTGTCGACGGCTCGTTCGTGTTCCACGCGTGCCTCAAGGAGATGTCAGCAAATCGGAAGGGGTCCGAGAGGCCCGATGCCTGCCGGGGCTGCGGGACTGTTCGAAAGAGATACCGTGGCCCTGGAACACAAAGCGCTAAGAAGGAATATGGATGGGTTTTAGTCAGTAGAAGTCTGTTACTCCCTTACGCTCCGGCCAAAGCGGGAGGGGTCATTTGTTAATTTCCCATCAGTAAAAAAATTAAAAGGTCGGTTTCTCCACGAAGTTTTCTTTTACCGTTTTGAGACCAGTGATGATAAAATATTTTTTACAAAGTTTCAGCCTGAGTTAGAACATATAACCTATAACTCTTCATTTATGGCCGTTTATACTCTCTGAACTAAAGTTGTTGACAGTCAATTTAAAGTTAGGTAAGAAAATGAATGAAAAGTGGCAATCTGTCCTATAAAAACTAAATAAGATTAGTCTATCCTATACTAAAATGAGAAATGAGTTTCAAACATCCATACTTAATATTATAAATGCGAATGTCACTCTGTTTGTTTGTTTGTTTGTTTGTATGTTTGTTTGTTTGTTACCTTTTCACGACTAAACGGCTTATCAGATCTTAATGAAATTTGGCAAGAAGATAGATTTCAACCTGGGGAAGGACATAGGCTATATATCATTACGCTACGGCCAATAAGAGCGGAGCAGCAGTGAAAAATGTTGCGAAAACAGGGAAAATGTGACGCAGACGAAGTTGCGCGGGACCAGCTAGTTATAAATATAATTTGTACTAAGTACCTGAAACGGATGAGATTACTATTGCTGAATTATTGTATTGACTTCATAACTATTGACATTTAATTTTGACATTAATAAAATTTCTCAATTTAATTGTACTAATATAAAGGAAATAATTAAGTAATAATAATATTTAATGCATGCTTATTTAAGACGATAAGGGCAGGCGAATGGTAATTGCAATGCTTGTAAAAGGCTGCTAAGTCTTAAGTACTTAAATAAAATAACACCAACATTGTTCACTTAGTTCGCAATAAAAAAAATAATACTGGCTTTGAAAATGTACAACAAATTTTATTACGTAGATACATAGGAGCAGCGGTGGCCCAGTGGTAGCAGCCCCGACTTACCAGCAGTAAGTCGTAGGTTCGAACCCAGGCAGGCGCATTACTTTGTGTAATTTATTTCATCACCGCTGCTCTCAAAACGGTGAAGGAAAACATCGTGAGGAAACCGGTATGTCCTAGAACTAAAAATTCGAAGACATGTGACATCTACCAACCCGCACTGGGCCCGCGTGGTGGATTACAGCCCATTCCCTCTCATAGAGAGGAGGCCTGCGTCCCAGCAGTGGGAACAATATAGGCTGATGATGATGATGATGAGACATAAACTCACGGCTTTTTTTCCAATGGGGTTAACACATAGTACAGAACGCAAACTGCGATTTTAATCGTTACAGTCCTTTTACCTCGTCCACTAATTTTAATATTCACAAAAAACCTAAAAGCAAAATGCAAAATAAAGTCCTCATTTAACAGTCCACTTTAACTCATGTGTCAAAACATACCATTAACTGTAAAATAAGGCAAAGCGCAAACTTTTTTATCCGTGTAATTTGCCAGCCTTCGTTAACCAAGCCGACCGGTACATAAAGGTATATATCTAATTTCTCGGTCATTTAACGCTGACAACTTGGTACGTTAGTAAACTCGCTCTTGTGTAGACAGCCTTCGAGTTTATTAGTGTCATAAAATATTTTATGAAGCCCCCTGTAGAGTGCCACAGTGGAGGTTTGAGTAGTAGAGCAATTTAATGTATGTTTTTCTATGAATAAATTGAATTGTAATTGCCGTAGAGAGAAAGTCACGCCTGACTTACGAAGCTTCTGAGTCCGAGCACCAGACTGTTAGTGGAAGGTCTCGAATTTGAGTTCTGCCTGTTGCTCTACTAATTCATCGTCACATCGCCTACAGCAGTCCACTACAGGACATAAGCTTCTCAACTCGCACAACACTTATCACCATTCGACATCGTTTTATCACTCCACCTAGTCTGAGGGCGTCCCAACTTACGCTTGCCGTGTTGCCATCTCTTCATATTAGCCCCATCTGTCATCAGTGCTACTGCTGATATTGTCAGGGCATTGCCACTTCAGCTTTCTTATTCTGTGAGCAATGTTGACAACTATGTTCTACTTACTAATGATATGATACTAGTATCACAAGAATTTAGTTTCCTTGGAATAGTTTCTAGGTTCTTGTACTAATTTTTAAATAAAATATAATTCGATTGAAATTTGTGCAGAAAAAAAAATACTTTAAATATGTGTTTGTTTATGTTTTCGAGCGTATAGCGGAGTATGAGCGGCACTCGTGGGCTGCAGCTGAAAATCAGCGTCAGGTGGCGCCTTGTGTTGCCATCTGGCATTATGCTGAGCTGAGGCCCTTTTGGCATTATTAGTCCTGTTTGTTTATTTATTTTGTGTAATTTTTAAAGTGTTATTAATTCCAAATAAAAACAATTTTCTTTCATTCTTTAAAAACCAAAAAAAAACTCTTACTGCTATTTCTACGTAGAGTGTGCTCGGGGAGCTTAGCCACATTAGCTGCGCCGTTTTTTATTTGCCATGCAGCCACATTAAAGTAAGATTTAAAGAATTGGTTATAAGAGGTAATCTTCGGAACTACTGATCCGATTCCAAATGGGAAGCTACATTTTCCCCAAATGGTCATGTGAAAAAAAGAAACCACAAATGAAAAAAATAGGACCGCTAAGTAGACCGCTTAGTACATAAAAATATATATACAAACAAAGCGGACCCCCGACGCTACGACGCTTGGATTCATTTTATTTTTGGTTTTTTAGAGGTTTTGTCCGTCGGGGATTTTTTAAATTTTTAATTTAATTTTTATTTCATGCTTTTTAAACTTAAATTATTTTTCTTAGCCTTGACTGTCCCACTCCTGGGCATAGGTCTACTCCCATTCCTTCCACTTTTCTTGGTGTTGCGTGTCTTCTCGCTTATTAAAGAAAACAAGGAAAGATATGAATTTAAAAAAAAACTTGTGCTTATAGGGGGGAGGGGGGGGTGTGCAACCTACCCCCCTGGCGATGCCCATGTTGAGAAAGTGACAAGAATTCAAATTCCCAATCGACTAGACCCGTAGAAGTTGTTTAAATCCCTTCATTATATTGAAAAGAGGTGATGAGCTTCAAACAGCTGAGCAGATTTTCTCGAAACATAGCTAAGAACACTCTCGATTAAAATACCTTTCAAATGACACCAATTTTATCAAAATCGCTTCATCTGTTTGGGAGCTACGATGCCACAGATACACAGATACACACGTCAAACTTATAACACCCCTCTTTTTTGGTCGGGGGTTAAAAAAGCGTTTATTCGTGGTTACATCCGTGTTACAAAATATATTGCTTCTGTCAAACTGTAACACAGTTTGTTGGCAGATGTAGCTCTCATATCATCATCATCATTAGCCTATAATGTTCCCACTGCTGGGACACAGGCCTCCTCTCCTATGAGAGGGAGTGGGCTGTAATCCACCACGCGGGCCCAGTGCGGGTTGGTAGATGTCACATGTCTTCGAATTTTTGGTTCTAGGACATGCCGGTTTCCTCACGATGTTTTCCTTCACCGTTTTTGAGAGCAGCGATGATGAAATAAATTACACAAAGTAATGCGCCTGCCTGGGTTTGAACCCACGGCTTACTACTCGTAAGTCGGGGCTGCCACCACTGGGCCACCGCCGCTCTCATATACAATTTTATATTTTCATTTAAGTACCTGTTAGTACTGCTGTGTGCCTTACTTATTTGAAAGATATCGTGAGATAACCGACGGTAGCGCGAACGGAGCCGCGGGCGAAAGCACAGCTTGTAGCTTTGCCGTCGACTGCTATTAAGGGACGCGACTTGCGTCAAGAGCAAACGCGCAAATCATTGTTCCCTTCGCGTGAGTAGGCGCGAGTACCGCCGCGTCAAAAGTTGCATCGCACTGGTTGAGGGAGATCCCGTGACCGCTAGACCTACGTCATTTTATAAAAGCTGAACCTTTTTCTGCGGAAGCGTCTTATGCAGGTAGAATTGGATATAATTAAAAGTCGGTCGTGGTAGCTTTGGTAGATATCAAGTAAAAAAGGTGTGCTTAATAGATGCTAAGTTACGCCATAACAAAGGGTGTTTTTTTTATATTACATAAGGACACACTTCCTCCACTGCCAGACGTTTTGTGTGGTGGGCACCAACCGTCAGACACCAAATCTGCCAAAGCGTGGAGGCTTTGGCAGGTATCTTTACAGGTATGTGTTGCTTGACCGACTTTTCATAATATATAATTCTTCTTACGTGGTAAAGTAATTATGGTCGAATGGCAAGCGGTCCATTTGTTTTGGGCCGTTCAGACTAAATACCCACGGTACTTCCACAGAAAAGGGTTCAGCTTTTATAAAATGACGTGGGTCTGGTGGTCATCGGATCTTGGTCTATGATTCGTGGCATGCTCTAACACCCGTAGAGTAATTACTAGAGCTTAAATAATTATTTATGCAAACATGTTCAGAACCGTCTAAAAAGCAAACAATCCAACTTCAAGCATACTTAACTACAGCATAATAATCGTATCTTAAATAATGATGTTCACTCAAGTATTCACTTTGACTTGTCTGTAGATACGGGTGTACCAGGAGATTAAAACTGACCTTTGAAATTACCCTAAGAATAATGCAAGTATCAGTTTTCAAGTACACCTTCTCATTGTAGCCAGTAGCCACCTACCACAGAATGCGGGTTCCCAGGGCGCCTGTGTGCCCGGTCAGCATAATGTTCCCTGGGCGCCTGTGTACCCTGTCGACATAATGTTCATGTTCTCACATAATATGAACGCAAGGAGCCGAGAGGCTCGCAGCCAATAAACAACAATGCCTTTAAGCCGAACCGGAGTTCAATTTGACTTGCTTACTTACGATAGCTTACATTGGACACAGATCTCAAGTATTCGGAAGTGATTAACTCTATTTCATACTAATAATATTTTAAAGGGCTAACGTTTGTTAATTGTATGTTTGGATGTAATCTTCGGAACTAGTGATCCGATTCTGAAAGATCTTTTACTGATGGGAAGCTATATTATTCCCGAGTGTATATTTGAAACGTCGTGTTGGATAATTTCGCGAGCAACACCGCGGGAAAATACAGTGGGACATATGTAAACATTTCAATGAATTAATAGCAGATAACTTACAACAGCAAAAGTAAAATCAGACAATCCATACTCCAAATTATAAATGGACGCTACTGAACGCGCTAAACTCGTGGCTCAGTTCTGGGCCGACACAATTTAGATTATCATCGACACGCTTAGAAAATGATTATAAATGCAAAAGTAACTCTGCATGCCTGTCTATCTACCTTTTCAAGCTTTTTACTGAATGGATTTCGACCACCGCCCACGTACGTCCCAGCCACCGCAGGAGACGCCCCGCCGGACATCGGGGGCCACCCACTGGTCCCCGGCCACCGTAGAAGCGGGCCTGTGGACGGTGAGTAATGAGCTAGCTCACCGTCCGTCCGTCTCATGACGACAGGCCGTGTCGACGGCGCGTTCGTGTTCCACGCGCGCCTCAAGGAGATGTCAGCAAAAGGGCCGATGCCAGCCAGGGCTGCGGGACTGTTCGAAAGAGATACCGTGGCCCTGGAACACAAAGGGCTAAGAAGGAACATGGATGGGTTTTAGTCAGTATGGGTCTGACATTCCTTTCCGCTCCGCCCAATGCGGGAGAAGTCATTTGATGATTTACATTCCGAAAAAAAAAAACTGGCTTAGAGCACAGGATAAACACAAATTATGTACATACTTTACACTCCAGTAAACCAACCTCCGGCTCGTGGCTTTATAATAACAGCCACTCGGATCAATCTTCAGGATAATCAGTGCTTTCCTAGGTTGGTCTGTGGATGGGTGACCACCTATTACATACCGAGTTTCTTCCGTGCTGCGGAAAGCACATTAAGCCGTTGGTTTAGGCTGTCGTTTGTAGATCTTTGACAGTTGTTACAGGCAGTCAGGGGCTCGAAAGTTTGACAAACAGTCTTGCCAAGGGATATCGTATTACCCATTACTAACAGGGTTGTGGAGGTCAGATAGGCAGTCGCTCCATGTAAAATACTGTATTCAGCTACATCTGGTTAGACTTGAAGCTGACCCCAGCATATAGTTGGGTAAAGGCAGGCAGATGATGAAGACGTTACACTCCAGTAGCGCGTTTCAATGGAATTATTTTCTTTACTCCGTGCGGGTGAAGAAGCTAAAGACAACTTAGTATTTGTATAAAATATAACATTCATATCTCTTCTAGTTGTACTACATCAATTCACTATTGAAGCACTGACTACGGCGCGCGGCGTAAAGCAAGCTGAGTGAAAATATTCACACAGACACACGAGAGCATCATATCAAATGGACACGGCATACTATCGAATGCCTCGGTGGTTTTGGGATGTGAGGAACAAGGTGGTAAGTTTGTCATCTTCCATTGAAAAGGGAGGATCTGTGAGCCCGACGGTTTTTGTCCAATATCTGAACATATGTTTATGACGCTTATGATATTGTGCAATGCAGAATCGTGTGTGACAAAAGGTATTAACAAGACAGATGTGAGTGGCAATGCCAGGACCCTCCTGAAGGACATACACTTTTAGGGCTATGAGGAACAGGGTGTAAAGTTCCTCATCCCCAGTAGTAAAGGGAGGATCCTCCGACCAGACAGGTGTTATGTCTGGTGGGCAACTGCCCGACAGTTGTTGTCGAGTTTCTCTATATAGTCTTAAGTCGATGTAAACTTTGCTTGTGAGATGTAGGAAATTGATGTTAGTTCTTCCGTCGTGTCATAGATGGCGCTGTAGTAGTTTTTGTAGTATGTTGCTTTTTGTAGCTCGCTACACGCTCACCTTATTGGTGAGGTTATTTACAAAAGGTCAGATGCGTAGTAAGTACTCGCAACCGGCATGCGTGTAGCGTATATGACTAGATGGATGAACATGGACGAGGCGAAAGGAGTAAGAAAGGATTTTAGCAGATAGCGTTCTGTAGTTTCTGTCTACCTTCACGGGAAAAGTGAGCTTATATCATAAGGTATAACGTACATATTTATAAGATATGACGCGTGGTTCTCATGTAACGTTTTAGATGCCAACGCAATGGTGGTTCGAGAGTACGACTGCTGATCATCAGGCCCAAAGTTTTATTGGGTGTTCAGGTATTCATATACCCAATAAAACTTTCAATTAATTTATTTAAGACTCAAAGATCCGTAATTTGGTTTGTAAGTACACTTAGAATTAATGTTCGTAATTAAATAATCAGAGACAGGAACACGCCACATTATGACTAAAAAATAAAAAAACCAATTTATAAAAATTAAATTAATACAAGCATTTCTTATGTCAAATAAAATGCCCACAACCAAATTTAAAAATTAAATGAAAATCAGTTAAATTATAAATAATTTGAGATCTACATTATAAATTAAATGAATGAATAAAATAAAATAAAAACTCAGTAGCAGTCAAGTTCCATGTAATAACATGGAACATAATTGAACATAATTGGCGGCTAAAACTAAATTATTATTTATTTGTTTTAGTCAACCTGCAACCACGTCGTTACCTCTTCTTATAAACAAGCTTTGCAGAAACTTTTAACTATTTATTTTTAAAGAACAAACTTCACTTGGTCATTCACTCAGACTAAAAAATGCCTTCACATAAAAACAACGACATTTTCTTAAGTCTTATTCAAATCTAAATAGTTTGAGCTGCCGAATGAGGCCAGTCCTATCTTATAACCAACCTGCATCATTTTTTTAAGGTTAATTGGAAAGTAGACTACATAGCAGTACCTTAACTTTTGGCTAACTGCAACAATTTTATACAGACCGGGCATGAACATAATTGCCGCCTCCATTACTACCTAGCTCCGGATGTGCCCGTCAAACTTCGTTCACGGTCGAATACGAGCATATGGCCCCTGTTAATATTGTTCCGTTGGCCAAACAATCCTGAATATACTACCAACATAACAACATTGCATGTTGTTAGTAACCCTATAATAATATGTATATAACATATATATAATATTGTGTAGTATTGAGTGACGCCCCGTTTACTATCTCAGTAATAATAAGGTTGCTTTATTCGTCGCTCTTTTCGGACCATGATTCTTTTGATTTTTATGAATTAGACACCGGTTCCGTGCTTGCACAAACTCATAAAGGGTGTAAAACACCTCTTAACGAAGCCGAAAGGCACTGGTTCTCCCTGTCATTGCGATCATTTTTTTGTTCTACACCATACCTGGGAACCTTCTAGTTACGGAGATATTAGGGGTCAAAGTTCCAACTTTTTGACAAGTATTTTTTTTAAATACAAATTTTTAATGTACGATTTTTACTTTAAAAACCTCCACGACCCCCGTACTATTCAATCCGTCCATCAGCACAATGTTTTGAGTGCGTTACATTGAGTTCTACCACAAAACATGATTTTACACCCCCCAAAAAAAAGTCGTTTCCCAGCAATAATTTTTGCGTAAAGTTACTTAGTTTCATGTACAGAATGCTTGGTTGACGGCTTCGCGATGAGGTGATTTACACGGTGTATAGTACTACCCTTATAACCTAAACAGCATCGGAAGTCTTGTGAAAGACACGGTCCGTGTACCGTTGAAAAACAGACGGCTAAAACGAGCTAATGTGCTAAAGGTGTGTAGCTACGTAGGCATTATTAGATATTAGTGCTACGAAATCTCGTAACCGCATAGCACTGAATTATTATGGAAGAATGACGATTGCAGATATTAGACAGTCGTTACGAGTAGTCAGAAACCAAAAAGTCTCAATATCCAGTCTTACCAAGGGGTATCGTATTACCCAGTTAGGTACTGGGTTGTGGAGGCCAGATAGGCAGTCGCTTCATGCAAAATACTGGTACTCAGCTGCATCCGGTTAGACTGGAAGCCGACCACAAAACAGTTTGGGAAAAGGCTAGGCTAGATGATGACACTTACAATAAAAGACTCCCGATAGTTGAAATTGATGTTGATTGATATTATTGTTTATAATTATAAAAATGTATTGGACATATGTTGGGAGTCGAGACCCCGGGGTCCCAGACCTGTACTATGTAAATACTCCCACGGACATCCCGCGTCCGCGGTTGGAAACAAAAGTATCAGATAAATACGGTTTTAGCTGGCTAGTGAACTGATTGCTATGAACTATAGAATGACTATGACCGCTGGCTGATCAATGTTTATTTACTAACGGGCCGCAAAACTGTCGCTAGTACATACTGACATAAGGACAAGGGGCAAAACGTCCTGAGGTGCTTGACTAGTGGATTGGTATGCTACAGCTATCAGGGCAAAATAAGAAAGAACTGTCAAGATCCCTACCAATATCTTACTGGAATACTTACTCCGAGCACGTTTCTTCTTGTGAATCTCCACTCAAGCTGGTTAATAAAGGTAAGAAAGTGGTTGGAGCGAGCAGATTTGACATACCATAATCCCAGGCCACAAATATAGGGCCTGTGGTGTGGTGAGTAATGGGCTAGCTCACCGTCCGTCCGTCTTGATGACAGGCTGTGTCGACGGCGCGTTCGTGATCCATGCGCACCTCAAGGAGATGTCAGCAAATCAGAAGGGGTCTGAGAGAGCCGATGCCTGCCAGAGCAGTTGGACTGTTCGAAAGAGATACCGTGACCCTGGAACACAAAGAGCTAAGAAGGAACTTGGATGGGTTTTTGTCAGTACAAGTCTGACACTCCCTTCCGCCCAGAGCGCCTAGGCGGGTCAAATGACCCCTGTCATTTGATGATTTACCATCCGTAATAAAAAAGTGTCTAAGCGAGCAGTCGACACAAATGTTTCGTTAATAATATCTAATAAGAAAACAATTCATTAACCCAACTATAAAATTGACGCAATAACCGTTACCAAAAGTTTATCAACAAAAAATGTGGGGTCACATCGTAATCATGCGAAGTTACTTTGATCATGCGCCGTTTAAGCGGGCCAATCGTAAAATAACAATAGTGGAATGGTCCACATATAAAAGTATGACGGCGGACCCTAGTCGATAGAGGGGTAACGTACCGTCACAGCTACCGCAAATAATAAAATAGGACGGTACACTGAGGCGCACAAGTGTTACTTAATTTATTCATTTATTACGATGAGAAGAAAAGAGTGGTAGATTTCTTCTTCTTCGTTTGTCCCTCAATCTTGAGGCATGACCACATTATGACGTGTTACCAAACTATGCCATCTTCTGTAGTGTAGACTGCTCGGTACAGGCTGCCTCCAACAGCCTTCTTGATCGCGTCATACCACCTTGCCGATGCCATAGACCTTTCTACGCTTAGATATATTGCGAAAAATGCATAGAACACGCTCTTGGCATATTGTGGAATGCCATATGGTGGTGTTGAGCTCCTTCAATATAAGGCATTGTTTACCAGTCAACGCTCAGTTTAAATAGGACATCATTATAATAAGGCACAATAATAGACAAAAAATATCAATACTTTAATTACAGTACTTTCTAGCCAGTTCAAAATGACATCATGTTTGTGGAATTGTGTGCCGGTGTGTAGTCACAAATTACATTGCAACTTACTATAAGGAAAAAAAGGAAAAAATACATTTATTTAGCCTCAGACTACAAGCAAAATAAATACACCTAATGTATTGGTATTCCCGGAATTGCTACAAGCCGTTAAGGAATAAGCCAGGAGCGACAAAATTTATAAAAATATTTAAACACCCGCGTTTTTCTATTGTTTAGTAAATTAATTCACAGTTTTGTCTCTTTATTGTGGAGCAGAACAAATATTTCTGTATACAACCGCTTTTGATCGCAACTATACATAATTTTCCGGTCCGCAAATGTCAATCGTGGACCCTAAACGGCTAATTTCCTGCCAAATGTGACTTTGTATTAAGAAAATATATAAAAAAACTTGGACAATAAATCGACTTCATATTATCATCGATAGTAAAAAAAAGTTTTTTAATCAATCTTTGGAAAAGTTTGACGAAAAAATGTTTACGCGAATTACTTGCGAAGTAATTTAAAAGATTCAGGTTTTGTTACCCGTTTTATGGTGGTTAACCTACTTTATTATTGTTTTCGGACACAGTTCGTATGATAACACCTAATTTGTCTGCAGTTTATGCGGTCATGCCGTTATACTACCAATGAAACGTATTACCTATGCTCGAGAAAATATACCAATGACCTTAGTTCCTGAAGTCACTCAAATGAATGAAAAAGCTGCTATATTTTGTAGTAATTTATCAATTCACAAGCCTCCAAGGTCCATCAGTAAAAATAACGAACTTCAACTGAAACCTTTTTTTTTTTTTTTTCCGGATGGGAAATCATCAAATGACTTCTCCCGCTCTGGGCGGAGCGGGAGGGAGTGTCAGACTTGTACTGACTAAAACCCACCCATGTTCCTTCTTCGCCCTTTGTGTTCCAGTGCCGCGGTATCTCTTTCGAACAACCCGCAGCCCTGGCAGGCATCGGCCCTTTCGGACCCCTTCTGGTTTGCTGACATCTCCTTGAGGCGCGCGTGGAACACGTACGCGCCGTCGACACGGCCTGTCGTCATGAGACGGACGGACGGTGAGCTAGCCCATTACTCACCGTCCACAGGCTCGCGCCTACGGTGGCCGGGGGCCACTGGTTGCCCCCCGACGCCCGGGGCGTCTCCCGCGGCGGCTGGGACGTGAGGTTCTCTCCCTCTCACGTTCCGCCACCTCCTTCGCTAGCATAACTGCTTCGCAGAAGGAGGCGACGGCATCCCATTCCCTCTCGCTCCGGACCATGGATTGAACCAGGGCCGGACGCGAGAGGTCGCCGCCGCCAATCGCCGCTACGAGGACACGGCGGTGCTCAACTGAAACCTTCATTCCTCTTTAGTGATTGAATTTTGATAATTATTTACATATTAATGACAAGCTTGACGAGGCGGTGCATCTGTCAAAAAAATTTGTGGTGTCCGATCTCGGAAAGGCCTCAACAAAAATTCTTAGCATACAAATCTTCAATACCTTCTACTTATCGAAAATTGATGACGTTGTTTGGTACCAAGTTTTTTAGTTTGATGGTCTGTAACACACCCCCAAATTATATGACCACACCTTTTTGACACACGCTGTATAGAATGACTAGGTATTCCATACAATGACTGAATTATATGCTCTGACAGTTACATACAATGTGGCAACGACAACACGACAGTAAATGAAAATATTGGTAATACTAGTTCATAGGAATATTTTTAAAACTATGCCCTAACATGGAAAAAAAGAAACTAAATAGAATAAAACTGTACAATAGAAAGCCATTTATAGTAATGTTATCTTTGGGTATAATTTACACTAATTCTCTAAGTACGAATTGGGCAAAAGTTTTTGAAGTACCTAGCTAGTTGGCGACATGTGTTTTGTGTTTATATACATATAATCCATTTGTTTCAGGCAACTAAGGCCCATAGATAAATACACAAATTAGTCTTATACGATAATAAACTAATACACACAATAACGCTATTCTACAAATTAACTACGTTTATTACAATGAGGGGGTCGTTAACCCGTCGGTACTAGCTTATTTATATACATGTAGAAAATGCTGAAAGTGAAAATTAATGTCCTGTGACTTAACTACTAATTTAAAAAAATAAATTGATTTTCTCTATTGTTAAAAATTTTATGTTGTTACGAACGTAGTTTTGGAACCGATGTTGTATGTTCAAACTTAGAATCGTTTTCCACGAGAAATTGCTAAGTGGATGCATATGAGTGCTCATGACTATACATCTTAACAATGTAGGTACTGCGGAATAGGTTCGGATTATATCCGGATGCGGACAAAAAGTGTCGCCTCCACTTCTACCGGAATTTACTGCCGACAGTATAGATTGTTCAATTCCTTACGAATATAAGGCTTTCGTACACTTCCCATTGAAAGCGATACTATAAAAAGGTTGAAATTAAATAAATGGAAACCTGAAAAGGGGTCTTTGTAGTAATCCTTATGGACAATTTTAACTACACGACCAACATAGAAAAGATGAAAAAAAAAAGTCAATAGCTCTATAGGTTCGTTATACAAGGTGTTGTTTTGCATCCTCGTCAAAATTCAGGAGGTTGTCACACAAGACATAAATAATCAATAAAAATTACGGTACCTAGTTAATTATTAATAAATCCTGATTTTTTTGGTTGTTTATGTTTGTCAGTATTTCAAAATAACCCCTGTAACATGGTTTAGGAAATAAGAAATTATCGAATAAATGTTTGAGATTGTTTGTATTTGTGGAAGCACGGTTATAGGGCGAGAATTAGACGGCCCGAGTTTAAAACACGGGTGGTTCACACTTACCGATTTCCGTAAAAAAGAAAAAATACCTACCCATTTTATTATTGATTCGGAACGAGAATCATTATCATAGTAACCTCCTTGAATTTGACGAGGATGCAAAACAACACCTTGTATAATGCAGAAAACTTTAGCAATTAGTAGTTGCATGGAATAGAATCGTTTTTCTTTGTACCATTCAAACAAAAGTAGGAAAAAGTTTTCTTAAGTAGATTTCCGCAACAGCGAGCGAAGCAACTGGTATTCAGCTGTTGTATGCTGTATGTGGATTCTATTCTAGCTAACCAGTTAGAATAGAAGCCGACCACAACACAGATGGGAAAAGGCAGGCAGATGATGATGTCTTTGAAAGGCCCACGTTCAGTCCACAGCCATCGCTTCGCTTCGCCGGCCATTGTACGACATACTTTAAACGTTTCGAGACTCACAATGTGGCATGGAAAGTTTATGTCAAATTATTGGATTTTTCGTCCCTTAATCAGACACGTAAGGCTTTTGTACCCTAAGAAGTGTTCCGAAGCCATTTATCAAGGATTGGGTAACATGGGCACATGGGATTAGGGTGTTTGGGTCTCAACCATTGACTTATTTAGGGAGCAATGTCTCTATTTGTGACAGAAACTTTTGTATTATAATAGTAAAAAATTATAGTATTGTGTAATTTCATTTATAACTACCTACCATCTCTATAATGTTAATTATAATATGAAACGGCTACTTACCATTTAATAATATTATTTTAATTTGTATATTGCTGTGCCCTTACAGGTTCTCTAATATTGTCCTTTCTATAAGCATTTTTGTAACACCCTATAAACACTATATAATGCAAATAAATTAAATATAAATATGTAAAGAAAGCTCCCACGCCAAATATAGTATGAAAGAATACTGTAGGCCTTTCGAAAATCAAGGTTATTGTATTCCTTAAACCACGTTTTGGACTATAGGTAATGACTGTCAAAGATCTACGAATGAGATCCAGGAGTAGAATCGTTAATGGATGATCACTCTTCCACGGATCACCTGAACAAGCTTTGCTGAACCTCGATCGACAGGTCAGGGACAAAGTACCTATAAAGAGGTATTCTAGAGACGTCACGGCCGAAGTCGCGGACAAAAGATAGTTAATCAACTAGCTTCTGCCCGCGTCTTTGTCCGCACCGAGGAAACAATGCCTTCGGTAACAAAATAGCTTTACATTAGTCAAATGAGGAGCTTCGGAGATTACATTCACACTTGAAATCAAAGCTATTAAAAAAAAAAAACATTGGAGTATCTATCCGTCAGTAACATTATCTTCGCGCAAATCTTATATCCTTAGATGTTCCGGCTGTGAAACCGGTTGGCAGTCGGTACGCCTACCCTCTCAATATCGCTACCTCGCTTGCTTCGCTGCCGCTGCTCTAAGGGAGCTACTTTCGTTACAAGAGGAAGCGATTTATTATTATTGTTCAGAAATCAATTCGGGCAATAAAAATCAATTGGGCACTTATGAAAAGTGAAAAGCTAGGTGAACGGTTCGAAGTAGTCGCTTGCTATGTAGAAGAACCGGCATGAAACTCTACCTTGTTAACAAATACTTTTTTTTAAAGGGGGTTACCCCTTTCATCATCATCATCATCATCAGCCTATAATGTTCCCACTGCTGGGACACAGGCCTCCTCTCTATGAGAGGGAGTGGGCTGTAATCCACCACGCGGCCCAGTGCGGGTTGGTAGATGTCACATGTCTTCGAATTTTTAGTTCTAGGACATGCCGGTTTCCTCACGATGTTTTCCTTCACCGTTTTTGAGGGCAGCGGTGATGAAATAAATTACTCAAAGTAATACGCCTGTATGGGTTCGAACCCACGGCTTACTGCTCGTAAGTCGGGGCTGCCACCACTGGGCCACCGCTGCTCTCCCACCGCTGTTACCCCTTTAAAAAAAAGTATTTGTCACCCAGCCTCTGCGTTACAAAGGGCAGATGCCAAGAGGGTGTCTAATGATTGAATGCTTATCTTATTTTTTAGTAGATTGGCCTTTTTCCAACTGTTGGGGTTGGCTTCCAACCTAACCGGATGCAGCTGAATACCAGTATTCTATATGAAGCGACTATTTGGTCTCAACCTCCACAGCCCAGTTACTGGGTACACAGGTTATAAGTTTTGAAACTGACATGGTCACTAACACTATCAATAACACTTGTAACGGGATATTTACCATGTGTATTATTTGTTTTGAGTTCCCGATATTTTGGCGCTGTTGCAAACGCCATGATCACGGATAAACTGTAGTTATTGCGGGTGGGTGTTTATGAGCAGACAAATCGGTCTACCCTCTTACTTGTACGTTTTTTGCGCTCCGTTCCACTACCACTGTCACTCACAACTCGATTCTGTTCCCGACACACGAAGATAACTGTGTCCACTCGCGACCTTTTTACGGCACTTTTTTGGTTTTTACACAGTTGGACCACTGGATTCTAGGCTCTTGACAGTTGAAACCCATCCTCCCGGTTGATGATGTTATATTTGGTAATTTCGATTGCTTCTCTTACCAGTCTGGGTGTAAAGGGTGTAAAACACCTCTTAACGAAGCCGAAAGGCACTGGTTCCTGTCATTGCGATCATTTTTTTGTTCTACACCATACCTGGGAACCTTCTAGTTACGGAGATATTAGGGGTCAAAGTTCCAACTTTTTGACAAGTATTTTTTTATATACAAGTTTCTAATGTAAGATTTTTAAACACCTCCACGACCCCCGTACTATTCAATCCGTCCATCAGCACAATGTTTTGAGTGCGTTACATTGAGTTCTACCACAAAACATGATTTTACAACCCCCCAAAAAAAGTCGTTTCGCAGCAATAATTTTTGCGTAAAGTTACTTAGTTTCATGTACAGAAATCTTGGTTGACGGCTTCGTGATGAGGTGATTTACACGGTGTTTAGTGGCGTCCTGTCGAGATGACCATGTAACTCAATCCAGTGGTTCGATCCTGATTCAAGGTGATATTGAGCTATAGCCGGTTTTTGGGTGTCATTATTTTTCACCGCCCTGTTATGTTCCGCTATTCGACGAGCTAAATACTGTACGTTTCGTCTGACCGATATAAGACTTGCCGCAACTAGACTGATTTGTCTGCTCATAAACACCCACCCGTAATAACTTTAGTTTATCCGTGATCATGGCGTTTGCAACAGCGCCGAAATATCGGGAACTCAAAACAAATAATAAACATGGTAAATTTCCCGTTTCAAGTGTTATTGATACTATACACGTTGATTGGTAATTGGGTGCAGTCTTTGAAATGGGTGATACTAGAGCTAATTTACCAACCTGCACTAGGCCCGCGTGGTGGATTACAGCCCACTCCTTCTCATAGAGAGGAGGCCTGTGTCCCAGCAGTGGGAACATTATAGGCTGATAATGATGAGAGCTAATTTGCAACAAATTTGACCCCGATATCTAGTGGTTCATCTGGGTTGCTTCGGAGTAATTGAACTTATAAGTTTTTTTTTTTTTGGAAATGTTCCTTTACCGCAAACATACTTAGTAGGGAAAAGACAAGGCATATTGCGGTATTTGCTTTAAATCGCTCCCGTTCACGCACTAAGCCGCGGCCTTAAGACGGCGAAGGAACAGCGGATATGAGGTAGGAGCGGATATTGCACAGACACTCACAGGTACATTCGGTAACAGTGTAAACTACCCGCATTTGGTTATAAATGTTGTTTGCCGAACATACACCGCTCGAAGTAAACACTTATATTACAAAGGCTTTTTCACTCGATTGTACCTACGTGTTTCTTGGATTTGAAGTTATTGTTGATGTTGAGATAATGTCTTGTTTTGTAAATATTATAACACTACCTATGGGTTTAAATATAAATGAATTTACAAGTAGTTTCTAAATTAATAAAAACTTTATTTTTATTTTTTATGATGGTGCGCTTTCTTTATTTATGTAAGAGTAAGACGTAGGTTCTTATCGTAAAGCTGCTGCATACAAATTATGCTCCAAGTGTGCGAGGCATGAGGCGCAAAATTACCAAATAAAAGACATGACAAAATAACCCCTTATAAAAAAAAAACTGTTTAATAAAACACTATTCCCGTAACCTATCAACGCTGTATTCTAACGAGAGAGAAAAAACCGGCACCTTTACTTTTACAACACCCACTAAAACTTTTTTATGGCTGGCAACACTCGTAAAAGGTTTAAATAAAATATAGCCGCTGGCAACATTGACAGCGGGTGAGCGCGGGAAACGTAATAATTTCCACGTTTTGGCGAGTCGAGTTGTGGGCTCTTTTCGATTATAATTTATAGCCCTGAATGAGGGCTGGGTTCGATATAAGGGACACTTTCCCGTGTATAATGCCATAAATACTATCGTAAAATTGTTTGCTTGCTCCGAACTGTAATCTGATCACGTCCGCTCGCCAATAAATATGAAATGCGCGAATTTACACAAATAATTATATTGCATTGTCCGAAATGCGCCGATGAAAAAAAAAACTAATTGACAGCGCATACAGTTTTTGACAAACGCACTATTATTAGGCCTTCTCATAAAATATACCATAGACTAAAGTAATTGGTTCTCAGTGGACCACGGAGAACCGATTCCTAAGTTCACCGTATTAGGAATACCTACTTTAGAAACAACGTGGTGAGCTTTAAAAAGCGGAATGACTCAGGCTATAATGATCAAACGAACCCTTCTCGCTAAAAGCTCCGGGTAGTTTAGGCCCCTTTTCCATTGGTATACCTCATAAACGATGGGCCTAGTCAATTTTTCCAAGTAAAATAAAGGTATGGCATGTTTTCGGCTTTTGGCACTCGAACAAAATTAAGAGGAAAATCGTGGGAGTGTATATTGAATAACAAAAAGGTTTTGTATGCATGGGATTTTTTGTGAATGTGTATATTGCTAGACTTGTTGTTAGAAAAACAATTATTTTATTTACGAGTAGTGCAACTTCAGCGAATCTCCATCTTCAGAAAATTTTTTCTTTTTTTTTTGTAGCAGTGTACCTACTTGCTGAGTATCCATTTGTCGGTAAGAATTAATTTAAATGTCTTAAAATATCATGTGTTCTGAGCCGGACTTAAAATCAATGTTGTTTTGCATCCTCGTCAAAATTCAGGAGGTTGTCACAAAAGACATAAATAATCAATTTAAATTACGGTATCTAGTTAATTATTAATACACGCTGCTTTTTTTTGTTGTTTAAGTTTTTTAGTATTTCAGAAAAAAAACCCTTAACGTGGTGTAGGGAATAAGAAATTATCGAATAAACATTTGCGATTGTTTTTATGTGTGAAAGCGTGGTTATAGGGCGAACATCAGACGGGCCGCGTTTAAAATGCGGGTGGTTCACACTAACCGATTTCCGTAAATAAAAAAAAAAAAAATTACCTACCCATTTTATTATTAATTTGGGTCGAGAATCATGAGCATAGTTACCTCCTTGAATTTGACGAGGATGCAAAACAACACCTTGTATAAAACAGACTGAACGAACCAGGTAAATTGATCGGTAAACCTTCAGAACAGAACCATGCAGTTAAGGGCACTTTCGAAAATCGCCGTTAAAAGGGATCGTCGGGTACTCGGGTAGTACTTGACATGGCACCAGCGACAGGAGCGAACTCAGCTGTCCCGGAGCAAGAACAACCGGTTAAAGGTCTATTCATACGTATGAGGGCCGTGCCCGGGAACGGGGCGTGCCAAGACCGTGTGTCCGTGTCCCGTGGTAGGTACTTTCTGTTTACACAAGTCAGGGACGTAACCGTGCCGTCGACGGGTCTGATTTCATTCCATATATTATGTTTGTACTTGGCATCCATAGATTTCAGCTGAGCTAGTGACAACGTGCAAGTAAACTATCGGCACACCTTCCCACGTCGCTCCAGCGTCGGCGCACTGAAAGGGCGAGGCCACAACACTGCGTTGCGGCGTCGTATCGCAAAAACGACGTCGCACAGCAATACAATGCGATGACGCAACGCCAAAATTTCATCGCATACGACATCGTACGACAAGACGAAAAATTTGTCTTTGTAGTCTGTCTCTTTCTATTCCCCCTCCATGGTAGCGTTAAACATTTAACGCAACCTTGTTGGAAGTCGCATAAGAAGTTTCACTTCAATAAAAATTCGAAGACTTGTGACATCTACCAACACGCATTGGGCCCGCGTGGTGGTCCCTCTCATTGAGAAGAGGCCTGTGTCCCAGCAGTGGAAACATTATAGGCTGATGGTAAAGAGAAATAGGGATTAATTTTTAAATAGGGATTAAATGTGTAAATAAGAATCTATCTATCTATATTATAATATAGATAGATAGATTCTTATTTACACATTTAGCACCTTATTAATTACTATCCGTATACCTTCACATAGTTTAACTTCCAATGGCATTTGGTAGAGTGAGGGAGTCGGCTTGCTAATTCAGACTTCCAAGCCAATTCATAACAATCAAACCCGTGGGCAAAAAAACAGCGGGATAATTGTATCGCATTTCACGTAACACACTCACATTCCTATAACATTTTGACAATGTACCTTAATACAGTTATTAATTTCATTTTTCACGAGGTCGAGAAGACGAACTTTGCTAGATCGCAATGGATAATGGATGTCTTTTATATCTCTCAGATTGTTATGATAAGTGTCAGAAACGTTGGGGTACAGGATTTACTTATTAAACTAAGTCAGGTCAAAAACAACCCTAAATCCATCCCTTTCCATTATTACAACAAAAATAAAATGGTAGATACTAACACCAAGGGATTCTTCACAGATTTCTTTGCAACTTTAAATCGAGCGTTAATTAGTTGGCGTGAGGACTTTGTGCCTTTTTTTGCTCGAGCCCAGTGGCTCACGTAATCAATTAAAGTTCTTTTTAATCTCGACTCAACGGTCGCGGCGACCGTCCGAGCGCAGCCATTTTAACTTAAAAAGTTTTGGTTAGGCAAACGATTTTTTTCAAGAGTTTCGTTGTTGTATGCATATGCATTAGCTGATCAGATTCATTGCTTTGTTTTTCTTTATTTTTTACTAGCTGTAGCTTGCGACCGCCTTCAGCGTGAAAAAGGAAAAATATTAATAAGCCCCATTTGAATTGGATTTTGTTAACAATTTCAAGAGGTTTTAAATCAAGATGAACGTGTCTGTATTCAAGTTATCTTCTTTTCGCCGTTGCATATTTTACACCCGTAACCTTAACAATTCGTATTCGAACGTACCCTTAAGCGCGGCGACGAGAAGCAGACACCCTCGCCCGCCAGCGTGACAGCACTAACAAAAGAATACAGGACCTCATCACGCTGCTAAAGGCGACCTACCCTGACGACGTGCCCGCGTTCGTGGCGAAGACATCGTTCTTCTTCTTCATCTTCTTCTTCATGGGTTTTTGGTTTCCGCACTTAGTCCCTTAAGTGGACCATTGTGCGTGAGCCATAGTGGCCGTTACTCCAACCAGCCCACCTCCCTCCAGAAGCAGATTAAACTTCCCGGTCTACTCAGGGCATCCGCAAGGACATCGTTCTTCTTAAGGCAAGTCTAGTGGATGTGCAGAAGAAGTTAGATGCATTCCAAAATGCCGTCGCCGAATTACGGAACGAACTTAATGAGTGGCGTCAAAAGACAACGATATATGGATCATCGTTGGACCACGTATAGGTGCATCGAACCTTAACATGCGTCGCGGAGTGACAGCAGTTTTGTCACCGTTGCGCTGCCTGTTTCTGCAGCATCTGCAGAACATGTTCCTGGAGATTTTGCTAGTGTAGTCGCGGGCAAGACTGCTCCAGCTGGGAAGCCTGCGTCTGAAAAGGCACCGATTCGGGTTGATGATGGCTTCATGACAGTGTTGTGGAGGAAGCGTTATCAACGTACCAACGTTGCTTCTACGGGCAAGTGCCACATGAACGCACAGTGACATATTGCACAAGTGGAGTGTAAACCTAACATGTTTTAAGGTCCTATTTACTAACAAAAATTGTGTTTTATCTTATCTATGCGCCAAAGTCGCCTGAGAATAAATAAATATTACGTTTTTTTCTAATACAAGCCTGTGCTATCCCATTGCTAGGAAAAGGCCTCCTCCAATTCCCTCCATGAGCTCTTTTCCCGTGCGAAGGCACCATCTGGACGCATAACGCAAGGGCTGGTTCGAAGAATCGAGGTACGCGTCCACATCGTCTCGCCACCTCTTCCTTGCCAGGCCTCTGGGTTGGTCCGTTTTCCGGCAACCTGGCTAATGTCGTTCCTGAATAAAAAGCAGAACATATTACCTACCTAGGACCTATTTTATTAAAACATAAATACCTGCTGCTGTCTACATCTGTTTCATTGCCCTAAAGTGCCTAAATATAATAATTTGTAAACTGCTAACATGTCTCTTTAGTCCACGTTAACCCAGACGGACGGACATACAACACAATTTGTGTATTATTAGAGTAGCAGGAGGATTACGGTAAGTTTCCTTCAAGAGGGAGATATAGTTGCCGTGGAACAAGTTAACATCTGAAGCGGAATAAAATGAAACAATTTTAACTTATCGTATATATAAAATATCGGGATACTTCGATAGCGCGTAAATAGCATTGGCGTAAGTATTATGTATCAAATGTTTCAGGAGAAAATCAAAAACATCAAAGTCACATTACTTTCATATAAAACAAATTGGTGATTTTGGAATGATACAATAATAACTAGTGCAATTTCATTAAAAATATGCATTTTGAAATCTAAGCATAAATCTAAAAAAATATAAGCAACAAATCGAACATTATAAATGTTCTACATACGTAGCGAGGATGACGGTTATTATGACATAATGAAATGTTAAATGTATTTTTAATCGACTTCAAAAAGGAGGAAGTTCTCAATAAGATTCTTATTTATTTTTTTATGTATGTACTACACCGATTATGCTGAATTTTTTTATCTGATTTACGTAATTCTTCTTTTATTTGATACGGAATAGTTGGCATTTGGTCCCATAAAAATTTAACATAATTTGGCCCAGTAGTTTTCATTTTATGACCATTTTATTTATTTTATGTACATTTTTCACGTATGCACACCTATTTCTCCGTGATAACTGGACTGATTTAGATGATTATTGATTCATTTAGTAGACAAAGCTTGCCCGGTGGGCCCATATGAATTTTATTATTTGGAATTCGGTTATATTTTTTTGTTAAATACATCATCGCTTCACATCAAGCGAGATGCGGCTATACGCAAACCTATTTTGTATTAAAAAAAAGGTTAACTGTAATTTTAGGAATATAAGGCAAATAAAGGTTAAAATCTCTTTTACTCTTTCATGACAAATATTGCTCGAAACGCTTTTGCTCGTAACTGGAGGCAAATTAAATGCTTGTACGAAGTCTGCGGCTACCATTTCTGTGGTTTTTGTTCCGAGCAAATATGATTAGGTTCTCTTACTGGATTACACTAATCTAGCCCCGCCGAGCGTTTACAGAATATTTGATCACGTCATCCTTATCGGGGTAAGCAGAATAAGTGGTGAAGCTTACTTTTAGAACGCTTTTGGGAATAAATACGATAATATTCATTGAAATGATGTTAGATAATTCTAATGGATGTAACATTAGTCATGAGTCATACATAACAATAAACAGGTATTGTCCTGAGTCAAGACTGTGTCGATGGCCGGTGGCTCGAATGCTGAACGCGTCTTGACCGTATTCCAAAATCAAAAGCTCCGGTAGGTGCAGACGCGCACATCAAGCTACACGAAACTGTCCAATTTTCCCAAATAACTTTGTACCTTGTTCTTTAACGATAAGAAAAGAAATTTGACAGATTGTTGTAGCTTGATGGCCTCACGACTGTACCTACTAGTGATTTCAGATCTGCGTTCTGAGGTAGCAAATACCTAGTTATGTTTTTTTTTCATCTTAGCATAACACCAGATCCATTTTACGCTCCTATTAAAAAGAAACTTTACGCCTCGCCGCAAGGCTGGCAGCCATTCGTGCGCTGTTTAAAAACTTCAAAATTGGGTGCTTTCTCGAGTCCGCGACGGCTTCGCACACTCGTCGCTAATTTCCCATGAGGCGAGTCACGGCGAACCGCAAACTGCCGCGATAAACAACCTAGAGGCTACAAGAATTAATAGGCCCTACTGTATCTCTTTTTTTATTTACTTACAAAGTTGCATTACTTTTTAGATTTCAGAATGTTACCTAAAGAGGATGTTACAATCACCCATAACCTCGTATCTTTCAGTGTTGGAAAGAGCTATACGTATAGATCAGTCCCTCGCCTACACTGAAGCAATATTAAAATAACGCTGAATATTATTACGATGGTAAGTCTAACATCATGTCGTGATGGAAGTCCCCAGACCGCACATTTAACGTCCATTCCTCTATGGTCTATCAAAGGCTTAAACATAGTATAAAGCAGAGATCGTGAGAAGACTTAAATAGTTTTTCTTTCAGCACACAAAGCGACCTGTCATGTCATCGTACGAGACAGAGCTGACTGTGAGGTCTGACCAGTTGGTCTACCAAGAACTCCTATAGCAGTACTGGTTTACTTACTTGAGTCTGGGAAAGAGACAGCTATACGTCCTACATAGCTCCGTCTCTTTCGCACTCATACATTATAGTAAGGGTCAGCTCACACCGAGACGCGACGCAACGCGACGATACTTGAAGAGGCCAGTGATTCCGCGCTCCTCCGCGCGCCGCGGCGAGACGCATCGCAACATCGCGTCGCGAGGCGCATCTTTAAATCGTAGGCAACACGACGCTTCGCTGCGCAGCGAGACGCCGGGCGGTGCAGCGATACGCCGGGCGGTGCAGCGATACGCCGTGTGGTGCAGCGGAACGTGCCTACATTCGCGACGTGCACCCGCCCCGCTCCGCGTCCTCCCGCAGTCTACCATTTGCAAGCGCATGACAACGACTTATATTTGGCGGGTGCATCAAGGAGATTTAAAAAAGAAAAAAAATGTATAATTTAGAAAAGTTTTTTTTTTACGCAACAAATTCAATAAGTTTTGAAAGTTTTTGTAACCCATTTTAAAGTCTTAATAAAAAAAACTGGATAATTGGCAATGTGGTCATAAGCCAAGGTATGAAATTCACCATGAATTCTTCTATTTCTCCATAAATTTTGCATGATGTGATGTCTTCTTTTTAATTTTATTTTTGTATTCCTCTTCCTCTTCTGCAAGAAGTCCGATTACTAAATCCCAGTCTATCATAAGAATTTCGTCCGAACTGCATCCATTCTACACGAAATCTGAACGGAAATAGTAGAGAAGTCGCCACGGGACGGCCTCGGCAACGCCTCGCGGCGTCGTGCGCTCTACGCCGCGAGGCATCACGCGGCGCAGCGCTGCATGGCGCAACGTATTCTGAATTCTCACAACGAAATGCGTATCTTTTCGTGTAGAATATAAAGTTATATTTTGAATCGCTCTTTAAAAGTGTGCGCGCAGCGTCGCGTCGCGTCTCGGTGTGAGCTGACCCTAATATAGCTACAGCAGTGGTACAAGCCCAGTTCGTTGTTAAAAGTGTATTAGGTAGGACGTTGTACGCTGTGCTCCGTGTATATACAGGTTGGAAGGGACCGACGCTAAAACGGTTATCACGGGTTCAATACACCATTCTGAACCCCCACATACCAAATTCTCGTCGGTTATTAAAAACAACTGTTTCCTACAAAACTACTAAAATACTGAAAACGTTGTAACCGTTTCAGCGTCGTTGTCCTTCCACCCTGTATAAATATACTTAAATCCATACTAATCCATACTAATATTATAAATACTAATATACTAATATTATAAATGCGAAAGTCACTCTGTTTGTTTGTTTGTATGTTTATTTGTTTGTATGTTTGTTTGTTTGTATGTTTGTTTATTTGTTTGTTTGTTTGTTTGTTTGTTTGTTACCTTTTCACGACTAAACGGCTGATCGGAACTTAATGAAATTTGCCAAGAAGATAGATTTTAACCTGCGGAAGGACATAGGCTACATATCATCACGCTACGACCAATAGGAGCGGAGTAGCAATGAAAAATGTTGCTTAAACGGGGAAAATAAGACGCAGACGAAGTTGTGCGGGACAGCTAGTTAATCATAAAAATCGGTCAGCCGGCATTCAACATTGAAATGATAAAATACTGCGTAGTCTTATTCCATTCTTTTTTAAGGCTGGGTACACATCTAGTCGGGATGCGTCTGAATTCCACTTTTATTTTACACGGTACTACTACCTGCATGTCCTGCACAACCAAGTTTTTGGATATATATAATTGTAGGGTACCATTGGCCTCTCGCCCCATAGGTAAGGTAAGACTGATTGTCAAATATTCAGTCCGAATTCTAGCTAACCGAAAAATATCTACGAATGACAGGCGGTACCAAGGCGTGCTTTTCGATGATTGGAGGGTTATCGGAAAAACAAATGGTCAACCATCTAGTGAAAGTTAAACATAAAAAACTTGAGAGGTGTCAAGGGACACCCGGATGGAACGAAGTTCCTTTCACGTACATAATATCAATACATTTTAGATTTAAGTTAGTGTGCGAAAAATAAAATATTTAATTTATTAATCCTTAATTCGAAGCAATACGTCTTACTCCGAATTTGTACTTTGTAGTTCGGTCACTCAAAATAATAATCATATCAATCCTTACTCACATACACACCCCAATTGTACGTAATTTAAGGAAATTTCAACTTTATTTTAAAGAAATAAAGCTTACAATAGCTTACTATAGCAAAAAGTGTCGTGACAACTTTTCGTAAGAATTTTTTCCGTCTAGCCCCCTTTCACAACGCGCGATAAGGAACTTCGTTCCAATAGTATTTATTATTAAACGACATCACATTCATGTTTTAAAACCACCACGACATGTTATTGTCTAAAACATTTAACACACGCATTGATTTTAGCTACGCGAGTAACACAGAATTTTAATTTCTATAATTCTTTTTGGCGCGCGAAAATACCCTGGTACCTACACGAAATAAAAGCAAAAAGTTAATAAACAAGTCTCTAAGTTTAATTAAAATGTAAGAAAGCGTGAACCATACCGTAATTAAGTGGATACACTACACAAATGCTTCCAAAAATCCGTGTTTTAACAATGGGCCTTTAATTTCCTTGATTGCTGAGAGTAAAAACTACAACCCAAATAATACAAAAATGACGACAAATTGAATCCTAAACAAGACATTGAAACGATTTCGGTTTTCATGTAACAATCTTCATCTGAATTACGTTTGCTGCGATAGAGGAGGATTGAAAAAAAACTGAAATGATTTTCATCATCAGCCTATATTGTTCCCACTGCTGGGACGCAGGCCTCCTCTCTATGAGAGGGAATGGGCTATAATCCACCGCGCGGGCCCAGTGCGGGTTGGTAGATGTCACATGTCTTCGAATATTTAGTTCTAGGACATGTCGGTTTTCTCACGATGTTTTCCTTCACCGTTTAGAGAGCAGCGGTGATGAAATAATTTACACAAAGTAATGCGCCTGCCCGGGTTCGAACCTACGACTTACTGCTCGTAAGTCGGGGCTGCTACCACTGGGCCACCGCTGCTCACTGGGCCACCGCGAAATGATTTTAAATTAATTAAATTACTGAATTAATATTACAAAATTAATGCTATGAATGATGATTCCAGGTCGAAGTAGGACAATAGAATAATCATTCTTACAATTTATTGAACAAACAACAGTTTGCAAAACCGATTGACGTCATAGGTGCATCGGCAATAATAAGTACCTATCGGCGCGGATGCAACATCAGCGATCTTCATATAATAGCGCTATGTAATTTCTGCGTAGACTTTTCCCCACACATGTATACCAACAGCACCCTCTTGACGTTATCATTCAAGCTCCACAATATCCATAATGCTCTATACGTCAATTAACTTTGATAGCCATAAATACGCATGTAAGTTACACACAGAATGTGTACTACGGGAATGGACACGGAGATGCTTCTAATTCCGTTGGGTCGAACAAATTTGTTCCGGTCTGGTGCAAATAGGTCGTGCCGCCCGCCGCTCCTACAATATGTATTGTATCTACTATCTGTATTTACCTACCTAGCAGCATAGACAAGTGCGCAACCATACCTTCTGGTCTAAAGGTTCTGAAATAACGCTTGATAACCTTGACTTTGAGTAAAAATTAAATGGCTTCGTATGCATAGGTTTGCATTTCCACAATATATATAACAAATGGTCTAGCGTTGTATTGATTTCTCGTTTAATGATAGATCTGCGTAAACTGGTTTTGTATAACTTGATTGGTCCCCGTGCGTTCGTACGTATCTCACACCAACAGTTGTAAAAAAATGCACAACTGTACCACTGTACGGGTGTTCCAATCAATGGACACGTTGTTCTTTCAGTGTCTCCCAGACTGTGTCATGTTCTAACGAGTCTTTCAAACGTTTTAGTGTAGTCGACAAATCATCAGTACAGGGGAAGGTTGTTCCTACTCGTTATATTTTACAAAGATTTTTTTCGGTCAGACTCCGAATGTGCGTTTCCCAAAATTATCCTTGGTTTCAAATAGTCCCTTTCCCGATTTCCCCCTCCCCATAATGTATATTTCCCTAAACGTCCTTTTCCCAAATGCCCCCTTTCTCAAAATGACCTTGTCGCGAAATTATCCTAGCTCAAAATATTTCTATCCGACGACTGCTACGCGTTTAAAACTGGGAATATACTCATAAGTACTAAATATTTGCTGAATCTGTTTTTTTTTTATAATGAACATTTATATACAAGGTGTTGTTTTGCAACCTCGTCAAATTTCAGGAGGTGGTCACAATAGACATAAATAATCAATTAAATTACGGTACCTAGTTAACTATTAATAAACGCTGATTTTTTTGATTGTTTAAAATTGTCAGTATTTCAGAATAACCCCCTTAACATGGTTTAGGGAATAAGAAATTATCAAATAAACGTTTTAGATTGTTTGTATGCGTGTAGGTGAGGTAAAAAGGCAAGAACCTGACGGGCCGCGTTTAAAACACGGGTGGTTCACACTTACCGATTTCCGTAAAAAAGAAAAAATACCTACCCATTTTATTATTGATTCGGGACGAGAATCATTAGCATAGTTACCTCCTTGAATTTGACGAGGATGCAAAACAACACCTTGTATAGAAGTCCATTAGTTCCATAGTCTCAAATCTCGATATACATAGGATGAAAAGAAGATTTTAGGTAATTTTTTTACACCTTGGGTTACATTACTGGAGTCCCATTATGGATCACAATTTTTTTTTAAAATATAATATAGCCTATGTCACCCGGGGATAGTGTAGCTTTCCAACAGTGAAAGAATTTTTCAAATCGGTTCAGTAGTTTCGGAGCCTATTCATTGCAAACAAACAATCAAAACTTTCCTCTTTTTAATATTAGTTTAGACATGCGCAAAATTATAACAATATGCTATAAACAATTCGTTTTTACTGACCTTGTGTCGTACGAACCTGGTACAAAAAACAGGAAACTAGAAAGAGAGCTAGAGTTACTCCACATTTGTTTTGTTAAACTAGCTGTTAGCTACACTTTTGTTGACAGTAGGTAACGGAAAAAAATGTGACGTGATCTCAGAGTGCAACCTAACCAACCGGTTAACATTTTAACCCGAATAATCGGTCCATACTTAATACCTAAACTTTCAACTGAACTATTTAGAAGTATTTAAAAAAAAAGCTTTCAGCGCTTTTACTTAAAATTCTTTATTGCACACCAAATTAAAAAGAAATATCCATACAGATTGCAATATAAAAACTTATGTACAACGGCGAGCTTAACCCAGAATTGGGTTTTGATTTCCATTCCTCGAATAAGTTATCGGACAATACGAAATAAAATGGCAAAAAAGTGTTCCCGAAAACTATTTCAGTTAGCAAAAATTGTTCCAGAGTTTGTCCAGATGACGCGAGTTTTCATGAAGTAACAGGTGGCCCAGTTTGAAACTTTCAAATCTCCTCCAATGAATTTGTCCAGCTTAGCAACCGGTACTCCTTTTACTTCAAGTGCCGAATAATATGGCGATGATGATCCGCCAATTACGATGAATGCGTTACCTTGTAAAATTGACTCGAACCCGTTTACAGAGAAAAAATCACCTTCAGTGTAAGTAAACATGATATCCTTAGGCTGTAACATTCCTATGCAAACATAATCTTTGCCTACATCTACGAAAGATTTCTGGGTACTGGACGAAATGGAATGCCTTATGTCAGTGTATAGTTTGTTTTCGGGGTCTAATAACATGTATTCGTCCAGCACACCACACAGAATGTCACGACGACTCTCAAAATCCAATTTTTGCCAAGACTGTAAGAGTTCGCACAGCTTAGCGACTTTGTCACATTTCTTAATTAGATTCCGATATTCATGGGGAAAAACAGCATGTGAAACTTGAGGTGGTCCTCTGAAGTCAGCTACAGTATTCACCCACACTACGGGCGCCATCGAGCTATGCGTGACTTCATTTATTTCCGCTACGCCATTTATCCATAGCGATAAGTAGTGAGCATTATATTGTTGCACCAAAGAAATCATTTCTTTTGTGGTTCTGTAGGCTTCGACAGTCACAACTGACGGCTGCTCCTCTGTCAACTGCACTGGATCTATCAGGAAGGTTACGTCGTTGTAAGTCAGGGTTTCTGAACACAATACATTGTGGACTGCAGCCTTGCTTCCGGATTTATTTAATTTGCATTTCCAGGTAAGAGCCTCCTTGAATTCCTGGTAGACGGTCTCTTGCACCAGGATCCTCCTCAAGCGCCACGGGGCCTGCAATGTGAACGTTGGCGTTTAGTTTCGATGTTTTTACGTCATTTGGTTTACTGGAAACCTAATAAAAAGGGTTTTCCTTTACTAAAAGTTGTTCACAATGACGATTAAAACATTCCATTTTCAGGTTATAAGTCGTTTCATGTAGACCTTTTACCTGACATCCGCGGGGTGGAACTATGACCTGATAAGGTATGCGAGAATGCAAGACGACAGAACCCACCCTGAGAGACATAGGCCTAATGCCTACGTCTATCAGGCGACATCTTTCGGCTAAAATGGTGATGAACAGCTGATATGACTTCGAGTAATATACCTGGTGCAAAAAGGTCCATCACAAAGCCGTCATATAAGCATTCTGTACAAGAACTTAGTAGCATTGTGCAAAAATAAGGTGGGAAACCACTTTTATTTTTGGATTGAAAGACGCTTCAGAAGCCTGCAATGTAGGTAGCGCATGCACAGCCCATTTAATATGGTATAGGGGTCTTGGGGATATTTTTAAGGTAACTTAAAACTTGTTTTTGTAAAATCTCACTATCATCGTAACCAGAAGGTTCCCAGATAGGAAGAACAAATATGACTTATGGCTTCATTAGTCTTTTCACATCCGATATTAATAATATTGTTTCGTCAAACATACCTGTTTGGAGACTGAGATGAATTTATCAACGGCAGAGTCAACATCAGCATCATCAGATACAACGGCGACGGTGCCAGAACCCAACCCTGTATACAAGAGAATGAAGATCTTTAAAAACCGGCCAAGTGCGAGTCGTACTTGAACATAGGGTTTCGTAGCAGTTTCTTAGTCTTGCAGGCGAGCCACATAGGGGTAGCTGACTAGCTGCTGTGGACTGACCACTGCGTCGTGCCAACCAAGTTGCAAAATAAAATATGATTGCAAAATTATCAACTGAAAGAACTGCCCGAATACAACTGTGCCTGCTTGCCAGCAACAGTACGTGTTAAAAAAAGGGCCTCAGAGTAGAAACTATTGGCCAACTACAGCTTTGGCTTTTTGATTAATATTTGATTCCAGCCAATCGGAATCAAGACATAACTGTCATGCCAACTGGCCATGGATGTGGTACTTTATAGAAATAAATCAATGACATACCTTTAACCGGGCATTTTTTTTCAAAGTCATTGTGAGGTGCATTCAAGAGAATAAAATTTGTGTCATCAGTCTCCTTATAAAGTCTAAGAAGTACATTACATCTGTAAAAACATAATAGACAGGTAACCTTTGTTTTTTTTTACCAAACTGCAGAACTGCAAGTAATTTTCCAAGCATTTTGAAGCCAGGTGTACAGTCACGTCTGATAATATGTATACACTTAGCAAAACTGAAAAGTGATTTGCTCGTGATATTCTTCTTCAAGTACATACCTAAGTCAAGTGACAAATTCCCAATTTAATTATACCTGTGATAATAATTAAATTGCCCGGGCATTATGAATCATAGCCATCACCGGGGGCAGGATATAAAATACATTTGTTATTACAATTATTTTACTGTATAAGATGAAAGCAAAAATATTGTTTGGTGCTACTGAACCGCTTGTTAGCGACGTCGCCTTTGGCCAGTTTTTGTGTTTAGAAATAATAATATAATTATTCTTATCACGAATAATTTAAAAAAAAAAGTTTTGTAGTGTTTTGGGCCTCCCTCGACGCCGAGGGAGGTCTAGAAAAGACTGGCCGAAGAAAACCGCACGGAGTGGAAGGCTACGGGGGAGGCCTTTGTCCAGCAGTGGGACAATATAGGCTAAGAAAAAGTGTTGTGGTGATGGGTTATGGACTAATAGCATTTCGAACGTAACTTACCCTGCTTCACGGTACAGTGTTGCCAAAAGGTGACAAATAGCAACTGGCGTTCTAGATTTAACTTTAGTGGTTCCCAACCAAATCTTATGTTCCAACACTAGTAGCGGGTCATCGGGCCGGCAAGTTGACTCAGTCACTGGATCAAAATGAGCATTTATTAAAAAGAAGGTTGGAGATAGAGGTAAAAAAAGAACCTGCAAAAAAAATTAAACGGGTTGCACTCCGGGAGTGCCGGCAGAAGTGAAAACATGAATATTAACGTTGTGCATTTTTGATATTTTGGAATGATTAGAAAATAATTTTGCACGATTTTTTTAATTATCAGTATTAAAGTACTACCATTGATGTGGTAAAATACTATAGGTATTCATTTATTGCGCTATCGTACACAAACATGACAATTTATATTAAATTAAAAAATTTACACCCCAGAACTATTACAATCCGTCTTATGAATTTTACCTCTTTGGAGAATCCGAAGGTTTTGTATGTGCATAAGATAATTATCCAGTTTTGGAAACCCATACTCAAAAAGACAGATGTCATAAAGTTCAAATTCCTTCGCAACCTACGTGACCTAGAGGTCACATGTCCTGACGCGAGACTTGGCGCGAGTTTAACAGTTTTTACCCATCACAAAAGTGCACAACGCCGCTTAAGAAGTTTTCACTTAAAAAAATGCATCAAAATGGCAACAAACTACATCAATTATGAAAAATACAGATTGATCTGTGTCACCTTGCTAATCTTGACTAAGGTACCTATAGGAAGCTTTATTTAACATTTGAATTATTTAAATAGTGATGTTCTGTAGGCGCTCATCACTGGGAGCATTCGCCTGTAATGTAACAGTTATGATTTGAGCATAACATCAGTGAGTGATAGTCCAGACAAATTAGACATTCCAGTTTGCATTTATTCCCATCAAGCTGAATTTTTGTTTAGCTCTTAAATATGTACGTACAAATGATATTTCATCAAGTCCCCATTGATCCCGCTTTATGCGTTGTTTTTTATTTTTGCTTTTGGACGAATGATATTTTGTACACTTAAACAATAGTGGACACCAGCACACCAAGCTACCCAACACTGTAAAATTTTCCCAATCAACCTTGAACCTAATTCTTTAACAATTAAGTTGAAAAGCTATTAAAGAAGTTTGATAGATTGTCGTAGCTTGATGTGCTGGTTTCTGTACCTACAAGTGGGTGGAGACAAAAGAAAAAAAATATTCTACTCTAAATGAGATTGCAAAAGTGTTACAGAGCAACTAATGAAGGTGATTAGGTCAGGTCAGGATGGATGTGGCAGATGGAGAGCGGGTGCTGTGGCACCGCTTGGGAGCAGCCTATGCTGTGTCCAGCACTACAATACAGCAGAAATTGGGGGACAACATATGTGTGGGGCAACATTTAAAAGAAAAAATAAACGATGTTGGTTACTTTATATTGACTTATTACAATGGCTAGGCATGATTGTTGGCACTTGATACTTACATACTTTGTATCCAAAATTCGTCCAACTCCTAAAGTACTGAATTCGAAGATTTAATTGTGCGTGAGTTACTTCTATGGGTATGTTTCTGATGTGATATTCAAGTTGTGCAATTAAGGTGGCATTCTGTTTTAACTTTAGAGCCATATTCTTAAATACCGTCTGTTGATCTTCGGTGTCTACATGTTGAGGTGTTGGTATTAAAAGTAGGTAATCTTTATCACATTCAGAATATTTTTCAATTGTACCATTATAATCGTTGTAAAATTCTTGCAGAAGTTCATTCGTCTTTAAATATTCCTGGAATAAAAATTGTAGAAAGTATGTTATAATGTAATATTTTAACAGGATGTTTTTTTTTGTTTAATGGTTTATCATGTCTGTCCACAATTTTAAATACAGGGGGAAGGGACACCTATGCAAAAGAATCTGCCCTTTCCAAGGAACTTATAAAGGGTGTAAAACACCTCTTAACGAAGCCGAAAGGCACTAGTTCTCCCTGTCATTGCGATCATTTTTTTGTTCTACATCATACCTGGGAACCTTCTAGTTACGGAGATATTAGGGGTCAAAGTTCCAACATTTTGACAAGTGTTTTTTTAAATGCAAGTTTTTAATGTAAGATTTTTACTTTAAACACCTCCACGACCCCCGTACTATTCAATCCGGCCATCAGCACACTGTTTTGAGTGCGTTACATTGAGTTCTACCACAAAACATGATTTTACACCCCCCCAAAAAAAAGTCGTTTCCCAGCAATAATTTTTGCGTAAAGTTACTTAGTTTCATGTATAGAATGCTTGGTTGACGGCTTCGTGATGAGGTGATTTACACCGTGTATATTAACTGGAATGTGTACCTACAAGTAAAATGTCAATATAAAAAAAACCGGCTAAGTGCGAGTCGGACTCGCGCACGAAGGGTTCCGTACCATTATTTATAAAAAACGAGCACTAAAATCACTTTTTGTATGGGCCCCCCCTTTAAATATTTATTTTATTCTGTTTTTAGTATTTGTTGTTATAGCGGCAACAAAAATACATAATCTGTAGAAATTTCAACTGGCTAACTATCACGGTTCAAGAGATACAGCCTGGTGATAGACGGACGGACGGACAGACAGCGATATCTCAGCTCAGATATAGGGTCCGTTTGACCCTTTGGGTACGGAACCCTCAAAACCGTTTAAAAATGAACTTTATCTCAAACACGTAGAGTTCAAATTACTTTAATTAGTACGAACTCTATGTCAAAGGGAGAAAAAACTTCAACAGTGAGAGAGCTACGAGGGTGGATTGTGTCCTTGTCTTGCAATTGCCAGTAAAAGTAAATAGAAATCACGTTGATAGCTAAACTAGCTCATAAATCGAAACGGTATTAATTTAATAATCAATTCCTAAATATAAAAATAATTATTTCTTGCAAAATAGTATGAAATTCAATAATTTGCAAAATATTTATTTATATAGGTAAAAAAATATTTATAAAATATTTATTTAGGTTCAAAAAGAAATCCCCAAAATTTACAGTTTTCTCTATCAATGCTACAGACCCCCTCAAAACTACTTTATAAAGACAACCTTTTGGAATCAGCCGTTGGATGTCAACAGGGTGATCCTTTAGGGCCAGTCATTTTTAGTTTAGCAATAAATCCAATTATTCGACAGTTAAATTCTAAATTCAACATATGGTATTTGGATGATGAAACTCTGGGAGGTGATGTGGACACGGTTCTAGAAGATTTAACTTTTTTTAAAGAAAAATTTAGTTCTATTGGTCTAGAGCTGAACTTGTCAAAATGTGAAATTTATCTTCCCCAGACCACTGACAGACTGAGTACCATTTCAAAATTTAATTCTATAGCTCCCAATATCAAAATTACAGAAAAAGATTCTCTTCACCTCCTGGGGTGTCCAATTTTTGATTAGTCATTTCCCTGCTTTATTCAGGAAAAAATTCAAAATTTTAATGATATCTCGGAAAGACTTTTCAAAATTAATATACATTCGGCTTTCACTCTTATTCGTTTTGGTTGCTTTGGACCTAAATTTACTTATACCCTTCGCTCCTTTAGAAAAAATTGACCAAATTATTAGGAATACACTTTCTTCAATCCTAAATGTGGCCCTGGCTGGACTACCGTGCGTGGCAGCAAGCCACGTATCCCATCCGCCTGGGTGGTCTTGGCGTCCGCAAAATTTCAAGTATAAGTTTACCGGCCTTCCTCTCCTCGGTCCACGGTGCCGAAAAATTAACCAGGAACATCTTATCTTCCTCACTGGTTCATTTTGAGGTACCGTTTTTGTCCGATGCGTTGAACGCTTGGAAAATGGTTAGTCCTAATACAGATTTGCCCGACAACCTGTCCTCCCAGAGACGCTGGGACGAGCCGCTCTGCAGTATTATACGGAATAATCTGTTAAGTACGTCAATTAATACTGCGGAGCGTGCCCGTCTCCTGGCCGTGGGGGAATGGGAGTCAGGCTTATGGCTTCAGGCACTCCCGTCATCCACCATAGGCACCATGATGGATGATATGTCATTTCGGCTCGCTACAAGCCTTCGTTTAGGCGCACCTTGTGTTGCTACACATCGTTGTCACTGCGGTGAAGTTGTCGACAATCTCGGGCACCATGGCCTGTCCTGCTACAGGAGCGCAGGTCGCATAGCACGGCACGCCAGCATCAACGACATTATTCGTCGAGCTCTTGTCACCGCCGGCGTACCAGCGGTTTTAGAACCTATCGGTTTGGTACGTGACGATGGGAAGAGACCAGATGGTATGACGCTGATGCCTTGGAAGGTGGGTAGGCCTTTGGTGTGGGACGCAACTTGCGTCGATACCCTTGCGCCATCTCATGTTGCAAGTACGGCGGGCTGTGCTGCAGCTGCTGCTGCTGTTGCTGAGAGCCTCAAACGGCGTAAATACTGTAATCTTAATGACAGTTACAGTTTTGAGCCGTTTGGGGTCGAAACGCTTGGCTCATGGGGCCCAAGCACGCATTCTCTTTTTAAGGAAATATCTCGTCGACTGGTTGACACTTCACGAGACCAGAGGGCTGGCTATTTCTTTGGGCAAAGAATTAGCATTGCCATTCAACGTGGCAATGCCGCCAGTCTTCTGGGCACGTTTCCAGATGACAGCGATGTGGAGGAGTATTTTGACGCCTTAACGTCCTGTTGTTTTTAATTTAGTTTACATGTAGTTAGTGTATGTAAATACTGTTATTTTTATTTTATCGTAATAATTATGTAATAAAACTACACACATCAAAAGTGTCTAGGGATCAACATATATTTTTGGAATAACTTTTCTCCTGATTAATATTAATTAAAATTTTCTTTAAGGATTCATCAAATAAAGTGTTTTCGTTTGTCACAGTAACGATAAACCAAGTCACCTTTGCATTAATAAAGAAATTTGCCATTTTCTAATAAAGGGATTTTTGACATTTGAACCACTAACATTAAAGTTCGAAAAAAAGACTGAAATAACAGTTTTCTTTAAAATTTTATTGGGTAACTTAAACAATTAATAATCCGTGTTTCTACCGCGAACACTAACAACACAAGAACATCGGTTTGGCATACTCAAAATGAGTTCATCCAAATCACGCTGTGGAATGGCCGCCCATGTTCGTTGCAACAACAAAAAAAGGTCTTCTTGCGACTGGATACCCTCCATATTCGGCAGAGCTCTTCTCTGTAGCATATCCCATGCATGCTCAATCGGGTTCAAGTCTGGCGACTGAGCAGGCCAGGGCAGGACATTGATGTTAGCTGCGGCGAGAGTCTGTCTTACAACTCTTGCGGTGTGCGGTCGTGCATTATCATGCATTAACTGAAATAAGGGACCGATTTGCACTTGTAGAGGAACGATGACGTCTGATACAATCGTCTCAGCATAAATTTGAGCGTTGAGGTTGCCTCTGATCCAAATCAACTCAGTTCTTCCGCCGATCCAAATACCCGCCCATACCATGATGGTTCCACCACTATAAGGATGGACTTCCTGGCAGGATTTTAATCGCTGTTGGCGTCCAGGGGTGCTCCAGTGTCGTATACGTCTTGTATCCGGTCTCATACCAAAACGAGACTCATCAGAAAAGCACACGAAACGCCATTGTTCTTCTGCCCAATTTCTGTGTTCAAGAGCCCATTGATATCGAATCCTACGATTGTGCATTGCTATAGGTGGTACCCGTAGCGGTCTTCGGGAATGAAGGTTCACTTCATGCAAGCGGTTTCTGACTGTTTGGTCGCTAATTAAGTTCCCTGAAGAGTGATGAAGCCTCACGGCTAACATCATGGCGGTTATTGTTGGAGCTCTTCGAGTTAAGATTTGAATGTATCGGTCTTGTCTCCGTGTGGTGCAGCGATACCGTCCTCCATGGCGCTCAGCCACGGTACCAGTGCTTCGGTAACGTGTCCAAAGTCGACTGATAACACTCTGACTTGTATTCAGAGCTAAAGCCACAGTACGTTGCCGGGAACCAGCTTCTATCATTCCCACGGCTCTGAGCATTTCTTCCCTGCTTAAATGACGTCGCCGCTCCATAATAACGTTGGTTTTAATCAGTAGTAGGGAAACAGTAGCACTAATAATGTCTTCAATGCGTTGTATGTTTTTATAGGGAAAATATTGACAGCTGATTTTCATCTTTTACTCGAATTTGATTCACAGTTCCTGATTCAAATTATGAAATGCACCAAAAAGGATCCATATAAATTTATAAAATCATAAATTTATTACAAAGCCACATCTCAATCTCAAGAAATCCGCATAAAAATGCTTGATCCCTAGACACTTTTGATGTGTGTATTTATGAATGGCATGGCAATGGCGAATGGCAACATATACGACACTAAATAAAAAAATATGGTCAATATACTTTCGAGTGGAATTCGTAATTACACCCCCCGACCCTTGCTCGACGAGCCAGCCCGCGCCGCTGAGCATGTAGCATCAAATTCCCCAAATAATAATAATATGACCCAGCCTGTCCCTTGCTGCCCACCCCTCATTGACGCCCTAACCCGAGGTCCAAATCCCACAGGGGATGCCCTTAGCAAGTGGTCATTTAGTATATCTAGTTTGTAAGCCCTGGCTGGGGCCTTAAATTCATTCGAGGTCACCACAGGATAGTCCGGTTAAACAGTATCAACCTTAGCAGGTTGACCTGCGAGTGGCCATATTAAAAAATAAAACGTATTTATGCATCTTCAAGTGCTTTTATTGTATTTAAGTACATGATTCCACTTAAAATATTGTAAAATTGGGTTGTGTTTCCCTAAACTGTAATAGGGGTCTGTTCGATGTGGAATTTATTTTTTCTGGTAAGTTCTTCTAACATTGTTTACAAATTAAGACTAGGATAACAATGCTCTAAGTCTATAATCATGAAAATATTGTTAACAATATGCCTTGCTATCACATAGGTGATCCTACAGATTCCCCTTATCACCCTAATAAGTAGGTGTCGGCTTCATCAAGTTTTTTTACACCCCGTAATTTTGAATAAACTACTGCCGGGTGTCAGTAAGTTAAAACACAATAATAACTGTCCCAAATGTAAGTACAAAATAATGGATACCCTATTAGAAAATGATGGCATCCACTCTTGAATTTCTCTCTCTCAGAACGCTTTTGAGTTGCTCGTACTCATTCCAGTTATTATACAGGATGGCCAAAAAGTCGTGGATCAAACGCAACGAGGGGTTAGATAGGGTCATCAACTGCAAAAAATTGTTCTACGGGAGGTACTTAAGGTCAACACCTGCAGAGTTATAATTTATTTTGTGTTTTTATGAGTAAATAGACTTTTTTTTATTACTAATTCTTATTAAAATTCGAAAAAAACTACATTCTGTATCTTTTTTATAATTTTCACTAGATTGGTACTGATGAGTCCTTTTGTTAGACATGCTATTTATGGTTGTTTATTGGGTGTGTTGATGATAAAATTAAGTTTTACAAAAACATTTTTTCTCAAATCATAAAAAAAATACTCTATCGAAAAGTGACCCTGTATTACAAGTTTTGGCGCATTTAATAGGGATTCTGAAAAGGTATTACACATGGCCATGAGTGGCTCTAATATTATATTTCTAGGACGAAAAAACAAAACAACGATCGTGAAATAATTGTTTTAATAAAACGAAACATTTTACAATAAATGCTCAACATTTCTGCTTCTGACCATAATACATAATCTGCACCGTCTAATATTCCTACGTAAAGGTACACAAAGCAAACGCTACAAAGCAAAACGGTACAAAGCTACGTTTAGGTATTTTAAAGAAATAGTTTATCAAGGAGAGAACAATAGCGAACAAGAACTATGACAAAAGCTCGAAATTGCTAGGGTACAAGTTATTAACAACAGACGTGCATTCGGTAGGTTACGTAGGAATTTTATTAGGCGGTGCAGATTATGTATTATGGGTCAGAGACAGGAATTTTGAGCTTTTATTGTAAAATGTTTTGTTTTATTAAAACAATTATTCAGATTCAGATTTATTTGCCAACAATGTAGGTACAAGTTTAAGATGGTACAATAGCTGATTGTTTCCGCTACATTCTACCTTACGGCATGCAAGTTCATAGAAAGTAATAGATTAGTTACAATATTATTATAATCAACACCTAACATGTCATTCTAATTAACACCAATAAACATTCAAAAATAAAATATAAAATATAAAATTGCAAAAAAAAAACTTGTCAATAAAATTATGTGAAAGATTACTTTACAAACATATGTCATTTAGAAATAATATTGTCAAATTGTTTTATCATTTAAAAAGTCATTAATACAATAATAACACTTATCTAATAATAATGCAGTAAGCTTAGATTTAAATATTCGAATAGGGTTTTCTTTGAAACTGTGCGGAATTTTATTGTATTTAATAGGTCCCATTGACATAATATTTTTCCTTAGTAGTGCTGTTTTGTAATTGCCTGTATGTAATAAGTTTTTATATTGTAGTCTCATTGGACCTGGCCGCATTCTTATATCGGCCAGTGATGGAAATAAATCTAAATAAGTTTTAACAAAAATTGCAACCTCTAAAATGTACAAAGACGGGAAGGTCAGTACTTTCAGCGACTTAAACACAGGTACACAGCTATCTGTAGTTTTCAGATTTAACATAGATCTTATGCAACGTTTTTGGGCTCTAAAAATCTGTTCCCTCTCACTACAATTGCCCCAGAATATAACTCCGAATCTTAAAATTGACGCAACTAGACCGTGGTAAGCTACTACGAGTATATTATTACTTACTTTATGCGATAGATTATGCAGCACATAGGCTGACTTGCTAAGTTTTTTACAAACGTCTTCGGCGTGAGGTTTCCAAGTAAGATTGCTGTCAATTAAAATACCTAGGAATTTAGCAATATTTGTTGTTTCAATGTTTTGACCACTATAATTAATATTAACATTAAGAGGGCATGTCCTTTGGTAAAAATGCATAACTTTTGTTTTTTTAAGATTGATTATTAAATTATTTATGTCAAGCCAATCAATAATGTTTTCCAATGCTGTATTAATATGGCTTATGTTTAACATAACACCAGATAAAGTAAATATAACCTTAAAAAACATTTTTATACTGCCTAAAATAGTAAATGATCACCAGAAATAGTAAATGATCACCAGAATTAAAAACCTGAAAATCACAGCTCCGAACTAAGGCGTAGTCGACGGAGCCCCGCTACGCGGGGCTCCTATTTCTCTCTGCAGGGTTTAAAGTAACCTGGGGTGCCCAATATCCCGAGCTCGCTTTGCTCGCACTTGCTTCCTAAGTTCTTCTTGCCCCAAAATTTGGTGATCATTTACTATATTTGGTCTTTGAATACAATTTTTTTGGTGTTTAGTATTTTTTTTTGGGTAACGTAGCTTAGGATCTCAAAGTATTTTTTGGTGCTCATTATATTTAATCCCTATTAATATCATCTTCATAATTTTTAATGTCATTACATTTTACGATCACAGTATTATCATCCGCAAATAACACCATAGGATGTTGCGTTTTTCGTGGCAAATCATTTATATAGAGAAGAAATAGTGGTGGCCCCAGAACACTACCTTGTGGAACACCAAATTTGACTACCCTACCGTCTGATGCATATTTAAGTTCGCGTTTCGTTTCCAGAGATGTTCTAGATATTTCTGTTACCTGATTTCGACCACTAAGGTAAGAAGTTATAAGGTCCAGGACATTTCCCCTAATGCCATAGCAGTAAAGTTTATATAAAAGGACATCATGACTAACGTAATCGAACACCTTAGTCATATCAGTTAATATGGCACATACCGAAACTTTCTTGTCAACATTTGTCATAACGTGAGATAAAAGATTGAAAATTGCCATATTGATATTTTTGTTTTTTCTAAATCCCATTTGTTCTTTGCACAATATATTATATTTAGTCAAATAATTGTCAAGTGCTTCATAAATAATCTTTTCAAGTATCTTGGAGAATAGGAGTCAATGCTACTGGTCTATAGTTGGACATTTCTTCTTTGCTATTCTTTTTATGTATTGGTTTAATTACAACTGTTTTCAGGCTATTAGGGAAAATATTATTACACAGACGTTGTTTTGTTTTTTCGTCCTAGAAAGATATTAGAGCCCCTCATGGCCATGTGTAATACCTTTTCAGAATCTCTATTAAATGCGCCAAAACTTGTAATACAGGGTCATTTTTCGGTAGAGTATTTTTTTCACAGTGGGTTCCGAAGTAAATGAAAACCTTTTGATTTGAGTTTTTTTTTTTTCGTAAAACTTAATATTATCTTCAACACACCCAATAAACCATCACAAACAGCATGTCTAACGCAAGGCCTCATCAGTACCAATCTAGTGAAAATTATAAAAAAGATACAGGATGTAGATTTTTTCGAATTTTAATAAGAATTAGTAAATAAAGTCAATTTTGTCCTAAACACACAAAATAAATTATAACTCTGCAGGGGTTGACCTTAAGGACCTCCTGTAGAAAAATTTTTTGCAACTGATGACCCTATCTAACCCCTCGTTGTGTTTGATCCACGACTTTTTGGCCACCCTGTATAAGTTCCTTGGAAATTTCCTACAAAATGCAGTGAAAATGTATGGAATTATTTTTTCATTGGTAATTTTATCAGAATTATCTACTGAATATGTGGTAACCATTTGTGTGTTGAGTCTCTTCCACCCTGTGCAAGTCATTAAAAAGTGATGTATTATAATAGTAGGTACCTTTTTTAAACTATAAATCATTAACCACCAAATCTGCCGTCCTATCACTAAAAAGCCGTTAACCCAATTTTCACTTTTTGATGCTACCTGATAGAGTACAAAATTCTCTATCTTTCTGTCTAAGAAACATTTTTATAATGTGAACAGTTCCAGAGATATAAAAACATTGTAGGCTGTTAAGTAACAGAATTTGTGCCGATTCCATCACCTAAAAGCGTCTAACCCACATTTCTTCGCTAAATGTACGTTAAAATACCTTAACTGCCTGATCTGTCGATTATTTTCTGGTCTTTTACTTAACTACAAATACGTTATCTGATTTTTCTTGACTATAAAGACGCTAAGGGACTATAACTACTTTTTAATTCAGTATTTTCTTATGCACAAGTTTTGAAAAGCTAGATTAGATGCAGTTATCCGCCCATAACGGCGTTTTAGTTAAGTATTTAATACTTTGGTTTTGAATAATTCTTGCTTATTTGATGAAAACTGTGGAAAAAAGTAAATAATGCTTAGCTACAAAGCAGCTAAGCAGCATTACTTAGCTAAAAGGTAGTTTTCCGACTCTCGCGCTTCGTTCACGGTTCGGTATTCTATGTCTTATTCCAGATCATGTTCTACCAATGTGCCGAATTTCTATGAAATCCGATCAGACGTTGAAGTGTGATGGATGAATAAACATCCTAAATCATCAATATCAAAATCTAAGAATTTCAAAAACATTCCAGCATACCTACTGATGGTGAATTGATAATGATGCCATCCAGCCGATTTCGGCCACAGCGACTTTGTTCGACGTTCTTGTAGGTGTTTTGGTGTGATGCTCTTTCATGTGCTCTCAAGTTATTAGCATATCTAACTATGGGCGAAAAACGATGAGTTCAAAGCGGATATGTCAGAACACCATTGAAGCCATTGTAAGTTATAGCTGTTGGTGGTCTAGCTTTAAGGTCATCACGTTTTATGTAACTTGCCGCTGCTCATGACGTCGAAATTAAGGCCCATTTCGTACCCACATTTTTTAGTAAGTATCTATTTTTAACTTTGAAAGTGAGCTGGACGAAGAAAATTATACATAACGAAATCTTAAGACGAAAAGAGACCCCCAGTCATGCAGACCGTTAATCAAACAAGGGTTTCTAACCTCGGACAAGTTTTTCGGCACCAGAAGTGGGAAAACTAGTAAAGAATAGTAATGTCGATCGGAGAAAAAAAGTTTTGACTTAGAAACATTTTCGAATGGACCGGAATCAGGAGCTGCTGCTGAGCTGTTCCACCTCGCACACGAGAAGCAGAAATAAATGGCTAACCTTCAGTAATTGGAAGAAGAATTCTAAACATGCTTGAAGCTTAAAGGTACGATGAGAGACATCGTGAATTTTTGAGATATACCCAAACTTAGCTGGCGTCTCCTCAACCAGGCCTTTATGCCAAGGACTTTGGCTCGCTTTCAGAGTTGCGCTCTTGCAAACTCTTGTAAGTGTCCGCCAGGAAGCACAGGTCATTAACGTACTTAGATAATCTTTGTATTGCCGGTATAAGAGCGGGTTTTTCGTGCGGCTAATACCAGGTAAGGAAACGAATTTAAAGGCCTTCTGAAGAACGTTTTAAAGTTTCCTTAATAACGACAGCAAAGAGTGTAAACACAAATAGGTACCTCCTTGCATATACAGGGTGTTTGGTGCATCGTTTGCCAAATCGAATAGGCCAAAAGTAGAGGTCATTTGCTATGTCTTCACGCCCTTTAACCCATTCCTTGCCACACTGGTTTTTTTATAACACATTTTTAATTAAAATTTTGAAAAATTCCAAAATTCAACATTTTAGGTCAAATAAAAAAATAATAAATTTGTTTAAACTTAAAATTTCGATTTAATTTTAATCTCTACTGTTGTATGATTCTATCAAATTCAAAATTACTTGCTAGGAACAATTACTTTCTTTTTTAATAGCTCGTAAAGTTTTTGTAAAAGAAAAATAAACACACATTGATGTAATAACACATTGATGTAGCTTTCGTGAATACGAGTATCAAAGCAAAAATACGTTTACGCACAACTATAGTCGAGATAAGACGAAGATGCCGCGCGTGCATTCGCAACAGTGGCGGATAACTCGAACAAGATTTGTGATTTGTGTTTTTTTTTTTTAATTTCAATTTCATAAAACGTTGGTTCCTGTTTAAGAGATAGGACACTACGCACTAGTGACATAACAGTATCTATCTACTTACTTGAGACATGTTATTTATGCTAAAACTACTGTTCTTACTGTAATTTCGAATATCAGCCTAGTGTCTCGATTACACATCTAGTTAAAAATGAAAAGGTATTAAACGTTTTTTTGGGCATATTGCATACCGTTGGAAAGGGGCAGACTAGAGAACTTTTTGAAAGAATTCGAAGATCCCGATCGCTTTTAGTTTTTATTTTTTATAGCCATTTATATTTGAGTTTTAAGTTTATTTTTCTTTTACAAAAACTTTACGAGCTATTAAAAAAGAAAGTAATTGTTCCTAGCAAGTAATTTTGAATTTGATAGAATCATACAACAGTAGAGATTAAAATTAAATCGAAATTTTAAGTTTAAACAAATTTATTATTTTTTTATTTGACCTAAAGTGTTGAATTTTGGAATTTTTCAAAATTTTAATTAAAAAGTTGTTATAAAAAAACCGGTGTGGCAAGGAATGGGTTAAAGGGCGTGAAGACATAGCAAATGACCTCTACTTTTGGCCTATTCGATTTGGCAAACGATGCACCAAACACCCTGTATATAGTTTGCATCTTAAGACAAGATATCGTCTTCCATGAGTAGTTTTATCATTACCAATTTTTCAGAACATTCTTGTTTTATCAACAGCTTCTCGGGAAATACTATGAAAAGATTTTTAAAGATCGACAAAACAGAGGTACCAACAGAAGTCGACTTTGTCCTTTCCTTTACACTTGAAGCTGGCGAATAGAGAATATAGCTTCAAAAGTTCCGCTTCCAAGACGAAAACCAAAATGGGTCTCTGGAAGGATTGATTCTGAATAGGGCGGTTGAAATGGATTTTCGCTCAATTCCACGATTAGAGTAACACTCTGATCGGTCGCGTTTGTTCTTAGTATATAAAGCGCTTATTGGAGGTACTTTGAAAGTATGCGGTGCTCCACATGGCTCACCATGGCTCTTCGTTCCACATGGCCACGAAGAGATTCCTGATGACTTCATGAAATCTCTCACCTTCGTACTTAAGTAGTTCCTTTGGGATGTCATCTATACTAACCAATTTTTTTATAAGTTACATCTTTGTATTCTTTCAAAGTACTTTTGTCTAGCCCAGTGGCTGTGGTAGTGGCAGCGTGGGCATAAAAATAACGTAATACAATATTTATTTAAACTAACTTTTCATTTACCTTTAAAATGTTGATTCATATTTCAGATTTTAACAAGAACTTGTCAATAAATCTCATATTTTCCTTAGTTTTGCTAAACTAAAAAGACGTTAACCTACAAACGAAATACTTTTAGCCGCCTTTTAGTTAAGTAAGGTTGTTAAGATTTTACAAAACTTCCATATAAAAATGGCATAATTAGCTTAAAAGCAGTTAAAACCCCGTAACCTCTCTTAAGGAAAGTTATTCTTACTTTAATCTGAGTGAATTGCATGGCTATAAAGCAGTTAAGATCACCTAACAACTTGTTTGTTAAGTATTTCTGCAAAACTATTAACAAATATTATGAACGTTAAAATTTTAAATAAATTACTTCACTAAAAAGCCGCTAAGGTATAGTTAACGGCCTTTTAGTACAGAAATAAGGTGCAATAACTAAATTATATCCATAACTAAAAAACTAAAATTAATTTTAAAAGTAAGTAATAAGAGTTTCTGGACAGACATAATTCTTAACGACAACCAGAAAGAAATACCAATCTATGTGTCCAACAATCATTAACCTAAGTATCATAGTTTTTAAGAAGCAACGATTCGCACCTTTTTTGCCATTATCTCGAAAACTACTTTTTGGGCTTAACGGCTTTTTAGTGGAAGGACGGCAGAAATCTAAACGTAACTGCTTTTCTTTTTTCATATTTAGCATAAAATTTATGTTTAGCATAGAAACAGGTGGACTGATGGTATATGGTAACCATTGTATATTGTGAATAGTCCAAATTACAAGACATTTGAAAGTATGTACCATTGTATAGACAAGCCATTATAATGGGAACAGTTGTGATACCCGGCTGCAAAGGTAGCTTATTCACAGAGTTCTATTGCTATAAGTGGTGATTTTAATAAAAGTATTGGTTGTTAATTTGTTATAGCCGTTTTTTTTTAACACAACCTATACAAGGTGTTGTTTTGCATCCTCGTCAAAATTCAGGAGATTGTCAAAAAAGACATAGATAATCAATATAAATTACGGTTCCTATTATAGTTAATTATTAATAAACACTGCTTTTTTTGTTGATAAACTTTGTCAGTGTTTCAGAATAACCCCCTTAACGTGGTTTAGGGAATAAGAAATGATCGAATAAACGTTTAAGATGTTTGTATGTGTGAAAACTCGGTTGTAGGGCGAGGATCGGACAGGCTACGTTCGAAACACGGGTGGTTCTTACCGACTTACGTAATAAAAAAAAGCCTATCCATTTTTTATTATTGATTCGGGTCCAGAATCATAAGCATAGTTACCTTCTTGAATTTGACGAGATTGCAAAACAACAGCTTGTATAATGTTAAGAAATCTGCCAAAGTATTTTGACGATTATTTATACTTCTATACTAATACGAGTATTACCTATAAATGCGAAAGTTTGTGAGGATGGATGGATAGATGGATGTTTGTTACTCTTTCACGCAAAAACTACTGAATGGATTTGGATGAAATTTGGCACACGGGTAGTCTATAACCTGGATTAACACATAGGATACTTTTTATCCCGATAGTATGTTCCCGTGGGACAATTATCGAACTCCACGCGGGCGACGCCGCGGGGATAAGCTAGTTATCTATAGATTACAGTTCTTGGTAATTATTAAAAAGTCGTAAGTTAATTAAAGTTATATAAAAGTTGCAGTACCTGAGCAAGAGTAGTGTCCACAGACATTTCCGAGAACTTTAAATCCATAATTATTGAATTTCAGCCGTAGTTTATTGAGCTTGCTTACTCAACAACGTTAACAAGGTACCTACCACAGGCGATACCGTTTATCTGGCGACGGTCGGTGTTATCAGTGGTGTTGATAAACTTATAAACTCGGAATAAATATCTGCAACTAGAACAACCGATTTACTATTGTTTATGTTCATTTTACTGTTTTATTTCTACTGATTTATGTGTTACCGATTTACATAATGCTCTTACACCCTAACCCCTAAGTCGAACACTGAGTGAGGGCTTTCTGAGTCGAGGTTTGTCATTCCCGTACCGCCCGTGAAACATAAAATGTTTTTCATCACATTTGCGAGTAAATAAATATGAATTATAGCCTAATACACAAGTCAGCACAACTATTATTACGAAATACGTGACCTTTTTTTAAGCGTATGGCGGGCTTTTTGCCCACACCAGTGTTTCGTTCAGAAACGTTAAGGGCAAATACAAGACTTGCGTAGGTATAAGTAGGTAGGTAGCCATGACGGAGTGTAAAAAAAAAAATTTCGACGTTTTGATACAAAAAAACTATCGATTATTAAAAACATTAGTTGAGTATTTAATTAGTAACATCTAGCGAGATTTCAATGAAATTCCTGATTAGATGACATTTAAAGACAATTTTTCAATTGCGTGTAAACTCCTTGCTTGAACTTGCATGACCTGTGGTGCTGTGCTTTAAATTAAAAAAATATACTTAGTTACCAACCTTGGGTTTCTTGACAAAAAGAAAGCTTGGAAGCGAGGGTTTTATATGGGACATTACAGCCAACCGGCCAAGTTAACCTGTATGTTTAGATACACTTTACGTGTAAGTGTACAACAACAAACCAGCACAAAGGGAAATCGATAATCTTAGTATAAAGAAAGACAGATAAATAAATAGATAGTTTGTTGTTTGCACACCATAAAAATAAATAAAACAGATGATGATGATAAAGCCTTTTCCACATATTAATTCAGTATCAACCGTCCGTTCACGATGTTTTTCTTCGCAGACGTCCATAAGTACTTCCAATAATGTAATAAATCAAGTTATGATTTAAACGGGATACCATTTATTGCAAATAAAATATTACCTTAATTAAATCATATTACCTTAATTAAATCATATATTTATGTATCAGACCATTTTCATCTGCTCTATCCATAATAAATAATGTAGGATCACATCTTCTCTGAGTAGTATCAATGTCATAGTTGCATAGCATCTCACTTTGTTCTCTGTTTGTGCATAAGTGAATGTGCTTTTTTGGAGTTCGATTTCGCCTGCAATACTACAATATATCTATTCTTTTTTAGGGTTCCGTATCCAAAGGCTCAAACGGGACCCTTTTACTGAGACTTCGCTGTCCACCTAACACCAGGCTGTGTCTCATGAACCGTGATAGTTAGCCAGTTGAAATTTCTACAGATCATGTATTTCTGTTGCCGCTATAACAACAAATACTAAAAACAGAATAAAATAAATATTTAAAAAACGAGCAAAAAAATCACTTTTTTGAATGGGAGCCATTCAAAAAAGTGATTTTTCCTCCATTGCCCCATACACGACTCAAGGAAGGCGTGTAGATTTATATCTATTTTGTACAACTCCAGCATACTCATGAGCCATGTATATGGCACCGAGTTGTAGTCTTTCTTAAATCTATCCAACATGTCGACAGATCCTTGCGGGATCGACGAACCTGTGGGCTAATGGCCATGTCGATAAGCTGTAAGGTCGTAAGTTTTGGGGGTAATTTCTAAGATTACCCATATAAAACTTAATTTTTTATTCGATACGATACCTGCCAAAAAGTACTCATTGGGTAAAAGTATCGAATGCAAAGTATCGAGTACAAAAGTATCGGTATCGGAAATGTACTCGATACCACAAAGTTACGATACTTTTTTCGCGTCCCTACATGTCAAATAATCCTGTCAACAGTGTCAACTGTCACTGGAAAAGTACGGGGACGGTTTGCAATAACAGTTAAATAATTAATATTTCTAATCTTTAATGTAGAGTCTTTGTTCTAATCGTTAATAGCTTTAACAGAAACGTTTTATGACATAATCTGTCATCGACGTCATTCGACGTTCCAATTCTTAATTGAAAAGCATTAAACGGTCGATTAAACGACGAATAAATTTAACAACACTTCAAAAAATGTTCAACTCAGTATACATAATCAGTAGAAATAAAATAGTAGAATGAATAACACCCCTCTTTTTTGGTCGGGGGTTAACAAAACAATAGTGAATCGATAGTACTCTCTTGTTGCAAATATTTATTCCGAGTTTAAAAGTTTATCAACACAGTGATCAACACCACTGTTAACGCCGACCGTCGCCAGATAAACGGTATCGCCTCATCGCCTGTGGTACCTTGTTAACGTTGTCTAGTAAGCAAGCTCAATAAACTACGGCTGAAATTCGATAATTATGGATTTAAAATTCTCGGAAATGTCTGTGGACACTAGTCTTGCACAGGTACTGCGACTTTTATCTAACTTTAATTATCTTACGACTTTTTAATTACCAAGAACTGTAATCAATACTTAATAATCGTGAAATACTTTGACTGCAGATTTCTTAACATTAAATAGGTTGTATAAAAAAAAATGGTTGTAACAAATTAACAACCAATACTTTTATTAAAATCACCACATCTTTGCAGCCGGGTATCACAACTGTTCCCAGTATATTGGCTTGTCTATACAATTTTACATACTTTCAAGTGTCTTGTAATTTGGACTATTCACAATATACAATGCTTTCCATTTACCATCAGGCCACCAGCTTCTTTGCTAAATAAATATACTTAGAAAAGATAAGCAGTAAGATTTATATTTGGTGGTTAATGGTTTATAGTTTTAAAATGTATTTAAAGTACTAACAGAATACACCACTTTTTAATGACCTACACAATGGTAGGGACCCAACACACAAATTGTTACCACATATTTAGTAAATAATTCTGAACCACTCCACATAGAAATTTTTCATTGGTAATTTTAAAACAAAAAAATATTCCATAAATTTTCACCGCAAAGGTTTTGTATGTAGGAAAGAGCAGATTCTTTTGCAATATGACTGTGTCCCTTCCACTCTCTGTTTTAAATTGTGAACATACATGATACATACATTGAAATATTACATTTTAACTTTGTACAACTTTCTATTTCAGGAATATATAAACCAGAATGAACTTCTGGAAAAATTATATAGTGATTTTAATGGTACAATCGAAAAATATTCTGATTGTGACGATGAAATAAATTTAATACCAGGACCTAAAGAAGTAGACACCAAAGATGAACAGACCATATTGAAGAATATGGCTCTAAAGTTAAAACAGAATGCCACCTTAATTGCACAACTTGAATATCACATCAGAAACATACCTATAGAAGTAACTCACGCACAACTAAATATTCTCATTCAGTACTTTAGGAGTTGGAAGTTAGCGAGACCCAGATTCTGTAAGTATCAAGTGCCAACAATCATGCCTAGCCATTGTATTAAGTAACCATCATCGTTTTTTAATAAACAATGCACCACATTGGGAATTTCTCCTGTATTGTGGGTGCGTTTACAAACCTATCACAACCCACTGCTGGACTGCTCCCACAGCACTTTACTCTCCATCTGCCACATCCATCCTGCTTCATTGTAGTAGGTAGGTATAGTATATATATATGTATGTATTAGTTTTTTTTTGTGTAACATTATTTTGTGTATTTTATCTATGGGCCTTGGGTGCCTGATAATAAGATGTTTAAAATTATTATTATTAGTTGCTCTACAACCCCTATAACTTTTGTCATCTTAGAATAGAATAATTTTTATTTTATGTCCTCATGCATCCCAAGTTTAGAGGTATATTTAGTTTCCACCCACTTATAGGTGCATCAAGCTACAACAAATCAAACTTCTTTACTAGATTTTCAACTTTATTCGTAAAGAATTAGGTTCAAGGTTGATTGGGAATATTTTATAATTTCGGGTAGCTTTGTGTGCTGGTGTCCACTATTGTTTTAGTGTGTATCGACCACAAAAAGCAACATTCTAAAAAAGTACTACAGCGCCATCTATGACACGACGGAGGAACTAACATCAATTTCCTACAAGTCGCAAGCAAAGTTTACATCGACTTCAGTCATATATAGAGAAACCCGATAACAACTCAGGGCGGTTGCACACCAGACATAACACCTGTCTGGCCGGAGGATCCTCTCTTTTCTAAAGGGTATGAAGAACTTTACACCCTGTTCCTCATACCACTAAACTGGTGACCCCGAAATGGACGTCAGCGCAGCCTTCGAGCAACGTGACGTCATAATCATCAACATCACTTCCTCCAGCTTTCGAGCAGCGAGTCTCACAGCCAGCCAGCTTCAAATGGGTATTCCTGACCACCAGCATGCAGCGGAAGCGCATTCCTGGCCAGCACCCTCAGCCTCTCATCAAGCGACCATGGCACAGCACACTGCACTTTCGGCCGGTCGAGAGCTACTACCTCCCGGTCGATAGCTCTCTAGCTGTCTGCCACATAGCGGGGCTGTACCATGTCCGACACACCGGAGCAACCGCAGCGCCGGCCCCGACTCACTGGGGTTCGCCTCACCACCGCAGACTGTTCCGACTCACCGTGAACAATGCGGCAACAGGCTTCCAACTGGCACGGCTAAATACCTAAAAAATGACTCATTCGACTATCGACCTCCGGTCTCCGGGGGGGAGTGATGTAGCGACCACAAAAAGCAACATTCTACAAAAAGTACTACAGCGCCATCTATGACACGACGGAGGAACTAACATCAATTTCCTACAAGTCGCAAGCAAAGTTTACATCGACTTCAGTCATATATAGAGAAACCCGATAACAACTCAGGGCAGTTGCCCACCAGACATAACACCTGTCTGGCCGGAGGATCCTCCCTTTTCTAAAGAGTATCGAGGAACTTTCCACCCTGTTCCTCATACCCCTAAAAGTGTAAGGGTTGTGTCAAAGAAAATATCATCAAAAGAAACAATAAAAAACAACGCATAAAGCGGGATCAATGGGGACTTGATGGAATAGCATTTGTACTGACATATTTAAGAGCTCAGCTTGATGGAAATTAATGCAAACTGAAATGTCTATTTTGTCTGGAATATCACTCACTGATGTTATGCTCAAATCATAACTATTACATTACAAGTGAATGCTCCCTTCCAATTCTTGGCCCATTTTTGTTTCTTATTTATATAAATGTCGAGCCTTACCTCATAAAGGATAATCATGACATAGTTTTGTTTGCAGATGACACTTCTCTTTTATTTAAACTCAAACGTCAGCAGATAGTTACGGACGAGGTTAATAGCGCCCTGGCAAAAGTCGTTAAATGTTAATAATCTACTCCTAAATGAGAAAAAAACCAAATGTATTAAGTTTACGATACCCCATGTAAGACAAGTAAAATCTAGGGTACTAATCAAGGATGAAGAGTTGAAACCGGAAGATAGCACAGTGTTCTTGGGCATAACTCTGGATGCCAAGCTTCAGTGGGGCCCGCATATAGACAAATTGTCAAAAAAACTTAGCTCTGCAGCTTACGCCGTCAGGAAAATTCATGGTTTGACTGATTTAGAGACAGCCCGTTTAGTTTACTTTAGTTATTTCCATAGCGTGATGTCGTACGGTATTCAGACAATATTTGTTTTGCAAAAAAGGGCAATTCGTTCAATTTATAAATTAAGTCCCAGATACTCCCTCAGAGAAAAATTTAAAGAGATTGATATTCTTACTGTGCCCTCTCAGTTTATCTATGAAAACCTCTTGTACGCACATAAAAATATTAATTTGTTTAAAAAATACAGTGATATCCACAACGTAAATACGAGGAACAGACACAAATTTGAAGTTCCTGCAACGAGGCTCAAAAAAAGTAGGGGGAACGTTCAGATGCCAATGTATACGTTTTTACAATAAGCTTCCGAGCCAATTCAAGCACTAAACCTAAATAAATTCAAATGGTTTATAAAACGGAAGCTATGCCTGAAAGCCTACTATCATGTAAATCACTATCTCGATGATAAAAAGGCTTGGGATTAAACTGCTCCAATGAAATTTGCTGTCTAATGTCGAAATTTCGGACTTCGCTTGTTCATTGTTAATTCCTTATTTTATACACTGTGACATTTTTTTATTTTATTTTTACCTTATTTTTTTTTTTATTATTTTAATTGACATTTACCGATGTGACATGAATACTTATTTAAGTATTTTTTTTTTACTTTATATTTTATTATTTTTATGTGACATTTACTGATTTGACATGCATATTTACTTTTTTATTATTATTGTGATATTTATTGATATTCGTGATTTTTAAAATTAATTTCGTAAATTATTATTAATTACATTTAATTATTGTGAATGTGAGGACCATGCAGGTCACATTATTTTTCTCCCACCACTATCTGGCAGTTTGAGTACTTTAAGCGACCTACCCAAATGTCCTTTCTTTGGTATTGTTCGTCGTTTCGTTGAGCTCCTTGAGTTATAAGTCGAGCTACACGATAACTCTCTTAGCTGCCACGGTTTATTTTAATTACTTTATTTTTTTAATTACTGATTTAATCTTTTACTCTGGACGCTCTTAACTTGCCCGTATTTCTACATTGTTCTCACATATTTTTAATTCTTAACATGAATGATGTAACCAAGATTTTGTAACATATTTTGATTTAAAAGAGTGTCCATGGAGTTTCTTGCCCGTTCTTCTCCATAGAGATCTACGCTACGGAATGGGCAACTACAGTACTTTCACAAGTTATTATGCCTTGTGACTGGGACTGTAGCTTCGCGTTTTATTTTGTTTTGTTCACTTTCAAAAGTGCCTGTAATGGTCTAATTGAAATAAATGCTTTGACTTTGACTTTGAACTGACAAATGCTTGCATTGACTGGACAGGTCCACTCAAATCTGTGTGGTTCTTTCTTCAAAAGACCATTTCAGACACTAATCTGCATAGTCCTCATGTAAATTGAGCAATGTCTGGACTTTAAAAGAGTAACAAGTTAACAGAGAACCTCTGAGTTTGTTTCGGCTGTTTCTTCTCAGAGTAGTCAGGTACGAAACACCGGCCCCATCTAGCTTAAAAAAAAAGACGTGTAAAAGTGTTTGTAAAAACCTACTTGCAAAATATACATCATTTATCATTATCATTTATCCCAGTGATGAGCGCCTACAGAACATCGCTGTTTAAATAATTCAAATATTAAATCAAACTCTAAGGCTGCTATACCTACCGCCGCGGGAGACCCCCGCCGCGGGAGACGCCCCGGGCGTCGGGGGGCAACCAGTGGCGCAACCACCGTAGGCGCGAGCCTGTGGACGGTGAGTAATGGGCTAACTCACCGTCCGTCCGTCTCATGACGACAGGCCGTGTCGACGGCGCGTACGTGTTCCACGCGCGCCTCAAGGAGATGTCAGCAAACCGGAAGGGGTCCGAAAGGGCCGATGCCTGCCAGGGCTGCGGGTTGTTTGAAAGAGATACCGCGGCCCTGGAACACAAAGGGCGAAGAAGGAACATTGGTGGGGTTTAGTCAGTACAAGTCTGACACTCCCTCCCGCTCCGCCCAGAGCGGCAGAAGTCATTTGATGATTTGCCACCCGCAAAAAAAAAAAAAAAAGGCGTATGCTATACCTTAGTCAAAATTAGCAAGGTGACACAGATCAATCTGTATTTTTCATAATTGATGTACTTAGTTTGTTGCCATTTTGTTCCACTTTTTTTTGAAGGATCTTTTTTTTACCTTTATTTAAAAACCTATTTTTAATAAATGATCATTTTGATGCAGATATTCGCTCCGATTGTCGACCCGATGACCCGCTACTAATGTTAGAAAATAAGATTTTGATGGGACTCCCTAAGGTTACATCTAGCGCGCCAGTTGCTATTTGTCACCTTTTGGCAACACTGTACCGTGAAGCAGGGTAAGTTACGTTCGAAACGCTACTAGTCCATAGCCCACCACCACAACACTTTTTCTTAGCCTATATTGTCCCACTGCTGGACAATGGCCTCCCCCATAGCCTTTCACTCTTCTCCATGCGGTTTTCTCCGGCCAATCTCTCACAAACGTGACGTGACGTAGGAGGCCCACAAAACTACAAAAGTTCGTTTTTACACGCTTTTTTATTAGCTTCACCTGTATGTATGTTTGTTTATAGCCGACTCCTTTGGGTGCGATTTTGACCTACTTAAAACGGCCAGATTTTGTTCAAACTTTGCAGATTTTTCAATTTGCAAAATAAGTTTTTTGTTAAATTATATAATTTTCATCTATAGAAGATAAGGCAGAAAATGATGTTAATTCTAAATTTCAACCATTATCTTTAACCGATTTATAAAGGGTGTAAAACACCTCTTAACGAAGCCGAAAGGCACTGGTTCTCCCTGTCATTGCGATCATTTTTTTTCACTTCAGTAGCTCAAACATGTAGGTTTTGCTGCCTGAAATCAGTGAGCAAAATGCGATTTTGCTCACTGAGTGTGACAATAGTTATTTGTGCAAAAAGAGAGCAAAGTTGTTTTTTGCTGCGAGTGCTGATTTTGAATCCTGAGCAAGCGAAGGATTCAACGATTGAATCACGAGCGTAGCGAGTGATTCTAAAGCTGAATCCTGAGCGTGGCGAGGGATTCAATGGCACGAGATGCAAAAATCTTTGCTCTCGTGTAACACACATAACTTTTCACTTCAGCAGCGAGAACACTTTACGAGATAACATAATAAACAGGAATTGATTGAAATAACTATTTATTGTGAATCAAAAAGTAACTTTTTAATTATTTTTTTCAGAAAGCCCTGAATTTCTTATTCAGCCTTGGGTTAATCATACAATTCGAAACATTCACACTCTATCTCTTTCCCGCCCATTAGAAAGAGAGAGAGACAAAGACCAGCCCTTTCGAAGTTCCGTTTTTGAATTCGAACACGTTCGGAATTTCGTACTAACTAAAGAGATTTTGAAAAAATGTCTTTTAATGTAATTTATTGAATTTTTAAATTATTGTTGTATTTAAACGAAAATAAGTATTTACTGCAAATAAAACTGATATTTAACCTGTCAATATTTATTTCTAGTTTCAATAATGTTACTTAATATATTTTGAACAATAAAATATCATGGTTGTTATTTCCGAACACGCCTTAATTTAAATAAAAGAGCGGGATTAAAATTTCGTGGCTGACGTAAAGAGTTGAATATGTTAAAAATATTAAAATAATCGTAAAATATTAGTGAAACTAGCGACGAGAACAGTATTTTAACACCGGAAGAGTTAATACAACAAGTTATTAATGCAGAATTAAGTTTCCTACCTGAGAAGTCTTGCAAGAAATATCTGAAAGCATACCATGTCTTCAACGATTGGAGACTTACAAAGGGCGCAAGCAGTTTTTCGGAGACGGTGTAGCTATCTTATTTTTTAGATTTATCACAGACGAGGCGATCATCATCTACAATGTTAATTATTTTGATTCACAATAAATAGTTATTTCAATCTATTCCTGATTATTATTTAATCTCCTAAAGTGTTCTCGCTGCTGAAGTGAAAAGTTATGTGTGTTACACGAGAGCAAATTTTTTTGCATCTCGTGCCTTTGAATCCCTCGCCACGCTCAGGATTCAAGCTTTAGAATCACTCGCTACGCTCGTGATTCAATCGTTGAATCCCTCGCTTGCTCAGGATTCAAAATCAGCACTCGCAGCAAAAAACGACTTTGCTCTCTTGTTGCACAAATAACTATTGTTCTACACCATACCTGGGAACCTTCTAGTTACGGAGATATTAGGGGTCAAAGTTCCAACATTCTGACACGTATTTTTTTAAATACAAGTTTTTAATGCAAGATTTTTAAACACCTCCACGACCCCCGTACTATTCAATCCGTCCATCAGCACAATGTTTTGAGTGCGTTACATTGAGTTCTACCACAAAACATAAAAAAAGTCGTTTCCCAGCAATAATTTTTGCGTAAAGTTACTTAGTTTCATGTACAGAATGCTTGGTTGACGGGTTCGTGATGAGGTGATTTACACCGTGTACAATATAAGAAAGTTTTCGAATACCAAAGAGAATTTTTAATTCAACAAAGCAAATAATAGTTTTAAAACACGCTTTTAAATAGAGATTTTACTATTAATACAGTTGTACACATGCATAATTTGGAAAATAATTACAGTTACATAAAGTTATCACGGAATTAATAGTAGAATAAAACAAATAATAGTTTAATATTAAAAAACAAGCTATTTTAAATAAACCAATCTGTAGAAAATAAATAATAGTTAAAAAAAACTAATAAACACGCTTTTTACAGAAAACCGAACTAAAAACTACACGCTTTTTTTTTCTTAATTTAAATTCATTAAAACTTATTTTCTATTTTTTGTTCGGTTTCCACCAAACAATATTTTTGCTTCATGTTGAACAATAAAAGAATCGTAATAACAAATGTATTTTATAACCTGCCACCTAGGTGATGGACATGATTCATAATGCCCGGGCAATTTAATTATTATTACATTGGGCACTTGTTACTTGACTTCGGTACTTGAAGAATTCACCCTGTATGACTTGGTGAAGTCCGTCTCGTATGTACTTACTTAAGTACGGTCTGCAGAACAGCGGTTCAGTAAGCAAAAAAAATACAAAGGTTACCTTTCTATTAATTATGTTTTTACAGATATGATGTATTTCTACGCGTTTTTAAGGATTCTGATGATTCAGAAGACCGTTACTCTGAAGAAAACTACCTATATAAAGGTATGTCATTGATTTAGTTCTATAAAGTACCACATCCACGGCAAGTTGGCATGACAGTTATGTCGTGTTTCCATTTCTTTTTTTTAAATTTATTTTAAAATGTATTACAAAAAATGTACTTTTAGGCGCAGTAGTATTATTTCTCTAAACTACAACTAAAATATATTCAACAGTTGCAAGTAATGATAGTTCAATAGGGGATCGGACTGGGTAAAGAAAACGACATTCTATTTTGTCCGTCAGACAGGTAATACAAAAATATTAGACACGTATTTTTTGTTTTATCAAAATATCAAAAAGTTACATAATTAGAACTCATTAAAGTTGGAGAGTGGGGGCTTACTACGTCACAAGTAGGTATAAAACTTACCTACATGTGACGTCATGCGCCATTTCAACTCAATATATCTCCGTAATGTTATGACCAAAATACGTGTCCAATACTTTTCAATAAACTACCCGACGGACAACGAAAAAAAAAATAGGATTATCCCCTATTCAGATGTTTGGTAGCGACCTACCCGATCTAGGTTTATTTAAACCTGTGTTTCAGGCCATTATATTTGCTGGAATCAAATATCAACTTAACGACGAAAGCTATAGTCGACCAATAGTAGAGACTATTGGTCCACTATTTCGTCGTGAACTCTGAGGCCCTTTTCACACACATACGGTTGCTAGCGAGCAGAGGGACAGTTGTAGTCGGGCAGTTCTTTCAGTTATATAATTTTGCAATCATAATTTATTTTGCAAATTTTGAGAATGAACCCTTGTACGTGTGAACAGTTGGCACGATGCAATGGACAGTCCAGATGTGCAGCTAGTCAGTTACCCCTATGTGACTCGCCTGCAAGACTTTAAGAAACTGCTACAGAACACTATGTTCGAGTACGACTCGCACTTGACCGGTTTTTAAAGATCTTCATTCTCTTGTATACAGGGTTCTGTTCTGGCACCGTCGCCGTTGTATCTGATGATGCTGATGTTGACTCTGCCGTTGATAAATTCATCTCAGTCTCCAAACAGGTATGTTTGACGAAACAATATTAATAATATCGGATGTGAAAAGACTAATGAAGCCATAAGTCATATTTGTTCTTCCTATCTGGGAACCTTCTGGTTACGATGATAGTGAGATTTTACAAAAACAAGTTTTAAGTTACCTTAAAAATATCCCCAAGACCCCTATACCATATTAACTGGGCTGTGCATGCGCTACCTACATTGCAGGCTTCTGAAGCGTCTTTCAATCCAAAAATAAAAGTTGTTTCCCACCTTATTTTTGCACAGTGCTATTAAGGTCTTATACAGAATGCTTGTATGACGGCTTTGTGATGGACCTTTTTGCACCAGGTATATTACTCGAAGTCGTATCAGCTGTTCATCACCATTTTAGCCGAAAGATGTCGCCTGATAGACGTAGGCATTAGGCCTATATGTCTCTCAGGGTGGGTTCTGTCGTCTTGCATTCTCACATACCTTATCAGGTCATAGTTCCACCCCGCGGATGTCAGGTAAAAGGTCTACATGAAACGACTTACAACCTGAAAATGGAATGTTGTAATCGTCATTGTGAACAACTTTTAGTAAAGGAAACCCCTTTTTATTAGGTTTCCAGTAAACCAAATGACGTAAAAACATCGAAACTAAACGCCAACGTTCACATTGCAGGCCCCGTGGCGCTTGAGGAGGATCCTGGTGCAAGAGACCGTCTACCAGGAATTTAAGGAGGCTCTTACCTGGAAATGCAAATTAAATAAATCCGGAAGCAAGGCTGCAGTCCACAATGTATTGTGTTCAGACACCCTGACATACAACGACGTAACCTTCCTGATAGATCCAGTGCAGTTGACAGAGGAGCAGCCGTCAGTTGTGACTGTCGAAGCCTACAGGACCACAAAAGAAATGATTTCTTTGGTGCAACAATATAATGCTCACTACTTATCGCTATGGATAAATGGCGTAGCGGAAATAAATGAAGTCACGCATAGCACGATGGCGCCCGTAGTGTGGGTGAATACTGTAGCTGACTTCAGAGGACCACCTCAAGTTTCACATGCTGTTTTTCCCCATGAATATCCGAATCTAATTAAGAAATGTGACAAAGTCGCTAAGCTGTGCGAACTCTTACAGTCTTGGCAAAAATTGGATTTTGAGAGTCGTCGTGACATTCTGTGTGGTGTGCTGGACGAATACATGTCATTAGACCCCGAAAACAAACTATACACTGACATAAGGCATTCCATTTCGTCCAGTACCCAGAAATCTTTCGTAGATTTAGGCAAAGATTATGTTTGCATAGGAATGTTACAGCCTAAGGGTATCATGTTTACTTACACTGAAGGTGATTTTTTCTCTGTAAACGGGTTCGAGTCAATTTTACAAGGTAACGCATTCATCGTAATTGGCGGATCATCATCGCCATATTATTCGGCACTTGAAGTAAAAGGAGTACCGGTTGCTAACCTGGACAAATTCATTAGAGGAGATTTGAAAGTTTCAGACTGGGCCACCAACACGTTCATGAATACTCGCGTCATCTGGACAAACTCGGGAACAATTTTTGCTAACTGACTCGGGAAAACTTTCATGCCATTTTATTTCGTATTGTCCGAAAACTTATTCGAGGAATGGGCATGAAAAAGTGCTGAAAGCTTTTTTAAATATTTCGAAATTTATACTTCAGTTGCAAGTTATTTCGGGTTAAAATGTTAACCGGTTGGTTTGGTTGAACTCTGAGATAACATCACATTTTGTTCCGTTACCTACTGTCAACAAAAGTGTAGCTAACAGCTAGTTTAACAAAACAAATGTGGAGTAACTCTAGCTCTTTTTCTAGTTTGCTTGTGTGTTGAACAAGGTTCGGACGACACGTTCAGTAAAAACTAATACTTATAGGCATATTTTTATAATATTTTGCGCATGTTTATTATATTTTAATAAAAGTTCTATTAAATATTTGTTTGTTTTCTTTCATTCACACATGGCAGTCTAAATAAATTTTGTTATGTTGATAGGTAATTAGCATCATGACGGATATATCCGCATAGTTTCGGTGGATACAGCGTAGCGTAGCTTCCAAGCTTCTTAGCTCTCTCCACCTCTGCTTCGCACATTTCCGCACGTCTCCACTTTGAGTGGTGGTGGTTTGGTTGGTGGAGTTCTAATGGGATTAATTTGGTCGCGAATCATAACTTTAATCAATATACAGCCTAACACTGACCTGTAAATTGTAAAAAAACGCAAGTTACATTGAATTTCGCGGGCTACCCTAGCGCATCCTCCTCGTAGTTACAGGTAGTCAGTGGCTCGAAAATCTGACAACCAGTCCACCAGACACCAAGGGATTTGTATTACCAAGTACTAACTGGGTTGTGGAGGTCAGATAGGCAGTCGCTCCGTGTAAAATACTTCAAGCGCGAGTCTGACTCGCACTAGGCTGGATTTTTTTTTAACCACCGACGAAAAAACATAGCGTGTTATAATTTGAAGTGTGTTTTGTATGTCTGTCTGTAACCCCGCAGGTCCCAAAGTTGAGCTCTTCTAGAGTTTATGGGGGTGTTAGAGCAACTTCAACAGCTCTGATCAATTCTAAATTTTGCATCCTGTTACTTCAGTGACATAGCAAGAACATGGTAACCTTGACCTGATGCCGAGGCATTACGGCAGAGGTATCATGATTCGTCTGATTGGAATGGTCTCAGTGAACGTATAAACTACGCAGATTTCGGCGAGTTAAGATCTCGTAATTTCGCGTTTCGATAAATTGTCGTAATATGTAAACTTAATGAAACATGTTTCTTTTTTCATTATGGACAGCAATAATGAAGCCTCGTATCAACTAGGCAACAATTGACGCTCAACATGTTCGGCAGCGTTGCACAACAGCGCGCGACGTTGCCAGCAATATGGCGCGCGGCTTGTTGTTTGTTTCCGGGCAACTTGTAGTTGAGCACACCAGTCACCCCAACGAATAATTAAAGTATTTTTTTATATGATAAATTAATGGATAATACAAGGTGTTGTTTTGCATCCTCGTCAAAATTCAGGAGGTTGACACACAAGACATAAATAATCAATTAAAATTACGGTACCTAGATAATTATTAATAAACCCTGATTTTTTGGGTTGTTTATGTTCAGTATTTCAGAATAACCCCCTTAACATGATTTAGGACATAAGAAATTATCGAATTAACGTTTGAGATTGTTTGTATTTGTGGAAGCGCGGTTATAGGGCGAGAATCAGACGGCCCGCGTTTAAAACACGGGTGGTTCAGACTTACCGATTTCCGTAAATAAGACAAAAAATAAAAATTACATACCCATTTTATTATCAGAATCATTAGCATAGCGGTTACTATGCATTCCTTGAATTTGACGAGGATGCAAAACAACACCTTGTATTTATACTTATTCAAAATATTGAGGCAACAAATAGCCTCCTTCCCTTCTACACTACTAAACCGCACCACTGGTTATAGTGTCGTGGGTATTTTTTTTCTCCATTACACTACTGGTCCAGTGGTACCGTGGGTAATTTCTAAAATACATATAAATATGACTGAGTTTTGGGCTAAACAAAAGTGATTTGCCATCGACACCCTAAGAGAATGGCATGCAAAAAATATAACTTCTTCAAAATTTATATTTTTATTGCCTTGTGTTCTACGGCTAATATACCAAGATTGCTAAGCCGCGACCTGGGTGATTGATGCCCGCAAGTATTTTTTTTTATTAAGTTTAGCTTACTGAAACTGCACCCATATGAAGAACGGATACGCAAACCGTCATAAAAAATTCTAGTGCAATCTCATAAGATTTAAAAGAGATTCTGTAAAATCCCATTCTACAAAAAACTAAAAAAGTGTTGAGATAGCCAATCCGAAACTGTAACACATTAGCGGCTTTTATACACAGAGCTGAGCTAGTGCTTGTGAGGGAATCCCCGATAAAGACAGCTGAGTCAGTCATTTAATTTTTCTTAAGGTTTGTATTTTGTTCTTGCCATTGTCACCCTTTTTGGGGTGACACCCGGTGTTACAGTAAGCTGATGAAGAAAGAATAGGTGTTGTTAACTTCAGCGGTCCCCCAACGCGACGACGATGCGAAGTATGAAAATATTATTACTCCAGTTAACCTTCATCAAGTAATCACTTGACAGCGTGCACCAGCCTTAGCCGACCGCAAAGCGGCATGTTTGATATTTATTACAATCACTTTGATTGACAATAAACGCGAAGCTAATTAAGAAACCTATTTTGTGCCGCCGTTCAACGTGCAGGGGCACTGGCAGTTACATTTAGCCGTTAAAAATAGTCCAATCAAATGTCACGTCCGTCAATAAATAGTTCCAATTTCGAAGACCAAACAAAAGATGGTACCCAAGCATTTATTATGACGTTTACAAGTAAATACGATATAAATCGTGTGAGAAAACGTGTGATTTGCATTGTTAGTATTAATACGTTTTTTTAGCGGTTGAAATAATATAGTTATGAGTCAAAATTAGTGAGTACAGTTTAGTATGAAGACTGCCAATATGACCAGGAATAAGGGACAAGTTTATAGTGTTGGAAATTATCTGATGACTGGCAAGGTACTGGGGAAAGGACACTTTGCGAGAGTTGAAGAGGCTACACATAGGATTATAGGAAAAAAGGTAACGAAAGTTTGATATTAATCTACCCACCATTACGCCAGATGTTTGATTAAGTGAATAACCCCTTACCTAATCCACCTGCCCCTAACCCTGAGCGAAAGATTATATGTCTTTGGCTTGGTTTACTAATTGATGTGCTGCGTCAATATCTTGTCATTATTTTTCGGCTTGACCTTCTTCTTAGCTTCTTACCTTTTATAGTCAACATTTTGTATGTAACATTCCGAGTTTACTAGTACTCGTACGCTCATAATTTCATTGTCCTATATTTTTGCGAAGACACTGCCTCCTAAGATACAGGATCTTCCTAGTTTAGGAGTCAGGGCTCAAATTTTGTGTGACTGTACAATAGGGATGGTGACTCATTTTTTTTAATTGTCCATCGGGTAAATTATTAAAAACTATTTGACACGTATTTTTTCTTTTTTAACGTAATCGTAAAATTACGGAGATATTTTGAGTTGAAATTGCGCATGACGTCACGTCTCAGTACATTTTATACCTAGTTGTGACGTAGTGAGCCCCCACTCTCCAACTTTAATGCGTTTTAACTAAGTATTTTTTTGTTAACTTGATAAAACAAAAAATACGTATCTAATATTTTTGTATTACCTGATTGACGGACAAAATAGAATTTCGTTTTCTTTACCCAGTCATCATCCCTATTGTACATCTAGCCATATCTCGTACTCTAGTTTTGTTTCAAAATTCTTGTCCCCTTTTGTTTACTATGTGTATTTAATGTGTCATACTTGTGTTTTGATAATAAAGACTTATTCTTTATAGACCTTAGCCACTTACCGAGGGTTTGAAGTGACGATATGTAAACACTCTCTCAGTTCATAGAGACTGATGCGAAAATCATTCCAAGTGGGTAATCCAACGTTTGGAACTAACACCAAGGGGGTAACAAGCCAAACAATGTTTATAACGCCTGTACTTTTAAAATTATATAAGTTATAATAACAAGCGAGCCATTACCACGAACCTGGGACAAATACAACTACAGGCAGATATTATGACGTATCTGTTAGACGCGACTGTCAAATCCATTTCTTAAAAGATCTACTCATCGATGGGCCTTATTGGCGAAAGTTCCATGCACTTGACTTCCGCTTTCGTGGTCAGGCAGGCACTTAGCTTTGTGTATTCATTATTTTATCTCCACTACTGTCCACTACGCTCAAAACAGTGAAGGATGATGGAGAAACTGGCATGTTATCTACAATAGAGAGGCTTGTGTTCCAGCAGTAGGAACTTTTAGGCTGATTACAGTTACACTGAAACAATATGTTGCTTATTCTCATTTTATTGAAACTTTTGTATATTAATAAGTTCTTTTTTGCTCGCTATCTCACATATGAAAAAGGCCATTAAAGGTGTTGGTCTTTCTATACTATCATAAATGCGAATGTTAGTTACTATACACGCAACAACTACGAGTCTATTTACACCCTTTATGTGTACAGAATTTTATCTGTTATTATCGAAGCCAAAAGACACTCGTTCTCCCGTTCATTGCGATCATTATTTTTACCTGGGGACCTTCTAGTGAGTACGGAGATATTGGAGGTCAAAGTTCCAACTAACACACAAACTTTTTTTTTGAAATACGAATTTTAATGTTATAACTTTACTTTCAAATCTCCGACCCCTGTTACTATTCAGTGAACCTATTAGCACAATGTTTTGAGTGCGTTTTACATTGTGTTTTACCGTAAAACGTGAATACCCCAAAAAAGTTTCCCAGCAATAATTTTTGCGTAGGGTTACTTAGTATGATGTACAGAATGCTTGGTTGACGACTTCGTAAAGGGTCCGTTAAGTTTATACCTTGTATAGTTTATAACCTGGATTAACGCAGAGGATATTGGGATTTATCTCATTAGTACGATCCCGTAGAAGCCGCGGCCATCAGCTAGTATTTTACAGAGAAAGCTTTTCTTTCGGCTCTTTTTATTAATGCAACAAGTTTTATTCCTCTTGAAGCCCATCTACCTACCTCGATACACTTCTTACCTACACACAATCGATGATAAAGACCGACCAGTTAAATACTTTGAAAAAACTTGTCTGTTTAAGGTAGCAATAAAGATCATAGACTTGACGTGTATAAAGGAGGAGTATGCACGTCGAAACCTTCACCGTGAGCCGCGGGTCATGGCGAAACTACGGCACCCCTGCATCGCGGCTCTCTACGAAACTATGATGGTTAGCTTAACAAGTACATACCTATATCTTCTTCTATATTATCAAAAAATGTATGTGGGTATAAATTAAACAGCGTGTACCAGAGAGTTGTGCTCATATTTAAGGGCAGATACAGACTAAACTGAACAACTTTCTCCTTGGGACCAACATCGTCTTCGCGAAAATAATAATCTTCTAACACCATAATGCCTTCTATGCCAAATGTAGAGTATTCGATCCAGGACCTCGTGCTCAGCATTAGCGCTTGTGAGCACTAAAGCAACAGTGAGTGGTTGTTATAGCACGGGCCGCGCCTGTACGTGGTGATGGAGGCGGCGGGCGGCGGCGACCTGTGCGCGCACGTGCTGGGCGCGCGCGGAGCCGCCCGCGGCCTGCCGGAGCCGCGCGCGCGCGCGCTCGCCGCACAGCTCGTGTCCGCCGTGCGCCACATGCACGCGCGCGGCGTCGTGCATCGGTATTTTAAACTGTTTCCCCATGGGCAGACATCTGCCTTATTAGTAGACATTCGCTCATCCTCTCAATATGAACAATCCATTTACCTAAGCGCACATTATTTTTAATTATTGTTACTACATCTTCTTTTAATTAAACCGCAACATCTTTGTTCTATTAACGCTTATGTTGGTGGGCATGGTTACACTTTCACGCAAAATTAACTAACGGGTCTAGATAAAATTTGGCACACATAATTTATTATAGGAATTAGGATACGTTTAAAAATAAACGAAATGTACGCGGGCGAAGGTGCATAAGCAGCATGAAGGGCATAAGCTAGTATTTAAAATATTTTTCCCAATGTGATTTAGTGCCACAGTTGTGTGGAAAACGCTTAAAAGTAGAAAATATCTTGTATAGGCAAAACTGGTGCTCGATATGGTGCAGAAAACCTTTCTGAGATGCTATTTCCAAAGGCTACACCTACTCCTTTTTTCCCTTCATGTACCCTACGAACTACCTGTTACGGATGTTAGGGTTTAACTCTTTGGAGGTGAGAAGAGGCTCCGTTCAGCTCACGGTAGCGTGTAAAATCCCACGGGGCCTAATCGACTGTCTAGAACTCCACAGCTTTTTCTGCCGGCTATTTGTGCCCGACGACAAATAGGTACATTGGAAACAGTAGGAGCCGCCGGCACAATCTGTTGGTTCCACCGTCGTCCAAAACTGTCGCCAGGGCTGAATCTCCTGTGTGTCGTACTCTTATGACGCTCAACACCCTTCTGATGGCGTACCATGACGTCTTAAAGCATTATCGTTCCATTCTTATTCCAGAGTGAAAAAGAGACGGAGCTATACAGGTCGTCTAGCTCCATCTCTTTCCCACTCTGGAATAAAAATGAAACAATAATGTTTTAAACTTCATAGTAACCCCCCTGACTTCCTACCCTGAATGAGATGTTTGCGGATGAATGGAGTAAATTAATGCGTATATGTCTGGCGCTCTATGAGAGAAAGTATGCAAGAGTGTTCACTGTTCCGTGTTAGTTTTTATTTAACTTAATTTAAACCATTGAATGTTGTCAACTGAATGTACTTTTGTTTTCTTTTTCTAAGTTAACTAGCTGTACCCAGCATGCGTTGCAATGCACTTTTTACTACCCACCTACCCTATCCGACCTACCTACCCTATCCTACCTACCCTACCCGACGCTACCTACCTACCTACTCTACCCTACCCTACCTACCTACTCTACCCTACCCTACCCTACCCTTACTACCTACCTACCCTACCTACCTACCCTACCCTACCTACCTACCCTACCCTACCCTACCTACCTACCCTACCTACCTACCCTACCCTACCTACCTACCCTACCCTACCTACCTACCTACCCTACCCTACCCTACCTACCTACCTACCCTACCCTACCCTTACTACCTACCTACCCTACCTACCTACCCTACCCTACCTACCTACCCTACCCTACCCTACCTACCTACTCTACCCTACCTACCTACCCTACCCTACCTACCTACCCTACCCACCTACCTACCCTACCCTACCTACCTACCCTACCTACCTACCTACCCTACCCTACCTACCTACCCTACCCTACCTACCTACCCTACCTAACCTACCCTACCTACCTACCCTACCTACCTACTCTACCCTACCCTACCCTACCCTTACTACCTACCTACCCTACCTACCTACCCTACCCTACCTACCTACCCTACCCTACCCTACCTACCTACCCTACCCACCTACCTACCCTACCCTACCTACCTACCCTACCTACCTACCTACCCTACCCTACCTACCTACCCTACCCTACCTACCTACCCTACCTAACCTACCCTACCTACCTACCCTACCTACCTACTCTACCCTACCCTACCCTACCCTTACTACCTACCTACCCTACCTACCTACCCTACCCTACCTACCTACCCTACCCTACCCTACCTACCTACCCTACCCTACCTACCTACCCTACCCTACCTACCTACCCTACCTAACCTACCCTACTCTACCCTACCCTACCTACCTACTCTACCCTACCCTACCCTACCCTTACTACCTACCTACCCTACCTACCTACCCTACCTACCTACCCTACCCTACCCTACCTACCTACCCTACCCTACCTACCTACCCTACCCTACCTACCTACCCTACCCACCTACCTACCCTACCCTACCTACCTACCCTACCTACCTACCTACCCTACCCTACCTACCTACCCTACCCTACCTACCTACCCTACCTAACCTACCCTACCTACCTACCCTACCTACCTACTCTACCCTACCCTACCCTACCCTTACTACCTACCTACCCTACCTACCTACCCTACCCTACCTACCTACCCTACCCTACCCTACCTACCTACCCTACCCTACCTACCTACCCTACCCTACCTACCTACCCTACCCACCTACCTACCCTACCCTACCTACCTACCCTACCTACCTACCTACCCTACCCTACCTACCTTACCCTACCTACCTACCCTACCCTACCTACCTACCCTACCTAACCTACCCTACCTACCTACCCTACCCTACCTACCTACCCTACCCTACCTACCTACCCTATCCTACCTACCTACCCTACCCTACCCTACCCTACCGTATCCTATGTCCTTCTCCTGGCTCTAAACTACCTCCCTGCCAATTTTCAGCTAAATCGGTTCAGCCGTTCTTGAGTTATAAGTGAAGTAACTAACACGACTTTCTTTTATATATATAGATTATCGTTATTGGTGTAATACCGTTCCTACTATAATAAACAAACTTTGACTATGATTCAGTCAATGAAGCCGGGTTAAGTTTCACATTTACCATTTGTTTCATCTTAACAATAATATTCCTTTCAGCGACTTGAAAATGGAAAACATCATGCTGGACAGTACTAAGCAATTCATCAAAATTGTTGGTAAGATTTCAACTTTGACATATTCCTAGCTGCTTCACCACAGACGCGTGAGCAGACTAATCACGGAGCTAACGTTAAACGTAGCTCAAGTTGTGAATAAACTGATATTGTTAGTTAGGATAGTTTCACACGCATCCTTCGCACATCTCTCAGGAAACTCAGCTTGTTTCTGAAAGAGTTCTCTGACATGAGTATTTGTTTTGGCAATTTAAAACCTCATACTGTCACGGTTCTATTTCCCAGATCAATTACTGTCATCATAAATACTATTTAGATTTGCTAGTATAATACATTCGATTTTTGGAGTTTTCTGCACAACTCCCGACTAAATCCCATAAGTATGGAAGTTCACCCACTCCTTTCATTTATTTTTTGGAAAAATACCGACTCCCGAAGCCCAATATCGTTGGTTCGTTCACTACTAATGAATGAACTTAACTCTCTGGATTCATTTTGATTTCGAGTGATGAATGAGTGGTGAAAAGCTGAATGAATGAAGAAAATTGAATGAAATAAACTTGTTGTCTTTTATAGACTTCGGGCTGTCAAACATGTGGAGCGGCGGGGCGGCGCTGCGGACGCCGTGCGGCTCGCTCGAGTACGCGGCGCCCGAGCTGTTCGTGGACGGCCGGCGATACGGGCCCGAAGTCGACCTGTGGAGCATGTACGCAAGACGACACAAAGCTATTTCTTTCTTTTAGCTATAATTTCCAGTATGTGTCTGTGTTCGTACTGGCGAAACATTCGAATAAAGACATGATTTATGCCTGAGACGATTTTTCAACCAAGAGAAGAGGAAGAAATAGACATTTCAACATTTTTTTTTGTGTTTCGCCAGTGTCAGACGGACGGGGGTGTGAGCCTTGTGTCTGTATGTTGCAGAGGCGTGATCGTATACGGCATGGTGACGGGCGGGCTGCCCTTCACGGGCGCGGAGAGCGGCGAGGGCAAGTCGCGGCCGCAGCTGCGCGCCAACATCACGCGCGGGTTCGCGCGCAAGCAGCGCGCCGCTCTCGCCGCAGTCACGCCCGGTTACTATCACTTTACTATACAGGGTGTAACAGAAAGGGTATATACATGCTTAAGGGTGTGCTACAGACCATCAAACTGAACATGTTTCTCCATCGGACAAACATCGTAATAGCGAAAACATTATCTGCCGCCCCATACAAAATTTCAATATCTATTCGACCAAAATGTTTATAACCATCATTGCATTATCAGGCTATTAAATAAAAATGTAACAATTATTTTACTTATTTATTTAAAATATACAAAAAGAAAAAAAAAACATTATATTAAGGTTTATTAACATTTTATTAATAGTTGTCTATTGTTTTTATTATGGTTTGCTTTTTGACATTTATTTCAGTAATTTATAGACGGGCGTTGGCGTAGAACAAAAACTTTAACACGAACACGAAAAATCAGAAACAGTAGATAAGGTCGAACGCTATAGAATCACTTCACTGCCGGTCCATGAATATTCATAAAAAGTTTGTTTCACACTTCTCGGGCGACTTATCTGAAACAAGAATGCATTTTAAAGATATTTACTTATATTTTACGATAAAAAGATGGCGGGACGAGCTAGACAAGACCAGCGATCAGTGGTCCGCATTGACCCTGGATTGAGACTATTGGAAGTCATGGGGACAGGCTTTTGCCCAGCACTGGGATGATTCAACGCGACTAACAGTATCAGTATATTCAATTCAATTCAAAACATTTCAATATATAAATGTAAAACTGTGTTTGTCATACGTTCACGCCTAAACGGCCTAACAGATTTCGATTAAATTTGACATACGAATAGACCATGACCAGGGCTGGCTGATGTCTTTCCGGCGTTAGGCATTTTGCCTTGGGATAATTTCCGAACTTAACGAGCGGGTATGGTAAATATAAGATAGTTGTTAGTACTGCACAACCCCTGAAACTTGCTGAATTTGTGTGCTTTATAAGGACCGGGGTAACGAAACGAAATCACATTGACATCTACAGGGTGTAAAAGGAACCGTCTCACCAAGTCTTTTGACGGCACGGTTGGCGCAGTGGTTGAGCGATCGACTGCTGCGCTGCGTGTCTTGGGTACGATCCCCGCACGGAACATATATTTGTATGGCCTACAGATAGTTGTTCAGGGTCTGGCTGTTTGTGTATGTGAGTTTAAATGTTTGTTAACGCACCCACGATCAGGAGAAATTCCTAGCGTGGGGCTACATTTGTTTAAAAAAAAAAGTGATAAATCACAGTATACGTTAGCGCTCAATGCATCGCGCTCAAAACATAATACCTATCTCCATTATTCGCAATGACGGCTTCAACAAGGGTGTCATTACACCCGTTATAAATAAAGCAATGGAAAACTGTTGTATTCCCAAAATGAAAGGTTCTGCACGTTTAGTTTTGTCAGTACCGCGCAATTAACGCATCACGTAACAAAAAAAAACCGGCCAAGTGCCACTTTTCATTGTAATTTTATAACTCAAGAACGGCTGGGCCGATTTAGCTGATTTTGGTTTTAAAATGTTTGTCGTAGTCCAGGGAAGGTTTAAAAGCGTGAGAAAGGTAGGGTAGGTAGTTAGGGTAGGGTAGGGTATGGTAGGCAGGTAGATAGGGTAGGTAAATAGTGCATTGCAACGCATGCCGGGGACAGCTAGTTATTTATAAGAACGAGCAAAATAAAACACTTTTGTATGGGAGTCCCCTTCAATATTAATTTTATTCTGTTTTTAGTACTTGTTGTTATAGCGGCAACAGAAATACATAATCTATAGAAATTTCAACTGGCTTACTGTCACAGTTCATTCATGAGATACAGCCTGGTGACAGACGGAAGGACAGCGAAGTTTCAGTAAATTGGGTACGGAATCCTAAAAAATAGCAATTGACTCAACAAACTCCCATTGAAGTATTGTGTTTACCTCGCCAAAATAATCCAAAAATACATATCAAACTAGGCTAATGATTTTCATCCCGAATCAATAATAAAATGGGTAGGTTATTTTTATTTATTTTTTCTTATTTACGAAAATCGGTAAGTGAGAACCATTCGTGTTTTAAACGCGGCCCGTTTGATCCTTGCCCTATAACCGCGCTTTCGTACACACAAACAATCTCAAACGTTTATTCGATAATTTCTTATTCCCTATACCACGTTAAGGGGGTTATTCTGAAATACTGACAAACTTAAACAACCAAAAAAATCAACGTTTATCAATAATTAACTAGGTGCCGTAATTTTAATTGATCATTTTGTATATTTTGTGACTTCCTCTTGAATTTTGACGAGGATGTATAATAAATGTGAATGTGATATATTCGCAGAGTGCAAGGCGTTTATACAGCATCTGTTGGAGCCAAACGTAGAGGTCCGAATGAAGATCGAGGAGGCAGCACGACACCGCTGGGTGCGGAGACCCGGCATGAGGATGAAAACAAATCCTTTTGGCATCGTTGAACCGTCCGCTAACAGAGAGGTAGGTGCTCCGACCATTAAGATACGCGGTTCATCAAAATAACAATCTTAATATACTCTTATAATAATCACGTGCACACTCGTATGTGCGTAGTTCATGCACTCTTTAATCTTCGAAACCACCTAGCCGTTATAAATGAAATTTTGTGAATAAAAACATTTAGGTGCAGTAGTATTATTTCTCATACAATGGTATCATTAACTAGTGCTTATACGAGTAAGTAAACTATAACTAAAATATATAAACAGTTGCTAATAATATTATACTGGCATTCATGTTTGGTAGCAACTTGCCCGATCTAGGTTTGTAACTTAATCCTGAAAGATAGGATAGATTGGACCCAATAGGTGGCGCCACTCGAAGCAGAGTCGGGTCGCTACGGTAGCCGGTCAGAAAAAAGCGAACACGGCATTTGCCTCGATTCAGTTCTCTCGAGACACGATGGGATGCCACATTGCGCTGAACTAGAATGGACAAATGTGGAAATACATGATCGTCACAAGCCGTTCCACGTCTTAAGTGTGGAATTCGCTCATTTAGCTACAGATAGAAAACAGGAGACGGGAAGCGGGCTCTTGTACTGCCGAAGACAACAAGCTCATAATAATAATCAACTCCCCCTTATTTAGACACATTCGGCTTCGACCTAAGGTGAAGAAAATTAAAGAACTCGAAAAACATATAATAACTAGCTGTACTTGGCATGCGTTGCAATGCACTTTTTCCTACCTACCTACCCTATCCTACCTACCTACCTACCTACCTACCCTACCCTACCTACCTACCTACCTACCGTACCCTACCCTACCCCACCCTATCCTACCGTATCCTATGTCCGTCTCCTGGTTCTAATCTACCTCCCCACCAATTTTCAGCCAAATCGGTTCAGCCGTTCTTGAGTTGTAACTAACACGACTTTCTTTTTTATATATACAGTATGTTAGGTTAAACGAGGGACATATTGAGGGAGGGTATTCAGTATTCGATTCTCGTCCCAAATATGTAAAAAACCTTTAACGTATATAGAAGAATTTTTAATGTTTTGTTTAGTGCCTAGATATTTTGGACTGTCCTAAGCCAGGTAAGTTTAAAGTATGAGGGGAAAATGGATTATACCTAAGAGTCATTGCCCCGCTCACATGTTGTGCGATAGTATTAAGTCGCTAGCGCAAGGGTGTATACACGTTGCGTGTCATTTGCGAAAATTTTGGTATGGTTCTGTCTGTTATTTATCTCAGTGTTTTTTTTTGTTTATATTTTTATTAGTATCATGTTAGCATGTACTATTATGGGTTTGAATATGTCCCTCGTTTAAACTAACATACTGTATATAGATTATTCGTTCGCAGATATACAGGCAAATATCAGAGCTGTGTTCGCGGCCGACGCTAGATGTGGTGGCCGAGATCAAGGCCGACCCGTACGGGCCCGTGGGCGGCATGCACAACATGCTGGCGCACGCCGCCGCCGCGCGCGCCGCGCCGCCCGAGCCGCTGTGGAGCTCCGGCGCCGCCTCGCCCGCGCCGCCCGATGCGCCGCTCTACCGCGCCGCCTCGCCCTACGCGTCGCTCTACCGCGCCGCCAGCGACCCGCCCCGCCCCCTGCCGCCCGCCTGCTGCCACACCGGGGACGCGAGACCCAAACCCGTCCCCAAACTAACCGCCCCCGCAAAGAAGAGCCAGCTGCAGAGCCCGAGGATGATCAACAGACCCGTCAACAACATGTACGGGTTGAAGAAGCCCGTGTACAAGGTGTACGACGACGGCGACGGCGGCCTGGACCCGCGGCTGCCGATCATCGACGAACATTCCAGCGCCGACGGGCTCGATGCCAAGAAGAGCATCCGGGGCAAGAGCGTCAGGTCGCCGTGTGTCAGGAAAGTGAGCTTGGAGGAAGACCGGACTGTGAGGCTCGGCAGCTGTCCGAACAGGATCGTTGATAAACACCTCGAGTTCTACAGGAAGGCAGGGGATTGTCTACCAAGGTAAGGAGTATCTTTTAATAGAAGAATGAACCGCCTATCTAAGACTTATCTGCCTCTTTGGTTTAATGGTTGCATGGACTTCTGCTGAGCTTGAAGTCCTGGGTACAATTCCTAGGTCAGGCAAAATGTTATTAGGTTTCTTCACCAGGATTTTCTCAGCAGCAACCTGGAATTTGTCCCCGGTTGATGACAAAAGGTTCGCCCCCAATTAAATGGGACTTAAACATAACCGGCAGCTCGATAGAGAGACGTGTAAGGAGAATATGGTCAACTATAAAAAACGTAATTACACTTGCTTTTCCAATTTCGTTTTAATATTTATTTAAACTGATTTGCACGAATTATACGAATTAAAGTAAACAAAAAATAAATAAAACGTGCTGACAAGAATATAATACTGAATTTCTTAAACTGTTTGTCTATCTGTCTATCTGTGCAATGATTGATGAGGTGTTTGCTTCCAAATTCGTGAAAATTGTGTTCTACTATTTATATACTAAGTATATTAGTCAAAAGGTAAAATCTAGAATACACAACTCGTGAAAAAGAATAGCATCTCGGTTTTTATATCCCTCGCTCCGCTCAAGATTCTAATGTAAAATCTTGAATGCTCTCGGGATCCAACTCAGTCCCTCGAATTAAATTCCCCTTTTTCCAACTTGGGGTCTTTTTTTTTCAGTTGGCGAGCTAGCGCCTCTCTAGCGCCGCCGGCTAGGATATTACAACAGAGCAATGCAGCAACCATCAAACGATCCTCATTGGGGTAAGTGCCTGTGCCTTGAGCGCCAACACCACGGGAGAGAGCATCACAGCGATAGTGACGCCGTGCAATCACTGTGCGAGAATTGGTTCATAAAGTTTCTAGCGAATTTTATTGGTACGACGAGACTCATAATCTGCCTAGCCGTTTCCCAACTTTTTTGAGGTCGACTTTGTCTAACGGGATGCAGCTGAATATCAGTATCTTAAATGGAGCGACTGCCTCCAATATTTCAAAAAGATACGAAAAAAAATTAAAGTGTGTCGAAAAAAAATTAAAGTGTGTCGTAATTTCCGCCAGATAATAAAAAAATAAAGGTCGTCGACATCCGTCTACCAATGAATTCCAATATTTCAAAACGATACGAAAAAAATGTAAAGCGAGTGTCACAAGAATTTTAAAATTCGGTTATTTTAATTAATTTTATACTTCTATGAATACGAGTATAAGTTAAAGCTAAATAAATCTAATTAAATTTTTCTGTTATTGATTTACTAATATGAGTTCAAAACATAAGTAATCTCGAAAAAGAAAAAAACACTAAATAAATATTTTTGGAATACATAAACAATAGCAATTACATTTAATTGATTGAGTATGTATTTTTGAAACTTAAAAAAAAATACCACAATCATTCTTCAAATTTACGTTTTTCTTACTTATTCCGTTGGGATTTAGTGCTTGGTATTATGAAACTCGACCGAAGCAGTATTTGCGACAGTTTTGAATGACGAACGATCACAAACGAAGTTTTGTGGACTTATTGGTACAAGTCGGATCAATGACCTTTATTTTTTTATTATCTGGCGGAGACTATACTGGGTAGTACGATACCCCTTGGTAAGACTGGTTTTCAGACTTTCGGGTCACTAATGGGGCCAAGAAAGGTCAGAATGGAAAAGGTTGGAGGAGGCCTTTGTCAATTGGCAGACAGATCTGTAGAAAATAAAGAAATTTCAAATATCAGAATAAGTTAAAGTTTGTAAGAAAAATGTTGTTTCTAGATTTAAGGTCTGAATAAATGGCTATATTATTATTAATGGGGCACACAAATGGCATACCGAGACTATTACCGCAATTCTTTCACCCGTATTCTTAAGAAGGGACTCTAGCCCCGAGGAATTTGAAGAATAGGTATTTGAAGAAACTATTGCCGTTGCGCTGCGCCCAACAAAAAAAAAAATGTTGACCAAAAGACGTTTGTTCCGCTGTTTTCTTCTTCAAAACTGAACTGATCGAAATAGTTCTATTATTCTTCTTATATCAAAATTTAGAGGAAAAGTATATTTATGCTTCTATTATTTTCTTTTTTGATAAAACTTATCTAATTTATCCGATAGTCGTCTGAACATGGCGGTAAAAACGGGCTTTTTTTGGGGTTTTTGGATTGTCATAATTCTTTTAGTGATTATGTTTTGAAAAAAAGGAAAAGATAGGGGCATGTATTAATAAGACCTAGATTTTTTGGAAAAAAGTGAGAAAGAGCAATGTCTCTAGACGCATTATCCACAAAGAAAACAACGGAATACATTTGTATGGAGAAAGGCCCACTAGAGTCCCCTCTTAATGCGCCTGTCCTACCGCCCGCGCCTATGATTTGCGAAGTGAATAGAGCCAGCAACTATAGAAACGAATTGGCGAGCACCTAGTGGGTACTTCGAATAGTTAGGTTGCTAGTCTATGAGCGAGAGCATCATTATCATTCCCTTGCGCTCATTTCAATTTATTTGGGGTCAGCGCGGCATGTCTTCTATATCTATACATTCAAATAAATAAAATTGAAGTCTGTTTGTAATATTAAAATAACCGCTTTTTACTACATGCATATGAATGTATATACGGTACATACAACAAAATAACATTTTTACAATTTTTTTGTCTGTCTGTCTGTCTGTTTGTTCCGGCTGATCTCTGGAACGGCTGGACTGATTTTGACGGGACTTTCACTGGCAGATAGCTGATGTAATACGGAGTAACTTAGGCTGCTTCTATTTTAGAAAAAATCTAATTCCACGCGGACGAAGTCGCGGGCACAGCTAGTCTTCTATATTCCTCTATTACTCGAAACCTCAGCAGTCACCTCCTTTCTTGCCATATCATACTTCACACAGTCCATGCATCGTTTTCTTTGGTCTTCCTCTACTCTTATAGCCTAGTATACATTCTAGTTTTTTGAAGTCAAACTTCTTATGCGACTTCCAACAAGTTTAACGCTACCATGGTGGGGGAATATTTTCTAAAACTCACTAAGAGATGGCAGTATTACAAGATTTGTGACTACGTAGTTCTACTAGGTACGCAAAATGGCGTGCAAACAGTCATGCATTCGACTCTTCGGTGTGACCAGCCTTCGTTCAATTTCCATGAGTAGAATAACCTCGATAAACTTATGTAATAAAAATAATACAAAAATAAAACAACAAAATATTATTTAGAAGCTCAATAAAATGGGTGCGTACCATTTGACATAATAACAAAATTTCTAACGATCACATGAACTAATTTCATTTAATATAATTTTTCTTTAGTATAACGATGAAATGATATAATGAATTATTGATATAATTTCAGTTTACCTAATTTTATATGGTTTAATAAACATTTTCTATAATGCACATTTGAACTAATATTCAGTTAGTATAATATTTAGTTAGTATCATATATTCCTGCGTTAGAGCCGCTATATGGTTGGTGAATCATGTGGTTTAGGTTAGGTTAGAACCATGACCATTAGCGCACGAAGGCGAGCGAGCATAGCGAGCGTGTCGCGGCAGCGGCCGCCGAGTGCCAGATCCCCCCTATTGTGGGTGAACCATCTGGATTAAGTTAGGTTAGAACCATGACCATTAGCGCCAGATCCATTTTATTGTTGGTGAATCACCAATAATATATTTGGTATATACACGGTGTAAATCACCTTATCACGAAGCCGTCAGTCAACCAATCATTCTGTACATGAAACTAAGTAACTTTACGCAAAAAATATTGCTGGGAAACGACTTTTTTTTGGGGGGTGTAAAATCATGTTTTGTGGTAGAACTCAATGTAACGCACTAAAAACATTGTGCTGATGGACGGATTGAATAGTACGGGAGTCGTGGAGGTGTTTAAAGTAAAAATCTTACGTTAAAAACTTGTATTTAAAAAAATACTTGTCAAAAAGTTGGAACTTTGACCCCTAATATCTCCGTAACTAGAAGGTTCCCAGGTATGGTGTAGAACAAAAAAATGATCGCAATGACAGGGAGAACCAGTGCCTTTCGGCTTCGTTAAGAGGTGTTTTACACCCTTTATAATAATATTTGGGTTAGATGAGCTTATAACAGTTTGATGTTTTCTAATATTTACTTATTCACTACAGAATTTGGGCAGAAAATGAGTAAATATGAAAATTAGGTCAACTGAACGTTATACTAAGTGTTATTAGAGTAAAAGAAGTTTATATGAAATGCAATATTACATCACATGAAATTAGGTTATTTGTTTTTATAGTATATGAAAATTATATCATGTGAACGTTATTTCAAGTGATAATATATTATCTGTTATTATGGCATATATTACACACCCCAATAAAATAACGAGAGTGAATGCGTATCACTCGAACGCATGCGTGTAGTATTACGAAGTTTCACTTCTTCCGCGCGGAGGGACTCCACGCACTATTTTTTTTAAACAAGTACTCTCTCCTTCACAGTAACATCGTGAGTCCTCACTCGTCTTCAAATAGTCACTGCAAGAGCGAGAGGGCGATACCGGTAAGCCGCATTTATAAATTATCAGGCTTTACTGCTAAACTGACTTCACAATTAAGTTTCCAATTAGTTTAGTTTCAATAAAAAGTATTCGGTCTGGTGCCATTTTAATAACGTTTTCTTTACTAGGTACTAGTAATTCCGAAACCAATTGTATTTACACTATTGCGTGCTATTTATTGCGGACTAGCGTGTGCGCCTGTTGTTGCCACAAGCTCTCTAAGATTAACAACAAAACATGAAAATAATAGTTATTATCTACTTCGGTTTCGTTATATTCGAATTACAAAATTGACAGCGGTTTCATTATCATACCCATAACGACATCGGGTTGCATTATGGGAATCGTCATAAATTCTAAAACACAAGCAAAGACATTCTGAACAAACAGCCAGGTACTTATAATATTGCTTCGAAACCGAGACAATATAAATGATGTTTTTAAAAATGGAACAAGTTTAGAACAAAAGTATCGTATACTATTTGGCTGTTACGGCTAAATATCTTTGCCTTATACCTAATAAGAAGTAGATAAAAATGCTTATTTGTCTGTTTCTGTGTTTTATTCCTTCCTTCGTAGATAAAATCTTGTATGCAACTGTACGTTATTGGTCTTTAACTCGTGCCCACCTATTTCGGTACGCGCTACGCTTGTACCGAAAAATGGCACTCGTATTAAAAGACCGTCCTTAATAACGTAACAGTTGCATAAATACCTATTTTAATGTATTTCTTTGAGATGTGTTTTTTGTTTACAGAAGCGGGCAATGTTACCTCTTCCGCAGGTGGGCTGGTACTCCACACGGAGTATAGGCAAGGAGAGCACGCACCTACAGCGACTCAGACGCACGGCGCCCATGAAGTGAACCCTACCATCTACCAATAGTACAATCGCCTAGCACTCGTTTCATCGCTCGTTTACTTTAAAATTGCGCTCTTCCACTGTATATACGCTGTGCAAAGTACGTGTATACGCAACAAACAAATTCTTCACCGCAATTAATGGTAACAATCTTGACCAGATCAGACGAATTCGAGCTGTCCTTTCAATTATTTCTCATCTGATTTTGCGCTACTGTCAATCTGTATTGCCCTTATTATAAGATGTTTTAATATGTGATGTTGCTCTCATTGACAAGTCGGTCTAAATAACGGTGGTCTTCGGGACTGGACAATGAATGGTAACATCCACTTTTGTTAACGACTGACGAATTTAAGCGTAATAAAATTGTGCAGCAGATGGGCGCGTCATTTTAAATTAGACGAAACTACGTGGTTTAAGGGACATGGACGCGCAAAATACTATCATGTTAGCATATAATCGGCGCAGCGCAGAGATTCGATCATAATAAAAATTCTGCTGTTCCATACAGTGTGACCGTGTAGTTATTGCACTTTTGTGTGAAACAGCAGTTACTGACGTAAATTCAACTATGATGGGTCTGAAATCGTCTGAATAATTTAATTCATGGTATAAGTTTGCGCGTCGATTGCACCCTGTATATCAAGGCTAACCTTGCGATAATTCGTTTGTTAAAAATTATTCGCGGGCCTTAGTTAAAATTTTCGCGTGCTACTCTCAATGTAATGTTAAGCGAATAAAGCAGTTTTACTATGTTGTACATGCTCGACTTTCAAGGAATCGATTTTGGATTAGTATTTTTTGACATTTATAATAATGAGATTTACATTTTAAAAACTAAATAATAGAGTGTTATGTTATGCTTGTATGCATGTATTTTATTGAAAGATTAATATAAGATGTGCATTACGTTTCTTTGTTTTTATTTAAATTATCAACTTAAGTTAAAAGCAAGTAAACAACTGTAGATTGCTTTCCTCCATCTTTCTCAGGCCAGTGATGTTGGCACAACAACATCACAACATAAGACAGAACAAGAGCGAGCGCGACGCTTTATTGCCACTAGTACCAAATAAATACCAAAAAAATGCTACCTATTTGCTACTTCTTACTACCTACTCAATTAAATGCTACATAACTATGAAAGAAAATAAAGGGACTTCAAAATGACCAGCCATTCTGATATCAGGATGGTTGGTCAACTCTCCGTTTGTGTTAACTATTCAAATTCTTAAATTAATTCCTAATTGCTTCACAGAGTAGGCGACATTCTATTAGTTATTAGCTGGAACGATATCCTCGACTTATTATTTTTACTTGAGTAATTGATACCTGATTGCTACCGTCAAGTCTTTCAATGTCCATGTTGTAGCTATAACAAGTAAAAAGTAATGATAATTTGATTTTTTTTACAGGAAATAGTTTACGGTTATTGAAATACAGCAATTTAAAACGAAATAAAAAAAAAACCTATAAAAAGAAACGTATAAAATTGTTTCTTTTTATAGGAATACCCACTAAGTTAATTGAACAGGTATTGTTCAGAAGAAATAAAAACTTTTTTACGAAAAAAAAATAACCGACTTCCAAAAAAAAAACACGACAAAGTGGCAAATAATTTTAGTTTCGGAAGTTGGTGACTTGTTACCGGTTGAAAAAAGAAAAAATCCAAACATCCGAATTGAGAACCTCCTCCTTTTTTAGAAGTCGGTTAAAAAAATGATTCCAATAACGGGCAGAATATGTAGTTTTCGTTTCCGTTAAGGGTCGCTTTACACCATTTATAGCTGCGTACCTGTATTTGCTCGTACTTGTAGTGCTGTAGTGCGGCAGTGCGGCAGTGCGGCAGTGCGGCAGTGCGGCAGTGCGGCAGTGGTGCGCGTCAGTGGAAGGGCATGTGCGAGGGGTTGGCCATGGCGGCCAGGCGCACGTACGTCGTGGCGGGCGCGCGGTACAGCGGCGGGGAGTCGCCCGCCAGCGGCTCGTTCTTGAACACGGCCACGCATTTCCACTGGTTCAGGTATTGCACTGGAAAACACAACTTTTATATTAAGTAAAGAAAAAGTATTTATTTGGACATTCACATGATTATAACCTTGTTCGTCGTTCCCTCACGGCTTGGAGACCATCATATGCGAGCCATGCGCCACACGCACGAGTAGTGCTCCTGTAGTGTACTCACTCTTCCACAGGCGCACGGCGCAGTCGTCGCCGGAGGACGCCAGCAGCGTGCCGGTGAGGTTCCAGCACACGCGCCACACGCACGAGTAGTGCTCCTGTAGTGTACTCACTCTTCCACAGGCGCACGGCGCAGTCGTCGCCGGAGGACGCCAGCAGCGTGCCGGTGAGGTTCCAGCACACGCGCCACACGCACGAGTAGTGCTCCTGTAGTGTACTCACTCTTCCACAGGCGCACGGCGCAGTCGTCGCCGGAGGACGCCAGCAGCGTGCCGGTGAGGTTCCAGCACACGCGCCACACGCACGAGTAGTGCTCCTGTAGTGTACTCACTCTTCCACAGGCGCACGGCGCAGTCGTCGCCGGAGGACGCCAGCAGCGTGCCGGTGAGGTTCCAGCACACGCGCCACACGCACGAGTAGTGCTCCTGTAGTGTACTCACTCTTCCACAGGCGCACGGCGCAGTCGTCGCCGGAGGACGCCAGCAGCGTGCCGGTGAGGTTCCAGCACACGCGCCACACGCACGAGTAGTGCTCCTGTAGTGTACTCACTCTTCCACAGGCGCACGGCGCAGTCGTCGCCGGAGGACGCCAGCAGCGTGCCGGTGAGGTTCCAGCACACGCGCCACACGCACGAGTAGTGCTCCTGTAGTGTACTCACTCTTCCACAGGCGCACGGCGCAGTCGTCGCCGGAGGACGCCAGCAGCGTGCCGGTGAGGTTCCAGCACACGCGCCACACGCACGAGTAGTGCTCCTGTAGTGTACTCACTCTTCCACAGGCGCACGGCGCAGTCGTCGCCGGAGGACGCCAGCAGCGTGCCGGTGAGGTTCCAGCACACGCGCCACACGCACGAGTAGTGCTCCTGTAGTGTACTCACTCTTCCACAGGCGCACGGCGCAGTCGTCGCCGGAGGACGCCAGCAGCGTGCCGGTGAGGTTCCAGCACACGCGCCACACGCACGAGTAGTGCTCCTGTAGTGTACTCACTCTTCCACAGGCGCACGGCGCAGTCGTCGCCGGAGGACGCCAGCAGCGTGCCGGTGAGGTTCCAGCACACGCGCCACACGCACGAGTAGTGCTCCTGTAGTGTACTCACTCTTCCACAGGCGCACGGCGCAGTCGTCGCCGGAGGACGCCAGCAGCGTGCCGGTGAGGTTCCAGCACACGCGCCACACGCACGAGTAGTGCTCCTGTAGTGTACTCACTCTTCCACAGGCGCACGGCGCAGTCGTCGCCGGAGGACGCCAGCAGCGTGCCGGTGAGGTTCCAGCACACGCGCCACACGCACGAGTAGTGCTCCTGTAGTGTACTCACTCTTCCACAGGCGCACGGCGCAGTCGTCGCCGGAGGACGCCAGCAGCGTGCCGGTGAGGTTCCAGCACACGCGCCACACGCACGAGTAGTGCTCCTGTAGTGTACTCACTCTTCCACAGGCGCACGGCGCAGTCGTCGCCGGAGGACGCCAGCAGCGTGCCGGTGAGGTTCCAGCACACGCGCCACACGCACGAGTAGTGCTCCTGTAGTGTACTCACTCTTCCACAGGCGCACGGCGCAGTCGTCGCCGGAGGACGCCAGCAGCGTGCCGGTGAGGTTCCAGCACACGCGCCACACGCACGAGTAGTGCTCCTGTAGTGTACTCACTCTTCCACAGGCGCACGGCGCAGTCGTCGCCGGAGGACGCCAGCAGCGTGCCGGTGAGGTTCCAGCACACGCGCCACACGCACGAGTAGTGCTCCTCGAAGGCGGCCACGACCTCGCACTTGAAGCGCACGCTAGCGCCGTTGTTGCCGGTGCCGGAGCCAGCCGACTCGCTGCAACAAACACCAGAAGACAAGTGAACACGCACGCGCTGTGCGACATGTTGTTCTGATTTCTATGTAAATCGAAGCGACGTACCGGCAACTTATCGTGTGGCATCGAAGGCATCTGTCTCGCCAGCGTATAGGACACGACTATATAGCTTTGGCTAGCGACGAGTTTCAAGCATCTACTGTGATTCATCGTACAGATATACGACGGAAGAGAGATGTAGGACTGTAGGTGTTCACACTGCCGGCGAAAACTCTCTCTAGACACGACCTATGAAAAAAAAACTCGCTCAGCAACGCTCGCTTGGCGGGCAGAACACTGAGAGACTCTTAGTACAGTCTGTTGTCAAAATAATCTGACCCACCCTAAACACAAACGAATTTGAACTCTCTGCATTAAAGTTTATTCAATTTAAATGAGCTTATCAGACACAAGGACTCGATGAACAAATACAATAACAATACAGACACTCAAATTTGATCTTTAACACTTTTTCTTTTTTTTTTTGCGGATGGGAAATCATCAAATGACTTCTCCCGCTCTGGGCGGAGCGGGAGGGAGTGTCAGACTTGTACTGACTAAAACCCACCCATGTTCCTTCTTCGCCCTTTGTGTTCCAGGGCCGCGGTATCTCTTTCGAACAACCCGCAGCCCTGGCAGGCATCGGCCCTTTCGGACCCCTTCCGGTTTGCTGACATCTCCTTGAGGCGCGCGTGGAACACGTACGCGCCGTCGACACGGCCTGTCGTCTCCCGCGGCGGCTGGGACGTGAGGTTCTCTCCCTCTCACGTTCCGCCACCTCCTTCGCTAGCATGACTGCTTCGCAGAAGGAGGCGACGGCATCCCATTCCCTCTCGCTCCGGACCATGGATTGAACCAGGGCCGGACGCGAGAGGTCGCCGCCGCCAATCGCCGCTACGAGGACACGGCGGTGCTCAGCCCAAGCGGGGCAGAGCTCCACGGTGATCTTTAACACTTAACGTTAAGATAAACCCACCCAACATTGTCGGAGCAACCGGCATAATAAATATCATTTTAATCATTATCTCGTTGATATTAAAGTTGAAATAAGTCACACCACTTAATTACAACCCAATCTTTAGTTTCGCGTATTATCAACAAGTTCTTGTGGCTTAGCGGTTTGATGCTGGATTGGCGACAAACGACTTGTTGGTTCGAAAACATAGTCCTAGTATTATCAGTTTCTTTTTTATTTGTTTTCATTTCTACAAAATGGTTCCATTATTAAAGAATGACCAATATGATTTACGCCTAATAACTTATATTGTAAACAGGTGGGTAAATTAAAAACACTTTAAATAATGCACACGAATATTTATTTTTCAACTACCCACTTATTACAAGTTATGCGAAAATATTACCATTTTAGAAAGTTTTTAATTTGAAGATTATCCATCTATAGTTCTTTACAATAATACAAGAAATAGTTTTGGAATAAATTCTAAATAGCAAAACGATATTTTCGTCGCAGGTTTTGATCTCGAAACTTGTTTTTCTCAGTTTTATATACAGACCACGAGACCAGAAATACTTGAACACAAACATTAAAATAAGCCATTACACAAATTATAGTATAAGAAGTAGTTATAACATTATAACCTCATGCTAACGTTATAAAGATCAAAGTTGCGTGTCTGTATTATTATTGTATTTTGTTCATCGAGTCCACGTGCACTCGTCTGATAAGCTCATAATAAATTGAACAAACCTTAATGTTATAGGAGTCAGAGGTGGGTCAGATAATGTTAACAACTGTAACAGATTGTACATAAGCAAGTGACTGGGTGCACAGGGACTGAGCGAGTCGTGCGAGTAATCACTTCAAGTTGTTTGCTATACTCGTTACTGGCTAATCGTCGTCGGCGGTGGGACAGGAGCCGAACTTTGCTCACTTCTAACCTTCGCTCTGTACAATAATAATAATCTGTGCTAATGCACGTACAGCGATAACGGTATACATACATTATGTACGTTAGACGTACATCATTTTAAGATATTATTGACCGGTTTCTAGAATGGTGGCTCAGCGGCAGAGCATGACACGAAAAACTGGCCAAGTGCGTGTCGGAATACGCACAGTGAGCGTTTTGTAGTCAGGTTGAATAATTACATATTTTATCCCAAGAACAAACCAAAATTTGCAGTTGAAAAAACAATAGAATACACAAATGTCTGTACGCACAATATTGACTTTTACGTGAGCTGTAAGACGATGCGTCTCGCCAAATTTCATGATTTTAGGATATCAAGAACTTTATTTTGATTTACTGGCGGGTATCAAAATATTCGACACAAATTGCATGAAAAACCACATTCTGTTTTTTTTACAGCACCATGTTTCCATAGAATTAAGTATGTCATATAAACTCGATACCTCCACGCGTTCCTAAGAAACAGACGGACAACGAAGTGATCTTATAAGGGTTCTATTTTTCCATTTGAGGTAGGGAGCCCTAAGACAAGTTGCCGGCTTTAATTCCGACGATAACCACGCGCCAAGTGTTTTATAATAGTACATTATGATATAAGTGCGGTAAGTTGAAAATTACAGCCGAGGCGATATTGCTAGCCCGAGCCGTAGGCGAGGGCTAACAAGAAAGCAGAGGCTGTAATTATCAAAGCGCACGTATGTCATACGACGTTTTATAACATATTTGCGAGGAAATAAATAAAACTCGGACGACATTTTCAAATAAAAACAAAACAGCGAAAAGAAAAAGCGCGCGGAATAATTTTTACTTGTTCACAAATTATGAAATTAGCGATGCGCGCGCAATAGTGCTTTTTTTTAAGGCAAGGGCACAGAAACAGCCAGTATTACTAATAAAGTAAATTAATATTTTGTGTTTTGTTACAGATAAATGGTTGTAATTTATGGTCAAAATTGATTAAAATAAAGAATTAGATGTTTATTTATTATATTTTATCTCCCAACTTAATTTTATTCATAAAATGTTGACTACTTTTCTGACATAAAAACTCTTTGCTAAGATTTAAAAAAGTACCGTTCGTTTTAGACGGAGCATTATGATAAGCCGTGCGTTTTACTTTACATTACCACACTAGTGCGTAATGTGATACATTACGATACTGACCTTGTTGCAATAAGAGACCCTTTACGAGCAAATGTGTTATAAAAGTACTTACGCGATAGGCTCAATTTTTATTATCCGGACGTCCTTAGTAGCGACCGCTAGCAAATGGAAAGATCTGCCGAGGTTCGGGGCGAACGCGATGTCGTTGACCGGCTCCTGGACCGAGGCCAGGCAGTCAGTGCGCGTCCAGCGACGGGACGACTCGCTGTACCTGAACGTTTCATTGTTTTGTCAGAAATTTTATAGTGAAATACCTATATTGGAGTGTTCATTTGCTTACGTATTTAGGAGCTACGCCGAGATCATTCGCCAGTAAAATCCAAGATTCGATTTAGTACAGTAACAAGGGAATGTGAACTGTTAGGTACAGACGCTAAAACATCAAGCTACAACAATCTGTCAAATTTCTTTAATAGATTTTCAACCGTATCGTTAAAGAATACGGTTCAAGGTTGATTGGGAAAATTTGAGAGGTTCGGGTAGCTTGACCTGCTAGCGTCTGTACATTACAGGCGAAGGGGAGAGAACTTTTTGTAAAGGGCTAGAAAGTAGTTAGATTAAACTAACAAATATCAAAGGTCGTTCATCTTCTAGTTTTTAAAGGAAATTGATCTTTAAACTTACTCGTAAATGAACACTTTTCCATTGCAAGCGGTAGTCTTGTCGCCTTGCACGCTGGCCGCAGCATTTGTTGTGTTGGGCTCATCGCTGCCCACTGCTAGCATTGGGGGATGCACCACCCTAAAGATAAACCACTTTTTATATAAACACAATGACAATTTATGATACACGGATCGGTAATTCGATCATTCGAATTCGTTTTTCTTTTTAATTATTTACCTTACACCTACCACTGTTTGTCTCTGCATCACCCAAAAGTTGACTAGTAGAAAATGTCTATGTCATTAAGCCCGCCTACATTGTACTTGAAGTGTAAAATAAATAAATAATTCCAATCCAATTCCCACGCAAAAAAAACGTGAATAATAAATGTTCAAACAAAAAACAACGACATTATGAATGTGTATGAAGGGAATCGTTTTCCTAAAATATCATAGAATCGTTTTTACAACGACTCGTCACCGTCAGCGACACTGTAGGAGGGTAGAAGGAAGAAGGTGCGTATAACGTATATAAGATTATATTTTGGTCAGGTTTAATAAGAAACAAAAGTCATCTCTAATTAGGCTGAATATGACTTTGAAGACGTTAAAAATTACACAATTATGAGTATTACAGTCCATCAAAACGCCTGCCCTTCGCCAGTTTGCCACTTCCTAGTGTTTTAGCTGTGGAGAAGAAGTGACGGAACAACAAACAATTTGAAAGATCTTTTCAACAGACTTCCAAAGTAGGTTGTCAGTCAAAGCATTTATTTCAATTAGACCATTACAGGCACTTTTGAAAGTCAAAAAATAAACAAAATAAAACGCGAAGCTACAGTCCCAGTCACAAGGCATAATAACTTATGAAAGTACTGTAGTTGCCCATTCCGTAGCGTAGATCTCTATGGAGAAGAATGGGCAAGAAACTCCATGGACACTCTTTTAAATCAAAATATGTTACAAAAACTTGGTTACATCATTCATGTTAAAAATTACAAATATGTGAGAACAATGTAGAAATACGGGCAAGTTAAGAGCATCCAGAGTAAAAGATTAAATCAGTAATTAAAAATAAAGTAATTAAAATAAACCGTGGCAGCTAAGAGATGACCAGTCACAAAGTCACAACTGACAGCGCCCGGTCACGAACATGACGCATGTATCAGCCATCATTCAACTCAACCATTTTGAAGGGAACTAAACGACCCGTGTCATAAAATCATCTGATTTATTTATGCTATATTGCTGTATGGGGAATGTGGGCTATCAATTTAAATGCTTTGTTACCTGGATAGTGATGGGTTCCACGACAGGCAACTTATTGACACTTTGGTTGGAATCTCATGCTGTAGAGTCCACTGTGCTAGGTTCATCACGTCAGGAGCTTCATATATCCTAAAAACATATCACAAATATCACATTACAGTTGGAAACTGGGCACTGTTCTTAAAAAGATCGTATCGTGAGGACATGAGTCCTAGAACTGAAAATTCGAAGAAATGTGACATCCACACTGGGCTGTGCAGTGGATTATGGCCCACTCCCTATGACAGAGAGGGGACCTGTGTAACAGCAGTGGGAACGTTATGGGCTGATAATGTCTGGACAGAATGAATAATACTTCCCAGACCCCTTATTGGAAGGCTAATTGTTTACTGTCAAAGACATACAAATGTCAGGGACATAAGTGTCATGGAGTCTCAATATTGAATGGATGTGCACAAAAACGTTCTCAGCAAGCGAACAAGTGCACAAGCCCCTCGAGTCCTTTGACTTTAATATAAATCAAGTGTCCTTACCTAATAATACCATCAGCAGAGCATGTGACTAGTAGGAGTCCTAAGTGCTTTGGTCCAAACTTGACATCTGTGACTGAGGTCCGTGAGTCCACCAGGTTAGACCTCTTCAGCCACGTTCGTAACCCTTTCTCTGAGCCGGATGCTGCTGTATCACCTATACAGATTGGGATGCATTTTTTTTTCAATGATATGTAAATATTTGAAATGTGTCAAGCATGACTTTGGCCGACTAGCCGACTGGCTGGCATCCGCCTATCACTTAGGCCAAGTAGCCGACGGCTACGTCGGCTACTTGGCCTAAGTGATAGGCGGATGCGAAAAGGCCGAACAATCAGTCAAGTAGTTGGCCAAGCCAATCATTGCCTTTGTGGAGTTTAGGGAGCATCAGTAATGTCTATGGGTTTACATATACAGCTCAGTCGCTTGCGTTGAGTATATCCTAGAACGCACTCACTGGCACCATAATTCGCTGTGCAGTCAAATTGTGAAATGAAATGAAAGAAATCACATTTTTTCTTGATGAACTTTTGGTAGTCATTTATTGTTTAATTTTCTTGTTTTGATAATTCTGGTTCTTAGATTATACAATATGTTAAGAAAACCCTATCCAATCGAAAGGGGCGTATAGGTATACCAATCACATTACCAAATAAAATAATAAATAAACAAAAATTTAAATAACTAAAATAACAATAAACTATAAAAAGGCGTCAAAAAAACTCCTCCTCAACGCTGACAGCTAAATAAGAAATATAATCATCATCATCATCATCAGCCTATATTGTTCCCACTGCTGGGACGCAGGCCTCTTCTTTATGAGAGGGAATGGGCTGTAATCCACCACGCGGGCCCAGTGCGGGTTGGTAGATGTCACATGTCTTCGAATTTTTTGTTCTAGGACATGCCGGTTTCCTCACGATGTTTTCCTTCACCGTTTTGAGAGCAGCGGTGATGAAATAAATTACACAAAGTAATGCGCCTGCCTGGGTTCGAACCTACGACTTACTGCTCGTAAGTCGGGGCTGCTACCACTGGGCCACCGCTGCTCTGTATGTGTGTGTGAAATATAATATATTCGTGAAATTAAAATATAAACGAATTTTACAATGCTTGATTTTTGACCCAAATTTTCCCCAGCACCATTTCCTTAAAGTCTAACAATATTTTAAAACGTGACAACACCATCTTGGGCATACGTACGAGTATGTTCGATCGTCATTTGTTTATGACGTCTCTACCCGTGAAGCAACTGGAGTGTCGCATCTCCGCCATTGTCTTGCCATGAATGTTTCCTCATTTTAGTACATTTTATTTAATTTTCATTGGGGTATTTTTTTTACTTATTTTCCAAAAAGGATTGCATAAATAGAATCTAATCTCGATACCTAATAATACCCTAAGGGATTGGATAGGGTTCCCTTAACATATTGTATAACATTAAGAAGAAATAACTAATTCATTAATGGCAGGATAGTCGGCTTTCGCGACAATCGCGACTGGTATGCAGTAGCAGCAGACTAGTATGCTAGTTGAATAAAAACATTTCAGTTAACAATGAAAGAGAAATATATCTCAATATTTTAAATTGTGCCTCGGAAAGCACGTTAAGCCGTTGGTCCCGGCTGTCATTAGTAGATCTTTGACAGTCGTTACGCGTAGTCAGAAGCCAAAAGTCTGACATCCAGTCTTACTAAGGGGTATTGTATTACCCAGTTACTGGGTTCAGATAGGCAGTCGCTTCATGTAAAATACTGGTACTCAGCTGCATCTAGTTAGACTGGAAGCCGACCCCAAGATAGTTTGGGAAAAGGCTAGGCAGATGATGATGAACTTCAATGGAGTAAGTCTATTTTCCAGTAGTTCTTACCAACTTCCTCCCATATGGCTGCAGTCCTGTCAAAGGAGCATGTGGCTATGACTTGCCCAAACTCTGGGTGTGCCCAAGTGACCTTCCACACGGAGCCATGATGTGCTTTCCAGCTGGCTGTGAGGCGCCAACCACCTTGACCATCAGAGTCCCACACCTGGAACGTCATAATTGCAATTTGAGAAGGAGATTATGACGTACGGTAATGTTACAGAAATAATGTGCATATTTTACAATGTCTTTTGACACAAGTCATTTTTTTTTTAATTATGATACCGTGTCAGATGAATCAGTGAGTCCACTTGTTGAATGTCTTGTTGACTTGATAAAGTAGGTAAATTATCAAATGATGCATCTTATTCCAACAGCATATTAGCATCTTCCTGCGCTTGTCCTATATTACTTGGACTTGATTCAATACATGTGCCCATTCGCTCCTGTTAACTGTCACATGCACACAATGTTTTATTCCTTTTTAGGGTTCATTAAATTAAATCATCAGACCATTATCAGATCACTTTGTGGTCCATCTGTCTGTCAAGACCCTTTGTCTCGAGAATGCTTAGAGGTATCGAGTTCAAATTAAAACCATATACTCAAGTCTACAGTCCCTTGAAGCTGTGAAGAAATTAACTTCCAAGTTAACATAAAAAAAGATACAGCCGTTTATCCCTCATTAAACCTATATTTCAACACTCTCATGGGAATCGAAATGTATAGGGTGCTATCTGTTGAGCTAGAACTATGAAATTTGCCAAGTAATATGGTCTAATACTACAAGGACAGGGAAAAATCTGAATAGGTACCATACATTTGTAATGAAATCATAAAAAATATAGTATATTATTTAAAGTACCTACAAATTTGTACGGAACCCTCGGTTATATAATATATATTAGTAGTATATAATATAATTGTTGTAAAACCGTTCATAATAAAGCCATGCAATGCTTACACAAAGTTAGCCAAACTACTACATTAACTTTTTTAGTTTAAAGTATTGAATGCATTTAAACCATTATATCGTAAACTGCACAATTTATATCTATAAAGATTTTATTACTGTCTAAACTCTATAATTTCGTTATTATTGGTTAGGTTACCGCTGTTTTGTTTGTTATCAAGCCATACCTTCACATACTGGTCACTGGAACAAGTGGCCATTCTCTCGCCATAGAAGTCGTACGCCACATCATGAATCAAATCCTTGTGATCAGCGAATATAGTTTGGGACTCAAACAAATTAGTTGCCGTTAATTCACCCATATTGTTGAAGAAAATAATAAATTTTAATTCAAAACAACATTTGCTAACCTACCCTTTGTGCATGACGGATAACTGTCACAACGTATTTACAAATGTCAGTGTAATGTAATCATAGGCAACGTTTAGTTCGTTATTTAGCGATCATTTTGGGATATTTTTAATGATTAATTTTACGGCATTATTTTCTTGGTAAGTGTGTAATTACAAATAGCAGCACGTGATGTTGATTCCAGTACTCTATTTCACGGTGTTTACATTCACATACTTTACTAAGTATGTAAATCTGAACTGGAAATATGCAAATAAACGAAACTTTGAATGGGGTGGTAAGTACCAAAACAATGCGTCTAATCTCTTTTAGACCAAGTCACAAACCTTAAAACACAGTTTTATTTCTTCTTTTTATTATTGAATTCGATTCTAAGTTTCCTAAGTCAGGTATAATTACTATTTCATAATGAGTTTTCCATTAAGGATTCTCAGTAGCAATAACAATACCAATCAAACTGCCCTCCCCTTACTTATGTAGGTACCTGGATGTACAATTGTACTTACATACATATAATATGGGTAAAAAACTAAGTTTCTTGTAGGATATTTGAATTTTAATACTCTTGAAGTTAGGCGTGCTGGTGACCAAAATGACAACAGCTGTAAAATTTTAAGAATGCCACGACATGGTTATACCGATACATGCCGAACTGTGTCAGTTACATATTTGTTCCAAATAATTATAAACACTCTAGAAAGCATAAACCGTTTAATATTGAATAAAGCCGCACTGTAGCTCGATCCCCCTCCTTTATAACGCGAATGCTCATGGACGCCAATGGCCATGGATGTTTAAAAAAGTAAAGTAAGTATATCCTTTCCCATTATCATCATCTTCTCTTGCCCTTATCCCAATTTATTTGGGGTCGGCACAGCATGTCTTTTTTTTGCACACCTACTTCTTTATTAGGTACTTGTCACCTCATACCTCCTTGCTTGCCATATCATCCTTCACACAGTCCATTCATAGTACCTACCTATATTCATTAAAATATTTAAGTAATAATATTATAATTTATTTTACACATAAATGACATGATGATACTGGACCTTAGCTGCAAGAAGGTCAGTAGTAGGTGCAGAACACCATGGGCTTGGGCTGTGTAATGTGTATGAAATAAAGAGAAATACTTGTAGCGCTTAGGTTGTGTAGAATAATACTCCAGATGATAATAACGAGGTATATTTACAAGGTAACAATTTATGGAGAATATGGAATGAAATTTACAAAATGTTCGCAGACTTAAGCTAGACATATCATGCAAGTAGTGGTTTATCAATGACTAACAATAAGTGAACAACCAATAGGAAATATTTGCTAACTCATCAGAATATAGTTCTGTGAGAAATCCGTGTGGGGGCGCGCGCGGCGGCGCCGTCGCTGCCATCGTCGCCTGGATGCCTAGGGCGCGACGTATTTGCTCCGCATATAAATATTGGAACTTGGCGCGCGAGCCGCAGTGAAGCTAGCGCAGCGCCGACGAAAGGATGTGTAGGTTTTCATGCATTGCAGCTACATACTCTTTATACAGTTTATACCATGAAATAGATCTTTCAGATATTATTTTATCATAAATCTAAAAGTTCTCGCGTGAGTGATTTGGTCACGGTTAATCAATTTTCACGGCTCTGCGCTTAAAAAAATCGCTCTATGTAGCGAATCGTATACAGTAATATGAATTAGAACATGCTATCATTCAGAGCATTATTCTCATAACGTGTAGGTACGATATTATTTATTGAGTCTCGCTTTAAAGTAATACGCCGTTGCCAGAAGCGACGGTGTAAGATTTTAAAAAGCTAAGCTGATAATGATGGCAATAGACTCGTTCCCTCATAATGGGACTTGAAATTAGTGGCTAGCCAAATGGGGATGTAATATTACTCCTTGGGATTCGGGTAAGCGCAACATGGGCATGACGAAAGATTATGAGCGGTGTAAATTATGGTTTTGTTGCAAGTCACCTTCATTTATATTATACTAGCTGTTGCCGGTGACTTCGTTCGCGTGGAGTTTAGATTTGTATGTGTGAGAGAAAAAAAAAACTTGAGAGGTGTCAAGGGACACCCGGATGGAACGAAGTTCCTTTCACGTACATAATATCAATACATTTTAGATTTAAGTTAGTGTGCGAAAAATAAAATATTTAATTTAAGGAAGATTAATCCTTAATTCGAAGCAATACGTCTTACTTAACTGCACAACCGAATTTGTACTTTGTAGTTCGGTCACTCAAAATAATAATCATATCTATCCTTACTCACATACCCACCCCAATTGTACGTAATTTAAGGAAATTTCAACTTTATTTTAAAGAAATAAAGCTTACAATAGCTTACTATAGCAAAAAGTGTCGTGACAACTTTTCGTAAGAATTTTTTCCGTCTAGCCCCCTTTCACAACGCGCGATAAGGAACTTCGTTCCAAAACTTCGTTCCAATACCTATGTCCGTCCCCAGTATTATAATAATCTATCTCCTTGCCAAATTTCATTACGATCCGATCAGCCGTTTAGTCATGTCGTGAAAAGATAACAAACATTCTGTTTGTTATTTGGCAAGAAGATAGATTTCAACCTGGGGAAGGAGTGAAGGACATAGGCTATATATCATCACGCTACGACCAATAGGAGCGGAGCAGCAATGAAAAATGTTGCGAAAACGGGGAAAATGTGTCGCAGACGAAGTTGCGCGGGACAGCTGGTATCAAATAAAATTAATAATACTGTACAAAATAAATATTCATGTCAAATAATTAAATGTCAGTGTATAAGAATTACCAACATACTAAGTTCAAAATTTCGACACTTTTTAATTTTAACTGAATTAGTATTAGTGCTTGAATATGGCTCGGAAGTTTATTATAAAAACGTATACATTGGTCGCCTCGTTGCAGGAACAACTTTGTGTTTGTTCCTCGTATTTATGTTGCTCATATCTCTGTATTTATTTTTTTACAATTTACAAACTCTGCCTCTTTTAAGTATAGAATGGTCTGATGTCCCATTATACCTACTCTGGTCTGGTACGCATCTAAATAAAAAAAATACCTCTATAAAACATAAACTATAGAATGACCTGGTACCCAACTAAATAAAAAAATGGTGTGTTAGAAGACGGTTTATTTAACTTAACCCACATTAACTTATTACGTAACTATTAACAATGAAATTAACAACAACAAAATGCCAACATTCACAGCATTTCGTTACAATTGTACTAAAATGTAAATTGATATTATTGTACCGTAATAAAATATTGGTAAATTGCGAAACATAACATTTTTTCTAATGGCACAGGTATTATTTTGTAAAAAAATCATGCCAAGCGAATTCATTAATAATTTTTATTATTTATTATAGATTTGGCACTGTATTTTCAGGAATTTTAAGTTAAACCCCTTTTATGAGTCACAAGTTCCCAACAACAATTTTAGTGAATTATTTCACAAAATTTTAATTTTGTATTACATTTCATGATTTTCCATATTTTTTATTATCCTAAATATTTGAGATTCTATATATTTTGTTAGTTAAATATCCTTTTAGGATTTAGAGAGTTTTATTAGTGGGATATTATAATACACGTGGGCAAGTATAGCACAGAGCAGCTTATGTGTCAGTTTTTTGTAAAAAAAAATGTTTTTGGAATGTTTTTCGTTTGTGACATGATGATGATTCCATACAACGAATTTCTTCTAAACAATCAGGAGAATACAAGTCTGCCGGAGACACTTAATCAGCAACCAATTTTAACATTCATTACAAACTTATAAATAATTATTTTTAGCCTTCAACTGATCAACTTCAAATGCTAGTTTTCTGTTTGTTTCAACTAAACCATGTTGAATATGTGCCATATTCTGTATTTGATCACTCATTCCAGACAATTGCTTCTCTAAATACAACTTCTGCTTGGTAAGAGCCATCATGATATGAAGGAAATAGTTTCTGTTGTCATCAGCGACATCTGTAAGAGCCAACTGGACAAAATCTTTTAGTTCTTCAATAGCCTTCGGTTCTACGGCTACAACTGGAGCTGAACTAGGTGGCTTCTGAAGTGACATATTGATATTAGACCCTCGAACATCATCCAGACCACCATTTGTCACCACAGGTGAAGCAAAACCTAAGTTTTCAGTTGTGCGGCTATTTATAGGAGTAGATACTTTGCTTATATTCTTTTCAGCATCCAATTGACGGTACCTCACATCATGTCTGTCACTCTTTCTTTCAAATTCTGTGGACTTGTTCCCTTCTTCTTCATATTCATTTGATTTGTCAAGACCCATCATAACAAGGAAAGAGTCTGCTTTAGCATCACCTCCTTGAGGGGAAACATCCAAATAATTTCTTGGTGGTGAATCCGAAATAAAGAACATATCTGATGTTCTAGAACGTATCGGCGAAGACATTTTGTGTGGTGAATGAATGCTGTCTGTGTCTTCACGAAGACTTATATCAGCCGATATCATCTTCCTTCTGGTTGGTTGAAATGCAACCTTATGGACTTCTTCCTCATGTCCTTTTAAAACCTTAGATGGAGTTGTAAGATCTCTGAGATCATACATTAGCACCAGACCATTTTTAGTTCCCAAGGCAACTTGGTTTTCAGTATTAATTGCTAAGCAGGTCAGAGTGTATGAGGTTTTTATTGTTGAAACAACATTCTGTAATCTAAGGTCATACACATTCATGATTTTATCATAACCAGTTGAAAGCAACACATCTCTATTAATTAGAGAGTAAGCGATGTCACTGATAGGTGATGCATGGACATTTTCAAAAAAGGCTTTGTCTTTGTTTGTGGTAATATCACGAATTACAATATGGCCTTCATCAGTGGCTAGACCAAGCAGAGATCGACTCTCATGATGAAACTTCATGGCAGAGATACTCCTTGAGGAGGATAGTTTTACTGTTAGCACTGGAATGTTTGATACAAGGCCATAGATAACAGTATCACCATTTTGCATAGATGCGGCAAGACTAGTGTTCTTGGCATTATAACTAACATAGTTCACGCAGGACTGATGTGAGGGAGTAGGGAATGTTTTAGTAATATTTTTGTTTTTAGTGTCCCATATCATGACATTGCCGCTTCTAGTGCCAATGGCAATGTTACGGTGGCCCTCACGATGGAAGCAAGCTGACCAGGTGTCTTTCAACGGAATATGCTGCAGAGTTCTGATGTCATGGTCAGCTGGACTTAGTATCTCCACTATACCTTTAGAATTCACCTGCAAGACAACCACAAATTGCGTTAATAAGTATTATTATCCCATACAATAGAAGTTAATCTCACATTTTCTCTTAGGTCAAAATAGGATCAAATTTTATTAAATCGTTCATTGAATGCTTGCACAATCATAATGTAATAATTGGCCCTTTAAAACCAACCATTGTATGTTCTCGGACAATGCAATACTTGGCACACCCAGAGATTATCATTGACCTAACTACGGCTATAGAAACATGTACGTATTAATGCGTTTGAATTATCTAACACTCCTCTCTTTGGGCAAGAATTTTTAATTCAAGTATGTGCCTCAAATTAATGATTACTATCTGATATTTATAATCATACCTGCAATAGATATTTGCTATCATCACTCCATGATATATCCCTCAATAAACCTTCGTAACACCAGTGACTTTTTTTCAAATCCCAACTGTTGGTGTCATACAGAAGTAACCGGGAACTTATTGATGAGAAATACATTCTTAAGCTTATAGTGAAGGGCCCGGTTACCAAAAAGTATTTTCTTCACTATAATGCTCTAATTGAATGTGTTTATTAAATTATCATCGTAAACAAAGTCGCGGAAAACAAATTAAAAAACGTAAAATTTTGACAACTATGATGACAATTTAATCGCTTGTGTTGCCTTCTAAAGATGAGAAACATCAAACAATAAAAAAGAAAGGGCAGATGAAATATTTTATTCTGACAAGACAACCATTTAAAATAAATGCAGAAGTACCTAATAAGTACAATAAAATGAAATCTATAGCGCTGTTTTCGAAAGTTTTTACACAAATCCAAAATTATATATTAATAATATGGACAATGAGACCAAAAAGAAGAGAATGCTTCCGCTCACCTTTTTTCGTAGGTCACTACGAAAAAAGCTTGTATTCCAGCAGCAATCTCAGGGAGTCATTTAGTACTTTAAGCATTTTGTAGAACTGAATCGCTTATTAAATTATAATATTTGATTAAATTTTAGGTAAACGAAATTGTAGTTGCCTTATAAAACGTTATTTTAATACTTCTAAATATTTTAGTCACCTATGTGTCTGAAATACAAAATTCTGTATAATTATAACATTTTGATAATGCTTCGCTTCGTAATAATGGTGCCATGAAACCGGCCCTAGTTAATTATCTGACTGACGTGTACTTGTTTTGTTGCGGTGTCCGGATTAGATCGTAGTTATTTAACTAATTTCCTGCATATTTGTAAGTATTTAGTTTATTTTTGTATTCTCCATACATTTTTTGACATCATATACCTTAAATTATCCAAATATGTAACAGGACTTGGTAAAATTGTAAAAAAACAACCTACATTACATTAGACTTTCTTGGGTGGTGATGGATGATACCCATACTGCCTTAGAAAATCATATTTGTAATAATAGTTCCAACCTGTACCAAATGAGGAAGCATCACAGAATAATCTTTAATAAGAATATAATTTCATCAACACCAACAAAGAATAAGAATTGAATTTAATGGCAATCAAGTACCTACATACATCTGAAGTAAACAAACTTACTAAATAGGTAGAAGTTATAGATGGAGATAAAAAACCCACACGCACACCAAATACTACTAAAATCAGTGACCAAACAGAGAAGAGTAATCTACCAATAAGAATATTTAAAGATTTAAAAGTAACTTTTTTACATAAATACTTATCATTGAATATTTAAGTAAGTGTCCTTGTTTTCCAGCTATATCCAGTCATCATGATCACAGACATCCAATTGGCAGTGTTCTCCAATATCCTGGGAGTCTCTATATTCCTACTAGTAATTCTTTATCACTACATCAATGCTAATAGCACGAAATGAAAAAGGTATTTAAAGATTGCAACCAATATAATCTTACTTAAATTATTACTTTAGATTTCTAGAACAACTTTAATTCAAATAACTTTTTTACATTTATATGTGAATGTTGCTGATTGTACCTTTGCTAAATAAAAACAAATCAACCTTCTGGTTAAGCTGTGCTTGCCTAGGTTGGTCAGTGGATGGGTAACCACTTATTACATACTAACTTTGCTCCATGCCTCAGAATGCACACTAAGTTGCTGGTCCCGCCTGTCATTTGTAGATCTTTGACAGTTGCTAGCTGGCCAGATAGTCTGTCAACCAGGCTTGTCAACGGGTATCATATTACCCAGTACTAACCGGGTTGGGGAGGTCAGATAGGCAGACCCTGTGTAAAATACTGGTATTCAGCTGAATCCGGCTAGACTGGAAGCAAACCCTAACATAGTTGAGAAAAGGCTAGGCAGATGACGTAACTGATTGGAATAATCATCATCATGCTCAAAAAAAAATACATTGGATTTTGTGTTGGTACAGCTGGGTACACTACATAAATACGAGAATCTTTATTCATAATCCAAATGGCTCAAAACTCCTAATATAACAACTCTGACTTATCATTACTCCTATTTTATAATTCCTAAATTTCAATATTTCTTACGTTTATAATTACTATTCACAAAATACCGAGTTTTAGTAGATCAAATAACAAAAAGTCCGACTTAATGATAATTTGAAACATCAAAAATACGAATTCCGATTATTAAAATACCGATTAACAGAAATCCGACATTAAAACGCCTTGTTCCTTTTTTAAACTATGATTGTTTAGTTTTGAATAAAAATATTTTGTTTCGAATAAAAATATTTTGTTTCCCTGGTCACAATTCTAACCTAACCTAACCGAAGTGATTCATCAATAATACAGGAGATTTGCAACATGTAAGCAGGCATGCAACATGCAAGTAGGCATGCAACATGCAAGCAGCAAGCAAGCAGGCATGCAACATGCAGCAAGCATTTTTTCTGCCATGGCTCCGGCGCTGCGGGGTTTGGGCGGCCCCACGCGAGCTTATCGTCGCAGATGGTTGTAACGCTCACCACCGCAGCTTCGGCTTGATGGCCGGCGAAGCCAGCCAGCCTCAGCCGCGGCGGTGGGCCTTCAAACCACCTGCTCCTCAGCTCGCGGGCCGCTCCACCCCTCCGCGCCTACGCGGGCTTAAATTACACTCTAGGGTAAGGCAGACAAGACTGCGTGAAGTCGTTTTTGCAGCGATTCATTTCTGTCACTAAATTTTGTATGTAGCACAACATGTTGACTTTTAGTTTTTTCGAAGTATTGAAAATCGGAATGTCGTTTTTCGGACCGAGAATCCTTCGAGCATTTGATTCTTCGAACGTATGAAAATCGGAAAACTAAAAAATCGCATTTACGACTTTCGGTAAAATAAATTTCGTGATTTTTAATAATAGACATTATAATTCTTAGGTAGGTATTATGAAATTCGGACTTTTGGCACTCGGATTATTGAAATTCGGAATAAAATATTTCGGAGTATTTGGGTGTTCCCGGTACAGCTATATGCTGTTCTTCCATACTTCTCTATTAGTTGTCCTATCATGAGTTGTATTTTAACTGAAATAATAGTCATGTTTGTTTTGTTTCAGGAAGAACTAACTTATCAGCTGAAGCAATGTAATAATTATATTCCATCTAATGTTAAGATGTAAATAAATTAAGTGTTCTAACTGATATTGTTTTTGACTTTTGTTTAAAAAAATCCATCTATTGTCATCATAAAAAATCCTTTACTAACTAAGTTAGTTAAAGATTTTTAAGAACCAAATTAAGCCTGTTCTTGACAGCAAGTCTTGCTGTCAAGATTGGTTTATTCTATAGCCCTACATATCTTAATAGGCCACCATGGCGGCGCCACTGGCCGCGCGACAAACAAATTGTGTTCAGTTTTACGGAGGGTGGATTGGTTTATTCTATAGCCCTACATATCTTAATAGGCCACCATGGCGGCGCCACTGGCCGCGCCACAAACAAATTGTGTTCAGTTTTACGGAGGGTGGGTACCTCAACTGGTATCAGCTTGGTTGCGCAACCCCATCTGTTGCCTGCAACCGAATCACCCGCTGGTGGCGCAACTATTAATATGTATTGCACTTGGCGATTACTCAATCCACCACCAGATCTCAGAATGCCTACGGTTCTTCAGTTCGATTCTGCCATCAGGCAACGAAATCCTCTGCCCCCCACGCCCCTATCACCCTCGTTCAGGAAAGTAGTAGGGAACACAAACCGCCGTCGTCTCGACGTCCCTGTTCACGTCCACCACTTTTGCTCGAGCCAGCCCGCGATGCTCAGGCTCAAGGCTGTACTTATAAATCGGCCCCTAAATAATGGAATCACTCAGATCTAGCCGTCCTCTTTACTGCCCTCCCCCAGCGACGCCTTAAAACCAGGCTGTGTGTGCTACTGTTCGACGAAGTTTCTTTACAGGCAAAGATAAGTTACAAGTATCCTAGGTGACAAAATATATTGCAGAAGAAGAAATTATAGAAGAAGGAAGTTTGCCAGCCATGTTGTTGTATTAATTTTGAAAAGGCTTTTTGAGAATTACATCCAACCTATTGTTTATGCATTTTCCTCGAAGCAAAGAAAAGCTATTGATTTAAAAAAAAAAAACATACAGATTATAATTAATGAAGTAAGATGAGCTGGATTTGCAGTTGAATCAACTGTGTGCAAACAAAGAACCACTAATCAAGAAGCTATTCAGAGCCTTATTTTGAGGACAAAAGAAGGTGAGAAGTTAAAATCTAGAGAACACAAATTCAACACATTTTATGTTGAAAAGTTAGAAATTATACCTCTACGACCCCCCAAATTTATTAAAAGACTTTAGATACAATTTACTGACTATGCCACTGCTACATGAGAACAACGGAGCCGGAGGCGAAGTGTGCACAACCTTAGTGGGAGCATTTACAAAAGCTATATGCTGTGAACCTTGGGATTAAAGAAGACTTCAGAATGCTGCAAAAGTTAACCAACCAACATGTTTTGCCTGGGAAGATAAACAAAACCAAAGTCGAATTCGCTAGCCAAAAAGTTGCAGCTTAAATGAACTTCAATTCACTTAAGGACTTCTAGCTGTTATCAACCATCATTGTTCTTTAAATTCTTTTAGTCTTCATCTATTAATATTTCAGATCCTGGAGTTCTATCACCGCATTCAGGATACTGCTCTTTTGATAGGTACCTACTGTTAATTGATGAACTTTTTGATACAATGAATGACAGCCTTGGGAGGAGAGAACTAGATTGGAAACCACCATTAGGTGCTTTAATGCCATCACCAAGATCATAAAAAGTGGAAAGAAGCGAAAATAGTTTTCCACAGAATTCTTCATTAAGTACCTATCAAGGAAAATGGCAATGAAATTTGGAATAAGTTCTGTTTGGACTAGGCGTCTAAATCAAGACCCATTGGAAAAGTTTATTTCAAATGGAACACTAATCCATATGTGCTTTGTACGTTGAGTTGCGGCCACCAGCCCGTTACACAATACAATGGGGACATCATAGCTCCTTGACAGACAGATGGACAACAAAGTGATACTTACTATAAAGGTTCCGTTTTTTCCTTTTGAAGTAGAGTACCCTAAAAACAATAGCAAACGCAGTGTTGCTGGTTGCGGCCGGCATAAACATCCTTTATGTTAGATAATTCGGTTCATGCTATCTGGGAAGATTCTTGTCAATCATATTAATCAGCAAGCCTACAAAATATTTACTACTAATTATAAACTATTTTTCAAGATTAACAGAGCTAATCACTATTATTAATTGAACCTTTTATACACCAGTACCACTTCAGTAAAATTGGAATAAAAATTAAAAGAATGTTTAGCATTTAATTAACCCCAATACAGATTTCGAATTGTCGGAAGACTTTGTTTCTGAAATCTTTGGGTAAATTACAGAATTGTAAAAAAACAGTGGTAAGGTCGAGCCTTCACCAAACCGTAGATGTTCGAAACGGAGAGGAGATGCGTAAGAGCTAGGTAGGGTGTACCCACCGAAGCTGAGCGGAGAGATGTGCAATATTACTATACTCTTTGGATGTGCAAAGCGGCACGCCGCTCTCAGCATATCGTTCACCACACTCCGCTCACGTCTCTGCTGTGCGCATGGCTGCCGAGTAGAGTGCGGAGGCTGCTCTAACCAGTTACGAGACATCTCTTTCTTCTCTACCGTTTCCACTAAAGCTAAGTGGTGACTAGAAGACAAGTGATTCTATTCTAAATAACGTAATTCTATTGGTGGTTTACAACATCTCTCCTTTCGTCTCGTTTCCGCGTCGCTTTGGCGAGTCCTTACTTTCAAGCAAATGCAACAGGTGGCGCTACAAGTATCATTTTTCTTTGGCGCTACTTATTTTTATATATATTATTATGTACCAGAGTACCTTTATATTAATTACTATAACACACTATTTAGAATGACATGTCTTTGTATATCGTCAGCTAAAAATACTAAAATTGTATGGAATTGTATGGTCCTAATCCCACAAACTGCCACAGCTGGATGACAGGGACCCAAAACCGATAGGTACCTACACTAACTCATTGTGTAAATGAATGCATGGGCAGTATGGGCACCCTTTTCCAGCCTGATGCCATATAATTAGTAAGTACCTACGTAATAAATTATAGCGTACAGTAGAACCACACTCTCACTATTATATTTTTTAAGGCAAAAATAAGCCTCTGAGTAATCTTACTACTTTTACAAAGTAACGGACTTTCTTTGAAATAATACGCGCGCGTGGTTCGTAGTTAAACCCTAAAGTCAATATAAATATATTAAGTCAATCATTTTGTAAACTTTTAATTCTAATGTCATTGCCTATCTTGCTATATTTCGTTGCTATGGTGTTAATAAGTACTTAAAACGAGGTTTTTCTCCCAAGATCTTTTCCTGCGATAGCTTTTGATACCTATGTGATAATGATACTTAGGTTTGGCTTTTATCGGAATTGTTACCGTTGTTAACCTTGCCTGGCAGTTGCAGGCATCATGCAAGATCCGGTGCGGTGCGGTGTAGGCCTGTCGAAGCGCAGGGCAGGTTTCGAATATCAACATTGCGTGTCTTAAAATACGCGAAAATAATAATAATTAACCTTAACCGCGTACTGACTATCATATGGATCTCGGATTAAAATGGAACTTTCGTTAATTTCAACTTGACTACAAGGTTGATATTGGTTTGTCAGTGAAAACCGGGCAGCGCCTCACCCGATTATGGTCGGCCCTAAATTGCCACTCTGTGTGTTGCAGCTGCAAAACAGTTGGAAACGGCAAAGGGTCGGCCCCTAGGGGACTGTAACAAGTAGTTTTTGACGTTTAAAAGTGCTGATTCTCGGCCTAATTTGATTGAATGACTTTCATATTTAAATTATAATCCGAACAAATTATGTGAATATCTAGTAATTATCTCTCTATTAGGCTCGTTAGTTTAGTGGCTGTTAGCGCTACTGCCGAGCCATAACAGGTCTAGGGTTTGGTTCCCAGGTTGGTCGTGTGTGTGATTTTTTGTCAGTAACAACCCGAAGTCTGGGATTTGAGCCCCGTTGATGTCAATAGGCTCGTATTCTATTACAGCGACTTACGAATTTATGGCTAAAATGTAGATTCAAAGAAATAAAAATAAAAACACATTAATTTGGCACATGCCACCAGTGTACGCAACATAGAAACAAAAAAAACTAAAATGTTTACAAAAAAAGATAATATTTTATGTCCAGCGGCGGCGCCAAATTGGCCCAACTAGTGACCGACGCTGGATTATAGGACACCACTGCCTAACCCTTGGGAATACAGGCGTGATGTTATGTACTTAGCGCAAGTAGGCAATCATCCACTCTACTGATCATAGTCCTCTTTTCCCAATTAAGTATCGTTATATGTATATGGTACGAAAGGTTTTATTATCGACCAACCTCGAGTTTTTCGGATAAACAAGGCCCTTGAAAACAAAGTCCACTGAAGTATCTAGTAGCCTGATACCTACACCCCATAGAGAAATATAACAAAAAAATACAGAACTTCTTTCTTAGGTCTATGGTACAGCCGCACCGTAGACCATACCCGGTTTCACCAACACAATCCCACATCATGAATGCCTTTAAAGCGAAAGCTACTATATGGTGCTGAGCTGAGCGCTGCAATTCCATAAGCGCGCTTTGAAATTCATTAGTTTAAATGCATTATTTCCTAAGGTTTAAAAGGAGCTCGTGACTAAATAATAACAGGCGCTCGGATCAATCATCAGCTTAAGCCGTTATCGCGCTTGCCTAGGTTGATATCATACCAAGTTTCCTCCGTGCCTCGAAAAGCACGAGTCATTTGAAGATTTTTGACAATCGTTACAGGTAGTCATTGCGAAGGGGAGACAGCAGCCTTGAAAATTTGGTCATTGTTGGCAATACCGAAGGCAAGAGAGCACGAGGCCGGTCGCCAACACGATGGTCCGACCAAGTAAAAGAGGCTATATCCTCAAGCAAATTTCAGCAGGCGGTGATGGCAACTTTGGACCGGAGTCGATGGAGGCAGATTGTCCGTTTAAAGGGGTCCGGTGACCACGATCCTCAGTAATGACGGACCGATTGAAGAAGAAGAACAGGTAGTCAGTGGCCCGAAAGTCTGACAACCAGTCTTACCAGGGAGTATCGTGTTACCCAGTACTAAGTGGGTTGTGGAGGTCAGATAGGCAGTCGCTCCATGTAACATACTGGTATTCAGCTGCATCCGGTTAGACTGCCGACCTCAAGATTGTTGGGAAAAGGTTAGACAGATCATGATATTTCCTAAAGTTAAACAATTGGTTGCTTTGTCCTGAATAAAAGGTTCCGCGGTTAGGTTAAATAGTTTCATTTTCTATTCAATCGACTCGGCCTATCACAGTCCATATATGTCCATAACAAAGACAAACCCAAGCTGAGTCAGAACAACTATGCCGCCTTCCGTATTTCCAACTAGTTTTTTAGTATTTTACTTTCATTAAACAAAATTTCACAATTCTTTAAATATTCATTTGGAGTTCTTTAAATATTTTACACGAGTCGACTTAGTGACAAACAAAATCCATCTTTTTAGGTCATGCTTAGACCAACAAAATTACCATGACGAGCAAAACTGTTTGCGAAGCGCTCTGTTCTTGCAAATCATTTATTTAATTTCCTGTCGATATTTTCGCTACGGTCATCTGTTTTTGTAACGTTTATCTTCACGACGTTTAGCTTGATGATTGTATAGGCCTAGGTAGGATAAGCAGCTGTTTTTACGTAATGCTTCGAAACAAAATTTTTGAATATGTCTAACTCGTATAGATGTAATGACCCAAGTAGTAAGTGCCATTTTATTTTGAAAATCAAAAACAAATTAGCCTAATTACTTTATTCCACAACTGAAATTTAGGTATTAAATATTTTTAGAATGACAAAAGCACTTTCAGTAGCTTTAAATTAACCAATGTTTTCACATCTTTTGCAAATAAAAAGTCCACATGATTGAACTGTTCGTGCGGTATCTTGTAGGTGTCGACTACGTTGCGGAGCCTCTTGCGGAGTTGGTCCACGTCCCCGGGGTGCGCCAGCCAGTCCGCGTCACTGTAGAACAAGCTAACCGGCGCCGCTATCTTATCCAACGCATATGTCGGAGCTACCTTAACACCGTACCTTATCATATTCTCGTCACTGCCATAATCAAACTTCCTAAAATCCTCAGATATCAGGCCCTGCCCGTAATGAACGAATTGTTTCATCGATGCGCCAGAAGGCATATGCCCGTATATGACGGGCAAATTCGTAACATTGAGCTGCTCAAAATCAAAACCAGCGATAATGAATAAAATATTGCTGCATAGAATCGTAACTATAGGTCCTGTTCCGCATGTTAACAGCTTCAGCGCGCTCATTACGTTATTGTCCGGTAAAAACTCATACAGTCCGAGATTCTTTGAAATTCCGTGCCATATTGATGTTCCGGGAGATAGCAGCCGCACTATAGGGGACCTGACTTTAGACATATAAGCAACAGGGGACAATGCTATCATTACCGATATCTTGGCATTATATTCAGGTTTTTCAGAGGCCATTACGAAAAAAGCTGTAGTACCTTGAGAATGGCCGACGTATTTCAGAGATTTCAAGTTTCTTTTTCTTAGCACAAAATCAATCATAGCTGGGAGATCGTATATTCCAATTTCATGCCACGAGAAGTCCCAGAACTGTGCATCGGACGGCTTCACGCTGATGTGGCGACGGGAATGCTTGCAGCCTCGGGCATTGCCCATCCAGACGTCGTAACCTTGGTCCGCTAGCAGGTAAGCGAGGGCGCTTCCGGGGCCCGCTATAATGTAATCGTCCGCACTACCGAGTAGTCCGTGCATGAGGAACACTGCTGGCCCACTACTGGGGATCCTGAACATTGTCAACACATAACCGTCTTCTGTCCTGACTTCGTGTTTCTCTACTTTATATCCATATTTAACAAGGATAGCATCGATACTCATCATTGCATCCTCATTGCCTTTCCCGGCATTGAACGCAGCAATGAACTTATCGACTGCATCTATTGTATTTGTTTTGCTGATTTTTGATGTTAGTTGGACGGGCCCTAGAGCCCTTGAAACTGCAAAGGGCAGCTTGGTTATAAAGTTAACAGCTGCGGCGAAAGTATTGGAGGTCAAATACGCCGTTGAAGTTACTATCGAATGTTTGATGAAGCTGTGGGCTAAGTTCTCCGTTGTTTTCGTTATGGCACTTGAGATTAATTGATCCGCCATATTTCCATTTCTTAAGTGGATCAGCGCGAATAAAATAACGAATATTTTAGCCATCGCACGAGTTCTCCGAGTTTGTACAGAGAGTGAACTATCCGTATTCCATGATCGACCTTGTCTGAGTAAGTTTTTGCGATTTAATCTTTCCGCTTATTAGTGATGGGTAAATGAAGTGTGGTCATTGTCAATAGTACCAAATACTAAGCTGTGGTAGGTAGATACTTAATAAAGTTCATGGAATTCATAATTCACGTCATATTCTAAGTTGTATGTATTATCATATTTGCTTTACCGGTGTAAGTAGTCTCATTGAGTGTCAGGTAAACAGTGTAACACAACATCACACTTGATATTCCTGAATAGTTAGGCAGGGGGAGGTGTAGCCTATATTTAGTACCTACATAAGTACACTCCCATATTGTTAACCCCCGACCAAAAAAATTAAATTAAAAATTTAAAAAACCCCCATCACGAAAAACCTCTAAAAGACCTAAAATAAAATAATCCAAGCGTCTTAGCGTCGGGGGTCCGCTTTGTTTTGTGCTTGTACTAAGCGGCCTACTTAGCGGTCCCCCGACGCTAAGACGCTTGGATTATTTTATTTTAGGTCTTTTAGAGGTTTTTCGTGTTGAGGGTTTTTTAAATTTTTAATTTAATTTTATTTCATGCTTTTTAACTTAACGAAAAAAAGAAGAAAAGTTATAAATTAAAAAAAAACCGAACTTTTAGGGGGGAGCGGGAGGGTGCAGCACCCCCCCCCCCCCAGCGATGCCCATAGTGACACGTAACATGATTTCAAATTTCGAATCCACCAGAACTGGGAAAGTTGTTTATTTCCCTTCAACTAGAAAAGTGGTGATCACCTTCAAACGGCTGGGCAGATTTTCTCGAAACATAGCTAAGAACACTCTCGATTAAAACACCTTTCAAACGAAACCAATTTTATTAAAATCGGTACATCCGTTTAGGAGCTACGATGCCACAGACAGACACACAGATACACAGATACACAGACACACAGATACACACGTCAAACTTATAACACCCCTCTTTTTTGGTCGGGGGTTAAAAAAGGAGTTTTATAAGTATGATTTGTGTTTCTGTGGAATTGTGTGTCTGTCTGTGGCATCGTAGTTCCTAAACGGATGAACCGATTTTGATAAAATTGGTTTCATTTGAAAGGTGTTTTAATCAAGAGTGTTCTTAGCTATGTTTCGAGAAAATCTGCTTCAAACAACTTCTACGGGTCTGGTAGATTCGAAATTTGAAATCTTGTCACTTATCACCATGGGCATCGCTAGGGGGGCCTTCCCTCCCCCCTTCCCCCTAAAATACTTTTTTAATTTATAATATATTATATTTTCCTTGGTTTCGTTAATTAGCGAGAAAAAGCGCAACACTGAGAAAATTGGAAGGAATGGGGGGAAGCCTTATATGCCCGGGAGTGGGAAAGTCAAGGCTAAGAAAAAATAATATACTTAAGTTTAAAAAGCATGAAATAATTATTTTTTTAAAAATTTAAGAAACCCCCGACAAAAATAAATCCTAAAACCTTTAATTAAAGCGTCGCTTCGTAGCGTCGAGGGACCGCTAAGTAGACGGCTTAGCACTAGCACAAAAGAAACCATTTTTTTTTTCCGACGGGTTTTTTTTTTTAAATTTCTAATACCAGTATTGTTTGAATCCAACCGATTTTTTCACCATGAGTGCTCTTAAAAGGTAAAGGTAACTGGAAAAAAAAGTAAGGAAACCGGCCTGTCCTAGACTTGAAATTTTGAAAACATGGTGACTTAAGGCCGAAACACACTTACGTGTCGTGGCGTGTCGTGACGCGCCAGAAGCATTCGGTTTCATACATCGTTGCGACACGACACACCATGCTAATATGTCCCTAACCATATTAAATGTATAAAACCGATATGCTTCTGGCGCGACACGACACGCCACGACACGTAAAAGTATGTTTCCGTCTTTAATCTACAAATCGGGCCAACATGGTGGGTTACACCGCGCTTCCTCATAAAAAGAGCAAGGTCTATGTTTTGACAGCACGGTTGGCGCAGTGGCTGAGCGATTGACTGCTACGCTGCGTGTCTCCGATTCGAATCCCGCACGGAACAAATGTTTGTATGGCCTACAGATAGGTGTTCCGGGTGTGGCTCTTTGTGTATGTGAGTTTAAATGTTTGAAAATGCACCCACGATATAGCAGCAATTCTTAGTGTTGAGCAAGTATACAAATGTCTTAGTACTTACCTAATAGTTCCATCTGGTAAGACAGATAGAGTTACTTTTGCATTTAAAAAAAATTACTTTGGAGATTGTATATAATTTTTCACCACTCCCGCACGAAAGAAGTGTCTTTCCTCTACGAAAACAGTGAGGAAAATTGGTTTTTCCTCACTGTTTGAACAGTGAGGAAAGTAATGATCCCGTTCAGAAATTAACTTTGCTTGATATTTTTATGCTAAGTTTTAAAGATATTTTCAAAAATAAATAATTTTATGCTTAGAATAGAAATATTTATAAGTTAAGATTAATGTTTTTTATAAAATTTATCAAATTATTGTAAGTGTATAAGTTCAGAAACATTAAAAAAGTTTGATAAAATATTGAAATTTAGGATTATAATTTTTGAACGCACTCAAAGAAAGAAGCCTGTGAAAGAAGGACATTAGAAGCAAAAATTCGAAAAAATAATTATTTTGATTTGCTTTGCGACTATTTAATTTATTTATCTATGATGACTGAATACTTTCTTGCTGGGAGTGGTGAAAACTTTTGTATGCAACATGTGAGCAAGTTCATTTGCTATTCGTTTTGTTGAGTCTTTCGCTTATTCAGGATTGAAATTTATAATCACTCGCTGCGCTCGTGATTCTATTTTTCAATCCTTCGTTACTCAAGACTCAAAATCAAAACTCATAGGAAAAACGAACTTTCCTCACTTGTTGGATAAATAACTATTTCACTTCAGTAGCTCAAACAAGTAGGTTTTGCTGCCTGAAATCAGTGAGCAAAATGCGATTTTGCTCACTGAGTGAGACAAAGTAACTTTTTAATTATTTTTTTCAGAAAGCCCCGATTATCTTATTCAGCCTTGGGTTTGATCATACAATTCGAAACATTCACAGTCTATCTCTTTCCCGCCCATTAGAAAGAGAGAGAGACAAAGACCAGCCCTTTCGAAGTTCCGTTTTTGAATTCGAACACGTTCGGAATTTCGTACTAAAGAGATTTTGCAAAAATTATGTCTTTTAATGTAATTTATTGAATTTTTTACTTATTGTTGTATTTAAACGAAAATAAGTATTTACTGCACATAAAACTGATATTTCCAGATGACAGCGATGTGGAGGAGTATTTTGACGCCTTAACGTCCTGTTGTTTTTAATTTAGTTTATATTTAGTTAGTTAGTTTATGTAAATACTGTTATTTTTATTTTATTGTAATAATTATAGTTATTTATCGTTTAGATATAGATGTTATTAAAAACCTGTAAATATTTATTTCTAGTTTCAATAATGTTACGTTATATATTTTGAATAATAAAATATCAGGGGTGCTATTTCCGAACACGCCTTAATTTAAATAAAAGAGCGGGAAAAAAAATTTGCTGGCATAAGAGTTGAATAAGTTAAAAATATTAAAATACTCGTAAAATATGAGTGAAACTAGCGACGAGAACAGTATTGTAACACCGGAAGAGTTAAAACAACAAGACAGTTATTAATGCAGAATTAAGTTTCCTACCTGAGAAGTCTCGCAAGAAATATCTGAGAGCATACCATGTCTTCAACGAGACTTACAAAGGGCGCAAGCAGTTTTTCGGAGACGGTGTTGGTATCTTATTTTTTAGATTTATCACAGACGAGGTGATCATCTATAATTTTAATTATTTTGATTCACAATAAATATTTATTTCAATCAATTCATGTTTATTATTTTATCTCCTAAAGTGTTCTCGCTGCTGAAGTGAAAAGTTATGTGTGTTACACGAGAGCAAAGTTTTTTGCATCTCGTGCCTTTGAATCCCTCGCCACGCTCAGGATTCAAAATCAGCACTCGCAGCAAAAAACGACTTTGCTCTCTTGTTGCACAAATAACTATTTCGACGCATGCCTCCCGCTGGAAGTGTTTCCAGCTGCAAGATTTAAATATAAAACTTAATCAAAATCAGTTCATCCGTTCAGGAGCTATGATGCCACAGACAGGCACGCAGTACACACAAACTTATTCTATCTTTTCGTCGAGGGTTAAATACGACTATGGATAAAGTCAACGCAAGTTCCAAAGTGATGAACTGAAATAGGAAATGGTGAGAAGAGAACCGAGTTAACAACAGTCAGATTTTGTGCGTGGTGGATGGCAATAGGATCGCTCGCCCCCGACGTAGGTAATTTATAGATGGCTATAAGGGGCCACCTATAAATTACCGACGTCACACGTTAAAAGGCGGGAAGGGGTCGACGAAATGTGACATTGTGTGACAAGGCAGGGTGCTACATTACATGGCAACACACACAAAATCTAATAAATTTACCCAAGTAGGTACCTATTGAAACACGACGAAAACATGCTCAAAATTAGGTAGGTACGTCCAAATGCTAACATTAGCTTTGATAAGCGATTATTAAGTCATTTACATTGCGAGTGTTTTATTTACGTAAATGATGTACGATACGAATAACGATTTGCTGCAGAACTAATGATACTCACATGCTGAAATTAAGAGTAGTAGTAGAGATATGTACCTAACCTTCTAGATCATAGAGTTCTAGTCCGTATGCCTCTGCTGTAACATAGCAAACTCTAATACCGGCACACAAGAAATTTATATGCCATCCTCGAGGAAGAGAAGGTGGATGAAGTTAGATTATGTGCCATACGCCCCTATTAACGATGTCGCCGGTTGTGAACTTACTTCCCTCTATGAAGTGGTAGAGTCATTAAGAACTACTTTCAGCATTTAATATTGCTCCTTATAGTGAGTAAAAACGGACAATAATCACCATAACTAACTCATCATCATCTGCCTAGACTTTTCCCAAGTATTTTGGTATCGGCTTCTGGTCTAACCAGACGCAGCTAAAGACCAGCATTTTAAATGGAGTGACTGCCTATCTGACCTGCACAACTCTGTTACTGGGTAAAGATCGACCAGTGCGTGGTCGCAAGCGGACAACGAGCGTGATGTCTTATTGCTTCGAATCCCGGGTTGGGCAAGGTAACTAGAATTTTTGCATGCGGTCTTTCCCAGCCCGCAGTCTGCATATGTTCCCAGTTGTACAAAAACTTTTACGCAGCTGAAGAAATGGGTAGCAGATCTTGACCCCGACAAGAAAACCCGAAATAATAATTTATTGGAAACAACAAGCCCCTACTGAAACACCTCTGCCTATATGTATAGGCTTGCACACCCTCTTGGGCAATACATAGTTTTATGGTGAATGTGATGTAACATAAAAAAATAGAACCTTCTAAAAATATTATGTTGATAACAACAATTATGGCCATACGAAAACAAAACATCCGGCAAGCTCTTGTCACCGTCCGTCGCGTCGGCACGGGCGGCGTTCCAGATGTTTCAGAAAGCAATGGCTTAATTGGCACGTGACGACGGCAAATGACCGGACGGCATGTTTTTGTTTCCTTGGAAGATTGTTAGGCCTCTAGTGTGGGACGCAACATTATGTCGATACGCCATAACATCTTTCTAGGTCATCGAGCTGTCCAGGGCTGCGGGTTGTTCCAGGGCTGCGGGTTGTTCGAAAGAGATACCGCGGCCTTGGAACACAAAGGGCTAAGAAGGAACATGGGTGGGTTTTAATCAGTCAAGTCTGACACTCCCTCCCGCTCCGCCCAGAGCGGGAGAAGTCATTTGATGACTTCCCACCCGCAAAAAAAAAAAAAAAAAAGGTCATCGTGCTGTGCCGCTGCGGTTGCGGAGAACCTCAACATATTTATACTGTGACCTCAAGCCGTTTGGGGTTGAAACAGTGGGGCCGCGGGGTCCGAGGGAATTCGCTGTTGAAGTTAAAATTCCAAACGTACATTAATATTTGCACACCATGACAATATGGTAAACATGTTAGCACAACTCCATGTACTTAAAACACCTTACATACATTATTTTTATAATTGTATGTACACACATGTTTGAGCAAATAAAGTTTATCTGAATCTGAGGCTTCCCGTGATTCAAGGGCTGGCTTTTAACTTGGCCAGAGTCTAAGTGTTGCCATCTATAAAAGTTTCTCAGGAATTTCTGAGTAGCAGCCCGAAGCCTGGATTTTTACTTTTACATGGGACATAAACATACTGGCAAAATGTGGGTGTGTGGTGGGTGTTCTTTATGTAACCTTATATTTGTTGAAGAAATAAACCTACACCACTGCCCAACACTTCGCGTAAACGCAGGCTTGATGTTATGTTATTCAAAAATCGACCGAAGTCAGGGGCAACAACTTGTTTTCCATAAAACTATTATTGCATTATTCACAATTCTAATTATGCTCAACAAGTCAACATAAATAATACTAAATCATCGTTTTATTCCTTGGTAGCGAAAACACTTGAACATCAGTAGGTACAAAGTCTGAAACGTTTTTACTTATTAAACATTTCCTCGGGTCAATGTGCTGACTAGGTAATTTAATGTAAATGTTAAAATAATTACGAAATTGTTCGACCAGCGAAACTTTGTGAATTTACAGCGAAAATGATGCCTTTTCACAAACATTAGGTGACATCTAGCGAGTCCAAAACCCAACAGCTTGGATAACTAGATTAGCAAAAAGACACCATCTAAATAATATAATCTAATCTATATAATTATATCAAAGCTGAAGAGTTAGTTTGTTTGTTTGCTTGAACGCGCTAATCTCAGGAACTACTGGTCCGATTTGAAAAATTCTTTCAGTGTTAGATAGCCTATTTATCGAGGAAGGCTATATGCTATATCATCACGCTACGTCCAAAAGGAGCGGAGCACAATGAAAAATGTTGTGAAAACGGGGAAAATCTGACTCAGACGAAGTTGCGCGGGATAGCTAGTACCTGAATAAAAATGTTACTATTTATTTAGATGACGCTTATGGCTAATGCGGAAGCACCTGGTTAGCCCGCCAAATTTATTAAATTTGCAAATGTCATTGTTTGCAGGTCAGTGTCAGGATGATTTGAGACCCTGGCGCTTCCACTTAATGATTACGATTAAGAAGATATAGGTTGGAAGGGACATCAAAGCACATTCGATTAACACCTCATCATCATCATCATCATTAGCCTATATAATGTTCCAACTGCTGGGACACAGGCCTCCTCTCTATGAGAGGGAGTGGGCTGTAATCCACCACGCGGGCCCAGTGCGGGTTGGTAGATGTCACATGTCTTCAAATTTTTGGTTCTAGGACATGCCGGTTTCCTCACGATGTTTTCCTTCACCGTTTTTAAGAGCAGCGATGATGATATAAATTACACAAAGTAATGCGCCTGCCTGGGTTCGAACCCACGGCTTACTGCTCGTAAGTCGGGGCTGCCACCACTGGGCCACCGCCGCTCTCACCACGTATTCCAAACTAATTCTGGACCCCCATATACATTGGTAGGTAATTTAAAAAAAAAACTGTTTCCCCTTCACCATTGATTGTTACAGTGATCGAGAGAACGGGCTGTTATTAAAAAATCTAATGGAAAACACTTTGCAGGGCCTACCATGACTTTATAAAAATATATTGTTTCATTCTCATTCCAGAGTGGGAAAGAGATGGAGCTAGACGACCTATTTAGCTGAAAAAGGATGAAAAAGCTGTTTTTTAAAACTAAAGAAAATAGTTTAAAGGTGGGTCAGAATGAGTACTTATTGAATTCGTGGGAATCGATTGTGCTTTGATGTCCCTGTGGGAGAAGAGACGGAGCTATGCAGGTCGTCTAGCACCATCTCTTTCCCACTCTGAAATGAGAATGAAACAATAATGTTTTAAGACGTCATAGTAACCCCTTTTGTTATTGATGTCAGGTAGCTTAGGAGATGCTATTTACTCGACGGACTTTGTGCTTACTTAGCGCGTCGTGGAACACCCACAAGGTGATCGCAATAATATAAAACAGACTTAGGCAGTGTCGGTGGAGGAGCTTGTGGCTAAATATTAACAGCCGCACGGGTCGATCTTTAAGGTAAAGCCGTGCTTGCCGACGTTGGTCCGTGGATAGGTGACCATAATTACATACCGAGTTTCCTCCGTGCTTCGGAAAGCACGTTAAGCCGTTGGTCCCGGCTGTCATTTGTAAATCTTTGACAGTCGTAGAAGCCAAAAAGTCTGACATCCAGTCTTAGCAAGGGGTATCGTATTATCCAGTTACTGGGTTCTGGAGGTCAGATAAGCAGTCGCTTCATGTAAAATACTGGTACTCAGCTGCATCCGGTTAGACTGGAAGCCGACCCTACGATAGTTTGGGAAAAGGCTAGACAGATGATGAGACTTAGGCAGTGGCAGTACTTTCATACAAGACTTAAACCTTGGTTTGACCTTATAACCTACTACTCTTCATAATGTCAGGGTTCCGAATCGTCTGCTTGCCTTATTGGCTTGCCGTATTGTTGGGCCTTAAGTACCTACGCCACTAGACTTAACGTTACTTATCCAAAATATTTTAGTAACTCTGTGTCTGTCTATTAGGTACCGTTCACGCAGATTTATATGTTTAACACATATAGGTAGAGACTTGGGTTATTTATAGGATACTTTTTATCCTGGAAGTACGTTCCCGCGGGATAGTTTCCGACCTCGACTTGGACGAAAGATGGTTCTTACTATGTAAAAGGAGAAGAGGCCATTGCTATCAAACGGGTTCAAATCCCGCCGTCTTGTAAGCTACTGAGAGTTTTCAAAACATCACGCTGGTAAACCCCGAAGGGTTAGGCAGACGTGGAACTTATATGTTATATAGTGGGTATTGTAGGTACACCCACATTTCGCCGGTTAAGTTTAAGTGGCTGAGCGATGCTGCGCTGCATGTCGCGGGTTCGATCCCCGCACGGAACAAATATTTATATGGCCTACAGATAGTTGTTCCGGGTCTGGCTGTTTGTATTATGTGAGTTTAAATGTTTGTAAACGCACCCACGATTCAGGAGAAATTCCCAGTGAAGGGGCAACGTATAAAAAAATAAAAAAAACGGGAAGTATGGGATGTTATTTTGTCTTCGATGAATTACTGCTGCATTCTCTGCCTACCCCTTTGATATTAAGTGTCGTGATTAGTGATGGGTCGAGAGAATATTCTCCCACGGAGAATGTTCTCGGTTCGAGAATATACTGCAATATTCTGAAATATTCTTTTCGACGGAGAATTTACGAGAATTTGAAATAGGATTAACTGACTGCTCTACCTGACGTCCGGCTGAAATCACACCATGTGTGCCACAATAAAATTATGCTGATTATAGCAGATAATGCTCCCAACATGGTAAAATGTGGTAAGATGCTGGAAAGAAATATCCCCATGTGAAGTGGGCTGGCTGCTTAGCTCACACATTGCATGAAATTGCATCTAATGATTGGCGATATATTAAAAAACCAACAAGTAATCGTAGTGTATTCAGCGTTCTCATATTCTGTCAGAAAAGGGAGTTATGAAATCATTAGAGTTACCAGTGAGAACAAGATGGGGAACTGCTTTTAAGTCTATTGGAATGCAAATCTGCTCTTCAAAATATGGCGTTAAATTCACCAGGTGTACAGAAATGTAAAAAATTACTTTTAAATGAAAACGAGTGGACGAAATTTGAAAAAAAAAAAGTTTTACTTAAAGAAATCGTAGGTTGGATAACAAAGTTTGAAGGAGATTACTGTTCTATCCATTTGATACATACGGAATTCGGCGAATTAAAAGAACTGTTAGAGAAGCCTATCGTAGCTGTAATTTTAGGCGAAGAAGCACACCATCATTTATAACAGAAATTCAGCAATAGAAAAGTTACAGCGCTTAAGCCAATGTACTGTATGCTGTGGTATTATTAAACCTGCAAAATCGTGGTACAACAATGACATCAAGTGAAAACATGGATGGGAGTTCTCAGTTCTTGGCTGAAAGACACAGTATTTCAGTTCAGTAATTGTTCGAAGAAGTGTCTGAATATAAATGTGGCACTGGTTTATGTGGAACGCTTCACATTTTCAAACATTCATACCAAAAACGTAATAAATTCAACACTAAAAGCGCAGGTAAAATTTATCTGATTGCTCACAATTGGAAAATTCTGAACTAACCACAACGTTTAAACAAAGAGTCTGAAGAACCAAATCCATCTGCCTCTGCCTCAAGCGAAGGAGAAGAGCTTACAATGAATTTAGACAACGAATCTAAAGAGAGCACATCTGAAGAAGAGGTAGAGGATGAGCCAGTAATCTTGGTGGAAACAGACTACATCAACTTAGATGGCATGGATCAATCGTTATCAATGGACGAATAGCATTACTGCATTAGGAATTTGATTTGATTTCAAGAATTGTTAAGATTGTAGTTGTTTTTTTAATTATCTACAGCATACACCGTTCTTATGATGTTATTGTTTTTTTTTTTTAATTTATTAAAGCTGATGATTTGTATAACTCATAAAGTTTGTTTTAATACAGAAATCCTAATTTAACATTAATACCTTACGAACTTTAAGAGAATTTATGAAAATTTTCTCGGAAATATTCTCGGGAATGTTCCTGCTCAAGAGAATTTATTGAGAATTTAAGTTGTGGAGTAGATTATTTTAACTTAAACTTCGTAAAACTTTCAAATGCACTAAAAACTATTACTCTTAAACGAGATCGACACAAAAGAGTCATTCAATTTTTAAATTCTCGTAATTTCCCTTCCAAAAGAATATTCTTGAGAACTTAACAGCAAAGTTCTCGCAAGGAGAATATTCTCGGGAATTTACCATCACTAGTCGTGATAGTAATAGGTACCTATGTTTATTGTATGTCGAGTTGCGAATAACAATATAGCTTTGCTGGCGCGATGACTCCTTACGTATCTAAAACATCTATTTACAAAAATAACATTCATACACGGTGTAAATCACCTCATCACGAAGCCGTCAACCAAGCATTCTGAAACTAAGTAACTTAACGCAAAAATTATTGCTGGGAAACGACTTTTTTTTGGGGGGTGTAAAATCATGTTTTGTGGTAGAACTCAATGTAACGCACTCAAAACATTGTGCTGATGGACGGATTGAATAGTACGGGGGTCGTGGAGGTGTTTAAAGTAAAAATCTTACATTAAAAACTTGTCTTTAAAAAATACTTGTCAAAAACTTGGAACTTTGACCCCTAATATCTCCGTAACTAGAAGGTTCCCAGGTATGGTGTAGAACAAAAAAATGATCGCAATGACAGGGAGAACCAGTGCCTTTCGGCTTCGTTAAGAGGTGTTTTACACCCTTTATAACATCAAGCGTATTATCCCTGAAAGGTAAGGCAGAGGTGTACCTAATGCTACACTCAAATTTTGCCATAAATGTTAAAGTCAATAGGGAGCTAGCCTAATAACAACAACTCAGTACAAATTCAGGCTCCAAGACTGCTACTGAGAAATACCTGTTGGAAAGATTCACACTTTGTTCGACCTGGGAATCGAACTCAGTACCTCATGCTCAGTAGTTAGCACTTGTAACCAGTAAACCAACAGGGCAATTTATTTAATGCATGTGCGAAATACAATATTATTGCTTAGCTGTCGCGTAGGTATAACATCGATTAAAAATCAGTTGTCATTTAGGATTGCACTGGCAGCAAAAAGTTGGCAATATTATTTACAACATCACGGCTTTATATTCCTTAGGGGTAGGCTAAGGTGTAAGTACAAACTGTTTTCAGTTACGTAGTTGTTATCAGAACGCATGTGCTCCTTGGGATTTACATCGGCAAAAAAAGCAATGAAAAACTTCCATCTTCCATAAACCCATTAGGGAAGAAATTTCCGAAAAAAAAAAAACTCCTGTGTACCTTATGCTTCTAGATCTAGACCCAGCAGCCGTTAAGGCTCTTTATAAGCTATGCATTGTCTACTATCAGTAAATTTTTCAAGTGACATGAAGTACGTAACCCATTTTTCAGACACAACTACCGAGTTTCTTCCGTTCCTCGGAAAGCACTTTAAGCCGTTGGTCCCGGCTGTCATTTGTAGATCTTTATTTGACAGTCGTTACAATGACGACGGGTAGTCAGTGGCCCGAAATTCTGACAACTAATCTTACTAACAGGTATCGTATTGCCCAGTACTAACAGGTAGGTAGTTGTATGGAACATAGGCAGTTGCTCCGTGTAAAATACTGGTATTCATCTGCATCCGGTTAGACTGGGTGCCGACCCCAACATACTTCGGAAAAAGCTAGCTTTTCCTGAGCCTATTGCTCAGGAAAAGCAGTAGTTAGTACTTAGTCTATTTATTTTATCAGGCAGATGATGAAATAAATTGACTATTCAGTACAAAAGCCTTTGTTTCCAGTAAAAAAAAAAACCTATTTATTTGTCTTGTGCTAGACACAAATAAATACTTTTTCTTTCTTTCTTTACTAAATCAAAATGATTAAATTAACATTAAAACACAATCCATACTAATATTATAAATGCGAATGTCACTCTGTTTGTTTGTTTGTTATCTTTTCACGACTAAATGGCTGATCGGATCTTAATGAAATTTGGCAAGAAGATAGATTTCAACCTTGAAAAGGACATAGGTCATCACGCTACGACCAATAGGATCGGAGCAGCAATGAAAAATGTTGCGAAAACGGGAAAAATTTGACGCAGACGAAGTTGCGCGGGACAGTTATAATATAAAAGTAAGTAAGGGTATTTATTTCGTGGTATTCTTAAACATGCACATAAATTAAAATCTTAATCAACTAAAGTAACTAAAGACACCAACCGTAATAGTAACAGTAAGTCAAACCAACCTAATAACTTGTAAAAACCCGAAAAAAAAACGATATCCATCGTTGGTCTAGTGGTGGCAAGCACTAACTTTACAACCGATGAGGACCTGGATTCCTTCTATTCCTAGGTCGTACAAAATCCTATTGGGTTTTGCCATCAAGAATTCTCAGTAGCAACCCGGATTCTGGGAATCTCTGTCCTGTTGATGGCAATAGTCTAGCTCCCTTCTACACGGGACTTTGATTTTCCCCGTTTTCGCAACATTTTTCATTGCTGCTCCGCTCCTATTCGTCGTAGCGTGATGATTATGTTGTCCTTCTCCAGGTTGAAATCTATCTTCTTGCCAAATTTCATTAAGATCCGATCAGCCGTTTAGTCGTGAACAGGTAACAAACAAACATACAAACAAACAGAGTGACTTTCGCTTTTATAATATTTATAGTATGGATTGGAGGCTTTTACCCTCAAAGGCAAGTCAGCCACTAATAACTTAACCTATTCTAAACTACACATAAAATATTAATTCTCTAAAATAACTCAGCAAGGAGTAATGCTATCGCCGTTGAAGGTTGCGCTAAAATCGGAACATATGGACCGGTATCATGTTTATTTAATTTTAACGAACTGAACAGTTTTTCTTTCCTTCTTGTATTTAATACACCCTACAAGTATGTGGTGAACATCTTCAACTGTTCCACATGTTTCACAATTGGGAGAATTTACTTTTTTGATCAAAAAACCAAACTTCCGAGAAGGATAGTGACCAGAGCGCAGTCTATGAAGCAAAACAATGTAACATCTACTCATTTCCTTGCTAGCAAACCACGGCATTCGAAGAGGCTGATATTGAACAGTTTTATACCAGATACCCTTTTCCCTGCTTGTAAATGGGCCTCTAACGAAGCCGTCAACCAAGCATTCTGTACAACAAACTAAGAAACTCTACGCAAAAAATATTTCATCTACGTCTAACCCTTTAGAGAAACACTAGCGTGATGTTATGTTGGAAGACGATAGATATCACGATGAAGTATAGTTCACCTCATGTACTTACCTAAGTATTGAAATACTTTTGCAAAGACCCAGGTTCGACTGCCAAAACAAAATGTTGAGGCATATAGCAGGCAATTTTTTGGTTTTTTTTTTTATTATTTTATCCTAATCTATTGACTGAGAGTTCATGTTATTACGATGAACATAGTGTTTTGAAATAAGTGTTACCTATTGTTATTCCAATTGTCCCTACTATAAGTAAGTATGGACAATCACAGCCACATTCGTACCCAACAGAGTAGACAGAAAAGTGGGAATCGAACCCGGGCCCAATGTTCCCTGTACCCAAAAGGCTCTATTTTTTTTTGCAAATTCTATGTAAGTCCCAGCCCAAAGTTAAGGTTGTTCATAAGTATAATAACATGACCCCTTTTCAGGTTTTCAGTTATTTCATTCACTTGTTCATATTAAAACGTGACAAAAATCAGTTTCTTATGATGTTGGATTAATAACAAACACATTTTGTTTCTAAGCTAGCAATATTTTTCACACGAAACGCACTGTGCTGACGCTGCACTCAACGCGATGCGCCGCGCCCGCGCGCCGTCACCGCTCACACACACAGACACACACGTAGTCGTATAGCAGAATCGGCAAAATATAGCATATAAATACTGCTCATTTCTCCACAACCGACACACATCAAACCGACAAGATGAAGGCAGCTTGTGTGTTGGTCTGCCTTGCCCTTGCCCACGGCATCACTGCCAGTATCTTCAAGCAGCAAGAACGAGGAGTGGACGGCCTCGACGTTCAGCAGCTGGAGTACATCGATCAATACCAACAGCTACACCGCGACCAGACAACGGTAGGCAAGAAGCAGTGGGACCAAACACTCCAGAGCCAGAAGAACCGCGGCAAGCAGCTGCAGAACCAGAAATACTGGAACCAACAGGTTACGGAGCAGAAATACCAGGGACCAGAGCAGCTGACCCAAGCCTCCCAGTACCAACAGAACCTGCCGTCCTACCAAGAACAATACCAGCAGTCTGCTTCCTTGAACTCTCAAGAATGGCCATCCACCCACCAGCACTCGCGTCGCTCGCACCAACATCATGACAAGAACCGCTATCACTCTTCCTCCAGTGAAAGCTCTCAGAACTCCAAGGAGTGGAGATACTATGGAAACCAGCAGCCAACACTCCGCGATAACCAGAAGTGGAATTCACCTCTTATCAACTCAGTTATGAACAAGGACAATTCCCAGGTTTATGGCGATATCATTGAGTGGAATGGCTTGAGGATGGCTGTAGGACCGAACTCTCCAGTCCAAACCCCAGAAGACATCGAAAAGATCTTCGGTGACGCCCAAAAAGCTATGAGACACATTCAAGAAGAAGAGAAGGCCAAGTTCCATGAAGTTTACGAAGTTGCCAAGCAGGAAGTCAACGAAGATGCTCTGCTTAACGCTACTCAACTGGCACAAAAGTACCAGTACCCCATCGAGGAACACACCGTCAAGACCGACGATGGCTACGTTCTCACTGTCTTCAGAATTCCTCCCAAGAAGCAGATCCGTGATGTTCAGAAGAAGCCCGTTGTGTTCTTGATGCACGGAATCCTCGGAAGTGCTGATGACTGGCTTCTGATGGGCCCCGGCAAATCGCTCGCTTACTTGCTGTCTGACGCTGGCTACGACGTATGGCTCGGCAACGCTCGCGGCAACAAGTACTCCAGGCGCCATGTGACCAGGTATCCCGCTATGGCTGACTTCTGGCAATTCAGTACCGATGAAATCGCACTCCACGACTTGCCAGCTATGATCGACTTCGCCTTAGAGGCATCCAAACAGGAGAAGCTGTACTACATTGGACATGCCCTAGGATCCACGGCCTTCTTCGCGCTCACCGCCACCCACCCCGAGTACAACAACAAGATCATCATGATGTACGCCCTGTCACCCATGGTCTACATGACGAACGTGCGCAGCCCGTTGTTCCGCATGATTGCCCCTACAAGCAAATTCCAAGAGCGACTCCGTCGCCAGATTGGTAACGAGGCCTTCACTCCAAGCAAGGAACTGATTCACACTGTTGGCGGAGCTATGTGCGAGAACGAGATCGGCTGCAAGATGGTCTGCTCAAACGTGAACTTCGTCATGGCTGGTGTCAACGTAGATGGCATGGACTCCAACATTATCCCCGTGGTGATGGGACACTTGCCGGCTGGTACCTCTGCTAAGGTGATCAAACAATACGGACAAGGCGTTGCCTCTCACGAGTTCCGCAGATACGACTACGGACCCTACATCAATGAGCTTGTTTATGGCACGATGGAGGCTCCCAAATACAACATGACCGAGGTCCAAGCCCCCGTCACCCTGTACTACAGCGAGGAGGACTGGCTTGCTCACCCTACAGATGTAGTGAGACTGCAGAAGGAGCTTCCCAACGTCAGAGAAACTTACAAGGTGCCCGAAGAACACTTCAGCCACATGGACTTCCAGTTCTCGAGCAAGGCCCCCGAGATGGTTTATCAGCGCATCATCGAATCCATGCAGAACCAACAGTAAACTTATTGGAACTGTTTAGATAATTAATTCATTGTATAGACGTATCGTTCATTGTAATTGTAATAAGTTATTTTTTTTACTTTACTGACGCATAAATAAATCCGTCCATATTTTTAAAACTTGGTTTACTTTCATGATAGATTTCAAATTTTATCTGCAACCTTTCCAGCCGTTTTGTATTATGTACCTACCTATAAAGTTGTGTAAGCCTGTCAACGGCGTGAACCCATCCATTTAATCGTGTGACCGGCAAGGGCAATGTTTTATATGGTAGAAATACCTAATAATATTTCTATCTATGCATATGGTTTTTATACCTAATAGCGGCGAAAAGTTCACTTTCTTGTTTCTCTGCATGTCATGACTTTGACATTGTCATAGATAAATATTAGGAATCCCTATATCTGCCTATTCCGCAACTACAAGATTAAGCATGCTATTAGCTATACCTACAAATAAAACCTAAACATAGGCGCCATTAGTTTAGTAGCGAAAACAGACTATGTTTTTAACTTGCGATGATAAGTAATATTCACGCACATACATAACTACCCTAGACTTACAAGCACGCTTAGAAATTTCAACAAGCGTGAATTAATAATCATTTGAATAGGTGGTAAATATAATATGTACCTCATCCTAATCAATCGGTGAGTGACTAGTGACTGGATCACTGGGTTACCGGGGCCAAAACAAGCTTACAGTTAATTACAACACCTTCATAAGATTGATTAATTGATCGGAACGGGTTCACACAACGATGTTTATTTTCGGATCCTACGGGTAATCTAGACAGTATTACTCAATGAGCTGAGAAGGCGGTGAAAACCGTGCTAAAATATCTTTGTGCCCATTTTTCCAACAGTTCAGTCAATTTTAGACAGATGTCGCTACATAAAACGGTTGAATGTTTGACATTTAAACAGCCCACGCTTTGTTTTGACATATACACTTGCATCTGTCATCAAATCGTTGTCGAGTAAGCGAGAATGCAATATGCTTTTAGCCGAGATGGAAAGAGATAGATGCGCGGCGGCGCTGTAGCTTCCCGCCGTCCCCCGTTCGACAGTCGCGCTCTGTTCGGTTTGCTGTGCGTAGTTGAGCTGTATTATTTTTGTTTTCCTGTGATTCAGTGATATTACCGGACTTATTTCTAGAACTGGACGAAGTTATTATTGTGTGCTAGTGACTGAGTGTAGAAAGAAGTGTTCGCATGGATTGAGTGAGCAACGATGTTACCTCCCACGGCCGGTCTATCACAAGAACAACGCGACCGGCCCGAAATGGCGTACCAGCAGCGTCAAGACGTGAGAGAACTCACCAGAGAAATCATCAGAAGCGCCCGAGTAGCAAACAGACAACATTCAACATCCCCTGGAGGTGAGCCGGTCCAAAATCAAAACGACGCCACGTTTCCGCCATGCTTGTCAAATTGACGTGATACGTCAAGGTGACATTTATATGAAAACAGCATTTTTCGGGGGAAATGAACAATAAAAACAAAGCCTACAGCCCTAATAATTGTATAGGAATCATAAGCGGAGCAAATTAGGACTGTTACGTCACCAAGGAACCCGACCTAGCGAAAGGAAAATGGCGCCAATGCGCCACATTGCTTATCATTAGCTGGGTACCTATAATAACGTTGATGCATTTTTATAGTATTTGAGGCTTGATAAAGTCAATAATATATGTTATTAGTGTTTATCGTTATGTAAGGGAAGATTCTGTAGTGGTTATCGTTAAATTGGCACGTGCTTGGGTTATTTTTAGCTCGTCCATTTGTGACCTACGTAACGTGGTTGCATCGCGTCACCCCGATCGATATTGTATGTGCATTTTTTACCCATGTGCTTCAATATTGTACAATGATGTCAAGCATTAACTAAGTAGTAACGTTTACATTCTGTTTGTTGTTGTTATTGAATTCCCTTTGACTTGTCGCGGTGACAGTAAATTGACAGCACTCAGCAGTCAAGACACAAGATGGCGGCTGGCCCGCTTGCCGTTCGGCATTGGAAACTAGTCAAGTTTAGTTCAATCACGCGCTACACCAGGTGGCGTCATTGTCGCTTTGTTGATATTTTCAATTTTGATTGTAATCAATTTGAAGTGTTTGAAATTATTATGGCCTTACTTTTTACTTACTGTTACTCAAAGAATTACTTTTGTGCATACTGATAATATTAATATCAGTATTGTTGTGCGAAATGAAAACATAATTAGGAACTAAAGATAAAAGTTATATTTTCATCACACAACATTATCTGCCTAGCCTTTGCTGAACCAACAATTATCTGATACTATTTTGAATACACAATCATGGCCAAAGTTATTTTAAATTTTTAACTGAGTTTCCCTATTTATGCAATTCGAAATTCATCTGTTGTTGGTTCTATCTACAATAACTTTACAATATCATAAATGAAGATTGCACATCTCATAATATAAATAATTTAAATCTAGAGCCTCAAGTATATAAATACATAAAATCCTGCCTTTTTCCCGTGGTGGTAGGTAGAAACTTGCATCCTAATACATATATACTCCTATGCCTCATCAACATTCATACATTTGCAAATCAGGGTTTATATAAATAATGATTAAAAAAGAAAAACAAATAGGTCGGATTTATTTGATTAAAATCAGTTTTTATTCAAAATCAATTACAGATAAACATGCAGTAATCATTCAGATGATTAATTCGTCTTCAGTTATACATAATATATTTTCATGTTACTAACTGGCAGGGTCCGAATTTTTGTAAAACGTTTACCAATTACCCAATTACCCTTATGCTAACAATAACAATAAAAAAAAAAAGAAACTATATTATAAACAAATTAAAAACTATATTGTAAAACTATATTAAGATACCCATATTTAAGTTTAATAGATACTAATATAAGTTTCTGTAAAAGTTACCATTCTTAAACCAGTAATTTATACGCCTGTCTCTTTCTAACAATGTCGACAAAGATCTAATCATCACAACAACAAACTACGGGTCGCGTAGTGGTTGAGCAATCGACTGCTGCGCTGCGTGTCGCGGGTTCGATCCCCGCACGGAACAAATATTTGTAATGCCTACAGATAGTTGTTTCAGGTCTGGCTGCTTGTGTATGTGAGTTTAAATGTTTTCACGATACAGGAGAAATTCCTAGTGTGGGGCGAAATATTTAAAAAAAAAAAGGATAGATTTGTTTGGCGTACACGATCTTTGTGTGATGTTTGATTATAAAATAAACCAAGCTACGCGCACGTTTTTTAAAATAAGGGTCTAATAGTCGTAAAATGCTAGCGGTTTCCTCTCCGATTAGAAGAGCCGAACTTAAGGCGCGCGGCGCAAGTTTCGCTTTGGCAACGTTGCACCAGATATTGCTAGTTTTTAGCAAATTAACGTAACATAATTAAGGCGAGTTAAATACCTGTAAATCCTAAGACTTAACGATATTTTTAAACGTTAATATTTAACGTAGGATAACGTTACTGCTTTCGTAAGTTTACCGGTATTTTTTTGATAATGGTAACCGGCTGCTTATTGGTAGTAGGGGGCAATTTTCTGAATGACTTGTTCACCAACTAATACTTTGTCCCTTGACAAACATTGTTGAGAGAGCGGCGGTGGCCCAGTGGTGGCAGCCCCGACTTACGAGCAGTAAGCCGTGGGTTCGAACCCAGGCAGGCGCATTACTTTGTGTAATTTATTTCATCATCGCTGCTCTCAAAAACGGTGAAGGAAAACATTGTGAGGAAACCGGCATGTCCTAGAACCAAAAATTCGAAGACATGTGACATCTACCAACCCGCACTGGGCCCGCATGGTGGATTACAGCCCACTCCCTCTCATAGAAGAGGAGGCCTGTGTCCCAGCAGTGGGAACATTATAGGCTAATGATGATGATGATGATGAAACATTGTTTGATTTCATCACATTCCAATTGTATTGATTTAAACCAATGATTAAAAAAAAAGAACTTTATTTATATCAGGTAATTTAAATCATCTCAACCCTGCATCAATGCATCAATAAATGCTCAAATACATCCTACTAATATTATAAATGCAAAAGTTTGTGAGTATGAATGGATGTATGGATGTTTGTTACTCTTTCAGGCAAAAACTACTGAATGGATTTGGATGAAATTTGGCACACGGGAAGTTTATAACCTGGATTAGCACATAGGATACATTTTGTCCCGGTAGTACAATCCTGTGGGACAGTGACCAAACTCCAAACGTGCGAAGCCGCGGGCATAGGCTAGTATTAAATATACATGTACAGTATGAAATAATTAAGAAACTTTACCTACTACCCTATATTTAATTATTATATCAATGACATACACAAAATGTCTTCCATAAATCTTTATCAATCATTGACACCTCTATAAACTGATAAGAGATTATTGCCATTTAATTCATAAGTAACTAGCTTATGCCCGCGGCGTCGGCGTCGCCCGCGTGGAGTTCGATAATTGTCTCACGGGAACATACTATCGGGATAAAAAGTATCCTATGTGTTAATCCAGGTTATAAACTACCCGTGCGCCAAATTTCATCTATCAAAAATACATTTTTTTTATCATTTAATAACAATTGTATAGTTTTTAGATTTTGCCCTGTACTTGTAGTATATAAGGCGATATTATGCCTTTCATAGTTCTAGGTTAACGGGAAGTACCCTATACATACATTTTGATTTCCTTGACAGTGTCGAAATTATGTTTTTTGCGGCATAAACGGACATATCTTTTTTTACAATCCTTTAGAGGTTTGATTTTTCACATCTTGAAAGGACTGTAGATCTACTTAATATGTAAACATATGTACATAATAATTATGTAGATCAACAGTGTGTGTATATGCATGGAGGTATTGAGTTGAAATTAAAACCATAATGCTCTCGCGTTCCTGGGATAAGGGTCTTGACTGACAGACAGAGACAACATAGTGGTCCTATGAGGGTTCTGTTTTTCCTTTTGAGGTACGGAACCCTAAAAATAGCAAAATTCTTCTACTATCGAAATACTACTTACAGATTTACATTGATAGTACTAAGAGTGTTATATTTTGTCCACTCAAGTCTCTACGCATCTGCAGTTTAACACTCAAACTAGAAATACAGGTATAGCCAACCGAGGGCACCTCATTAGTGTCCGTTTCGGCCAACTCATAAAATTTGATGAACTTTGCCGGGAATTAGTGCTAATTTGTTACTTTACACACCTCTTTTCGTGAATTTGTTCCAAAAAAAACTGAGACGCTGTGACAAAGAATAGTTGGCCGCTAGAACCGCCACTTGCCGTTCAAATTCAGTCAGTTCAGTCTCACTTCACATTGTGAAAATTCATGGTACTCTCATACGATTTCATACTACCTATTGTTTATTTGTACGTTTCCACATTTCATACTATTGTTTTTTTGTACGTTGTTACGTTTCCTCTTAAAATTTTATGAAACTTTTTTGAAAAAAATAAATTGATGAAAGCGTGGTTGAAACGGACACCCTCATTAAATAAATCCTTGCACGAAACAGGCACAGGTTTTGGTGTAACCAAGAACATGAATGATTAACCTTGTTATAATTTTATGACAATATTTTGATTTGTAAGAGTGTCCATGGAGTTTCTTGCCCATTTTACTTACTCTATAGAGATACTTTAGAATGGGTAACTATAGTACTTTCACAGTTATTATGCCTTGTGACTGGGACTGTAGCTTCATCCTTTTGTTTTTTGACATTCAAAAGAGCCTGTAATGTTCTATTTAAATAAATGCTCACTCGGATTCTGCATTAAACATCAAAATGCATCAGTGACCTTTATATCTCATAAACACGACACTAGAAAATATTGTTTAATTCAATATGTATATATATTTATTCCAGCTGTTGATATAAACAGTTCTCATGACGGACCACAATTCTGAAAGAAAACAATATGATGAACAGTTAGGCAAGGCCAGGCATCATACTAAAATGTTAAAACTTCTTTGTAAAGTCAGACTAATAGCACATTTGCATGTCTTTTGTTTTTAAAAGAATACCGATTTGTGATGGTTGGGCACTGAAAGCAACCTTGGCTACTTGAGGACCTATTTCATTTTGCTAGGACTACAAACCTCTCTGAAGTTGGCATGGCAAAAATAGCACGCAAACAAATGAAGAACTGGATAATTAGCCGTTAATTAACCGCTAATTAACCATGGAAACCAAACATTTTCCGCTCGTCGGAAAACCCGAAAATCGGTTTGTATGCCAACTTCAGTGGAAGTTAGCATGCAAACATTTTAAAATCGGTTAGGAATGACCTAGATAACTGTACCAAGGCTCATAATTAGCCGTTAATAAGCCGCTAATGAACCGTGAAAACCAAAAATTTCCCGCGTGCCGGAAAACCCGACAATCGCTTTGTATGCCGATTTCAGTGGAAGTTAGCATGCAAATATTTTAAAATCGGTTAGGAAAGACCTAAACAACTGTAGTACTGTACCAAGGCTCATAATTAGCCACAAATTAACCGTAAAAACCAAAAATAAACCGCGTGCGGGAATACCCGAAAATCGCTTTACATGCCAACTACACAACAAGTTAACATGCAAAAGTTGTAAAATCAGTTAGAATAGACCTAGACAACCTAACCAGGGCTTCTAATTAGCCGTAAATTAACTAAATAATAAAATAAATCAATTTAACGTTAGATAAGATAGTTTTTAAAAGAATTGTTATGCGTTTTATAGATGTTGGATAATTACGAGAGCAACTTAAAAATGCGATTTTTTGTTTGTTGAGATATCTTAACGACTTTGGTGTCAAATGGAAGAGATCTAAGTCTAAAACCATTTTACCCGTTTGACCGATTTTAAAATATTTGCATGCAACTTCCACTGAAATCGGCATACAAACCGATTGTTGGGTTTTCCGGCACGCGGGAAATTTTTGGTTTTCACGGTACATTAGCGGCTAATTAACGGCTAATTATGAGCCTTGGTACAGTTATCTAGGTCTTTCCTAACCGATTTTAAAATGTTTGCATGCTAACTTCCACTGAAGTTGGCATACAAACCGATTTTCGGGTTTTCCGGCGAGCGGAAATTTTTTGGTTTCCATGGTTAATTAGCGGTTAATTAACGGCTAATTATCCAGTACTTCATTTGTTTGCGTGCTATTTTTGCCATGCCAACTTCAGAGAGGTGGACTACAATGCCTAGCCCCATGGGAAAAAGGTGTGAATTTATATATGCGAAATGTGGGTGTACTATACTACTGTATTACGTCACCTCTGCTTAACTCTTGGCGGATTACAGGCGTAATGTTATGTTCCTGTATAAAATATTAATGCATCCCTCCTTCCTACCAAGCAGCTCGTATATCTAACATTGTAGTCATCATCTGGATGAAATAATATTATACAATCACCTGACAAATTCGCCGGCAATGCCGTAGACCGACAGTCCGGACCGTAAACCGTCCGTCGTCACCAACGCGGCGACTAGAGACGGTTTACACGTTGCCGATTCCGTATAGTTGGCAACCGGTAACCCACCCGTGCACAGGCCATGCTGTATGTGTGTGTGCATAAGCAAAAGAGTTTCCCAATACCAATTGGAAAGATGACACTAAGTGCCATTTATGGCAACAGTTCTTTAATTTTGGAATAAGTATGGTCATTTGTTTGACGTACCAACCTAGGAAATTCGAGAAAAAAAAGAAAACAGGTAACTATAATAATAATGGAAAAACTATGCTCATCTTGTTAACCCTCGGAACATCAGTCTCGCCCAGTAAACTTAACACTAGTCTTTTCTCGTAAAACTCGATGATGATCCCAACATTCTGGGTAAATGATGAATTACTTACTTTTCGCTCAGTGTCATAATGGATTGCTTCATGAATCCTGCTAACCCATTTTGTTACGAGAACCATCAATCATTGTGACGACACAGACTTGCGAAATGACAATAGACTCGGATTATCATTTGGCGCCATTCGGGTCAAAAGTTCAGCCATTTATATTGGTAGTGAAATCACAAGGCGTTGCGTTCTAAGTTAAGAAAATTTCGCGAAAAGCACCAAGGTACTTTTGAATTTGGAGGTCGGAAAACTACGCCAAAAATGTTACAATAATTATCCCTTGGGAACAACTTCATAATAAGATAAAAAGTCTTATGACCTAAATCAGATCATGTCATGATGATTTACCCATGCATCCTAATCCGTTCAGCCGTTTGAAGAAAGTAGAATTAACGGAAGGATAGTAAATCCCGAATAACTCGAAACATCTGACAAGTACCTTAATAGCCGCCGGCGCAGCTAGTACCTGGTTATAATTTAAACAATCATTGCAACACTTCACAACAAGGTATTGCATTACCTCGGTGCAGTTGACGCAACTGAACGGCCTGTAAAGCGGCTCTGTAACGTCAGTCTCTTATCTTGGCCGCTGTCCCGCGCAGATGTTGAGATTGTGTTCCGGTTTTGATGTCGAGTCGAGGCCTATTCTTTCAGCTATTGTGGGTAAAACTGTTTATCTAGAATTGTAAATGATGTAGATAGTAGGTAAATAGATTTATTTATTGGCGGACTTAGTAAAATCGCGGTGTTACGTAGAGCAATACGCTGGAGTGTCCATGCTAGACGATCACTTATTGACAATCTCCAGGATGCAACTTATACTTTCAAATGAAATTCAACCATCTCCGTTAATGTTCCCTAGATCCTAAGCTTGAGGACAAGTTGCCTCCAGTTGCTAAACATTTTCAATCAATGGTCAGTCACAGCTTTTTAGATAAGCACGTTACGTAAACAACAGTGTAATTCTGTGTTACCGTATATTATATCGCTGTATCGTTCATCGAACTCTAATCGAAGTTTTTGGTAGTTGCCATGTTGATTTGGTTGATTTGACCTTACAGGATTTGAATACTTGAAACTCCAAATTTTCGCATGCAGATGCAGTCTTTGGGTTTGTTACTGTTGTTAGCTGACTGAGACAATGGCTCAAAAAAAAAAATTCCATTAATATGCGACAGTGAAGGTCGAAACTTAGCGCGAAAACTATTTTAATAATTCAGCAGGTTTTGGAAAGAATTTCTGGGCATTTTCTACCAAGGCCTCCGAACAAGTACCGTTTTTCTTGGATTTATGCAATGTCTCCGTTTCCAATATGCGGCTATGAATGCCGAAAGCGTGCTAAAGAAGAATTGACTGATTTTCAAAAAGGGCATTCCGAGTATACTTTATTGAATGTAATATAGTCTCCTATTAGATTTAATGTAGATAGTCTACGGGCGGGTCTGTCTCCTATTATATTTCTTCTGTTGAATTTGAGCTCTCGTTAAGATCTTGACACAGCCATCTATTCTCATCCTGATATCTCATATAGGTCTCGACGAATCAAAGACTGGCTTTAGACGGTGTTACCACCAAAGCGGAGACAAGCAGAGCAAAGAGGACATCTACCAATCACGTTGATTAAAATCGACACCGTAATTCCGGGCTCTTCTGTGATTGGTCAAATCTTGTACAGATCCTCTCCACTCCGCTCGTCTACACTTGACACTTGCGTAGCCTTAGCTGGTGCGGGTATCGGTTAACGAAACAACACCTATGCACGTGTACGACACATTGTGTTCTACGTCTCCACTTGCAAAACAATACCAGCTGAACAATGCCAGGTTCTCGAGAACAGTGTGCAGTGCTTTGTACCCGCTGCGAGCTGTGCTTGTTTACTAGGACCAATTTAACGGACCGTAACTTGCATTGTTTGTTGAATGTTTCTAGATCTAGAGGAATGATTACTTACATCTTTGTATCTTTCACATTATCAACTTTGTAATAAAAATAAAATTTGAGCGATGTCTTAAAGAAAATTGAGATAGTAATTTCAGTGACAGAGTTTTGTGGGCATTCGAATCCATAACAAACTCGAATGTTATAACTTAGTTATAAAGTTACCAACTCACAATAGCCTCCCCTGCTGGTTTTATAAGTAATCCTATAAAATATAGTAATCGCGGTTTTATACACAACACTACGTCTCGGGGTCTACTCCTTGAGAATCTTTGGCAAGAGCTAGTATAATAAAATCTGTTTGTTTACCAACATCGTGTGTTTATACATATAGGTATGTATATGGTTTAAAATGCGTGCCAAACCTACATACAGAAATAAGATCTGTAAAAGTTTAGTTTGGAGACTAACTTGTACCGATATCGGAAAATGATTCACAAAACCCAACCAAGGGATTTTCATTGATAAATCCAAGCAGACGTCAAACTTCTAATTGTAAAATCTAACTTTTCGGACCTAAATAGTTCTTACATGACCCGCTTGCTGGACCGTCGTAACCATACAATTGCACTTTTGAGGACATCACTGTCGCTGATATTTACTTGAACATTTTTTTTTCTTGACAGGGCCAAATGATTATTAAAATACCATCGAAACGAAAACAGTCGATGATGTTAAAGAGTTATCAATACCGAATCAAGCTCTCTTTAACAAGCACTATTGACCAAACAAGTTAATATAAGGTCCTGTTGTCGGTAAATACGGATGTCCTTGGACTTATTGCGTCACCCCCGCGGACGTTCACCCGCATCGATCGTACCCTGGGTCCCGGCCACTTCCGTCCCGACTCACATCTAATGCTATACTTACAGTTTGAGATGACACCCCAAGAAAATTAGCTAGAGAGCCTTTGGAGGAAAACTTTGAGAGAAAAATATCGTGCTTATATTTATGCTAGCGTCATTTGACGTAATGTTTTGAAAAACTTGATAAGTAGTTTTATAGATATTGGCTTGTTGAATGTTTGAGAGCATTTAGAAGGAAGCCTAAAATTAAATAAACTTTTTCTACTGAATTAATAATCCTTTTTCTGATAAAACCATTCCACATTCTCTCGTTAGCTCCCATAGCAGAAATTCTTACAGAACAATATTTCCGTTAACATAACACATAGACAGGTACAAAAGTTAGTAAATCATAATCACGTTATTATAATTGCCGAGCAAACAGAAACGTATGCGACTCACGTATTCACAAAACAAATGTTGACTATCCGTTACGGTCAGGGCTGTCAACCTTTCAAATTATTATTTTTTTCGGCGTTTTTCGTTTGATTTTAATAATGACAATACATACATACAAACATGTACGTTGATACAAAAACGGAACCCTTCGTGTGTTACTTGCGGGTCCGAATCGCACTTGGCCGGTTTTTAACCTTTTGACCGCCACGTCAAAAAAGAAAAAGTGTGCCCTCAGCGCCAAGCTCCGAATTCATCCTTTAATACCTACAAAATAGTAGTGAGGTCGAAATTATATCGATAAAGCTCCTGGAAAACTGACAATATATTTTAACATGGGTTTTAATTTAAATAAAGATTATTATACCATCCTTGTGTTCAGTTTTATTTCATCGCGCTTTGTACTTTACGACATAAATGTAATAATCTGTATCACAATTACGGCGTTTATTCCACAAATAGAAACGACAATCGATAAAACCAAGTCAATACCATCACAGCACTATTGTTCATCATGACGTTATTTTTTGTCACTCTAAGACGACAGTGGCGCAGCTGGCACGTATTTCTTGAAATTGCTCGCTTCTGCTTTAGAGGTGCGACACCGATACTTATTAATAATATCGAAATATTTTATTTTTATTGTTTTGTACTTTTAACATTGTCAACTTATAAAATTTAAGTTTCTTTGGAAGAACAAGCAATATTAATGCTTTAATTTATCGCCACTAACTGATGACATCAGTGCAGAAGTAAATACTGTTTACTGTGTTAGTGTTGTTTTCTTTCGAATGTAGACACAACACTGAAATGAATAGGAAATAGTGAGGAATAATGGTACCTACCTAGACAAAGTTTCCTTAGTGTCACAAACATGAAGTTCACAAAAGATAAAATAAAACACTATTTTTATAAAAAATCGTCTTTTAATTAAAAAGTTAGGTAGTAGAAATTGGTAGAACAATCACACCATTTTTAATACCTTCACACATTATATACCGTTCAATATGTACAATCAACATAACTTTAATTTAACAATTGTATATTGATTTATATCGATATACCTATGTATTTTTAGGTAGAAAAGTATTTAAATTTTTTGGACTTCAGTAATCACGCTACGACCAATGTTGATTGATAGTTAAAGATATAATTTTCAATAATTGCCTAATCATTGTAAACTTTTTTCATATATGTCTGGACGTCAAATATTTTTCAATATTTTAAAAATATTATTTAGTTTTATTATAAAACTAATCATATTAATCACAGCTTCACTTGGTACATTATTTGTTTGACAAAAATTTAAAATATTCATAAACCTTACTAATATAAAACACAATAAAAACTAACATTAACATAATAATAAACAAGAAAACATTTTTTTTAATATCTATTAGGTACTTTAATTTTAGTTTATGTACTAGTGGAGTTAGGTTTAGACGACATAGAGTCGTGCATACTGCCAAATGTGTATGCAAAAATTATAACTTTCCTGCAAGAGGCTAAGGGCAAGCATGCTAATAACATAAAATTTGACACTCAAAATAATTAAGAACTTTTTTTTTTTCTTTTCTTTAGTGTATGTTTATAATAAATAATTGCCTTGTTCATAGTTTCGTTTTATTTCCTAATGTAATAACATAAAATAAATTGATAAACTTACCGCAAAATCTTCGTCTTCTAGAACTTCCGCACTGTGTTCAGTGTCTTCCATATTAAACGTGTCATTATCGACTCCTTGCAATATATTTAATAAGTCTTCACTACTCATACTATAGTTATCCATTATTAATAATAATAATGTATACAGTAAACAATAATAATAACTGCAAAGGAACTACTCTATTCAAAAATTTTCCTCGTTTGACGTCATGGGACTGTCAATCATAGACGACTGTGGCGTTCATGGCACAGACAATACAACAGTGTGATAGAGATGGGTATTGCAGTCATAACAATCAATCGATAATCTTATAACACTCGACTTTAAAGAGCGCATAGTTCAGTATTATAAAATTTTCTTGATTTCTCAAACATGAAAGTTCAATATAAAATGTTTGATTTGTTTAATAATGCAGAATTCAGAGTAAATCAAATATAACGTAGGTTGCCGTCGAGGTCGATATTCTTGTTATATTGACTGCTGCCTACATCACTACGTGTCAAGTTAAGGCGACTGTGGCGTTGAGGGCACTATGTTTTTCGAACTTTTTAAATGGTTTTCTTTTTTGTCATCTTATGTTACTACAGATGAAATCTAATCAAAGCAGTTCACTTCAAATAAATTAAGAAGAGTCAAGGTACATAATTAACAAGGGAAAAAAACAAAACAATGCTGTTTAATGACATTTATTTACGTTTAAAATTCTGTCAACTATTCGCGACCGTGGCGTGCTGGGCACATTTTGGTTTGTCGTCTATACACGCCTGTGGCGGTCAAAAGGTTAAAGCGCATGAATATTTAACGCCGAGAGATGAATAAAGTATTCAAGTTGCTATAGCGTCGAACTTTCTCGGAGAACTAACGTTAAATAACAAATCACGCCTGCATTTCCCGATGGCCTATAAAAAGAGCACCCCACATTTCGCTTGGTCAGTTTAAGTGATGGGGACCAAGACATTTAAGGCAATTAAATTACTAGCTTCTGACTGCGACTTCCTCCGCGTTGAAGAAACATCTTATCGCACTCGGTAATATAATTTTTGAAAACCAATGATTAATTTCGAAGATTACCTCCTACATCCAAACTTACTACACATACATACTTTACCTCCTAAGGGTTGCGCTTCATCTGGCAGCACGAAATCGTATTTTTCCATGCTCTTATTCTTTTTCGTCGCTCAGAACCGTCAATTCCTAGAGCGAGACGGCTATTGCACATATAGGGAAACATTATTATCCTACTAATATTATAAACGCGAATGTTTGTAAGTATGGATGGATGTTTGTTACTCTTTCACGTAAAAACTACTGAATGTATCTGGATGAAATTTGGCACAGGGATAGATAATAGTCTGGAATAGCATATAGAATACTTTTTATCCCGGTAGTGTTCCCGCGGGGAAATTACCGAAAAACCGCGGGCGAAGCCGTAGGCAAAAGCTAGTAATACATATAAGTGTAGGTAGTGTAGACAACCAGACACTAGGCTGTGATGGACTTTGGACCCTCAGTTCCACGCATCACGCTTGTGACTTGAGAAACACGGCAATCTAGTATCACTTCTGGTGGAAACTATTTTCTATTTCCCATGAACTTCGAAAAATCAAACGCCATAACCTTAAACCAATTCTGATATGGGCAACCCGAACTATGAAACATGTAAATAATTTACCAAAGTCATGAGTTGACAATATAATCGGGTCACGCGTGTTTTCAAAACAAATACGACGTGATTTTAACACATTGCTTCGAAAGTTGAATATTACATGAAAAGTATGAAAGACGCGCATAATATAACGCGTCGCTCATCATCTTGAACAATAAGCAGTGTAGTAGATCAACAGTACTCTAGAAATATAGTTGCATAGCATGCAAAATTGTGAACACATTTTGTGCCCCTCTTCAAATGATTTAATTACATTTTTCAGAAAATCCATGAAATAAGATAAATTGGGTTTATTTATAGAAGACTTTAGAATCAAAAATAATCCATGTAAGGTCAATTCAACCCTACAATGATTTATTCGTATCACGTTTTATGGACTGATACTCCTATAATTTGATAATGCATATCTTTTTGTTACAACGGTATCCCATCCCTCGCTTATGTGTACGATATGAAACTAGAATTTCATATAAAGCATACCTCAACTGAGACCGAGGTATATAAACGTTAGTCGCTACTCAACATTTAGATAGATTGTCTAATAATTCTTGTCGCTGTCACATAACTGGCGAATTACAAAATCAAGATGCGCCGGGAACATGTTTAAGTCAAATCTCAGTAATTTTTAAAGATATGGCAATATTGCAATTCGTAGGAACAAACAATGTCTTTAATCTTTATTAGCAATCAAAGCTAGTTCCACTTTTGTTACATCAAAGGTTAAGACACCACAAAACTACAGATTACTTTGCTCGAGTAAGAAATATCCAATAGCATCTTCAGTGGAGTGTCCATACAACTCCACTTTTATGGACCTTTATTAGGTCCTAATGGAGAAGTGTTGTATGGACACTTGGGATTGTCCAGTAAGTGGGCCACGATCTAAGTAGCACCACAATCAGTTTGTGTCTCGGACGGATCTATTATCCCGCATTTGTGCCAAGTTGTAATTGCAAAGCGATGGACGCTACTGAAGACGTCTAACTTGTTGGTCAGTTCTGGGCCTACTTAATTTTGATAGCCGATCGACACGCTAAGAATATAATAACGTAACCCATACCACTATCAACATTTAAGAACAAGTTATATATTTCTAAACAGAATTAGGTATTTGTTTGCAGCACGCGACCGTTTCCCGTCGACATCGTCCACAGACGACAACGAGAGCGGCACAGATGGCGAAGCAGACCGCTCCCGTCGGGTCAGCCTCGTGCACGGCGGCATGTCCAACCCGCCGCCCGGCATCGTTTCCATTCGCAAGCGGCGCGGCAACCTGGCCAAGCACTCCGTGAAGATACTCAAGAAGTGGTTGTATGACCATCGGTACAACGCATATCCTAATGATGCTGAGAAGATTGCGCTCAGTCAGGAAGCCAATTTAACTGTTTTGCAGGTGCGTTTTATATGGAATTTTCTTATTAAAACACTGTCCGTTGTCGACGACTGTTTGTTAAATTATAAACTGCTATAACACAGCAAATTAGGGAAGGCCGAAGAGGGATTTTGAGGGTCAAAACGAACTTATAGCAATACTTTTATGCGGTGTCGGGTCGTTCGAAGCGAAACTAGGAAAAAACGTCTTCTTTTGAAAAAGACGCGTAAGCTATTTCTAATCAGCTCAAGCCTCTTTTTCATGCTTGAAAATAGTAATGGAGACAGCAGTGTGATTTTATTATTATCTGGAAATTCATACACTACCGTGACAACAGAACCAATAGCCTTAATGTTAGTTTAGAGCGGGATTCCTGCTACTCTCAATGAATGAATGAACACGCTTCTTTTCCCTTAGGTATGCAACTGGTTCATAAACGCTCGCCGACGCATCCTGCCGGAGATGATTCGCCGCGAAGGCCACGACCCGCTGCACTACACGATCTCACGGCGCGGTCGCAAGCAACCCAGTACTTCTGGCGGCAACGCCAACACTGCTGGTGTCGTCGTCGCTTCCTGGGACGGTGTTGAAGTTGAGGTAACTCATCAACTGCCTAACCTTTTCCCAATTATTTTGGAGTCCGGTTCCAGTCTAACCGGATACAGCTGAATACCAGTATTTTACATGAAGCTGAAGCCTATCACACGATACTCCTTGGTGGTAGTCAGTCTAATCATATAGAAAAAAATGGGCTTATGGCATAATGAAAAAGGAAAGATTCAAATATAAAATAACGATGCCCAACTTTTTGTCAGAACTTATCTTTCGAAATAGTAACTGTAATAGTACTCCAAATTCTATAATGTAATTTAGCACATAATTATTATATTTAGTCATACATAACGATCCACATCGTTATGACTGTACTGCTTAGATAGGAAGAAAGAAAATACAAATAATTAAAACTCTTACTTTGTCCACAGAACGACGGTGACGCAGATCGCAGCGCGGAACAAGAATACAGCGACGGTCTCCTAGTATACAGAAGTGACGGCGACGAAATAGCAGACGGCGAGGAGGGATACTCGTCTAGCGCTGTCTCAGAAGAGGAGGTCAAATACGACCCCTCTGTGTGGCAGTCCGTCATACGGTACGGACCGGAGGACCGGGAACTACACCCCGCTGCCCGAGGGTTGGTTTCTGATAGGTCTTTCTGATTGTTACAAATCAAGCCGCGTTCTGTGATGTTGTGACGTTTCGAAAGGGGGTAATGAGAAATGACTTTAAAAAAAATATTATTTCGGGCTCTTTAATTACAAATACAATACTACTCGAAAATTGTTCGCTAGTCTTGTGCTAGTCGTCATATTTTTCAAGCCATTGTTTTCCGGTATAGATAACTCTTGTAATATTTGTGATGTCACCTCGGCCGACATTATAGCTTCTTCTTTTCTTCGCTAATGACGGTTTTGAGACGGACTCCGCGGGGTGCAAGACGCGAGTGTGCGCGTCGATTGTTTTAATGGCTGGGATGACGGAAGGTTCCCCGTATAGGTTTTAATCAGGTTATTTTTTAGCGTTAGATAAAAAACTAGAGTAACGGTTTATAGGGTTAAACCCACGCTTAGGAGGATTTAGCCCTCGCTCGGTGCTTTGTGTCTTTCATGCTAGTTAATCAGCAATATTTAAATGGTTATTCCCTATAATGTTTAATCAAATATAGTTATAGGTCTATCCGGTTAATCCGGTTTTCCCTGGTTTGAACACCTCCATAAAGTAAGTTGATACAGTCAGCGTGAATGCGCTACTTTTTCCCATTGATCGTAACGTAATAATTTGTTGTCCACTTTGTGTCACGAAATGATTTTGATGGAATCTAGGGCTAGAGGCTAAGGGTGCCTGTCCAGCGAGGCTGCCCACTTTCGGAGCAGCTGAAACGCAGATCCTTGCTGTGCTATGGTTAAACTATTATTTATTATTGTTTTCAGCCGGTATAAAAAGACTTCGTCAGATTATGGGTACCTCACGTACTAAACGTATTCCTCTGTGCAACAGTCGCGGCGCGGGCGTGGTGTCCGTGCGCACGTCGGAGTCCGAGGAGGGCTCCGAGGGCGCCGGCGGCTCCGGAGACGCGCCGGGCGGCTGGCACCCGCAGCTAGCGCACCTGCCGCAGTTACCGCACCCGCTGCGCCGCCGCATACAGGTACACACACCGGCATCATACCGCCGAACGACTTCCTATGGTGACCATAGGCCTCCACAAACGTCTTCATGCATCCAGCAGACTCCTGCGACCTTCAAGGTTCTGAGTTGGTGATCGATCGTTTTACATCCTGTTCAAGATCCAAACAACTAATTTTAACTAACTTTAATAGAAGACAAACCTCACGAATATGAACTAAGTACTGCTATTATAGAACCAAATATAAAAAAATCTGCTATTACAAGTATGTAGTAGCAGATTTTTTCTCGTCCGGTCCGGTTATGGCTAAAATAGAAAAGAGACACGCGATTGTGCGGTAATCAACACATCACATTAATCGAAACTATAATTACATAAAGGGTGTAAAACACCTCTTAACGAAGCCGAAAGGCACTGGTTCTCCCTGACATTGCGATCATTTTTTTGTTCTACACCATACCTGGGAACCTTCTAGTTACGGAGATATTAGGGGTCAAAGTTCCAAGTTTTTGACAAGTATTTTTTTAATACAAGTTTTTAATGTAAGATTTTTACTTTAACCTCTCCGACCTTCCGGCTCTAACGGTAAAACACCCATCCGGCCTCACAATGACGTCATCGAGCGTGTCAAGTGTCCTGCGCTCATAAAAAGCTTATCGCGCGAGTTCTATTAGCTCTTATCTCAAGCGGTAAACAGTTTCGGGTTCATGATTAACGTGACCATGTATTACAATATAAACAACTGTTTTATAACTACTTGAGAATTATAAACATCGCATAGAATTCAGAGAGCTCGCCGCAAACATACTGTTGTCGTAGTTTGTTTTTTTTTGGTAAAACTACTGAATCAATTTACACGAAACTTTAGATCTAACATAACAAATATACAAGTAATCTAATGACAGTGTTTTTTAGGAGTCCTACATAAATTATTCTTGCAAGATTCCAATTCAAACGTCTTATTAGAATCGGCCATTTTCTAACTGCGCAGTTCAATGCATGAAAATACTTGAAATATCAATAAATATGAATAAATATGCCTCGAATGCATGAAATTATGAATTATCACTATTTTTTCGCTTATTACTAATGTTTCCAAGACCATATTTCATTGTAAAAGAGTCAAATTCATATTTTCAATTTCGACTGACGAACTTCACAACAAAGGAATTTTTGGAGAAATTTTTGGGTCAAAAACATAATTTTTAGATATTTTTTCCAGCAAATGACTATCTAAAAAGTTACACTATACACTTATAACATACTATACATTTACTTACCAAAGTTTAACAACACAAAACACAAAAATTTCACTGCATTCCAAAACAAAACACCACCGTTCCACACTGGCCGCCATGACTCATTTTGACAGTCGACAAAGACGCGTTTCTTTATTTTTTTAATAATTTTGTGCAGTTGTTAGGTTGGTATGTTTGGTTTCATTTTAATCGAACTCTAGCTGGCCAGAGACGTAAATTTTTACAAACGAATTAGAACCTTACTGTACGTACGATAAGGGTTTAAGTTTGCTTGTACGAGGCGGTCCCTTTTGGGTTCGCCGGGGTTCAACGGAGGGTTTGGCGCGATCCCCGATGGGCTCGCGCGGGCCGGAGAAGTTAAACGCCTCCACGACCCCCGTACTATTCAATCCGTCCATCAGCACAATGTTTTGATTGCGTTACATTGAGTTCTACCACAAAACATGATTTTACACCCCCCAAAAAAAAGTCGTTTCCCAGCAATATTTTTTGCGTAAGTTACTTAGTTTCATGTACAGAATGCTTGGTTGACGGCTTCGTGATGAGATGATTTACACGGTGTATACGCCTCTCCCCCCTGTTCCATTTCTTAATGTAACAAACGTGTTATCAGGTGGTGCCAGCCAATGTGAGCAGTGAGGGCGAACGCGACAAGTTCAAGTGTCTGTACCTGCTCGTGGAGACGGCCGTCGCAGTGCGTCAGAGGGAGAAGGAAGCCGAGGAGGTCCCCGTCTAGTGACCGACAGGTATAGTGACCGTCATTCCCCATAATACCATCAAAACAAAATGCTTTGCACTCCTAAGATCCGCCCACTTGTCCGTCGCTCTGCAGGCAATCTCCCAGGTTCAAGCGAATTTCGCCTTACGGTTGATCGACCGCAACTGTCCATACTTGAACGTAGGTAATTACAGACATCATCGTCAGCATTCTCCTGCATTTATCGCATATTATTTGGAGTCGACGCAACAATTGTCTTCTTCTTCCACACTTCTCTATTAGTCGTCACCTTACGAGGAGCAGTCACTTCCCTTCCTAGCCATATCATCCTTGACACAGTTCATCGTTTCCTGAGTGATCTTTACTTTTTTTACAATAAGTTTGCGAGTTGCTGCTACCGACAAGATTGAATGATCTTCCTTTTTAGGGTTCCGTAGCCGAATGGCAAAAAACGGAACCCTTATAGATTCGTCATGTCTGTCTGTCTGTCTGTCCGTCCGTATGTCACAGCCACTTTATTCCGAAAATACAAGAACTATACTGTTGAAACCTGGTAAGTAGATGTATTGTGTAAACCGCATTAAGAATTTCACACAAAAATAGAAAAAAAAACAATAAATTTTAGGGGTTCCCCATACTTAGAACTGAAAATCAATTTTTTTTTTTATCAAACCCATACACAAGTATGGGTTTGAAAAAAAAAAAATTGAGTTGGGGTATCTATGGATAGGTCTTCAAAAATGATATTGAGGTTTCTAATATCATTTTTTTCTGAACTGAATAGTTTGCGCGAGAGACACTTCCAAAGTGGTAAAATGTGTGTGTCCCCCCCCCTCTAATTTCTAAAGTAAGAGGATGAAAATTCTGAAAATATTTAGGATTATAGAACGTAAAAAAACTTTCAACGAAAATTGGTTTGAATAAGATAGGATGTTTAGTTTTTGAGATATAGGACTTTTTCATCAAACTGCAGCAGTAACTTTGTTTTTCATTAACATACTATGAAAAACAAATTTAGTTTTGCTGTTACATATAAAAATAATTTAATAAAAAAAAGTTTTTGTACGACACGCACTTGGCCGGTTTTTTTATCTATACAAAAGTCAACAGTCGTTTCGTTTTCTTAATCGTAATTTAATGTGATTCATATTATTTTCCTATATTCTACTAAAGCGGTCTTTTTTCCTCTGTTGAGCGAGTCCCCATACTATTCGACGTTCTGTTTATTGTTTGTTTTAATGGCTCCATCTATGCACCTCGTTTCGAGTACTATAAGCTCTCCTGGAAAAACCTTTCACGAGGATCTTCACCACTAAAGGCCGATTCCCACATAATACTTTTTTTTCTCTGTATAGGATCCAAGGCCCTGTATACACATATACCGCGCAAATTAAGTTTCTCGACATTGTTTCAACAACATGTTTATGTGATGTGTTGCAGTTGATGCAAAATGCTCATGTTTCTTATTCATGGGAAGCAAAACAACATCTCAGATCCAATATTGCTATATTGATGCATTTACACCTAAGTTACTTTTTGTATAGCAACTAACATTATGAAACATTCTTTAACGTTTGGTACTTTTGCTATAACTTTTTGTAAACCATTAACACGTAGAAATGTTGCTCCAGAAAAAGTAGTTTCAGTTCGTATGCACTATAACATAGTTTGCGGTGCATACTTCGTCAATTTCAATCTACGCAATAGGGGTAATCCATTTTTTTTTTCTTTGTCTGTCGGGTAGTTTATTGAAAAGTATTGGATACGTATTTTTTCTTTTTTCACGTGGTCATAAAATTACGGAGATATATTGAGTTGAAATGGCGCATGACGTCACATGTAGGTAAGTTTTATACCTACTTGTGACGTAGTAAGCCCCCACTCTCCAACTTTAATGAGTTTTAACTAAGTATTTTTTTGATATTTTGATAAAACAAAAAATACGTGTCTAATATTTTTGTATTACCTGTCTGACGGACAAAATAGAATGTCGTTTTCTTTACCCAGTCCGCACCCCTATTCTACAATATCGCAACAATTCATTTTATAATTGTTACAGCCAATGCAGTATGGAGTGGACTCGGCAGCGCCGCCAAACGGAATTGTACGTTCAACACGCGGTATTTAACGTTACAATCTTCCACTAACCTAGAGTTTAATGTCGTTCGTTTGTTTATAATATACACTAATCACGCCGCTAGTTGACAGCGGCCTAAGAACATACTGCAGACTACAGTAGTGTATCCTTCACTTTATTTCAAGTGCGCTTTTATTTGACTTTAGTACTTCCGTTTTATGTATGAAAGTAACCTTGGGTTATCGAGCTGATTCGCCAAAACTACAGTTTTGAATGTAAAAGGAAAGAATGCAAATGATCATAAAAAATAAATCGGTTAAGATTCGGGAACAAAACGAACATAATAATTATCACATTTACCGAGAATCTGCACTCTGGCTCTGATAGAAATTAAATGGTTTTTTATTCTGTTAAAAGAGGTTTATTTAATAGTTTTAATTTCAAGCTGTCTTATCAGCAGTGATCGGAATAGGTAGAGCTAATTTACCTAAAGTTCGAGGAAGGAAGTAACATATTTATAGACTATTTTTACATTTGTAGATGGTCTATATTTATAATAATTAGCATCACCAAGCCAGGTTAGGTCCATAATATTGGGTTGTCTGCGGAACCTGTGCACATCCGATAGCAGATTAAAACATTTTGATTTAAATGCTCTGGTTCGAAAAATGTAAATTCATGTTTTTGTACACAGTGTTATTTTTTTACTGGGAAAGTATGGGGTAATCTGAATCTATGAGATTCAAGGAAACTTCAGCAATTTTATTTTTCCAAATGTTATTTAAAAAAATCACTTAGGGTGTAGAACCAGTTTGTGAACAACTATTAGTATGCATATGTTTGTTTTTTAGAGAATGTTTATGAAGGGATTACCTTAAAAGTTTCTATTTAAAATTTGACATTCATTTATTATTCAATATTCTACCATAATAATGCCCTCAGTATTGCATGATGGAATGTTATCTTGACAAAACGCATCCTTAAATATAGCATTGTCACGATCGGGTGACCAGACAGGCACACCCCGCCAACAGATGTAGAATAGCAGAAGTGACGCGTGTTACCAAATATGTTCTCAAATAAACTAATGAAGGAATGGCATAGAACTGAAATGGCATGCCATCACTATTTTAGGTGGTGAGGCGACTATGTCAAATTCCATGGTAAAAAGTTCAACACTTCTGTGTTCTTTGTTTGAACTTTTTCTATGTTAATGCAAAACCTCTTTAGTAAAGAAACCTTTCCTACTCCTCGGCTATTCTATTCAGCCATTTTTTTCTGATTAATTTTGTTGCGGGATCCAAGACAGTTAAATTCTTTCTCTTAGACTTGGTCGAGCTTCATTGTCTCGGCGCTTTTCTGGTGATCGCCACTGTTAATTCTGGCTTACAGGAGTTACAGTGGTTTGAAAATAATGTGGCGGGCTTGTCCCATAAAAAAATGCAAAGAAACCTCAAATGGACATTTTGAGGACAGAATAAAGTCTACTAGGGATTTTAGAAGTTTGGTCCGAACGTCACTCAAGACATTACTTTAAATTAGTTACAAGTAATCAAATGGTGAATGAAAACATCGTGAGGAAACCGGCATTTCCTAGACATAGTGTCCGACCGAAAATCGATTTTTAGGCGAAACCGAAGCTGATAAATCGGCTATCGCCACAATGTTCGGCCAATGCCGAAGGTTAAATGGGCCTTACAAATTCAGTTCAAGATTGGCTAAAAGTGAATAATATTATGATTTTCTTAAACTTTCTTACTAAAAGTTAATCTTGACTGTGTTCCAGTATGGTCATCTTTTGAACGACATTGTCACATTTACGTGACAAGCAAGCGCATGCCCTGTACGCCAACGACACAAATATGTGGTGCACTATATAATACGAAATAACTAATTAAATCATTAGTGAATACACCATAGATATTGAGAAATTGATGATATCAAAGAAATTAAATTACACGCTGTGTAACAACTTAGCGGAATGAATAACATTACCTTGCAACTTTTCAAAAATAATAACTCTTCGAAACGCGTGATCTTTCACCCCGCATGTCGCTAGTTCGTTGAAATTCGGCGCTTGCTAGAAAACTTTTTGCCCACAGCCCTTTTTTGGCCGAAGTCGAAGCTTCGGTCGGACACTACCTAGAACCAAAAATTCAGAGACGTGTGACATCTACCAACCCGCACTGGGCTCGCGTGGTGGATTACAACCAATTCCTTCTCATAGAGAGGAGGCCAGTGTCCCAGAAGCGGGAACGTTATGGGCTGATTTTGCTTATGCTAAATGACTTGCATCTAGTCTTGAGTGATGCTAAGTACCTTAGAGTGTCAGTAAGAACTGGGTCTACATAAGGCCCATCCATAAGGGTCGACTTACAGTTTTCTTTATCAATTGACAGTTTTCTTTACATAGTGTCATTTGAGAAAGAAAACTGTAACTTTCATGAGGATGCACACGCATCCTACAAAGTCGTAAACTGATGCGACTTCAAGCTAATCGTGTATTTGATCATAATCAATGTATACTGTAGAAGTGAAACATATTACCCAAACTTTGGTAGTGCACGTTTTAAAATAGGATGGAAACTTGTAATGAGGAAGAAAATATACACAAGGTGTATGCAGATTTTTTATTTAAATTTTTCTGCCGAATGTGGCTGTATGTTTCCACTGCTGGATGCATGGTCTTCCTATAATCACTTTAATCGGTATCAAAATTGATATGACTGGTCTAGTAAAATGACGACAAACATTTTTTTTTTATCAATCTGCCATAGAACCGGCTTACTCATGATAAAATCGTGCACTATTAAAGTAAAATACAATATATACTATTTATAATATTTTTGTAGGATACTAACGAATATATCAGTAGCCTTCCTATATTTATACTTAGAATGACAGACTGGTTAATCCTTAACTATCGGAAGTATTTACTCTGCTTGTATCGTTCCTAACTATCAATAAATAATAAAGTCTTGAATTATTATAATACGAATACATTTATATAGGGGTTCTGTATATTCACCCCACTAATCAAATTCTCATATAGTCAGCCATTACGGCGAATAAATAAAGTACCTAGCAGTAGTACGGAATAGATCACTTTTACTATTTTAATCCATAGAGTTTCATACATTACAACTGGTGCGTGCAAGCTCACGCCACGCATTTGGTCTTTCTTCTTCGACCTTTATTATACTGGGGCACTTGGACCATAAATAAGGTGGCGCTGTCAAAAAAAAATACAGTTTTATGGTGGGTATCTCACCAGACTTGATTGCTTGCCCAACAAATTATACAATTTGTAGTGCAACCAAGGCTGCGCCCATGTAGTCCCAGTAACCGCCTTCCATTTCATCTCAAAACGCCTCCAAATGTTTGTTCTGCAATACCTTGCAATAACCAACTGTGTGGAGGCTATACAGGTAGATTGCATTCACAATTTCATTAATATTATCTACTGTCCTTGTATATAGTTTGTACACATACATAAGTGTATGTTAGGTCTAAAGTTTTGTAGATTCTAGTTATATGTTAATGCCAATGAGGCAAGGTTTATAGTGTTACATCTCAAGATAATTCTCATGATAATTTATTTATGGGTGATACCAATTTATATATGAGCAAATATCATAGGAGTTGAATATTGTAGCTATTTAGAGAGTTAAACTAATCGGCACTGAATTGCAGGAATCGCCCTTTATTATTTAAATAAATTGTCAAGATAATTATCACACTTATTATGTTAATTTTTCTATCAATTCTTATGAAATATGTATCAACTTAAGCAAAAGCTTTAAATGGGAATATAGACACATTTTTAGCATAAATGTTTTCTTTAACTAGATAGCAAAGCTAAAAGAACTTCAAGTAAGCAACGTTAGATTGGCTATCTAGTGTATTGTCTGTCTCTATAAATGTCATTTACATTTAGAAAGTTTCGTTCTAATGTAAAAGCGTTTTAAATTAATTTGCAATTATGTATAACCAGCTTAGAACTCCAGTAGAGAATGCTGCATAACATAACATCACGGTTATAATACCCGAAATGGGTAAGCAGAGGAATTTGGTTACGATTAATTGGAGGCAATCCTTAAAAATACTTTTTCCATGATGGTATTATAAAGGTCGCCCTCGCACGTGCGTAGCACATGCCTCGCCACGGATACAAAGGTACACACCTTGCGAGGCATTCGCTGTGCGTTGTTCGCGGCGCATGCCTCGCAATGTCTGTATACGGCTTATAGCGTATTGGAGTTCTACGTATGTTAATCTTTTGTATGTATTTATTGGTTGTGAGTCGTCGCTTTGTGAACAGGTATTCTATTTGTTAAGGCCTTTCATGTATCATTTCGTTTAGTTGGCGTATTGGACAAAACAGAATATCTTATACAATGAATAATTTAAAACATGCAATTTTAATTCAGTCAAGTCGTTCTGGCCGTAACTTCGGATTAAATACTTTATTTGCTCCAAAATAGGTCCATTTTTGTAATAAAAGGACTCGTTTTAGATCAAATAATTTGACTTGTACTGCTTCAATATGTCAACTAAACTTTAAAGTTAGGGCTTCACCCATTCGTGATGGCGACGAATTCACATAAATTTTACGGAAAAACATTTATAAAAAATCCAAACATTATATAAGGTTAACCATTAATGTTGATTACATTATCAGATCAGCCAAACCTCAAAATATCATTACCAGGAATCGGAATAGGTAAGAGTATATTTGCCAAACCTTCGAGGATGCAAGTAACTTGTGGATAATACCTCCCTGTGATTTAACAGCTTTATTTCGGCACTTGAAAATCATTCCGTGATTTTATGCGCAGGTATAATTATCCACATGTTACTTACCTGCTCGAAGTTTAGGCAAATATAATCTACCTATTCCGATCTCTGATCATTACTGACGAGTTTCAATCATTATCATAGCTCGTTTATTTAATAGGAAAAAAAAACAGGCGAATTGATAACCTCCTCCTTTTGGAAGTCGGTTAAAAATAGGTACATACCTTACCTAACATTTTATCAATAAAGCTAGTATTTTAAAATAAAGAAAATGTATTTGTACTGCAATTTCCGTGCACAAATCGTATTCTATGAGAATATGATACATAATTTTAATTTAGTTCTTAATTTTTTCTTTGACCTACCTTACTGAGGTAACTATCGTCGCCTAGCCCGTTGCACTTAACTTAAGCAGTCAATGTTAATTAGCTCTTAAGTCGTTTGCTTTAAGGTGAACTTTTCGTTTAACTTTAATTATAAGTAGGGTGTCATTTTCGTTTCTTAATTTACCTGAGTACAATAACTTAGAACTTAGTATTTTTTCGTTCGTGTAAATACTCCTGTGTAAGATGCGTAATCTGTTAGTGAATAAAATAAAAATGATTTCAAAATACTGTGTTTTATTATATGTAGCCGCCGTAGTAACCAAAGGATTAGAGCTATATTGTAAACTAATTGCTACCCGCGGCTTCGTTCGCGTGGTTAATGTGTTTTGGGGGGATAAATAATACATATACAAGGTGTTGTTTTGCATCTTCGTCAAAATTCGGGAGGTTGTCACAAAAGACATCAATAATCAATAAAAAATAGGGTACCTAGTTAATTTTTAATAAACGCTGATTTTTTTGGTTGTTTAATTTTGTCAATATTTCAAAATAACTCCCTTAACGTGGTTTAGGGAATAAGAAATAATCGAATAAACGTTTGAGATTGTTTGTATGTATGTAAGCGAGGTTATAGGGCGAGAAATAGACGGGCCGCGTTTAAAACACGGGTAGTTCACACTTAACGATTTCCGTAAATAAGAAAAAAAAAAAAAATTACCTACCTATTTTATTATTGATTCGTTGAAATTCGTTCGATTCCTTGAAGGGTCAGTTCACACCGAGACGCGACAATACTTGAAGAGGCCAGTGATTTCGCGCTTCGTAGCTCTACGCCGCGAGGCGTCGCGCGGCGCAGCGCTGCGTGGCGCAACGTATTCTGATTTCTACTGAAATCTACCTCACGAGGCCGCTCGACGCCGCGCTGCGTAGCTCTACGCCGCGAGGCGTCGCGCGGCGTAGCGTTGCGTGACGCAACGTATTCTGATTTCTACTGAAATCTACCTCACGAGGCCGCTCGACGCCGCGCTGCGTAGCTCTACGCCGCGAGGCGTCGCGCGGCGTAGCGTTGCGTGACGCAACGTATTCTGATTTCTACTGAAATCTACCTCACGAGGCCGCTCGACGCCGCGCTGCGTAGCTCTACGCCGCGAGGCGTCGCGCGGCGCAGCGCTGCGTGGCGCAACGTATTCTGAATTGTCACAACGAAATGTGTATCTTTTCGTGTAGAAAATAAAGTAATACTTTGAATCGCTCTTTAAAAGTGTGCGCGCAGCGTCACGTCGCGTCGCGTCTCGGTGTGAACTGACCCTTATCTTTCATACGATAAGCGTAACAAAACGAATACAAAAGAAATGGAGGACTTAGGACCCCATTTTTTTTTTCGAGAGGTATCCGAGAGGGCCTGTGTCTGCCAGGGCTGCGGGACTGTTCGAAAGAGATACCGTGGCCCTGGAACGCAAAGGGCTAAGAAGGAACATGGATGGGTTTTAGTCAGTACAAGTCTGACACTCCCTTCCGCTCCGCCCAGAGCGGGAGGAGTCATTAGATCATTTCACATCCGTAATAAAAAGGGCCCGTATTTTATCAAGGTCATAATTTTTAAACAACAAGAACACAATTTTTCACAATTTATTTAATAGCCTAAAGGATTTCAAACGGTAGGTAACTGGTTTAATTTATATGTATATACATTTTTATAAGATCTCTGGAAGATCATTTGTGTAAAGTAAGAAAGCCACTGCCACAAATTCAAAGAAAGCTCACAATCTTAACTGTCCGTATCGGTATCGGCGATACTTTTTATAAATATCGGTATCGTATAAGCTGAAGTGAAAATGTGATTCCAACTTTCACAATACTTTGGGAATGTTCTCTAAACCCATAAGCACATATTTTTAAAGAGTTTTAACAAAATGCACACCACAAGCACATGAATCTTGAGCATATGACTAAAAATTTATTATGGCCTTGGTGCTATCAGTGAACAGATTCTAACTTCATACAATAGTTGAAATCTCGCAAACGTGAAGCTATAAAAGATTTGTGTCTCATTAATTGAGACACAAATCTTTACTTGTTTGTATTAACGCCAGCTATTGATTAATACTGATTTTATGCGTAACCCCTATTTAAACATAATGGCGTAAGTTAGTCTTGGTAAAAAAAACCTTCCAAACCCTTTGGTGGTACAGGCCCTGAGCTTTAAATTAGTCCGCTTGCACGATATCTAACTTGCTCTTGAAGCTGTGGTGTCTCTTAGCCGCGCCACCGCAGAGCTCTGGTCCCGGAGACTTCCTCTTGCCTGGCTCGTCGCCCGTAGCATCAGTCATAATGTCCTGCGTCGGTATCTCCAGCAGTAAGTGGTCGAAACTGCTACTGTTTCTACCCAACTCTTGTTTGTCATCTGCAGACAATATTACGCTGACTTTAGTAACATAACATTAAGCATATAACATCTATTCAAATAAATACAATTGAAGTGTCTGTTTGTAATATTAAAATAACCGCTTTTTACTACATGTATACACGACATATACAAGGTGTTGTTTTGCATCCTCGTCAAATTCAAGGAGGTAACTATGCTAATGATTCTCGTCCCGAATCAATAATAAAATGGGTGGGTAATTTTTCTTTTTTTTCTTTTTTACGGAAATCGAAAAGTGTGAATCACTCGTGTTTTAAACGCGGCCCGTCTGGTTCTTGCCTTATAACCTCGTGAACACACATACAAACAATCTCAAACGTTTATTAAACAATTTCTTAGTCCCTAAACCACGTTCAGGGGGTTATTCTGAAACACTGACAAACCTAAACAACCAAAAAAATCAGCGTTTATTAATAATTAACTAGGTACCGTAATTTTAATTGATTATTTATGTATTTCGTGACCACCCCCTGAAATTTGACGGGGTTGCAAAACAACACCTTGTATACCAAAATAACATTGTTTTACAATTTTTGTCTGTCTGTTTGTTCAGGCTAATCTCTGGAACGGCTGGACCGATTTTCACGGGACTTTCACTGGCAGATAGCTGATGTAATAAGGAGAAACTTAGGCTACTTCTTAAATTCCACGCGGACGAAGTCGCGGGCAGAGCTAGTTACGCATATAATACCCGATGCGATTGTTGGTACCACGTGTCGAGTTTATGTCCCATGTAAAAGCGAGCCGTCAGCCAGACATACATCCGTATTTAGGGCTCCTACTGAGTACACCTAATTGAAAAATTCATTATTCTGCTGGACCTGGTTATTGAACCCAAGTCCTTACGCTCAGCAGTAGCCCTTGCGACCGCTTGGCTAATGAGAGTGATATTCAATATCTACTAGTGTTAGGGGTTGTTGGAACTTATAACTCTCGCCAGTCCATCTTAACTGTTGACCTGCCTAATGAAACTTTATTTTACAACTATTTCCGACTTTTTACCCTAGAGATTGAATACTTCAGATATAGTTGCAGTCTGACGTTCTTACTTGACTCGACTTTCTTATATTTTGAGCCAAACTGGGACATACTATGCTGTTTTAGTTAGATTAGAATTAAAGGTAAATAATAGTTTTCCAAAACGAAAATAGACAACAACAAAAAAAATGGAGGTGGTCTCCAAAGAAAAAAGCATGCTCTTGTATTCAAATAAGGGTGAAAAGGGGTTACAGGAAATAAATAATTTAGAGAAAATGTTTGTAAGAAAAATCATTTAATTGAACAAAATGTAAGTAAGATTAAAAAACAAAGAGAAAAAAAAAAATGGAAAAAAGAATTGCCTAATAATAATGCCAAAAAATTGCCTACAATAATAGCATACAATATCTGATGCCTACCTACTTACACAGAAATATAATTATCAAAATTACTTTAGAAATAATGACTCTTAAGTGCTACTTATCAAAAACATGTAACTACTAACATTTATCACGGGTCTTTATATAAATAACAAAAGGATAAGTTATTTGATGGCAGATTGGGTTATGTATTTTAAACAACCAATATGTTTCTTAGGTAAAATGCTAAATATGATGTCATTGTTTCTTCTTTATAAAAAGCCTCATTTACACGATGCAAGAACTTGCATGCAAGTTTCACTACATTGCTGTTTTTGTTTGATTAACTGAATTCATTGCCCGTCAATAGTCTGCAATGTAATGAAACTTGCATGCAAGTTCTTGCATCGTGTAAATGAGGCTTAAAAGAATTTTATGCTAAACCATGTCAACTGTCAGCTGAGGTGCGTTGAATAGGGGATGTTCACATTTTTTTTTCGTTGTCCGTCGGGTAGTTTATTGAAAAGTAATGGATACGTATTTTTTCTTTTTTCACGTGGTCATAAAATTACGGAGATATATTGAGTTGAAATAGCGCATGACGTCACATGTAGGTAAGTTTTATACCTACTTGTGACGTAATGAGCCCCCACTCTCCAACTTTAATGAATTTTAACTAAGTAATTTTTTGATATTTTGATAAAACAAAAAATACGTGTCTAATATTTTTGTATTACCTGTCTGACGGACAAAATAGAATGTCGTTTTCTTTACCCAGTCCGCACCCCTATTGTGGCATTAGAGGTCCTACTTGTTCAGAGCGGAAGTATTGTTTGAACAACAAACTCGAAGCAAAGCAATTACTACATTTATTTTATTCAGCTATTTCGGATCGGACTCCGTTTGGCATCTATCATCGCTAAACCACGTGCGGGTCGGGTCAAAACAATTCGTACTAAGCCAAATAACTTTATCCCGAACTTATATCTAGATTTATTCGTTTTTGCTGTCCGTCTGCTTCGAATCATTACGACCTGAACATATCGGAGTACCTTACATACGGTCTACATGCGCATCACGTCGGTGGCAGCACTTGATCTACAAACGTAAACTGACGCTATAGAGCTACGAAATAGAGGTACCATCGTTCTCACAATAAATCATTTGCATATGAAAATTTCGCACCATTACTAATAAGCACCATGGCTAGATCAAGCATAAAAGATCCTACTAATATTGTAATTGTATTTACAAATTGTATAACTTTCTACTAAGATGTTGGTAACATAATGTGTTTCTAACCGAGTCCTTGTTGCTTCATGAGTTGCTTCAGCCGGAACTCCTCCTGTGCTTGCCGCTGGCGCCGCTTCCGCTCCGCTCGCGCCTCTTCCTCGCTTAGCCCGTCCAGTGCCATCTTTGGTGGCTCATGTTCAACAACCATTTGTTCATTCTCCTGGCGGATTGTTTTTGGCAGCTGTACGAGATCGAAAATGGGTAAAATTATAAAATCAATATGGGAATGAAATAAATTAATATAACAAAAATAATAAATGTCATAGTTCTGATGTTTTTTGGCAATGAAGCTAATGTGTGGAAGAAGTTATAATGGTCACTAAAAGGATTAAAATTGGGTATACAATGGATCAAAAAGGTAAACTAAAAAACCAAACTATCAATCAAAAATTAAATAAATTCAAACAATTTTATTTCAATAAAAACAGTTATTTACCGTGTATACATATATACACAGTAAAACTACATACATATATCTATGTACATTCGCAATTCCATTCATTTAATAACCTATGTAACATGGTCAAAACCCAATTCTTAATATAATCATAGGAGGAAACATATTAGAATTTCCTAAAGTTAAAAACACTGAGTAAAATTTGACAGGTCATTCACACATTTGATAAACACTAGTAAAACCATCACACAAGTGTACATCAATACGGCAGATGTGCGAATTTGAATAGTATTATCACAAAAATACTAGATCAAGATAAAAGCAGACATTCAAAACATACGGACACACCGACTTCTACCAACGAAGTGGCGACGAGACGCCTGACCGTCGACAACACTTACAACTACATACAACGAGGAAAAATTACATAAAAAATAGTTCACCATTTTTGAGATTTCAAACTTACCAATATACCTAACTTACCTATAATACATTTACTATTCTCAAAACTACTACTAGTCGTGTGAGCAGGTGTGGCAAAAAACTTCCACAGGTGTATAAGAATAACTCGCTGATAAATTACTAGTGGCTAGTGTGCCGGGTGGCTAGGGGGCTGGGGCTAGGTGCGACGGCTAGGCCTTGTCGGGCGACGACGAGGACGCCGCACTCGCGTCCTCCGGGAACTGCTTCTCCACCTGCTCCGCCACCCACTTCTTGACCTTCTGCTCGGTCCAGAAGCCGTCGTAGAAGATGGTGGGCTTGATCCAGCAGCCCTGCGCCGGCGGCGGCGGGGCGAAGGCGCCGTCGTCGGGCGGGCGGCACGCGCCGCGACCGTTGACCACGAGGTTCTTGGGCGGCAAGTTGAAGTTGAGGTTCACGTTGCCGGGCGGGCGCTCGTAGCTCTCGTAAGCGAAGTGCCACCCGCCGCCGCCCGGGTACTCGTAGTACGCGTTGGGGAACACGTGCGGCGCCGGGCCCGCACCGCGCCCGTACAGCGGCGGCACCAGCGGCGTCATCACCGGCTGCAGCACGAAACTTACGTTGGAGTTGGGGCGCGCGTGTGGCGGCGGCACGGCGGGGCCTGGCGCGCGCGCGGGGCCCGGGCCTGGCCCGGCCGGAGGCGCGGGGACCGGCGCCGGGGGCCGGTTGGCAGGCGGCATACTGGCCAGCACGCGTGCCGCGTTTTTGACGGCGGCCGGTGGCGCTAGCGGCACGTTCTGCACGGGCGGCGGCACGAGGGGCCCGTTCTGCACGGGCGGGGGCACGAGGGGCCCGTTTTGCACGGGCGGGGGCGCCAGCGGGGCGAGGGGCGAGCGTAGGTGTGGGGAGGCGCCGCTGTCGGGCTCCTTGCGCGCGGCGCGCTCGAGGGTCACGTTCCTGGGCTCGGCGTGTTTGTTGGCGACGTTCTGATTGTTCTCCGAGGACGGTTCGGGCGCGTTAGCCGGCGCGTCTACTCGGTGTGCCTCGATGAGCTCAGTAAGCTCTGTGGCCACACTGCCGCCGAAGCTCAGCAACGTCTCGCGTAAAGCATTTGTCACTGCACACTGCAAATACACAAAAAAAATACTTGTTATTAATTTAAAAATTCAAAAAGAACACAGTAATTCTATTGTTTTGTCGGCAGTCATTACAACTGCCTCGTTTTAATTTATTTATACCTTTCTAGATTTGTAAATAGCGAATCCCTTAGAGTTAGTAGTTGAGGTGGCATAGCCAATGTTCTCTCGATGTATGTCGAAGCTCTTCACTGTTATGGAGACAAACGCAACCACACCCGCACAGTACTTGCCATTTGTGAAATCCACAAAATCTAAAACATACAAAATAAGCTCTTATCATGTTGGAGAAAATCTAGTTAGTAATCTTTGGATTTTCAGATAAACTTATTGCTACGGACAAAATGGGACTTCTCAATTACTCTTGGCATACAAATGTTAAAACCTTTCAATTTCTACTATATAATTTAAATGTACACTTTAAAATAGTTTACCCTACTGGTATAGAAATATACAAAGGGTGTTAGAGAGGACAGTTATTTTATTGTTGAGTGTTTAAGACCAAAAATATTTTTATTGACACTACCTAGCTCTTGCTTGCTGACTGACAAGCTCCAGTTGTTGAAGCCCCACTGTGAGTGTCCAAAGTTAATCAGCTGCAGCCGACGTTGCTGCTGATCACTGTCCTCTTCATATGCCAGTGCTTCTGGTACTACCGAGCAGTCCGGCTGTGAAACATCACATGATATCATCATCAGACTAGCCTTTTCCAAACAATGTTGGGATTGATTTCCAGTCTGACTGGATGTTGCTGAATACCAGTATTTTACAAGGAGTGTCTGCCTATCTGCCCTCCACAACCCACTGGGTAATTATTATTATTTATTTATTAATCAGACTGCATATTTAAATCGGTCCACTTTGTTAGTAACAAAATTAAAATCATTGCTAACAAATACAATACCAATGGTAAGACTGGTGGAGAATAATATAACGGTGGTATTGCCTATAATTACGGCCTACTGCAAGCCGCACAAGCGTCTACGACTACTAATACGAAGTATATTAGCGACAAAACTGAACGTAAAAATATAACCAAGTCATATGTTCCACTGGGCTGAATACAGTTCTTTGGCTATGGGAATCTTAGTTACTTTTATTCAATATACATGTGCTATTTTATTCCACGTCAATAATAATATTATTTCTGTTTATTTACAATCAACAGTTTTAACTTTCGCCTAAGTTATACAAGTACGCAACTCGAAAACGCGCTCAAATATTGACAGCCCTATCTACATTATTTTAATATTGTAGTTAATACGAAAAATTGCTCCATAATTGATTTTATGCACTTTCTACCTACTGTGTACATAAAGACCGGGTCAATTACCATTTTGATACTGCAATTAGCGACGGGGAATCCAGGTTTCCTTTGCATCATGAATTAGGCTAGCGCGCTGAGTAATCAAGAATTCAAGATGATCATATAAAGGTACTTCTGAATTTGTATAAATAATTCTCTTATTGAACAACTTAATGTAAGTTGTTCTCAAATAATTGGCAAAATAATTCCCAACAAAACAAGTATTGACATTTTGCGCGGAACTTCCGTTTACAATATCCAAAGACAAAAACCAAACTTTTTGTTAGAGGTGGAAACGTGTGATAGATGTCATCATTAATCTGAATCGATTCACTTTTATATTAAATAATACAACTTTTTTGGATATTTTGTTTCATTTTTTAACGTTACAAAACGTAAATTTGTAATATAGGTGGATGATCGATGGAAAAACTGATCTTTGAAATGAACATTGAACGATAAGCCATGGTTATCAACAAATTTCAAGATTTTTAAATACAACTGTAATTGTATATTGAGAAATAATGATGATTCAAAACTGATCTTTAGTCGATTGTTTTTTATTGTACTATTCGTTTAGACTCAACTCCGATTGGCGATAATAGCAGCAACTGTTGCGCTTATTTTGTAAACGACAACGAAATTATCATACAGTGCTTCTAGTTCCGAAACTTTTCCCTTATAATGGGTATTATGGAATAGAATACTCATTTAGGTATTGAATAACAAGCTTTATTTACTTTGTAAGAAATCCAATAAAAAAATACTAGATAGTACTACTACTATTTGGAAGGTTATTCGCCTACTTTACAGCAATTCCAGCGAATTTCAATGGAAAACAACGGGTTTAAGCAACCCTAACTTGGATGGCAAAGCGTAGTAAAGCCAGGTAATGTTTTTTTTTTCATATATGCTATTAAGGAACAATCAATCAAATAATGCTATTATGGAATGGTTATTGTGGAACAATCTGTTTGAAACTATTTAGTGTGCAGCATGACATAATTGTCCCACACCCCACTTGTTCACATGTAATAAGCGAATGTAGAGATGAGTCCGATATCATGTCACATGTAAAAAGCATCGATATTTTAAAATCATTTCATCATGCAATGACAAAGACAAAATCATCAATGCTTTTAAATCATTATGGCGCTGCGGTGTGAATTGCGACTTTGCGATGCTGCGCGATCGGCGATACAGAAGTCACAGAACGCACATATTTCGATAAAATGACAATGACCGGGACTGGCGCATGGCGCAAGGAACGGCAATAATGCTTGCACTTGCGTAGTTTACGTTTGTGTGCGAAATGTGCTGCCTTAAAATACCCTTCCATGCCACGTTGAATTACGTGGCTAAGTGACAAACTCGACCCATGCCTACATAAATAACTAATGATAATTTCACTAAGCCGTTCCGCGATCATTTCAGTATCTACTCACAATTGAAGTGACGAGATCTAATACTCAAATAAAAATCATTGATGATTTTGTCATTGTTCCCGTCACCGATATTTTTTTGTCATTGTCATGCAGTCATCGATACAGAAAAATCATCACTCAGCCCATTACTAAGCGAATGATCGACGATAACCCTCGTCAACTAACAACAATTTTCCGCAGTGTAAAATGAACACAATTTTAAATTAAACATGTGGAAAATTTAGTTATAAGAGGGAAACACAGCTTACACAGTGTGACAGTACCTTATCAAATTATGACATTGACATTGACATTTTGATTATCCGGCAACATCCGGAGGACTGCTGGACTGCATTTTCAGGATAATCTCAACCGTGTTTACGCCTGTTTTTTTTTCAACCTTAAGGTTTTCTTATATTGCGAAATATTGTGATCACGGAAGGACAGATCAAAATGGCTATGGCGACAGAATTTACTGAAATCGATGGGAGTGTATTAGAAGGGGTAAATATCATAATTTTATTAAATCTTTTGTTGTTTGATGTTGAATTAAAATGTGGACAAAAATATTTGCAGGGCGGTCAAATACTTCGGACCACGATTTCTCTGAGCGCTATTCTGGGAATACCTGTGCGGGTGAGGAACATTCGAGCTAATCGAAGCAAGCCGGGTCTAGCAGCGCAGCATCTTATAGGTAAACCTACAAATTATTGTCTAGCTAGGCGTTTCCTTTATAAATACTTACAATTTCAACAAAAATATTTTGCTTAACTTACACACTCCTCTGACCAGGATATACCAAAATTATTATAAATACTTACTTAAAATAGCAACACAGCAACAGCCTTACTTTGTTTTGCACTTCAGCTACTAAATAATATTCAGGTCTTCCGTTGTGTGATCAAAATATATATTTATAAAAACTAGCTGTCCCGCGCAACTTCGTCTGCGTCACATTTCCCCGTTTTCGCTACATTTTTCATTGCTGCTCCGCTCCTATTGGTCATAGCGTTATGATATATAGCCTATGTCCTTCCCCAGGTTGAAATCGATCTTCTTGTCAAATTTCATTAAGATCTGATCAGCTGCTTAGTCATGAAAAGGTAACAAACAAACAGAGTGACATTCGCATTTATAATATTTTATAATATTAGTATGGATGAATCCCTATTTCCCTTGGTCGTGCCATAATTTGAGAACAACTTAAGCAATTGATTCATCTTTTTTTAAACATTTTCTAATATTTTGTTGAAGGTTCTTAGGTAGGTAGTAGCTATTTATGTAGTGGGTAGGAACAAGTGCATTGCAAGACATTGCGGGGATCAGCTTGTTATCAAATAAATATGATGCCATCAATAAAAATGGTGTAATTTATTATTTGCGTTGATGTTGAAAAACAATTGCCACACATCACTGGTCACATGCTAGGAATATGTTTTAAAGTAAATATGATACCTAAATGTAAGAAATAAAAATCATGTTTTTTTTTGGAATATTTTTAGAAATAAAAACAGTAACAAAGGTACATAAAAAACCAAGTATTAGATCAGAAACACCTATGATATAAACTTTGAGCATTCTAATCAAAATTTTGTCGTGCCTGCGGCACCATGCTACCTGGTGACAGACAACTTTGACATCATCTGCATTAATCAATCTTCTTTTTTTATTATTAGTAGCAGCCACAGAGCTGGAATTTGTGCCCTGTTGATGGCAATAGGCTCGCTCACCAGTACATAGAACTGAAACATACCTGGTGAAATGTGGGTGTACCAATAGTTACACTTCTGCCTAACCCATCAGCTATTACTCGTACAGGCATGATGTCATGATATGTTTTTTTGTTCTTTGTTTTGTTTCAAACTGTATTGAGTTGCCAATATATAAAAAAAAATAGTGCGTGGAGTCCCTGCGCGCGGAAGAAGTGAAACTTCGTAATACTACACGCATGCGTTCGAGTGTCACGCATTCACTCTCGTTATTTTATTGAGCTTTTAAATAATATTTTATTGTTTTATTGTTGTACACTTTTTTACATAAGTTTATCGAGGTTATTTTACTCATGGAAATTGAGCGAAGGCTGGTCACACCGAAGAGTCGAATGCATGACTGTTTGCACGCCATCTTGCGTACCTAGTAGAACTACGTAGTCACACATCTTGTAATAGCGCCATCTCTTAGTGGGTAATAGAAAATATTCCCCCTCCATTAGAACGTTAAACTTGTTGGAAGTCGCATAAGAAGTTTCACTTCAATAACACAGGCTAGAATCCAGCAGTCTAGCCTATATTTATTTGTTTGGCAACTGTGTTATTTTATAGATTTTACTCTAGCTGCTTGAGTAACTGAGTTTTCTGTGTTATTAAGGAAAAAACCTTAAGGTACCAAAACTCTATTCAGGATAATATTAGAATAAAAAGGTGAAATAATGATACCAGCTCTTTTTTATAAATTGGCTTGGGTCTTGTATTTTTGTGTGTAGGGTCCAACAAATCTTGTGTCTACACAATTGCATGTTACCTACATGCAAAACGCAATAGCAGTGAGTATCTTTTGACGCACAGGCATAAAGCTAGTCGCAGACATGTGCGGGGCGAAGCTAAGGGGCGACACCCTCGGCTCCACCGAGATCCAGTTCATCCCCGGGAAGCGGATCAAGCGCGGGCACTACGTCGCCGACACGCGCACTGCTGGGTGAGACACACGCCTTATTTGTGCTTACAAGGTTATTATTTGCTTTTATTTGTTTGTTTTCAGCTGAATATGAAAAATACATTATATTGATCGATCTCCTTTGTGAATTATTAACTTGTTTAGTGTAATTGCGTAGGCAGTAGAAAGCCGCTATGCAAACCAACAAAAAGCGGTCGCGTAGGTATATCAAAATCTTCATTACTTAGCTGTGCCCGCGACTTCGTCCGCGTGGAATCAGAATTTTTCTAAAATAGAAGTAGCCTAAGTTACCTACTCCTTATTACATCAGCTATCTGCCAGTGAAAGTCCCGTCAAAATCGGGCCAGCCGTTCCAGAGATTAGCCGGAACAAACAGGCAGACAGACAAAAATTATAAAAAAAAAAAATTGGTATATGTACCTATATACCATTCATATGCATGTAGTATAAAGCGGTTATATTACAAACAGACACTTCAATTTTATTTATTTGTATAGACTATAGATGTAATAAAGAAAGGGCCTACAAGTTGTGTGCAGTCCCTGACTCTTGTGCTAGCTGATAAAGCTGTATTACAAGAGACAAGGCTTTTCGAATTGTATTATATGCGTTTAAAATTCTAAATCCTCGTATTCATAGTAAAAGATGCGCAACGTTGTTGCGGTAACATGTTTTTTTGTGTTGCAAAAAATATCGAACTTTGCATAGGTACATTGCATTTTAATTATGAAATTTTTATCTAGGTTTAAAGTGGCTTAATAATAACGATAAATTTCCACCCTTGGAAGCCATAATAATATGGTCGTCTTTAGATTTGTTACCGAGAAAAGACAGAAATAAAGCGGTCGTTTGCGTAGGATTAATTTGCCGAGCCGCTTTCCAATCTTTCCAACTGTTTTGGGATCGGCTTCCGATCTAACCGGATGCAACTAAATACCAGTGCATGGAGCGAAATGGGCTGCCCATCTGACTAAATAAGAATGGTGGTCAGACTTTCGGCCTACTGACTGCTGATAACGACTGTCAAATATCTCTAAATACACAACGGTTTACGTTCTTTCCGAGGCACGGAGGGGCCATATGTCACTCACCCACGAAATTCGAAAAGCATTGTAAAAACAAATTAAAACCTGTACCTGTGTAACCGATTAGGTAGTAATTGATATGATATATGTGACTACATGATAAAATTACCTACTCGCAGATCTTTCTACGAAATATTGCCATGGTAACTGTCTAGCTAGACTAATTAAACGTGCTTGTGTGTGGGAGGTACTTAGAGTATATTTTTCCACAATAAATTAATGTATCGTTTTTGCCGACGGGATTACGGGACGCTCACCTGCTGTGGGAGCAGTTCATCGAATCTTTGAAGGCTGCGACCCCGACGGACAAATTATTTCTTACTAGCTTCTGCCCACGGCTTCGCCCGTGTTTTTTCGGTAATTGTCCCGCGGGATCACACTACCGGAATAAAAGTATCCTATGTGCTATTCCAGACTATTATCTGTCCCTGTGCCAAATTTCATCATCTGGATGAAATTTGGCACAGGGACAGATAATAGTGTCGTGTTAGCATTAAGTAGTTTTTACGTGAAAGAGTAACAAACATCCATCCATCCATACTTACAAACTTACGCGTTTATAATATTAGTAGGATTATCTTTTGCGCGTAGCTTTGCTCTCGTTATGGATGTATTTTTTCCTAAGGGAACTTTAAAATATGTTTAGCCTCCATTAGTGGAAGAATGTTCAGAATCGGTTGAGCAGTTCCGAAGATTAACTTCTACATAAAAACTGAAAAACTTAAGGCTCTCTATTATATTTTTTTAAAGTATGTAGGTACCTATAGATAAAAACTATAATTATGCTGACTTATAATATAACGATTGAAAAAAACTCCAGACACCGGGCTTTGACAGAAAATGTGCTGAAATATCTGTTAAAGTCCGCTGCACGCGTAGCATGACACTGTGGAAACCAGTTTTGTCGACGGAAGAATCGGCAAACTGACAGATAGAAAATGACAATATGTCATTATATGTTGATTCTTCCGTCGACATAACCCGTTTCCACAGTGGTCAGGGTACGCGTGCTGTCCGCAGCCTGTCCGGAGTTCGATTCGGTCTGTCCGACCGCACCTTTATTTGGATCTATGTATCACAGTGACATACATGTTTCAATCATGAATCTTAGACAACTTAATGGCGCTTACTGAAAGTATCCAACGTACGTACGTATACGTGCTTTAACGGTATGTAGTCTAAGTTGATTTTTAAATGAAAACTAGGTACTTTTTGTAAAGCTTCTTCAATGTATTTTCAACTTTTCTTTGTAACATTTACACCCGTATTATAAACAAGTCGAAAGTGATTACTAGAGTAAAAGTCATTATTTAAATAACAATTTTTATTCTGTAGTTAAGTATTTTCTTGAAGTTACAACGTATTATAAACAAGTCGAAAGTGATTACTAGAGTAAAAGTCATTATTTAAGTAACAATTTTTATTCTGTAGTTAAGTATTTTCTTGAAGTTACAACTGTCAAAAGCTGAAAACTTAGCTTTGCTATCTTTGACGGTACTTACTTCTTCAAAATGGTTGCTTATTTAATTAATTTTAATCAAGTAATTACTTTAACTTGACTATTAGGCACGGGTGTAAGTGTGTAGGTTTTTTTTTTTACGTTTAGGCATTGTTCGTTTCGAACAATTTTCCGCACAATGTCGTGTTTGCAAGACTTTATTCGTGAAAACCAGACTTTTCAATTTCCATGAACTTATTTTGCCTTTCAATATACTTATTTAGTTTTGCATTGTTTTTCCGGCTTCATTTACGTCTGGAAGTTTAATTAATTTTCGCTTTTTATCCATGATTTTTTACACATCATATCACTTGAAATATTTTCAACATTATGACCAATGATGGCCGTGGTTTCAAACCCATGCAGTTATTTTACTTTGCGTGAATGAATTCATCACCCTGCTCTCAAAACGATGAACATTTATGAAATTCAGCAACTCTTATCGCGTACTAGACCCGCGCGCGGTGCATTGTTGCGTAGGTACTGGCCCCCGCGCGTGGTAGGTTGTGGCGCACTCCTTTTAACAGAGAGGAGGCCTGTGTCCTGTTATAGGGTTGAAACTCGTCTGACAGCACGGTGTAACGGAGCCCATCGCCTCGTAGATGTGCGATAGCATTCCCGCTCTGTTTCTCACTAGCAAATGACGATTCCGAGCGACAGAAAGGGATAGGAGCATAGAAAAATGCGATTCTGTGATGCCAGATGAGGTTCAACTTATAGGCTGATTAACATAATCATCATTTTTTTTTGCCACTTTATGTATGAGGGTCCTGGCCTCGATTTCCAAAGAGGTACCTATTGGGTTTTTCTATGACTACTAGGAAATTCTCAATAGCAGCCACGTAGTCTGGATTCGTACCCGATTCTTGTTGGGTTCCCAGATCTAAGAAAAAGTATGACTTATCTTTCCTTTGATACCTACAAAATTTGTACGCCGTTATTGGCAAAACATGGACGCACACAATATCTAATTCAATACCTTGAATGTCTGATTAGTCAGTTTATGTAAACGCATGTTTTACAAATAAAGTATCTTTATCTTTAAACGGTGCAGTATAATTATGTGCTGCGATTTTTTTTGCAACGTTTTTAAGAAAAGAATAAATAAAGATTTGCTCGGGATACTGTTGACTCCTATGTTAGGTTTCATTTTATTCTATGCTGTATTTATTAGTATAAGAACTTCTTCTCTCTTCTTCTTCTGGACGAATTTCACCCGTATTCACGACATTAAGCTGAAATTCCGGACGTATGGCAACCTAGGGTTGCCCACTGCTGGGCCACAGGCCTCCTGTTTATGAGAAGAAATGGGCTACAATACGCCACGCCAGCCCAGTGCGGGTTAGTAGACGTGTCACATTTTGGTTCTATAGAACACGAATGTGACTGTTCCCTACAATCGCTCTACCTGACAGTGCTCTCCATGTGCAATGTTAAATGTTTCATCATTTTTTGTCCTGTAGTTCGATCAGCCTGCTGATGCAAATAGCGCTGCCTTGCGCCCTCATGTCTGACGGGAAAATAGTACTGGACCTGAAGGGAGGGACCAACGCTGACATGGCACCGCAGATCGAGTACATGACTGAGGTGTTCAGGAACACACTCAAACTCTTCGGAGCTAATTTTGAAATGAAGATGCATCGACGAGGGTGAGTATGTCAAAGTTTCTGTTAAGTAAATCTTTACTTTTGTTTGGTTCCATGTTAATTTTCTATGAATTTTGCGTTCAGACATTTCATTTTTAATGGAAGAAAGAATTTTTGAAATTTGTTGAGAAGTTTCAGCGATTATCTCTACTAATACAAACCTTACCTGCGTGTATTTTGTATTTATTTATTTATTTAATACTAGGAGAACCAACAGCTATAACGGATGGATAACAATTGTATATGAGACATAGAGCCAATTACAGGTTCTCACGGATAGCAACAGAAAAAGCAGTAGAAACTTAGGATCACTATCAAGCACGATGATTTATAAGATTAAATAAAGAACGATAGGAACCAGACACTTTTAAAAAAGTCAGCATTCAGCCGAGTGCGTGCCGAATATGTTTTAGTGGTAAATGGGTCAAATGAGAACTCTTTACAAAGAATATTAAAGTCCTTACTCGCTCGCACCATGTATGAATTTTGCCTATAGTTAGAATAAGAAAAAGGAATGGAGATAGGCGGATTAAATCTAACCGATCTCTTGGGGACTTTGAAGCGCGATTATGCAGGAGATCAGGACAATCAATCTCGTTAGAAATAATTTTCAAAAGAAAAGTGCAATCTGCTAGTCGACGACGATTTATAAGTGGTTGCAAATTGCAAAGATTTAAGTAATTGTCAGAATGGTACGGTATACGTAGCCGAAAACATAGAAAGCGTATAAATCTTTGTTGTATATTTTCAATACGATCAATGTATTTGCCATAACAAGGGTTCCAAATGTATGATGCATATTCGAGGTGGCTTCTCACAAAAGAGCAATAAAGAATCTTAAGGGTTTTGGCCCTCTTGAAACAGCCTGCGAGTCTCATAACAAACCCAGTGACCTCGAAGCTTTGGCTACTATTTGCTCAATGTGCACGTTGAATAAAAGTTTGGAATCATGATATACACCTAGGTCGCGTACACCATCGCATCTCTGCAATAGCTGCCCTTTAAGTTTATAAGTTGTAGGAAGAGGGACCCGTTTACTGCTAAAGGACATAACTGAGCATTTGCCAGGATTCAAATCGAGTTTGTTAATCAAGCAATAGTCATCCAGTCGCGCCAGGTCAGATTGGAGAGCATTCATATCGTCAACTGATGATATTGAAGAAAATATCTTCATATCATCAGCAAAACAGAGTAAACATGAGTTGTGGAAACATGAGTCGATGTCGCTTACATAAATGATAAAAAGTAACGGAGCCATCAAGGAGCCTTGGGGAACACCACTGGGAACTGAAACCCAGCTCGATATGTAGTTACTGATTACAACAGCTTGAGATCTGTTTTCAAGATATGAAATGAACCAACGAAGAAGATGCTCTAATACCGTTATTAAAAAGTTTTGATTTAAGTATATTATGGTCGATTCTATCAAACGCTTTACTGTAATCGGTGTAAATGACATCGACCTGTGCCCCATTGTCCATACTGTCCGTTAGAAAGTCATTGAGCAAAGCCAGATTAGATACTGTTGAATGGCCCTTAAGAAATCCGTGCTCAGAAGGGCTAAAAGACTGACTCAGCGCAGCGTAGACTTGATTGTAGACCACCCTCTCGAAAACTTTAGCTAATATGCACAATTTGGAAATAGGTCTGTAATTAACTACTTCGTTTTTGTGCCCTTTTTTGTGCACCGAAGTTTAAAGGCAGACTTCCAGATTTGTGGAACAGAACATGAAGAGAGCGATTTTGTATTTTATTTGTATTATTAACATAATTAGTATAGATAATGTGTCTTCTGGACTTAATCCCTCTGACAAGGCCAATCATTTTTTGAAGTGAAAACTTCTTTAGTCGCTTTGAGCGATTTTTCGTAGGAGAAAAAACTATGGGTCACCGATGACATCGTTATGCTCGTGAAGTCATGCGCCAGACTAGCGACGCGTAGTTCCATTGTTTTGAGTTTTCACTTCTGTCAGCAGTCCATAGGACTGTTCAGTTATCGCTTTCACCTTTAATTTTTCGCTAGCGCGTTTGTATATTACCTTGGAAACCTTGGTTCTAGATACTTTCCGAAGGGCGGCGGCTTCGTGACGGTGTACTGTATGCCCGTGCACAGGTTCGCGCCCGCTAAAGTGTTGGACCGCGGCTTCGTCAGCAAGATCATGGGCTGGAGCTTCGTCGCGGGCACACTGCCCATGCGGGTACGTGGAATTTGAACCTTATGGCTTTCAAATACCGGATTTCAATACTGGTATCAATATCGGTATTGGAAGTCAAAACCGTGAACACGGTATTAATACCGGTATTGCACACAAGTTCAATTAGGACATCATAAAACCATAAAAATACGTTTCTATTTTCAAATCAGTCTTTATTGTTCTCATTTATTATAAACTAGGTTTTGTCCTCGGCTTCGCTCGCTTCAATTTAGAATTTGACAATAACCGTCTCGGACACGTGGCGCGATCTATTATGATAAGAACGTTATTGTTGTTTTCATCGGAAACACTACTTTTTTTCGGGATGAATGGTACCTTAAGTCCGTTTCTGTATACCTGACAACGAAGAACGAACGAACGTTATGTAGAATGCCAGGATAATCGGTTCAGTGGTTTAGGCATGAAGAGGTAACAAACAAACTAACTTACTTTCGCATTTATAATAAGGGAGTAAGTAACTCGACGTATTCCTTGTCACAGTAGGGTTAAAATAAGGCTACCAAATGTTCTACCGAAATTCAGTAGTTTATGAGTTAATTGGATTTTAATTTTTTTAATGAAAAATACCAGATTAAATTTAACCATTTGTAACAAATTAAACGGCGCGACTGTACTGAAATTTAAACTTTTATCATAGTTGATGCCATAGCAGACCTTTGTTAATGATTAAAAGTTAGAAAAATGCGTACAACTTTGGCAAAGATCAAAATCAAAAAAAAAAAAAAAACATAATTTTTGCAATTTCTTCTTAAAAAATATTGTCTATCGCTAAAAATAATACTACGTATGTACAAACTACTAGGAAAATACCCTTTTCTTATCAGCCACCTATCAGAAAAGGAATCAAACTTAATCCTAAGTCATGGACTACAGTACGAAAATATTTATTTATTTTTTTGGATTTAGTACAGAAAGGCGAGCATTTCATAAAAATATATGAAGCTGCTGAACAGCCTAATATAAAAAAAATCAAACACTTTTGAATTTAGAACACAAATAAATGTTAATTTGTTCACAAAAGTAAATATTTTTTTAATCAACATCAATCGATCGATCTTTAGATTAAGCCGCGCTTTGGTTGGTCCGTGGATGGGTGACCACCCGTTACATACAGAGTCCAAGTTGAAAAAGTGGTGAAAACTAGTGAGAGAATAAGATCACATCTAATGTTTGTAATACCGTAATGTCGGTATTCTGGTGTCGATACCGGTATTGAAAAGGGGCCCATATTAAATCCGATCACAGTATTACGGAATTCTGGAATACCGGTATTGAAAGCCATTCAGTGATGAGTGAGTTTATTCTTGTTTGAGACACAAGCACTATACTAAAGTCCTGGACCGCGGCTTCGTGAGGAAGATAGTCTACTGGTATAAACTCGTATGTCAGTGCCGAAGTGTATTTGAATATTACGTCAAGGATTATCTCGATTTAGGTGAAGAACTTCCAGAAATCTTACCCAAGTATACAGTTTCGTTATATGTAGGAACTAGGAACACTTGTGCGAAATTTAAGGCTTTTAGACCCAATGGTTTAGACAGTTGTTATATCTATCAGTTGTCAGTGAAAGTAAGAAGATTCAGTCGTCTTTCAGCTGGCATCCCTAATGGCTGAAGGGTTCAAAGACAGCTTAAAGGACCTGAATTACCGCACCGAGATCACTGTGCTGAAGGAAGACCCCAACATAGCGCCCCATAACTGCAGTGGTATCATGTAAGTACTATGATTTTTTGACATAATACGGCTTTCCACTAATTACAAAATACTTTCCGGGTTGTGCGTTGTTTCATCGCTAATTGTTTAACCGAATTTCGTTTCACATTTTTTTTTTCTCATATTATCATTTCATAGAATAATCAATACCCAGAATACTTACTTTGAAGAAATTTAAATCATCGATTTTTGTTTCAAATAAAGTTTAATGTTAGAATATTCATATCATAGAATAACAAATCAAATATTCTTTATCCACATATTGTTTGTTTCACATAAAACTTATTTCGAAGAATAACATTTTAATTGACTGACAGTTTCTAAAATTCAAACCTCCTATAAAATTACAACACCGGGTTCACAAAAATAATGCGGGTAAATTCTTGTCAAGCAGGAAAACAATCTTGTTATTCAATTCTCCCTAATGGTGTCCATGCCGGTGTCACCTTGTTTCGCAGACAGAAATTTCACAGAATTTCGTTTCCCAGAAAATGTTTCACATACTATTTAGTCCCTGTATTTTTATTTCGAATATTTTTGTTTCGACTACCATTTACTTGAATGAAATATATTTTACAGAAACACAATTCAAAGAATTTTACAATAACATTTTTTTATTTGACAAACTTATCAAACAGCAGAATTATTTTTCAGCGAATATTGTTTGTTCGATGTATGTTTCCATGGTATTTTATTTTAACGAAATTATTAACTAAAAATTAAAATATTGTCTTTAAAAGCCAATATGTTGTACTACAAAAGTTAGTGACAGAAACCATGCCTGTTGCATGCTTGCTTGCTTGGATGCTTGCTTGCTACATGCTTGCATGCATGCTGCAAGTTGTATGCTTGCTTGCATGCTGCATGCAACAGACATGTACGGTTGTGCGTTGTTTCATCGCTAATTGAGACGTCGGGCTGCCGGCTGGGCTCGGACGCGCTCGGCAAGCGCGGCGCGGACGGTGCTGGAGGTGGGGCGCGGCGCGATGTAATGTTATGTTATGTCGGGTTGTGTGTAGCGCGGTCTGCGAGATGACGTCGGGCTGCCGGCTGGGCTCGGACGCGCTCGGCAAGCGCGGCGCGGACCCGCTGGAGGTGGGGCGCGGCGTGATGTAATGTTATGTTATGTCGGGTTGTGTGTAGCGCGGTCTGCGAGATGACGTCGGGCTGCCGGCTGGGCTCGGACGCGCTCGGCAAGCGCGGCGCGGACCCGCTGGAGGTGGGGCGCGGCGTGATGTAATGTTATGTTATGTCGGGGTGTGTGTAGCGCGGTCTGCGAGATGACGTCGGGCTGCCGGCTGGGCTCGGACGCGCTCGGCAAGCGCGGCGCGGACCCGCTGGAGGTAGGGCGCGGCGTGATGTAATGTTATGTTATGTCGGGGTGTGTGTAGCGCGGTCTGCGAGATGACGTCGGGCTGCCGGCTGGGCTCGGACGCGCTCGGCAAGCGCGGCGCGGACCCGCTGGAGGTGGGGCGCGCGGCTGGCGTGTCGCTGCGCTCCGACTTACTCTCGGGCTGCTGCGTCGATACACATTTGCAGGTACTCTATCCCATTTAAATATCCCTACGATAGACGGGACGGGAGATAGCTCAGCGAGCTGCGAGCTATGTAACAGGCCGAGCATGGAATCTATCTTATTATTTCTTCGCGGACTCGCAAGGGGGGGGCTAGCAGCTGGATGGGACTTGCGGAGAGTCGAGTTGAATGCCGTGCGAATGGAGAGGCCTGATGTTGCCTGTGGGGCTGATAATGATGAGACAACTGCTTGATATCGGTACAAGTGCAAACTTTGCTGGTCCCATATTACAATTTAACTTATTGCATGAGTACCTCTTGTAGTTGCCATACTGTAGTATGAGTAAGCTGACTCTGACATAACTTTTGCAGGATCAAATGATAATATACATGGCGCTGGCCGATGGCAAGTCTTCCATGCGGGTGGGGGACATCACAATGCACACCAAGACAGCTATTTTCATTGCTGAGCTGATCGCCAAGGTACGTTCTTTAATCGACATTAGGCGGTTCGCTTTTTATTTATTTGTTTCGTGTGATATATGTATTCGGGATCTTCAAAAAAGCGTACACAGATATACAAGGTGTTGTTTTGCATCCTCGTCAAATTTCAGGAGGTGGTCACAGAAGACATAAATAATCAATTAAAATTACGGTGCCTATAGTTAATTATTAATAAACGCTATTAATAAACGCTAAATTTTTTAGGTGGTTTAAGTTTGTCAATATTTCAGAGTAATCCCCTTAACGTTGTTTAGGGAACTAAAAATTATCGAATAAACGTTTTAAATTGTTTGTATGTGTGTAAGCGAGGTTATAGGGCGAGAACCAGACGGGCCGCGTTTGTGAACACGCGTGTTTCACATTAACCGATTTCCGTAAATAAGAAAAAAAAAATACTTACCCATTTTATTATTGATTCGGGACGAGAATCATTAGCATAGTTAGCTCCTTGAATTTGACGTGGATGCAAAACAACACCTTGTATGTCAATAACCCTCTTTTGATCTTCTCCGCAGTCGGATAAAAAAGTTCTTCCACGCTCAATTTAAATCATCAGCTGCTGTCATCTCAGCATCAATTATGATAAGTCGCGCCGTAAATATTTTTTTAAATTGTCTGCAAATGATTTACTCTGGGTTTTTTAATACAAAACTAAAAATAGGATTTGTTGCATTTTAGGCCTACTATGACGTCCTGCAAGAAATATGTCGAGTTACCAGTAACCCTGTATACAGGGTTATTTGTAAAACACTGACAGCCTCTCAGGACTATGTTACTAACATCATAATCAACAACTTTTGTTCTATGACTTTTAAAAAATCATCATATTTTAGTTCCATCAAATTTTCATACAAAATAAAAATGTTTAAATTGAACGCTCTAAATGTTAGTAACATAGTCCTGAGAGGTTGTCGGTGTTTTACAAATAACCCTGTATAGACGTCGGCATTGCGATCGCTGTTTGAAATATCGTTGAAGTATTTCTTCCAAACGCAGGTAAAGTTCGAGATAGTGGAAGACGGTGTCCAGAACGTGATCTCGTGCAACGGCTTGAGAGTGCTGAACCGTCACCATCACATGCACCAGGCGGCTGAGGTTCAGTACTAAACGAGGCACCAGCTGACCCGACGTCGCACGACCACTATACGCTGACATACATGGAAACAACTATCAGGGGGGTTACTATGACACTTAAAACATTATTGTTCCATTCCTATTCCAGAGTGGGAAAGAGATGGAGCTAGACGACCTGTATAGCTCCGTCTCTTTTTTACTCTGGAATAAGAATGGAACAATAATGTATGTAGTGTTTTAAGACGTCATGGTACGCCACCTGGACTGACAAACAACAAGCATAGCATAATCACGCCTCCACAATATGAGAGGGAGTGTACTGTAAACTGTAATCCACCACGCGGGATCCAGTGCGTGGCGAACGAACAACACATAGACAAAGCTCTGCAGTTTAAACGATTCGTTTCCGGAATGGTTGCTGAATCATCGTAGACATTAGTGCTGGGTGCGCCACTTTAGTTTGTAAACAAATGTGTGTTGTTAAAAAGGAATTTTAATACCCACTCATAAGGTCCAGTTTGCGTTACAAGTTAAATTTGTATGTGCATTTTCAAAAGCAGTTCCAATAACAAGAATTCAAATAAACAAATAGAAGATATTTGTACACAAAACCATTGACCATGTATGGAAGCCTCATGTACAAACGAAATATTCGCCCCTTTTACAAGATGTTGTTTTGCAGCCTCGTCGAAATTCAGGAGGTTGTCACAAAAGACATCAATAATCAATTTTTTTTACGGTACTTAGCTACTTATTAAAAAACGATGTTTTTGTTGTTGTTGTTTAAATTTGTCAGTATTTCAGAATAACCCCCTTAACGTGGTTTAGGGAATAATAAATTATGGAACAAACGTTTGAGATTGTTTGTATGTGTGAAAGCGCGGTTATCAGCCGTGCCGCGTTTAAAACAAGGGTAGTTCACACTTACAGATTTCGGTAAAAAAGAAAAAAAAACCAACCCATATTATTATTGATTCGGGTCGAGAGTCATTAGCATAGTTACGTCCTTGAATTTGCTGAGGATGCAAAACAACAGCTTATATAGGTACCAGAAGAGGTACTTTATTATATCAACTTGGTTTCTTCGAAGACCAAAAGATATTGAATATATTTTATTATGTTGAAGCACGGATACCGTCGCTTCAGTAATCGTAAGGAAGGAATGGCAGTCTTGTTAACTTGAGTAAAGATATGGACTGAACTAAGAAACACCAGTGAATTTCTTAAGTAAGTGGAACTATCTGGAAGCTTGGCGAAGGAGAAAAAGGAATTGATTAGTATTCGAAGGTTAAAACCAGTATTTGGAAATAAGTAAAGTATAGTCGGACTGCCATAGAGAGCAGGACTTCTCCTGAGCCGCGCCCACACCGTTCGGCCAACGTGTGGACGCGGCTTTACAATCATGTGCAATTTTCGTGTGATATAAACTATACGCATTTATATTTATCGCGATGGACCATTACGCTTGTAATAGCGGTCTTATTTATATTTACTACTAACGAAACATAGTCTACTATACATATAGACTCATGTGAACTTTTTTTATACTGTATTTGCCTCCCGTTTTACAAACATAAAACGGTATGAGTTCTAACTATGTATATCTACTTCAATACAGGAATATTAAGTGTCTAAATAACGTGTTTTTATTATGAATGTTGTAAGCTTTAACGTGTTTTTCGTGACAATGATAATATTCTAAAATATTACCGTCTTACGAATTCTAATAATATTGTAATGTGGCGCGGTAGCTGCACATCGCGTCATATCGTCGACGATCTAAGTTCACCGGTTGACTGGTATCGTCTCACCTCGTCTGCCGCTACCGCACGATATTCTAAAACTTGACTAGTAATTAACTTATTCTATAGATAATAATCATTTATTATTAATAAATGTTAATAAAATATTGGTGTATTGTTTATTTGTAGTCTAGAAACCTTGTTTGATTCCCGATAGTTTGAGCGGCGCTAAAGGGTGTGGACGGGCGCGGGTGATGGCTTCTCGAAGGAAAATTTTACTTTCGGGACGAAATTTAGCGGACGGCGGACGCACTAAAGGTTCAGGGCCCGATCCTTGATACCACCTAGTTTCAATGTAGTCAACTAGCAGGCGCGTGTATTGCAAGTAGTCACTGCCTACCTCATTAGATGCAATAAAACTATCCTTAACATTATCTCTCTTGCCCTTATCCCAATTCTTTTGGGGTCATTCATTGTTTAACAAATCTTCCCCTAAAGTTTAAGGGGAATGCGGGAGTCGCAGATAATCCCCGTGACCTGTCCCAGTTCATTCTGTGCTTTACAATACTATTTCGCCATAACTTTGCACGAGTCATCAGAGATACCGAAAGTCAGAGCAGACAGGTAGAAACGCGCCATCTAGCGCTGTGACTCCAAGACTGGAGAACGCCGAAATCGCAGAACATGTATTCGCTTTTAGTTCTGCTGATTTTCACAGGCCAACATACGTTTCTCAACAGAAATGGTTGAACGATAATTAGTGGTCTTCTTTTGAACTTATGGAAGTTACATATCCACAAAACATTCGAAATTTTTCATAATCCATTTTATAGTAATCGTAAAACAAAACTCCATTCGATGGTTACGTCGTACACAGTGTATTAAATTCACCAAAATTACACCTTTCTTGCCAACATTCCTCGACCCATATTCTTCGTCTGACATTCTGCCGCCTTATTTAATTAACATGTTCTTCCATTTCTTCTTCTTCCGCCAAAAGCACAATTATAATCATATCCCAGTCCACCATCGTTGATTAACTTTCGCACCAAACTGGCATGTTTACTATAGAGTGTTAACCCAGAACGGTTTACTCGCGCAGGCTCGCGAGGTCGCACGCAAGCTCGAGCATACGCGATCCGTAAAGAAAATGCCCGAGACCCCGCGGAGATTATTCCTCTCTGTCTGCGCTGACCCTATGTCAGACGTCAAAATCATCGGATTACTCATCATCATCTGCCTAGCCTTTTCCCAAACTAACTTGGGGTTGGCTTCCAGTCTAACCGGATGCAGCTGAGTACCAGTATTTTACATGAAGCGACTGCCTATCAGACCTCCACAACCCAGTAACTGGGTAATACGATACTCCTTGGTAAGACTGGATGCCAGACTTTTCGGTTCTGACTACTCGTAACGACTGTCAAAGATCTACAAATTACAGCCGGGACCAACGGCTTAACGTGCTTTCCGAGGCACGGAGGAAACTCGGTATGTAATTATGGTCACCCATCCACGGACCAACCTCGGCAAGCACGGCTTAACCTTAAAGATCGACCCGTGCGGCTGTTATTTTTTAGCCACGAGCTCCTCTACACTTCCACCACTACATAAATAAAATATATCAGTCACACACCTCAACAGGAGGTGTCTAATGAACGAGTAATAGAGAAGTATGGAAGAAGATATGCTACACCAACCACAAATAAATTCGGATGACGGCAGGAGGAAGATGAATAACAACATCACGCCTGTAAACCACGAGGGGTTAGTCAGAGGTGTACCTAAAAGTACAGACAGCATCATTAAGTAGTTACCCACCCCCCTGGCGTACTCGGAGGTACTGTAGAGGGGTTAGCACATACTGAGGCTGTCTGTACAATCACATTTTCCAGGTAACGAAGATGGGTCCAAAAATAAAAGCCAAGGGACTGGTCTGATCTTTTTAATTACAGTTCAGTGTTCCACATTACCATCAATTACATTTTAAATGTCTAACTATACACGTCATGTTGCAACCTTGTATTAAAAATAAATTGTTTGTTATTAATTTACGAGGCAGGCTGCAGGTAAGTGGACTCAGATAAGTACATAATATTGTTTAACAGGTAGTAGATAAATAGGTATCTATTAAGAAAAAGTACCTATTTGACTTTGCTATATGTTGTACTGTTTGTTTTGTGTTCCACGATAGGTTTTCGCTGAATTTTATCTCAAATGTCCTAGACTAGGACATATACTATTGCATATACTAGGACTACTAGTATATGCAAATGTACAACAAAACAACTACAACTTTCGACATAAGGAGGCGTACGACATTGACTTACTATATTTCATACAAACTTTCAAGTCCAAAAGTTAATTAAAAACCAAAACATAAACGAAACTTGAGAGGTGTCAAGGGACACCCGGATGGAACGAAGTTATTCAATTTAATTAAAAAAAAAAAAAAAAAACCTTTTAAAAAAAAGCTGTTATTATTTACAAAAAACCAGTATACACTCAACAAAAATAATCGTCGCGACACCACACTGTTCAATGCGAAATAGAAATGAAAATAAATATCTGGCTTGCTTTCTATAAGAGAGAGAGAGACAGACAGAGAAACATGCGACGCCGCACAGCTTACAATAGCTTACTATAGCAAAAAGTGTCGTGACAACTTTTCGTAAGATTTTTTTCCGTCTAGCCCCCTTTCACAACGCGCGATAAGGAACTTCGTTCCAAAACATTTTCGAAAAGTAGTGGTACAGCTAAATTAGACCGATTATAAATTATCTATAGAAACAGAAATTTCCAATTATCTTTTCTTAAAGGCATTTCGAAAATGATTTTAGTAACTTTTTAGACCTGTGTATCCTGCTTATGCGTATTAAGTTTCATTAAAACCAGTACAGTCCTTTCGGGATATAAGGACTTGAAAGTTTTTATGAAATGCCGTAAGGTGAAAACGCTCTTAATATGCATATTTCTAAGAATAATTGTCAGTTCCCGGCAAACGGATAAATGCACCTTTTTAGACAAAGAATATTCGTAATGAAAATGTACTGAACAACAACCCTTGCCACAGAAAACTCTTTTAAATATATATGAAGTTTCCAAGCTCTTATAGATGTTTGCCTTTAGTCTCGTTAATTATTTGCTGTAATTACTGAGTTTACTGAGGTTTCTGCACTCTCCAAAGTACACAACGTTTGTTATTTATTAGTTGTGTATGAAATCAAACTTTAAAATACGAAAATATAAAGTACATTACTCTGTACCTAATATGTTACGTTTACTTCGAAATGCGTTCAGTTGTGGTAAATACTATTTTCGAGACTAGGTACTACCAAAAGGTGAAAGTAAAAATATTATCAAACCAAGTTTATATTATATATTTATTGTACTTATCATAGCTATGTTTAGAAAAAAGTAAATGTTCAGAGAATACTTTTCGTCGGTAACTTTTGAAACAATTACAGATGTTAACAAAACATAAACTTATTAATAAGTTTGACAGAAAACAAAAACATATAAAATGATTTTTCCATTAAAAATACCTTAACGAAAAATTGTATAAAATTATTTAATTCAACATAAAAAAATATAGAAATAAATTTAGTCGCAGTGTAGCTATAATTTCAACAATTCCTTATTATACTATACATCAATCTGGTATGTCTAAAGGTCTGAATACAGTGGGGCGATGAGGTCAGGCGCTGGCTGGAATTTTCGTGCTTTTTACAGTTAATTACTTAAACTAGGGTCATGATTCCCACCACAACAACTTATAGCTCAACGTCTTTCGACGCATTGCGTTTCTTCACAAAATTTTGTCCAAAACAACATAGGTAGGTACTAAATTTTAAAAAAACTGCTATTGTTCTGTCAATAATAATAGTTTTCTTATACACCCTTTTCACAGTAATAATTTTCAACTTGTAACTCGCTAGTCCTATAATAATTAAAAGTTTTAAATTAGTCAACCTGGCGTCATCGTCAGCACAAAATAGACATATATTAAGTAGAATTTTTATTTTCTACTATACGAAACACCGATGGAAGATACGATGGAAGTCTAAATTATATATTACCCTTTTATTTTTTTACAATAGCAACATTTACGTACATTTATTATACAAGACATGACATGATGCAGGACCGTTTACAAACCGTGCCGTTTTTGATCCCAAGGTAAACATAAAATTAAACAGGGAATTTTATTGGTTTCAAGGTTACAATTTAAAAGAGAGTGAAACGTAGGTCCAATTTCGAGACTATTTTTTACAACAATTTAATTAAAAAGGAACAAATAAGTAAGAATACAATATATAGAAATAGTAAATTTTAAGCTCCAACAAAGAAAAAGCACAAATAAAACAATAGTACACAACCAAAGAGAATACAGACGGTTTCAAAACGATCCGTGGCTGTCAAACGTGGTCAGAGCTGGCCGGTAGTGGCCAGTGACGTCACCGGTCACCGCCACCGCCGCGGGATCAAACATGAATGTACTTAAATGGTACCGGTGTGCTGCAGTTTGTGCTCTGGACATTGGCATTGTGTGTCTATTCAGTCTTTTTTGACTTGCTCGTGTCTTCTACAGCGGCTTCGATTATCGCGGGCTGGTCCTCGTAGCTGTGGACACGACAGATATTATGTTAGTTATGGAATAACGGGAAACAATATAACCTAACATCCTACCCGTTAAGTAAATAACGAGTAGAGATGAGAAAAAATAGTGCGTGGAGTCCCTCCGCGCGGAAGTTGTGAAACTTCGAGTGCCACGCATTCATCTCGCTCTGTCTCTTTCTATTCCCACTCCCCAGGAGCGTTGAACGTTTAACGCAACAGTGCTTTCATACCCCCTCCATGGTAGCGTTAAAAGTTTAACGCAACCTTGTTGAAAGTCGCATTAGAAGTTTCACTTCAAAAGAAAGTTAGTTTATGGCAATAGGCTCGCCCCTCATTAAATGGAACTTAAAGACATCTAGCAAAATGTGGTTGTACTATTATAGATGCGCTCGACCCTTCGGGGATTACAAGCGTGATTGTGGTGCATAGCTGGTAGATGATGGTGATGGTACTGACTTGAAGAGCGCGTTGATGTCTCCGCGCAGCAGCGCCAGCGAGAGCGGCGTGGCGAGGCAGGCGGGCACCAGGTACAGCAGCGCCGGCTGCGCGTGCTTGAACATGTGCATCACGAAGATCGTCGCCAGCAGACCCACCACGTACGCCGTGAACGTAGCCCTGCACGCACACAACCATTCTTATACCCGGTGATAACGTTGCAGTTTTGAAGAAGATGTTGCGACAAAAAAGGACAATGCCAGAACCTCTATAGACCTTTGACCTGTCAAAAAAAGTTGGTCTACAGGCATGCCAAATGTAGCATTCTATTGCTGCTTTATTAGTGATAAGTAATAACATGTTTAAAAGCCTTTAGAACTTGCGGTTTCTGTTTAAAACTAAGAACAATTATTACATAACATGTCTTATCATCCTGTCGACGCACAAGTGACAATTTATGCACCTCTACATCGTTAAAGAAGTCATAATCTGTAGCAAGAAGCACAAAGTCGCGAGTAGGCGAGATCGAGTCCTTGTATAAAAGCAAAAATTGTCGTGATAATGATCACAGAGATTACGGAGCGTTATAACAAACAGCAATGCAAACAGAACAGAACGAATGTCAATGAATGACTTTTTGACATGACAATTAGCGATTAGTCACTATCGCTCAATTGCGAAATAATTATTAGAATAATATACATTCATAATAATATATGTTGAAAAACATTATTTTCATTAAGTAATGTGTATTTATTCCGAATACATATTAAAATCCGTACGTAGATGTATTTTTTTTTTACTAAATAACTCGTTTTGTTCCGCGTGTATGCGTACTAAGTAACGCAGATAGTAGCGATAAAAACAGGAAATAGGACTTTTTATCCGCAAGTGTAACAGAATAACAGTTTAATAACCAATGGTCCTATTTTCATTGCATAATTTTGATTAATTTACATTTCTTGTAGGCTAATGAAGTTAGGGCAGGATCTGGCATTGTCATTTAAAGAGTATGCTTAGATGGTTTGGTAATGTAATAACTGAAAGACAACTAACAAAAGGTCAGATGCGTAGTACACGCAACTGGGGTACGTGTATGACAACATATAATAATATGTGCAGGTGGAGGTTTGTGATTTCTGCCTACCCGCTTGGGGAAAAAGCAAAGTTTATGTATGTATGTATCAATCAAACTCGAAACATTTCAAGCATCTTTTAACTTAGCAAACAATAGGGGATCGGACTGGGTAAAGAAAACAACATTCTATTTTGTCCGTCAGACAGGTAATACAAAAATATTAGACACCTATTTTTTGTTTTATCCAAATATCAAAAAATTACTTAGTTAGAACTCATTAAAGTTGGAGAGTGGGGGCTTACTACGTCACAAGTGGGTATAAAACTTACCTACATGTGACGTCATGCGCCATTTCAACTCAATATATCTCCGTAATTTTATGACCACGTGAAAAAAGAAAAAATACGTGTCCAATAATTTTCAATAAACTACCCGACGGACATAGAAAAAAAAAATTGGATTATCCCCTATTACCTATAATAAATTATGTTCGTTGATTGTAGTCTAAATACAAACGTTACAATCCATATTACCTAACCTCTTTGCAAGTAAATTTACAACAGTAAAAGCAGACGATCAAAAATGTATGGAGTCCTAGTCAATCCAACAATGCAGACTTGCAATAAGTTTAAATTGTCAATTTCCTTTCACGTGCAAAATATAACAATGCGGCCGACAGCCAACAGCAGCAAATATAAACGTTCTCTTGCTCAACTGTCCAACTACAAGTTCAAAAGAGCCAAAGCCTGAGCTAAGTGAAAAAAAAGAAAGAAAGAAATGTTCATGGGTATCATATAAGAAATATCCATCATGGTGGATAGATGTGTAATTGATCAGTGAGACGCCATATCCAAAGTTGCAGAAAATAATGAACTTTCAAAAGCAATTGTGCCAAAATATGGGCCGACCCAATTTAGATTGCCATCAACGCTAAAGAAGATTGATATTTTTTTTTTCTAATTTACCGATTATCGTGAATTTTACAAAGAAAAAAAATATATATAAAAAAAAAACAGAAACGCCAATTAAAATGACATAGGGTTATATGTAATTTTAATTTCAGTTATATTAATTTTGACAGTAACAACTCGACACCAAACTTAAATTAATTTAAATAAAGATCACTGTGACTTTAACATTGGTGTAAAGTCAAAGGTAAAATAACTGCAAAAGTACTTCACTTTTGATGGCAATATCAAGCATACCTGAACAAAAAGGCTATAACAGTAGAGGAAGACCTAAGAAACGATGGATGGACTGTGTGAAGGTTGGTTAAGGGCAGAGGAAAAATGAAGAAACATACCTGAAGTAAAACTCGCTGTTACGCTTGAGACTCTTGTCGAAGCGCAGCAGCAGCGCGATGAAGATGCCGGGCACCACGATGTCGCCCAGACCCAACATGGCGAAGTTGCTCGCGTCCAGGCCGTTCACTAGCAGGTCTTGAGGGAACACCACTGTGGAAGCGACAGATTCGTTTTTTAAAAATCTAAATATTTTATTTTACCCCACCTACATGGGCACTTATAAAACGTCGACAAAAGGTGCACGTTTCGGGTTGGTCGTTTCCAATGGAGAAGAACCGGCAAGAAACTCTATGGTTCTAATGTGAGGGATTAGTTAGGGCGACTATTTAACACTAACAATAAACAGGGAGTACATTATTAAACGCTGGTTTAGTTAAGGTAACGTGGAAAATGTAGGAGTGAAAATATGTACGCGCGGCTTACACTAATGGCTTCATTTGATGGACAATATTTAACCCTCGACATCAGAGAACTTATATCGCGGCCTGGATTTTCAACCTAGCATTGAGAATCCAATAGTGCGAATCCGACTAAGTAAAAAATGTATGCGATAAAAATCACCCGAAACATCTTGCGAGAACTGTTTTAAAGAACGTTCCTTTTCCCACGGTGTCAACATAACAGTTACAATAAATTCTAACTAATTATACACACAAACGTCCCCCTCATTTCTTGGCAAACAACCGATTGACGTGCGGTCTAAGTTAATTTGAAAAAGGTTTTTTGTGAAATGTTTTCTTAACTTTCAAAGTTTTCCTTTCGCAAGGAACCCTGTCAAAGTCAAGAAAACATTACAAAAACTTTTACGCAACCAAACTGAAAATAAAATCAGCCTTTTGTGCTTACCAGTTGCAAAAGTTAAAAGTTTTTGTAAAGTAAGTCGTTCAAAATTATGGAGTAGTTATATGGTTACGAAAAAATATTAATTTTGAAAAGAAACACGTTGTATAAATCCTTCGTCACTGTTACGTTACGATACACATGAAAAAGGGTACTAATGGTATAGTAATAGGTGGCATTTAAGCATGCGGCCCATCTGATGTTATGTGGTCATCCGTGCTTATGAACATTAATATCTGAGGCACCACATCAGCAGCGATTCGGCATCGCTATACATATTGCAAGCTTGTTCATAGAGAATTTAAGTGAAAAAATACTTCAAATAATGTGGTGAGTTTTATTTAGAGAACAAAAGCGACAATGACATGAATATAATAGCCATTGCAAAGAAAATAAATTTTCCTGTTTATGTTCTAGACATCTCGTCGATCAATATATCGTGACCTTAAAACTTGTGCCTTTGACCGTATATTATAAAACAATAAGTTTAAGACAATTAGCCGCTAACAGAATGATCGCTGAAATAAATTCTGTTCAAAATTGTTGCCAATTGTCCATCGCCTGCTCAGTGCTTAACAGCAAAAAATACAACACTTACGTTTGATAGGAGCTTCGAAGGACTTGGCAACGGTGACCATGACATTGGTGCCGAAGACCCAGAAGATGTCGTAGATGAAGAGGCCGCACAGTAGGATGCAGCCCGTCACCACGTTGTTCAGATGCAGCAGCTCTACGCCATTCACTGCGAACGCGATGCCGAACAGGTTGTTGGCTATCCAATGCTGGATGGAAAGAAAATAAGTTGACACTTTTATTGGTTTCAAATCTATGTATTATGTACCTTATGATGGTCGTATTAAGGTCACATTTATCGACGAAGAAACGGCTTGAGCTTGGTCAGAAAGAGGGTTTTTGTAGGGAATTTGCTATGCAAAATGAAAAAGACGTCATTGGTCTCGTTTCGAATCGGTCAACTGAATGCGCCAAAAGTAATCGGTTCAAGCCGATTTCGCATTGATAAATTGTTGCCACGATTTATGTTTTGTCACAATACAACATGTTTTATTAGATCGAGAGATGCTAAATCCGCAATTTATCAGACTGGTATGTTATCTACTTTAACAATTGGTTCAATTGAATAAAGGAGTAAGGAGTAAAATGTGTCACATGTGCACTATAATATCTCCTGCGTACCTAACTCTCCGTTAAGAATTCCCGCCGTGAGCGAAACCTGTGCGTCAAGATTTGTTATTTTTTTATTAGCCTATACTGTCCCACTGCTGGGCAAAGGCCCAAGTCCTTGCTAGAACTCTTTTCACCGCGCCACCTCTATCTAGAACAATGTTGTTTGTCTATAACTATAATATATAAAATAACCATTTCTTACTGTTTACAACGTTTAGAGTATTTATAATACACACATTTATTTATCTTCGACGATCGGTTTTAATCAAGAGCTTTATTTTCGAGGCCTTCTCTAAAGTTTTCTATTTCTTTCTGCACGCGTAGCGTGACCGCCGCAGAAACGGGTTGTGTCGACGGAAGAATCAACAAACTGTCACATTGTCATTGTCTATCTGTCATTATGTCGATTCTACCGTAAACAAAACTCGCTTTTACAGTGGTCATGATACGCGTGCTGGTCCTCGCTGTTCTCATCCACTCTGGACCAGCCATTTATCAAGTAAATCACATCCTTTTGTTTGTCCATTCCACTTCAATTCATCCGTCTATATAAAAACCTTAACAAAAATATCGGTCCTCACCTTCTTAAGCAGATACCACCCTCCCATGGCGAGCGAGATGATGATGCAGATGATGTCGTACGAGGTAAACTTGTAGTTTATGATGTCTGAGCGCGTGTCGCCATCGCCCCGCGTGAAGTGGATGTGGTACGACACGTTGGGCACCGACGCTGGCACCATGAATGAGATTACTGGGCTGCAAGTGGAACATAAAGAAAAAATATTACAATACCTTATCTCATCCGTTCGGTTTTTTTCGCTGACCTTCCAAGAGTTTTAAGGACTATCTTCGATATCTATACAATTAAATAAAATTGAAGTGTCTATGTGTAATATTAAAATAAAATAACCGCTTTTTACTACATGCATATGAATGTATATATGAGGAGGAGGACGGCACATACACCAAAACAACTACTAACAATACTGTCTGTCTGTTTGTTAATCTCTGGAATGGCTGGACCGATTTTGACGGGACTTTCACTGGCAGATAGCTGATGTATTAAGGAGTAACTAGGAGGCTACTTCTATTTTAGATAAATTCTAATTCTACACGGGCGAAGTCGCGGGCACAGCTAGTATGAAATAAAACTAGAAACACGATTATTGGTATGAAATTAAGGCGCAGTCAATTGTCCCAAAGGATGAGCTCTTGCTTCAATAAAACAACAGAAACGCAATATCACCAACACAATATTTAAAAACTCCAATGAAATAATATAATTATGTGAAATACACGTGTTTTATTAGATTTGGGACAAAACCTTGAGTACGTATTAGCTTTGCCGTAGCTCGAGCCACAAGAGCCGTTTCAGAATAGCGTATTTTATAGCGCGTATAAGCTCGTCCGGGATTACGCGCTTAAAAAAAAAACAAACATGTTACAAGTAGGGAGAGCGGTCACGTCTCTCGCGGCTCTCGCTTATACAAGCTAATAAGCACATCAACGCTCGTACGAGTCAAACAAAAGACGAGAGAGGACGCGCGTACACGCTCTTCCTGAAAATACGCTAATCTGAAACCGCCCTAAGCATTACAATAGGGATGATGACAGGGTAAAGAAAACGAAATTCTATTTTGTCCGTCAGTCAGTTAATACAAAATTATTAGACACGTATTTTTTGTTTTATCAACTTAACAAAAAAAAAAAACTTAGTTAAAAGTTAAAACGCATTAAAGTTGGAGAGTGGGGGCTCGCTACGTCACAACTAGGTATAAAATTTACTTAGCAGTGACGTCATGCGCCATTTCAACTCAAAATATCTCCGTAGTTTTACGATTACGAAAAAAAAATACGCGTCAAATACTTTTTTATAATCTACCCGATAGACAAAGAAAAAAAAAACAGTTACCATCCCTATTATGACCATTGCTACCGGTGGTAATGATCACGACTTAAAGAATCCGTCGAACCACAGCAGGCAGACTATGTGTTATTTATTCCATCACCACTGCTATTATGGTGCTGAATTACAGCCGGCCTCCTCTTAATGACAGAAGGCCTATGTCCCAGCATTGGGGCAATACATGTCCTAGGCTATATATGCTTACGCTACACAACGATAAAAGGTCTTACCTAAGAAGATGACTCAAGGCAAGAACTCCGAGGAAGAAGAAATATCCAGTGAGCAGTAGATTGATGTACTCCTTGGAGAAGAACTGGAAGAAGATGTACAATCCAAACAGTGCGGCGGACGCGATCAGAGGGAACATCAGCGCATCCTTGTTTGACATGGTCTCAGCACGCTCGCCCGACTCCTGGGGACAAGATAACATGTGTGTTCAAGATTCTTCTCTAATAGACTTATACTGACACATTGTTTTAGTAGTTGCAAGCATGAGGTTGTGGGTTCAATTCCCAGGTTGGGCTCTGGGTTTTTCTATCTAGAACTTTTGACTATCACAATGTCTGGATTTATGCCCGGTTGATGGCAATAGGCTCGCCCGTTATGGATCATCATGGGACTTTCAACATAACTGAAGAATTGTGGGTATACTATCACACTAGGTACACCTCTGCTGAGCTCTTCAGGGATTACAGGAGTGAGTGCAGATTTCAACTAAGACTAGACTAAATTTCTAGTTACAGAATTACAAACAGCATGTGTAAATCTTGTTTTATGTCAATAATCTTAATTTTAATAGTCTATTAATCATATGTTGTAGATCCTAGGAGCTGCTGGCCTTTCTCGGGAACTAGGGTGGTTCGAATAATGTTCCCACCCATCTGAAAAATACGCACTTTGGATGTGGAGTCGCGACACCAGTCCATTATACAATAATATAGATCATGGTCAAGTTCCTAGTATACTGTGCGGGTATTAAAAGAGAAACGGGATTAATTCAACCAAACTTATCAAAAAATTGTAGTGAAAAATACAAAACATCAAGTAAATAAATAGAAATAAAATAAATATTTTTTTCTGGACCAAACATTTTGTAAAATTTCATAAACCCACCAAACTGCGTAACAGAGTGTCGGTGGGATTAGTGCTAGTCTTGTTTCATTAATTAAGTGAAAAATTTCATTTTAATTGTTTTTTTATGTCTTGTGTGACAACCTCCTGAATTTTGACGAGGATGCAAATCAATACCTTGTATATAAAATAGTGTGACAAATGAAAAACATGAAAATAAATATAACAAGGACCCATGCAATTATACATATAAATTGTTTAACTACATAATACATTATATAGTACCAGTCATTCCTTTACGCCAGCTATTCCTTACACTTCTTTCAGTAAATGTTGTAAATTATACCATAAGGAACACAATATGCAGCTCACATTTCAATGCTTTACTGTAAGTCAAGTCAGAGTGTAGTAGGTTTGAAGTTGTGTGTGCAAAGACCTTTACTCAAGTTGGATTCATGATATTATATTATTAATACTCATTCAGGTGATGTCTAAGATAATCTTAGAAATTACATACAAAAAGAAATAAAAACTTTAAATTCTAAAATGTCACATTGCTACTTGCTTGGGTTTGAACCTCTTGGAACTAATACAAATCATATTCTATTCAACCTCTTTGCATAGTTCTTTTATAACATGTGGGTATGTAAATTATTTCCTGAATAAATAATACCCAGTAATCATTTATTGTCACATTATCATACCACAAAAAAAAAGGTACCTTATCAAGAAGTCAAAGTCTAACTTGATTCAGCAAATTACTAATTACATAAAATAGTAATATTCAGAAATCTAGAGTCATTGTCAATAAAAAAAACTAAGTTACAATAATTCTTTGCTACTCACAAATAATGTAATTTTATCACAATTTTCAGTTACTCTAAATTGATTTCCATAATTTGAAGGCTGAGGACTGGTAACACTTTTTTGTGCACATAAAAACATATACTAGATGTATTTTTTATATTTTTCCTGTTTACAAATGTTATTTAACTGTACAAAAACACACTCGTTTTGAATATTTTGCTGGTCACATGTCTTTCTCAATTTTTACTGATCTCTTTCTTTTATTCCATTCCTTGGATATTTATAAAAATACAAAATAATACATACATAGAAATTTTGAGCCAATGATAAACAGATAAAAAAACTTGAAGTTCTTAAGGAAATACCTAGATAATTATTAAGGAAATATGATGTCAGTATTATCCTCAATATACAGCAATTATTTTATGTTAATAATAAAAAAAACTAAAATGTTCAATGCCGTCATTATGACGGCTTTTTAACACTACAATAACAGTACAGATAATGACTACATTATCAATGACGACTACTGACAATGTAGTCATTAACTACATTGATTCATTCATTAATTATAACCGAGAACGTACGTAATGTTATGTTTTGAACTTCTTCGCAAGTTCGCAGCAAGGTCCTATTTATAAGATTTGACAGGCAACATATGCCACGAAGTATAACGTGTATCTTGTTCATTGGGACCGACCAAATTCAACAAGTATGTGATAAAATGACATCCTAGCATCAAAAAACTCTGTTCGGTCTTACCTTTTGCTCCTTCAGGTATTTCACTGACCGAAAAGCCCCAAAGAATATGGGTAATACAGCCATAATCACTAAACTCAAGTATGCAATCGCGATGCCTTCAATGCTCGTCGGTGGCTTTTCTGTAACATTTTGTATAGTTTCCCTGACAGCCTCTTCAATGTTCACTATGGGGATCTCCGTCGCTGATTCTGCCATTTCGTATGAATTATTTGCCGAAATGCGTGGCGAGATTGCTTTCGCACCACGGCGGACCAAGTTTGACAAGAAAAAGAAAATGACAAGTGTACAGTTAGGTTTATAAAGTTGGTCAAGTGCATAGGTCAACTGTAATCGGTTTTCTTGATTCTAGAGAGGGACAATTCGAGTAAAGTTGTCACAAAAACCGCCAAATTTTTCGCAAGTGTTTGACTGTTCACAAAATAAAACTGCCCGTCTGACTGAAGAATGCAAAATCATGATTATTTTTTAAGACGGCTATGGTTAACAAAAGAAATACTTGACGAAAATTGCCTTTGAGTGAAATGATTGAGAGGAAAACCGGATTTTGCCGGTGTTGTCATATTTTTATTATGTTGGCATCACTTTCTGAAAATGAAAATGATGCCATTCTTTCCGAAAAATATCGATTTTTAAATCAATTCGAATGGTAAACTGATGAATCAATTCACAAAAAAATGGAAGCCTTATAGATAAAATATTTGTATAATTTCGATTTTTTTAAAATCTCCATTGACAATGTAAATATTAATCCATTTTATGAAAAACAATAAAGATACCAAAATAAACCATCTCTTATCAGTAAAATAGGGTTTCTTTGTTAGATAATCAGCACATTTTAACAGCGCTCTAGAGTGCTATCAGATTAGAGTGTTCGTGTCGATGGCAATCTAAATTGTGTCGGCCCGGAACTGAGCCACTAGTTTGGCGTCCTCTGTAGCGTCCATCAGTTCCTGTAATGAACAAACAGCAGTACACGCAGGACGAGATGTTAAGTGCCACATCGTTTGTGGAACAGCACCACAATTACACTCCAGGACAGAGTCATTAATGAATCTCCACCTGTGCAGGTTTTCCTTGCTGCAACCAACCTGGGTCCGAAGTCTATTTAAAGACTTCCAGGTTAGCGAAGGCAACTCATGTCCATGTGGGAGACTTTCAGCAGGTGGAACGAATGGGTTAGGTAAAGATGCACTACCTCGCCAAGAAGAACGCTTAGAAGAAGAAGATTACAAATTAATAACCTCCAACAGCGTACCATATTAAGGGTACATTCAACTAATTGTAAATAATTTTACGGTTGTAACCAAAACAGAAAAAAACGAGTGGCAATTTTCTAGAGTGATATATCGATTCACTGAATCGATTCAGTACTACAAATCGATCAATCGATATTCTTCGATGAATCGATCTTAGATCGCCAACCCTATAACATTCCATTCCTTCCTTCCATATGTCAAAATAAGTCAAACACGGGACACTTTCGTTTTTAATTTTTCGCTCGTAATAATTTATTTTTTCGTAATTGTCATGCAGATGTGCTTAAATAATTGCAGTTTCAAGATATATCATAAATAGTGTGTTAACTTATTAAAATGGAAGTGACTGGTGGCGCTGAAGAAGGTTTTGTTCGGGAATGGGCCCCTTGTTCGCATATTTTAAATTTAATTCCGCCTAGGATACAGACTGGCATATTTTCAAACGAGCTGTGCTTAACATGCGTGGACGCGGTGAGCGAGTACATAGCTTTGGGCACGAACGTGGGGCTGGTGTACTGGTACGATCGGAAGAAGGGAAACATTCAGAGACTGCGATGTGAGGTAAGACTCTCTTAGTTCATTGTGTCAGGGACGAGGTTTCCCCACGCTAATCAATGGTCGTGCCCTTGCAAGCATACAGTACCTGTTGCAGTTTCTAAAGATGCTGTTAGTATTAAATAATAACTGGTGCTAGTTGTAGGTGTAATATTGTTTTTTACAGAATCTTTTTTGAATAGTCTTAGATTAAAACTGTTTTAAAATACAATTTACAGAAATCCTAAGAGTCAACAGATTTTTAAATTAAATACCATTTCATTATTAATGCTATCCCATGTTTAATTTATAAGTACATTTATGATACTCTATATCTATCTTTCATTTAAATATTAGTTTAGGTCCTATACTAATATTTCATTTTGTTTTTTGAATTTGAATTTGATTGAGGAAGTGCAAGCACATCATACATTAAGTACTTATTTGTTGTTGAGTGCCAACTTAAAACTAGATGAGTAATTTTAATCATTGATCAGAAATATAAAGGCATTCATTTAGTTGTTGCTGTGATCGTGTAAACAGGCATTAGAAATTTTATTTTTATTTATCACAAACTGTAGTGTAAACAATATGAGTCAATAAGATAATGAAAACTGACTAAAAGATAAGATTTATAGAATTGCTTTGTGAACATGGTTTAATTATTTCACTAAAACTGATTCCTTATCTGTATGCTTTCAACTAATACTTTTTCATGAATTTGTAAAAATTGCAACATTTATGGAAAAAACTGATAATTTGTAAATGTGATGAAAAAGTGATGCAGTAAGCAGTTGTATGTTTTAACCAAGCAAAAAATACCAGAACCACTGAGAACTGGGATAAATACAAAACAGCACGACAACACTACTAGAAATGGAGGAGATTCCAAAGAACGGAACCTGGTGCAATTTTTGTATCAGCATAGACACCAACAACCAAGCCACAAGATTAAAGAAAATCCTAGCAAAGCGTCACCTCAATCTACTGGGTTCCCTCAAAAAGGAAAACGGCACTTACACAGTCTCAGACTATGAAGCCAGTGCAGTACTGCTGGGAAATCACTTTCCCGGGTGTCATGTCGCGCCAGACCAGGAATGGACTGACAAGCACTGCAGCACATCAACAACCCAAGAATGGGAACCACAAAAAAATTGTAACTGCGGACATAATCGAAGCTTCAAACAGTTCAAAGCTGCAGGGCTGGATGGAATATTTCCAGCAATGCTAAATGGCACTCTCATCAGATATTCAAACATTTACTACCAATCTACAGGGCCTGTATAGCTTTTAAATACATACCCAAAGCATGGAGGGAAGCAAAGATGATATTTCTACCAAAACCAGGCAAAGATGACTACACCCCACTTTGGTCAGGGTTTAAAAAAAAAAAGCGGACGGCAAGATGATTCTTCGTTAGAAAAATGCGAAACTGAAGAGAAATACTGCTTCTGTAGGAGTTATGACACCTTGTTGCACTTTTAGTGTTTCTTTATTTACATTGACTTGTTGGTCTAGTGGTTGCAAACGCTGCTGCTAAGCTTGTAATCCTAGGTTCGAAGCCCAGGTCGGGCAAAGCCCCACGTTCCCGGTTCATGGCAATAGGCTTTCTTCCTATTACATGAGCCTTAAACATAACTACTACTAGCTGAAGTTAACGGGCGTGATGTTACGTGTAATTTAGATGTACAATGAAACTGTTCTGTAAATAAACGATTTTTTTAATCCCTAATTCTTTTTCAGGCGTCCACATCTCCGATAACGTATGTAAAGATAGTGAGTACAGTTGACTACATGGTGGGGGCCGGCAACGCGGCCGGCCAGGTCACCGTGTTCCAAATACCTAAGGAGCATCCCGAGAATGTGCCCGACACCTTCAAGCCTAAAGTGGAGCCCAAAGTTGAAAGGTGAGGATTAACTTATCTGAAACACAGGGCATTGCAGTGTTTTTTAAGATTAGTCTATCAATTTATCTTGAAAATTGGCAAACCCATACGAACATTTTTACTGGAGTCGCTTAACGTATCTGTGTGTGTGACCGCTTTTCCATTATCATCTGGAGAAGTTATCCTGGAAGATGTATTTGTATAACACATTTTTATTAATAATAACATCACGCCTGTAATCCCCGAAGGGTAAGGCAGAGGTACACCTAACCAGTAAAATAGAAAAACCAGTTAAACAGAAAAACCCAATAACACTTCGCCTGGAACGAGGCAAGGGCAGCTCTCTAGTTAGATAGCATGTAGAGGCAACAGCACGTTTACGTCAAGAGTTGTTGCCCTGTGTCCTCAGCGTATTTTGTAAACAATAGTAAAAAAAAACAGGTATAATGTTACATACAAGTTTTCTTAAATCTAGTCAAGTTCAAGTTCTAGGTCAAGTTCAGTAGTATAGTAAAACCTTAGTGATATTTTATTCCGTTGTGGTCATGCAATCCCCCTGACCTCTGTCAAACCCACAACTTTGCTCGGCTCGAAAACAATAATATTATCATAACAGTTTATAGATTCTAAATTTTCCTAGAAAGATTTGATCAATTCGCAACTTAGTTACAATTTTTCATGTAATAAGGCAAAAGTTGCGTCAGGTATTGCGACTTCATTTGTTGATCATTTATGTCATCATCATCTGCTTAGCATTTTTCCAACTATTTTGGTTAGAGCAGACTGGGAGCCGACCCCAACATAGTTCTGAAAAGGCTAGGTAGATGATGATATTGTGCTTTATTTCCAGATATACAATAGGAGAGTTACACAAAAGTAAGATCACAGCAATAGAATGGTCCAAAAACGGTATGAGACTGTTCTCGGGTGATAAGAACGGCGTTATCATAATGACTGAGATCGACTTCTATATGGTAAGTGTTCGCCACTATCTGCCTAAGATAATAACACAGCTTAGCACAGTTTAATTATGATACCAAACAAGTAAACAATTAAAAATAACAACTGCACATGAAGTTATTCTAAAATCAAATTAGTACATAACCGAATAAAGTTCATATTTGCGTGGCAAAATAACTTCAATTGGAAATAGGGCTTTGAATGAGAAGGTCTTTGTTTCCTATTGAAGCTTTTCAAAGGTAAAATGAGATGAGGCCCACTCGGACACTTAAGGCTTCTTCAGACTGGCTTAACGCGACACATGTGAACAGTCGCGCGTGTTTTCATAGAAATTGTTCTATGTAGGGTTTGTCGCGGCGTGCGGCGTCGCGTCGCGTCGGTCCTTTTTATTTATAAAACAGTTACATGCTACAGAAAATACAAAAAATCCTTAAAAGCTAAAGTTAACATACATGTAACCCACACCAATATCCACATCTTAACAAATGAATAACAGACCAATGGTACATGACTATGGTAGACAGCCGATTTTACGGAATACAGAGCCTTCTGTGAAACCTGTATTTAATGTGTAACCAATTAATTGAATTATTCCCATTTAAATTCAATATTATTTAAAACTAGCTTATGCTTCGCCCGCTTTGTTCGGTAATTGTCCCACGGGATCATACTACCGGAATAAAAAGTATCCAGTAGTTTTTGCGTGAAAGAGTAACAAACATACATTCTTACAAAATTTCGTGTTTATAATAATAGTTAAAAATTAAATACAATTTACTATCAATTCCATTAAATTATTGATTCGATTCAATTTAGTTTCATAAAATTGAGTTCAATAGAAGGAGCTTTAGAGTCTGATGTGCGATACATCAGACGGTTCACATAATACATTCACGTTAGTGCTGTTTAAATCTACAGTATCTACACTAATATGGTAAAGAGGTAAAGTAAGTTTGGATCTAGGGGTAATCTTCGGAACTACTGGTTTTATTCCAAATAATTCATTAAAGAATGAGAAGTTTAATTTTCCGCGAGTATCACAGACAATATTAAAAAAAAAACAAAACAGGATGTTCCCGTTGGATTAATTTCCCGTAACGTGAGCAAAGGTGCAGGCGAAAGCTAGTAGTCAAAAGTTTGCAGATGAAGATTTTAATTGAAGAAAAAAAGAAAAAAATTTAGCCTTTTGTACGGTTGGATTATATAAACTTATTACGCTAATGCTCTTAGAGATTCGAGTTGTATTAAAAAGGTTGCTCTTTCACGAACGAGACCGGTACTAGACGGATTAATATTATTCGGTCATACTAATCTTGTTTAGAAAGTCGTTTAAGATCATGTCTTAAGCACATGGCTTAAAAATATGTACCTAGAGCGGTTATACTGGTCTACACATTCAAGTTAAACTAAGGAAACCTACTTACCTCTACTACTTTATGGGAGTATCTTAGGATAAAGTATTAATAAAAAAAAACGGCCAAGTGCGAGTCGGACTCGCGCACGAAGGGTTCCGTACCATTATTTATAAAAACGACCAAAACAACACTTTTTTTTGTATGGAAGCCCACTTACATATTTATTTAATTCTGTTTTTATTATTTGTTGTTATAGCGGAAACAGAAATTATATATAATCTGTAGAAATTTCAACTGGCTAACTCACGGTTCATGAGATACAGCCTGGTGGCAGACGGACAGCGGTCTCAGTAATAGGGTCCCGTTTGACCCTTTGTGTACGGAACCCTTAAAAGATTCAATAGCATTAGTCATTCCAATCAAAAATACATAAAACTCTCGCTTCTTCCCATGGGGGTATCCTGCTGCGTTACATAAGTACTCCTTTTGCTTCGTCCACGTGCATACTTATGGACATACTTTTTTTAATACATAATAGCAGCCTACTCTGTCCCACTTGGCAAATGCTTCGCCAATGGCTTTCCAATTTTCCTTAATATTTGCTTTCTGCGACCGATCCGTTAAGAATAGTACAGGTCGTCACGGCACCGTTTCTTGGGCTTGCCCCAGCTACGGCGGCCGTCTTCAGGCACCCACTGTGTGACTATCTAAAGCCACCTGTTCAGGTTCATCCTAGAAACGTGACCCGTGATCTGCCCCCGTATTCACAAACGCTCGGATTCGATTTCGATTCGGAAAGTCGTATGTCTATCTCGCTCGCTTTCGTAATGCCAAAACAAGATAGACATACGACTTATCGAATCGAAATCGAATCCGAGCGTTTGTGAATAGGGGGCCAGGTCGTAACTTAGTGAATTCCAATCCCATTTTTATCGAATTCTTTGATACATTTTGTACAAAGCGGTATTTAAAAGGCAGATAACAAAGCCCTGTTTACGCTAAACTTTCCGTATTCTCGTCGGGAAGATCCTGAGTAATACAAATAAATAATTAAATATACATGTTTATCATAAGTGGTAATTATGTTCAATGATATTGAGCGGAAATAATGATAATATTGTGGACAATGCTCCGGCAAGGTTGATTTGGTTCATAGTCGTGACCTATAAAATGAGAACTTTCTCATTTTATAGGTCACGACTATGAGTACTAACTGCTAACTTGCACGTCTCCTAAGAATCGTAGCCTGAAGTTAAATAGCCCTTAAACTTACTCTCGAGAACTGGAAGAATTTTTCACCGACTAGGTCCAGATATTATCGCGTTCAAAAACAAAATGTATTATATTAGTATAGATATAATTATGTAAAATATCAAATCGTGAAGTTTAAGAAAAAAGAGTATATTTTAAATGGGCATTTTCATTATTTTTTAAGTTGTTTACGATAAGATCTAAAATGCATTAATTGCATGAGGTGTAATTTTGCCGAGTAAGGGATCGAAAAGACTTGTCGACGCGGAATCGATTTTGCCTGTCAGAAAGAGCGTTTAAAGACAGAAAAACACGATCAATAACACTTGAAACGGGATATTTACCATGTTGCTATTCTATTAATTATTCTTTTTTTCTATGTTTATATCGGGAACTCAAAACAAATATTAAACATGGTAAATATCCCGTTTTTAGTTTTATTGATAGTCTTAGAAAAACACGTCTTTCGCCACGTTCCTGGGGGTCTACTCTCTAAGTTCGTCAACGAAAATACGGATCCATCAGTAAATGGTTTTATACTCCGAAATGAACCCTACTCCCTGATATTTTTTGATTCATGAATTTTGAAAACACATCGCGAGTAAGGGCAACTGTCCAATTGTATTGTCATTCATTTTTTGGACCCCTAACGAATCATATGTCCGTTAGTGATACGGAGTAGGAAATAACCGTAACTTCGGCCGAAAGTACGGATTTCGTGCTTAGAGAGTAGACCCCCAGATGCGATGCGACTCGATACCGCGTCGGACTATTCGCTTATATTGCTTGTATATAACGCTCTTTCAGAAACGACCGCCACTGCCTTAATGTCCGGTAACATCGCCGCCATTGTTTGTAAACATATCCGAAATTCAAATAAGCTAATATGATGCTAATTTAAAAAGTCATTCCACAGCATCTCTGCAAATCAATGGAGATTGTTAACGAAGAACACGAGATCGTTCAGATGAGCTACTATCAGAACACGCTGCTAGTGTCGAGTGTGTACCGCAGCATCGTGTGCGAGAGACGCGACGCGCGCTGGCACGTCAACCAGCTCGGCAAGAAGGAGCGCAAGAGGTGAGCTCGTAGCCTGTCACACACAAACTGACAGCTGTGGCGAGTGTGGACGTGGAACTGAACAACTTCCTCCATGGGAACAACATGGTTCATCATCATTATGCCCGTATCCCAATCCATTTGGGGTTTGTCTCCACCGTTCCCAAGATCAGATTGAATTGGAAACTGATCCCGCCGATTTGTATCCACCGAAATCGGGGTCCGTTTCCAACAAAAAAACAATATATTTTTACCCACCCATCCCGCGACACGATAGAACAAAACGAGTTTCGAAAAATATTATTTCGATGATCTCGGGATCAGCGGAGACAAACTCTCTATTTTGCGTCGGCGCAGCATGTCTTCTTCTTCAATAATTCTCTATTACTTGTCATATCATGAGACAACGAAAAAACGATGTGTTATAATGTCGGAAATTACGAGTCTTTCAAGCTCCGAAAAACCATACCGCACATACATAGGTGCCTTAATAGGCATTTGTTTCGTTTGCTTTTCTTTAACATCACTTCTTGCAAGAGTGCGTTAGTCTCACGATCCGCCCCCTGCCGCAGCCTGTGCGCGCTGGGCGCCGTGTTGGTGCACTCGTACGCGCGCGCGGGCGCGCCCGCCGCCTACTGCGCGCGCCCCGGCCTGCGTCTGTGGCGGGCGGACGCGCAGGGCAATGTGCTGCGGACGCTCTTGTTCAAGGTACGCGATACACAAACAAAATAAAACATGACAAATAACATAAGCCTCAAAATTAATAATTAGGCGGAAAATACATTTATTGAATTTTAAATATATTTTATTGTTAATAATCAGCCAAAAACATCTAATACCTAATAAACACGTTAAATGAAAAAATTAACAGATTTTCCTAATTTTGTTTTTAAATAAATACATTTTTTTATCCCTTTGATCGGCTTTCCAATTCCAGGAGGCGATATCAAACCCGCTTACAATAGCGGAGCTCCTAAACCCGAGCCAGCACAAGCACTCCCACAGCCAACACGAGTACAACCTCGGCCCACTGCACGTGTTCCGCGAACACTTCCTCGTGTCGCACAACGAACACATGCTGTACATATTGGACCCGCGCTCGCTCACTGCGGTGGCCGTCGTCGATGATCTCAGAAGGTAACTTGAAACAACCATTTAACCTGAAATATAACCAATTGGAAACCCACATTTTACTATATTTTCACATTATATTTTTTTCATATTGGTTATTCATCTAGCTTGTAAAATCCCACTGCACAGCCCACTTTTTGTCACCAACCAGTATGAGGAAATTCTTTTGCAAATCTCGCTACCACAATGAGGTTTGCTATACAAGGTTAAGCACGCCTTTGTACATAAGCTATTATTGATTTGTACATTGTGTGTTATTTCACGAGAAACTTTCTTTTGAATAGAAAAAGAAGAAAGTGCTCATAAGTTTACAATGACCCGATCAGACATTTAATCTGAATCCGTTTGCTCTCCCTACGACCGGATATGATGATACAATTCAGCAGATTGGGATGAGGTGCGAGATGCTTTTCTTCAGGTGATCCTTCTATCTGCGTGTATGCCGTGGAGTTTGTGCTGCGCCTGGCTATGGAAGTTTATATTCCATATTCCGACGAACATCTGTCCGGCTAAGCTCGTCCTTGGTTCAGTCCTTAATGTGAGCGCACGGCAGCGCAAACGCATGAGGCTTATCTAGACTGGGTTATTCTCGACGCCGTAAAGCAAAGGATTTACGTCAGAAAAAAACAGACACAGAGCTGCTAAGTCCTGCAAGAGGTACTGGAGAGGGCTCGATTTGACCACATTGGTCGAAAAGGGAACAACTTGCTTCGTACCCTGCGGGCAGTAAAGCTTTTTGGTCCTTAGCTAAATCGGTCGAGTCGAACTTCTGTCGCACCTCACTGTCTCTACTGCAGAAACCTGACGGGACACTGGCCCACACTGCGGAAGAGAAGACAAATCTGTTTGCCTCTCTATTTGCAGAATTTTTGCGTCTTGATGCTGGCTGCGGAACTCCTCCAACTTCACATGACAGCTCGACTATGATGATCATGATGTCTGATACACGGAGGTTCGTAATGTGCTTCGCAATCTTAACGTGGACAACGCCATAGGACCGGATGGTATTTCTGCTAGAGTTGTGAGAACCTGTGCACCTGAGTGTACTGAGGGGCCTCCTCCGGCTCTCTCTTGCGACTTGATTAGTGTCTAAATCCTGGAAGCTTGCTATCGTGCAGCCCGTGCCCAAAAAAGGTAGTCGTGCCGACCCTACAGGCCCATCTCAGTCACGTCCATTCTCTGCATGACCATGGAACGTGTCCTCAAAAAGAGGCTCCTGGCGTACCTTGAAGCTAATGACCTCCCCAGCGATCGACAAAACGGCTTCTGGAGATCTTCTAGCGTACGCCAGTCACATCTGGAGAGGGCCATCGAGAAATATGGGAGAGCAATTGCTGTCTCATCTCGAAGGCCTTGGTAGTTTGGCATGACGGCCTTCTAAACTTCCATCATATGGCTTGCCCACTTGCACACATCATACGTTTCTGTGAGTGGATATCGGACTTCCTGAGAGAGCGGTCAATACGAGTAGTTATTGATGGCTGCTCGTCTGATTGAATGGCTATAAATGCAGGAAGTACTCTCTGCAACCCTTTTTTTGCTTCACATTAAAGATCTGCTAAAGCCCGGTACCTTTGGGTACGCATACGACAGCACGGCTGTAGAGTTATATATCCAGTACATGTGCCAGTGCGGCCAAAATCCATTCACGCAGAGAGGCCATGGTCGAGCGCTTGAACTTGTCTCTTAAAACTGTCTCCAATTGGGGCAATGCCAATCTGGTCATGTTCAATGCTGCCAAGACCCAGGGGTGTCTTTTCTCCGCCAAGAAGAGGTCCTTTGACCTGGCCTCTACTTTCCGAAATGTATCTGTCCCGATAACTTACCATCTCGAGCATCTTGGTGTTATTTTGGCCTCGACCCTCAACTTTGGAATCTACATTGAGTCCAAAACCCAATATTAGCTGCTAGAAAGTTGGGTGTTCTCGCAAAGGAACGAAAGTACTTCACGCCGGAACAGCTGCTCACATTTATACCAAGCACAAGTTCGATCGTGCATGGAGTGCTGTTCGCATCTTTGGGATGGATCAGCTGAGTACCAGCTGCAAGCGTTGGAAGCTGTTGAGCGACTTGCCAAGCGTCTCATTGACAACGACTCATTTCTCAACGCTAAGCTCCAAAGCCTTGAACACCGCAGCAAAATTGCTTATCGGTTTTTTATCGGATACATTTAGAGGAGTGTGCTTTGGAATTACAAGCTAATTAAATTCTATCTAAACCTTATCCCCATTCTATCATCGGACGATCAGAGATACGGCGAAGCGTCTCCGTTATATGGTAGAAGTTCTACGGACCCGAATAACCCGTTTTGCTTCCACATTTATTGTGCGAGTCAGCCAGTCTTTGGAATTCACTGCCGGCTTCATGTGAGGTGTGAGTGTCTGTAAATGTGTATAATGATGTGAGGCACTAGTGGCATTGGCAGGATTGTGATTATCTCCTCTTTTTCTCCTGTTTTTCTAGGATCCTGTCTTTATCAGTGAACAAGGACGAGATCTTCGTGCTGGAGGGCCCGCGCTCGCTGCTGCGGCTGGCGGCCGCGCCCGAGCCCGCCGCGCTGCACGCAGGTCTGTTCCGCAAGCACTAGCGCTAGCCGACACTAGGGCACGTAGGCTGGATCACGTATATAACACTAACTTTACTGTGGGATATCACTTATAATGCGGTCAACAAACAAAGGGCTGAGAGCTGTCACAGATGATAAAGAAATGGAGTACTTAGTTCTTCTGCCTCTTAGCGTGTCGATAGGAATCCCTAAGTCATCCCAAAACTTAGCTACACGTTTACCAATTCTTAGAACGTGAATACATCTGGGCACGCTGGACACGATATCAAGTGTACCATTGTTTGCGATCTATTTTCAGGTTTTCCTTCTACTTACCTATTTCCGCAAACTGTCAAGTAGTTATCTTAAACAAAAGATAACATCACGCCTTACATCTTAAATATTGACAATATCACGTGACCCCTTCGCAGTTAACACTTTAAATAACCAAGCTCCGATACGGCCGAATTTTGCCATGCCGGTAATCATCGAGGCTAATCACCTCTGATATATCCGAGAGAGATATCATAGTACAGAAATGAATGCGCAATTATAGGTACACTCTTGTCCTGTAAGTCATAATAATGAAACTCGTTGCCTCAATACTATTCCTGATTGTAGTGGAACAGTACGCTGAACTAATTACAATGAGCACTCCATTTTTGGTCTAATTTGTGACGGTTTTATATTCCTACGTGTTTCTCTTTTCTCGTATCAGTATAGCCAGTCTTATATGATGTGCCTTCCAGTTTATATGCTCTATATGAATGTATTTTCGTACTTATTTGCGCACGTTTTAAAACTTATGGAATGATTCGCTATCACTGAATGCAGGTTAATTTAATTGTTATTTGTTAGAATATGGACTGTTTTTATTTACTTTATTTGACCTGTATATTAGAACGATACTCAAGCACTTATTATAAGTATTTTTAAGTCGACATTTGTCTGATATCTTTTAAACAAAATGTATGCTTGATCAACCTTCTAAAATATTGATTTTAGTCATTATTAGATCCGGTAGATGTATGATTATTGACTTATTTAAGACATATTTGAGAAAATAAGCAGGTTTGGGCGTCTGGAAGTAGTTCTTACGTTCTGATATCTATTTATAAAGCAAAAATTGAAATACGATAAATGTGTCACAGTACTTATGTCAGTCGAAGAAGTGTTTACGCTAAGAAGAGAGCTCGCTCATCCCGCATGGAACGGCATGGCGGGTGTTCATAATGACGATTTACTCTATTGCTTAAATACCAAGAAATATCCTTCTGCTACACTCTAGCTTGCTTGAATTTTCTACACTTTAGGACGCACAAAGAGGTACATAATATTCGATTAAAATAAGAATATGTTTTACAACTAGTGAATAGCAGTATCGAAAAACGTGGTCATAAAACGTGAGAGTGAGATGACACGAGACTTATATTAGACATATGTTGTTTTTTTTAATCCCAAACTTGATATCCACGGTCCTACTTCCACATTTTAGGACAAAGTTCTAAAATCAAGACCAATTTTCTTGTTATTTTAATCGCATATTCCAGTTACTTCAGTTTAATTATATAATGTATGTATACATCACATAATTATTAATGAATTTATTGTTCAGACACAAAACCTATTTGTATAGTCTTTTCAGTATTTTGCCAAGCGTAACTCAAAAGTGTTGTTAAATTTTCATAGCCTGTCGACTTGCCACATCAATAAGTACAATTTTAAGATGAACTTTATACACTTTCGGGTCTGCACATAATCACATTTATTCAACAAAAAAACCGACCCGAAGCAATATCTACACACATTTTATTTTCATTCTGATGTTTGCAATAGGCAAGTTGCTTGTATAGCAATGGTAGATCTATTGCTATACAAGAAATAATGAAATAGGTAAGCTGGGCATTTGTTTGAGCTATCGCGACACTCCCGTCACATAAATATTCGGCTTTACCACCCGATTGTGCCGAATTTGCCGACCCGAAACATGTATGTACCCTTCACGATTAGAAGTCGACAGGCATGATAGTAAAACGGTTGTTATTATATATAATGTAATGTGTCCAAAACAATGTTGTGAACTACAAGTATTATGAACATATTTCCGTCCGCTTTCAAGCATGCATTTATATATTAAACAGTTATACATAGTATTTCCACACACAGTTTGACATGAAACGGGACAAATGTTTCCATGGGTATGCCTCACAAAACCTAAAAAGAGACACTGGGTAATGTTTACTTGAATAAATAAATAATTTAAAGCCCGCTTGTACCCCAAATATTGATTAGTTGTTGAAAATGTGTTCAAGGTCTAGCTTATTTATACCGGGTTATTTGTAAAACACTGACAGCCTCTCAGGACTATGTTACTAACATCATAATAAACAACTTTTGTTCTATGACTTTTAAAAATTCGTCATATTTTAGTTCATCCCCTCGCTATTGTACTATCGCTTTCTTTTGCTTCGCATAGACTTCGTAACATTTAGAGCGTTCAATATTTTTTTTTTTTTTTTTTGTATGAAAATCATGATGAACTAAAATAATATGATGAATTTTTAAAAGTCATAGAGCAAAAGTTGTTGATTATGATGTTAGTAACATAGTCCTGAAATTTTGTCGGTGTTTTACAAATAACCCTGTATATGTGTCATCTTAACTATGTATTAAATAAGTTTAAGCTTCAACACATAAGCGACTTGTGGGGCTAAGATCGAAGTTAACAAGTGAGTTCCATGTGCTAAGCGATCAAGCTGTAAGTAGGCCTAAAAGTTCTCCATTAATATGAAATAAGTTAATCAATTAAAACTTTGTAGTCAATTATAATGGTGCCTTAAGGATAAAAATATTAAATTAAGCAACAAAATATCAATATATACGCCATAAGCAAGTATAGTGCCATCATATTACAATTTAAGGATATAATTTTTAAAATTATTTCTTTGTAATGTGTTGAACATAGTTAAAACTTAACTGATTGAATAAAAACCGGAGCCATCAATGTCCGTGGTGAAGCGTCAATGCCTTCTTTGCAATAGCAAATATTTTCAATTAAATGAATAAAAATAAAATAGGAATTTTCCACACTATGCATAATATATTCAGCTATCTATTATAAAAAAAGTAACAATTAGGTGTCTTTTTGATGAATCCTTTCGCCAATTACCTAGCATCGCAGCGCCCATTGGATGCGTATCGAGTGTTTCCTCCGAGATGCTCGCAACTGACCAATAGATGGCGTTCACCGCAAGAAACACTTCCGTTTACCGCCGCCGTTCGTTTTGCGTGCGAGATATACGGCTCCGCAAAGAAAAATCCCCCTTTTGTGAAATCTTGAGGATACTCGTAAAATAAATGGACCTGCATCTGTGCTTCATTGAGAACTTATAGTGCAGTGTTGATTTTTGGAGTTTCAACCATCCCACCGGTGGATTTAGGAAGATTTGGCTCGCCGGCCGGCAGCCTTCCAAGTACCCACGCGCTCACGAAGAAGTCTTCGCGAATTCCCATCAAGGTCTGAGTGGAGTCTCAGGATATCCAGGTACGTGGGCTTATTGCTGCAAATCGATGTACTGGTGTGGGTTTCTCAGGATTCATCAATAGGACTTGATTTTTGTTATATTTGTTTTAACAATTCCGCCATCTTTTTTTCGTTGTTCTTAAAAACAACCCAGCTAAGGTGTAGGCTATTTACACGCCTCACCATATTAATTGGTCCTTTCGAGACGGATTATAGATCCCTAGTTAGATTTTTACGTAACATTTTTGGTGAAAATCATAAATTCAATAACGCACAATAGTGTATAGGTAGGTATATTTACGTAAACTTTGGTAGATATTCTCCTTAGAAAACGCTACTCATTTGACAATAGATTTTACGTAATTTATTGGTAAATCTGTCAATAATGTTTCATAGAATTGAACGTGTTACGTATTAATTGGTAAAGTTCACTCACTTTGGTAAACAAATAAAATCGTAGGTAGTTACCCATCATTTCGGCTTAGTGCGTGTGATCGTTATTTTTATAAAGTTACCTCATAGTTGGTAGGTGCGCTACTATTGCAAACCGCCTTGCTCCTGTTAGGTATTTACCGCATTTCAGATTTATTTTGTTACGTAACTCTAACAAAATGACTGATAAACAACTAAAGTCGGAAGATATGCTGACGATCCTTCATGAAAAGAAAGGATTGTTATTTAAACGCCTTAATCAATTATATGATTCATCAAAAAATATTTCGTCGTTCGATTCGAGAAGGAACGAGTGTTTTATGACTGCATCGGAAACAATTGACGACATTCGAAATAAATTTGAATCTTATGTCGATCAAATTAACCAAATAAACATTAGTTTGAAACCTGGTTCAAGTCCCGACTATGCTTGTTTAGAATCCTTTGAAGATTTGTATATTCACGTTAAACGTATTAGGAATAAAATCAACAGTAATGAATCTCCGTTATCACGAAGTAGTTATTCAAAAACGCTTTTCGAACCGCCTAAAATAATGCTGCCTCCTATCGCGCTGCCATCTTTCGACGGGAAAACTGAGAATTGGCCGGTTTTCTATGAGTCGTTCAAGTCAAATATTCACGATAATGATCAGCTGACGGACTCGCAGCGTGTGCAGTACTTAATAGGTAGGCTTACACATAACGCATTGAAAGTTACCGCGGGTATTGTGCCTACGGGTGACACTTACAAGTTTTTATGGGACAGCTTAGTCAAGAAATACCAGGATAAGCGCTCACTATGTACACACTATTTAAATAATATTTTAGATTTAAAAAGTTGTTCTTATAACGCAAATAGTCTCGATTCTTTTATTGATACATTTAGTGCATCTATCTCTGCCATAAAACAACTTGGAATTCCGGATCTTGCGGATTTTATTCTCTTGCATTGTGCTATGAGAAAAATAGATTCACAGATTGGTCAATCGTTTGAACTTTCCATTCGCGATGTTGAAATTCCCACAACGAAATTATTGATAAGCTTCGTTCAAGATCAGGCAAAGATATTGGCACGCTCGAATTTGTCTCATTTGAACGCGAGAAACTTTAATAGAAACCCCGCTTCCGCGCCTCGCGAGTCACGCACACAGACGAAAGCGTTTGTTGTGAGCGAGTCAGCTGACGCGTCAGCTTGTTCACCCGCGCTCGCGGTTCCATGCTGCGCCTACTGTAATGATAACGCTCATGTTCATTTGTATAACTGCGTTAAGTTTAAATCCGCGTTGACTCCTAGAACAAGGTTCGAGTTTATTAAATCCAAACGAGGGTGCGCAAATTGTCTGAGCACATTGCACGGATTGAGTAACTGCAAGTCAACATCAGTCTGTGACTTATGTAAAAAACGCCATCATACACTATTACATTTCGTTAAAGAAAATAAACCGCAAACAGCTGATGTTAAAGCGACGAATTGCAATGTAGTCATCGCGTCGCCTCCCGCGCTCCTCTCGACTCCCGGTTCGTCTTCGCTTGCCCCGGCTCCCGCCGCGGTGCTGCGCTCTTATTCTCATTACGATAAGGTCGATATTCCTGTGGCTGTGTATGATTCGTGTGATACTACACATAATACAGCCGTGTTATTAGCAGCTGATACTAAGACTAAGGCCGCAATTTTGTTATCAACCGCTCAGGTTTATGCGCGAGCTAATAATAATAATTCGGGCCATAAAACAATAGTGAGGTGCTTAATTGACAATGGCTCGCAGAATAATTTAATAACTACAGCTTGCTGTAGAAAACTTAATTTAGTAATAATTCCTTTAAGTAATTCCTTTGTTAAAGGAGTTGGTTCTGTATCGCGACCGATAATAGGTTATGTACACTTGGATATCGAGTCTCGCGTATATTCGCATCAAAAGTATACTATTCATGCGTTAGTAGTTGAGTGCATTACAGACCAGCTACCTTCGCACCATGTTAAGTGGGATAGTCATGTGGACTTCCACTCGCTTCCGCTCGCTGATTTAAGCTGGAATATTCCAGGTGATATTGACTTAGTATTAGGCGCTCAGCTGTTTCCGTATATTTATTTGGGAAATAGGGTGGACTTAGGTTCACATGCGCCACCCGCATTATTGACCACATTCGGGTATGTCCTTATGGGAGATTTTCCGCATAGTAAAGATAATTCAAATTTACCTAGCCCTTCTTTTACAGCATTAGCCCTTAATGATTTATTACAAAAATTTTGGGAATTGGAAGAAGTTGAAAATAAACGTTTTTTATCTCCTGAGGAAACCGAATGTGAGAATATTTTTGTCTCGACCGTGTCGCGTGACGATGTGGGACGTTATACTGTCGCGTTACCCTTTAGTAAGGATCCTGCCGAGTTAGGTAACTCCCGCACCGCCGCGTACCGTCGATTGATTGCGCTGGAGAGAAAATTCCGCCAATCGCCGATGTTGCGGGAAAATTATAACGCTGTGATCAAGGAGTACATAGATAATGGATACCTAAGTCAAATCGACGAATCTGCCATTTTAGATGACGGGTACTACATCCCTCATCACGCTGTCGTTCGACCAGACAAACCGATGCCGCGCATTGTATTGGATGCTAGTGCTAGAACTCATACAGGGTTATCTTTAAATGATGTACTCCATATTGGTCCAAATTTACAAACAGATTTGTTTATTCTTTTAATTAATTTTAGATTATTTCCCATCGCTTTAAACGCTGATATTAAACATATGTATTTACGCGTTGGTGTACCCGTTGACCATCGTAAATATTTACGCATTTTGTTTCGATTCAATGAGAACGAACCTGTGCTTACCTTTGCTTTTAATCGCTTACCTTTCGGACTTAAGTCGAGTCCTTACATAGCTATGCGCACTGTGCGACAGCTGGCCTCTGACAGTCCGCATTATCCCGAAGCTGCTAAAGTAGCGGAGACCAGTCTCTATATGGATGATCTGGTGTACTCTGTGAATAATGAAGACACCGCCATGCAGCTATCTCATGATCTTATAAAGATGTTTAAATCGGGCGATTTTGACCTTGTTAAATGGTGTAGCAATTCACCCGTTCTGTTAAACAGTCTTCCTGACTCGCATCGTAAATCTCTCGATTTTCATGCTGGTACTGATGTGTCTAAGGTTCTAGGCCTTTCATGGGAACCTGTCCTGGATAATTTTTTCTTCACTTCCGCTTACGTAGCTGAGAAATGTACTAAGAGAAATATACTCTCGATAGTCGCACGCTTATTTGATGTTCTCGGTTTGGTTGCCCCCGTAATATTTTATGCCAAGTTGCTCATCAAAGAATTATGGCTGAGCAATACTGGGTGGGATGATCCCGCTCCGGACGACATTTTTAAACGTTTCTCCATTCTCATGCAAGAGTTTCCATTGCTGGATACGTTACGAATACCACGCCATGTGGGTGTTACCAATGATTGTTCCGTCAGTATAGTCGCGTTTGCTGATGCTAGTATGGGTGGGTACGGGTGTGTGATTTATATACACTCTACTGGTCCATCCGGTGTCGTAGTCCGCTTACTTTGTGCGAAATCGAAGGTTTCACCTACCAAAGTCACAACTCTTGCACGTCTGGAGCTATGTGCCGCCGTGCTCATGTCAAAATTGGTAAAAAATGTTCGCGATACTTACGCTTTACGTATTCCTATTGCAGGAATTTACGCCTTTTCGGATTCCACGATAGCCTTATCTTGGATACACTCTTCTCCGCACCGCTGGTCAGTCTTTGTCAGCAATAGAGTCGCTCAATGTCAGGAGAACTTGGGTTCTCAACATTTTTACCATGTGGCAGGTGTTGAGAATCCAAGCGACTGTCTATCTCGTGGCATCCTTCCTTCCCAATTAGTGTCACATGAACTTTGGTGGAACGGCCCCTCTTGGCTTCGTTGTGCTCCTGAAGATTGGCCTGTCAAATCGTTCTGTCCCACTAGCTGTGGGGAGCTTCCCGAGCACAAGGCAAATGTCCTGACTGTGACCACGCAAGTAGAACCTCCCCTTCTATGTCAACTGGCGCAACGTACCTCATCATGGGATAAACTGTTGCGCATCGTTTCTTATATACTTAAATTCGTTAGACCGAAGGTTCACTGTGAACCCCGGTCTCCTCAGGGGTTGTCAGCCGCGGAACGAGTTATGGTCCGTGCTGTGCAATCTGTCCATTTCGCAGATGACATTAAGCTCATCAAATGTGGTAAATTTCTACCAAAGAAACTTCAAAGTTTGTCTGTCTTTTTAGATGAAGAAGGCTTATTACGCATTGGGGGGAGACTTTCAAAGTCACACCTTCCATTTGACGCTAAACATCCCTTTTTACTTCCCAAACACGATCCTATTGTGGATTTGATAATCCGTCATTATCATTTGATGAATTGTCACACTGGACCAGGGCTACTTATGTCTATTTTGCGACAGCGATTTTGGATATTAGATGCCAGGACTGTCATTAGATCCAAGTTGCGACAGTGCAATACATGTTTTAGAGTAAATCCGACGCATCCCACTCCAATGATGGCGGACCTTCCTGAATACCGTGTATCGGAATCTAAGGCATTTGTTCATACTGGAGTGGATTATGCTGGTCCCTTACGCATAACTCTCACTCGTCGCAGAGGCCAACATGCTCAGAAGGCTTACATCTGTTTGTTTGTGTGCTTGGTAACCAAGGCTGTTCATGTAGAGCTAGTCTCTGAACTTACTACGGACGCCTTTTTAGCCGCGTTTAAGCGTTTCATCTCACGTCGAGGGCCAGTATCCTGTCTTTATTCGGATAATGCTACCAATTTCGTTGGCGCTAAAGCCCAACTAGATGAACTTTATAATTTCTTAATACGTTCAAATCTCAACTCATCTCTTATAAACGAGTTAACAACTCGCCGCATTAAGTGGAAAATGATCCCACCTCGCTCCCCGAATTTTGGCGCTATGTGGGAGGCCAATATTAAAACATTAAAAACGCACCTTTATCGCGTGATCGGGAGTCAACTCCTCACTTATGAAGAGTTACAAACTGTACTCATACAAGTAGAGTGCATTATGAACTCGCGCCCTCTGAGCGTGTTGTCCTCTGATCCGCATCCTGAAGTTCTTACTCCCGCTCATTTTTTGATGTCGACTCCATTGCAGTACTTGCCGGCAGCCGATTTGTCTGGTCAGCGCTTAAATCTGTCCCAACGCAAACAGTTGTTAGATAATATGGTCCAATCTTTTTGGAAGAAATGGCACTTAGAGTATCTGCATACGCTGCAAGTCAGGCAAAAATGGGCAACTCCGGACAAACCTGTAGAAGTTGGAAATGTCGTACTCGTGGGTCAGGATAACTCGCCTCCTCTGAGTTGGCCATTAGGAGTTATAACTGAGGTTTATAAAGGGACCGACAATGTCTCTCGCGTTGCGATGGTGAGGACAAAGTTCGGTAATTATAAACGCTCTATCACTAAATTATATCCTATTCCAACGCAATAAAAGTCAATTCTTGCAATACTCGTAGTTTTTTAAGGTTTAGGATTAGTTTTGAATAACTTGCTTCTTTTTGTTTTCCGCATTCAGTCATAAAGCTTAAACTTTTCTGATCATGATCTAAGTCAGAAAATCTTTAGAATTTTCGCCTTTATTTTGAAAGCACTTGCGTCCTTCCAAAGGGGGGAGCATGGTGAAGCGTCAATGCCTTCTTTGCAATAGCAAATATTTTCAATTAAATGAATAAAAATAAAATAGGAATTTTCCACACTATGCATAATATATTCAGCTATCTATTATAAAAAAAGTAACAATTAGGTGTCTTTTTGATGAATCCTTTCGCCAATTACCTAGCATCGCAGCGCCCATTGGATGCGTATCGAGTGTTTCCTCCGAGATGCTCGCAACTGACCAATAGATGGCGTTCACCGCAAGAAACACTTCCGTTTACCGCCGCCGTTCGTTTTGCGTGCGAGATATACGGCTCCGCAAAGAAAAATCCCCCTTTTGTGAAATCTTGAGGATACTCGTAAAATAAATGGACCTGCATCTGTGCTTCATTGAGAACTTATAGTGCAGTGTTGATTTTTGGAGTTTCAACCATCCCACCGGTGGATTTAGGAAGATTTGGCTCGCCGGCCGGCAGCCTTCCAAGTACCCACGCGCTCACGAAGAAGTCTTCGCGAATTCCCATCAAGGTCTGAGTGGAGTCTCAGGATATCCAGGTACGTGGGCTTATTGCTGCAAATCGATGTACTGGTGTGGGTTTCTCAGGATTCATCAATAGGACTTGATTTTTGTTATATTTGTTTTAACAATTCCGCCATCTTTTTTTCGTTGTTCTTAAAAACAACCCAGCTAAGGTGTAGGCTATTTACACGCCTCACCAGTCCGTTTTATCTAAAATTAGGCGATAACTAAAAGAATGACTAAATAATGGCAAAATTAATATTTAGGCAATCAGTTCAATATCGCTCAGTGTTACTGAAAACGAGCACACATGTCGGATACTTTAAGTTTGTCGTAAATACTACTAAAATATGGTTTAAATACTGGTATTTTCTTACATATAAGGAAAAACAAAAACATGTACCTTAGGTGGAGGGCGGAGATAAGATAAATTTTAATTTAATCATAATTTATTTTAACATTGTGTTTTATTGATATCATACTTTCAAAAAAAGTTATGTTCTCATGGATCATGTCTAGCGTCTAGAGAGCCTTTTGGGTTATACAAGTTATGGTTGCGCCACATCTAACAGGACCAAATTGCAATCTCCCACGCTACTATCCTGATCTGTCGCTCATTTGCTTGAGTGGGAAAACAGTGGCAGTGCTATCGCACGCAGGAGCACTAACGATGCGCTCGGCAGCACAATTCCGTGCTGATAGATGAGGTTCAACCGTTAATGTCTTCTATAGTATAAACTAAATCAGCCTGTGTAACCAAAAGTTTTTATTTATACAAAATGTTGTTTTGCATCCTCGTCAAATTCAAGGACGTAACTATGCTAATGATTGTCGTCCCGAACCAATAATAAAATGGGTAGGTAATTTTAATTTTTTTTCTTATTTACGGAAATCGGTAAGTGTCAACCACCCGTGTTTTAAACGCGGGCCATCGTGGTTCTCGCCCTATAACCGCGCTTCCACAAATACAAACAATCACAAACGTTTATTCGATCATTTCTAATTCCCTAAACCACGTTAAGGGGGTTATTCTGAAATAGTGACAAACATAAACAACCAAAATAATCAGCGTTTATTAATAATGGGTACCGTAACTAGGTACCGTAATTTTAATTGATTATTTATGTATTCTGTGACAACCTCCTGAATTTTGACGAGGATGCAAAACAACACCTTGTATAAATACTTTATTCAGAAGAAACATGAACACATGTCATGCATATACATGATTACAGCTTATAAGCAGATATAAAAAAAGTTGTGATGATATAGAAATAAGACTAATGTGTACATAAGTTAGAATAGTTAGAAAGTGCCTTAATCATACCAAAACGCGACCAATGTATTTCATACATCTTTATATGTATGTATATAGATAGACAATAATATATTTATTATTGTATTATGTGCTGAATGTAGATAGGATCTTATATTTAGTAGCAGTAAGTAGTAAGGTACGATTCTCTTTTTCACCAACTAATATGAAATTGATTTATTGAAGTATTTATTCACATCTTTTATTATACGCCAGTGTGAAAAAAGGACAGTGTTGACTACAGCTCTTGTCTCTTTTTCATTCTATCTCATCATCTGCCTAGCCTTTGCCCGAACTATCTTGGGGTCGGCTTCCAGTCTAACCGGATGCAGCTGAGTACCAGTATTTTACATGAAGCGACTGCCTATCTGACCTCCACAACCCAGTATATAATAAGATACCCCTGGTAAAACTGGATGTCAGACTTTTGGCTTCTGACTACTCGTAACGACTGTCAAAGATCTACAAATGACAGCCGGGACCAACGGCTTAGAGTGCTTTCCGAGGTACGGAGGAAACTCGGTATGTAATTATAGTCACCCATCACGGACCAACCTCGGCTAGCACGGCTTAACCGTAAAGATCGACCCGGGCGGCTGTTATTATTTAGCCACGAGCTCCTAAAAATAAATCTCATTTGTAGGAACATTATGGGTTACTTATTCATTCTACCTTATTCTTAATATAAAGGTTATATGACGATTGAAAAACCAACCTTGACATTACTTTAAGTTGGTGCAGAAGAGATCAATGTATTATTTTATTTTTGTACTAATGTGACTACCATTTATGATTAAAAAAAAATATAACTTTCAATCTTAAATTGGGAATCTATAAAGTATTTATTGTAGTGCAAAATACTTTTACTTATATTTAGTTAAGATATACCATTACGTACTTAAACTGACCATTATGTACTTATATACAATTATACATTCCTATTATACATTGTATGCAGTCCTTTCAGTTTTTTTAGCTCTGACAGGCTCACCGAATAGCAGCCTTATTTTAACGAGTATAAAGGTCACTGTGATTTTGACAGTAACGCAAAGTCAGAGGTAAAATAAATGTGAAAGGAGTGTAACTGTCATGTGACGGCATTATTGTACGTTTTCAAGTCCATCTAGTGTATTTGTACGCACCATTACGGTGCTGGTAAAATTAGCTTTATGTATAACTATTTTAATATTTTATTAGAATTTAAGATAGGTGCAGAAATAAACGTAAAGATTTGGAACGTAAAAATTAAGTATAAGTTTCTATTAATGCATCGCAATAAATAATTACTGCGATGCATTAATAGAAAAACTAAATGAACTAATGCGTTAGTTGAAACAAGTTTGAAACAAGCATATTATGATAATGTTTATTACTTACTAGATTTTTAATAAGATCGGATTGTTTATTGATATTATATCCTTGTAATACTTTCTATAATAATTAAGTTTGAAACTGGAACATTTATTTCTGTATCTTTCTTTTAAAATATTACAATAAAATGTAGATTAGATCTGTCGCTTATTTGAAGCTTTGTATACAGGTTGTACCTTTTGAGCTTGTTAAAAGTAATGTATTAACAGGGTAGAAAAAATTAAGTAGTACTTATACACATCCTGTATCTAGTTACCCGCTGTAGTGAGATGATTGACAACGATATTGTTTATTTAAGTTTTTTTTGTATACTTGCTTGCAAAAACAAAGTTTCATTAGTTTTTTACTACTACTCGATTTGTTTACTAGCTCATATTTAATTTGAATGATACACAAAAAAAAAGTATTTCGATCGTATAAAAAATAAAATACTTAATATTTTATATATTTTGCTTGTTGAAATATTTTTGCAAGCAAGTGTATATACATATGTTGTCTCGATGTAAGTATGGCCATTGACTTATATAAATATACACATGCACAACATACATATGCATTTTTATTTTATATCCAATCACCTTTCGCTTTTGTCTATGTATATTTATGTATACGAGCAATGGCTTTGTTTGTATGCTTGTTTGCTGCTAGAGTTGGCTAATAACACTGCTATTTGCATTTGTGCTAACTTTGACGGTTCGGAAAAACCGGTGCGGAGTAGTTGTAGATCAGCTGTGGACACCGGACTTTGGACAGATGCTTTAGTACATTAGCTGTCAGGGTTCGTTATCTGGAGTTCGCACCTGAAGTTGGAACCGGTTTAACTGGACCTAAAATGCTTATATTTATTATAATAAAAAAATATATGCAGTATTTGAAAAAGATTCATAAAAAGTTGTAAGATTATTCTCTGCCATTATTGTTGTGGGTTCGATTCCTGCGGTTAATTAATTGTATTGCAGATCTAACTGAAATAAACTTATTTGTATGTGTTAGTCGCAGTTTATGTATATACTATATCGACGTCGGGGATCGGGCGGTGTGCTTCAAGTGGATCTGGGTAGGATATTCGGCAAGGCTTTGGACTGAGTGGTGGCAAAGGTTAGGTTAAGGAAACCAAGGCCCTCCTGAAGCACAGACCGGGAAGTGTGGCAGAAAAAAGGGGAGGCCTATACCCAGCAGTGGGTAATTCCGGGCTGATATGATGAAGATACAAATATATAGATTTTTTACAAAATTAATAACATACGTTTATATTTTATTATTTTTGATGTGCATCGATGGCAAGCTATAAACAGCGCTGATTGGGACGAACTTAATTTTAGTTGACAACTATATGAAAACTATGTAACATTTTGCATGGCATATTTATGTACCTATTTAATTCTTTTTTTGGAAAGCTTGCAGAGTAAGATCAATTGTTTCCGTTTTTTTTTTTAAAGATTATTAATATCAAAGTATAATCGAAAGAATCAATACCAAATGAAGTATGTTTTCCTACAGAGGAACCGATGAACATGATGACGAAGTCGCTCACGTCTATCCAGCAAGCGGTGAACTCTGTGCGCGACTTCACGCACATCGACCAGACGGTGCCGTACATCTCCAGCGTGCTCGAGCAACCCATCTCCATGTTCACGAAGCACGAGCTCCTCGACACCGGCGCCGTCGCCAGCGCCGAGGAGTGCTTCGAACTGCCCCCCATCAAACATTTACCCATGGACCTCTCCGAAAATGTTCTGGAATCGATCGTGAACGAGTTCCGAGATGTGTCCAGCGATGCCGAGGAGATCAGGAGGGTGAAGACAGAAGAGTTGCAGAGGAAGTTAAAGTTGTATAATAGTATAATGGAGAAAAAGTACGATGGGGAGCTGATACATAGTAGCAGACGCAGTCGGCGGCGGGAGGGGGGCTCGGGGAGCAGTACCCCTAGGATGGCTACCCCGGTCAGGAAGGCAGCTGACAATGTGAGCTATACCAGCCCCTGTGTCATGAATGTCAGCGTTTATGGGTGAGTAATAACTTACTTGTCAGTGGCGGTGTAGCTTCGCCCAACGTAACCACAATTCTGTATCACGAGTATCGCGATACTTTCACGATTCAGCATCGATACAGAAATGCTCGCGAACACTGCAGTTGTTAGATGACTCCGTCGAGACCACAGGCGCGCGTTAGCATCAATACAGTAGCACTGCTAACGTACGTCTTCATTGCTTCTGTTGCGCGTTGCAAACTAAGCGCGTTTACGAAATCCGCGACATCTTCGCTACAAAATATCGCTCTGGAAGAAAGGTTTTAAGTCTTTACAAAGTTCCGTAATTTCTGCTTTTCACACAATATTCGTGTATCAACCATCTTATATTTAAATTCCAGAGCCATACCCCAACAGAACGACGAACTACTCGAGAAGCAAATAGAAGAGAAAGAGAAGATTCTCGCCAAGATGTTGAACTTGGAGTCGCTCAGCATAGACAGCCCCAAGCTGGTCAGTCAGACCCCCCCGGACCCTGTGCCTACCTTCAGACACGTCGATATTCTACCACCACCAGAGGTAACAACCATCACGGTTAAACCTGTTCAGAAACCGGCAAAAACACCCATTAAAGACCCCAGTCCCATGGACTTAGTACCTAAAGTAGTCCAACTACCCAACACCTGGAACTTAGAGAATATAGAACTGAAGCTAGACACGAAACACAACGGGTTCAAAGACAGGTCCCTTCTCTCGCCCGACGACCACTTAGACAGTGAATGGGAAATAATCTGATACTAGATGACAACGAAATCTGGTTTGTTTTATACGTTAAGAAGTTAGACGCCAGATTTTTAGTTGTACAATCCAAAAAAGAACCTTTCTTTTACAAAGGGCTTACTTTATACAACAATTAGTGAATTTTCCAAGATTTAGAATAATTACAGTAGTTTAGGATTCACAGAAAGTACATAGTTTAAGATTCGGTATCCTCAGTATTTAATCGACTGCGGTGGAGCCCAAAAGAAGTGTAATATAATATTTTTTATTGAGACATCATGGATTGTACAACCCCAAAATGAACCAATTTCGACGGTTTATGAACAATATAAGTATTACTTAAGTTTTGTTGTATAGTCACTGTTCAGTCACAGCAATTTGTAGCTTTCTTCGATATAAATAAATTTAATGGTAATGGCAGAAAGATGCAATCGGTGTTCATGCACCTCGCACACACATCACATTTCAAATACTTGTGTAATTTATGAACTATGCAACTTTACGATATGTAAGGGAAATAGGTAGATCACAGAACCTTTCCTAAATGTATACACGGTGTAAATCACCTCATCACGAAGCCGTCAACCAAGCATTCTGTACATGAAACTGAGTAACTTTACGCAAAAATTATTGCTGGGAAACGACTTTTTTTTGGGGGTTGTAAAATCATGTTTTTTTGGTAGAACTCAATGTAACGCACTCAAAACATTGTGCTGATGGACGGATTGAATAGTACGGGGTCGTGGAGATGTTTAAAGTAAAAATCTTACATTAAAAACTTGTATTTAAAAAAATACTTATCAAAAAGTTGGAACTTTGACCCCTAATATCTCCGTAACTAGAAGGTTCCCAGGTATGGTGTAGAACAAAAAAATGATCGCAATGACAGGGAGAAACAGTGCCTTTCGGCTTCGTTAAGAGGTATTTTACACCCTTTATTTAAAATGGCAACTAGAAATGAAAATGCAAAATGTCTTATAAATATCTAAAATCTATCTGTATATTATGGTATTTAAAAAAAAAACAATTGTAAAAAGGCCGTATACACTAAATAGGTTAGTTTTATAATCTCATACGTGAATATTCAATAGTGTGTAATGGAGTAAGAACAAATAGTATTCGTTTGCAAGACGTTGCATTTAGTTTAGAGGCTTAAAGTAACAGTTAATAGTATAAGTTTAAAGTGCGCTCCGGTTATGATTTATGGCAGAATACAACTTTTAATGTGTGCAATAGTGTGTAAGTTTCATAAGATACATTTTTTAACAGTAAAAGCCAAGGTAGAATTTCGGAGAAGACCACAACCGCAAATCGCAGCGCTAAAGCTGAATCGCAATGAAAGGCAACCTTGTTTTCTATGTAAGCGTATAATGCTTCAGTAGTTCGTAGAAACAATTGTCTCACTACGGTCTTTCACAGCGATTTGGCTTCCTTGCCGCCGCAGTGTGTTCTAACACTTGCTTCGAAATCATACACTCAAGGAACATTGATTATACCTAAGCAGTTGGTCTTAGAAACGTGTAAAAATATATCCATGTAGGTATAGGTTATGATTTCATACTCGAACTATTCATAATTTAAATACAAGATGAGAATAAAATATGATAATAGAACTTCATCATCATCATTAGCCTATAATGTTCCCATTGATGGGCAGGCCTCCCTCTCTCATCTCCTCTATGAGATATGATCATAGAACTTGAGTCGTGGCTATTAATATTATAAGTAGAAATTGTCCTGATACCGCATTTTATTTATTATAAGAAGAACAAAAGCGAAATTTTGTCAAAATATTTCGCAAATGGAACGAGAGATTGAACTGTTATTATGAATTAATTGTATTTGACCAATTAAGGGTGTTTGCACATAGTATAAGTGATTAATATTTTAGTGATATTGTTCCCACTTCAGAAGGGAAAATATGTATTTTTACGATTTAAGCTCTCTTCATTATTTCAGTTTGAAAAGTGTACCAAAATTGTAAATCAAACCGTATAGATGTGTCAAGTATTTTTTTAACATATTTCTTTTTCTTTTCACGCTTATCTGGCAACTAAAGTAAATCTAAGGGATGTATGGAATATGATCAGACTTTTTTTTAGATCGTTTTTTTATGAAGGAACAATAACATTTTGATGAAGGAATCTTTGAAGTTAGAAATCGGCCGTTGGTTTCGAAAATTTGAACAGTATTTGATTTAACGAAAGTATTATTGTCACAAATTTTGACATTACAAGGAATCTTACAAAATTTTCTAATTAAGTTTACTTAGGCGTTCGGAAAAAAGCCTCACGAATTCGAAATAAATAATGTAATGAAACGATAATTTAATTTATAATTATAATGTGCTGCCAACTTATGAGTAGTGGCTATGAATACGTACTATAGATCTCTGCGAACTTTATAAAATTTTATATAACATAGCGTTTGTACACATGTATGCACGTGTGTGCAGTTAGCAGCATAAGTAGATACTAAGCCACGATTTTAACCATAAACCGCTTTTTGTTTATAACTTGAATATCTCGAGTTGTGGGTGAAATAGTATATAATTAAAAATACTTCATAATGTAACGATGATAATTCACATTATCACATGGAATCAAAAACAATGCTGGCACTTGACTTGCCGTATTAGGAAAAATAATCACGTTACTTGGTTATTAAACACAGTTTGTCAGCTCCTGTTTTGAACCCTGGGCACCAGTTTTAGCGACATAAGAGGCGTCATGGGCCAGTGGTTCAGTGGTTTATATACTTTGATCGATACCTATGGAGAACAACCAGCGGTTTATCAGAGTCTCGTGTTTTGAGCTCCCAACTTTCTAGTTTTCAGCGTCTTGGGCATGTGACTTGTCAGCGCCTCGTGTTTAAAGAGAGAGGCTGTTGTTGAGTGTTCATAATTTTGTGCAAACGAAATAACGCGAATATTGTGCTAATACGCCAAGTACTTGTTTAAATAAGACATCAGAAACAAAACATAATTATGTAGGTATTAATACCTTAATTTTAGATATACCACATGATACACGAATGCTTAAAAATGCAATGTTACACTAAATTCTGCCACAATGCAGTTAAAATAATAATTATTATGTAGGTACTTAGCTTTCCTTGTATACTTTAATATCCAAGATCAATTTATTATTTAATTTCTAAAGATTGTTATATAAATCAGCTTCTATTATTGCACCTACATTTTTTTTTTCAAAATAATCATTTTTTTATTTCTTTATACAAATAATTCAGCGAAAATGGCTAGTAAATAATAAGTGCAACAACAATTAACATAGAAATGTATAAATTGTGATATTATGTATTTTGTTTTTGGCTGAAATATAAAGTAATTGATAATTTAATTTTTGTTTTATTAAGTTCTCTTCGAAATGTCTGATGTACGAGCTAAGTGTGACCGCGTCCTAACCATACGAATCTGCGAACCTCGCGTTCAAGTGTCACACATTTGTTGGAAACCAGAAGGCGCTCACTGTCGGCGCTACTTGGCGTTTGGGTTCGCCGAATAAAATTGCTTCGGTTAGGACGCAAACCATATTTCAGGCTTCGGATTGCACCAGGGCTGCGGGTTGTCCAGGGCTGCGGGTTGTTCGAAAGAGATACTGTGGCCCTGGAACACATAGGGCTAAGAAGGAACATGGATGGGTTTTAGTCAGTACAAGTCTGACACTCCCTCCCGCTCCGCCCAGAGTGGGTGAAGTCATTTGATGATTTCCCATTCTAAAAAAAAAAGGCTTCGGATTGCTGACGTGGACAGTATGGACACCATTGTAGACTGTAGGGTAGGTACATTATTGATATTCATGGGTGATGGACGAGTCCGATTTAAGAACGCACGTTGAAGATGGCGCGGGTGCGCTCACGTGTCTTTAATAAATTGTTTGTTGATAACATAATAAACAAGGCGATTCGTATGTATGGCTTCTTCATGCAATCATCTAGTGACTGCGCGGCCCTCTACGTTCTTACTACTATACAAAACTGCTGCTACGTTCACAATTTGAATACGTCATCCAGATCTGTCCCTGTGTTCACAAACGCTTCGATTAGATTTTGATTCGGAAAGTCGTATGTCTATTTTGTTTTTTCTTAGCGAGAGCGAGTGAGACAGACATACGAATTTCCGAATCATTAAAAAGAAAATAGGGTAACTGGTAATTTATAAGTGACCGATACCTAAACACGTGATTGCATTCATAATAACAAACATTTTTCCAAGAAACTTTTTTTTTTAACCTTTTGACCGCCACAGTCGTGTGTAGACGACAAACCAAAATGTGCCCAGCACGCCACGGTCGCGAATGGTTGACAGAATTTTAAACGTAAATAAATGTCATTAAACAGCATTGTTTTGTGTTTTTCCCTTGTTAATTATTTACCTTGACTCTTCTTCATTTATTTGAAGTGAACTGCTTTCATTAGATTTCATCTGTAGTAACATAAGATGACAAAAAAGAAAACCAGTTAAAAAGTTCGTGCCCTCAAAGCCACAGTCACCTCAACAGGACACGTAGTGATGTAGGCAGCAGTCAATATAACAAGAATATCGACTTCGACGGCAGCCTAAGTTATATTTGATTTACTCTGAATTCTGCATTATTAAACAAATAAAACATTTGATATTGAAGTTTCATGTTTGAGAAATCAAGAAAATTTTATAATACTGAACTATGCGCTCTTTAAAAGTCGAGTGTTAATAGATTATCGATTGATTGTAATGACTGCAATGCCCATCCCTATCACCCATTGTATTGTCTGTGCCGGGAACGCCACAGTCGTCTATGATTGACAGTCCCATGACGTCAAACGAGGAAAATTTTTGAATAGAGTGGTTCTTTTGCTGTTATTATTATTGTTTACTGTATACATGATTAATAATGGATAACTATAATATGAGTAGTGAAGACTTATTAAGTATATTGCAAGGAGTCCATACTGACACGTTTATAATGGTTTTTTTTTAATACTATCCTACCTAAATATACATATGTATATCGATATAAATCAATATACAATTGTTGAATTAAACTTATGTTGATTGTCTTATACATATTGAACGGTATAAAGGGTGTAAAACACCTCTTAACGAAGCCGAAAGGCACTGGTTCTCCCTGTTATTGCGATCATTTTTTTGTTCTACACGATACCTGGGAACCTTCTAGTTACGGAGATATTAGGGGTCAAAGTTCCAACTTTTTTACAAGTATTTTTCTAAATACAAGTTTTTAATGTGAGATTTTTACTTTAAACACCTCCACGACCCCCGTACTATTAAATCCGTCCATCAGCACAATGTTTTGAGTGCGTTACATTGAGTTCTACCACAAAACATGATTTTACACCCCCCAAAAAAAAGTCGTTTCCCAGCAATAATTTTTGCGTAAAGTTACTTAGTTTCATGTACAGAATGCTTGGTTGACGGCTTCGTGATGAGGTGATTTACACCGTGTATAATGTGTGAAGGTATTAAAAATGGTGTGATTGTTCTACCAATTTCTACCACTCAACTTTTTAATAAAAAAACTGATTTTTATAAAATGTTTTATTTTATCTTTTGTGAACTTCATGTTTGTGACTCTTAAGAAACTTTGTCCAGGTAGCTACCATTATTCCTCATTATTTCCTATTCATTACAGTGTTGTAAATTGTCTATATTCGAAAGTAAACAACACTAACACAGTAAACGGTATTTACTTCTGCACTGATGTCATCAGTGACTGGCGTTATACTAAAGCATTAATATTGCTTGTTCTTCCAAAGAAACTTAAATTTTATTAGTTGACAATGTTAAAAGTACAAAACGAACAAAATAAAATATTTCGATATTATTAATAAGTATCGGTGTCGCACCTCTAGAGAAGAAGCGAGCAATTTCAAGAAATACGTGCCAACTGCGCCACTGTCGTCTTAGGGTGACAAAAAATTACGTCATGATGGATAATAGTGCTGTAATACTATTGACTTGGTTTTATCGATTGTTGTTTCTATTTGTGGAATAAACGCCGTAACTGTGACACAGATTATTACATTTATGTCATAAAGTACAAAGCGCGATGAAATAAAACTCAACACAAGGATATAATAAATAATCTTTATTGAAATTAAAACCCATGTAAAAAAATGTTGTCAGTTTTTTATGAGCTTTATCGATATAATTTCGCCCTCACTATTATTTTGTAGGTATTAAATTATGAATTCGGAGCTTGGCGCTGAGGGCACGCTTTTTCTTTTTTGACGTGGCGGTCAAAAGGTTAAACTCATTCCCTTTATCACAATAACACAACAGCCGTTTGAAATTTGCGCGCACGTGCCTTTGGCCTATCGGCTGTGGGCCGCGTGACACTATTCTGTCTCATTACTATCGTACCGTGCAACAGTGGGTAATTAAACCAGTGTGGGTACCTACAAGTTTAGGTTGTGCGTCGCGCGCGAATTCCAAAACGTATTCGGCTACGAGTTGACCACCAAGGTCAAATTTTCATAATATCCTGTAGTAAGTTGCTTCCGCAGAAAAGATTTCAGCTTCAATAAAATTACGTAGGTCTGGTGGTCTCAGGATCTTGGACCAAAATCCATCCCTAACGCCTGATTCGATTTTTCCATTTCTTTTTGAGACTATTTTATGGAAATATCGAAACATAGCCATTTAGATTGTTATAGTAAAAAATATTTGCTTTAGTTTTACCTCCTCGATATAATCAACCTATATTGGTCTATTTGTATTGTTGGTATGAAGAGGGGAACGTTTACACAGTCAAAAATAAAACACCGAATTGCACATACAAACTTTATTTGCATAACACGATGCAATGTTACTTATGGACACTTCGCACTAAAATAAATAAACGCGAAAAAAAAAACAATTTGGTCCATTACCGAATTCCGAACTAGCTGTCTAAAATATACTTACAAATAAAAAATACTGTCTTTTCCACAATCAACAATGATTTTATACATTCTTTGTTTTAGAGCTCTCGAGTTCACCAGATAATCACGCAAATAGCTGCCGTTTTTGCAAATTTAAAATCTTAATTGGAAGCGTGCCCGAAATAATCGTTTGGACAAAATCTAATTTTAAATTGCCCCCAGTTCACATCGACACATATTCCAATATTGACTAAAAACAAGTCATATTTCAAACTCTATAGAAGTACAATATTCTATTACATTAACATAACAAGAGCTCTATCAATCAAACGAAAAATATACAAAAAATAAAAAAAAATGGTAACAAATTATGATCAAGCAAAGCGGAGTATAATATATTCTCATGATATTTATATATTGAGAAACAGAACAACAAAATTATAATACTTTCGATACTTATAAAAATAAACAAACGCGTAAAAGCTTCCTAATTTATTGAAATTGTTTAATTGTTGTGATTGCAATCATAGGGCACGACAAACGAGAACTAATTTATAATTAATGAAAAAGCTACCGTCCTATACTTCGGTCACAACTAACTTTTTAGATCTATGTATCCTGCTTATGCGTATAAAGTTTCATTTAAATCGGTTCAGTCATTTCGGAAAATAACGACTTGAAAGTTTGTATGATAAGCGGTAAGGTATAAACGCTCTTAAGAAACAATCTAATTTATTAAAGAATGCTTTCATCGATAGATTCTATCATGATTCAGTCTCACAACTTTTTTCTTGTTAAAGAAAATTTTTTGAAACGATATACATCATTCCGAAAAATGGCTAAGAGTGAATTACACACAAATGATATTCAGGAGCTATCAGTGTCAATATTCTATATCAGTTATGGCTCTAACAGCTCTTGAACGCGGTTTACATGTGCTGATCGCGTTCAGTTTCTTTAGTGAAATCGTTCTTAGTTGTGCTGCTGTGTTGTGCCAAAATGTCAATGTTCATTCATTCTTATTGGTAAGTGTCATAAGTTAAAGTACAACTACAGCTAGATACAAAATTGGTCAGTGCGTGTGTTGATACGGACGCGACCTACTAAACTATATAAGACTATGGTGGTCACCCACGATTCTGAGTAAATTTTTCTACCTAAACAACTCTACCCACCCTGTTGGCCTGTTCCCAAGAGACGCATCAGTTTTGAAAAATCTTCAATCATAGCATTAAAACCTTTTCTATTGTAAAATCTATAAATGCAGAACGTAAGAGAATGCCCACATTTATCGACGTGAATCGGCTTGACGCGATCAAGCATAGGTCGCATCGCATTTAGATCAGCGCGGTGTCGAGTCGCGGCGACCGAACCGAAATAAGGCGAATAATGTTTTTTTTTGGCTTTAATTACATGGTTAAAGCTGATGCCGAGGTCGCGTTGCTCAGGTTATTCACTTAACATCAAATAAAAAAACTCGATTTTATCCTTTTGAACGCCATTGTCACATATATGTGACAAGCGAGCACGTGCCCTGTACGCCAACGACACAAATGTGTAACAAAAAGAGTGGTGTACTATTACACGAAATATGCAATTTAAGAGCGTTTACACCTTACGGCATTTCATACAAACTTTCAAGTCGTTATTTTCCGAAATGGCTGAACAGATTTTTATGAAACTTCCTACGCATAAACATAGGTCTAAAAAGTTACTAAAAAACATTTACGAAAAATAACGTTACAGCTAAATTAGACCGATTATTAATTATCTATAGAAACAGAAAGTTCCAATTATCTTCATTTTTAAAAGACATTTCGAAAATGTTTTTTAGTAACTTTTTAGACCTATGTATACTGCTTATGTGTAGGAAGTTTCATTGAAATCTGTTCAGTCATTTCGGAAAATAACGACTTGAAAGTTTGTATGAAATGCCGTAGGGTATAAACGGTCTTAAATCATTACTTTAGTGTATGTTTATTTATAAATCTTTAAAATGTGATCTATATATCTTAAATATTAAATGTCTTATCAAGAAAATAAGTAAACAATACTTTTGAAATCCCTTTTTTTATTTGTAAGTATTTGCGGTGAATTTGAGGCTTGGCGTGGAGGTCACGAGCGTGCGTTTATGCTCTGCCCCCCCTAGCATGACTGTTCTATCTCTATTCTACCAAGAAACGACAAGAAATCTTTTCTTTACAACTTGTCATTTCTTCTGGCCGAGCATGGCGCGCACCGTCGACTCGCGTTTCTACGAAGACATAGACAGAAATTCTTTCCATAGCAACGGGGACGTTGCTATAGAAAGTTAAAAGGTTACGTTTAGTTAACAAAAAAAGTTGCCAATTGCACGAGTTTTTAATTTTTCGTTTTTTCATTTTTTTTGTTGCTGCATCGTGGATCCAGGCCTGGATCTTTTTCGCGAAATTAAACCTAAATATTTTACATAACATTTCAACCTTTTGAACGTAACTCAACGCAACCACGAAACGTATTTCTCGTATTGAGTATTTATTAAGACTAGTTTGACATTTGTCAGAAGTAATGTTTCTACCCCCAAATGTCAAAAGAAGAGAAAATATGGTCGTCATGCACGACGTTGTAGACTTGTGTCGACTGAAGAAAAGAAACATTTCTTTTCTACATTCTTAATATCGCCATGCTTGGGACGATAGAAATATCTGTCAAATTGTCGATTCTTCCGTAGACATAGCTCGTTTCTACGGCGGTCATGCTAGGCCGGCTGGCGTTCAAAAGGTTAATTAATGCTATCATTGAACATCTTTTAGTACCGGCATAACGCAAGTGTTCTTTTCTCTTGACCATTTTTTAAGATCTATCGCATCGCGAAAATATAAAGAGATCTGATTGTTCTCTACTAACACAGTGTGAGCTGATATCACTACGTTTTGAAAAAAAGATGATAGCGATATTTGTTATCTAATCACAGTCGCAATTTGAGAATTTTACCAAACGTTAATAGCTCTTTTTTCAGTTCCTCAAAATATAGCAATAACAGCCATAGAGACCTTTATACTACGAGTACATCCTTAACCGTTTAATGCCTAATCCTATCGAAATGTGGGTGACTCCAACGAAATAAGCTATACAAATTTAAGCTAAATATTAATAAAGATCAGCTGAATACTGCTTTTTGACTAAACACACAAACATAGGCGCGACAACGCGTTTAAATAGAAATAGGTATAACCAACAGAAGCCTTCAAGCTTATAGAAACGTTTTAACAAGTATTAGCATTAAATATCACAACATATAGCAAATTAAGCCGTATACACATAAAAGCTAGACAGTTGTTCCACGACACTGAGGTGACCAAGTTCCTTAAACACATTGTGGTAGCAGTCTCATAAATTAAATTGATATATTCGAACCGAATATACGAGTACATGTTTCTCCAACGTTCTGGACGGAATTTGGCAGTTCTAGTAATACAAATTATGCTTTCAATTTCAAATATCAAGAAGTTACCTAAAAAAAATTATATTCTCCACGCAAAGATCCCAAGTTTCAGTTATATTAAAACTGTTTTATTTATATAAGTTTTCAAACTGACATGGTCACTAACACTATTAATTCACTTGCAACGGGATATTTACCATGTGTATTATTTGTTCCGAGTTCCCGATATTTCGGCGCTGTTGCAAACGCCATGATCACGGATAAACCGGTTTCAAATAATACACGTGGTAAATATCCCGTTGCAAGTGATACTAATAGTGTTTTATTTATATAAATTTTAATGACCAAATTATAATTTAAATGAACATCAAATAAATAAATTCCCTATTTAATAAAGCAAGTGCTGTCCTTTTTTTACATTCAAATGGTTTATGAACACACAATAAACTTCTTATCCGAAAAGATAGGCTGTTACGAACTAGTAAGCAATGATGCTGCAATAGGGTCGTCCCCTAAGTGTGGACTTCTGCAAATTCCTCTAGGGGTTTCTATATACAACTACCATACTATACTGTATAATGCTGACTGACTGTATTATTATAATTGAATCTATTTAATAAATTATTTTAAGAATCTTTCCTCAGCATTATGCATTATTCACATGATATAATGAAAATGAATAATAAAAAGACTTAAAACTATCGAAAAGTCTTTAAAATCAGTACATAACTCGGTCCCTGAGTGCCGTGAACAATGTCCTTACAACAATACCGTACAAACGCACTCGCCAACACTTCTCATCCGATAATAGTGATCTTATAAAGTAAAATATCTCCAAAATATAGTCTTGTGCCTCAGTCTTTAGTTTTGATGACCGAACGATATTATTTATCTACACCTTTGATCCTGCGGCTTGAGTATGTATCCCAAAATGTATTTATGGCCCAAACATGTGCCACAATTGAGTAGTCTAATATGGTAGTAATGTTCCACCGTTTCTTATTCCTAGATAGAAATCAGTAGTGGTGACGATTTTGGAGTACCTTTACAAATTTGTAATACAAACAATTTTTTTGTATTGTCTACAATAAGCTGCCTAAAGTTTTTCGATGTTTTCAACACAACCACCGGTTCACTCAGTTCTAGGTGGTTGCCATGGCTACCATCCCATATCCGAGCTTCAAAATTTGTCTCCGAAACCCGCTGCGAATTGCATTCAGGCAACATTTTCCATTCAATTACGTATCTTGACGCCTAAAGTCTTCAACAATAATTTATTTAAATATAAACACACTAAGCGAATTTTATTCCTCAAATACCCATCAGTATTTGGCCTAGGACTCTCCCGAACATTGTAGCACTTTCGTAAAGAAAGTTGCTCTCAAGCTGCTCCCTACTCTTAAACCTACATTTTTGGCAGTATTCGACGAACCAACATATACAAACAATCATAACTAGTTATTTCTATATTACCGTCGTAATGGACATCAGTAAATATATTACATCGTCTCTTTACATCGAGGTTGTGTGTTAATTCAAAGCCTTTGCCTTTTCTCTAGTCCATGGTACACTCAAAGAAATAAGTAAGTACCCAGGTCAACAAAAGCAACTTTTATTATGTTTAAAACTTGTTGCGCGTGTCCTCAGTAATCAAATATGTTTAATTATTTCTTAGTGCAACGATGATAGTACTGGCTGGCTGGTAACTTACGTCTTTTGTTGAGTACACATTCAACAAAGTTTTTTTTCAAGAACGAAGAAACAAATCTTCGAATAAACAAGGTGGAACATTAATGTACAAACGGTACTCTCTCTATCTGGAATAGGGGTCGGACTGGGTAAAGAAAACGACATTATATTTTGTCCGTCAGACAGGTAATACAAAAATATTAGACACGTTTTTTATGGTTTAATAAAAATATCAAAAAATTACTTAGTTAAAACTCATTAAAGTTGGAGAGTGGGGGCTCACTACTGCACAAGTGGGTATAAAACTTACCTACATGTGACGTCATGCGCCATTTCAACTGAATATATCTCCGTAATTTTACGACTACGTGAAAAAAGAAAAAATACGTGTCCAATACTTTTCAATAAACTACCCGACGGACAAAGAAAAAAAAATTGGATTATCCCCTATTCTAGAGGCCGAAGCGTTGAAATTATTCGTAGGTTATTTAAAAAAAACAACTGTTTCGTACAAAAGTGCAAAGCCTACAACATCAGTATGAATGGTTAATTTGATTTTTAAAGAATCGACGAAAAATTTTAACGCTGGATGGCCCAGATTCATGTGCTGAACTCATGATAACTGTTTTTGCGTCCTTACACCCTGTTTGTTTTTAAAATATGCGTAACTGCAAAATAACAAGATTTCCCACACACATTACATTGACATTTTAATGAGAAGATTTCCCAATTTTTATGCTTTACTAAGAAGCCTATTAAGTGAAAAGCATACTTTTTTTTGGTACTATACCAGATAATTTTAATTGTGAGTGTAAGGGCTTGTCCACATCACTAGGTCACGACGTCGTTAACGTGGAACGGTGCGGTAACGTGGCACGGTACGTTGACGTGATGTGCAAATTTACGTAACGTAAAAATGCACGTCACGACGCAGCAACGTTGCACGTCGCCGTGCCTTGGGTACATTTTCTTACGCGACGCACCGTCCCACGGCGACGTTGCCGTACTGTGCACTAGCACGACGCGGCAACGTAACGTAGCACGTTACCGCAACGTTCCACGTAGACGACGTCGTGACGTGGTGATGTGGGCAAGCCCTAAGTGCTTTTCATGTAAGATGTGATTAAAAGTTTTAAGTTAATGTGTATCCATATCGAATGTACGTGCGTGTGGAGCTACGTTTGAGAATGTTAATGGCCAACAGCAGTTTACAAATAAATATAGCAAAAGCCCTACTTTATTGATAGACTTAATGTATTCGTGTTGAATTACAAAAAGTATATCAGTGTCGGCTGTCCCATTGGAAAGTTAATATTTAATACTATTTTTTTTTCAACAAAATGAGGCTGTTTACCAGTCGTTATCAAAAATATTTACATATTCTGTTACGTATTTCACGAGGCCTTATTTATGAAGATTGCTTTGAGGTAAAGGATTTTTTCTATAATTTTCTTGAGAAACGTTTCTGGTCTATTGTATATTTTGTTATGTATATTCGCGAAACGAAAAAGATCACCAGTCCATGTCAACCACGTTTGATAAAAATATAGGCAGTCTTAAAAATATATATATAAAGTAATATACAGTATATTTCTCAAAATATGTAAGGAAAATCTGCAGTGGTTTCATGATTTTAATTTTTAGAGAGCTTTAATGTACTTGTAGTTATTTTATTTAGAAGCCGTTATTTTTTTTAAATTTATGCTGCAATCCTATCGTACGTCATTGTGACGTATTGTCACATTTATATGAAACGTGACTTAATTGTCTTACGCTAGTCTTTTTTACGTATATTTTTAAAGGACGAAGGTATTACCTATCAAATATTATTCAGATCTATAAACAGTCTATCAGAACACAGTTGTCTTAAGATTTCAAAGAAACTAAAAAGTCTCACAAGGTGTAAGCCCCAGTGAAATTCAAATTTACTTACGTTGTTTTTTTGCAATTTGCAGGTCAGTGTTGCGTAACAAACGGCTTTACAGCGTTATTATCATTAAAATCGTCAATAGAATCCTCTAAGTTCATTGAATAACTTTTACATAAAATAGTCGAATGCAAAGAAAATTTGTATTTCGCTACCCTGGCGCTTCTACCTTAAATGATTCGATATGTCTGACGAATCAGTTCCATAAAATGTCTTTTATATCAATTATCGATAAATCTATCGACCATCACTACACTACCGGTATATCACTTAGGTCTATATTTCACCGGGACACCATGGCGGCGCAATCAGTCTCCGCTACCAACAAAATGTATACAGCTCTACAGGGTGAAATTGAACAGATGCGACAAATTTAAATATACAATAATACGTGTTGTCAACAAAATTTAGAACATATCAAACGTAAAATTAAAAAAGAATTGCGGTCGCCGGGAAGGGATGTCGGCGCTGGCGCTCATGCGAGGTTTGGCAACGTCGCGCGATACTTACACTAGAAAATAGGCAAAATTAGGTAAATGACCGCTATGAACGGCAACGGGATTATTGTGCACTGCGATGAGTAGGACGAGATTTTTTGATACTTTAATTTTTCTTATTTATTTTGCATATTAATTTATTTTGCTGAGTACCGATAATTCGTACTTAAATAAAGATAATAACATCAATGGACCATTTTAAAGCGATAATCACGTAATTTTTTTTTACGATTTAGATTGTAGAAAAAACAGTTTATAATTACTATGTTACTGTAACTGAAGCTCCCATTTCTTTTTGTCGCATTTATTCAAAGTCAGCCTGTATAGAGAGTTACTCCCCTGGTGTCCGTTTACTCTCTATAAAGCTGTATACATTTTGTTGGTAGCGGCGACTGATTGCGCCGCCATGGTGTCCCGGTGAAATATAGCCCTTACTGTCATGCCTATTGCAGGCAACTTTGATAATTAGTTTCAATATCCGAGCAATTTCAACATTGAGATATTTTGTATTAAAAAATGACAACGCATGAGCAATGTCGATAAATTAAATTTGGAACCTTTGTCAATAAATATAGTTAAGTAGGTGTTATCGGCATTGCCCGAGCGATGTTGATATTCAGCTTAAATGACACAGTCTTACTTTGTTTTAAGCATTTGCAATCAATTTCATCTCCACTGAAGAATAAATTAAAATTTATTACTGTTGTTATACACAGAAGACAAATTGTGTGCAAAAAGCAGACTTGTATCAAAACTCTATCTCTTCGAGAATGGTCTTACTCTTTGGTCAAACCATTTCTGCACATGATTACAAAACATATACATATGAAAACAGTCAACATGTCCATACTTACGGCTTAACTAACTTATAGTATAGGCGACTAGTTCAGGCGATGTTGGTCCTTGGTGACATGACGATGTAGTGGTGTTCCATGGGCGGCGGCGGTATGATGGGCGACATTGGCATGTAGTCGTTTTCGATCTCATCTTTTAGGCGCACTTTGCTTATTTGTTCGTGTCCTAGGAGGAGGTCGACGATCTGTTGAGGGAGCGAGAGAGCGGCTATATTGTCCTCCGAGAACTCTATAGATAGGTCTGCTTCGAAGTCGAAATCGTTCTCGAGACATTCTACGGATTTGGAACAGCGGTTGGTCTGCACATGTTCCGTGTCGTCGAGAAACTCGCAGCTCTTCGTCTCGCCTTTAGACAGGTTCCCTGTAGTGATCTTTAAATTCTTCATCTTGCGACTGACCTTGAAACTCTTGAATATGTCGCGTGTTGGTGTGAAGTCGAACTTCTTCTTTTTGGTTTCGACGTCTTTGTTTTCTTTTGATGTTTCGGATTTCTGAGAGCCGGTAATGCGAGAGTCGCTTTTCAGCCGTTTTCTGAGTGAAAACAAAAAAAAATTAAATTAAAAAAGGAGCTCGCAATTTTTTGAGTATTTGTTGCACACTAACTGGAGAAAATTAGGTAAAATCCTATTCTGGTAGAAATGCGATATTTTTCTTGCTAGAACGCTATTCTAGCTCAGAATTTTCACTTCTACGTGTTTCCACGTTTAATGACCGCATTTGGGTTGAAAGTTAACATGTCTAGATAACCTAGTTCTGTCTGGGTGTGTTTTGGTACTTACTATACATGATCGGCACAAACAAAGAGGTGTCTACGCCTAGAAGAGTGTGAAGTATGTCGGGCTGTGGACGCTGACGGTGATGATGTAGCTGGTTACCTGAACACACTGAAGGGTTGTCTCTTGGGCAGCGTGTTGGTGTGTTGCGTGAGCGGCAGCGTGTTGCTGCAGCGCGGCAGCGAGCCCAGCGACGAGTGCCGCGTCACGTTGCCCTCGCGGGGGGGCCGCGCCCAGCTGTCGCCCGCGCGCGCACAGCTGGAAGGGAACGCAATCAGTTCCGGCAGCCACACTATACGCGGTCGCACGTGCAACTCGCTCCCGTCGCGCGAGGGCGAGGAATAGTGTTCGTCCATGCGCCGCCTCGGACGTCGCTCATTTTATGCTGATGGACTTTTTATTTATTTGTACAGTTGACCTAGAACGCCTAATAGTCCAGTGTTTCGAAGCCTAAATCCTGCGCAGCGCTAAAGCCAAAACAGATGGGAGTTTATCCTATGGCTTCAGTTTACTTATATATTTAACATTTTAGTGTTGTGTCGTCAAGATTAAAATAGTAAAATTACTGACAATTCACAAACTACTTTGGCTCGATTCTGGTGTAATACTGGGTGACTCGGTTCTAGTGTCCAGGATAGTATTTAATTTGTAGCATGTCTCGTCGATATTATTTCGAGTCAGATTTTGTTTTCCACGTGATGAATAAATATTATGTCTTCTGTAGAATAAATAGATAATAGATAAAAGAAGGTTTGTGTACCTGAAGGGATGCCTGGGCGGCAGCGGCGGCGGGCGGCGGCCGGTGACGTAGGCGCAGTCGCCGACGCACTCGTACGTAGGCTCCTCGCACAGCGCGCCGCCTAGCGCCTGCAACCATCCAACTCACAACCTTAAAATGTGTCTCCAAACACAGAATCGATTTGAAGATACATCGTAAATTAAGCCTTAAATATAAGGCTTACCCGTTCTTTTTTCATGTTACTTCTCCGTCTATCAAGCCTAAGCAGAGTGCATCTAACGTACCATTCCAACTGACAGTTCCTTGACAGGAATGGTCAATTTGTCATAGCATCTAAATTTTGCCGAGAAACGTGACGCAATTTTTATTCCTATTCTTATTTTTCTTAGAAAATTAATAAATTTTCAGGTAAACTTGACCTAAAGTGAATATTAGTGCTATACTGTTCACGGTTCAGCCGAAATGTGAGTCAGCTTGTCAAAGATCAGATCTCAGATGGCGAGTCTAAGTGAAAACGCTTGTAGCAAATTCAAGGCTTGAAAGAGTGCTTTTCAGCCTCGGGGGATATGTTAAGGCTCTTTTTGAGATGCTCTCCTTCGCCGAACAAGAGGTTAGAGTTTCGAAAAGAACTTTAGTACTTAACTAGAACCTGCACACTATATAACCATGTGCGAGACGCAAGTAAGTCTTTACTCGGAAACAATAACAACAAACTTCAAACCTAGCTTTTCTAACTAAGTATAAGTTAGTTAGGTGTAGGAGATTACTTCTTTCAGAAGCGTAATGCAATTTCCTTAACAACCCGTTCGTGTCCCAAGGGACAGAAATTCTAAAACTATCATATTTCAGTGTAAAATATGATGTATTAAAGGAGTTATTCCTAAAGTGAATGCAGAATGTCGTGAGGAGCTAAGACTACTTAGCAGCATTCTAGCATGGAATAGAATCCATTAGTAACTGTACGCTCAGTCATCTGTATGCTCAGTCATCCTAGATATTACAAAACAATTATAGGTGGATGAGTATGATACTACACTAAACGATGGACTGTAAGACCCCCGCGTAAAGAGGTTTCTGTCTAGAACAGTAATGTAGTATAAAGCAGAAGGTGTTGACTGCTAAAGTAAGACCTACATTGACTTGTTAACTGCGCAACAACACATCTATTTAGAACTAGCTGACCCCGGCATGCGTTGCAATGCACTTTTTACCGACCCTATCTACCTACCTACCCTACCATACCCATCTACTTATCTACCCTACCCCACCTACCTACCTACCCTACATACCTACCATACCCTACCCTACCTACCTACCTACCCTACCTGCCTACCTATCCTACATACCCTACCTACCTACCCAACCCTACCTACCTATCTACCCTACCCTACCTTTCTCACCTTTTAAAACTTCCCTGGACTACGTCAAACATTTTAAAACCAAAATCAGCTAAATCTGCCCAGCCGTTCTCGAATTTTAGCGAGACTATCGAACAGCAATTGATTTTTATATGTATGGATTTTATTTTTGAATGGAGTTGAAATTCCTGTTCAAAAAGTACTTTGCAGCCAGCTTCCCTGTACTCTGCTTATGGGTGATAGACAGAGAGGTAACATGAAAAAATCACAGGTAAGCCTTATCTTTAGGGGCCTTTTCATTGTCATGCGTATTTGCGCCCGCGTGCAGGCCAGGCACACATGCGGGCTGCCCGCTACCTATCGTGTACCGGCGTGGCTAAAATAATCTGCTCTGCGTGCGGCCCGCAACAAGAATGGCCGCCTGGCCTGCATGCGGGCGCAAACACGCATGACATTGAAAAGGCCCTTAGGCTTAATTTGCGATGTATCTTCAATTCGATGCTGTGTGTTTTCCACACACATAATAACTGTTTTGTTTTAATGCAAAACATTTTCCCGTTCTATTATAACTATTTTCATTGGGAATTTAGGAAGCAAATAACTTTCGCAGATCGATGGTTGTCAAAGTGAAAATAAGATGTCGCTTATTGAAGTTACAAAAATATTTAGACGCAGAAGTGTTTTGCCTAAAAAAAGTTTTATTTTCAATAGGGGATGATCACATTTTTTTTTCTTTGTCTGTCGGTTAGATTATTGAAAAGTATCGGACACGTATTTTTTCTTTTTTCCCGTTGTCATAAAATTACGGAGTTAAATTGAGTTGAAATGGCGCATGACGTCACATGTAGGTAATTTTTATACCTACTTGTGACGTAGTAAGCCCCCACTCTCCAACTTTAATGAGTTTTAACTAAGTAATTTTTTGATATTTTGATAAAACAAAAAATACGTGTCTAATATTTTTGTATTACATGTCTGACGGACCAAATAGAATGTCGTTTTCTTTACCCAGTCTTCACCCCTATTGAAGTTGGCATTGCATCTCCATTTAATTTTTTCTATAAAGTTGCAGGGTGCAATGTCAATTAGATGAAAATTAAAATTAAATTAGCTAGCGGAACTTCATAGAAATGTTGTATATTGATATCTAAACAATGAAAAATATTTGCATTCGTGTTAAGATATCAATAGCCATCGCGACTACGACGTTTTGCTAGATAAATCAAGATGTTCAAAGTGTTGAGATCTCTTTATCATACTTAATGAGATCTCATTAAGTATGATTTATCATACTTAATGAGATCTCAACATGACTGCATGTCATGTTGAGATCTCATTAATTTTTAGCAATTAGATGAAACAGTGACATACCTTGAGCACTCCATCCGGCACATCGCAGGACGAGTAGCTGCACAGCGTGGTAGTGTTGGTATTGGCGGGCAGGTCGGGGATCTCCTCGTAGATGCCCGACGCGACCGACAGCAGGGACCGCCGGTCCGATGCGCTGTACAAAACATATTACTTTGAACAAGAGTGAACCGAGTGAAAGAGCATTTACCTTTCCTCTCAATTCTGATTTATATACAAGGTGTTGTTTTGCATCCTCGTCAAATTCAAGGAGGTAACTATGCTAATAATTCTCGTCACGAATCAATAATAAAATGGGTGAGTAAATTTTTCTTTTTTTTCTTTTTTACGGAAATCGGTAAGTGTGAACTACCCGTGTTTTAAACGCAGCCTGCCTGATTCTTGTCCTATAACCTCGCTTACACACATACATACAATCTCAAACGTTTAATTGATAATTTATTGTTCCCTAAACCACGTTAAGGGGGTTATTCTGAAATATTGACAAACTCAAACAACCAAAAAAATCAGCGGTTTTTAATAATTAACTAGGTACCGTAATTTTAATCGATTATTTATGTCTTTTGTGACCACCTCATGAAATTTGACGAGGATGCAAAACAACACCTTGTATGTATTTTTATTTGTTTTTATATTTACATTTAGTTAGATGTGTATTTATGTATAGGTTAAGTTAGGTTAGGCACATAAACACATTTTTCTCTTGATTCTCTCACACACTATCGTCTACATTTCTTTCTCATTTTTCTTTTCGCAGGTCTGCTGGCAGAAATTTCGTATGAAATAACCAGTACCTTTGTACTGAAATGTTTTATGTTTTATTCTGTGTTCTACTGTGTGTACATAAATAGTAAAATAAATAAATAAGAGTTGCGCCACAATGTTTTATACATGTGTTTGTGTTGCTTGAAACAATTTTCTTGAAAGAAGAACGTTGTTTTTTGCTGACACTAAAACTGAAAGTCTTATGACAAAAGGTATTTATACCAAAAAAAAAACTATTTAGAAATACACTATTTAGGAAAAAGGGTGATGATTTTTAGAGTTTCACATGGGCTTCCCTTTAATACAGACTCTTTCATCTTGATTGATAAGATACTAGGATCTTTTCCGTAAACCATATGGAGCACTGATTCCACAAATAATACAAATAAAAAGAAAATGCATCTGTCGAACCGATATGCTTACACTAGTAGCTGTTGTGATGTGGTGACAGAGTGTACATACCTGTCGTCGAAGGAGGTGACCGAGTGCGAGATGAACGGTGCCGCGAGCGCCGCCGAGCTGAGCAGCTGGCCCGCGCCGCTGTAGCGAGACAGCTGACCCGTCGGGATGTGCTTTGACTCCTGATCACAATGTAATACAACAATAACACACAAAACATCACGCCTGTTACCACAGAAGAGTTAGACAGAACTGTGCCTCAGTAGCTTCACCTACATTTTGCCTATTGCCATCAACTGGACAGAAATCTAATCTCTGGCCTGCTACCGAGATATTCTAATTTAATGGAAACATCAAATAACACTTGGTCTATCCTGGGTATCGAACACAGGACCTCATGCTCTTGCGACTACTATCATCATCATGCCTAGCCTTTTCCGAAACTATCTTGGGGTCAGCTTCCAGTCTAACCGGATGCAGCCGAGTACTAGTATTTTACATGAAGCGACTGCATATCTGACCTCTACAACCCAGTAACTGGGTAATACGATACCCCTTGCTAAGACTGGATGTCAGACTTTTGGCTTTGGACTACTCGTAACGACTGTCAAAGATATTTAAATGACAGCAGGGACCAACGGGTTAACGTGCTTTCCAAAGCACGGAGGAAACTCGGTATTTAACTTTGGTCACCCATCCACGGACCAACCTCGGCAAGCACGGCTTAACCTTAAAGATCGGCCCTGCGACTACTATATCAGCTAATAAAAAAAAAGAACAACCGTTAAAGTATGAAGGATTATCAGCAATAAATGACTATTATCTTTTTAATTGTGCAAGTAAACAATTAGATACATATTAATCTTTTTTCACCCCTTTCAGATTCGTTCCGGTTTCACATAAACTCAATCTCACCTTAGACATGACGAGATCTATATCATCCAGAGATACTTCCGAGGGGCCGCTGTACCAACTGCTGCGACGGACATCACCTGTAACAAACACACATTTTTTAAATAACCTTAACCCCTATCCCACAATATTTCAGGCACACGTAACGCATGCCTCGAACTGAACAAAATTTTGGAAGGAGAGTTAGCGTATCAAATCCAGGGTAACACGGTGGATGTACGTCTCTTGGACACACATTCTAATCAATTAATCAATTTATCAATATCCGAATATTATTTTAACTAGTGACGTACCCATATCAGTGTCGCTACACTTAGGAGATCGCAGGTCTCCCTCACTCTTGCTGAGCTTATGTCCCGCTCGCACGCCGCCGCCGCTCAACGCCGCACGAAGCGCGCGCGCCAGCGACCCGGCTAGCGGTGACGAGAACCTCAGCTCCCCACCGCCGTGGCTGAACTCACTGAAAAAAAAAACTAGATCAAAATCGGTTCATCCAAACGGATGAACCGATTTTGATGTAGTTATTGCTCCCAAACGGGAGCTACGATGCCACATAGATACACCTTGTTTTTTTCGTCAGGATTATATTGGAATGGTTAATTCTATGCCTACATAAAATTAAGAAGTCTATATAGCAAATGCTGTGACGATTAAAAGGTCAAATGTCCGAACAGTGCGCAGACACTTGATGAGCTTATAACTGAATTAGTGAGTGGAGTTCGTATAGCAGAACTTTGGGCTTAACTTATTTGATGTCCACTGGCTTTTTATGGCATAATTTTAATAAATGGTGTGTTAGGAAAAAGGAGGGTCAACTTAAATTAGCTAACGATGTCATAGCTATACATTTACACGAAAAAGAAATTAAAAACAAAAAAAAATGCGTGACATGTTATTTTATTTAACACTAACTTTAATGTCTCAAGATTACCTAGGACTACACAAGGATACACCCGACTTGCCACAAAAACAAAACATTATTAAACTTGTTTATGGCTTAAAAAGAGGAAAAATATAGCTTGAAAATATTGTATTTTCCACACGCTTTGTCAGTTGAATCATTTGACGTCAATGTGTTGACAAATAAAGGGTAGTTAGAAGTTGTTTACTACTCATATATTTATATATTATGAAAACAAATGTTCACTACTTACTAGTTAGCTGTATTATGTGTCTACCTAAAGATGTATACAATTAATATAATCAATCTATAAAGTTTCCACCGCTGGGAACAAAAAATACCGTTCATTATATATGCTGAATGTCTAGATACGATCGAGGCAAATCTTGCTAACTAACCCTAATCCAGGTCATGGTTTATCTGTACCAAATTTTATCAATCGGTTTAGGCTTTTCAGGCTATTCTATCTACTCAGAAATCCAAGAAAATTATTTTTGATAGATATCTAACTAGTGTTGTAAGAAACTCGAGTCTTGCGAGTCTTATTTAATTAGACTTGAGCTATTTTTGAAGACTCGAGTCTTATAAATAAAACTTAGAGCTCAAGTCCTTCAGAATCTGGAGTCTTTTGTAAAAAGAGTTGAGTCCTGCCAAAACGAACTCAAAGACTAAGTCTTTTAAAAGAACTCATGACTGAGTCCTCTAAAAAAATAAAATAACAAGTGAACAAATTATTGATTTATTAGGTACGTAACTATTATATGTATATTATATATTTAAGTATTATATTATTTTATTTTAGTATTACCTATTATAATACACCAACTCAAGTTCATAACTCAGTCTAGCTCCAAGAACTTAAAAGACTCGAAAGGACTCAGAAGACTCAAAGGACTCGGACTCATGTGACTAACGAGTCCTAGTCTTGAAAATCTACTCAAGTCTTGAAATGAAGACTAAAAGATTCGAGTTTCTTTCAACACTATCTAACATTATGTAAATTTTCCAACACGCAAATATAATAAATCGATTCATCAACAATTTAATAAACGAATTCAATTTGAAAATGTCAAAGCCTTTCTAAATTTCAACAGCACGGCTCTGGAAATCACTTCATTGTGCGTTGTGTGACTTTGATACACCACTCACTTCTGGGCGTTATGAAATTTTATTTTTACCGCCTTAATGGTTTTGCTTATTTACTATGACTGGAGTCTGCGACCGGCGACAATAGATTAATCCATACTTAATATTATAAATGCGAATGTCACTCTGTTTGTTTGTTTGTTACCTTTTCACGACTAAACGGCTGATCGGATCTTAATGAAATTTGGCAAGAAGACAGATTTCAACCTGGGGAAGGACATAGCCTATATGTCATCACGCTACGACCAATAGGAGCGGAGCAGTAATGAAAAATGTTGCGAAAACGAGGAAAATGTGACGCAGACGAAGTTGCGCGGGACAGCTAGTTCCCTATAAACATGGATCTTGAGTCTACGTGACCGAATTTCAGCCATGCAGAGACTACCCACCGACAGAAGATCATTATCGTGCACAAGTTTATAAGCTAACACAGGTGGACTATCGTCGCTCACTTCCTTCGTTGAGACGGCAATCCGACACGACCGGAGAGAAATCAAACGCACGACAACGACTTAACGTGCTTTCCGTCGACACGGGGATATCACACCGAATACTTCGAAATTCTAATCTGCTCTGCTACTCCTAATGGTAAAACCCGATAACACCTCTTTTATCTTTATTTATTTACAGGGTTTTTTCTAAAAAGAATATGTCATCCCGATGATTACAAACAATTAAATTACAAACTTAAACTAAACTAACCTACCCCAATAACACCTTGAAACCGATTCCAATAACAACGATCATATGTTGCATATGCGCCCACGAGACCACCGGGCCTGGAACTTAAACATAGCTTGCGACATATGGGTTCTAATTTAACCTTTCACTTCGATCAATATACAAGGTGTTGTTTTGCAACCTCGTCAAATTTCAGGAGATGGTCACGAAATACATAAATAATCAATTAAAATTACGGTACCTAGTTAATTATTAATAAACGCTAATTTTTTTGGTTGTTTAAGTTTGTCAGTATTTTAGAATAACCCCCTTAACGTGGTTTAGGGACTAAGAAATTGTCGAATAAACGTTTCAGATAGTTTGTATGTGTGTAAGCGAGGTTATAAGGCAAGAACCAGACGGGCCGCGTTTAAAACAAGGGTGGTTCACACTTACCGATTTCCGTAAAAAAGAAAAAAAAAAAAGAAAAATTACCTACCCATTTTATTATTGATTCGGGACGAGAATCAGTAGCATAGTAACCTCCTTAAATTTGACGAGGATGCAAAACAACTCCTTGTATATCGGTGCTACTATTTCCTAATGTGAACAAAACGTCTTGTAGACATCCACGGACTGCTTTCTGTAGGTTTTTCGTTTTTTCTGTTTTCATTCGCCAGTCTCGAGTAAGCGGGGTTTGAAAAAGTGAACCGAAATACTTTTACAAAATTACGTTAGACATTTCTTATTACGTCGTCGTGTGGCTGTGTACATTATGTTTGTTGCGTAAATCTTCGTGAGAATATAAAGTTTAGCAGCATGATGTGTCAACCAGTTACCGTTTGAACTTTGTACTGTATTCAGTTTCCGTATTATTTTGATCTTTATTTGATTAAACTTGGCTGGATTTTACCACCAAGTTATCAATTACAAAGTTTCGGTTCTAGTGCGTTCCTCTTTTTAATATTTAGATCTAAAATCTATCTTTTTTAAACGTTTTTAAACAAAAAATGAAAGCAGAAAAGGCCTTTCCATAATGTGTGTAGCCTTTTGACTACTGCATTATGATGAGGCCATGAGTAGATATGCACCAGTGGCCATACTTCATAGAAACAATCGCTCTGATGGGTGTACAAGTTTTGCTTTAAAAACAATGAAAGTATTAAGCTTGGCCTCTTCTGCATACCCACTCACTGTAAACTAAGCCCCATACACACCGGAAACAAAGCGCAACATTGTTTCAGCAACAGGTTTATGTTTAGCGGGAAACAATGATACTAGCTATGAGGGTAGAATTTTGGTGTTGCTGGCAACATGATTATATCCTGTCAAACAAAAGAAAACGCACAATCACGCAACGTTTAATAAGTTGTGTGATTGTGCACACAATGGTGCAGCGAATCTTCCAGCAGACCTGCGAAAGGAGAAATGACAAAGAAGCGTTTAATAAAACACAAACCTATCAACATTAAGAACACAAGTACTGTTCTTATCGTCGTCAGAGAGGCGCACATCCCTGATATGTTTCCAGTGGAGGAAGGTGGCGAGCTGTGCGCGCGCCACGAGCACTCCGCCCGACGACAGCGTCACCACGGTGTCCGCGCTCAGCCCGCACTTGCGCGACAGCTCGGTCACGATCACGCTCACAGAGTATGAGTCTTTGAGCAATGGTTCCGTGTCTGAAAGATGAGTAAGCATGAATGTGAGGGGCGTTTTGCATTCACAATAATTGAAGCAAGATAAAAAATACATTAAAGTTCAACGTAGGTGAGCATGTGTGTTGTGTATGGTTTACCATTACATGCTAACACGCATTCGTTGACTATATGTATGGAAAAAAGAAAAGTTTTCAACTACTTTTCTCAAGACTTGCTAAACTTTAGAAAAATGTTGCTTCATAGTCAGCACCGATTTTCATTATGTTAATATGGTTATGACATGTTAGCAAAATTTAGCAGGATTTGTTTTCAATTATTGCGTTGTGTGTGTTTACTTGTATGTAGCACACACCAAATTTAAATTCTCCTATTTTCATAAAATGTTCTAACTTTATTAAATTTTAATGCAAAAATACCCCTCATAAACATCAAACAAACAGCCAAATGAATTGTAATTAGTATGACAATGCTTTGATGTATGTTATCCAATGAGCTTATGACATTGAGCCAGTAGACGACTTATCTAACGAAACAATCATACAACACAGTATTAAACATTACCCAGACATTTTCAACTGTTGAATGTTGCTGATATCTCTACCGTGTCACATGTTGTGTGGTAGAGATACAAGATTACTAACTGAAAAAAAAATACTAACAAAAGAGAGAGGAAATAGAGATTTCAATATATTTTTATGTGAATGTTCTGCCTGAGCGAACGCACAGTAAGTAATATCCAGTGAGTGTTGGCATTGAATATGCGGTCAATTATTCATTTTGGCGACAATGAGGAAAATAATGTTTACCGAAAGTAGTGAAAGCTTCGAACATAACATGATGTAATTAGTACCTCTGTGTATCTCTTAGTCACAAATATTGGATCATTTTATCTTTAAAATTACTGTCTTAATCTAAAGGGTGTAAAAAACCTCTTAACGAAGCCGAAAGGCACTGGTTCTCCCTGTCATTGCGATCATTTTTTTGTTCTACGCCATACCTGGGAACCTTCTAGTTACGGAGATATTAGAGGTTAAAGTTCCAACTTTATGATAAGTATTTTTTTAAATACAAGTTTTTTTTCGAGTTTTACCACAAAACATGATTTTACACCCCTCCAAAAAAAAGGCGTTTCCCAGCAATCATTTTTGCGTAAAGTTACTTTCATGTACAGAATGCTTGGTTGACGGCTTCGTGATGAGGTGATTTACACCGTGTATACACATATTATAAAGCTGAAGAGTTTGTTTGTTTGCTTGAACGCGCTAATCTCAGGAAGTACTGGTCCGGTTTGAAAATTTCTTTCTGTGTTAGACAGCCCATTTATCGAGGAAGGCTATAGACTACATAACATCACGCTACGACCAAATGGAGTGGAGCATCAATGAAAAATGTGACGCAGACGAAGATGCGTGGGTCAGCTAGTTAAATCATAAAAAAGGTAGTCTTATAAAATACAAATTTGTTTTTCTTTCCTTTTGACGGTACTATTAATTAAATTTCTTAGGCCTATTACGTGGTAACTTTAATCTTGGCCTCTGTAAAGTATACTTCAACCGAGTTTTTATGACAATCTCAAATAGGCTTACTCATACAAGCAACGCTAAATCGTTTTGGTCAAGGTGAGTTCATTATAAAGTTGACTACACAGTATTTAGAAGTCTAAAAGCTGTAATGGGCGTGCCAAGGCTTTGGCCTATTTCAAATGTACTGAAATTTTAAATGCAGAGTAAATGTGTGTGTAGACAATAGACGCAGAGTTAATGCTAGGCTCACACTGAGGCGTATCAAGACCGAGTTTGCGGGCGGACACACAAATGCTATTAGCCAAATTATGGATGCAGGTAGGATTATCACAACTGCTATTAACCAAATTATGAATGCAGGTAGGATTATCATTAAGAAATTCGAGAAGTCCTGACAAAAATCCGAACATAAGCAAACAAGTTATTCATAATTCAATAACTCTTTCTTTTTTTCGGAAATCATAAAAATTTGTGACTCATCAAACAAAATCTTTATAGTATAGCAGTCCCTACAGTGACAAGCCCACAAAAAGTCTGGACAGAGGGCTAAAAAATGATGGCAGTCTTTGACAGGCGAATTTGGCGCCATTCGCACTTTGCTTTTCGAACCCCAATAGATCATTGTGTGGGTACATATTACAATTTTAAATGGGTTTTGTGCGTATTTGCATTGAATGTTGTGACGTCAATGGCGTAGATGCAAACTTCAGGCCATGGACGGGCGTACTGTTGGCGCATGTGATACGAATTCGGACTGTACGAAACTGTCCTTATTTAATTTTGATGACGTACATGAATAGCGTATGTACTTGTTGTATTTTTATAGTTAAATTATTTAAATTTTGGAGATTGTCCTGAGAACTTTAGCTTTTAATTAACCCAAGCCGTAGATTATAGTAACAGAGAGTTACAAGAAAAGCCCAAAATAAACCTTACATTAATAATGCTACATTGTTCTTCTCAATCTGATTGAGTCACCAAATAAACAGATGATTGTAGTCCCAGAACTAAATTAAATTGACTCCACTGAGGTGTTCGACCTTGCCTTCATCTGCATACAATGTAGAAATACAAATATATTTCATAACAACATTGAAAGGTTCCATTGTGATTCTACATGACTAAGGCTGTGTTGACTTATGTTTTATACCCAAAATGCATAAATTTTAATGCTGTTTAAACATCAAAGATACAAATACATAGCAGTTTTAATAATTTTAGGAAGGGATGTATTTACAATGATGTTTTTCTATTATTTCAAAACCAAAAATGCTGATTTTGAAAATCAGCATTTTTTTGTACATTTTATTATCCGACATATTTAGAATAAATACGCGCTTTGGACGTTGAATTGCAGGCACTAATCCATTATACAATACAATATTTAGATCTATATATATAAAAATGAATTGCCGAAATGTATGTACACGCATAATTTCGTAGGGCATGTAGGTACGGTTGTGTAGGGTAGGAGGTAGGTAGAAAAAAGTACTTTGCAACGCATGCCGGGTACAGCTAATATTTTTATAAACAAGATCCCTATTGACAATGGCTCGACCAATATTACAGTTTTTTTTTATTGTTAATTGAATTGCTCGTATACTTTAATGAGATGGCACTGTACTGTCACAATACATGTCAGCTCCTTCACTTCGATTCTCAGTCATTTTTACAAAAAAATAAAAATGACTTTTGGAAATTCTCTATAAAATACAACTAACTTTTAACCAAGAGTTCCAAAAACCAAATGGTGTGTCAGTTCCTTGATTTTTGATCTGTAGATGAGACCTTTGCATAAGCAGGTATATAGTTATTGCACATAGGAAAAACAAGTGAAGGAATATTTATTTTTCAGTCTGTTGATCTATTGATTACTATTGTATTAGTACTTATTTATAGTAATTATGAAGTAAGTCCAGTAGTGTTTACATAAGCAACGGGTTGGTTACATATGAACCATTTGCAGGTTTGCTATGTACACAGTGTATCTAGGTGACACACATGCATGCTAATGTATGTATTGAGACCTAGATGTTTCTATACATTCCTGAAATTTCAGTAATATAATTATATTTGGTGATATTTTCACTTGAATTGTGTGTAACAGCTAGGTATTCTAAAATTTGTATTTTATGGATTTTTTTATATCTCATTGGAATGAGTTTTCAGTTGGGTAGTTTTTTTCTATTTAAGTTGTTTGTCCACTACAGTTGGAACTCGTCATAATACTATATAACTTACACAATAAAGATGAAAGAAGTGCTATGAGTCATAATATTACAAAGGACACAGTTTGGAAGAAAATGTTCTAAAAAATTAGGCTTCACATTTGTTGCAATTGGAGTAATCTGATATTTCTTTTAGATTTCCAATGTATAAATTAATTAAATATGTACTTAGTTCATGCTTAGATTAAGTTTTTATAATAAACCAATGTAAACAAAACATAGACAGAATCAAAGTTGTGTCAGTAAAAATAAGTTTTACAAAATAAGTAAGCTAAATTCTGTTTGGACTTTGTTCACATGTATTCATATTACATGAATGAAGGTAGACACTCACCTAACAATTTGTTCCCATTTAACAAAGCTCGGATTTTTTCCATCCAAACTTGAGTGTCTTGAAGCGAATGCGCTGCAAGCAATACGCGGGGCTTCCGCGGCTCGGCAACGGAGAACACGGCAAAGGCATGAGGCCGCGTGCGAGACTTCGCTCTCTTTACCACGCAGCCTAACGGCAGCTCCACCGTGCCCGCTGCAGCACCTGCCTCGCTGCAGTACACCGCCAGTGAGGCCCCCGAACACGTCGGACTCGGTCTCAAAATACACCATTGTCTTTTCCACGACTGACAATAACAAAAATAATCAATGCCACAATGTTGTGATACATCAAATAGCTTAGAATTACACTTTACGAAACTTACCTTGAAAGGATTTAAGCCCAAATTCGATTTGAACGGATACTTTATTTCCAAGTATCCGGACATTGTGATTTCTCCGTTTCTACAGTGTAAAAATCATGTCTAAATTAAATAAAGTTGACTAATAAACACGAGATGCACATGTTCAATCAAAAAATATTGTTTACAAAAAATCATAGACAAAAAACGAAAATAGAGATTTGTCGTTTATTTAAAATCGATAACTTAAAACCGGTTTTTCTCGACGGCTTTTGTGTGTCTATGGTCTATTGTATTTCAATGCAAACATTGTGGAAGATTTTGTTAAAAAATATACAATACAATACAATCTCAGCCAAAATATTATAAGTGAGATACGAAGGGATTTTTGGAGTCAAGAAAAAAAGCAAAATCATCACAAACAATAATTTCATGTGGTTTCCCTTCAAAACGTATAAAAAATTACGTTGTCCATGACATGACAATTGTCAAAATCAAATTGTCAATTGTCGAAAAGGGCCTCCATCACCTGACGCATTAGAATTGTATTTTTGTGACTGGAAATCGATCGTGACTATATTTTAATTGATGCGGAATTAATATAAAACGAACACCAGTTAAAAGACAACAACCAAAAGATCCATAAACCTTTACAATGAAGCAACTTCTTACAATCCTCTTCACAGTATGCACATTTTCTCACGTACTATCTGCAGTCAACATCCCAGAGGAGGAAGTTGGAAACGGCAGATATTCTATCGAGGGTAAAGTTTTTGCACCTGAGGATCAAGAGTTGGGACCATGGCAAGTTGAAACACGTGTCCATGTAAATGGTGGTGAATACATAGGCTTTATTAGAGGAGACGGAACATTCGTCATACACAATGTTCCCTCTGGTTCATACGTCGTTGAAATCATAAATCCTGATTATATGTACGAGCCAGTTAGAGTGGAGATCAATTCCAAGGGCAAGTTTCGAGCCAGGAAAGTGAACTACATTCAGACGTCACAGGTTATCCAGGTGCCTTACCCACTAAGACTGAAGGCTCTGTCCAAATTCAGATATTTCCAGGTTAGAGAACAATGGAGATTAACAGATTTCCTGTTCAACCCAATGGTTATCATGATGGTGTTGCCACTCCTGTTCATCATGATTTTACCTAAAATGATGAATGACCCTGAGACTAAGGAGGATTTGAAACAGATAAGCAACTTGGCAAAGATGTCGGAAATGCCAGAAATGTCAGAGATGTTTACTTCATTGTTCAGTGGTGGTGCTGCAGCCAAAGCCTCTGCTTCAAAAGCTAAACAAGTTAAAAAACGGCAGTAGCATTGTGCTAGTCCAGTTATTGATAAGTATTTATGATCAATAAGTTTATTGATATGTATAGTGATGTAAAAATTAAATAAATTGTTAAAATGAGCTGTGTTTGTAAATATTTCCCTATTGTTGGTTCTTCTTAGATAATGGAATGCTGATGTTTCACTGTTGGAATTATTTTAATGGTACCTCCTTGTGTGTGATGAATTTTACTGTTGGACATAATTATTGGGGTCAGGAAGTTATATTATTATTTGGACACAGTTATGCAAACTGGAACCAACCCACAAAACTGGTGAAATTGAGTTATTGGTACCAACCGAATCTACGAATCAACTTTCATATACTCAAAAAAGAACCAAGCTGCTTGAGACAATTTTTACTCATAATAATGAAAGCCGTCAAGGATACCAACCCTAGATATAGTCACTTTTAAAAAGCTAAACAGACTCATGTTGCATAGTACCTGTAGATCTTCAGCATATTCATTATGCAATATAGAACCACACCGCGTGGTTCTTGTTAACAAATAAACAGACAACTTTCTGTTTGACTTTTTCTTGCTAAAGGGAACCATGAAGTTTGGTTCTATTTTGTATAACAAACAAAGTAGCTTATAAAATAATTACATATTGTAAAATCAGTAGTAAAACAATGAACTAAGAGCTTGGGTTTGTTTTGCGTTTGACAAAGTAGAATGTTTCCTAAAAATAGAAAGGTACCTACCTTCCTAGGTCACTAATACAGTGTTTAGCGTGTTTATTAATGATAATTACGTAGCTACAATCGTTATTTTGCACGGATAATTACGATATTTACTAGGTACCTACCTATTAAAATATTCTACTATTACCTAATATGTTTGCGAATTTTTGAAAATAGTAACAAGAATTTTGTTAGCTGGTAACTCTTAACACATTCGTTTCTACTGTACAGTACTGTACCTATGTCCGTTCATTATTAATTTTTTTTAGTAACAACATGTACAAAAAGATGAATGCTCGAACAAGAGCACTCATAAGTGCGTGCCTACAAAACAGTTCGGACGATGAAGAAAACGACAGCGCTGCAACGTTTGGGTGGAAGGAGAAGCGGGTAGAGGATCTCAAGAAGTGGGCTCCTGCCTTCTTAAGCATGTAATGGAGAGACTTGGCAACGACAGTGTAAAGAACCTTATACTTTGGAGTGACTCTTGCGGTGGTCAAAACCGAAATATAAAGCTGACGCTGATGCTGAAAGCTTTATTATACGATCATCCAACACTCCAAACAATCAGGCTTCGCTTCTTGGAATCCGGCCACAGTTTCCTGCCTAATGATACCGATTTCGGCCGAATCAAATGTGCTCTATTGCAGCAAAGAATATACACGCCAGAAAAATGCAGACATGTAAAAAGAATAAACCAATGCAAGATCATAGAATGACAAAAGAGGACTTTTGGTCAAGTGCTAACTTGGAAAAGAGAATAGCAAACAGAAAGAAAGCTACTGTTGGATCAAAAGTATCTTGGCTTAAAACAAAAGAGATAATGATCTTCCTGATCATTATCTCTTTTGATTTTTATGCGATCTGATCTGAATTCTGACTATGTAGAAGTAAATTTAAAGAAAAAATTACGAGGAAATACAGTCTCAATAACCAAAAAACTAATGGATCCGATCTGGCCCAATGGAAAACCCGTCCCCGAAGTGAAGATAAATGACTTAAAAAGCTTGTTTCATCTTATTCCAGAAGATGCCCAAGACTTTTACAAAAAGTTAACTGGAGATGTAACTGTTGAAGATGACATAGACGGGTTTTCTAGTGAAGTAGATTTTGAGATAGAAGTAGACGATGGCGATTATGTTATGTAGGATGATGATGAACAACAGCGCTTTTCTTATATAAATTGTTACATGCATAGTTATTATTATGTGTAAAATTAGTATGTATGTTCAAGTAAATAAAAATATGATTAAAACATTATAAGTATTTTAAAGTTATTTACAGCAATCTATCTATTTGAAAACTTAAACATAATTGGAATAAAGAACCAACCCATAAAACATTAATTTTGCAATAAAGAACCACCAAGTTTTTGATCGAAAATAGATACTAAAATATATCAAAAATCCAAATACTCTAGTTGTCCTGTATCGTCATCAATACCAACCTTAACGGTGTTAAGTTGTTTATCTCTAATAACTTACCTATTTATTTCTACACACTTTAAACACAAAAATCTAATTAACTCGAAAGTCCCTTTTTGAGGGTTAGTTCTAGTTTGCATAACTATGTCCATTTATATTAATGAATTTTTTGTACTATCATTCATTTTATTCTTTTTAATCTGACTAACATGCCAACATTTATAAGATAAATGTGCTTGAGACAACAATAAATACACTTGACTAAAACCATTGGACAAATGTGCAAGATTCTCCAATTACAGATTCAACCAATAACCAATGGTGGATTTACCAGCAGGATGAGTAGGCTTGAGCCTTGGGGGGCAAATTTTGGGGACAGATTTTTTTTTCTTTGCTACCTCATAGAAATCACAAAGATTTCTGCATGGCGGTTTTCTGATGTTTTAAAGATAAAAGTCTGCGACAGATGTTGCATATGACTTTCCCCTTTCACTTGTCATTGTACATTTGGTGTAGCAAATTTCCAAATTCTAGAGTAAATAAGCTAGTTCGCCGCCCCCCTACCAGTAAGGCCTAGCCTCCGCGCCCTCAGCCCACACTTTGTATGAGTGAAAAGAGCAAAATTGCAGAAAATGAATATCCCTCTTCGCACTATCAACAGTATCTACCCATACATGTTAGTCCTACTGACCCCTCCTTTATTAATCGGACATGATTGAGCTTTGATTAGCTCAAAAATAAACCCAAAAAATATTTTACGTCCTATTTCAACAAAATTGTTGGATTGTAAAAATAATCTAGGACATGAAAATTGTAGAGGCAAGGGCGGCAAAATCTTTACAGCCTCTACACCTTTAAAATTTGTAAATCCGCCACTGCCAAAAACTGGAGAGAGAAGTGATGAACATTTCAGCCAATTAAATGTGATTGGTCAGTTACCACACACATCTCCTTTCCGCTCTGCTTATCACCACTTTGGTGTAATTCAAGTCTTGAGCTGTAACAACTATACTGCAGACTGTGGATTGCCTCCTGCTTGATGGGCTCAGTAATTTGCTTTAGTAAATACTCACTTCAATCTTATCAGTAAAATATTTAAACAATCAAAGGATTGACTTTTACCCAAAGCTTTTATGTTACAACAACAAGATCAAATAATTAAAACACACTAATATTTTGATTAAGTTTTATTTGGAAATAAATCTATGTCAATAAACCACTCTCCTAGTCTACAGAGAAGCTTTGTAACAACTTAGGAAGATATTACACACAAAATACATAAAGTAAAAAATCAGTCATTGGTAATTTGGACGGAAACTACTTAAGTAACATGCTCACATTGACTTACAGGCATGAGATTCTTTTTAATTTACTTTTATCTAATTATAATTTTTCTCTGTTGGCAATTTTGGACGGGACATTGTTGTACATGTCATCATATCTAAATAGTAATCTAAAATCTATCGAATATATTTGATGAATGTGGCACTAAAATACATAAAGATAAGAAATAAATAGATACTCTCAGTTACCACAATACAAAACTTATTCTACTAATTAATTAATCATATAATTACAAATCAATGTATATTTTTTAATAGAATATTTTCAATAATTTTTAATTCCTTATATTGTCTTTTGATAATTGTTAGTAAGGCATTATGATTGATATTTTTGTAACATTATTGCTCAGATATTTTATTGTAAATATTGTGCAGTTGTAAGAATTACTTTACACCACCTGATAGTTTATTTCGAAATAAATTCATCACATGGTTACTTTCTCTCTTACTATCTGCACATGATTATTTATTTTTCAAACACTACATAGACTTAAACTATAATATTTACATACAATTGCTACACATTGCCTTCATATAATAATATTCGAATCAAGGCAAGGACGCATTTTATGCTATTTTGCATCACGAAATTTTCTCTCTTTTCAATTTGATCCAAAGAAGTTGTAAATTTCGATATGTATGGTATATTCGATTTATAGATTATGGATACGTTTGTACAAGACATAGAACTAATATCAGGTAAATTAAAGGTAAAATAGGTAGTTAAAGTAAAATAAAATGCTGACAGCACCCAGGAGAATAGAAACCGGGCATAACATCGAGATTCATAAAAAAAATATGCATCAATAATAAAATCTATATAAAGAGATTCTACAATGAAAAACGGATTGATCATAGGCGAAAATAATAAAGACAAATTGTAACATGATTAAAGTTAAATCATAAAATACTTATTTTAAATATATAAACAGTACAAAAAGTGGATTTGTCGAATTTAGACATGCATTGCTTTCCATTTGTAAAAAAATTGATGGTACATTGTGAATATTTTGATAGGGTCCAGCATGCTGAACTCAAAGAATTATGTAAAATATCACTTAGTGACAAATTGTATGTTAGACTGTTTCCTCTCTGACTGAAGAGAAATTGAATGTTCACATAAAGCTGCAATACCGAACTCCATAAGCTGCGATGCACGTCTACACTTAAACTACAATGAACACTTCTAAACTAATACTAAATCATGGAATGGAGAAAAGGAATCATGGTTGGAAAGGGTCCCCAGAAATATACTCGTCATGAAATGAGGAGAGGACCTCAAATGTATAAGTGGCGATTTAAGCACTAAGTAGTCAGGCCAAGACACTGAAAAAATTCTGGCGTGTATTGACCAGGCGTATATCTAATCGGCCGAAATATACAAGGAATGAGATTAGGCCCCATTGGTAACAAGGATAAATACATCATTAAAGTAAGACACTAGGCAACTTACTGTGTAACCTCATGATATTCATTTTTAGTTTGTTTTTCCTCATAATACTCTCAAGAAGGCTGGTAAGGCTTGCTAAAATATACCAGGCGAATAAAATATGCTGTAACTTTTTGTTTACGCATTTTAAAGGTCTGTATTTTCATAATAATATACATAGGTACATATAACTACTTTCTAAACGGTGGTGGTTAGTATGAGAAACGGGTCACAAATTTCTATACTCAATTATACATATTTAATCTTATCAGATTACAGCTGCACAAAGCAGTACATTCTCATAGCTTATAATACATGTTTTATAGCTGCCAGTAGTAGGAAATGACACATTTATATAGATTTCCTGTGACTTAATTTGTTACCTGAATTGATGTAAAATCACTGGTTTTTTTTTTTCAATTATCTAAAAATGACTACATTTATCAATTTTGATATAGCAGCCACGATGAAAGATTGAATTAGTCTTTAGATGATTTAAAAGTTAGGGTTTTTTCCTATAAAGCAAATGAATACTGGTATTTATCATGTATAACTTAGACTAGGAAATAAGTAAAACTGCAAGCACTCATAATGACAGACAATTTATCGTACAGTGGAAACTCTGAATCCTGAAACTGTTTTTCTGTTAACTTGCTGATCTGCGTCATTTCCAGGAAGGCTACTTACCACTTTTACTTGGTGTTGTCTTTAGCAACAATTTTTGAGACAACCACCGAGACCATCCTCGGTGGTTGCTCTCAAAAAGACTTATATGGACTGTTAGTCCGTTGTCTTTTAAAGAGTAAAACTGAAATGCAAACCAGTTGGTGGTGTTTTTTTGGTTTTAAGTTTTATCTTAAAATGAACTTTTTTAGCGCCCTCATAATGACGACCTGCAGTTCTTTAAGTTTCACTGAATTGATCACTAATTGCTTTTTTAATACCTAAAAATCATAAGATGAATGAAAGTAAATATAATAAGTCATTTTCTGTTATTCTTGTCGCTCATGAGATTCTGTTATTCAGTAAATTGTATACAAACTATCTACATTCCTATGGACGCTAGCTTCTTGCAATCGTAAAAAGGATTGTTTACAGAATGACTCCACTGTTATATCCTAAAATCAATTTTCGTTAATAAATCGAAACAATGAGAGCACTGGGAATTAATTCCCAACAATAATATCATGAAAATACATACGCCTAAAATGAGTCATTCTATAAAAAAAAAACCACAAAGATTTGGTATTCTATTTTCCAATATCGATTGCTTGCATTTAAAACATACCTATGAGATGCCATAGAGGTTCATTTGCGGTCGTAAGTACCGCGCGACGGTTACAAGGACGGCTACGAGTAGGAGCGGCGTCGCGAGCGCAGTTCGTAAGGCGTTGTTGTATATCGCGCAGTAGGGACATTGGGAAGAGCCGCAGACTTCGCAAATGTTCAGGAGGTAGGTCGGTAGCGCGTCGAATATGCTCTCGTTGAAGCGTTCTGTTGAGGAAATGGATTGTTTTATAAACTAGTTTATGCTACAAACATGTCATACAAAATCATAAACTCCAAACATGTCATACGTTTTCCGTATCGGTACTTTTTTTTAGAATATAATGACAAAGCCAGTAAGTTGGTAGAAGGACTGACAGCGAAATGTGAACCACCACATTTAAGTATCCCCAATTTAGATGTGGTAGCTAAAAGAGGTCTTGCTAGGTACTTAATCTTGTAGAAGCTATGAAAAATGTACCATTTATGGACATAATTGAAATCATGAAAATGCTTTTTCTTAAGAGTTCTGTGCCGTCTTCTTATCTAGCAGTGACAAGAAGATAAAGTTTAGAATACTTACCGGGAGCGTAGTAGTCGTAAACACGCATGGGCAGGTATCGTGACATGTTAGCCACGGGGAACCAGCGCTCGATCGTGAAGTTCACACACGTCGGCTCTTCAGATAGCTGTACAAAACGTTACATTTTAACAAGTTTTGTCACAAATTCACGTAACATACAACAGCTCAAGTCGCAACGATCATAACTTAAATGAGCCTAGTATCAAGAATATATTTTAGACCACTAACATTTATAAATATGATACAGAAGTTTTCACTTCATAAAACGGTAAGTTTTTTTTTTAATCGCTGTGGGCTTGCTCTTGACTCTAGTCTAGGACAGAGATGAAACAGACTAAGTCGACGAATGTATGAGCTTACCCAGAAGAAGCCTGTTCACTCTAACTTTGAAGAGATTAGGGTTGTAAGCGTTCGGAAACACAGACGCAGGCAGAGAGTTCCACTCCTTTGCTGAGCGCATTAAGAAAGACGTTTCAAAACGCTTAGTGCGAATTGGTGGAATAGCAATAAGGGAGAGATGGTAACTTTCAGTGCGTCTAGATGTCCGATGGTAGAAAGGGGCCGGTGGGATGAGATCGTGGAGTTCTTGGGCACACTTACCGAAGTACAGCCTTAGAAGACCGACAAGCAGGCAACCTTGCGGCGATGAGCCAAGCAGTGAAACTTGTACTTACATAATCGAAGTAGAAGAGTATCTTGGTGGGCAGGTACTTGGCGCGCTGCAGCGTGGGCACGCGGCGGCTCAGCACGTAGGCGTCCAGCTTCTGTTGCTGCAGCATGTAGCCCGTCGGCACGCCCACCTCCAGCACCGCCATGCCCGACCGCGGGGACTCCGACACTAGCGTCCAGCTGACGACCCAATTGTACCAAACCTCACTTATGTACGATCATTATTTCAAATAGGACCTTATATTAAGATGAAGGGCATAAAGGTAAGAAATGTATGTATTATGGTTTTTTTTTACTATTAACACCGCAATGTATAAAAAACGACCAAAGACGCTTACATTTATATGTAACCACAGATTGTGTACAGACCATTGTAATTTTATACCATTATAACATCATCATCAGCAGCCTCCGCAGTCCACTGCTGGACATAGGCCTCTTCAATCGCTCGCCACTTAACCCGATTCTCGGCAACTCTCATCCAGTTGCTACCAGCTACCCTGCGAAGATCGTCGCTCCACCGAGCCTGAGGGCGTCCCATCTTACGCTTGTCGATTCGCGGTCTCCACTCAAGAACACGTCTACCCCAACGGTCATCGGTTCTACGGCTAATATGGCCGGCCCATTGCCACTTCAGCTTACTTATTCTGTGGGCTATGTCGACTACTCTGGTTCTCTGTCGGATCAACTCGTTCCGGATGCGAGACTCCAAGCCCGCTCCATAGCTCGCTGAGTTACCTTGACTATTATAATAATTGACATGAAATGATTTTAAGGGTTCCGTACCCAAAGGCTCGAACGGGACTCTATTACTGAGACTTCGCTGACCGTCTGTCACCAGGCTGTATCTCAACGTGAGCGGAGCAGCAATGAAAAATGTTGCTAAAACGGGGAAGATGTGACGCAGACAAAGTTGCGCTGGACAGCTAGTATACAAATAAAATAGACTAATAAATATCACTAACGGGAAGCTATATTTGTCCCCGCGTGTCTTAGGCTACATTTAATTAAATTCCGTATATAACGGGAGCAAACCCGCGAGCTATAAGAATAGTTCAGTTGTTGGAACATTACCTGGCGCATCCCTGGAACTCGATGTGCGACTGGTTCCTGCCGTAGAAGCGATGCGAGGAGAGCAGCGAGAAGCAGGCGAGCGGCGGCGGCGTCTGGAAGCGCGCGATGTCCACGTTGTACTGCACCGACATCTGCAGGATCGCGTACCCCGCGCCGCGCGCCGTCACCTTCACCGTGCCCCACGCTTCCGGGATCTACAAAACACACATTATACATTTTAAACCATTGCTTTTACCCACAGACCTATCTTATAATTTTTAAGTGATATTTTTTTGTTCCTTAGTACTCAAATAGCTATGAATTCTGGTCGACACAATTTAAATGACTATATAATGACTATATATATGGTAATTAATTAAAATTAAATAAAATTAAATGGTAATAAATAATAATTATTATTAATAATAATTTAATTTCATAATTAAATGGTATTTAATTATGAAATTAAAGTACGGTCAGCAGCAAAAGTCGCTGTACATATCCAAAATTATAAGACGTCTTAGTTTTAGAACGATCCATATTAACAGACTGGAGTAAAAGACATAACAGTATTTCCATCAATGGTTACACAAATTCGCAAAACAATATAACATCAGATCACACTGACCACAAAACTTGGTGTAATATTTATAAGTGTTAACCGACTTTTGATGCTGACTGTACCTAATGAGTCGTTAATCTGAAGTAGCGAATTTTCCTGTGACTGCTTTTCAGACTGATTAAATTAAATTGGTCATTGGGCGTCGCAACCTAGCTTATGTGAAGGCCAACAAGTTGGTCCAACAGCAAAGTGAATGTTTCGAGAATCCGCTGGACGCGAGAAGCAAACAACCAGTCGCTGTGGCTATGCTTGGCCTTTGTTCAACAGTCGCCTTTTTTATTAATCGGCTTCCACGCTCACCGTCAGCGACGACACGTCTCGCAGACTCACAACTATCACTAGGTACAGTAACACTCACGTCAATGAACTGCATGACGGCGAGGTTGTCGGGCCGCACGTGCAGCGTGCGCGTCTCGCCCGCCAACGCCACGGCGTCCACGCTCACCGTCAGCGACGACACGTCTCGCAGACTCACAACTATCACTAGGTACAGTAACACTCACGTCAATGAACTGCATGACGGCGAGGTTGTCGGGCCGCACGTGCAGCGTGCGCGTCTCGCCCGCCAACGCCACGGCGTCCACGCTCACCGTCAGCGACGACACGTCTCGCAGACTCACAACTATCACTAGGTACAGTAACACTCACGTCAATGAACTGCATGACGGCGAGGTTGTCGGGCCGCACGTGCAGCGTGCGCGTCTCGCCCGCCAACGCCACGGCGTCCACGCTCACCGTCAGCGACGACACGTCTCGCAGACTCACAACTATCACTAGGTACAGTAACACTCACGTCAATGAACTGCATGACGGCGAGGTTGTCGGGCCGCACGTGCAGCGTGCGCGTCTCGCCCGCCAACGCCACGGCGTCCACGCTCACCGTCAGCGACGACACGTCTCGCAGACTCACAACTATCACTAGGTACAGTAACACTCACGTCAATGAACTGCATGACGGCGAGGTTGTCGGGCCGCACGTGCAGCGTGCGCGTCTCGCCCGCCAACGCCACGGCGTCCACGCTCACCGTCAGCGACGACACGTCTCGCAGACTCACAACTATCACTAGGTACAGTAACACTCACGTCAATGAACTGCATGACGGCGAGGTTGTCGGGCCGCACGTGCAGCGTGCGCGTCTCGCCCGCCAACGCCACGGCGTCCACGCTCACCGTCAGCGACGACACGTCTCGCAGACTCACAACTATCACTAGGTACAGTAACACTCACGTCAATGAACTGCATGACGGCGAGGTTGTCGGGCCGCACGTGCAGCGTGCGCGTCTCGCCCGCCAACGCCACGGCGTCCACGCTCACCGTCAGCGACGACACGTCTCGCAGACTCACAACTATCACTAGGTACAGTAACACTCACGTCAATGAACTGCATGACGGCGAGGTTGTCGGGCCGCACGTGCAGCGTGCGCGTCTCGCCCGCCAACGCCACGGCGTCCACGCTCACCGTCAGCGACGACACGTCTCGCAGACGCTTGCGGTTCGTGTACTCGATTAAGGCGCGCAAGGCTATGTATGTGTCCTGAATAGGAAGAAAATATCGTAAATATTAATGAGCAGCCAATCCAGGCCATGATACAGAAATCAGTACATTGCCTGGGTAGAAATTGCCGTCACGTTATCTCGCGTCGTATGGATAAATGAGTTGTAAGGAAGGAGTCATGGAGACAGGTTGACAATTCGATTTAATAGTTCGTACTACACGTCCACATACCTGTGTGGAAGCCCAGCCGCCGTCCTGCAGCCTCTGCGAGTTGAGCCACATGACGATAGCTTCGTTGTTGTCCTGGTGATCCATACACGCCAGCAGCGCGTACGCCGTGGTCGCGATGTTGTTGGAGTCGTACTTGTACGGCAGGCGCGGCAGGAGGAACGGCTTCTGGTTCTCCATCTTGTATGGAGGCTGAGGAACTGGTTCCTTGCCCCAGTAGCTGAGGCCACCTGTACAAATTTACGTGTGTTACATAGTAGAATTTACTAGTATCATCATCATCAGCCTACAGCAGTCAACTGCTGCATTTACTAGTAAGTATGGTTACACACAATGCTTGCTCGAAAAAGTTCGTTACTTTTTAACATAATGATGCCTTTTCATATTCATCAAGAACTAAATAAACCTTCTACGATTATAAAACGACTTCTTTTGATTCCAACGTGCATGCGACATCCCTTAGTACGGCAGATGGTGCGATTCTTGCTAATGGGTAGTTTTTATTAAGAGGAGTTATGGGCAGCCTGATATAATCCGAAACGTCTCATTTAGAACAGTGTCTACTTGCCTGTCGTTAGTGGCCCGGACCTGCCACCCTGGACCTGCACCAGGACGCTGCAGGACGACATAGACACATGCTAGTGGTGCGGGGGACGCCGGCTGCTGCTGTCCAGTTAATACAAACTAGACGACGCAGCAGGCTATTATAGGTCCCGACGTTCTATTTGGTTTTGAAGCAGCTTAATTTATATGCTAGTGCCCTATCTAACCCCTAGGTATTTTGGGTTCGAGCAATGTTTAACCTTAGTTCCTAGCCACGTCTGTTTGCACGACCCGATTTGAGTATCTGTTGCGGAGGTGGTATGCGCACGATTCTGTCTTAGACGGGTTTGGCCAGAAGACATTACTGTTGTATGGGTTGTGTTAGATGGCAGGCTGGTCGTTGGTATATATGTTAAACAGCGTTGGTGCCAACACACTGCCCTGAGGGAGACCGTTCTTTTGCCGTCACAATTTACTCCTACCAGACTGAAAACAGGCCTGGATGCGGCAATTGTAGCGCGTAGGGCTCGCCGCACTCGTCCAGCAGGCGCAGGTGCCGCTCCAGCCAGCGCACGTTATCGTTACCTTCGTATCTCTGCCTGCGCTTGAGCAGGCGGTAGGCGTGCTCGGAGCTGGGCGCCTTGGCGTGCGTGAGCGCGTGCGCGGTGAGCGCGAGCGCGTAGGGCTCGCCGCACTCGTCCAGCAGGCGCAGGTGCCGCTCCAGCCAGCGCACACCGCGCTGCTGCGCACTCGACACGCGCGCCGTCAGGCCCTGCACACACGGACATTCTATACGCCACCGACATTACAACACAACCAACAGCGCCAACACTGTGTTTTTAGATCCATGTTCTCTCTTTACGTGTGCTCATTTTTTATACAAAAATTCACAATAACAGCTGCGCTAAAATTATGAGGTACTTTCTAGGAGAATAAATAAAAACAAGAAAGGCACAAAAATTATGATCTGTCGTGGATCTCCGTACATATACCAATGTATACATATAAAATTCTAAGTCCTAACTGACTAAAAAAAAATCAATCAAAATCATTTATTTCAAATAGGCCAGTTACAAAAACTTCCAAATAGTCGAACAACAATAAAAATTCAGCTCCAGTCACAAGACATAATAACTGTGAAAGTACTGTAGTTATCATTCCAAAGCGTAGATATCTATGGAGAAGAATGGGCAAGAAACTCCATTGACACCCAAAAACCTTAGTTACATCATTCATGATGAGATGGTACATTATGTGAGAACGATGTAGCAAAACGTGCACGTTAAGTAAAAACAACAAAAAAGACAATTCAAAAATAAAAATAATTGTTACGAAATAAGCCGTAGCAACTAAGAGATGACCAGGCACAACTGACAGCGCCCGTTCACGAACATAACCCATGGATCAGCCATCATTCAACTCAACCATTTTGAAGGGAACTAAATGACCCGACACACGCGCCATCATCAGAGTGAAAAAAAACAGCGTGGAAATCCAAAATGACGCCGAGGAAAATTTGCTGTTTATCGTTCATGGGTGTCGTCATCGTAATTCTTCGGCGCCATTTTGGATTTTGATTTTGACCTCATTTTCTTGGTGCATTTAATGAAAGGAGATGTTTCATTTTTGTATGGGACTCCGGCCATGACCTGTACCTTTCAGGAAAGGTGGGAAACAATCCCCTGAATAGAATAAAGTAACATTTTTTAAATAGTAATAGATGGTTTTTATGCACATAATAAAAATTAAAAATGTTTGACGTTTGTCGCGAGAGTTACGACAGCCATGACAAGTTGTAGAGATGACGTTTACATAACCTAGAAATTGTTATTTCATAATAATTGTTTATCAGAATTGATTTTTTTTCGATGCTTTCGTATTTGTTTTGTTCTCTGTTTTCATAAAACGTTAAAAAATACGAGACGAACGAGACTGACTGACTGACACTGATGGGTTTTGTCACTTGTCAGAACAAAACGTCATTTTGATTTTTTCGTTCAGAAGTACACTCCATAAAAGTAGTACCTATTATATAGTTTTTTAACGATAAAATTACCACACTTGCTTATAATGAGTTGAAAATTATGACTAAGAGACCAATAATAATAATTAATTACAAAAACACATACTTTTAGTAATCTAACGTCGATGTAATATTATGTTTTTGTGTGACATGATTTCAGAACGAAAGCAAACTGCAAACAGGAAGACGCTATGTTGAATAGAATGGGGCAATAATTGAAAAACTATTACTTTTTGTGCACAGCAAATCAGGCTTAAATTCACGAAAGAATATTTTTCCTAAGTTCGTGGTATTTTTTTCTTTTTTTCAATAAATGTACATCTTATGGCCGAAAATGAAACATCTCCTTTATAATAAACAAAATCTCAGTATCCTCGCCTAGGCTATGGCCAGCATTGATTTAAGTGAGAACTGTTTCTCCCATGGGCAGTTTTATGTTGTAAGAAACACCGTAAACGTCATTTACAAAGAGGTGCTACGATAATTCATTATTAATATAGTTTTCCGGAACAAAATAGTCATATGGTCTTATACTTAAATAGTCTTGTTTCATTTGAGTATTATTGAATTTAAAAAAAAATGTAAGCATTTATACCATAACCTAAATCGAAAGGCATGGATGGATCACCGAGGCATCGTTGTATGGAAGACATGTATAAAATAAATTCTGGTCCAACCTATTTAGGTCACAAAAATCTAAAATAAAAAGAACGCCGTATACTTTTTTCTAACCAGAATGAATTCTCGGGCTTCTTGCTTTGAAAATCACAGATATTTACACAACTATTTATCATATACTTACACTTACGCACGGGCGAAGCCGCAGGCAACAACTGTTACCTATTTTCGACATTATTTTGCGGGGGTAACGTACACGTGGGCAAATGCCGAACACCACGCGGGCGCAGCCGCGGACAGAAGCTAGTATTTTACATAGGAAACTATATATAATGAATGTAAAACGTAGACATTCTTATTATGGTACAAATACAAAGGACTGAAGTATGTTTTCAAATGAATGAATAAATGTCATCTTACCTCTCGCACTCCAATATCCTTTAGATTCTTGACAGTTTCCAACGTGATCACCACTTGAGCAGTCAGTGTGATGTTTCGCTGCATTATTATAGAGTTATTTACCTGTTAACGATATATACTTTATTAAACTGGAGGATAAAGAGATTTTTGAAGGAAGAAATGTTGTTCATGGAAAATCTTTTCTCTTTATTGCAAAATCAAGGCCAGAAGTTAATAATCAGTTTTTCTGTTAAAGTAAGTTCCTACAAAAGACGTGATGAAATTAGACATCATTTTTCTACGGCCTGAACCTGAAGTCAATGTTTCTTTAGAATATCTTTGTTATTGATATCAGACGCATCACTCAAATCAACCGTTCATTTGGGTGACTGATCACTTTTGTTTAAATAAACTTTTCTTCGAGTGAAAGATGCCAAATGGATTAAAGCGCCCTATTTCGGTTAAATAACGCCAACTACACATAGATATATTAAGATTGATGTCCTCATTACACGCTATTTTTTATTTTAACATTACCAAATTCATGCCTGACAGTTATTTGAACAAATGAGGATGTTATCTTACTTCAACTGCGCTTGGGTCATGCCAGCCCGCATGTCCGAATGCCTCTCTGTAGAGACTGCTGTTCTTAGGCACCACTATGGTGGAGTTGTCATTCCTGTTGGGCAGCCACGTCACTTCGTAGAACGCGCCGTCTGGCGTCTGATGGTCTAACACCCAGGATACGGCCATTGATATCACCTGCGAAGAGAGGCTTGCTTGTACAAATAGTTCTTTTGTGATTTGAAGATACTTTCAACATTGCTTTTTGTTAAGTATATTAGTTTTTAAATTACAGTCATTTACCTCCGGATCGATGTAAATGAAGTTCTCCCACTCGTTGAACGACGCGTCTTGGAATATCTTAGCGCAGAATGACGTCAACCAAACACTTGATGCCGATTGGTTCCTGATGAGAACAGAAAAGAAGAATGTTGTAGTAACAACTTTAAAATGAAAATTAGGATAGTGCGTGCATAATATGGCAGTTATTTGTTCGGAAAACCGGAAGGGCTCTTGTTTGTGAACGGTTTTTACCCAGTCCGGCGCAGGGTTAACTTTGTAGTTAGAAAGCTTTATTTTAAATGCGCCGTTCGTACGTCCGGCCTACTAGCCGCGGGCAGCCACGCACGGTGCAGCGATGAACCGTGGCTAATGCCTACGCGCGGCTTCGTGAAGAAGCCTCCATAATTCTTTGCGCGTCGATGGCACTTTAAATAAAATTCGGCTAGTATTTTTTCTGCTGCGTTGATGATCAGATGTTAATACTGACCAGTCGCTTCTAAACAAGCTGAACGATCCGTCGGGTTTCATGAAGGACAGCTGTCGCTGGTACAGTATGTTCATGTGGTAGAACGCGTCTCGCTCCACCGTCCTGTTACGTTGGTTGATCAGACGCATGTAGAGAGTCAGGTACATGTTGGCCGCGAAACTGAACATGTTCTGTTCGGCTGAGTCCTGTGGGGAAATGTAAAGTTTAAATTGCTGTTTAAAGAAGTATAGCAGAAAATAAAGCTTTGAAATACAATGCATGAAAAACTAATTTACAGTACCTGGTTGTACAAGTGAAATATGGCACATCCAGTTGCAAAACTCATGTTGAAAATGGCATGTCAAAGATGAATTAAAGCGAACGCCTCGCAGATGATACGAGAGCTGACGCGCGACTGTACGGCCGTCCAGCGAGCGCTCGCTGCTGAGCGACCGACAACTGCGACTCTACAGGTATGTGCGCTGAGCCTGACTGTGGCTGGGACCGTACGATATGACGTCACTCACCATCGGCATGTGCAGCAAGCTGGTCGCGTTGACCGGCATGGTCGGGAACAGCGGTCCCACGACGTCGCCGACCACAGAGATGCGCGCCCGGTTGTACGGGACCATGTGCATGTGTCGCTATGACGTCACTCACCATCGGCATGTGCAGCAAGCTGGTCGCGTTGACCGGCATGGTCGGGAACAGCGGTCCCACGACGTCGCCGACCACAGAGATGCGCGCCCGGTTGTACGGGACCATGTGCATGTGTCGCTATGACGTCACTCACCATCGGCATGTGCAGCAAGCTGGTCGCGTTGACCGGCATGGTCGGGAACAGCGGTCCCACGACGTCGCCGACCACAGAGATGCGCGCCCGGTTGTACGGGACCATGTGCATGTGTCGCTATGACGTCACTCACCATCGGCATGTGCAGCAAGCTGGTCGCGTTGACCGGCATGGTCGGGAACAGCGGTCCCACGACGTCGCCGACCACAGAGATGCGCGCCCGGTTGTACGGGACCATGTGCATGTGTCGCTATGACGTCACTCACCATCGGCATGTGCAGCAAGCTGGTCGCGTTGACCGGCATGGTCGGGAACAGCGGTCCCACGACGTCGCCGACCACAGAGATGCGCGCCCGGTTGTACGGGACCATGTGCATGTGTCGCTATGACGTCACTCACCATCGGCATGTGCAGCAAGCTGGTCGCGTTGACCGGCATGGTCGGGAACAGCGGTCCCACGACGTCGCCGACCACAGAGATGCGCGCCCGGTTGTACGGGACCATGTGCATGTGTCGCTATGACGTCACTCACCATCGGCATGTGCAGCAAGCTGGTCGCGTTGACCGGCATGGTCGGGAACAGCGGTCCCACGACGTCGCCGACCACAGAGATGCGCGCCCGGTTGTACGGGACCATGTGCATGTGTCGCTATGACGTCACTCACCATCGGCATGTGCAGCAAGCTGGTCGCGTTGACCGGCATGGTCGGGAACAGCGGTCCCACGACGTCGCCGACCACAGAGATGCGCGCCCGGTTGTACGGGACCATGTGCATGTGTCGCTATGACGTCACTCACCATCGGCATGTGCAGCAAGCTGGTCGCGTTGACCGGCATGGTCGGGAACAGCGGTCCCACGACGTCGCCGACCACAGAGATGCGCGCCCGGTTGTACGGGACCATGTGCATGTGTCGCTATGACGTCACTCACCATCGGCATGTGCAGCAAGCTGGTCGCGTTGACCGGCATGGTCGGGAACAGCGGTCCCACGACGTCGCCGACCACAGAGATGCGCGCCCGGTTGTACGGGACCATGTGCATGTGTCGCTATGACGTCACTCACCATCGGCATGTGCAGCAAGCTGGTCGCGTTGACCGGCATGGTCGGGAACAGCGGTCCCACGACGTCGCCGACCACAGAGATGCGCGCCCGGTTGTACGGGACCATGTGCATGTGTCGCTATGACGTCACTCACCATCGGCATGTGCAGCAAGCTGGTCGCGTTGACCGGCATGGTCGGGAACAGCGGTCCCACGACGTCGCCGACCACAGAGATGCGCGCCCGGTTGTACGGGACCATGTGCATGTGTCGCTATGACGTCACTCACCATCGGCATGTGCAGCAAGCTGGTCGCGTTGACCGGCATGGTCGGGAACAGCGGTCCCACGACGTCGCCGACCACAGAGATGCGCGCCCGGTTGTACGGGACCATGTGCATGTGTCGCTATGACGTCACTCACCATCGGCATGTGCAGCAAGCTGGTCGCGTTGACCGGCATGGTCGGGAACAGCGGTCCCACGACGTCGCCGACCACAGAGATGCGCGCCCGGTTGTACGGGACCATGTGCATGTGTCGCTATGACGTCACTCACCATCGGCATGTGCAGCAAGCTGGTCGCGTTGACCGGCATGGTCGGGAACAGCGGTCCCACGACGTCGCCGACCACAGAGATGCGCGCCCGGTTGTACGGGACCATGTGCATGTGTCGCTATGACGTCACTCACCATCGGCATGTGCAGCAAGCTGGTCGCGTTGACCGGCATGGTCGGGAACAGCGGTCCCACGACGTCGCCGACCACAGAGATGCGCGCCCGGTTGTACGGGACCATGTGCATGTGTCGCTATGACGTCACTCACCATCGGCATGTGCAGCAAGCTGGTCGCGTTGACCGGCATGGTCGGGAACAGCGGTCCCACGACGTCGCCGACCACAGAGATGCGCGCCCGGTTGTACGGGACCATGTGCATGTGTCGCTATGACGTCACTCACCATCGGCATGTGCAGCAAGCTGGTCGCGTTGACCGGCATGGTCGGGAACAGCGGTCCCACGACGTCGCCGACCACAGAGATGCGCGCCCGGTTGGAGCCGAACACGTAGTAGCGGTCCACCTCGTACGGGATGATGGGCGTCTCCGTCACGTTCACGTGCATGTATTGGAACACGTACGCGCGGTTGGACAGGTCGAGCAGGACGGACTGGTGCCGGTATTGGGGTAGGCCGTCCGGCTGTGGACAACAGGTCATGTGAAATTGTGTTCGGACACAGTTGTGTAAAATAATTTCGTTTTACAATATTTCAAGTATGGGAGAACAGCGTAGGCCCGACAATAAATCGTAGCTTACTACAACAGGTAGAAAAAGATTTAATAAAATATATATCCTTTACCCTCACCATCAACCTAACCTTTTCCCAAATATGTTGGGGTCAGCTTCCAGTCTAACCATATGCAGTTGAAGACGTGTGCGTGTGGATTGAGAGATCTTTTCGTAAAACTCTTCCAATCCCACCCAAATTATAAGAGGATTTAGGAAATAATTGTAAAAACTTCATGGTAAGGTATAAAATTTGTAGAACCTAAACAAAGAAAGTTAGAATTCATTAACTGGATCTCTCAATCTGGACAACTGAAGAAAAAGCTATAACGCGTATCCAAGAATATAGTGCCTATGTGTTTATAATTTGCATTTTAATTAATTGTGAAGGATTTGTGAAAGCTGCTAAACAAAATTTCGATTCGTTTCAAAGCCACGTTTAATATTTATAACAGTTTATATGGATCACTCAGAGTGTACAATTTTCAATTGAGTGATCTGGTAAAACACGACCTAGTACTGAAAAAGTAGGAATAATTATCATGTTTATTACAAATTATGCTTCTGGGAAAATTTGTAAAACAAAAACGAGATTGAAATCTTACTGGTTCAAGAGAAAATGAAAATCTTGTTTTTTGTCGATAGTACCAACTGAGAGATCCTTATTTTGAACTATATCTAATAAACCAAAACTTATAGGTAGAAGGTAGATACATCAGAAATTGTTAAAAAGGTTGCACTAAAATTTGACGAATCAGTCGTCCCTGTAAGTGTTATACTTAAAAAGATAAATCATTTTTTACAATCCTTGAGGAAAACGTTGAGTAGGGTGACCATATCGCCGGTCGGAATCATTACCGGTACAATTCAAATTATGACGCAGTGGCAGTATTAAGCACTCAGACTCTCTCACTCACTCAGGTAGACACACTTTTTTATTTTGTCCGTTTTTTTTTTTTGTGTGACGATAGGCCTACAACAAGACTTCTTTATCCCAATCATGTTTGTATGATTTGTTCACTGATTTATCTAACGGTTGTAACTCATGGGTAGTGTTAGAGGGTAAGCAATATAATACGATTTGGTTTTCGTCTGCGGCATCCACAATCCTAGCATCCAAATGCGAAGCAGCTCCATCAAAAACTAGCAAACATTTTCCAGGCGACTTGTAGTTGCCAAGATGATGGATGAAATCTATAAATAGTTCAGTAGTCATGCTACCTTTTGGTGCCATTTTGACTATAGTGCCATCAGGCAAATTATCGTTAAATTCAGGCCTTAGCCTTTTACCCTTGAATATTATCATTGGTGGTACTGAATTACCTAAAGCATTGACACACATAGCGATGGTGACGTTTTCAGCATGCTCCTGTGCAATTAAATGTACTCTTTTACTGCCTTTTTGTGCAAGAACATGTTGCTGGTGGTGCAATGTTAATCGACAGCCTTTTTCATCTATATTATATAAACGTTCTGGATGCCGAAGAATTTCTAACTCATCATATTTTTTTTTTATTGCCGTGAAATGCTGTTGCATAATGTACTTGTTAAATTTTTGAGCCCTTGCAGAGTTCATAAACTGTGCTTTGCGAACTGAAATTTCAGTTTCGTTTAAAAAAATTCGAAAGCCATTTTCTACCTGCTATGCATTTGAAGTTATTGAAAGTATTTGGTATTTCATTGGCTTGACAAAATAAGTGCTTTCTTATAATCTTGCGAGTCAACGGAACGCCTACTTGAGCAAGTATGTAAATATGAGTGAAATTAAAAAAAGCGCATGGGAGGAAGACCTTTTTTGATTATCCTTAATAAGCTTCCTTCTATCATGAGGACCTACGAATTAAATAAAAAAATAAAGTTTTTTTTTTTGTTACCTTAAAATTTCTGAACTTTTTGTGTGTAAGATTTACTTAGGTTTAGAATTCCTTAGTAAGAGCACTACACATACAGTACCTAACTTAGCAGAATCTTTTCATTTAAAAACGTAATTTTATATTATTTAAATTATGTAGTGTAACCAGACACAAACTTGTATAAAAACGTTTAAACCCTGTATTCCCGTTGTCCCCGTAGGCCATGTCCCCGTTAACGGGGACAAAGGGAATTTAATAAAACAATTAAAATTACTTCCCGTTGTCCCCGTACGCTGTCCCCGTTAATTTCTTGTAATATATGCTTTTCAAATTATGCCCGTTGTCCCCGTTGAGTTAAAATTAGCAGTGAGAGTGCTTAATACTGCCACTGCGTCATAATTTGAATTGTACCGGTAATGATTCCGACCGGCGATATGGTCACCCTACTCAACGTTTTCCTCAAGGATTGTAAAAAATGATTTATCTTTTTAAGTATAACACTTACAGGGACGACTGATTCGTCAAATTTTAGTGCAACCTTTTTAACAATTTCTGATGTATCTACCTTCTACCTATAAGTTTTGGTTTATTAGATATAGTTCAAAATAAGGATCTCTCAGTTGGGACTATCGACAAAAAACAAGATTTTCATTTTCTCTTGAACCAGTAAGATTTCAATCTCGTTTTTGTTTTACAAATTTTCCCAGAAGCATAATTTGTAATAAACATGATAATTATTCCTACTTTTTCAGTACTAGGTCGTGTTTTACCAGATCACTCAATTGAAAATTGTACACTCTGAGTGATCCATATAAACTGTTATAAATCTTAAACGTGGCTTTGAAACGAATCGAAATTTTGTTTAGCAGCTTTCACAAATCCTTCACAATTAATTAAAATGCAAATTATAAACACATCATAGGCACTATATTCTTGGATACGCGTTATGGCTTTTTCTTCAGTTGTCCAGATTGAGAGATCCAGTTAATGAATTCTAACTTTCTTTGTTTAGGTTTTACAAATTTTATACCTTACCATGAAGTTTTTCCAATTATTTCCTAAATCCTCTTATAATTTGGGTGGGATTGGAAGAGTTTTTCGAAAAGATCTCTCAATCCACACGCACACGTTGAAGACCAGTATTTTACATGGAGCGCACTCGATATAAGCAACCATAGCAAACATAATGCTGTCAATACATATAGTTAATCTGCTTGGCTCACCTGGACGGAGATCTTCTTGACATAGTGGTGCTGTCCCATGAGCGTGGAGGCGTGCAGTCGCACGTGCACGTCGCCCAGGCGCGTGGGCACGACGGGCACGTACACGGTGGCGGCGTCGCCCGACACGATGTACACGAAGAACTGGTGCTCGCCGAACGACGTGCGCGGGTTGTACGAGCGGACCTGCCACACACGTTATAGCTTACTTGCGTACTACGCATCACGTTGGCCGATAACATCTCACTCTTATATCAATGAAGGTGAGGAGACATTATGACAGCTGTAATGACAGGGCTAAAGTAAACGCACACTGTAACTTACTGTCATAGGAGTATGCTCCATTGTACAGCTTTATTATGGCTCCATATCGAACGTCCTAATAGCACAAGACAATGAACTAAACCTCTCGAACAGATTAAAAATGTATTTAATCCTCCAACTCTTATGTTTAGGTCGCTACCAAACATCTGAATTGAATTAACATCTCTTGCGACTTTTAAATATGTTTTAGATATAGTTTACTTATAAGTACTATTTTTACCATTGTATGAAAAAAATACTACTGTGCCTACATGTAAACTTTTTGTAATACTTTTTAATGAATAAATTATCATATCATTTATCATTAATTTATATTTTTTTTTATCCTTTTAAAAGGTTATTTTCTACGTCTAGTTGGATCGTAATTTTATGTACTTACGAACATAGATATTATTATGAAATAGGTCTTGTTCCAAATTATAATCATAATTTATAGCCCAGTCAAATTAGACATAAAATAGTGATCAAATAACAAAACTCGGGTCAAGCTGAATTTTAATAGAGACCCTTGGGTCCACCAGTAGAAATAAAGTACGAAAAGTCCCCGTCGATCACATGCGTGCTAAAAAAACTTATTCGAGGTCAAAGGGCAAAATTTTCCTTTTCTTGGATTTTTCTCGAAAACAATAAGTTTTATCAAAAATATAGCATGAACTAAATTATCGATCATAAAATTATCTACAAAGATGGTCTTATAATTTTTTCCACCATTCACCATTACTAAGATAATCTCGATTCTAAAAGTTTAAGGAGGCTCCGAAAAATGATCTCTTTCACATCAAAAACCTAAAATAAGCCCAAAATTGAGCTCATGATTCTTGTGCCATATAATCTTGTTCATAGCTTGTTTAAAACTCATTCCGTAAATATTACTTTTCATAAAATGTAGAGGTAACTACAATGACATTGAATAAAAGACGTATTGGAGATTCCCTCCCTTCAGCATCGCCCCGAGCAACGCTTCCACACTACAAGCTGCACCGCGTGCACCGAGGCGTGCACAGCTACTCCTCACGGCGTCACGCCCCGTGCCTGAGTAAACAACGCCCCTCTATGCCGCGTAAAGTCAAACTTTTTCTATTGAAATTTATTTTGGATCGATTGTTGCTGTTTACTTTGTAACTCAATCGCGATTTCTTAGGAATGGTCATTATTAAGAAAAAAGTATAAGACCATTTTTGTCCATAATTTTATGATCTAGAATATTTTCTCTGTAGTTCTCACAATGCCGTTCTCTTCGACGTGCACGAACTTGTAGTCGGGCGAGGCCGCCAGCACGACGACGGCCTCCACGTCCTGCGCCTGGTAGTTGAACACCACGACACGCAGCCCCACCTGCTCGCCCTGGCGGCAAGACTCAGGGCCCTCCACTTTGATGAAGAACGGCAGCACGCCTATATACTGTGCACCACAAACAACACAACGTAGATATAGAAACATACAAAAATCCTTTATTTTCACCAGATTAAACATAACATATGGATACACAAAACGATGAACATCAGAAATTTTCGCGAATGCACCTTCGAAATACATTTTTGTTAAAATGAATGTTGACTTGTGTATTGATTTTTTGTAACTTTACAAATAACATTGTGTCATATTTATGACACTAAAAACTTACGCGTTTAGGTTCCGTCAACATGCCAAGACCGCGGCTGGGTGACATACTGAATGCTGAAACTATCCAGTGAGCCGGTATCTGTAACAAAACAAAGGATTGAGACAACCCTAAAAAATATATGCAAATTGTAAACAAAAAACGTTGAAACATTATGTTAAGTCCCTCAACCCTAATTACGTGCAGTTTAAACTTCAAGATTAAATATGAAGTAGTAAATAAGGCTCAAAGCTTTCTTTGGCCTCGAGCGACACTCGGACACGTGACTGGCGCCAGTAAAGGCGGAGAAAGAACCAAGAACGTCTTACAGTAAGAGCATGACTACGACTCACCGCCACACGACTTGCGGAGCGGAGGTGCTCACGCTGCAGACACGAGGGACGAACGCTTGGCGCTGGACGCAAGTGCTTCGCTTTACCCAGCGTCTTACGTGATCTGGACGCGAACTCGAAGCGGCGCGGTTTGGCGCGAAAATAACAAATAAATGGTTTGACCCACCTATTTTTGTTCCAAACCGCGGCCGTGCCGCTTCGCGTTCGCGTCCAGATTGCCCACGTATAACGCTGCGTTAGGCCACTACCCACTAAGCCGGGGCGCCCTGCGGACTCTCCGTCCGCATACCAGCCCATTGTGTTGCTCGACGGGGTGGGCAAGCTCTTTGAAAGAGTCATTGCCAACCGCCTCGCCGGGCACCTTGTGGGGTTGGGGCCGGATCTTGGAGAACACCAGTTTGTTTTCCGCAAAGGGCGCTCGACGGTGGACGCCATCATGCACGTGAGGGGTCTCACGACGGGGGATGCGGTGTCGCGGGGTGGTCGTCTTGGCGTAGCATACTATGCTGACGACACGCTGGTGCTGGCACAAGGGATATCGCACGAGGCGGCGGCCGAACTCATGACACGCGAGGTTGCGATAGTCGTGATAAGAATCCGGCAACTGGGCCTCGAGGTGTCATTGCACAAGTCCGAGGCCATGTGCACGTGTTCATGGGCCACCGTCGGGATCCCTACTGACGTTAGATGGGGTTCCCATCGACGTCGAGACGACGTTAAAGTACCTAAGGCTCGTCCTTGACAGCCGGTGGAACTTCATGGAGCATTTCCGACGTTTGGCCACAAACTGGAACTGGGCTGCGTTCAAGCGGCTCTTGCCCAAACTGGGGGGTCCAAACGCCTTCTGCCTCCTGCTCTACGCGGGTGGCGCGCGGAGGCAATACGCCGGGGGGGGAGTTTTACCCCACCCCCTGCCGCGGCAAAGAGCGACTGTCGCAACCTGTGGAGGGCCCGCCACAACAGTGGCGATAAGTCCCCTGTTTGAGGACTGGCTGGAGAGGCACCCTCACGTCCTAGCCGCCGCGGAAGAAGTAGGCGGCCTGTGGACGGTGAGTAATGGGCTAGCTCACCGTCCATCCGTGTTATGACGACAGGCCGTGTCGACGGCGTGTTCGTGTTCCACCCGCGCCTCAAGGAGATGTCAGCATATCGGAAGGGAGTCCGAGAGGGCCGATGCCTGCCAGGGCTGCGGGACTGTTCGAAAGAGATACCGTGGCCTTGGAGCACAAAGGGGTAAGAAGGAACATAGATGTGTTTTAGTCAGTACAAGTCTGACACTCTCTTCCGCTCCGCCCAGAGCGGGAGGGCTCATTTGATGATTTACAATCCGTAAAAAGAAACGCCGTGACCCATTGACATAAGTTGTAAAACAGCTCATGTCAGTGCGTCACGGTGTTTTTTTTCTTCACTTTTACACGCGTATATTGCCGCGTGACATACATACAAACGGCCGCACCCTCGGCAGCGCCGGGTAGCAAAGCGGCGTTATTATAGTGTCGGCAACTACATACAACTACTGAACACACTGACTAGGCCTATACTGGTCACTCATTGAAAGTATATGTAGTAACGAATTGAAGAAACCGCGGGACTAAGGCCACAGTCCACAACACGCCAGCCACGTTCCCTTGCGACTACATACCTGCGGCACATCCACAGTGAACACGTACCGGCCGTGCGGGCCGATGTTGACGTCGCGCCACAGCCACACGTTGTCGTACTGTCGCTGCACGCGGTTGAACCGGAACTTGCGGAAGTGCGTCAGCTCGAACGACTTGTTTATGTCGGTTTCACCTGTATAACAATCAGATCATAACATTATAACAGCGTATAACATCAAGCCTGAACCGCTGGAAGGATAAGTCAACGGTGAATAGTATAACTGCATATCGCTAGATATGTATAAGTCCCTTGAAATATTTTAGGATCGAGACTTTCAATGATATCAATCAGGCACAAATACAGATTGGGTTGCTACTGATCCTTACAAAATGTAATACCAAGACTCTTAAGATAATATTATATTACCACATAAAAACAAAAGAGACGCCGACTGTCGGGGCTATAATATAAATATCAAACCGTTCAATTGCATCCTGTTATAAAGAAATGAGTTGTGGAATCTACTGGCAAACTTAGCTTAGTTAGAATAACAGTTTTGACCGTATCAGGTCACAAGAGCAGTCCTTTCTTGGTTATGTAACCTCTAGGAACCAATAACTGTGAAAGAGCGCCAACAGTTTTTTTTTCTGTGGCAGTGGCATTGCACGCGTAACATGACTACTGTAGAAACGAGTTTTGTCTACGGAAGAATCGACCAACTGAGACATTGTCATTGTTTATCTGTCATTATGTCGATTCTTCCGTAGACATAGCCGGTTTCTACGGAGGTCATGCTCCGTGTGCTTATATCGAATTTTCTGCCCGTGTCGTGTAGTGACGACTGCCATCTAGATTTGCACTGCCGCAAGACCGCACTTGCACAGCGAGCTATCCAGAACATGAATCTTGTTAAGAAATACTGAGCAACTGTTATTAAGTCACTGTGATTTAGACAGTCTCGCAGATGTCAAACCTAAAATAAGTGTGAATACATAAATGTGTGGCTTTGAAGTATTTATGAAGTGTCGAATATAGACTGACAGTTGGACTCGTCCGTGTGGTCGGGGCAGTCGTAGTTGCCGTCGCAGCGCTTGGCGAGCGGGAAGCAGCCGCCCTCGAGGCACTCGCCGAAGCCCTGCGACACGTTGCACGTCGTGTAGCGTCGCGTCACCGGCACGTCGCTGAACACCACGAGCCCCGCGTATCTGTCACACGAACATTACCTCATTCACACACACATCATGCCCACTTAGTTCTATAGACTTAGACCGATTCAAAAACTAGTTTGGGCATAGGGATGAAGTTAGTACGCCACAAAATACTGAAAAAAAAAAATTGGTTGATTTTTTTAAGTGGGCGTGGATATTATTCTGAATTTATGAGGAATAGCAAAAAAGTAGAAAAAGCAGTCTCGGGCCCGACTTTAATGAAAATTTAAACCGCTTCATTGGATTTTAAAAAAATCCATATTACTAGCCAGTAATCGACCCTGTTGATATTAAAAACAAAATCAAATACACCACTCGATAGTGTCGCTAATAAGGTTCTAATTCTGAGAAGTAATTACATACGGCACTTACGAACTTAAGTTTCGTAGTACTCGGCTAGGAATATTGTTTTTTGTGTACTTTTAGAGTTAGTTTTAGTTTTCATCAAAATCGGGCCGAGACTCTTTCGAGTATTTTTCGCTATTCAAATCAAATCAAAATAATTTATTTCAAGTAGGCCAGTTACAGGCACTTTTGAATAGTCGAAAAACAATCAAAATGAAGCTTACGAGCTAAGTTTACTTTCACAGTTATTATGTCTTGTGACTGGGACTGTTCCCAGTCACAAGACATAATAACTGTGAAAGTACTGTAGTTGCCCATTCCAAAGCGTAGATCTCTATGGAGAAGAATGGGCAAGAAACTCCATGGACACTCTTTTAAATCAGACGCTTGTTACAAAACCTTAGTTACATCATTCATTTAGAGATGGTACATTATGTGAGAACGATGTAGCAAGACGTGCACGTTAAAAGTGTCCATAGTAAAAACAAAAAGAACAATTAAAAGATGAAATAATTAGTAAAATGCGAAATGAGCCGTGGCAGCTGAGAGACGACCAGGCACAACTGACAGCGCCCGTTCACGAACATGACGCATGGATCAGCCATCATTCAACTCAACCATTTTGAAGGGAACTAAATGACCCGACACATACACATATTCCTCATAGTTTAAGATTTTGAAATTACCCACTTGAAAATTCTGATTCCAGATGGCTCTCATGATTATAAAACATCATCTAATCTGACTGCAGAAATAAAATATGAATAAACCGAGAGTAATGATATCTAAACACGGTAAAACAAAACAAAAAATATTATTTTTAAACTCGAAACGAAACTAACAGTTACGTCGTTAGTAAAAAAAAATTATACATTTTCTCCCTGGTCACAATTTGTACTTGTCTATCATTATAAGATTTTTTTCAATATATCAGCTAAAATTAAAAAAAAAAAACACGTGAATAATCAGGGGTGTATACTCACTCGAAGGTCCTGTTAGCGTCGATGCCGAAGGTGGAGGAGGGGAAGTACACGAGGTCGTCCGCGTCACCGAAGTGCGAGCGCCACGTGTACGCGAACGTGCCGTTCGTGGACTCGTCGAAGTGAGACATCTTTGATATCACCTGGTGCCATGGTACGTTACGAAGAAAACAGCAAGTTATGTTTGGGAAATTACAAAAATAATAATTTATGAGAAAAGCCAATAAATACGGGTTCAAAATGGATTGATTTCAATATTAAACGCCGCCGCAATCTTATTAGTTTCAAAGTGAAATCGTTTATTTTAATCAGGCCAATAAAGGGCATTATTGAATTGGAAACTTTATAAATAGAATTGATTGTTACCCACTAGCGTAATCTATTAAGGTTTCGTAAAAAGTAGGGTTAGCAAGAAACTCCATTGTTTTTCAGTATAAGGGCTAGCTTTCATAGCGCATAGTAGATGGCGTTTCAATAGCTGGGGTAGGTCCCATTTTGACCAATGGGATCAAGGCACACTAGTTCCCGTGAGCCGAGCCGTGAGGTGCGAGTGTGGGAAGGGAACGCAGTTTTACTCAATAGTCCGCCTCAGGGCGGAGGACATCCACGAGAATTTTCCACCACAACAAACAAACAAAAAAGTGAAGCTTGTATTTAGGTCGGGCAGTATACCTTAGCGTAGGTGAGCTCGTTCCCGGCCTGCATGGTGTAGAAGGTGTTGTCGATGCCGGACAGCCCCACGTAGGCGCCGGGCTCGCCGTAGATGGCCACCTCCACGCGCGACCCCGTGCGGTGCTTGCGGTTGTTTATGAACACCGTGAACTGGACACGATGCACATGTTATTAGATATTCTATTACTAAACATATACGCATCATCAGCCTATAATGTGCCAAGAAAATATACACATTATAATGTTACACCAAAATGTCGTAAAAAATAAAGCATTGACAAAATGTTTTATGCGTCATTTCGGTTTCATGCATTTCACTCTGTGGAACTTATAACTTATAGTCTTTTGTATATTATTGATTCTTATATTTATGACAAACGGATTTAGAGCATATTGTATTTTTAGGGATTCCAATTTTATGGCATGTGATATTATGTGACATTAATTTCGGGCAACTTATCATTCGGAGAAAAGATCATTAGGACACAAAAAATATAGCACTATAGTTTTTTTGTTTAATTGTTTTATCTTGCGATCAGTCTTTCAGACTATGAGTAGATGAGATGGTTCGGATGGCTTGCTATGACTTTACATTATGGATAAAAAAGTTAGGGAACACAATGGAGAACCGAAAAAAATACTTACATGATAAACGTTTGGTGCTCTTGGCATTAATTTCTGATAAATTTTCGGTCGATACAAGTATGATTTTACCTATCTTAAAATGCAGTTAAGTATAATATTTTTGGAATAAAATAGCATTCCCTTTTAGTGAAATGAACTATCATCAACTTTGAGATTGGCACTTTTAATCCACAGACTGGTATTTTTGTGGCCGATTTCTGCACGACTCTTTTCCGCCCCGCTCGTCTCCACTTCTGAGGAAAGCGGGCCTCATTTGATGAGCTACATATACAAGTATAGGTCGGTACTGACGTTGTTCCTGGAGATGCCGTTGACGGGGAAGGTGAGCGAGTCGGCGAGCACGTGCGCGCGTCGCTGCGCGCTCCACACCAGCGCCGTGGCCACGGGCGCCATCTCCGCCGACACCGTCACCGCGAACGTGCGCACGCCCTCCTGCACACGCGAACGCACATCGACACACTTCGATACAAATATCATACAACCAACCACACAAGGCCTTTTAATCTTTTGAACGCCAAAGCATAGACGCACGCGGGTGCCCTCCACACGACATTTAATATTTAAGATATTTAGATCACATTTTAAAGATGTATAAATAAACACACACTAAAGTAATGATTAAAATTACTAGTACACCACATTTTTTGTCACATATTTGTGTCGTTGGCGTACAGGGTACACGCTTGCTTGTCACGTATATGCGACAATGGCGTTCAAAAGGTTAAAAATATAATATCAAAATCTTTTTAGCCACTGTGAGAGCGAGTTTTAAGGCGTTTTTAGCAGCAAAATTCTTGTTCCAACACAGATCTGAAGACGATTCTAAACCATCCAGGAAGTAAATAGCAAATAATAAGAAACGAAATGAGAAAATGTAATGTTGCACGATTTCATAAGGTCCAAGCTGCGTAGAACGGGCCTTGTTATAAGAAGAAAATGCAAACAAAACTAATCAATTATTGACGAAATGAATGAAAACGCCACTTCTTCTTCTCAACTAAAACACTAGAAAGTGGCGAAGGGCGGGCGTTTTGGGGGACTGTTTCTTGTAATTTTGACGAATAAATGACTTTTGATTTTGAAGGAAAACCATCAACTAAATGTAAGAGAATAACAAGTTTACCTGCATAATCTCCTGTCCGCTGGTGAGAATGATTCCCTTCGACATGACGACGTAGTTGAACGACTCCATGTAGAAGTTGCTCTGCACGTGGAAGATTATGTACTCGCCCACCTGTGCGCCGATCAAAACATGTTAAGAACATTGTTATATATCAAGATATTTGCTAAACGAAGCCTAAGAGCAACCTCAAAGCAATCCTGTCGGTTTCCAGCAAGGTGTTTAAAAAGGTAATGCTTAACCACTTTAATATCAATCAAATCTTACATGAGGAACAGTATGGTTTCACCAAAGGTACGACTGACGCCAGTGTCATCTTATTAAAAACACATATTAACTGTGTAGTAAGAGGCACGAAATGCCATGGGAATCTTCTGTGACCTCTCGAAAGCATTTGATTGCGTAAACCATGAAACCCTACTCTTTAAACTTGAACATTACGGTCTAGGGAAAGTTGCGTTTAGTTTAGTGAAATCGTATTTAAATTATAGACAGCAGCAAGTACAAATAAATGGTGTGTTTTGGATGGGTTTAAAAGAAAATATGGGTGTGCCACAAGGTCCGATATTAGGTCCTTTCCTTTTTGTGCAGTGCATGTGTTTCAGTAATCAACTTGTTTCCCTCGCGTGAGTACCTATGGCACTCGTGGCATAATCTTAGCAACTTCACATTTTTGTTCTTTTTTGTTTTCACCCCATTCGCTGTGCAGAGAACAGGCTTTCCGTTTGTGTAGCTAGAGGTTTAGTCGACTCACCCTAGCATCAGTGGTACTGGTAGAGATGCGTATGTGTTGGTTGTTGGCGCTGTAGTGCGCGATGAAGTGCACGTCCGCGGTCGCGTGCGAGCCTACCGCATCCACCAGCTGCGCGCTCAGGCGCACGCCCGTGATGCCGTTCAGAACCTCGCGGTAGTTGGGATCGTTCTGTAGGCCTGGAACAACGATGGAATTAGTTGAAGCACGTATTAGAAGGGCAAAGCAATACAAGTTAAACAAAAGACCGTCGTGTCGATCCTAGAAACGATCGCCGTCTGGGCTGAGTTCCATGGCTAAGGGTGGCGGACTAGGGCCGGCTGAGGCACCGTGCACCGTGTGCATGAGACTAGTGGCTGCGGCGTGTGCAGCGCTCATATGTCATGCGCAACAGGCACGTAGCTCTACAAGCGCTTCTTTGTTTCTCTCGACGATTGTTGTGAGACGTTTAACTTCACGGTTTTCACGGTGTTCATGATTACGCCTACGATATACTTACGTAGCAACTTGTAGAGGTCGAGCTTGAGATGCCAGACGGCGTCGCTGCCGGGCACGAGCGCGGGCTGCTGCGGGTCCACGCCTGCGCCGCGGCCCTCCACCTGCACGAGCACCTGCAGCGACACGCCGCGCGCCTGCCAGCGCGGCAGCGGGGACCCGTCGTGGTACGACACTACCATCTGCAGGGAGACCACACTCACTTATTGTGCACTATGCCAGTCAAACAGTCATTTCATTCAATGGAAGCAAGTGAGTGTGTAAGGAGTTCGGGTGGGTTTCTCGCCAAAGATATGTACACTTTGGAAAGGGCAACTACAGGCCTTTCAGTTATTATGCCTTGAGACATGGACATAGCTTCATCTTTTTAATTTTAACGGTTGGAAATAAATGCTTAGATTATGATTTTGTAAAACCACGGCAAAAATTGTAAGGCATTTGACACTTCCAGTTTTGATTATTAATTCCAATTTTGGGATGCTACGTTTGTATATCAAAAGGTTAATCTTTATAACAAATATTTAGCACTAGTTGTAATTCGAAATTGTTACACACAAGTAACAAAAGTAATTATTATTGGCCATCCTAAAATTCACAAAACCAATTTAAACTTCACAAAAAAAGACACATTTTTACATCCACTACATAAATATGATATACTCACATAAACATCAAACGGCATCGAAGGCTTGAAGACCTGCGGCGTTCCACCAAGGAAGGTGACTTGTAGCGAGGAGTTGAAGATCCGGGCGATGCTGTAGCCTTCGATGACCTCGTCGAGGAACGGGTCGCCCACGGACGCGGTGATGATGACCTCTACACCGTCCAGGGTCGGCACCAGCTGGGCTAGTTCTGACATCGGGTATTTGAAGTCGTATGTGCCGTTGAACTGCAAAATGCACATGTTTTTAGGTTATGTGTGTGTGTACTGACACGGAATGATTTTGCTTAATCTGTACCTGCACATTATTATGAACTTTTAGCGTTAGGGGAAAAAATAAATTGATCATAATCTCCTTCTCAAAGTTGTGAATGTTTTGAACTTGGTTTTTTTATTTTTTTCCCAAAACGTAATTTATATCTTTTGCCAATAGGGGATGATCACATTTTTTTTTCTGTGTCTGTCGGGTAGATTATTGAAAAGTATTAGACACGTATTTTGTCTTTTTTCACGTGGTTATAAAATTACGGAGATATATTGAGTTGAAATGGCGCATGACGTCACATGTGGGTGATTTTTATACTTACTTGTGGCGTAATGAGCCCCCACTCTCTAACTTTAATTAGTTTTAAAAGTAATTTTTTGATATTTTGATAAAACAAAAAATACGTGTCTAATATTTTTGTATTACCTGTCTGACGGACAAAATAGAATGTCGTTTTCTTTACCCAGTCTTCACCCCTATTCAAAAATGTTTACTATTCTTTTCTATTTAGTCGAGCAGACGATTTTTCCTGCAATAGATTCTATGAATCCCTTTCAAAATCAAGACGAATATTGGAGGTAGGGGGGGGGGGGGATGATGCTTAGAAGTTTATAGAAACAGGTCTAAACGACACTCACAAATCTCAAGTACGGTAGTTGATCGTAGTACGGGTTGTTGTAATAATTGTTGTAAGTCGACGTTGTTGTGTAAGTGTTGTAGTTCGGGTTGTTGTTGTTATTGTTGTTGCTGTTGTGGTCGATCGCGTACTGAGTCGGGTCCGGCTTCCGCATCCAGAATGGGTACTTTTCATCCTGGGAGAAAAAAAATTAAAGATGAATGCCATGACATTCTTCGTGATGTTATCTTTTACTAGCTTATTTTAGCGTATTTTACTTACGACAGCAGAAGAGAAAATATCGGAGCATTGCTAATGCAACTAACGAAAGTACAATCGGTGAAATAGATTGTTTATCAAATTGACATTTCTTAGATCTCATACACCGTGAAGTTATGATTTAAAATCAAAACTTTACCGACGATTGTCAGTTTATTTACTGACCATATGGTAAACAATTTATTTCCCTGACTTTACAAAGAGATTTTTTTGTAAAACACGTCTTACATAAAAAAATACATAATGAATAATGACATGCATGAATTAAAATTTGTAAATTAACATGTACAAAATCACCGAACAACACTTGAATTTTAATCAAACTTACAAAGTTAAACATCCTCGTAACCACTTTTTGCTGATCATACCACCAGTCCGGCTGCTCCAACTGATTAGGCTGCCCCGGGATGTACCGGTTCTGCCTATCAACTACTCGACCAAACTCGTCCACAAACGATTGCCCATAGTTGTCGTGTTGTTGCTGGTAGTTGCCGTCGTACTGTTGCTGGTAGGTACTGTCGTTATAGTTGTTGTTGTAATTGTTGTTGTAGCCAGTGTTGTAGGGGTAGTTTTGGCGAACTGTGGACGGTAAGTTACGTTTAAGTAAATCTTGAGTGTTTTTTTTTTTAATGGGGTGTAGTGGTATGTAACCCACACATGCACACACCCTGCGAACCCAACTACTTAAGACGCTGCAGTCTATGAGTTCGATGCACTTCAAATACGTTACCACACACAGCCGGTCATAACCGCTAACCGCGTGACTCGCGTCAATTTATATTGACCTAATCATAGTTTATATACCGTGTTTAACTATAGTAACTCGCATTATTAAACTCATTGTGTGTACTAAATGATCGTTTCATTTCAAATTATATAGAACCTATAACACACCCTAACAAAAGTTCTATATTGGTGACCCCGAGAAAAGTTCTATAGGGGCAATTTTCTTTCTAAAATTTATATCGAAGAGAGTCGAGGATTAAATATGTTACTATTCCTCATACTATCGTTCGACGACCTTATTTTCTTGTGCCGAAAGGACTGTTTTGATGAAAATTATAAGGAAATCAGGGACGAGTCAAAGTACCGCAATACTAGTGAACAGCACCATTTACAAAACCCCTTTTTTTATCCGTCACTGGGGTGAAGGGGAAAGCGGTGAAGCGTATACGCTTTCGGAAACTTTATGACGTTTAACAAATGCTGAAATATCAGTCTAACTTTTAGCAGCTTTGCCTAACATACCAGTAACGGTAAACCTGTATAAAAGTGAATGTTTTACGTGTAATTGACCTCTTACCTCTAGTATACTGGTTTCCTCCATACCCTGTGGGCACACCGAACTGCCCCCTATTATTGAACTGCCCTTGCGTGTAGTACCGCGGCCGATACTGCGGGATCGGCCTGATGGTCGCCTTCAGGGTCAAGTTGCCCCGCACCGGCGCACCTGATGTGTAGTTAGCCATGATGCGGCCGTGGATAAACGGTTCCGTGTTGAAGAAGAAAGCGGGCATTGTTACGTTTACCTGGGTGAGGAGACGGTACAATTTATAAACAGTTGTTTGGTTTTTTTAAATAGTTTGTTTCAGCTTATTTGATCATTCTTTTATTTATAGCTGTTCTGAAAATTTGTATAGAGAAAGCATCAGCAGACAGCAATTCCGTATGTGACTGTTATTTATGAGAAAAAAATTACAATTCCACACACCGTACACCAACCTAGCGTTTTTATTGAAGTGAAACTTCTTATGCAACTTCCAAAAATCAAAACGTTTAACGCTACCATGAAGGGGGAATAGAAGAGACAGAGCGAGAGTGAATGCGTGGCAGTCGAACGCATGCGTGTAGTATTACGAAGTTCCACTTCTTCCGCGCGGAGGGACTCCACGCACAATTTTTTTTTAATAATCTGTAACGTTTTATTCGTTAGAACGTCGTAAGGTAGTAAGAACAGCAGGTACACACCTCATATCTTGTCTGATAGTACTCCTCGACGAGGAACTGCGCCTCCTCGACCTGTCCCAGCGCCTCGACGCGGATGTACCACTCGCCGAACAGCGGTTGGTCCGACATCGGGTACTGCAGGCTTACTGTGCCGAAGTTACTCTGTTTACACATAGACGGATATAATATTATTTATTAGATTTTGCCCGCGGCATCGCTCGCGTTTACTTAGAATTTTTTAATAACCAGCTCGGACACGTGGCGCCATCTATTATCCTCAGAACGTACACCTGACAACGTATATGCAGAATTTCAGGATGATTGGTTTAGTGGTTTAGGCGTGAAAAGGTAACAACCTTACTTTCGCATTTATAATAGGTTTGTTTTGTTTGATTGTGTTGTACAAATATGGATGCTCACTAAAGAGATTGTATACAAAGTGATTTTTTCACAATGGCGTTGTGGAGCGGGCCCTGTGAGTCCTATCCATAAGTTTTAACAATGAATTTATATACACACTAGCTGTCCCCGGCATGCGTTGCTATGCACTTTTTACCTACCCTACCTACCTACCTACCGTACCTACCCTACCTACCCTACCCTACCCAACCCTACCCTACCCTACCTACCTTTCTACCCTACCTAACCCTACCCTACCTACCTATTTACCCTACCTAGCCTACCCTACCCTACCCAACCCTACCCTACCTACCTATTTACCCTACCTACCTACCTACCCTACCCTACCTTTCTCATCTTTTAAACCTTCCCTGGACTACGACAAACATTTTAAAACTGAAATCAGCCAAATCAGTTCAGCCGTTCTCGAGTTTTAGCGAGACTAACGAACAGCAATTGATTTTTATTTATATAGATTTTGTTTAGGTATCGTGTCAAAATCAAAATAGTAATGTATACTCAAAGTTCAACCTACATAATTATTCCGGTGGACCGATGCACTAATTATGTATGCAGTCAGAAAATATATGAGTGAACTGACCCCGTATAATTGTTTATTTGCTAGGGCTGATTGAATCCAACTCTATTAAAATAAGCATAAATAGAACACGTACCCTTCTTCTGTTATAGACAGGTAAAATACCGACCAAAAATATTTGTTTTTGTTCAGGCCGGAACATGCACCTTGTTTTATTGTTAAAACCAAGTTGCCATACGGATCGAAGATCGCAGTATTAAATTGAAAAGGGGTTCCTCGTCAGTACATTGACTTTTAGTAAAGTAGCAATTGTCCTCATGAAAAAAAACATACGGCTAGAAAAAAGAACCTCCTCCTTGTAAATGTAATGTAATGAAAAGTAAAGTTACACGACTGAGTATGTTAGTAGGTAGGCGTTAAATCGTAAGATATTTCGTATCATTTGGCGACGGTTGGAGTGAACAATGGTCTCCACACGACACTAACTGGCCTATCCGATCGAGTGACAGTCGTGGCAGGCTGGCACAATACCGCATTATTCACTTATCGTGATCCTATCACACTTTGTTATGAAGTCACTACAAAATTGTGTGGTTTTGATTTATTAATCCTCCACATAACATTACATCAAGCTTGTATGTCCCCGCTGAGCTAAGCAGAGTCCTATATTTACAGCACATGACACCAGTTATGTTTAGTCTTATGATGACAGAGGATTGAGAAATCCCGCACATTGTTTTCATTCAATTACATTTTCCATTTTTATACAATAACAAAGAAGAGTTATGTTTTATCAATGTCTGATTTTAACGAGAATGCATTTGTCTCCTTTCAAACTATATACTGATAATTTTAAAACACTCCCGTGCAATCTAAGCCGCCTGTGCCTCAGAGACCCTACACGAGCGCGCGGTGTAACGGTGTAAACGTAACATAAATACGTCGATTAAAAAGACCCGTTTCATATACATATAAGAAATTTTAAGAATTAATTCATATCTACGGATGATACTGATTGTTCTTGTTGCAAACAATTTAACTAAAATTCTTTTGGTTAATTGTTTTCGTGTTTACTTGATCAAAACATCGATCTAGGCCGTGCTAGGGCTTCAGAGCTTAAACAAGATATATTACGGCTCCCCTTTCTAAAAATTTTAGCGTCAACAATTTGGCTAATATTATGAATCTGTTTCCCGAATTAAATTAATTGATGGTTTCCCCTGGATAACTTACAGTCTTCATCTTTGACGGTCACACATAGCTCACGCAAACACAATGAAGCTGTACCACAATAATTTGTATGAAATATCACATTACTGCAAAATTGATAGCTAGCTACATTACCTGTCTAGAGAGCCATCTCTTCATGATGCGTCGGTTGGGGTCCAGGATGAACACGTCTATCGCTCGGCCGAACGCCTTCAACTCAGTGTTGATCGGTATCACACGGAAGCGCACTGAACAAAGGGATTTTATTGTCGATTTTTAAAGAATTAATAGTCGAGGCAAAACCTGAGTCACCTAACCACTACCTATGTCGAGTCCACTTAGGGTGTGTGGCATTTGCATCAAAATTGGGAGTTAGAGTAATCCTAGTACGAGCGCACTCCTTTGACACTTCAAGTGCACATTATATTCGAGCAAATTTGTATTTCAGGAGATTCTTTGTACACAATTTACCAGTTTGAAAGAATTTTATATTTATACTTTTATAAAATCTGCGAAACAAGCCAAGTGCGCAATATTAATTGTATCAGAATGATCTAGTAATATTACTAAAGTGCTGCTGCAACTTCAGTACTTTCACAAGTTATTATGCCGTGTGACTGGGACTGTAGCTTCGCGTATTTTTCTGTTTTTTGACTTTCAAAAGTGCCTGTAATGGTCTAACTGAAATAAATGCTTTGAGCTTGAGTGATGAATATACTCTAAGTCCAACTAGAACACAGAAACACAATTTACAGGTATTAATTAGCAGAACTTCCACAAACTCACAATGGATGTAAGATTCGTCAGGACTTACCAGTTTGTCCCTGCATGTAGACAGGCTTGTCCATCTGTATGAATATGGTCATGAACCGCCTGGAGAACGAAAGCTGCGACTCGTTGACGAAGGCGCGGCCTCCGAACGGCGTGTCCAGGTACAAGCCTTCCACGCGCAGCTTGTAATCACCAGGCACTGTTGTTGGGGGCACCTGAGGAAGACACATTACTGAGGGCTTAGATGTTGAATGACAGGCAAAGTTTAAAGACAATACCACCTTAAAATGGAAGTGGAGAACCTAATATGAAGGTTATCAAATTCTTGCAATTATCCTACAATGTATGGGTGTATAGTAAAAGCAGTTTTGTTTCTATACAAAGTTTTATTGTTAAGCTTTGAGAGCAGACAGGCTTACTCATAGACTTTAAAAAAATATTAGGTAAGATTCTATTGATCTATGCTAGTTATTTTAATAAGTATAAAGATAGCTCACCCTCATATTCAATATTTCAGGAACACCCTCTTTCACCCTCTGGTTAACATCAGCAATTTCCACTCCGTTGCAAGAGATGGAGGCTCTGATTGTCATCTGCATGCGAGCTTGAAGAATGTTGGCTGATATCTTGTAGATCTGGCCTGGACGTACCATTCTAGATGCCACTATAAAGTATGTTCTGTGAACATAAAGTTTTATTGTAATATTGTTTCAGAGACTTTAAAAAATATGTTTGTGGAATTATTGTACAACCAAGTTCACTTATGGTTGTTTTCAGAACCTTATTACTGAGGGCATAAGGGTAAAAAGTAGCAGACCGCCAGTGAACTTGGTAGTAAATACACATTACACACAACTCTGTCTTATGAAGATATGCTGTCTTCATAAGACAGTATGTCTAAGACATGGAAGAATGTAAATTAGGAATGTTGAAGCTTTGTTAATGGTCCAAGATATTTTTTTGCTTCCAGAACCCAGACACTCACCACAAATACTTTTACACACCAGTGAATAACCAAATTTTTTGCCACCATAGAGGTCAACATGGAAAGGTATAGTGAAACTTACGCTTCATTAATGATGACACTCTCATGCTCCAAAGGGGCACCCTTGAATGCAGTGCTGTAGGTCCTGCTACTATCCCAGGAAGGTCTCGGAGTATTTTCAGGAGTATACTGGTTCAGATTGTAGTTAATATCTTGATTCCGGTTCTCAAACTGATTGAATTTCTGATCTGGGCTACGATTTATAACATATTGACTCCGGTTGGGATCATATTGACTCCGGTTTGGATCATATTGATTCCGATTTGGATCATACTGACTCTTGTTTGGGTCATATTGACTCCGGTTTGGGTCATAAGGACGGTTGGGATCATATTGCTGTGTTGGATTGTTTTGGTTCTGATACTTCCTGTTTGGATCATACGGATTGTCATACTTTGGATCAGAGTTGAGGTAATCGTTCACAGGGTTTGTTTGAACATCCGGATTGTATGTTGGTGATGCATAATCTTGTGAAGTGCATAGTTGTAATACTGTTGTAGATAGTATGTATGTTATTATTAAGAGATTCATAATTCAGTCTTTGATTTTATCTGCCTGTAACAAAAATTTTCACCAGTTACTAAAAACTATGTAAGTATAAGACCTAGATAAAATCATAAGATAAGTCCATCAAGTGGAGTAAAAGCTGTATCTTAAATTAATCACTCATTACTGAATTGCCACCAGGTTTTTGCAGTATGTACTTTTTTAACACTAGAGCATTTCAGAAATAGTGGAATACTGCATAGACTATCTGGAGGCTACACTTTACATAATATATGGAGTTTCTACAGCATGAAAGTAAACAATACTTGTTTAATTTTATACAATGAAGGCCCATGACAGCAAAGTAATTACCAGTATTCCAGCAAAGTATTTAGTGAAATCTGCTGGTTTATGTTGCTACTATAGAAACAAGGCTTACGGTAACCAACCATTGGATAAATTTGAATGGATTTGGAATGGATTATTTTAAATTATAAGAAAAATTATACCGAAATAGCAGTTGCTGAAGTTAGTTTTTAAGTCAAGATTCGAATTTGCGACAATCGTTAGCCAACGTAAACACCGACTATTGTCAGTTAAAATTTCAGTTAATTACATAACACCGGTCACATAAACTAAACTACAGCTAAATAACTAAAGATAGAACGGGTTTAATACTCGATTAACCTTAATTTTAATTTAATAATAAAGTTAACAATTTGCCTAACCTGAAGTTAACGCCCATGGATACTCTCCGCTTTTATATTTTAAGCTAAGAACACAACCACATTTGCACTAAAACTTCACTTTACTACATATAAACACGCAAACTCACTTAATTTCAAAGAAATTCATATAAAATAAGTTTAATTCAAAAAAATAAACAAGAACGTTAACAACGTCCTATTACTCACTTCATTCAAGAAAATGCGATTGTCGCGCAGCCGCACTTCACCACGCCCGGCTAGTGCAAAAACCGATATTTTCCGTTAAAATTTTAAATTTATCGTAATTCTACTTTTATTTACATATAAATAGAAATAAAATGTAATACGATTTTGAGAATGCATAAATTTGATTACAAAATAAATCCCTTTCGTTGTAATTTGAGCTTTATCGTGTTTTTATCGCAAAAAGGCGTATATTATTTTAATTTTTGTGTATTGCCTGTGGTAAAAAGCCGCCGCGCTGCGTATGTGTGGAAAAGGCGTTAAGTTTGAAAATGAATATTATGTATGTCAAACTTGGTACATTTATTTTAATTCTGTGTATTCCCGCCAGCATAGATAAGTTGTTTAGAGTGTTGATACACTCTAACCAACTTATCCGGCAAATGGTCGGCAAATGGTGATCCATTTGCCCGGCTCTTTAGTCGGCACGTAGACATAACTTATAATATTATGTTACGTATTTTTTACGTTCCTACTAATCTATATTACTATACTCTTTGCTACTAATGAAGGTGAGTAAAAAAATGCGATTTTAAAGAACCAAAGAAATAAAAAACGAGCGATTATTATTTATAACAAGATTTATGAATTAGTTGACTTAGTAAATCTTGTTATAAATCATAAAAATCTGTGCTGTGAGATGGGACATTCAGATGGGTGACGAGCCGAGGTGGCAATTTTAGCAAGTAAACAGCCAGATAAAATAAGGAAGAACATTTAGTTTTAACCCTTCCTACTTGAAATAATGAGAAAACCTGTAATTAGGTTTTAATAAACATAAAATTGTACAATATTTGATAGGTACGTAGAAAATCTGAATGACAGACATGACAAGCAGGAACAAAATTAGAGGTTAGCAAGGAAGGAGGTTGCAACTCTAAGCAAATAGATCATATCACGTCACTACTGCTTAAATGATTTCATGGCATTTCACCAGCTTCACCAGCACTGCATTTTTTGACAAAGGAGTCTGCCCACTTCCTTTTCATTTTCGTGTCGCTGGTACAATATATTGTTACGTCGTCTGCTTTACGAGAACATTCTAGGATTACGTTCGAGTCTAGAATGATCCAGTATGTCTAGAAGATTCGAGAACAATCCTAGAATGTGTTAGGAATAGATACTCCTTTAATATCTATCACCAGCCTTAGATTGTTACCATAGCATCAGGCTGTTGATTGTCAGTTATGTCACCAAATCACTTGACGAAATATATTTTACAGCTTAAGTCAATAATATTCGTTTAATTATTTTAACTGGTTTAACTCGATCCCACAATACTTATAACTACTTTAACATGGTAGCAGAGCGTGGTTGAATGATTGTTCAATTGTTTGAATAAGAAAATAGTAGTGGATGCGTAAAAGTTTACCTCTTGGAAAGAGTTCTGAAAAATTCTTGCAAGAATCTGTACCAGGTCTGACATCACCATGGATAAGGCGATTGCAGAGGCCTCAAAGGTACAAATAATGCACCTTGATGGAAGAAACTTTAAGCATTGGAAGTATAGGATCGGAACAGTATGTAGGGCAATTCCCGGTGCTGAAGATATTTTGGAAGGGAAGATCTGTAGACCTGTTGAACCTGTAGATGTTAAAAATGAATCTACAAAATTAAAATACGAATCGGATTTAAAAGAATTCTGGAAAATTGACTGTATAGTTTTGACTCTGATGACGTCAAACATGACGGATGAGATACTGGAACAAGTCATGCGGTACAAAAGCGCTAAAGAAGTATGGGACGAGCTAGAACGCCTCTACAATGCAAGTAGCGAAGACAAAAGTTATGATCTCTGTCTAAAATTCTTTGATTATAAAAAGGATCCTGAACATGACATAAGAAAGCATATATCTGCGTTAAAAAACATTTGGCACGAATTGAACAGCCAAATTGATGCGAGTTTGCCCGAGATATTATTAATCTGTAAAATACTTGGAACTTTACCGAAAGATTATTTCGCTTTTAAGTCAAGTTGGCTTCTTATAACAAAAAAAGATCGGACAGTAGAGAACTTAACTTCGCAGCTAAGTGCATATGAAAAAGCGTTAAGTACTAAAGATGAGACAGAGAAAACTGAAGAAGTATTAATCGTGAAGACACAGAAAAAGAAAAAAGTTTTTAAATGTAATTATTGTGGAGAAGTTGGACACTTTGTACGAAAATGTCAAAATGGATAAATGATGGACGTCCACGAAAGCCGTCAAATGACAGTAAAACCTCAAATGTAAACCTGACAGTGTTAGCCTGCGATGATGGAATGCCAATAGATAAAAATTACTGGTACGTTGACAACGGAGCGACAAGCCATGTTACGAATTCAGACGACTTCTTCGAAAGCTTCGAACACTTCAAGAGTTCACATACAGTTACTGCAGCGAATGGACAAACCATTGAAGCCATTGGAATGGGCAACATTCAAGCTGAAGCCAAGGTCAATGGAAACATAGAACACATATTATTGAAGGATGTTTGGTACGTTCCAAAAATCAAAAGAAACTTATTTTCAGTTCTTTCTGTGCACGATAACTCATCCACGAGTACGTTTGAGTCTACGCCTAAACAATGTATGGTGAAAGTAAATGGAGACATTAAAGTAATTGGGACTAGAGTGATTAAAGGTGGATTATTTAAGCTAGAGCTTACCTGTGTTGCGCCCAAAAATCAAGAAGTCAATCAACTACTGTCAAATCCATTACAAGTCTATCATGAAAGGCTAGCACATCAAAACAAAAGACATGTTAGTCAAGTCATCGAAAACGAGCTAGGGCTTAAAGTAGAGGATAAGCAATTGGAAATTTGCGAAGGATGCGTTTATGGAAAGGCTCACAGGCAATCTTTTGGTACAAGGGTTAGAGCCACTAAAGCTGGAGAACTAATCCATACTGATATTTGCGGACCGTTTCCATACTCAATTTCGAAGTTACGATATTATGTCTTGTTTGAGGACTTTACACGCCATCGTCACATCTATTTTGTTCGAGAAAAGTCTGAAGCAGCTTCAAAGCTTGATATTTTCTTAAAAGAAGCTAAAGTTGCGGGACACGTCATTAAAGAAATATTAAGCGATAATGGTGGAGAATTTACCAGCGAAAAATTCAAAAATATCTTAACGGAAAACGGCATCAAGCAAAGGTTCACGATGCCTCACACCCCGGAGCAAGCAGGTTGCGTAGAAAGAGAAAATAGGACGGTGGTAGAAGCCGCGCGAGCCATCATGCATGCACATGAGAAGATTCCTGATGGCTTATGGGCAGAGATAGTAAACGCAACAGTCTACGTGTTGAATCGCACAGGGCCATCTAGCGTGCCATGCAAGTCACCTCATGAACTGTGGTACGGAAAGAAGCCAGCGATCAAACATCTAAGAATTCTAGGTTGCACGTGCTATGCCCATATTCCTAAAGCTAACCGCAAGAAGCTGCAACGGAAAGCTATAAAAGGGATTCTTATTGGTTATGAAGGAGACGAAGGCTATAGAATCTGGAATAAGGAATCACTAAAATTGATTAGATCCAGAGACGTGATATTCGAAGAGGTACCGTTACTCGGAAAATCTAAAGAATTTGTGAAATCAGAAGAGCCGAAAACACTCCAGAAAAACTTATTCCATAACTTTCCAAGTCTACAAAATGAATTCGAAACCAGCGATAATAGAGAGATTGGAGAGCGGAATATTACAGAGTACGGAGCTGATGTTATTGAAGAACCTACTTCATCAAGGGCACGTCACGAAGCCGATGAAGAGATAGGTGATGATCTCGATGAATCAATGTTTGAATCCATTCACTCTGAAGAAGAAAATGAGGAATTCGCTGAAGGTAACGAAGCCGATGATCCTGATCTATCTGATGACGACCATGAAAGAGAAGGAAGTCAGATGATCCTCAGAGATAGAGCAAATCTAAAACCTCATGTACGGTTCAATGACTATATTATGGCATTAGAAGCTGAAAATTTGTTCGAACCGAAAACCTTCAAACAGGCAATGTCATGTAAGGCTAAAGAAGAATGGAAAAAGGCTATCGAAAGCGAAATGAACTCGCTGAAAGAAAACCAAACGTGGGAGCTAGTCGAACTACCAAAAGGTCGGAAAGCCATTCCATGTAAATGAATATTCAAAATAAAGACTAATCCAAATGGCTCTGTTGACAAATATAAGGCTCGACTGGTTATAAAAGGATATTCTCAGAAGAAAGGGCTAGATTTTCATGAAACTTTTAGTCCTGTTGCTAGGAGCAGCACAATAAGAGCTGTTCTGAGTGTTGCTGCTAAAGAAAAGCTGAGATTAGCACAGTTTGATGAGTCCACAGCCTTCCTTTATGGCACTTTAGATGAAGAAATATACATGAAACCGCCTGAAGGTTATACTGAAGAGAAGTATGTGTTCAAATTAAAGAAAAGCTTGTATGGCTTGAAGCAAGCCCCACTCTGTTGGAACAGATGTATTACAGACTATATTGTGAAGACAGGTTTCAAGCAAAGCCAGTCCGATCCTTGTTTGTTTGTGAGAAAAAATGGGAAGGAGAAAATTGTTCTGGCCTTGTACGTTGATGATGGTCTCATTGCTTACTCAAGCGAGAAACTAGCTAACTGCTTCCTAGAAGAATGAGGGCACATTTCAAAATAACAGTGAAACCAGCAAGTTATTTTCTTGGAATGGAGATAGAAAGGCACTCTGATGGTTCTATTTTATTGCATCAGAAATCGTACATTACTCGCATATTGGAAAGGTTTGGCATGGAGAAATGTAAGCCAGTGCCCACACCAATTTTAAAAGCAAATAATGCTCAAAATGTTAACGAAGTTTTAATGAGTTTTCCGTACCGAGAAGCTATTGGGTCACTAGCTTATTTGATGACGAGCACGAGGCCTGACATAGCTTTTGCTGTCAGTGTTGTATCTCGAAATTTAGATAAACCTTCAAAGGAGAACATCATCAATATCAAGAGGATAATGCGTTACTTGAAAGGGACTGTAGATGAAGGCATCGTTTACAAGCCAGGAAATAGTCATAACTTAGAATGTTATAGTGACGCTGACCACGGAGGTGACCTTGAAACTGGAAGGTCTACCTCAGGCATTCTTTGCATGTATGCTGGAGGTCTAATATCCTGGAATAGTAAACGCCAGAGCACAGTAGCGATTTCTTCCACCGAGGCAGAAATAGTGGCAGCAAGCGAAACTGCCAGAGAAATTATTTGGCTTCGAAAGATTATGAAAGAAATCATTGGTGAATGTCCAGCATCCCTATGTGTTGATAACGAATCAGCTATTAAGATGGCTAAGAATCCACCAGAATTCCATCAGAAGACTAAACACATAAGGATACGATCATTCTTTATACGAGAATGTGTTCAAGATGGAAGCATTACCATCTGCCATGTACCAGCAACCAGGCAGATTGCTGATATGCTCACTAAACCACTTTATGGGCCTAGAATTGAAAGTCTCAAGAAGATGGCTGGCATTACAAAGAGAGGTGGATGTTAGGAATAGATACTCCTTTAATATCTATCACCAGCCTTAGATTGTTACCATAGCATCAGGCTGTTGATTGTCAGTTATGTCACCAAATCACTTGACGAAATATATTTTACAGCTTAAGTCAATAATATTCGTTTAATTATTTTAACTGGTTTAACTCGATCCCACAATACTTATAACTACTTTAACAGAATTTTCCACAATGAAAGTGTCTAGAAAGTTCTGGACCTTTCTAGAAAGATTGGTTCCACTGTAGAGCTATCTAGAAGGTTCAGGAAGGTTGTAGAACTTTCTCGAAGGATGGATTTCCCCTAAGGAACTATCTAGACATTCACGGAAGTTGTGGAAGTTTCTCGAATATGGGTCGGCCGTATAAATAGGCGACGGGTTAGCGGTAGCGGAAGTGGGTCAGTCACGACTCCCGCTGCGTGCCAAGCTGGGCGTGTACAAGACGTACATTCGCCCGCTAATCACGTATGCCGCCCCAGCGTGGTTCGCCCTCACGAGCGAGTCCACAAAGAAGAACCTCCGCGCGCAGCAAAGTCTTGTTTTGCGCGCCATTGTTGCTGCTCCTCGCTTTGTGAGAAATTCCACTATACAGCGGGACATGAAAATGGAGAGCCTGGACGACATCTGTAGCCGCCTCGCGTCCAATATGTTCAAGCGCGCCGACGTCTCTGCCTGGTCCCATCTAACACAGATAGCGCCATGGCACACGCGCCCGCCTGACGCGGGGCGCGCCGGGCGCACACGTCGCCTGCCGCGCGATCTCGTGCCTGCGGATGCGCCGTAAGTATGCCCCCCCCCCCCTGCTTGACTCCCCGGGTAGGTCGTTTTCACCTACACGCGACCTACCCAAACAATGTGACTACACAACACCACATTACACACAGTTGAAGCGCGTCGCATCTAAGTTAATATAGACGCGACGCGCATCGAACACACTCATTACTCAACATGCATTCTAACTACGCGATGAACGTGCGGCGCGGGCTCGCTATTCATTCGCTTACAAGAGCGGCGTTACACAGTACACTGCCGCTCTAACACATTCATTACGGCCTCTTAGTCTGGAGCGTGATCGGCTAGATCTGAGAGCGTTGTGGACGGGGGCCATACATTCTTAGCGGTAGGATGCGCCACCAGAGTCACCTCTGTCGCAGGTCGTCATTCGCTGGGCCTCCTCCGGGTAACCGGAGGTCTCACCTGGCGGTGACAGACCGCCGAGGTGGCGTGAAGAAAGCGGCGCTCGTTACGGTAAAGTTTCATCGTACGAAAGCGCGCAGCGCTAGCGCCGCTGGCGCCTCCTACCGGACAAAATGACAACCACACATAGGCGAGCCGCGCCATAATAAACTAATTACGCGCGCTCGCCCCCATTCATGCCTATATTGGCCACCATATGAGGTGCCCGTATTTACGGGCACAGTAAACAATTCCGCGGGGAAAGGGTTTTACCCATATCCCGCCAGCCGCGCCCCTCTGCGGGGGCGTAGCGATATCCCGAGAGAAGTGGGTCAGTCTGATTTTGGCTACGGAACGAAGCGATCGAAGTGAACTACTAGTGCGATATTTAAGTGAAAATTGATCAGTTGTGCTAATGTGATTAAGTCTTTATTCTCCTCATCTCTAGGAACTCTAAAATAATCCCTTGAAAAACCAACCACTACGAACACGCACCTTATGAGCATTGTTCGTCTAATTGCACTGTGCTAGTAGGGATAGGAACTAGCGAATTTTAGGAAGTTAAACGTGCTTTTTGTTAGCCTTTGCTTTAGTAGTTGCGCGCCAAATAGTGTGTGTCTGTTATCAAATCTTGTTTGTTATTTTTTTACTGTGCTTGCAGCTTTTCTTCGATGCTGCGGACGAGCTAAGTCAGCCGTGGGACCGCTATCTGCCCACTACATCTTGCCATATCGTGACCACGCTAGGAAAGTGAATGGAAAAAAAATGTATTCTGAAGTAAGAGACTATGCTCACTAACCGACCAACACCGTCGCGTGCCGTGCACGGATATTAGTCTATGGTGCACGGAGTGTCAACATTGTCGGGATGAATATATATTGCCGGTGCCGATACGGTGACGGTATTGGTCGGTTACGGAAAGTCTCATGCCTACTTTTCAATACAAACAAATAATATAGTTAACCGGTAACCGTTGTATGAGAAATGACCCTTTTATAGCCGTAATAAACATGACCGTACGGTCATGGTGGTACGGTGTAGTGGGCAGACTCCGACAGGATAGCCCGCTAAATTCAAATTTTCTCACGTTTTTGCCATTTGCAGGTCATGTTAAGTTTTATATTGAATAAAATATGATTCGCGACCGGAACATATAAGGCTTTACCGAGTTACAATCATAAAAATCATCAATACAATCTTCAATGTTCATTTAATGACTTTTTCATGAAATAGTGGTTCAATGGGAATAAAAGAACATACGAGGTTTCTTTTGATAATTTTAACCCCTTACTGCATAGCATGACATATCGGGCATTAGAGGTTTTTGTCACATCATTTAAATTTGGTCCATTATTTTTTCTTCTTGCAACTCCTCTCCAGCCCCGTGGTTCCCATATGGGAACGCCGAACAATTCGGTTGAGCCCCGAGGTTCCCATATGGGAACGCCTCGTACAAGCAAACTTAAACCCTTATCGTACGTACAGTAAGGGTCTAATTCGTTTGTAAAAATTTACGTCTCTGGCCAACTAGAGTTCGATTAAAATGAAACCAAACATACCAACCTAACAACTGCACAAAATTATTAAAAAAATAAAGAAACGCGTCTTTGTCGACTGTCAAAATGAGTCATGGCGGCCAGTGTGGAACGGTGGTGTTTTGTTTTGGAATGCAGTGAAATTTTTGTGTTTTGTGTTGTTAAACTTTGGTAAGTAAATGTATAGTATGTTATAAGTGTATAATGTAACTTTTTAGATAGTCATTTGCTGGAAAAAATATCTAAAAATTATGTTTTTGACCCAAAAATTTCTCCAAAAATTCCTTTGTTGTGAAGTTCGTCAGTCGAAATTGAAAATATGATTTTGACTCTTTTACAATGAAATATGGTCTTGGAAACATTAGTAATAAGCGAAAAAATAGTGATAATTCATAATTTCATGCATTCGAGGCATATTTATTCATATTTATTGATATTTCAAGTATTTTCATGCATTGAACGGCGCAGTTGGAAAATGGCCGATTCTAATAAGACGTTTGAATTGGAATCTTGCAAGAATAATTTATGTTGGACTCCTAAAAAACACTGTCATTAGATTTCTTGTATATTTGTTATGTTAGATCTAAAGTTTCGTGTAAATTGATTCAGTAGTTTTACCAAAAAAAAACAAACTACGACAACAGTATGTTTGCGGCGAGCTCTCTGAATTCTATGCGATGTTTATAATTCTCAAGTAGTTATAAAACAGTTGTTTATATTGTAATACATGGTCTCGTTAATCAAGAACCCGAAACTGTTTACCGCTTGAGATAAGAGCTAATAGAACTCGCGCGATAAGCTTTTTATGAGCGCAGGACACTTGACACGCTCGATGACGTCATTGTGAGGCCGGCTGGGTGTTTTAACGTTTAGCCGCAAGGTTGGAGAGGTTAAATTAAACACCAGTAATATTATTTGACGTTTGTGAAAAAAATTGGTGTCCAGCACTAAAAGATTATAAAAAATGACAGTTTGTTTCCTAACGGTCGAGAACAGGTAAGTGGACTTCACATTCGGGGTGTTTTTGCATGGATTTTCACAATATATAGCTGCGATAATTATTTTGCATACAATAGACATTTATTGGAAGGTAATAGGCAAAAAACAACTAGATTCGCATAAATGATTCCATATATTTTTGTTGCTGAAGTTAGTGCCCAGATATGGGTTAGCATGCAGTCGTAGGAAAAACTTTTTGCCAGATATGGGATTGTATGCAGAATGACAACAGAAATGAGAAAGCCATATTTGGGATAGTATGCAATAGTGTCAATTTTATGAAATATTTTGAAGAAGTGGCTACAAACTTTTTTGATTTTCCTTGGTTTGATTAGGCTTGCGCTGCTTTGTCCCCCCAACAGTTTATGAAGAAAACTGCCGAGGCGGAAACAGCATAGTCAATATTTCAGATGGGATTGAAGACGAAGAGCTTCTGATGAAGATAAGGAATGGAGAGATAAATAGGTGCGGACCCGTTATATTTGTATGAGTCTGATGAAGATAGAATTGGAAGACCAAAGCGACCAGCCTACAACTAGTCGACAGGGGAGGGGAGGTAACAATGGGAATACTCCTAAGAAGACATGTAAATGGGAAATTGGTCAGCGGCAGTATAGCGAAGACAATTACGCCTTTCTAGGAGATTTTAGTCTCACAGATGAAATAAAAGGTTCAAATACACCATAAAGACCAAAGTTCCTAATACTCTGAATAAATAAATTAAAACTTAAGAAAAATAAGCGTTTTTCTCATTTATTTCCATCTCTCCCTTCACGTAGGTATATAATCTATCACCAGCCTATGCCAAAATACTTCCTTAATCCGATATTACCTATGTATTCTCATTTTTATCTTAAATTTTTGATTCGCCAGCTACTTCTGCATACAATGACATATTTGGCAAACTTGATAATAAACCTACAACTGCATACAATGCCATTTTTGGCATTGAAAGTTTTTGCTAAATATCTTCAAAAATACCAGGGGTAGATTTTTTTAAATATTTTTAGTGGTATTTCTTGGGGTAATACTACGTCATATATTTTTTTCGTCCCAATCAAAAAATCCATGCAGTAAGGGGTTAATGATTATAATTCTGTAAATACAAACGTATTACGGCATTGATTACGGCCGCAAATATTATTTTGTTCAATGTGCATACATTGAACAAAATATGATTTGCGGATTTACTGACCGGAAAATTGCAGAAAACGTAATAAAATTTTAATAAAATTTCGCGGGCCATCACTTGGACCTCAAGATACCAAACTTAATAGCCAGAGTAAGTGAAAAAAAAAAGATGAAATTCTCGTCGATTTGTCAGGTTGGTCTCGTCGGTCGGCCAGAAACCCAACGATGATGATGCTGTGTAAAATTGTAAATTACATTACTGAACTTGCTGGCCTACTTATTCAGATCGTTAATTTTGTCTACAATCCGGATTTATATGGACATTACGTGTACATAACTGCGTAAAAATCTATAGCCAGTCAGTCCGTGACCTGAGTATTACACATAATTAGGCGTGTCCACACAGAGCGAGCAGCCTCGCGAGGCATTTGCCGCGCGAAGCAGCTCGCTTAGTGTGGACGTGCCTCGGCCGAGGCAAGCGCGCGCGCTGCCGCGGGCGAGCGTCCGAGCCACAGTGTCGGTTTTTTGTTTTGCTCAAAGGCGCCTCAGTCGTTTGCTGCGCGCACTCAGGACGCTCGCGTATATTGTTTCGTGCCTCGCTCGAGTATAATAAGAGTAAAATATTGATAAAGATCAGTGTTTTAAATTAATATCTCTCTATGATGTAAACACCTGGCTCTGGAATGCAAGTGATCCTAATTATACAATTATAGGACTTACTGAAGAAAATGAAAATGCCAAGTCATCAATGTCAAAAGCCGCGTACTGACTGAGCGAGCAGCCTCGCGAGGCAAATCCTCGGTCGGTCAAGACGAGCCATCTATATTACTATACTCTTTGAAGACGAGCCTCGCCCGAGCCAAACGTTGTCGGTTTTTGTCCATGCTCAAAAGCACCTCAGTAAGTTTGCTTGCCGCGCGCACTCAAGACGGTTGTGCTTTGCCTCGCTTGTTCTAAAAACAAGGAATCATGTTCTATAGAGCAATCATCACCTATAGAGCGAATATAGACTACTTTCGGACGCGCAATGTCCTGATCATACCAACAGAGGACAGAGAAGATGCGTGGAGAAACATAAACCGAGAAGTGATTATTTCAATACCTGACTTAAAAAAATTGATGGAGTCTTTGTTAGGATCCTATAGGAGGGAAAGCTCACGTGAAAAGAAAAGCCTCTGTTCGACTTGTGAGTCACCACTGAGCGTTCGAGTCGTTTGACTTTGGCTCAGCCTCGGCTTTGCCGCGCGCGGCAACCTCATGTATTTTAAATACAGACCGAGGCTGCCTCGCGCGGCTAACGTTGCAAAGCAAACATCCGAGGCTGCTCGCTCAGTCAGTACGCGGCTAAACAAGAAGATGTCTTAATTATAAACTGAACATAATGGCTCGGGCTTGCCGCGCGCGGCAGCCTCGCGATGATACGGCGGCCGCGTTCGTTCGGGGATAGTTTCCTCGCGAGACTGCTCGCTCTGTGTGGACGCGCCTATTTACAATCAGTAATAATCATTCTTGCTCACTTGCTGCGCGATCTCCAGGTGGCGTACCATGACGTCTTATAACATTATTGTTCCATTCTCATTCCAGAGTACAAAAGAGACGGAGCTATACAGGTCGTCTAGCTCCATCTATTTCCCACTCTAGAATATAGGAATGGAACAATGTATTAAGCGTCATGGTAACCCCCCAGGTGCCCAACTCGCATTTTAGTACGTAGAGGTAACATTTAACTAGGTTTTAAGATCTGTTGTAGGGGTCGAACTACGTGCATCAAACTGCCCCTCAAATCGAAGCGTTTATGTGAATACTCACACGAACGCTTCGATTCGATAAGTAGTCAGTCTCGCTCGGTTTCGTAAACAAAATAGTTCTATAGGCCCCTCTCGGACCTCTTCCGATTTGCTGACATCTCCTTGAGGCGCGCGTGGAACACGGTGACCGGGGGGCCAGTGGGTGGCTCCCGACCGTCTCCCGCGGCGGCTGGGACGTGAGGTTCTCTCCCTCTCACGCTCCACCGCCTCCTTTGCTAGCATGACTGCTTCGCAGGAGGCGACGGCTACAGTGAACAGGCCTGTGTCTGTTCGATAGAAGAACGTTACCAGTTAGTCTCATCTACGCCATTATTTGATAAGACCTTTTCGCTGCTATCTAAATCCCTAGTATAGTTTTTTTTTTTGTGATTACGGGATGCAGATACAGCGCGGTCCATGTTATTTTCTTGGAGTTCTTTGTTAGGGTTTCCATTGCTGTTCATAGCATTCATTTGGTGGAAAGGGGAAGCTGATTGACACTACTGGCGTCACTCGTCGTCCAATTTTGGGCTGAACCAATTTAGATTGCCATCGACATGCTAAGATGTACTCTTCATACGAAATTATAGGTTTTACATTGGTATTCAACTATGTACTACTGCATTATGCAAAACTACGACGGACTTCGAACTAATGATCTACAAACTCATTTACAGCAGATAGATACTTACATTTGTTACCAAATAAAGGTAAGCTGTGGCCAAATAGTCGTTTTCTAAAAATACATTTTATTGTATCATCTGGTTACGATACACGCGTTATGTAGATAATGTATGCATGTATTCTAGGTATGGTTGGAGGATAGGTATTGCCCTCTTGTTCAGTCAATTGATATAAGCTCAATAATGTGATCTATACTAAATTCAAATTATTTCACTTGGGAGATATAAAGCTATTAATGTGTTCGTGTTGTGAGCACATGTTAACAGTCAAAATAAATATCTATGATACTAAAGAAATAGGGCAACATGAAAACTTGTAAAATAATAAGGCAAGATTTTATTAAGTAATCATCTCCCACTGTTATTTGAGTAATCATTATACATATCAGTGTATTACAGAGAGGCACATTGACAGGGATAACAAAATAAAAAATGTTTTGATTGATGAAATTCTAATTAACCACTGAATTCTCCACAAGTTAGCAGGATCTCATAAACAAAGGAATTGATCAATAAAAATAAATCACGCGAGGTGATAGGATGTAAGATTGAGACTCGTCGGATCGCAGTACGATCGCGTAAGAACAACTGTATAACAAGACGAACAAGAGAGTCCAGTAGGGGTTCGGGTCGCTCCGGGGCCTCCACTCTTCACATTGAAAACTCATTATGTACGCCAGCATCCAATTTATCTTTTGTCAAAAAAATCTGTACAAAATATATTAAATATATACTCTGTAATGCTAAAAACTGTAACGCTACCTTCCTCAATAGTTCAATCACGATTATTAAATGATTTAAAACACAATAACTCGTTCACGTCGTGCAAGAACAAACATTAACGTATCGACGAGCGCTGCCGGCGCTCGCGCGGCGGGGAGACCTATATACAAGTCAACATTTTAAAAATCATACACCTCAGTCTGTCACGTGAATACCGCTGCTGCATCTGATTTATAATTCCGTTGCATTAATTTCATACAGTCGTGTGGTCTTACGTTCTAGTGTCGCGTATCGCGTCCTTTGCTTATCGTCCGTGCGTGGCATCATAATATACATAGTTTATTTTATATATAGGCAGTCGCGACGAGGCGTGTGTTAGTTCCGCTCCTCATCGCAGTCGCGGGAGATGTGTCCGGGCTTTCCGCACACATAGCAAGTCTTGGTGCCGTCGGGGCAGTTGCGTGAGATGTGGCCGGACTTGTTGCAGTTGTAGCAGGTCTGGTTGGAGCTGTCGCGGCCGCCCTCGGGGCAGTTCCGTGCGATGTGCCCGGTCTTGTTGCAGTTGTAACACGACGGCTCGTCCGGGCTCTGCGCGCACTCGCGCGCTATGTGTCCCGTGCCGTTACATCTGTACCACACAAATAAATACGAACATTAGATACCTATACCCTGAAAAACAGTAAACTTGAATAAAATTGTCATTATTAGACATCGACTTTTCTGGATTTTTCAAATAAGACAAAAAGGTCGATGACATGTTAATTCGACACGCATGCCGCCAATGTCAATGCCAACAGTTCAACGTGACAATTTAACATTTATTATACACTACACTTTCTCTATGACCTCGTTACTCAGGTCAACTATGCTGAATGTCTACAATATATCAATCAGTTATTGATTACGCCAGATTCCTTTTTTACAGGTCCAACAATTTTGTTCAAAATATTAATTTGGTCTGAAGCTAAAACTTGTTCATGTGGTACCCAGAGATCAAGCTAATAACGAATAGTAAAGAAACATCAAAGACATTATCGAAACTGGTTTTAGATAAGATCTAATGATAAACCGACGTGACTCGGATAAGAATCGCGGTTAGCTTATAGCACCCAACGCTACTTAGCTAGCTTTACTAAACAAGCCCAGCATGGCATAGCCGTAACTGAGAGACTTGTCTCGGGCTAAACTTGTTTATCTTATATTGATTTTATTGAGTTGCTGTACAGAAATAGTTGCAAATAGAAATGTCGATCAATGAAAGATTGCGTTATAAGCTTTAGTAGTGTTTGAACACTCTCAGTGGGACTGTTCAGATATTCCTTCCACGCGGATGCGGTAGGCGCGTGGCACTTGTTTCCTTGTCGGCGCACGCCTGCTCGGTGATACACGCATGAGTCGAGCCGCTCAAACGTGACCACTCATGCGTAACGAGCCAATGGAGATACTTGATGTCTACACGAAACACGTATCGTTTGAAGTGTCGTTAACCTATAGCAACGTTACAACTAAGAAGCTTGATTGATTTACGCTACTGCTTCAAGCAACCGCTCTGAACGGTTGAGCAACGGGTCACCGACGCGATCTTACGTTCCCCTTCAAATCGCTACGCTGACCACTGACTTGGAAAAATGTAGAGATCGGAAGGCAGTTTAGGACCAGATGTCGCTTTTTTGCTGTGTCATCCACCAATATTCGGCTCTTTCTGGTTGCACTGGAAGCTAATCTGATCCTGTCAGGGAAAGAGATGATGGTAATATTAACCTGTAGCAACGGTCGGCCTCCTCCTTGCAGTCACGCGCGAAGTGTCCGGCGCGGTTGCACTTGAAGCACTTTTCGCGCTGGCGGTTGAAGCCAGAGTCGCGAGCTCCCTGCACGCCTCCCTGGGTGCACTCGCGGGCGAAGTGCCCCGTCCGGTTACACTTGTAGCATACGCTCGAACTCATTGTCTGGAACAATAGGATGCACTCCGTTGATTAACACTCTTATCACTAACATAACGGTACCACTACGAGAACACCGAGTTACAGATGTAACTTGTAAAATACATACGCTAGACTGTAATGCTAATTTTCTATAATTAGAAATTAATTGAATTATGATAAGTCCATTGTAAGATGTGGCGATAAAACACGATTTGGGTCGAAAAATTATTCATCAACATTTTGACCTTGTAATAATAACCTTTATGAAATACGGTCATTCGCCTCGTCTATCTCTTTCTTACCTTTTATTTGAGAGATATAAGTGTAACCGAGATATGGACTTTAATTATTTGCACAGAAGTTCCGCTGACGTGATGACCCTGAAGTTGATAACAAGCTTCATGTGGCAAGATCACGGCAAATTACGTACGATTGTCACCAATTGACTCGCGGCGAACATTTTGATCGAGACGTTAAAGGGAGGCCCGGCACGATGCAAAACAATTGAGAACGTGAACGTCGCACATTCCACAAGGTCTGTTGACTTGAGTATTTTAGCAGCAACTCGTGCCGGCGCTTAGTGAGGGGACAATGCGTAACATTACAATGCTGAAGCATTACAACGACAACAAAAAAAAGCTGTTGGGGAAAAAGGAAACAAAATTTTATAAAACTTGTGTCTTTCTAACAGTAGGATATTTTTAGCAGTTCTTTACTTTGAGATTATATCCTAATAACTTTTGTTATCATAACATGGCTCAGACAAAATGATTGATTATAACCAAGCCATAGCTTGAATTGTAAACGGAAGGAAAATAGGTCAGCACAAGTGCATTATGTAATTCTCAGCGGCCAAACAAGGATTTATAAGACATCACAATTGATTGAAGAAGTATTGTCGTGACAACACAAACCAAAGACAATGATGTATATGTAATAATTATACTTTATTTGAACAGATGGTAGCAGACTTGGGTAAATTTCAGCTAAAACAATAAATTGTATAGACTACAGTGTTAGAAGCAATATTAGGGCCGACCTCGACCAGCCACCTTTCTTTGGCCTCTAAACTATTGATCAACACTACAGCAAGACATTATTGAGTTTTATTTGCATAATTAATAAGTTTTTACTTGTATAACTAATCTCGATACCAACATTTTCATGGTTGGAACTACCTATTATTAAGAGATATAATGAGGCAAAAACAAACTTGATATGAATGCTCTTGAACCATGTTCTTATGAAAAGTAAAACAATACAAAACCTTGAGGTCAACCACATTACATAGCGATAAAATGTAAGCAGATTGTAGAGGGGATACAGTGAAAGCTGCAAGTGGGAAAGTCATTAACTTGTAGCAATTATGATAACTAGAGTATGTACTGTCACTAAGTACCATACATGTAATAGCAGCTCCCAGGAGAATCAAGTCTTGTTTGGTTAAGTGTCCACTAAGTAATTGACCATTTTTTATGAAATAAGTGTGTGTCTATTTTGTCACTGAGAGCCTTTGCTTGCTTAGAAAACTGATTCTAAATATTATGTCAAAGATAGAAAATAAGAGAAAATTATACTTTCAGTGTTCTCTTGTTTCTAACATAGTAAAAGAGCAAATTTAAAAATCTTACCAAGTTTGAACAGTAAAGATTTTAAAAACTTATCTCAACGCAAATAAAAAGACAATTTAAAACAAATAATTACTTTGGAAAAGGCTCAACATCAAAAATACAAAGTCCTACATGAATTTTAGTGTGAAATCTAGTTGGTTGTGGTGCAATTACATGAAATGTATAAACTTTCTAAATGCAACTGTTAAAGGGTCAATGGAGCAATAATTTGAAAGTTCTAACTGTACTCTCATAAAAGTGTAACAAACCTTTTTAGATTTATTTGAGATTGTTTGTTGTTTTTTTTTAATATTACTATAGACATATAAACCAAAGTTTTTGATTTAAATTTTATTGATATATGGTCGGTTTTCCTTATGTGGTTAGTCATTGCTGTTATGTACAGATATTGAAAATTGCACAATATATTTAGCTTGAAATGTTCAGTATAAGCCAGTATTTTAATGATTTTGCTGCCAGTCATATGTGAAACTAATATTGAAGAATTTAAATTCTTAGAAAGTGTATAATTGGATTTGTTCTCTGACTACATTGACTTTCATACTGAGAAATTCTGCTAAATACAATTAATAATTTAACAACAAACAACTGTGGAAAGCATTGTTGAGGATTGAAAAACAAAATCTTGGCAGAATTAATTATGTCCTTGAATATTAATAGAACAAGGGTTAATTTTTGAAAAATATACCATTACAGTGTAGAACAATCAATTTCCGCTAACCAATAAACATAATATTGTCTCTACTGAAATGATGTCAATGAATTCTTATGAACAATAGCAGATAGTACAGATGTACCATATCAATGTACATTAATGAGTCCTTTGTGTGAGCATGTAACAGGTAGATAGCTTAACACATGCTGAAAACTAGACTTGTGTTGTAAGGTTCCTATAAGTATTATAATATGTAGTACTTTCCCACATGCTGTTCATAGTGCAGCGATGCGTCATTGTCTTATACTAACAGAGAAAAAAAAGAAAGCTACAAGAGAAGGCATGATAGATACTTCGGGAGCTGATGGAGATGGCAGAGTGATGACGGAGCAATTTCAGTGATCGTCGCAGCTGCAATTAAACGAATACAAATGGATCCCGAAAGCATTTTACGAATATAAAATTACCTCAACAGCAGCTATATGTGTCAGCAACGAGTCACCGTTTGTCAAACTAACCACGTTCAATAAACAACCTAACTATGATGCGTTGACATAAAAATATCAGAATTTTACTTGGAAACACTTAGGGATATTGCGCCGTTGTTAGATTCGCTGATAATTATAAGACAACACATCTGTAATACACGTACGCCGTATAGCAGCCTAACCACGTGTAGAGGTACCGGTAGCGCGCGGTTTCACAATCAATGTTGCACTTTTCACTTACCGATTAGATGTGAAACTTCTTGAGCACTTAAATCACTATTGATTCGATCGTTTCACGATCAAATTTTTAATAAGATTTACAAATAAGATGTAATTTACGATGCTTCGTTTGCAAGGAAGCCAGCCACCATCACTACGAATTCGTAAAAGACATTTTGAGCATAGACAATGTAGCTAAAAAGTTTTCAACGCTTCCCCAACGTGACTATCGAATGATTTTTTTTTTCTTTTTTAAAATTAAACTGCGACGTCAAATGGATCAAAACAAACAAAAAAATACAAGAAATAAGTTTTTTCTATTGATTTTGCTAAGAAATTATTTCGAAATCCGAATAAATATTTTCGTTAAAACGCTCACAATTGTCTATGTATCCAAGAACACAGACCAATGGGAAATCTGGAACATTGGCTCTCAACCAATCAAAAGTAACGTCACTAAATTACCAATCAGCTCTTCTTATTTTGTTTAATTCCTAGTCATAGACATAAATATAAATTTATATGTCTATGTTCCGAATGCATCATAGTCAGTATAAAGAAAACAATTTAGGAAGTTTCAAATTACTGTTAAGTGTGCATGAAGTGGCGAAGTTTTAAATTTGTTAGGTTATTCAAGTATTGTCAAGTGAGCTGCACGGTGTTTACAAAACTACGAAAACTATTTTAAAATCCGGTGTTTTTAAGTTAAAAGAGAAGCCAAATCGATTCTAAGAGAGCGGATTATGTCTGCAGAGAAGAGAAGCAGCGGCGTTGATAACAATGAAGAAGCTGAAGAGACCGATGGCTGGATTGGGCCAATGCCCGCCGACGCATCAAAACCTAAAACTAAAAAGAGAAGAGGTAAATTTGTGATAAAAATCCTTGAATTATAGAGGGTTTGTTGTAGATGCAGATGCTAATCAATTTATTGTTGTTTCCAGTGTTGGAGTTTGAATCTCTGTACATCGAGAACCTGCCTACGTCTGAGACCTACGAGTTTAGTTATATGCATCGCGATGTGGTCACCCATGTAGTGGTTACTAAGACAGACTTTGTGATCACCGTTAGTCAGGATGGCCACTTGAAGTTTTGGAAGAAACAGGTACAAATATAACTTAAAAATCCAAATATTAAGGTTGTATGAAACTTCTGAGACAAAGGGCGGGCTGCATTTTGGCGCCTTAAAGTTTTAAATTGCCATGAGTCTAGATGTAGATAAACTTTTTTAGAATTCGTGTGACATGGCATAGTACTTATGCATGTGATACTGTTGATTCCTGTGTATTTAATTAGAAATATTTTTAGACGGTTTGAAAATAATATTTTTTGGAAATTTCGGATGTTATAGATGATGTAAGGATTTTTAAAATCTTCATGTTGTAGACAGATACTAATTGAAAAAAAAAACATTATTGATTAAGTTTCTCTAAAATTTTAACCTTGATATATAAAATATAATATTTGTTTTCTAGGAAGAGGGAATAGAATTTGTGAAGCATTTCCGTTGCCACCTGGCACCAATCAGCCATGTCGCTGCCAATACCACCGGCACACTGCTCTGCACTGCCTCTCTAGAAAAGACTATCAAGGTGTTTGATGTTGTTAATTTTGGTAAGATAATCTATGATTAACCAGATTTCTGATCATCATCATCAAACTACAGCCATCATTGTTTCCAAATTACATGTTGTAAGTATGTTGCGGTGTGAAACCTAAGAAAATACTTAATTTTGTTAAATTTTTTCATCACCACTGCCTTAAAAAACAACATGATGTTTTCATTAAGTTGTTTTTTTTAAACTGTGTAAACAAACCAAAAATCTAAGACATATTTTCTCTCACATAAAAAAACAACAAAACAACTGGAGGAGCTCATGTCTAAATAAAAACAGCCGCCCGGGTCGATCTTTAAGGTTAAGCCGTGCTTGCCGAGGTTACACACACAGGTGTTTTTTGATGCATAGACAGAAACTCACATTCTTGATGTAGCTGTGGATATTATAATTCCTAAGTGACCTTTTGCGAAACATCTTGTTCTAAAGATAACATAATTCAAAACTGAACTTTAGTCTTTTATTTGATATTAGATAGCCACAACAACAAGAAATGCCTTTGAAATAATGTCATGAGCACCACATGAAGTAAACAAATGAAGGCGCTTCTGTTAGAGTATTATTTGCAGTATAATTTGCAAAAAAACGGGTGGTTATGATTTTTCAACATTATTGGTAGTAATTTAGTTTAAAGAGGTTTTAATAGCCAAACTATGTTACTAGCACTTAATAAAGAGTCTGGTTATAAACAAAAGTTTATTCAAAATTCAAAACTTTTGTTTTTTTTTTTTTTAAATTTTAAAACTTTTTCAGCTTGTGATTGTTTACTTACTTTTCGAGGGTTTGTGGTTAAAAGGTTATCAGGCAACTAAAGAGTAGAATAATTTATGTTTGTCGCCTTATTGTAATTTAAAACAGATAGCTTTGTATCTGTTGTAATGGCAGAAAAAGCAATAATAGCTAGTTTTGGAAGAGGGGTGTAGCCAATGTTATGTCTCACAGTGGTTAAATATGAGTTGGTCAATCGTCCAAAGAATCTGGACTCAAAAATCAAAATCAAAATATTTTTATTTCACATAGGCTTACATGGGCACTTGTAAAACGTCAACAAAAAGGTGCTCGGTTTGGGTTGGTCGTTTCCTATGGAGAAGAACCGGCAAGAAACTCCATGGTTACTCTTTTAAAATCATTTGGCTTTACAATTTTTATGTTACATGCATTGGCACTTAAGTATGAGTATGAAAACCAAGAGACAAGTTCCGTTAAAGATACACATGTGTTTTGAAGAAATCACCCCTTATATTAGAGTGTCCGTCATGTTTTGGGCGGGCGTAACTTCCAGCTATCGGACCGAGTTAATATTCATTGAAAATGGCTCACGAAAGTCGCTAAAAGTTTGAGTTTAACAGAAATCCTTTGTCAACATACACAACCCGCACTGACTATAATTGCTTAAGTTGCTATTTAGATGGGCGATAATGCTCTGGCCCATCGTTCTGGCGACGTAGATGCTTATATGCAAGAGGTCGGTATTCGTCGTATGCATTGGCCAGCGCGGAGCCCCGACCTTAACCTCATTGAGCACGGGCTCGGGACGACATTGGTCAAGTCTGATATTCGTCAAATGGGCAATTCGTCAAATTTGATATTAGTCATTTTTTTTAATTATAAATAGGCTCGCGTTTGACCACTATCTCACCTGATGGTAAGCGATGATGTGGTCGACGGTGAAGCACGCTTGCCTAGAAGAAACCTATTCACTCTTGATTTGAAGACCCCCAGATTGTAGCTATCGGGAAACACAGACTCCGGCAGGGAATTCCACTCCTTAGCGGTACGCATAATAAAAGTATTCCCAAAGCGCTTAGTGCGTATAGGTGGGATGTCCACCATGTACCGATGGCGCATCGCCGTGCGTCTGGTAGTCCGATGATGAAACGGGCTAGCTGGAATTAGGTCATGCAATTCCATCGCACACTCCCCGAAATGTAACCGGTAAAAAACCGTTAGGCTGACAACTCGGCGACGATGTTCAAGGCTCTGGAGCTTAGATTTGACCAGTGCCTCATTGCCAATGAGCCTCTTGGCCCGCTTTTCAACCGACTCAAGTGCATCAAGCTGGTATTTGGCAGATCCGTCCCAGAGATGAGAACAGTACTCCATGCATGAACGAACTTGCGCTTGATACAAGCTGAGCAGCTGTTCTGGCGTGAAGTACCTTCTCACCTTTGCAAGGACCCCCAACTTTTTGGCAGCCAGCTGTGCCTTTGCCTCATTATATGAGCCAAAATTGAGGGTTGATGTTAAAGTTATGCCAAGAAGCTCAAGATGGTCTGCTATTGGCACGGTGACATCTCGGAAAGTTGGATCAGGGTGAAATTGGCTCTTTTTTTGCGAAAAAAAGACACGCCTGGGTTTTGGAAGCATTAAACCTGACCAGATTGGCATCGCCTCATTCGGAGACTGCTTGCAAGGACAGGTTCAAACGCTCCACCATAGCCTCACGGAGAGACCGGATCTGAGGCCCGGTAGCCCGTGCGTTAGACAAGTATCTCTCAGCAACAGTGCAGTCGTCTGCATACCCAAAGGTCTTAGCAGAGCGTCAATGTGCAGCAAGAATAATGTTGCTGAGAGTACGGACCCCTGAGGGACCCCAGCATTAATTTGCAGTTGGTCCGACGAGCAGCCAAATCGTCGTTTTGTCCAATTACGAAATTTGTCAAATACGCTACTGATCAACTCCATGTACAGTCGATGAAAACATGCGTTTTGAATGCACATAAATTACTTGTAGGAACTTACAAAATTAAAACCGCTTGCTTAAGTTCCTATTTACATTATCAAAATGTAGTCAATACTGTAAATAGTAATTGAGTATTCTGAGGTTTAATTTGTTTCGATTGTTACTGAGCAATGGCAAAAAAAAATTTCTTAGGACATGTGGTGTTGTACAAATGAACGCCATCGTACCACCAACGCAGTCGAGGCTTCATCCCACTGTCCCACATCATAAAAGATGCCAAAATATAAAAAAAAAATATTTAATGGAAAATTAGATGTGTTAAAGTTTTTAAAACAGTTGTTTTGGGTATGAATTATATGTAAATTATTATGAATTGAATAAATGAGTTAATAAAAAAATGTCATGAGGTACTTTCATTTTTATAGTTGATTGCACTTAAATTTCTTGACCAATAGCGGATTTGGCAAATTTCGTAATTAGACAAACAGACGATTTAACCAACTACAGCTTTGACCAATATCCGAATTGCCGATTCGACGAATATCAGACTTGGCCAATGTCGTTCAACCTAGCACATCTGGGACTTCCTAAAAAGGCGAGCACGATCTGTCCAACCACCTCCATAAAATATCAGGGAAGCTAAGCATAAGGGGAGCTTAAAAGTGTGATCTCGGCTGAGTGGGAACATATTCCACAGGACACCATCAAAAGCCTGGTGGGAAGCATGCCAAGTCGATTACTTGCCGTAATCGCTGCAAGGGGACGTCATGCTCGCTATTATTTTTAATGTCTTTTTTATTAAAATACCGTAATACTCGTAGTCTTGATTTGATTATACCCATAAAAATGTTCATTTTAACACGGCTCTTTGTTTACTTTGTCCGAAACACCGATTCCAGGATATGCGTTAAAAACTTGATACTCATTGATAATAAAAAAACATCTAGTCATCCAAGCTAGCAATGACATACTAAAAATGTGAATATTATCCATAGAATACACACACCACAACACCTAAACTTTAGTTAGAGGACCTTAAAAAAAAACGCCTCAAACTCTTCCGGTGCTAAGCACCCAGCATATGGTTCAAACAATATTTCGTTTTTGTGCCCATAACTTGTCGATATACGCAGCTATAGATGACTTGCATAGTAAAAAATGAGATGGCACGAATATTCGGCAACTTTTCGGTATCGGAATATTCGGCATTCGGCCAAATAACTATTCGTGGCATCTCTATTAAAAATGGATTATTTGAACTTGGCAGCAAAAGTATTAACTTACCTCATAATGGGCCCAAAAAATCAAAAAAATTGTGCCACAACAAGAAAGGGAGCGTTCAAGTATTACGTAACGCAATTTTTGGAGATTTTTGACACCCCCTCCGCCCCATGTAACGCGCCGTAACGTCTGTTTGTACCCCTCTCCCCCACAGGTAATGCGCCGCAAGAAAAAAATCTACGCAACCGTTCTGAAGGGTTAAAACAATGTTACGTAACGCGTAGTTCAAATTTCCCCTCCCGCCCCTGTAACGCATCGTAACGTTTCAGAAGACCCCCCCCCTCCTCCCAAATTCGTTACGTAATACTTGAACGCTCCCAAAGAAGAAGAATAAGAAATATATTAATCACAATATACTGTGCATATGCAGGGCTAAAACTTGGCCAGGGATGAAACCATGGTCAATCCTTACCATCATCTACTGTTCTCCTATTATCATTTTATTGTATTTGCGACACTTTCTTCTCCTTTTGCAGACATGATCAACATGATAACCATAGAGTTTGAGCCCTATGTCGCTGAATGGGTTCACTCAGCAGGGGATCCTATATCTGCACTTGCTATGTATGTATTACTTTTTATGTATTCTGAACTTGTTAGTTGTTATCGTCACAGAATAAAAAAAAGGATTGTGTGGTTTTATGAAACCACGGTAAAAGTGAAACTTTTTTTCACACTATAGACATTCAACAAAAAAATTTGGGAGCGCCTTTCACTTTATCCCTACTCCGCGGCCGACCGTCACGCGACATGCAACACACAGACGAAAAATTTGAGACGATGTAATAAAAGTTTCACTTTAAAAAAAGTGGTTTTCTTGAGTTCAATTTGTATAGAAGAAAATACACCAAATACTGTATACATAATTATTATGGAAACCAACAATCTAAAGTTATTTGATGAACCAAAATATAAATAATTTTAGAATATTGTTAGTTAGAATATTGCTTTCATATACCTTAGCCCCTGCTTTGCGCTGGTGTAATCTAGTAATGAGACAATATGTCATATAATCAAAGATATTGAGCTAAATCTAAGTTAGCTAAAGATTAATGTTTTGTTCACATAATATTATTTCTGGAACAAAAACAATCGTATCTCCAAACGATGTTGAAAACTATCGAATCTCTAGAAATAAGCGAAAGAAACTAAAAAAAACGACGTCATTTTTTAAATGTATGTATGTGTGTAGAAGAAGGGCATCATACGGTTATTCCTCTCAAATATTACTAACACTGATAAGACCTGTTATTATACACATAGAATTAGCAATGTCAAAATGTTGTAAAAGAGATGTCTAACAATATTCGTGTACAATAAAGTAAAGGTATATACCTATCTATGCATTTTACAGCTCAGAAAAAGCCAGCAACAAGATCCACATATTCGACGGCACGCAGACAGTGAGCACGCCGCTCCACACGTTCGAGACCCTTCATCAAGCGACCGTCACCACCATCGCTTACAACCCGGTGTATGAAACGGCTGTCTCGGTGGATAAGCAAGGTAAAGGCGTGTCCGTTTCGACCGCGCGGCCATGACGTTTTTTTTTTTTAAAAAATATATCAAGATTTTGTAATAATTTGTAAAAGTTGATTCCCAAAACCATAAATTTGTCAAAGATAAGGTTAAAAAGTTATAAGGGTTTGAACGTGGCCGCGCCATCGAAACGCGGAGAACAGCGCGGCCACGGAGATCTTTAAAACTACGCGTTGCAGAGACCTGAAATTCAGGTAAACAACAGATTGAATTTGTAAAAAATTTGTAAAAATATAGAAAAAATACCTAGGTTTATATTTTAGGAGCTGTAACACTAAAACCCCATGGCCGCGCCATCGAAACGGTGACAAACACATTATCGCCGATATCTCGCTGAAAAAGCATCGCCGACGTCTGAAGTTTTTTGTAGAAGTCAGATTTGAATTTTTCAGAATTTGTAAAAATACAATGAAAAATCCTAGGTTTATATTTTAGGAGCTGTAACACTAAAACCCCATGGCCGCGCCATCGAAACGGTGACAAACACATTATCGCCGATATCTCGCTGAAAAAGCATCGCCGACGTCTGAAGTTTTTTGTAGAAGTCAGATTTGAATTTGTCAGAATTTGTAAAAATACAATGAAAAATCCTAGGTTTATATTTTAGGAGCTATAAGAATGAAACCCCATGGCCGCGCCATCGAAACGGTGAAAAACACGTTATCGCCGATATCTCGCTGAAAAAGCATAGCAGAGGTTTATATTTTTTTGTAAAACCTAGATTTGAATTTGTCAAACAATGTAAAAATACACAAAAAAATCCTAGGTTAATATTTTAGATGCTGTAGTACGGATTCGCGTAAAAATGAGTCGTGATTATCTATCGAAGAAAGTAAGTAATAGCGAGTGTTTTTTTGTAAACAACACCTATTAATATATCAATAATAGGCAAAAAACTTTTTTTTTATCAGAATATCAAACCTTCAATACGTTTTGAAAGTTTCGATAGGGTGACCATGGCTTAGTGTTAACAGAAAACACCTATTGTATTAGATATTATATCTCAAGGATTCTAAATCGCCCAAAGACAATGTTTTTTTTAAGTATCTTTCAGATCCAAAGAACTAATTTTTTTTTTTAACCTAACAATTTTTTTTTGCGTTTGTCATGATGTATTGATGTTGGGATACATGAATTAATTACAGGGGTTATTTCTGGCGTAACATATATTTTTTTAATTTCAAATGTTTAGGAAGGGGGTTTTAGTGTTACAGCTCCTAAAATATAAACCTAGGTATTTTTTCTATATTTTTACAATTTTTTTACAAATTCAATCTGTTGTTTACCTGAATTTCAGGTCTCTGCAACGCGTAGTTTTAAAGATCTCCGTGGCCGCGCGGTTCTCCGCGTTTCGATGGCGCGGCCACGTTCAAACCCTTATAACTTTTTAACCTTATCTTTGACAAATTTATGGTTTTGGGAATCAACTTTTACAAATTATTACAAAATCTTGATATAGTTTTTTTAAAAAAAAAACGTCATGGCCGCGCGGTCGAAACGGACACGGTAAAGGCAACAACAGCAAATCATATATTTCGATTAGCAGACCTAATTGGAGCAATGGGAACCCAGTTGCAATTGCTCTGACTTATGAAGTCTTGGGCTCTTTATTTTTCACCGCTACATACATACATATTCTCACGCCTTTTTGCCGTGGAGGTTGTCAAAACCACAGAACGCCACCAGCTACAATCCTTGCATACTTCTACTACAACCCTCATCATCTGCCTAGCCTTTTCCCAATAATGATGGGGTTGGCTTCCAGTCTAACTGGATGCAGCTCAGTATCAGTGTTTTACATGAAGCGATTGCCTATCTCACCTCGACAACCCAGTAACTGAGTTATACGATACCCCTTGGTAAGACTGGATGTCAGACTTTTGGCTTCTGACTACTCGTTACGACTGTCACAGATCTACAAATGACAGCCGGGACCAACGGCTTAACGTGCTTGCCGAGGCACGGAGGAAACTCGGTATGTAATTATGGTCACCCATCCACGGACCAACCTCGGCAAGCACGGCTTAACCTTAAAGATCGACCCTTGTGATCGGCTGTTATTATTTCGCCACGAGCTCCTCCTTCTACTACAACACTAGTCAGGAAAATATCGTGAACCAACCACTTGGCCCGCGTGCTGGATATCAGCCACTCTCTCTCATAGAGACAACGCCTGTATCCCAGCAGTGAAAACGTTATAGGATGACCAATTTTGGTTTGCAGCTTGTGTGTTAAAAATTACGAAAAAAAGAGAAAGGATAATAAATAAAAACGCTGGAGTCAATGTGAAAAAAAAACTTTAAGGGCTGTTTTCGAAGTTTAAATATTACCAAATATTTTATTTGTTTTTAAATTTTACCTGCATTTGAGCACACAAACAACAATGATATTAATTACATGGGTAGCTAAATTAGTACTATTCAGTCCCACTGCTGGACAGAGGTCTCTCCCATCGCTTTCCAGTTTTGTTTATCAATTGCCTTCTCCAACCAATCCCTCAAGAATGAGTCCAGATCGCCACAGCTACATAGTGCTCTTTTATTTTAGGCATCATCGAATACTGGACTGGCCCAAAACATGAGTACAAGTTCCCGAAAACGGTAAACTTCGGCTCGAAACTAGACACAGATCTATACGACTTTGTGAAGAACAAGACGTATCCGACTGCGCTTGCGTTCTCTCCCGACGGCAAGAAGATGGCGTCCATCAGCCTGGATAGAAAGGTAAGATGATATAGTGCTGATGGTTTTTAGGGTTCCGTACTCCAAGGGTCAAACGGGACCCTATTACTGAGACTTCGCTGTCCGTCTGTCACCAGGCTGTATCTCATGAACCATGATAGCCAGTTGATATTTCTACAGATTATGTATTTCTGTTGATGCTATAACAACAAATACTAAAAACAGAATAAAATAAATATTTAAGGAGGCTCCCATACAAAAAAGTGTTTTTTTTGGCTCGTTTTAATGATGGTACGGAACCCTTCGTGCGTAAGTCCGACTCGCAGGTGGCCGGTTTTTTAGATAAAATTGTACTTAACCTGTTTTCCATCTTGTATTTCAAGTTTTCGTTCTTTTCAAACACATTTTTTTTCTCGTTGGGTTGGCTGACGGTGTTTAATAAAGTATGCTACAGACCCATTTTAAAAAGATTTTTCTAGTAAAACTTAGTGTTTAACACCATTATTCTGCCCTCAATTTGCATTAAAACCCATTTGAAGGTTAATTATGGGTATGACAAGACTTATAGGAACTATAGCAGTGACCATAGAATGCGATAGTGAAATGTTCCTTAAAGTGAATCAGTAAGCCTGTTTTCCTGTAACGTAACACTAAATGACAAGTGTATGCCCTAACTAAATGGATAGGCATAGATGTATAATAAACCATAATAGCCATTTATGTTTAAGTTATTTATTTTCAACCCTAATCTCTTCAAAATTAGAGTGATCAGGCTTCTTCTTGGTAAGCTAGTACCATCGTCGACTTTGTCTCTGTCATCTCTGACCTAGACTAGAGTCAAGAGCAAAATAATCTAAAAAAAAAAGTTCTAAGTATAATTGACCTCGAGCATAATACTACAGCTAGGCACTGAACCAAATCAGCTGCACAGAGATTCCTGAGCCTCTACTCTCGTCCGCACAAGCTGCAATGCATGTCAAGCGTCGACGACTCTCTGGTCTCGGGGACATGTGTCTGACATTGACAACTAAGGTATACTCTTAGTTAGCGTTTATAATGGCGATGCTTGGTGCTTAAACTATGGAACACGAAAAATAACAAGCACCCAATAACAAAAAAGTCCCGAACGGGAGATCAGGAGCCCAGCAGTCTTTAGGACCAACAGCAGTCTCTCTTGCATTCAGGCGATGAACCATAGGCGTCTGACATTAAAAACCCTTCACGCTGTGTGTAAACCATTTGAGCCCAGTATGTAATAAGTAGGATGTTTGTCTGTTGATGTAATAGGTGCGTGTGTTCCATTTCCTGTCAGGCAAACTGCACAAGGTGCTGGACGAGAGTCTCCAGCGCTTCCAGGAGTTGCAGCATCAGACGCAACAGCTGCCCAACATGGAGTTTGGTAGACGGTAATATAATTATTATGCTTCTAGCTTGTTTTTCCAAGGGTTATCACGTTTTTCCCAGTTACTGGGTTGTGGAAGTCAGATAAGCTGTTGCTCGATGCAAAGTTGTATCCGGTTAGACTCTTAACCGTCCCTTACATAGAGGTGAGGCAGATGAAGATGCCCCTTTGATGGGTGGAAGACCTTAAAAAGGTGGATGGGACAGAGTTGGGAGTCTTGACTTGACTAACATAAGTGAGTCCAGTTGCGGACCTTTAGCCAGTCACTCAGTCACATTGAGTTTATTATGTTATAAGAATAGTGTTAGAATGTTGCTAAGTGTAATAGTGTATACATATTAGTGCTTGAGATTATAAAACCTACAACTTAGTTATATTGTATCTGTAATGTTGTGCATGTTACACTCTAAAATAAATAAAGGTTAAGTATTAGGAAAAATGTTTAAAACATCATCTTTTATTGTAGGAAGAAGAAGCAATGCAGTTAACCAAATTGTGTAATTCCCTAAGACACATATATTTGTCCGTCTCCCAGAATGGCTGCGGAGCGTGACCTAGAGAAGTCAGACTCGGTCCACCTCGCCAACGTGCTGTTCGACACGAGCGGCCACTTCGTGATCTACGCGACCATGCTGGGCGTCAAGGTGGTCAACCTGGTCACCAACCGCTGCGTCGCCATGCTCGGCAAGCCGGAGAACTTGAGGCCTTTACATCTTGCGCTGTTCCAGGTCAGCTTACCATCTGACAGATGTGCCACTGCTTCCTATATTAAAACGTGCAGGTACACTAAGTTAAGTAGATATAGTCAGAGACACGCTGCGACGCCATGCCCGGGAAGCCGGAGAACTTGAAGCCCTTATTCTTACACCTTGCGTTGTGCCATCTAGGGTTTCTGTGACTGGTTCATTGGATAATTGATGAAGCCATATGTAGTTGTGTAAGTGGTTGCTGTGATCTGTAGAAATGTGGAAACGTAAACAACTGTTTCAAGTAGTGATATAAAATTGGCGCCTTGAAAAAACCTTGGAATCAACATCATAATAACATAATGTCTAAATAAACGGAAAACAGAATTTCAAACCTATATACTTCAATTGAATCATCGGATCCCCAATGCCAAAATTAATTAATTCCATAATTATGCTATATTTTAAATAACTAAGTTATTAAAAAAAAGATTTTTACTATTTATACAATTCACCACCATTCATTCAATTCAACCCCTTTTTTATTAAAAATAAATAATTTTAAACTGCAGCAAACATCTTTATAAAATATATATATATAATAAATCAATATCTGGTTGGCTAAATATTTTCGAAGTAACATTACATAGAACAAACAAACGTCGAAGAAACAAGGGTCGATGTAAGATTATCGATGTAAAGAAACAGCGAACAAGAAAAGCGTAGACAAAATATAACGTCGCACTATCAGGGCATCGATGTAACAATTTTCGTAGAATAGTATTTCAAAACTCACATAGGGAACTCAACCCGCTCATATGTTCCCAGGGCCGCACTAATCAATCAAAAGTAGCGACCACCCTCGAGATGGAAGGCTCGGAGAACCCCACACTGTTGAACGTGAAGACCGACCCCACGCTGTTCTGCACGGCGTACAAGAAGAACCGCTTCTACATGTTCTCCAGACGGAGCCCTGATGACATCAAGAGCCCTGACGCTGACAGGGATATCTTCAACGAGAAGCCTTCCAAGGAGGATATTATTTCTGCTACTGAGGGACAAGGTATGACTTACTTAAATCAGTTTGCACTTTTGATTTAATGCGAATATCATCAATGAAATTACGTGATCAGTTCATCAGGGAGAGCAATCGCCATAGCAATTTGAGATAGCTATTTGGTGATAATCTTAATGTTGGTGAAGAATCACATTAAATTTACATTTCCTGTCAATTCCTTGGTTGGGTAAAGTGTTTTTTGGGTTTTTCCATGGGCAATTTCTCAGAAGCAGTGCTAAGTTTGGAATGTGGTGGTGTGATACCCTTGTGCCTCTGAAAGATGTTAAGCAGTTGGTCCAGCGTGTGATCTCTTTCACACCCTACTACAGCACGCTCTAGCGTGTGCTCGTCCAGGGCCCACTGCTGCATGAGCAAGTGTGTGCTCACACGCACAAAATCATATCCCGCGGCAATGGTCTCCGCTGAGATGACCGCCCTGTCAGGAGTGTTAAGGTTCAACTAGTCGCGGGCTCGAACTTACTGGTGGCCATGGCCGAAAAGCACGCTGTCTCACTTGGCATCGTGCCCGACAGAGATAGTATCAGTGATGAGCAGTTAGACGCTAGTCTGCACGCACATTTAGTTCGTCCGCACACACACAGCGTTCCGAAACGTAAGGCGCGCGTAAAAAAATACGAAAAGGCCTTTGGAAGATAATGTGTTATGAAAAAACCACTGCGTGTATCAATTACAAATAAAATGTATTGAATTCTTTGATAATTGTGCTGTGTCGGTACCGACTTTGTTTTGGAAATTTGACACTTCTTTTATTACTAATTTACGACCAAAGTTGCGTTAAAATTTGCAATAAAAACGAATCTTTGATAGCTCGTAACTTTTTAATGGCTTTTTATTGCTTCCGTACAGACAAAATTAAAAATGAGACAATACGATATCATGTTTTACTTTGGATATTCAGTGTCAAACAGTGGAGTAAAACCCCCCCGAAGTTTCTATGAAAAAAATGTCGACAAGTGTCACCTTAATATGATCTCTCCATCCCCCCCAGGGGTCCAGCGTCTGTACGAGCAAGCGATCCTGCACACGTCTCTGGGCGACGTGCACATCCGTATCTTCGGCAAGGACGTGCCGCGCACGGCGGAGAACTTCTGCGTGCACTCACGTAACGGGTACTACAACGGACATGTGTTTCATCGAGTTATTAAAGGATTCATGGTGCAGACTGGGGATCCTACAGGTAAAATACCGCTTTTTACATTTATAAGGTTTTTGTTTAGCTTAGAACAACTGCAAACCTCAGCAACAAAGCCAATCGCTGTGATATATCGCAGCGGCATGACTCCACGTTTCCATATTATTCTGAGTTAACGCTTCCGTAGGTAACTTTAGGATTTAACTTTTGTGCTCCACGGTATTATCTAGTTCGTGCTGCACTGTTAGTAATGTTCGGCTGAACACATGTTAGGGGCAGTTGCCGAGTTTTTGTTTAAAGAAAATCTTTTCGATTCGAAGTCTGACGAATGTTGCCATTGCAATGATGTATTACATTTTTTTTAATGCCTTTTGAGAACTTGGAGCGAACCCAAGATGCAGGGATATTCAATGGTTTTATCTTATTAATAAGCTACATATTTTAACTTTGATCGATCTTTGGGAGAGCAAAAATGTTTGATTATAATCAGTTTTTCTTGGAATAACCGTGATGTTTGAGGCATAAATTATGTTATTTAATGACAACAATATATTATTATGATCACGTTTACGCGACACGTTTCACATCCACGTGTAACTAATCACATCGTATAGTGATAAGAGAAATTTGCCGAAAAATAAAATTGGTTATCTGAAGGACTTGACAACAACAACAGATAAAACGTACGTCATCGGTACGATGATTGAAAGATAAATTCGGTCATCATGAAATGCACAATGATATTATGTAGATTTTAATAGATTTGAAACATAACTTTGTGTACAGTACCTTATATGATACCCTCATTTCGTCCGTTATTTTTTTTTTAAGTCCCAAGTAATAGGTGGCAAGCAGTGTTAGATAGCCTATTTATCGAGGAAGGATATAGGCTATATATCATCATGCTACGACCAATAGGAGCGGAGCAGAAATGAAAAATGTTGCGAAAACGGGGTCAACGTGACGCAGACAAAGTAAAACTTATCTATCATTTCATGCTATATTACAGAGGCTTAACCTCTCCAGCCCCGTGGTTCCCATATGGGAACGCCGAACAATTCGGTTGAGCCCCGAGGTTCCCATATGGGAACGCCTCGTACAAGCAAACTTAAACCCTTATCGTACGTACAGTAAGGGTCTAATTCGTTTGTAAAAATTTACGTCTCTGGCCAACTAGAGTTTGATTAAAATGAAACCAAACATACCAACCTAACAACTGCACAAAATTATTAAAAAAATAAAGAAACGCGTCTTTGTCGACTGTCAAAATGAGTCATGGCGGCCAGTGTGGAACGGTGGTGTTTTGTTTTGGAATGCAGTGAAATTTTTGTGTTTTGTGTTGTTAAACTTTGGTAAGTAAATGTATAGTATGTTATAAGTGTATAATGTAACTTTTTAGATAGTGATTTGCTGGAAAAAATATCTAAAAATTATGTTTTTGACCCAAAAATTTCTCCAAAAATTCCTTTGTTGTGAAGTTCGTCAGTCGAAATTGAAAATATGAATTTGACTCTTTTACAATGAAATATGGTCTTGGAAACATTAGTAATAAGCAAAAAAATAGTGATAATTCATAATTTCATGCATTCGAGGCATATTTATTCATATTTATTGATATTTCAAGTATTTTCATGCATTGAACTGCGCAGTTAGAAAATGGCCGATTCTAATAAGACGTTTGAATTGGAATCTTGCAAGAATAATTTATGTAGGACTCCTAAAAAACACTGTCATTAGATTACTTGTATATTTGTTATGTTAGATCTAAAGTTTCGTGTAAATTGATTCAGTAGTTTTACCAAAAAAAAACAAACTACGACAACAGTATGTTTGCGGCGAGCTCTCTGAATTCTATGCGATGTTTATAATTCTCAAGTAGTTATAAAACAGTTGTTTATATTGTAATACATGGTCTCGTTAATCAAGAACCCGAAACTGTTTACCGCTTGAGATAAGAGCTAATAGAACTCGCGCGATAAGCTTTTTATGAGCGCAGGACACTTGACACGCTCGATGACGTCATTGTGAGGCCGGCTGGGTGTTTTACCGTTTAGCCGCAAGGTTGGAGAGGTTAAATGGTGGGTGTTTTCGCCGTGATCGTAAACATAGGTTAGTTTGTTTTAACGGGCTACTGACTCTTGGGAATATCGAACCCCTAGTCTGTTCGAAATAGATACGCCCCTAATACATAGTCCTTAAAACAGCTTCAACCCCGTCTAACCCTTTGGGAAATATGGGCGTTATGTTATGTATTCAGGTTCATTTCGCACGAAACTCCCTCTATACGAAGTGTCAACACACTTTACTCACCACGTCAAGGAGGCCTAGTTATTAGACATTTTGTCTTTAATTTTTCTTGCAGCAGTAAGATCGTCAGATTAATAACTTCACATGAAATCCAACATACAACAAATTACCTGATGACTTCAAAACTCTCAGCCTCAGAACATTTAAATGTAAATTATTTAACTTTCTTTTAAATAAATGTTATTACTTGACTGAAGATTTTATGAATGAAAAATTTACCTAAATATTTGAGATTATTGCCTATAAATCATATTGTATCTCCTTGACTTCATTGAATTTTGACTTATATAATTAGTCTCTTATACAAATACTGTTCATTTATTTAAATTATCTGTAATTCTAATGATCAATAACTCAATTTTAATGTAATGATGAACCACAATTCTACAAACCATATTTGTACGCCGGAAACGGCAGAATATTATGATCGTAATACATACTCACATAACAGCTTTGTACAATATTCTGACAAATAAATGCATTCTATTCTATTCCAAACTCCATTTTTAAATCTTTTTAGCGTCGATGGCAAGAAGATTCATAAATTAGAAGGTGAAGGCTGACTGTCTGTTAACTTTTCACGTCTGGCTGATCGGATTTCGAAGAAATATTGCATATACCTTTGCCCATAGATATTTTTTAAATATAGGATATTTTTATCCAGGCAATACGTTCCTGTTTACTTTTATTATCTAAGCAGCATGTTAAAATAAACCAACAAATATTTCTTTCTCATATTCCAGGCACGGGTACCGGCGGAGAAAGTATATGGGGCGGCGAGTTCGCGGACGAGTTCAAGGCGCACTTGAAGCACGACCGTCCCTACACCGTCAGCATGGCCAACGCTGGGCCCAACAGCAACGGCAGCCAGTTCTTCATCACGCTGGCACCTACGGTATGTTACTACAAAGCATACTTACTTTCCTCTTTTTTTTTTCTGCGGTATTACCTGTGACTTTGTCCGTGTTTTTTTTCGCGATTTTCCATAACAAAAAACACACCTTAAGAGTTTTGTTTTTTGTCAATAAAAAATATGAAACATATTTTTGCTGAACCTACCCAACTTCTTCGATTTGTCAGTTATGACGTCATAACATGGCGCGAGATCAATCCTAGTCTCATTTGAAACGCATTATTAATACTAATACGCGAAGTGCGAGTGGGACGGTGAATATTTACTCAAACTGATAATAAAGTCAAATGACACCGAGTTTCTCGAAAGAATATTCATCGACGCCATAAAAAATAAACTCCAGTGAAGAGATGTGATCGACTGTTGATGTAATTTATTCAATGTACAACGGTTTACGTGCTATTGACAATTTGTTAACTAATGTTTGTGTTGAAACTATAATACTACTAGCTGTTGCCCGCGACTTCGTTCCCGTGGAAATTTTGATATGGATGTGTGTGAAAAAAATAGCCTATGTCTTTCCCCAGAATATAAAATAATCTATCTTCTTGCTAAATTTCATTATGATATCGTCAACCGTTTAATCGTGAAAAGGTAACAAACAAACAAACAGAGTTACTTTCGCATTTATAATGCTAGCTGTCCCGCGCAACTTCGTCTGCGTCACATTTTCCCCGAGTTCGCAACATTTTTCATTGCTGCTCCGCTCCTATTGGTCGTAGCGTGATGATATATACCCTAAGTCCTTCCCCAGGTTGAAATCTATCCTCTTGCCTAATTTCATTAAGATCCGATCAGCCGTTTAGTCGTGAAAAGGTAACAAAGAAACATACAAACAGAGTGTCATTCGCATTTATAATATTAGTATGGATTACAGTGCCTTATAAAAATCGTTTTTTCCGTCAGCCCTGGTTGGACAACAAACACACAGTGTTCGGTCGCGTGGTCCGTGGCATGGAGGTCGTGCAAAACATCGGCAGCGTCAAGACCAACCCCAAGACAGACAAGCCTTATGAAGACGTCAGAATTATATCTGTCACTGTGAAATAAATCAATTAATATGTAATAATACAGGATTTTTACAAAACGTACCGACTCAATTTGGGAGCGTTCAAGTATTACGTAACGCAATTTTTGGAGATTTTTGACCCCCCTCCCCACTTGTAACGCGCTGCAATGTCTGTTTGTACCCCCCCCCCCCCCCAAAGGTTACCCGCCGCGAGAATAAAATCTACGCGACCGTTCTGAAGGGCTAAAACAATGTTACGTAACGCGTAGTTCAAATCCTCCTTCCCGCCCCTGTAACGCATCGTAACGTTTCAGAAGACTTCCCCCTCCCCCCAAATTCGTTACGTAATACTTCAACGCTCCCTTTGCTGAGGGATAGGGGGAATGATATCCTAGTTTTCACTTACAGTACCTACGAGTGCCCCGGCACTTAAGATATTAAGCGAAGTGATTCTTCTTGTGTGGAGGAGTGCCTAACTTGGTGTCAGACTTTTTATGCCACCAATGGGCCTCTGACTTGGCTTTACAAGATGCCGGTCGAGAAATATCTCTCAGGCATGCAGGTTTGGTTGTCTCACGATCGATGTTTTCCTTCCCCGAGGCAAGTGATTATTATACAATCAATACTTTTTTATATGAGCTTGTAATAGAACGCAATAATTGTCGGAGTTTTCTATTATCTTTAATGTATTACTTAAAATAAATATGTAAGTGCTTCCAAAATCATAAAATTGTGGTTAAACCTTACGGCATTTCATACAAACATTCAATTCCTTATTTTCCGAAATGACTGAACCGATTTTAATGAAAATGTTTTTGTACCTTTTTATACCTATGTATGTAAGGGGTAAACACTCTTGATTTTTTTATTTTTTAAATGTATTACAACTTAAAAAAGAAAACCTCTTCTATGCTAGCATATGACTCAAAGAATAGGGGATAATCCAATTTTTTTTTTTCTTTGTGCGTCGGGTAGTTTATTGAAAAGTATTGGACACGTATTTTTTATTTTTTCACGTGGTCATAAAATTACGGAGATATATTGAGTTGAAATGGCGCATGACGTCACATGTAGGTAAGTTTTATACCTACTTGTGACGTAGTAAGCCCCCACTCTCCAACTTTAATGAGTTTTAACTAAGTATTTTTTTGATATTTTGATAAAACAAAAAATACGTGTCTAATATTTTTGTATTACCTGTCTGACGGACAAAATAGAATGTCGTTTTCTTTACCCAGTCCGGTCCCCTATTGTGTCGGTCCTTATGCTAGAAACCTGTTTACATGCATTCATAAACTCACGCCTCGTGGCTCTCGGAGCTCTGCAGTTTCTGTCTACCCCCATTGGGAAAAGGCTTAATTTTTGTGTATGTACTAGTATGTAGCTCATCATCATCTGCCTAGCCTTTTTCCAATCTATCTTGGGCTCGGCTTCCCGTCCAACCGGATGCAGCTGAGTACAAGTACATGAAGCGACTGCCAATCTGACCTTCATAACCCTGTATCTGGGTAATACGATACCCCTTGGTAAGATTGGATGTCAGAATTTTGGCTTCTGGCTACTCGTAACGACCGTCAAAGATCTACAAATGACAGCCGGTACCAACGGCTTTACGTGCTTTCCGAGGCACGAAAGAAACTGTAATTATGGTCACCCATCCACGGATTAACCTCGGCAAGCACGGCTTAACCTTAAAGATCGACCCGTGCGGCTGTTATTGTTTAGCCACGAGCTAAATAATACTATAATGAAGCTTAAAAAATAAATAATAATATAAAGGCTTTAATGGATAAGTTTTTTTTATTGTTTTAAGTGAATCTAAGATGTAATGTACAAATGAACTGTTGCAATAAATAAGATCGATGTTGTATAAAGTGAGTTCTGTTTTAATCTTTATATCTAGCGCCCCGCTTCAGGTTGCACGGTTGCAATTTACTAGTGAATAAAACAACAATTACGAACACACCCAATAAATGAAACAGCGGTTCCTGTTGATGATTCATCCATGTGGCAGTTGATTTTTATTCGTACAGATGGTAGTGATTTCTCGAGTTATCATTTATCATAGTCCCGATGCCGATCTATGCACATTCTAAGTTATCGATTACTCCGCCCTCTACACTCAACTCTGTATTTATTAACATTAAATAAAAAATTGTGATGCTTATTAGCGGACTATGGGTCTTGCTGCTAGTGGTGGTTTGTAATCGCAATCCTATTGTATGCTGAAAGAACATTGTACATAATGTTCTTTCTTTCTAAGGTTTCCTATATTTTATATAGACAGATCTTTAAAAAAAAAAAACAATTAGATGAAAATAGGCGTAGTTAAAATTATTCAACGAGCTTTGGCTAGGAGCTCAATAAATAACCCCCTTCTAACTCATAAAATCACAAGAATGATAAATGGTCCTAATGTACCACGAAGTTGAGAAATGGTATGTGCGTACAAAGCACTGTTTCTGTGTGGAACCAATGCATAATACTCTAACCCACACTAACCTTATTTTGAGAATTGTGACTCACATGGAATCTGGTGTACTTGTAAAATCTGAAAGCACGCCATCTGTTACCAAGTAGATGTAGGTTTCTAGTTTACTTTTAACTACGCCATCTAGTGTCGAGTAGACGGACTAAAATATAATTGGTAACTTTTCCAATAGCTGGCAGCACTAGTATTCATTCTAACCTATTTACTCTCAAATGTTTGAATACAACTTTCAGCAAAAACTTGCCGGCAATTCAAATACCTACGTAGTTGAGATAAGCTAACCCACTCTGCGTACGATTTATGAATACCTTTTCTAAGCTTTTTGTAAAGAATTACTTTTTTTTTATTATTCATTTTTTTTTATTATTTGCATGTTGTGTTGCTCTTTATTTGAGTAGAAAAGCGGAAATGCTTTCAACATTTTCCCGACATTATCTTATTCGCCAGTTGGTAGTTGTCATATACAACACCCACGGCACGGCGATTGACCTACGATATTCTCCAATTTATTGTTTGCTTCTAATAAACTTGTAACGCCATACACTTACAAAAAGATATAATACATAATACCTATGATTGTGTGTTATTGTTATTAATAGAAATAAATCTACACAGACATAAGTTCTTTACATGATCACCTTCAACTTGTCATTAATTTATATGGCAGTAGACTCCTCAGTACATACGGTACGGAACCTTCATGTGTTGATTTGGTACGCAGATGTGTAAAATAAAATAAAATAAAATAAAAAATAAAAATAGCCTTTATTTACTCTGACCTCAATACATAAACAAGTAGTAAAATTAACTGTAACTTAAAACTAAAAACATTTTCTAATAATTGTTTACCCTACATTGCCATTATCAGCTACCAGGTCAGGCTGTCTTTCGACATAGGCCTCCTCTAAATCCCTCCACTTATTCCTGTCCAGAGCAGTTCTTCGCCAACCTTTTGGCAGATCATCCTCCCACCTTTTTACCTGTCTTCCTTTACGTCTTTTTCCGTTTCTTGGGTACCATTCTGTGACTTTTTTGGTCCATTTTTCCGTCTTGCCTCTCATCATATGACCTATCCATTCCCATTTCAGAGTTCTGGTTTTTACTCTAACGTCGGCCACTTTAGTGATGCTCCTAATTTTCGTAGCTTTCCATTTGTCTTGCAGTCTTAGGTTCATCATGCTCCTCTCCATTCCTCTTTGACATACACACAGTTTGTGTTCAATTTTTCGGGAGAATGGCCAGGTCTGGCAGCCGTACGTAAGACATGGAAGAATGCAGGTGTTGTAAAGCTTCCTTTTTTCTGAAATGGGTACAGTTTTATTTTTCATTATTTCTTTTAGAGACCAGTATCTATGCCAAGTGTTGTTCACTCTTCTGTTCACTTCTTTAGTAGATAGATCTCTCACAGCTATAATTTGTCCCAGATATATATACTCTTCTACATATTCTATGTATTCTTCTTCCACTTCTATCTTTACCTTTGCTCTATTTGACATTAATTTGGTCTTGCACGTATTCATTGATAGCCCTGCTTTTTTGCTTTCCGATGCTAGTTGTTGGAGCATGGTTTGAAGTACAGTAGGGTCCTCTGCAAAAAGAATGAGATCGTCTGCAAATCTGAGGTGGTGTAAGTTTTCCCCGTTTATATTTATGCCAAATTCATCCCAGTCCAATTGTCTAAAGACGTTTTCCAGCACGGCATTAAATATTTTTGGTGAAAGCGGGTCTCCCTGTCTGACACCTCTCTGAATCTCAAAATTAACTCCAATTCTTTCGAGCTGTACTTTTGCTGTGCTGTTAGCATATATTTGTTGGATTATGTTTATATATTTGTTTTCTACTCCCTGGTTCATAAGTGCCTTCCAAATGTAACTATGTTTTAAAGAATCGAACGCCTTGTTATAGTCCACGAACGCCAGATAAAAAGGGCGGTCGTACTCGTTGCATTTTTGAATTATTTGTTTGACGACGTGTATGTGGTCGATTGTCGAATAATCTGAGCGAAATCCCGCTTGTTCTTTCGGCTGGTTACAGTCTAGTCCTTTAGTCAATCTTTCCAAAATTATTTTTATGAATACTTTGTACATATTTGACATAAGACTAATGGGTCTATAATTGTTCATGTTGTTTCTGTCTCCCTTTGACCCTAAATAAGTTAATGATGCTTAGGTTAGGTAGGTATTACATTATATTTCGTTTAGTTATTTTCTTAAATATTACTAACATTTTTAAATATTTTATAAAAAATTTAAACTTTTTATTATTGTGGTGATATAGAAACTCCTTGAAGTTTCTATAGTATTAAAAATAATGTTGTTATTTTTATCTGTCATTAGGTGACACATCTATTTTAGATTTTTTTATTTAATTTGAAAAAATCTAGTCAAATTATAACCTTATTCTTCGAAGTTGGTTAAAAATATAGTATACATCTTTTCGGTGGTTTATAAATGTATTTTTATCGGTTAGGTTTCGCGATTTGAGACTTAAATAAATAGGTTCCTTTAGTATCTAAGTACCCATCTATTTTGTTAAATTCACCAGATGAGGAAAAGTATGGTACGTAGTGTTCCTACAATAGCCCCGAGTAACTTCAACAACAAGATATTAGATTTTTATGTAGCCATAAAAACATAGTTATTAATTTAATGATGCTTAATATCCATAAAGAGTTGTTACAGCCGTTGAATGCCTTAGTACCTCCCTACCTAATAGGTACTTGCCAGTCTACCTATTATGTAGAGGATTCAGTAGGTAGCTGGTGTTGTGTTTATGACCATAAAAAATGAAGGTCAACTTTACAATAACATCAAAATGTGAGTCCACAATAATGAAGGAATTTTCGATGCATTTTATTTTCCTTTTGCTCTGTTGTTGGACTTATCTTTCGTGGGAGCGTGTCGGGAGTGTGCCATCTCGCTCTCTCCCGTACAGTTCCCCGCCCCGCGCAGCCCGCACAATATTGTCTTGCACCGCGCACCAGCGGCTACCCCGCCTCCATGCCTCACCCAAATTTGTGAGTTTCCATTGACTCTCCACTTTGACTCTCGTTTTTATCGTTATGATATGGAAAATCATTACTGAACTCTATATGGAGAATGTAGTTTAGTTCAGTTTATGTTTAGATTATAAAAAGTATGAGATCGTTCAGATTTCGCATCAAATTAATATTTTAAGTGTTATTTTCTACCCATATTTAAAATGATTACCAGCAGGTGCCAAAATAATGATTAACTTTTAAAGGTGGGAAAATAATGTAGTGTGACCATAAATTTTTGTATTTAAGTCGGGATAAGTCCCGGTTTAAAATTCGATCAGTCGAATATTATTAAAAATATGAATGGAGGATTCATATTTTTAATAATATTCGACTGATCGATTTTTAAAATTTCTTGATGCTCATGCGTATTACTATTACTTGAATCGCTGTAAATCAATTATTTATAATTGATACGCCCTTTTATAATTTGTTGTTATTTTAGTTTTAGTTATCTAGTTTTAAAATACCTAGTTAATGTGATTAAATCTAAAAATTATTTATAACCAAGAAAGCCTTTTAAATCGAATTTCGAAAGGTGCCCCTAGTGTCAACCATTTACTTAAGATAAAATATAAGGGTTTTAATTACTATGCATTATGTAACAGTATTTGTATCAATGCTAAAAATATAATATGTATATGGTAAACAAATATTAATTTGGATGCACGTTTAATGGTACGACATTATTGTTGTAATGGACATGCGCCTGCTGATTCTCGGTAATCGTACACAGTCGTAAACAGCCCGACGCGGCCTCGCGCTACGCTACTATGCCAATCACCAATCAAACGCAAGCGTTGCTTCGTATCGCGCGATATCCGACCAATGAGCGCTCGTATTTATCACGCTACTTCTAAAAATAGCTTATCTGAGTCACTCAATAAAAGCAGTGGTTGTTTCTTAACAATGTTTAGAAACAAGTGGAACGTTGAGGGAGTCGGACGTGCGTTGCCGCATGAAAAAGTTTTGATATTCGCGCAGTGAGTTCAGTGATACCGAGTCGTTCGGTGCAAACACATGGTTCGACGATTCCAACACGGCATGGAGACCACTTTCTATGACGAGCAGTATCCCCTCAGCGGACCTGTGGAGAACCTGAAGAGGCCCCTCACCTTGGACGTGGGGCGGGGCATCAAGCGGGCCCGGATCGGTGGCGCGCCGGTCCTATCCTCGCCAGACCTGCAGATGCTGAAGCTCGGCTCCCCGGAGCTCGAGAAGCTGATCATACAGAACGGTATGATAACAACGGCGACTCCTACACCCGGAGCGCCAGTGTTATTCCCGGCCAGTATCGCGCCGACGGAGGAACAAGAAATGTACGCGCGTCCGTTCGTTGAGGCGCTGGACAAGCTACACCACTCTGACCCGACGCCGCAGATCGGAATCGGACGCGTCGTCGACAGGCGAGTGTACGCTGACCTGGACAGGCCGCTTGACCGCTACCCCACACCGGTAGTCAAGGACGAGCCGCAGACAGTTCCCAGTGCTGCGAGTTCGCCACCTCTGTCTCCCATAGACATGGATACACAAGAGAGAATCAAATTGGAACGCAAAAGGCAAAGAAATCGAGTGGCTGCATCCAAGTGCAGACGGCGCAAGCTGGAGCGCATCTCCAAGCTGGAGGACAAGGTGAAGATCCTGAAGGGCGAGAACGTGGAGCTGGCGCAGATGGTGGTGAAGCTAAAGGAGCACGTGCACCGGCTCAAGGAGCAGGTGCTGGAGCACGCCAACGGCGGCTGCCACATTGACTCGCACTTCTGATCGGGCCGTCGCCGCCGCTCCACCACATTCCATGCTAGTCGCGCCCGGTAGGACGCAGCATACAAAGCGATTTGTGATCTTAATTTTACTGTGTAATATATAGTTAATGAACACTAGTGTATAAGGTGTTGACGCTACGTTAAGGATGCTGTGGATGTATCGTTAAGTTTGAGAGATTAGGTTGCCAGTGATGTGTGCAGGCAGAACCTCCGCTCGGGTGAGCTGATTCCAGGACGTTTGTTGTTTGTGAAACGGTTATGTTACGGACGGTCCACTTAGCGAGGGATGTACTTAGTGCGAGTCACAACTGCAAAAAGCTTTAGCTTCCATTGTAAGTTGCAGAACAAATGTTTTCCTTAAATCAGTATTGCGTTGTCTCATTTAGAATAGTGTAGAAACTAGAAAGGATAATCGTGCGACGTCATTCGTTTGCAGACTGACTGAACGAGGTTGAGGCGGCGTTGCCAGTTTTACGGCGAATTTCCCGTTTCAGCGATGTTGCCGCACTTGCCTCGCTGAATCGGGGATTTCCATTGTTCATTGTGTCCCGGCCATTGTGTGTATTTTTTCTGTCCAGTAGAATCTTATTATAATAATTAGTTTACATTTCGGACGTTATTTATTACGATTAAGACGGAGTCTCACGTCGCCTCGCCTCTGTGTTGTGACAGGTACGAAACGCAGCCGGTGCGAAAGAGATAGTGTAGCTAGGAGTGGCAACGGCGCATCAGGCCGAGTCACGAGCGGATGTTCTGCTAATTAAAATTCCGCCTGCGCCGCCCTCGCGGAATGGCGGCCATGTGTTCAACACTCGGACGTTCCGAATCACGTTTTGTTGCACAAGGTTAACTTTTTGAACGCGACAACAGTGTTTTAACGCCGCCGTGGACTGGAACGTCTTTGTTCGCTTCGCTTGATTATTTCGAGACAAATGAAGTGCTTGTGTGGGAGACTGATCGAATGCAAGTGCCTTGTAAGAGCGAGAGCGTGGATCGCGCAAATATTTTCTCCGTTTTGAAAGATGATTCTCGGAACTGACCCGGTGCTCTATAGAGGACGCGACTTTTGTAATGTGAAGCCGTCCGATTAAAATTATTAGTTGTGGACGTATATAAGTGATTCGTAATGAGCAAATGTTTGACATGTGAAATTGTGAACGATGCGAGTGAATGCGTGATGGAAGTATTTATTAGTGAGAATGTTTATTTTATAGGATGAAGTAGCAATCTCGAGTGCCTACGCTTTGTAAACTAAAGCCTATACCTATGTTTTTAATTGTTTTTGTTACCATTAATGTGCTACAGTAAATTGTTCTGTACCATTGTCTTCTATAGGTTATTCTAAGTAATTATAAAACCAATTAACAAGTTGAATTGTTATATAGACTATAAAAGGCGAACGGGAGGCGTAATAATGAACTGAAAGAAAGTTGTTCTGTAGACTTAAAGATCGCACCCGACGCCTATTTGTATTATTTTTATACAAAAGAATTCGTCAGAATGTTAACAATAATTTGTAAGTTTATAAAAGATATGGAAACAGTTATACTAAAATAATATATTTCTATGAATTTAACAAAGAATATTGTTTTATACGAAGTATCATATTGTATGATAAAATTGAAAGAGAAAATAAATTATGAAGATTATTATACCATTTACTCCTTGATTTTATTTGAATTCCCCAGAAAACCAGCAATCTCTTAACCAAAGAACTTATCCCAAATCTAATAAGCCACTGCACAGGTAGTTCTTTTTAGTTTCAATTAGACAAACTTCAAAGCAGCAAAAATTTCAAAGAAAGTGCTGTAGCATACATTAACAATAATGCAAAACAATGATATGGCACATTCAAATTATGTTAATAAATAATGACAAAAGAGCAAACAACAAATGACATTACATTACATAGTAACTATATATCTACATAATTTAATGAGCAATCGAAGCAGGAAAAGACAACACTGCAATACAATTCGACATTGAAGAACGAAATCAACAGCTGTTACATGATGTGGTTACAGCATATTTTATTCACTTCATGGGTACAGCATATCAATTGTCACTTAAACTGCTAACTAATTTATGGACGTATATTTCCTAGAGTACAATCGTGCACTCAGTTGACCTGGGAAATGGATTCTTTACTCTCATCCGTCCGGATATGTCCAGCTTTGCCCTAATGAATATTGGAAATGGTTTTTTTCTTTTTGCTTCTAAGAACACGCCTCTTGCAAAAATCAAAATACTCTTTCTGCGAATTTTCAAATGTAAATATTGTTTAAAATAAAGAAGCTGCAATAAATCACTGTCTAAACATTTTGTCACTAAAATACATGTTGTGAAGATCAACAGTAATTTTCCTATATGTAAACAACCGATAAACCCGACAGAAATGCAATTTTATGTCAAAATATACACTTTGGGAGCTATGTCATGCTTGTTACTAACTAACCTAACCGGTGAATGAACGACTTAAGACTTTATTTATTAGTCAATGAGTCGATATTCGTGTTATGAAACAAACGAAGGTCAAAAGAATCGACGCCAACGATATCTCGCCGAACGGATGTCCGATTTTTGTGGAAAAAACACCAGATGACAGTTGGGACAAACACGTTTGGCCAAAGCGAAAAAAAAAAGAATATTAAAAAGTGTAACATGCCACTGCGTCACCACATCGCTGGGATTAGTGGGCGACTGAAAAATTACATTTATGATGTATGGCCCATGATCTATAAATTTTGAAATGGATGCAGAAAGAGTGGATAAAATGGTTCGACGACAGCTATGGTTAAAAAAAAATTGATTACTTTCCCCGCAATGCATACCCGTGAAATATAAGGTCAATTATAATGGATGTGTCCAGAATATGCCCACAATTTCCTGAGCAGTAGGAACATATTCCGTCCAGTTCCGGGGGCGGCAAAACACGGCTATTTAATATAATATGGGTCAGTACGCTGTTAACATGAACATTAGCTACCGAAGCCTACGCATTGTTCTCGTTAAAACATCGCAATGTTTACTAACATCACCGTGTTTATACGGACTGTTGTTAAAACACTTATATATTTATGATTCGATGTTTTTCATACGACGATCATGTTGACTGATTGCGCTGCGTTTGCCTATTCATTTCGTTTGCCGAAAATAACATGCGAGCGTGTTGAAATATCAATATTTTATCAACAATTACAAAAATGCTTATGTCGCAAAAGTATTAATTGAATTGTATTGTATAACGGGCTGGTGTCCGCAACTCCACGTCCAAAGCAAGTAATTTGCGTACGGGTGGGAAAAATGGTTCATTCGATCCACCCGCAGCTCCCCGAGAAAAGCCAGCATCGCCTTGGTGTTACTGTTGATCTTGCGGAGAGTAAGTAGGTTAACGAAGTACTTATTAATTTTAAATGTAATTTAAAATTTAAGTAAATATATAGTTATAAATTAAGAACTTTCCGTACTTCAAATACATTTTGCGTTGCAAGCATTTCACTAGTCTTTTGCATTTTCAACATACGGTCATCGTCCCAAAATCTAAAATGAATAAGAGCTCAGAAGTTGCTTGCTGATCTATTCCCGTATTCTGTTCCCTGTCGATACAGTTTGAATTCTGATAATAAGTCAACTATTCAAGCATTTAACGAACCTAAAAACAGTAACACAGAATTGGCAGACCTCGCAGTGTAAGTAGGACCTTTTATTATGACATTTTGTTAAAATTTATATGTCTAAGAAGACATTTCCGATTATAGTATAATTACATTATATGCAGACTATGTAAATATAATATGTAAATTTGTGTAGCCACGTAACATTAATTACTCTCCCTAAGATCCTACATTCCTGTGATCGACAGGTACCATGGTACACATCTGAAAGTTCTGCAAGACAATCGAAAAACATTTTTATGTCTATGAACTATATAAATGTCGATTTTCGTTGCGAAACTTTTCAATATTTGGATAAGTTCCAAAGAAAACACCGTGTGCGGTCGATTCCCCTCGGCAGCGCTTCTGACTCACGTAAAAGAAAAGAAAAATAGTCGAAAACTATTGTTCTTTCGTTACAAGGATATTAATATTACAAAGAGGACAATGTCAACGTTAGAATACAGTTCATTGAGTTCTACGAAGTGTGTTGTTAACTTGTTAATAGTTTCAAGCAGCACCGAGCTATTGGCTCACTAAAACTATTAGCTAAAATATCTCAACAAGTTAGACAATGTTCTAAAATAATTTATCGGTACGCGAGCTACGTGTTTCTCAGAAATTATGAATTGAATTTTTATTTGACAACAGAAAGCTAAATTGCTGCCAATTTGTGCGACCTTTTATACGTATATCAAGAAACCGATTGTATTTCTAGTGGCATTTAAAGGAAATTCGACATTTGGCTGGTGGCGGAGGCAATTTCTGCGAAAGACCCTGTTGGCTTTTAATTTTAACCCGCGGGTCACCTTCAACTCGGCGACATGTTGTGCGCGCAGGTGCGCCCTCTGCTGGGCTAATATTCGATACAGTTCGGAAATCGGTTGGCGAGCCTCCAACCATCACACGTGCCGTGATGCGTGTAGCTACCACGACTGTTTATTTTGTAGACTTATCCTGTACTTTTTTTAAGAGAATGCCTGTTACATAAATCACAAGCATAACTTTAGAATAAAATCTAGTTACTCAATAACTTCGATACGAGGTTGAAACTATTTATAAAAATAATCCATAGCAAGTCGGAAAATATGTGAAGCTCTTATCTAGCTCTCACGGATATGCAGTGGGTCTCTCTGGCATCCCTTTCTGATTCACAGCCGTGACGGTCGTAATCTGACCTTGTCCCACTGACATCCTGTCAAGCATCAACTAGATAATATTATACATTCGAAGCATCGACAATAAAGTACAAAACAACATTAGAATCTGCATTGCAATCAGTGTTTCTATTGTGTTACATAAAATAAAACTCATTTTTGTATGTACTTATTTTTTACCCGACTGCCAAGGAAGGGTTATGTTTTTTAACTAATTTATTCTAAAGGAAAACAAATAAATACCGGCACAAAAATCTGTCGACATCTGTCAGTGTCACCCTGTATACATGATAACAAGAAATGTCCTGTAAAATCAGAAATGATGGTGAGTGTACCCTCGGCTCGGAGACTATAAATCAGGTAGATTCATTGCACCATTGTGTCGTGTCTCCAAACTGTCTAATAATAAATAGATTATGCAATTTAATAGATTTACCGCCTACGCCTTTTATTTTTGTAACAGAAAAATACATAGCTACTTACAAGAGAAAAATCGTCGCTGACGCAAGATCTTCATCACTGATGGAAAATTGTTTTAAAGGGGTTGGACAATTTTTGTATGAAGCATGGCCTGCATAACTTCCGCCATTTTAATATTTTCTCAAAGTTGAGGCCACGCATAATGGCCTGGTATCAATACTAACTAGTTTTGTATGAGACAAAATCTTCTAAAGCGTCACGTTTATGAGCTAAGTTATCAAAGTAGAAATCTTCAATGCAACTTAATAGTACATTGTGTAAGTAAGGAATTACGACCGAGGCTCTAGTAGAAGCCCGAAGTCGAAGACTGAGGGCTTTCTGAGTCGGGTCGGCGGTACGGGATAATTCCCGTACCGCCCGTAAAACATACAATGTTTTTCATCAGATTTGCGAGTTAATAATTATGAATATACACAAGTCAGCACAAATATTATTACGAAATACGTTAACTGATTTTTAAGCGGATGGCGGGCTGTTTGCCCACACCACAGATTATACAAATGTTTTGTTCAGAAACGTTAAGGGCAAATACTTACCTAGGTATACAGCCATGACGGGGTGTAAAAAAAAACTTACTTGTTCACAAATTATGAAATTAGCAATGCGCGCGCATCAGCGCTTTTTTTAAGGCAAAGGCACAAAAACAGCCAGTATTACTAATAAAGTAAATTAATATTTTTGCGTTTTGTTACAGATAAATGGTTATAATTTATGGCCAAAATTGATTAAATTAAAGAATTAAATGTTAATTTATTATATTTTATCTCCCAAATTAATTTTATTCATAAAATGTTGACCACTTTTCAGAAATAAAAACTCTTTGCTAAGATTTTAAAAAGTACCGTTCGTTTTAGACGGAGCTTTTTGATAAACCGTGCGTTTTACATTACATTACCGCACTAGTGCGTAATGAGATACATTACGATACTGAAATTGGTGAAATAAGAGACCCTTTACGAGCAAATGTGTTATAAAAATTATTACGAAATACGTGAACTGATTTTTAAGCGGATGGCGGGCTGTTTGCCCACACCACAGATTATACAAATGTTTTGTTCAAACACGTTAAGGGCAAATTTTATACTTACCTAGGTATACAGCCAACACGGAGTATATAAAAAAAAAAAAAACGACGTTTTGATACAAAAAACTATCGATTATTTAGATTTTAGAACATTAGTTGAGTAATTAAATAAGATGTAGCGAGATTTAATGAAATTCCTGTTTAGATAACATTTTAAGACAATTTTGAATTGCGTGTAAACTCCTTGCTTGAACTTGCATGACCCTGTGCTATCATGCTGTGCTGTAAATTAAAAAAAAAATACTTACCGCCCTAGGGTTTATATGGGGCACATTACGGCCAAGTTAACCTGTATGTTATGACACTGTTTACGTGCAAGTGTGATGAAATAGTATATTGTGTATTAAGGGCGGTAAGTAAGGAATTACGATCGAGGCTCTAGTAGAAGCCCGAAGTCGAAGACTGAGGGCTTTCTGAGTCGAGGTTCGTAATTCCCGTACCGCCCGTGAAACATACAATGTTTTTCATCACACTTGCGAGTTAATAATTATGAATATACACAAGTCAGCACATATTATTACGAAATACGTGAACTGATTTGCGGATGGCGGGCTGTTTGCCCACACCACAGATTATACAAATGTTTTTTTCAGAAACGTTAAAGACAAATACTTACCTAGGTATACAGCCATGACGGAGTATAAAAAAAAAACGACGTTTTGATACAAAAAACTATCGATTATTTAGATTTTAGAACATTAGTTGAGTAATTAAATAACATGTAGCGAGATTGAATGAAATTCCTGTTTAAATAACATTTTAAGACAATTTTTCAATTGCGTGTAAACTCCTTGCTTGATGAACTTGCATGACCTGTGTGCTGTCGGTGCTGTAAATTAAAAAAAAATTACTTACCGCCCTAGGGTTTTATATGGGGCATTACAGCCAAGTTCACCTGTATATTATGACACTGTTTACGTGCAAGTGTGATGAAAATTAAAAAAAAAAATACTTACCGCCCTAGGGTTTTATATGGGGCATTACAGCCAAGTTAACCTGTATGTTATGACACTGTTTACGTGCAAGTGTGATGAAATAGTATATTGTGTATTAAGGGTGGTAAGTAAGGAATTACGATCGAGGCTCTAGTAGAAGCCCGAAGTCGAAGACTGAGGGCTTTCTGAGTCGAGGTTCGTAATTCCCGTACCGCCCGTGAAACATACAATGTTTTTCATCACGTTTGCGAGTTAATAATTATGAATATACACAAGTCAGCAAATATTATTACGAAATACGTGAACTGATTTGCGGATGGCGGGCTGTTTGCCCACACCACAGATTATACAAATGTTTTGTTCAAAAACGTTAAAGGCAAATACTTACCTAGGTATACAGCCATGACGGAGTATAAAAAAAAGACGTTGTGATACAAAAAACTATCGATTATTTTGATTTTAGAACATTAGTTGAGTAATTAAATAACATGTAGCGACAATGAATGAAATTCCTGTTTATATAACATTTTAAGACAATTTTTCAATTGCGTGTAAACTCCTTGCTTGAACTTGCATGACCTGTGTGCTGTCATGCTGTGCTGTAAATTAAAAAAAAAATACTTACCGCCCTAGGGTTTTTTATGGGGCATTACAGCCAAGTTAACCTGTATGTTATGACACTGTTTACGTGCAAGTGTGATGAAAATATTATTAGACACGCATAAACCTATATTATTACATCATTACTAATTAGTTTTTCATGAGATAAAATCTTCCAAAGTGTCACAGTTCCGAGATTTGAGCTATTAAAGCTTGAATCTATTCTAGATCATATCTCGGAAACGTGACGCTTTATAGGATTGTGTCTTATACAAAACTAGTTGGTATAATTGATACTAGCTATCGATTAATACAGGTTTTATGCGTGGCTAATGAAATAAAACTTGTACTGAAGGTGCCATCGGTGAATGGATTTTAACTTTGGTAGCTCATATCTCGGAAACGTGACGCTTTAGAGGGTTGTGTCTCATACAAAACTAGTTTGTATTGATACTAGTTATCTATTATCATAGGTCATATGCGTGGATCCATCTTTGAAAAAAAAAATAATGTCGGAAGATAGGCACGCCATATAATTCAAACCCCTTTGTTCTTCGTTTTATTTTTAGTATTCAACAAGTAGGTAAATCTTTTATTGCTGTGTAACACGTCTTCGTGATCAGACTTTCAAGGAGTTACACTGACTCTTGAACTAAATAAAGTTGATGAGGGCAGATTATAAGTCGAAAGCTTATATTATTTATTCGAGGGAATGCTTTATCTGGGGCTCGTAATGTAAAAGGTACAATCGATTACAATACAATACAATCAATTACTACATCCTCCCATAATAATACGATTTATAAGTTAAAAAAAAACGAAACACAATTCAGCTGTAAAGTTAACTCGTAGTTTTTTTACTCATCGTGGGACACGAAAACGCCGTCGACACGGCCTGTCGTCGGCATGACACGGACGGACAGTGAGCTAGCCGAGTACTCACCGTCTACAGGCCCGCGCCTTCGGTGGCCCCCGACGTTCTGTGCGACTCCCGCAGTGGCTGGGACGTGAGGCTCTCTCCCGTTCCACCACCTCCTTCGCTAGCATGACTGACATGCTGCTTCGCAGAAGGGGGCGACGGCTTCACCCCTCTGTCAACGTCATTCCGACACTTAAAGTGTACAGCAGTGTATAGTATGACCACCCTTAAGTGTGCAGTTGAAGGTGGCGCTGCTTGTCAAGCAAAAGTGCATCGATATGTCAAACTTAGTAAGTATATTTTAGTTCTGTATTTTCCCACCTGCACAGATAAGTTGGTTGAAGTGTACATGTTACGTCACAATCCAACGATTAGGCTGAATAGCAAAAATGACTTGCAGATTAAAAAGTTACCTAATCACCGGGCTTTTGTTCCTGTTGTAGGGTAAGCTGATCAATAGGAGAGCCGACAATAGGCGATGACTGACGTTCCGTAGATTATTATCAGCTTATTACCATTGTTTGCCAATAATCACATCCAGACAAAAAGATGTATTTAAGTTGAACTGTTTCTTAGATTATGATTTCCTGGGAGTTACTGTTAATTTTTCTCTCTACCCAGTGTTTGCATGTATAACTGCTGAGCATGAGATCCTGTTTTCGATTCCCGGGTCGAACATAATTGGCGAAATGTGCTTGGGGGTATCCTAAACCTCTGTTTAAATCTAATATTAAGTTATGTGAGTTAATTCAATTTCAATCTCTAATCCTAGCACGGTGTAAAATTAAATATGGTAAATACTTATGACCCTTAATAAAATTGATTTCAGTAAGTGAAGTCCATAGAGAAAAAGGAAACGTCACCAATCTCCAAGGATATAGCAATTTTTCAGTAACTACCTTTTGCGTTAACTAAACCCGACGCTTTGAACCCTTTTTTAACTGCACTTAATTAATTAATTAATTAAAAGCGACTGTTGCCGCCCGGTTAATTAGGTAATTTAAACACTGTCAATTTGGACACTAGCGTCAATTTGGTATTTACTGTTTATCGAGAGTGAGCATTTTTTAAACAATTCATCGTGTGGCATTCTAACAGCTGGTACTTGAATGAAATAGATACTAAAACCCAGAACACAAAAGGAACACAATGAAGTTTATTTTGTATTTCTTATTATGCTAATAATGTTGGGGTACGGCTTGCAGTCTAACCTAATGCAGCTGGATGGATATAAATCATTATTTAAAACTAGCTTACGCCCGCGGCGTCGCACGCATGGAGTTCGATCACTGACCCACGGGATTTTACTATCGGAATAAAAATTATCCTATGTGTTAATCCAGGTTATAAACTACCCCTGTGCCAAATTTCATCTAAATCCGTTCAGTAGTTTCCGCGTGAAAGAGTAACAAACATCCATCCATCCATACTTACAAACTTACGCGTTTATAATATTAGTAGGATGAGCTGACTGCTTATCTGACCACTACAACTCAGAGGCAAGATTGGTTATTATTAGACTTTCGGGCTTATTGCTACTTCAATGAGACAGTGTAAACTTATAGCGTTTCTTGTCTCAAGATAACTGTATCGTAGTGTCCCTTGAAAACAAACTTGTAATAAAGGACACAAAACAACAAAGCATTTCGATATAAAAGCCGTTGTGTACAGTCGCGGCCGCTTTCTATGGATTTCACAAGTTGTGCAAGCGGCATGCGGCAAGAGCGCGGAAGCTCCCCGCCCGTTATAGTCCTGACACACTTTCCACTCTTGTTCGGAACTGTACCGGCACCCACTGCTGGTTCATTGTAGCCATTTATTTGCTACCAAGCTTCCTTTAAAGGAGTTTCTAATTTATCTGGCTGTAATTTATTGGGTACTAGCTTTGACTCGCGGTTTCGCATGTTTTGATGTTTTAAATAATTACCTCACAGGAACGTGCAATCGCGGTATAATCCAATGTCGTTAAGGTATACGTATGTGCCTTTCATCGAAATCCGTTCAGCCCTAGAGGCGTGAAAGCGTGACAAACAAACAAAGTCTGTATCACAGTTATATATAATACTAGCTGTCCCGCGCAACTTCGTCTGCGTCACATTCTCTCCGTTTTCGCAACATTTTTCATTGCTGCTCCGCTCCTATTGGTCGTAGCGTGATTATATATAGCCTATGTCCTTCCTCAGGTTGAAATCTATCTTCTTGCCAAATTTCATTAAGATCCGATCAGCCGTTTAGTCGTGAAAAGGTAACAAACATACAAACAAACAGAGTGACATTCGCATTTATAATATTAGTATGGATTAGTTTGAACTTAGTACTAGGTGTTGTGCACTATTCAAAATAACTGGATCTTTATTTTAACTAGCCCCCTATGGCGAACGGTGGATCTACATAACCCATCGAGGATAACAAGCGTGAAGTTACATTTTAGGAATAAAATAAATTGATATTAATATTTCACATAGTGTGATTTACTACTAAAGCAGCGGTAGCCAAGTGGTGGCAGCCCCGACTTACAAGCAGTAAGCCGTGGGTTCGAACCCAGGCACGCGCATTACTTTGTGTAATTTATTTCATTACCGCTGCTCTCAAAACGGTGAAGGAAAACATCGTGAGAAAACCGGCATGTCCTAGAACTAAAAATTTTAAGACATTAGTGATATCTACCAACCCGCACTGGGCCCGTTTGGTGGATTACAGCCCACTCCCTCTCATAGAGCAGCATCATCATCCTATAATGTTCCCAGCAGTGGGAACATTATAGGATGATGATGAAACCTACTACTGACTGAATGTTTATGTTCCTAGTATAGACTGATAAGGATAATACCTATAATAAGCTTAAATGCACTTCGCCAGTTTATTTTAACTGTATTATGATGTTTTCTTCCAACTACGCAGAAATGGTATCATTAATCACTACAAAACCGATCACAAAGGAAGTCTTTTTTGCTTAGAACCAAAACAGTGCAGAAATGTTGTCATTACTGCACTGTTTTTTATGTTTTATCTATACGAGTATATATAAAAATGATTCCCTATTTCCCTTGGTCGCATCACGCGTGAACGGCTGGACGGATTTCGCAAAATTTTTTTTTGTTGTTTTTGTTATTGTCAGGAGAAGGTTCTTAGATAGGTAGTGGGTGGGTAGTAGGCAGATCGTAGGCAGGTCGTAGGCAGGTGGTAGGCAGGTGGTGGTTCGTCGTAGGCAGGCGGTAGGTAGGTGGTAGGCAGGTGGCAGGCAGATGTTAGGCAGGGGGTAGGCAGGTGTTAAGCAGGCGAAATGCAGGTGGTAGGCAGGTTGTAGGCAGGTCTTAGGCAGGTGTTAGGCAGGTTGTAGGCAGGTCATAGGCAGGTCGTAGGCAGGTCTTAGGCAGGTCTTAGGCAGGTCGTAGGCAGGTCTTAGGCAGCTCGTAGGCAGGTGGTAGGCAGGTGGTGGTTGGTCGTAGGCAGTTCGTAGGCAGGTTGTGGTAGGTCATAGGCAGGAGATAGGCAGGTGTTAGGCAGGGTGTGGTAGGTCGTAGGCAGGCGGTAGGCAGGTGGAAGGCAGGTCGTAGGCAGGTGGTGGTACGTAGGTAGGTAGTATATTTTGTCACGGTATGACGGTAGTTGAAAGAAAAGTAGATTACGCAACTCGCTAAAGTGAGTTATTAATGCACTCGTGTTAATTTAGTGCCCTCGCATACGCTCGGGCACCAACATAACACTCGTGCATTAATAACTCACTTTGCGCTCGATGCAACAATCTACTATTACCGACCTACGTGCTGTGATATTGCTTCTTTCACTTATCAAGTAATGAATCATCAATACAACTTGAGTTTTCAACACATCTTGTTACAATAACTATTTCCTACTTCAACCTCCTTACTAGTTAGAAGCGCATAGTCTATTTAAATTCATGTTTTCAATTGACATAAGTTTCGTATAAAAAAATATTAACTTTATGGAAATGTTTATTAAGTTGGTTTTAGAATGACTATGACTATTGAAAGAGACAAAGAATTGTTAATATACATATTATTATGTCAACTGTTGTTTAATAAGGGATAATCCAATTTTTTTTTTCTTTGTCCTTCGGGTAGTTTATTGAAAAGTATTGGACACGTATTTTTTCTTTTTTCACGTGGTCATAAAATTACGGAGATATATTGAGTTGAAATGGCTCATGACGTCACATGTAGGTAAGTTTTATACCTACTTGTGACGTAGTAAGCCCCCACTCTCCAACTTTAATGAGTTTTATCTAAGTAATTTTTTGATATTTTAATAAAACAAAAAATACGTGTCTAATATTTTTGTATTACCTGTCTGACGGACAAAATAGAATGTCGTTTTCTTTACCCAGTCCGATCCCCTATTGTTATATATTTATTTATTTATTAAAACTTTATGCACAAGTACAAAAAAACACTACAAAGCCGGACTTAATGCCTTAGGCATTTTCTACCAGTCTACCTTAGGGTGATGCAGAGAGAAAACATAGTAGGTGCAGGATAACAAATGGTAAAAAAATATATATATATATATTTTTATATGTTAACTGCACCTTATTAGTTAACATAACATCACGCCTGTGATCCCTGAGGAATTAGACAGATGTTACCTAGTTATATGTATACCAATATTCCGCCAGTTATATTTAAGTCCCATGAAACAAGGGCAAGCGTATTACGGGTACCATCAACCATGTTCAGAATCCGGTCCGCTACTGAGAAATACCTGACTTTATGAAGGTTAAATTTTTAAATAAGTCAAAGTCAAAGTCAAAGCATTTATTTCAATTAGACCATTACAGGCACTTTTGAAAGTCAACAAAAACAAAATAAAACGCGAAGCTACAGTCCCAGTCACAAGGCATAATAACTTGTGAAAGTACTGTAGTTGCCCATTCCGTAGCGTAGATCTCTATGGAGAAGAACGGGCAAGAAACTCCATGGACACTCTTTTAAATCAAAATATGTTACAAAATCTTGGTTACATCATTCATGTCAAGAATTACAAATATGTGAGAACAATGTAGGAATACGGGCAAGTTAAGAGCGTCCAGAGTAAGTAAGTAAGTAGTAATTTGTTTTCATTTTGGAAACTAAATTGCGAACCTAGTTTACTTATCAACATATTATATTATTAGTGCTATCGTAATAATAACATATCGACTGCTCGACCGAACCGCGGCGCAGGTGTTGTAGTGTACCAGGTACCTATAGGTAACGTAGGTACTCGAATAGTGCACAGCGCAATACCTTGTTTGTACAAAGTACCTATATGGGCCGCGGGAAACACCGCAGGAAATGCTTTGTTTAAATAACTTCATAGGTATTTATTGCACCATAAATGATTGTTCAGAGCAGTAATGGTTTTTTTTATAAATCTCTCTCCTCTCCTTGTTGGTTTAGTGGTTGCAAACTCTTCTGAACTGCTGAGGGTCTAGGTTCGTTCCTATGTTGGGATTGGGAATAGTGCTTTTGGGTTTTCCTTCAGAAATTTCTCAGCAGCATTCCCGGGGTCTGGGCTTAAACTAATTACAAAATGGATGCTGTAAAGTTTCCTGAAACGTAATTAGGTATTACGTCATTCACGTCTAATAATATGAATAAGTACACTTAGCAAAACTGAAAAGTAATTTGCTCGAGAAATTACGTTTTCTACGTTGAGATAAGAGTCTTTCTAAGTTGAGAAATAGGTCTTATCATAAGACCTATTTCGTAATAGTATGGCTTCCAAAATTCCATGTTTGTGAAAACGTAAAACCTTAATACAGTAGGAGAAAATCACTTTTAAAAGTGGCTGCGTGTATACATATTATTAGACGTGACTGTACACTGCCAGTATTTGTCAGTAGTTTGGTTGATGTTTGTTTTGGCTTAAGACGACGACTACAATGTTTGATTAAATGGATAAACTGTAGGTAATTTGGGTTTTCCAAAGAGGTAAAGTTTTCTACATGTTCCCTGAAATTGTAAGAGGAAGTAAATAGAGGTTCTCAGTTTCCTGTACCAATTCATTGTTTACTTCATTATTAGTATGTTCTCAGTAAAGATAAATTACCTAGTAAAAAGCCTATCTAAATGACCTAATTCTTCTGATTAAGTTTTTTAGTAGTTTACATCTTAAATATACCATCAAAATATAAAATAAAGTAGAAAGAAAATGTATTCCTAAACTAATTAAAACACGTATGATGCGTTCTCACTAATAATCGAGGCCTTTCTCGCCTGCTAGGTCCCGACTCCCGAAGTGTTCCTAAACATTTTGCATTAATGGAATTTCAACTCTATTTGCTAAGCCGAGCTTTGAAAATCTAACAGTGCAATTACATTTAGGCATTCATTTAGGTGTCTACTAGTGTTAGTGAACGCGTTAATATTAAACAGTCTATAACCGACAAATTAGCCACAAAACTAAGAAACCGTAACGAAACAAAGCGAACAACTAATTACACTTCCTACTACATATTATGATTAATGATTATACATATTATGTAGGTAGCTTAGTGTAATATACATTTTTTGTACATATATAAATATCTCTATTTCCCTTTGTCACACCATAACTTGAGAACGACCGAACCGATTTCATTTATCTTTTTTTTGTAATGTTTTCTAATATACATATAATACTTTGTAGAAGGTTCGTAGGTAGGTAAGTAATTAGGTAGTGGGTAGAAACAAGTGCATTGCAACGCATGCAGGGATCAGCTAGTAGAATATATTATAAAATTTACACAAAGAGGTTTTTGTACTTTGGTCTGATCCAACAAACCTTTGTGAAATAAGTCAGGTAATAATTACCAACCTATAATTAATTATGAATATTATGATTGTGTATACTGCAGTGATGTTGGAGTTTTTTTTACAGAAGCAAGAGGCAACCCACGGCAACCTTATGTCAATGAAAATAAAGGTCATCATAGTTGGATTAATAGTAATGCAAAGATGGTGAAAGAACTGTAATTTTCAATAAAAATGGCGTCGAAAAGCAGTAGTGCTTCGGAAAACTGTAGCTAAAAGGTCACATGAATGTAAAGTCATAACAATCAATAGTCAATAGGTCAATAAGTTCCATAAAAGAAAAATCCCAGAATACAGGCGCTCATAAAAACAACCAAAGAAACGACAATTAAAAAAAAAAATAACAAAAGTCGTTTCAAACATCGAATGTATTAAAAACAATTTTAATAAAATAATCGAGGCCCTTTGTTCTTGCGGACAAAGAGACGTGCGCGCAGGCACGTATGTGTGCAAATGTACACGTGCTTAACGTGGACACGCCTACCGGCCGACATTGAATGTGATGAAATCGTACTATTATTAAAGAAACTAATTGTTACATGGAAGATTTTTCAATCCATGAATGGGTTGAGGAAAAACGTGTGTATATTGAAGTTACTTTTTGTTATTGAATGAATTGAAAAGATTTCTACAATTTATTACCTCCTTGTTAAAGACATTCAAGACACTACAGACGTTTTAACAATGTTATGGAAAAACTGTGATACTATGTCTTAGTGGGGCCATGGAGCAAAATAATTTTGGTAACAATTCTGCCGACACCAACATCTGGTTATAGCGAGTTATAGATTACTATGTCGTTCGCTTTGCAGCTTCAATGCCGTCAATCCTACTATCCTACTAATATTATAAATGCGAAAGTTTGTGAGGATGGATGGATGGATGGATGGATGGATGTTTGTTACTCTTTCACGCAATAACTACTGAATGGATTTGGATGAAATTTGGCACACGGGTAGATTATAACCTGAATTAACACATAGGATACTTTTGATACCGCTATTATGTTCCCGTGGGACAATCATCGAACTCCACGCGGGCGGCGCCGCGGGCATTAGCTAGTCATTAGAATATTTAAATGTCTTTATCAACGGATGGAAAAATAGAAAATAAAAATTGATACCGTCAAGTTTTCCCACTTTGGGTGCAAAATAATGCAAATTAAAGATGCTTTTATGGGTAACAGCCCAGTCGCGTATAATTCATCAGCCTATAATATTCCCACTGCTGGGACACAGGCCTCCTCTCTACGAGAGGGAGTGGGCTGTAATCCACCACGCGGGCCCAGTCCGGGTTGGTAGATGTCACATGTCTTCGAATTTTGTTTTGTGCCGGTTTCTTCACGATAGTAATGGTTTGTGTCTATAAAACAAATGTATTGCGGCTCAAAGGTCAATAACATCGATTGCTTTTATTTTTAACTCATGACAGTCGGAACAGTAGCTAAAAATAAAAAGAATAGCGATACTAATACTATTCAGCTTTGTAGTTACCATTCTTCTTCAGTTCGATTCTCACTTATTATATTTCTGGTTAGCCTATGACTCTTAATAAGTACCTTTAAAGGTCAATATCATATTTAAGATAATGGATTTTTTGGTGGTAATATCAGGCCAAAGAGCATTCAGTTCATTTTTTCTAGAGTTCTATCCGAGTTGACCATGAATTTTTGTTTTTACATAATTTTATTTTATTTATCCTTTTTTTATATAGCGTGGTGGTGTTCTTTAATTCACCTGGCTGTGAAAACGGGGCTGTCATTATTGCAGTTTCATGGATTTCTTGTTGGAAATCAGGTCGCCAGTTCTTTACAGGTGTGGCAGTGTCTTTGTCTAATACGTAGGTAGATAGAGTTCTGGCACCAAAGCAGCATTATGTATGTAAATGTTTATATTGACAATGTAAATACTCTGGCAGGGTTTCAACCCGCATTCCGATCTACTGGAGCCTCCACAAGGTTCTGAAGCGGAAGTACCTACCTACCTACCTATGGCAATAGTTTGAAAGCTGAACATACTTATTTTCTATAATTTAAGGTTTCAGATTAGTGCTAATCAGGTTACTACGACGCGACGTCTTAAAACATTATTGTTTCATTCTCATTCCAGAGTGGGAAAGGGATAGATCTAGACGACCTGTATAGCTCCGTCTCTTTCCCACTCTGGAATAAGAATGAAACAATAATGTTTTAAGACGTCATAGTAGGCCACCAGTACGTCTACCATGAGTTGTCATAGTTAGATCGCTTGACGTAACTGCAATAGTTACGTCAATAAGCAAATACTATAGTTAGCTTTTTCAATGGTACCATGAGCTGTGTTGGTGCTTACTACCAAATTCTAAGCAAATGAAGCCCAAACTTGCAGTCGCTGTAGTTTAGTTTACTACACGGTGACGTAGGATAGATAACTATAGTGACTCATACTGCGCATTTTAGTACCCAACTATCCGCTAGAGGCGCTGTAAAAGTTTTCATACATTTTTTTAACTACAAACGCTAGCGAGTATAGATTGTTAAAACTCATGGTAGACGTACAGAACTGCGTTCAAGAGCTGTCGGCGTCGACATTTCACAACAATGATGACACTGACAGATCTCGATCACAGTTTAGATGTGCTGAAAACGTTCGGTTTCATTGGTGGAATTACATGTTATTTTGCAACTTGAACGTTATGAGACTGAACCTTTGCGCTTTCGTTGATCAGCCAGCAGAACCAGAAGGTTTAGCGTGTACAGATTGATATCCCATCAGCTATTACGATTATGGATTTTATGTCAATCCTGCTAAGAAGTGCTAACAGTCGTTGTACGCATTCGAAACAATTGTCTGATTTATCCGTCAGATTAGCTAAATAAACTAAGAAGTAATCTGACGGATTAGTCACACAATTTGACACAACAAATTTGAATTGACAAAAAAATACATTTGATAAAACTTGAGGGGTCAGCACATACGCTGTCTGTAAGTCATTATTTATAAATTTATGACAACGTTCAGCGTCAACCATCAACAGTAACTCTGGAAAACTTACGAAATTCTTTTTTTTTTTTTTGAATTTTGATCATATAAAAGTGTTATTTTTAAAATTACATCCTTTTCCTGAACAGATAGGTATGGCCTATCAGCAAACGGATATAAACCATAGATTACAGGATTTCGATTTAATATTCTTTTTCTTTTTTTGTATACAGCGAAACTCAATTCTCGTATCTAATTATAACCTCGTAACGGTCAAATTGTTTGTTTACTATGTTAAGAGCAGTGTCCTTCACGGCAGCTTCGCTTCCTATTATTTAGAACCTCCTCCGAAACTAGTCGGCGTTAATTATAATGTTCTGCGAGCTTCCGCCCGCGACTGCGCCGCGGCGTATTTTTTTTTCCAATTATTTGAACGTACATAATATCACGCCTGTAATCCCCGAAGGGTTGGGCAGAGGTGTACCGAACGAATCGATCAATCGGTCGACGTTGATCGATTGGTGTGGTAGCTTAGGCTTAGCGACGGATACCGGGCGATAAACAATTGATCGACCGTCGATCGATACCATCGATCGACAGCGGTCGATGTTGATCGATCGAATAGTGTAGTAGAAACTGTCGATCGACGTCGACTAATCCATTCTACCATCGATCAATGGCCTCGATCGACGATCGATCGATTGGTGTAGTAGAAACTATCGATCGACGTCGACTAATCCATTCTACCATCGATCGATGGACTCGATCGACGATCGATCGATTGGTGTAGTAGAAACTATCGATCGACGTCGATTAATACATTCTACCATCTCGATGGCATCGATCGACAATCGATCGATTGGTGTGGTAACACCCTAATACTACGTAGCTGCTACTGAGAAAGTCCTGATTGAAAAACCCAATAACACTTTGCCCAACCTGGGAATCTAATCTAGGACCGAACGGTATGTATGGCAGCGCATGAAATACGAACAATCAAAAATACTATTTCTTACATAAGACTACATGTGCCATTGCGTGTGCGTTGCAATGCCACGTACATATTTAATCATTATAAGTTTTTTGGCTAAGAACCTTTTCAGGCGTGCACGGTAGAACCCACCAAAGTTTCATCAAAGTAGTAGGCAGTGATTGTTTTGCATCCTCGTCAAATTCAAGGAGGTAATTATGCTAATGATTCTCGACCCGAATCAATAATAAAATAAGTAGCTAAGGTAAGCTAAGGTTTTTTTCGTATTTACTGAAATCGGTAAGTGTGAACCACCCGTGTTTTAAACGCGGCCCGTCTAATCCTCGCCCTATAACCGCGCTTTCGCACATACAAACAATCTCAAACATTAATTCGATAATTTCTACCACGACCACAACCAAACCACAACCAAAAAAATCAGCGTTTATTAATAACTAACTAGGTACCGTAATTTTCATTGATTATTTATGTCTTTTGTGACAACCAGAATGCAAAGCAACTCCTTGTAGGTATCAACAGTTTACTCGTCTCTTATGTTATAATTATGACTTTATAGTTAGGTACGACAGCCGCGCGCCGTACTAAGTAAATATTTTGCAAATTTTTCAATGCCCGGCGCACCTTAGTTAATATTTGTCATATTCGTGTGATCAGAAAAAAAATTGGTTGCCTGTAAAGTCGGTATACGGGCGAAAGTTTTACGTCACAACGGCTTTGAGTGGTAAAATAATTTTAATGTGAATATTCATTCGTATAGTAGGAAGAAGGATGAAATAATAGTTACAATTTAAAACATTTATTTATACAAAGAATTATATTTAAAACATTAATTTATACAAAGAATCTCGCACTGAATTTCATATTAACAAAATTTTATTTTTACCTTTACACATACATACGTATTTATATACAAATATACATATATAGAGGCACGCGTCCCTTCCACTCGGGCATGGTTAGCCCGCCTAAGAGCGAGAGAGACAGACATAAAAAGTGAAAGGCACGCGTGCCTCTCACTCGCTCTCATTGTGAGCGCATAACGTGAGCGGAGCGTAACGCAGTTTCTTGAAGTGTCACCCGGCAAACCAATTTATAAGACGTTGTCACGTCAAAAAATATTGATTTGTTTGATAACTAACATAAGTCGTAGTGATCAGTTCTGGTAATAAATGATCGCAGAGACACTATTCTCTAGTTTAATTTCATTCCTATTCCTCTCAAAAATGGAGCGTCAACCATTCAGACAGTTGTCATAGTGTCTGACTCCATCGCTACAACAACCTGTATATGCAATCCAATTCATTTATTTCAGATAAATTACACAATAATCATTAATACACATTTTTTGGGTTACCTATGTTTCATCGAAAAGAAATTGATAAATTATCACTACCCAAATAATTTTCAGCATAATTTAATTTGCCAAATTATTACTTAGCAAAAAATCTCTTCACAAATAATTGTAACCCAAACCTAATGTTTGACAAGTGAATATTTAATTAAACAATAACTTGTTTACCAACTAGTACTTTTACCAATTTTTATGTAGTCAAATATTTCAGTTGGAATAACGCGTTTTACGCAAAATAAAATAAGACAAATATTAATAAAAAAAAAAACAACTGATATACATTTCCAGCTACATTTATCACAAACATCTATCAATGGTGCAAATTTCGTACTAAAAGATGAAACTTATATTTCAACACAACATATTTCTTTCTTCATACAACTCATATTTCTTTCTATATAATCTAGTCGTTTCTGGCGTAGGAGGTCACAGTTCTAACCTAACCTAACCTAACCATTTTTCTTTAGATAATTCACCCCGTCTAACTAGTTCGGTTCTTGATAGCCTGCTAAAAATAATCTCTTTTTTCCATATTTTTTTTCTATATAATCTAGTCGTTTCTGGCACTCGCTCGGCTCGTGCGGCAGTGGTGACGCCGGGCGTCCGGCTCCCTGTAACCTAACCTTTTTTTATATAAGTTCCTTATATAACCTAATAACTATAAATTTGACTTGTTCAGACAAGACTTATTCTTGCCTTTATATTTTTGACGTGACAACGTCTTATAAATTGGTTTGCCGGGTGACACTTCAAGAAACTGCGTTACGCTCCGCTCACGTTATGCGCTCACAATGAGAGCGAGTGAGAGGCACGCGTCCCTATAGCGTTGTCACGTTCAACTATCGTCAGTAAACCGACTTTACAGACAACCAATTTTTGTTATAGCAAATCATTTGACCTAACGTTTATTGTCTAAAGATTGTTTGCTGTAATAAATCATTTGATTAAAGAATAAATGCTATAATGACATTATCTTTGGTAATATTCTGCCAAGTAAAAATTTGACCAAATGAAAAATTCCATACTAAAATCATTCCAAATATTGCATTGGTATAAAGAAAAGGTTTGGGTATTGAAATTTTGTCAAAATCTTTTCGGCAAAACGGCAAGCTCCCACATTTTTTTAATAATATACGAATACGAACTAACGAACAACACAACAATGGCAACAAATAGATACTCAATAATAGAAGCATTGGATAATTGCGATAATCATAGGATCTCTAGTGGGCCTTTCTACATACAAACGTATTCCGCATAAACATATTTTTCTTCGTGGATAATGCGTCTAGAGCAATGATTTTTTTCCAAAAAATCTAGGTCTTATTAATACATGCCCATATAATTTTCTTTTTTTCAAAACATAAGCACTAAAAGAATTATGATAATCCAAAAACCCGAAAAAAAGCCCAAGTTTTTACCGCCATGTTCAGACGACTATCAGACAAATTAGATAAGTTTTTAACAAAAAAGTAAATAGTAGAAGCATAGATATACTTTTCCTCTAAATGTTGATAAAATAATTATTTAGATCAGTTTAGTTTTGAAGAAGAAAACAGCGGAATACAAAACGTCTTTTGGTCAAGATTTTTGTAGGTAAAATCAGCCTGAGCTGCAGTTGTCCCTTTCGCACTTTACAGGGGCTTAGTGGGGCGCAGCGCGATGGCAATAGTTTCTTTAAGTACCTTAAGTGTTTTATTTTTTGGTTATAATTTGGTTTTCTATCAGGAATTTATTGGTAGCAGTCACAGGTACTAGACTAGACAGGTTTAAGGTACATCTCTACCCAAGGAATTAAAGGCGTGATCAAAATCAAAATATTTTAGTTCACATAAGCCTACATGGGCACTTATAAAACGACTAGAAAACGTTCGGGTTGGTCGTTTCCCACGGAGAAGAACCGGCAAGAAACTCCATCGTGATCGGATACACTAACCCATTTGTAATTTTATTTTTACTTACTTCTAACCACAACACAAAAATAACTTATCTGAAATTACTCATAATATACAGTAAGGAACAGTTACTAATTTTAAAATTAGCAATCGTTTTCAATTCAATGCTTTATTGAAAACAAATAATGGTAATTTTCTTAGAACAAAGATAGTGCTGGCATGAAGGTAGGTAACCTACTTACTGCAAGTTACAAGACTACGTGACTAGAGGAACGAAGTGGTTTTTCTAACTGCGTTGTTTGAACAGACTGCATGCAGCCTGACTAGTTCTAATCTATAGCAATAACCTAGATGGTTGAAGTTTTATCATTCGATTGATAATTATTTTATTGTTCTTGAAAAGTTATCTTGATTTCTGGGTATAACGTTATGTTTGTATTTTTCACAGTAATTTGAATTTCTTGAAAACTAATCTTGATATCTAGGCAGTGATTATGTTTAGCAGTTGTTCCCGATTTCGTTTGCTTAGTTTTCTTTTAATTTAGGTAATTCTAGCTTAGACCATTTTACATTTCTTTCTTCGTGTCGTTTCTTAATTTAGGGTCTACTTCTACATAATATCTCGCACACATGCTTTCGTCCTCAATCGTTTAGGCTCGAAGTGGTTCATCAGACAATCCATCATGGTCATTGACTGACGTACGGTTCTTGATTTCAATTTCTAAGCCTAACGTCAATGAAAGGCTAACCCCATATTTCAGCCCTTTTATTAACTTTGTAGATCTAATGTTTTGCTTTTATTATTGGGTTTCTTGTTTTTTAATTTAGTATTTGTTAAAATAATTTTTAGTTTATTTTATGTGTATTAGTATTAAATATACACAATTTAGAAATGAATTAGATATTATTTTGTACCGTCAGAGTCAAACGGGACCCTATTATTGGGACTTCGCTGTCAGTCCGTCCGTCCGTCCGTCCGTCTGTATCACCAGGCTCTATCTCATGAACCGTGATAGGTAGCCAGTTGAAATTTTTACAGATTATGTATTTCTGTTGCCGCTTTAACAACAAATACTAGAAACAGAATAAAATAATTATTTAAGGGGGCTCCCATACAAAAAAGTGATTTTTTTGCTCGTTTTTATAAATAGTTGTACGGAACCCTTCGTGCGCGAGTCCAACTCGCACTTGGCCGGTTTTTTTTATAGTTTATTTCGAAAAATACAATATTTCGCAACATAAATGTTGGCAACCGTAGGGAGATGTATACCTTCAATACTCCATTTTCATTTACTTTATTTTCTCACCAGTCAATTTTAAGTCTCATGTAAATCACTGAGCGCAACTACTGTATTTATTTCTAGCTTGCTGTGTTTCTCTCCTGGGCAAAAGCCTATTGCCATCAACCAGGCTCAAATCCGGGCTCAAAACCAGACTGAAATCGTGACCGCTACTGGGAAATTCTTGATGGAAAAATAAATAATTCTCTGCCCGACTTGGATCTAACCCAGGTCCTCATGCTTAGCAGTCGCGCTTGAAACCACTACACCAACGAGGCATTCAAATCAATGTAATAATATAACCTACATATTTGCGTGCTTAGTAGTATGATTGACTGCTTACATAAACCATGTAACCTACATTATTATCCTCGGTAAATGTTACTTGTTATCTTAGTAGGACAACTTGTTATACTTGCCTAGTACTTATTTAGTTGTGCGTAAATAGGTTTTAAAATGTTTAATTTGGTCTCAGTTATTTTTTTCTGTTCCATCTGTCGTGGAACTTTCGTAGTCTAAGTTTAAGGTGGAAACGTTGACGCGACGTTATCGTTGCGAAGTCGCAGCGTGAACGCTTGCCACTAGAGGCTCGCGAAGTCGCGACGTCAACGTCGCGTCTGCATAGCGTTGTCGCTGTGCAGACGTTGGAGAAACAACGGGCGATAAACCTACTGATAGCCGCACATCATTGGTATAAATATGGTGTAGGTAAGCTGGCTAATTATTTCATTTGAACTACGTACAGACGCCAAGCTACAAGAATCTGTCAAATTTCTTTAATATATTTTCAACCTTATACTTAAAGAATACGGTTCAAGGTTGCTTGCGAAAATGTGACAGTTTCGGATAGCTTGACCTGCTGGCGTCTGTAACTGTATCTTGCTAGGCCATCTCAAGGTCATCTTGTTACCGTCGATGCGAGGTAGACTAATACACCAAACATTTCCCTTCTCACACTAAAAACAAAGCAATTAGGTTAACAAAGATCAGCAATTAGACAAAAACAATGCCCAAACATGGAAAACAACTTCACAGAATTTGTTTCGTTTTCTTACAAAAGAAAGATGGCGGCAAGTCAATGACTTCGCGCCGAAAATATATAAAGTTGAAAAGAATGGTCCTCATCACTCTTTGTGCCAGTCCGATGGGGGAACGTGATATGTATGTACAGACGGACAACTAATTTAGGTAATTATCTGACTACACTACGTTCGGAGTCGTATTTCATTATGATGTTCCCCCAAATGACATGTAGGTACCTAAATGTTTATTTTGGATTGTAATCGGACGGATGCGTTTCAGCTGTTGGATGTCGGAGGAAGTAGGTAGAACATTAAACGGTTTCCCACTTCTCTTATCTTGAAATTCGTTGTTTCAGTTTTCGGGTGGAAAGGAAGTGCTCTGTGGCGTTCATCACTTTCTGAATAATATGCTACGTTCTTTTCTCTATGCTATTGTATTGTATCTATCTTCATACACTTTCAGGACACTTTTAAGTTGCCTAAGTTCTTTCAGAGCAACCTTTCTGAAAGAACCACCAGTAGCACAGTTACTACCACAATAGATCAATCAATAGGCATCTAGAATTCTAGACCATACAGAAACCATTGACGTACGTAGATATCTATACCTACTAACATGATTTCTATTATATATGTTTAGTTGAATTCTGTCAATACACCACAGATTTATCTGTAAGTATCTATAGAATACACAGGCCAGGGCCAGACAAGCCGTATCGACGGGGCGTTCGTGTTTCACGCGCGCCTCAAGGAGATGTCAGCAAATCGGAAGGGGTCCGAAAGGGCCGATGCCTGCCAGGGCTGCGGGACTGTTCGAAAGAAATACCGTGGCCCTAGAACACAAGGGGCTAAGAAGGAACATAGATGGGCTTTAGTCAGTACAAGACTGACACTCCCTTCCACTCCGCCCAGAGCGGGAGGAGAGATTTGATGATTTCCCATCCGTAAAAAAAGGGCTGCTGTTAATAAGTCTTTGATGCGTATTTAACACACGTTAAAAATAATCTAAAAATATCATCGATAAATTAGAAAAAATACCGATCCGCCTACTGAAATCCTGACACACCAACCAGAGATAATAACATAACAGTATTGTGTATTATAATCCGTAGACTATAGAGTGACAATGGAGTGTGTTGACCCCACGTTCATTCCACCCGCATACATGACTCGAAAGTGGCGCTTAATGTACGTTTGCTTTGATTATAAACTGCTTATTGGAGCCATGTGCCGTGTAGTGGCCCTTTGTTAAGAAGTTAAGCGGGAATTCTCGTTTTTTTTTGTTGATTTGTGCAGGCCATTAACTGGTCCGATTTGTTCCATTTCATCTTATATTTTTCGCTTTATTCTTCTTAAAAAGAGACACTACGTCTAAGTATCTTTTCATGCATTTTTTCATACCAATCCTGGCTTTGTCCTGAGACTGCAAACCTGCTGACTCACTTGACTCAGATCTACATTTGTCAGACTTTCAACATCCCCAATGGTTATTCCATTGTCACATATTATTCTAAAGGCGTCGTTGGTTAATATGAATACTATACAATAAGGTCATACTTTGGAGACAACCAGGTCAAGGAGTCACTTTCAGACATTTTACTTATTTTATGGTTTACTCTCTTTCTAGTCCAGGCAAGTCAAGGAAGTCAGAAAAGACGATCCGAAAATGCCTGCAAGAGCTACTGCCCTACTGGTCCATGAAGGAGCTTATGACAGGAAACCATGCTTTGTCACTGTAGTAAAATAAAACCGTGGTCATGAGCGTTCTTCCCAATCATGTCTCATTAAGACCTATGGTATCCAGACTTGGTCTTTGACAAACATTCAAAAGTGTTAACTCAAGGGCAATCTAACCCTGGTGGCTCCGATGCGGAGCGTAAGGCCAGGTTTGTGAAGGAGGTGGAAGCTGCAATAAGGGTCGTGGCCTTGAAAGTCAAAACATCGACAAAACTCGGGGCCATACCTGCAGCTTCCGCCTCCATCATGGCGGCAGTGGAGGCTAGCTTCCCTCCACCTGGCGAAGTGGCAAAACTGCGGGCGGAGGTCGCCCGTCTGACGGCCGCCACGGAGCTTCTCCGCGAGGAGAACATGAAGCTTCGGGCAGACCTGACCGGTCTGCGAGAGTCTGGCTCCCGCGAGGTGCCTCTGCAACAGCAGAGCCAGCCTGTGCCGGAGGAGAACCAGGTGCTGCACCTGGTTCGGCAGGAGCTGGCTGCCGTCCGGGCGCGGTTCTCTGTCCTGGAGGGCATTGTACTGCGCCCCCCCCTGGCGGCGAACAAGGTGGCCGCTGCCCCGGGGGCGGGCTCGGGCCCGAATGCGAACCCGGGCCCGAGGGAGGTCCCGGGCCCGAGGGTGGTCCCGGGCCCGAAGGCAGTTTCATATGCGGCTGCTGCGGCTGCCAATTCTGAGCCAGGGCAGTCTGGCCAGCCCTCAGGCAGGACTAGGGCGGGCCCTGGAAAGTCGGCTCCGCCGAAAACGTCAGCGGCCCAGAAAAAGGGCAAGGTGGCTCCTCAGGTGGTGGCAGTGCCAGCAGCAAGCCGGCCGCAGCCACCGCCGCCACCCACCATGCCTGCCACGGCCGAAACCGAGTGGCAGGTGGTCGGGGAAAAAAGGAGGAAGGGACGAAAGGCGGCCAAAAAGGCCCGCAATGAGGAGAGAAGGCGTCAGCACAAGGCGCGAAGCGTCGCGGCTCGACTCCGCGCCCCGAAGACCGCAGCTGTAGTGATCACACTACAGCCGGAAGCGGAAAAGAGGGGCGTGTCATACCGCGACGTGCTGACAAAGGCGAAGGCGACGGTGAATCTCGGGGAGCTTGGGATCACCGGGGGACTCCGGCTCAAAGTCACCGCGACAGGGGCTAGAGCGCTGGAGATCCCCGGAGAAAATAGCGGCCTGTCCGCTGACGCTCTGGCTGAAAAGCTCAGAGCGTCCCTAGATGCGGATGAGGTCCAAGTCTCCAGGCCCGTCAGATGCGCAGACATGCGCATCCTGGGTCTAGACGACTCAGTGACCCAAGAGGAGGTGGTTGCCGCCGTCACCAGGACCGGTGGGTGCCCTGCCGAGCAGGTCAGGGCAGGCACCCTACGTCCGGACAACTCGGGCATGTGAACCGTAATGGTAAGCTGCCCTGTGACGGCGGCAAGAACGATCGTGGAGGCTGGAAGGCTCCTGGTAGGCTGGGTGTCAGCGCAGGTTAAGCTGCTGGAACCCCGACCTCTGAGGTGTTACCGGTGCCTCGTGGGACACCACGTGAGTTGTCAGTGCACCTCGGAGGTGGACCGCAGCGACGTCTGCTTCCGTTGCGGTCAGCCCGGTCATATGGCCGCGGCCTGCTCTGCCCCACCGCACTGCACTGCATGTGCGGCAGCGGGCAAACCGGCCGATCACCGGGCTGGGGGCAGGGCCTGCGTACCACCCACCAGGACCAGGGGCAAGGGAAGGCCCTCAGCCACCGCCACCACCGTCGCCATCGCCGCAGCAGTTGCCGTTACTGTCGCTCCCGCCACTGCCGCCAGTACTGCCGCCGCATCAACATCTGTCGCGGGGCCCTCACAGGGGGCCCGGGAGGGGGCTGAAATGGAGTGCCAATAATGGCCCCATTACGCCTCCTCCAGGCGAACATCAACCACTGCCGCTGTGCTCAGGATCTGTTGCTCCAGAGCATGGCGGAGTGGTTGATTAACGTCGCCGTGGTCGCTGAGCCGTACTTTGTCCCGCCCAGGGAAGACTGGGTGGAGGACCTGAGCGGCTCAGTGGCCATAATTTCGTCGGCCGCCACCGGTACCCCGACCCTTGAGAGTGTCAGGAAGGGTCAGGGTTGCGTAGCAGCACGGTTCGGGGAGATCGTCGTAGCGGGAGTCTACTTCTCCCCGAGCCGAACTCTCGCCGAGTTCCACAACTCCCTCATGGAGTTGAGTGTCGTCATCCGCAGCTATTCCCTCCCCGTGCTTGTGCTCGGGGACTTCAATGCCAAAAACTTGGCTTGGGGTTCTCGTTGCACAGATGTGCGGGGTAGGATGGTGGAGGACTGGGCTCTGGAGGTGGGCCTGGTCGTCCTAAATCGGGGTTCTGTCCCCACGTGTGTGCGGATGCGGGGCGAGTCGGTGGTGGACATCTCGTTCGCTAGCCCCGCTCTGTCACCGCGTGTCGTTGACTGGCGCGTTATGGAGGGGGTGGAGACCTATTCCGACCACCGGTACATCCGGTTCGATGTCTCCGCCCAGGACTCAAGCGCGCCGGTCTCACAGGCCCCGGGTGGTCCGCGTTGGGCGCTGAAGCAGCTGGACCGGGAGCTCCTCCTGGAAGCCTCGATAGTGCAGGCCTGGGTGACATCACCGAACAGGCCTGCCGACATCAACAACGAGGCAGGGTGGTTCCAGGAGGCCATGTCCGACATATGCGACGTGGCAATGCCCCGAGTTCGGCCAGGACGCGCCCGGCGTCAGGTGTACTGGTGGTCGCGAGAGCTGAAGTCTCTGCGCGAGGCGTGCGTCGCCGCGCGGCACCTGTACGCCAGGCATCGCAGGCTCCGCATCCGCCCTACGGATGCGGCAGCCATTGAGGCGGAGCTGTACGAGGGATACAGAGCAGCGAAGACCGCCCTCCAAGAGGCTGTCCAGCGGGCCAGGGACCTGGGCCGCGAGGAGATGCTGGAGACTCTCGACAGAGATCCGTGGGGGCGCCCTTACAAGATGGTGCGGGACAAACTCCGCACCTGGGCCCCCCCGCTGACGCAGAGTCTCCGGCCTCAGCTCGTGGAGGACGTGGTGAGCGCTCTGTTCCCTCTGCGAGGGGAACATTCTCCCCCGCCTATGGCTCCGCCGCTTGCGGTGCCAGAAGTGGACCACAACGAGGACGATGACGACATTCCCGAAGTGACCGGGGTAGACCTGAGAGTGGCTGTAGGCAGGCTTAAAGCCAAAAATACCGCCCCGGGACCCGATGGCTTGCCTGGCAAAGCCTGGGTCCTGGCCTCGGAGGCTCTTGGGCCCCGACTGGAAGGGCTCTTAAGCGCATGCTTGGAGAGAGGCCAGTTCCCGCTTCGTTGGAAGACGGGGAAGCTGGTCCTCATCCGGAAGCCGGGCCCGCGCCCTGCGGACTCTCCGTCCGCATACCGGCCCATTGTGTTGCTCGACGAGGTGGGCAAGCTCTTTGAAAGAGTCATTGCGAACCGCCTCGCCGGGCACCTTGTGGGGATGGGGCCGGATCTTGCGGATCACCAGTTTGGTTTCCGCAGGGGGCGCTCGACGGTGGACGCCATCATGCGCGTGAGGGCTCTCACGACGGGGGATGCGGTGTCCCGGGGTGGGGTCGTCGTGGCGGTGTCTCTTGACATCGCCAACGCCTTCAACACCATGCCCTGGAGCTGCATTAGGGAGGCACTCCGGTATCACCGGGTGCCGACCTACCTTCGTCGTGTGGTCGGGGACTACCTGACGGACAGGGCCGTCATCTACCCTGGTCGCAACGGAGAGTGGAACCGGCGAGAGATGTCATGCGGTGTTCCACAGGGATCGGTTCTGGGGCCGCCCTTGTGGAACATCGGCTACGACTGGGTGCTGCGCGCCGACCTCCCTAGCGGTGTCAGCGTAGTTTGCTACGCTGACGACACGCTGGTGCTGGCACAGGGGAGGTCGCACGAGGCGGCGGCCGAACTTATGACACGCGGGGTTGCGATAGTCGTGGAGAGAATCCGGCAGCTGGGTCTCGAGGTGGCATTGCACAAGTCCGAGGCCATGTGCTTTCATGGGCCTCGGAATGCGCCACCGTCGGGATCCACACTGACGGTAGGAGGGGTTTCCATGGGCGTCGAGTCGACGCTAAAGTACCTAGGGCTTGTCCTCGACAGCCGGTGGAACTTCGTTGAGCACTTCCGACGTTTGGCCCCAAAACTGGAACGGGCAGGGGCTGCATTCAAGCGGCTCTTGCCCAACCTGGGGGGTCCAAACGCCTCCTGCCGGAGGCTCTACGCGGGGGTCGTGCGGTCCATGGCCCTTTATGGGGCCCCGGTGTGGGCGCGTTCTTTAAGGCGGCGAGCCGCCCATTACCTGAACGCGCCCCAGAGGGTGGTAGCCGTAAGGCTGATCCGGGGGTACCGCACGATCTCTGGCGAGGCGGCGAGCCTCTTGGCCGGATTGCCACCATGGGATCTGGAGGCGATGGTCCTCGCGCGCCTGCATGAATGGCGCGCGGAGGCACTACGCCGGGGGGAAACTCCGCTGCCGCGGCAAATTGTCGCTCAGCGGACAGACCTCCGGCGCGATCTCATGGTGGCATGGAGACAGCGACTATCGCAACCACGTGCAGGGCACGCCACAATAGTGGCGATAAGTCCCCTCTTTGAGGAGTGGCTAGAGAGGCGGCACGGCGCCCTCACCTTCCGCCTGACGCAGGTCCTCACCGGACACGGTTGTTTCGGGAGGTTCCTGCACCGAATTGGGCGGGAGGAAACGCCCGGGTGTTACCATTGTGAGGATCGGCCGGAGGACACGGTGGAGCACACCGTGGAGCTCTGCCCCGCTTGGGCTGAGCACCGCCGTGTCCTCGTAGCGGCGATTGGCGGCGGTGACCTCTCGCGACCGGCCCTGGTTCAATCCATGGTCCGGAGCGAGAGGGAATGGGAAGCCGTCGCCTCCTTCTGCGAAGCAGTCATGCTAGCGAAGGAGGTGGCAGAACGTGAGAGGGAGAGAACCTCACGTCCCAGCCGCCGCGGGAGACGCCCCGGGCGTCGGGGGGCAACCAGTGGCCCCCGGCCACCGTAGGCGCGAGCCTGTGGACGGTGAGTAATGGGCTAGCTCACCGTCCGTCCGTCTTTTGACGACAGGCCGTGTCAACGGCGCGTACGTGTTCCACGCGCGCCTCAAGGAGATGTCAGCAAACCGGAAGGGGCCCGAGAGGGCCGATGCCTGCCAGGGCTGCGGGTTGTTCGAAAGAGATACCGCGGCCCTGGAACAAAAAGGGCGAAGAAGGAACATGGGTGGGTTTTAGTCAGTACAAGTCTGACACTCCCTCCCGCTCCGCCCAGAGCGGGAGAAGTCATTTGATGATTTCCCATCCGAAAAAAAAAAAAAAAAAAAAAAGGGCAATCTAACCGATCAACGCGTTGCGTACATGATCGCAGTGTTACTGCGCTCCAAAACAACGACGTTGCTCAAAAAGCCGCTTAAGTGAAGTGGGACTGGCTGGACTGACCACGATTGCCGCATACCCAATGAGCTGTAGGCCAATAACCACAGTCTGGAGCCCTGACATTGCCAGAAGGCGTCGCGGCAGACCTCGTTTGAGATGGCAGGAAGGGCTGGACAAAACCAACGATCATTCATCCACATTCGCCCAACAACTGGGAGTCATGGAGAGAGGCTCAGCTGTGGGATGACGCAGGCTAACGATATCTGTACGGTTAGTATATTCTTTAGCAGCATATCACGGATTAGGTCAATTTGTACCTTTTTAGTTCCCCCTGATTACATTCCTTTTATTAATCGCTTATCATTAATCCTCCCCGACCCCAAACTCTGGAAGCGGAAATTCCTATGAACTCGTAAATTTGTGTCATCTAGTAGGTACCATAATTTTCTAAATAATTGAAACTGTTACCAGATTTATATAGTACTTGTTCTCGCACGTCACTTAGAGGCCTCGCCCACGGCGATGCAGTAGCGAAGCTGTCGCGCATGTGTATCGATACAGCCGCGATGCTGTCGCTGGCTGTGGCTACCTTCGCCCAGATTCTGTATCGCTACTATCGCGATGCTGTCGCGCTTCAGTCGCTATGCTGTCGCTCTTCAGTCGCGATGCAAACATGATTTAGCATCAACACAGAAATGCGAAAGCGCCTCCTGTGAACGCTAGAGTTGCAAGATGGACTCAACATTGGTTACGTTGGGTTTGGTGCTGCTTTTACGTAAACGTAACCAGATGGAGCGTGCGCGACGTAAGCAGCGTCCAAATTAGTGGACATTATGTTACCCTTCGTTCCCCCAAAGTCGTCAGAAACGGTCGCGCGTTTGCATCGATAAAGTCGCGATGCTGTTGCGCATGTGTATCGATACAGCCGTTTGCATCGTTTCTGTCGCACGTTGCAAACGCAACTAACGTGTGATAGTAGTGATGCGATCGCTACAAAAACTCGCCGTGGGCGAGGGGGCTAGAATAAGAGGCCAGCTTATACTGGTTGTGTTACCTTTGTCGTGTGGCCTGCCGTACTTACCTAATATTAATTAGCTTATATCTAATTAGTTCGGTTCAAATAGAGCTTAGCCGGAGTAATTTGTCAGTGAGTTACGATCGTTAACGAGGGATTTGGTGCCAACTGGCGCTTGGCTATTGCCAAATACTTATGAATTCTTGGAATTTATTTTAAATAATAGAGCAGTTGACATTTAGTTCATAGTAATTGTTTGAGCCGTTTTGTTATTGTTTAGTTTCGGGTACTTTGTGGGGGACGTAATCCTTGGAATCAAAAATTCCTGTAGTCGATAGGTTGTTGTGTGGAAATCGTCAACCGTTTTTCAACGTAGCACCATTATCTGTGAGAAACGGTTGACGTTTCCCGCCGTAGTCCTCATAACCTAGTAGACTATGGTTTGCTAGCTAAGTATAAGTTTAGAAGATCATGTGGAGTCAAGAAGTCATGTCCTGCATTAGGAAAAAACAGATGTTGTTCCTATTCTCTATAACACTCTTGAATAGCATAGCGACTAAGATCATTTATTCCTAGGTTCGATTAATCCATTACGTATACAAGGTGTTGTTTTGCATCCTCGTCAAAATTCAGGAGGTTGTCACAAAATACACAAATAATCAATTAAAATTACGGTACCTATTTAATTATGAATAAACACTGATTCTTTTGGTAGTTTATGTTTTTCAGTATTTCAGAATAACCCCCTTAATGTTGTTTGGGAATAAGACATTATTGAATAAATATCTGAGCATAGCCAGCATAGCAACCTCCTTGAATTTGACGAGGATGCAAAACAACACCTTGTATAAGTTATCCGAACACAAGATCATATCGATACAGATAACCACACATTTACACTTCAGCTTAAAGTCAAGATTCCCTTTAATTACCAGATTACTGATACGTGACGTCACGATCATAATATCCTGTAATCTCTGAAGAGGGTATCATATCTGAGATAAGCTCCAGGAAAATGGACGCTCGTTGTTTGCAGATACTTGGCTAATGTGTAATCTATGTGATAATGATAAGATATGGCCAGGTAAACAACTACGGTAAACAGTCGCTTCTTTGTAGATTTGGAAATAGATTATGGGTTTTTGCGTATTTTGAAAATACCACAAGTTAAAGTTTACAATGTACCTAACGCTTCCCTCGAGTATCTAGCCTCACTTATGTGACAGTTCATTTTTGTTTAATTTCATGTTCACACGACACCGACAAAATAATAATGGAATGGACGTTCGTCTGCTCCTTTCGTTATATTTTTCAGCCATCCGATAGACGAGTGAAAGAAAATACACAAATAATCAACTACTACTACTACTACGACTAGAGACTAGAGTGCCGAAATCCAACATCGCATGGTCGGTTAACTATTAATGCATTTTATTTATTAATTAATTGAATTAGTACATTTTTTTGTACATTTTTCGGTTAACTATTAATGTATTTTATTTATTAATTAATTGAATTAGGACATTTTTCGGTTAACTATTAATGCATTTTATTTATTAATTAATTGTATTAATACATTTTTGGTTCATTTTTTGTGTTAATTTTTTCGAGTTTTCCTTTCTAGTGAAAGTGATTTTTGAAAGTGTCTTTCTTGTGCAAACTGATCAAAGAGTGAAGTTTCTGTAAAGAAAAATAGCAACGGGTTTGTAATGGTTTCCTATTATGTACCAACAGTTATCGGTAAATCCCAACTACAAAACGGCACCTGATATTGGTAAGGAAAACTATACGTTTCACGGTATCTTTGGTAACTATTTATGAACAATGTTAATTACATTTATGGTCGTGTAACAATTAAATGGACGATTAAACATTACCTATTTATCATCGGTAATTTAAAATAAATTAAAAAACCGGCCAAGTCCGAGTCGCATTCGCACACACAGGGTTCCGTAGCACCAAACAATATAATAAAAATATTTCAAGATGCGAGTAAGACTCACACTGCGCCCGCGCCGGTTTTTTTTTAATTGCCTCTGATTTTCTATTTGGGGCTGGTTTGGTATGATGAACGTTCAGTTCATCACATCCCATTAAAAAAAACACTTTTTAGAATGGGAGCTCTTAAATATTTATTTTATTCTGTTTTTAGTATTTGTTGTTGTAGCATTAACAGAAATACATAATCTGTAGTTTCAACTGGCTATACCTATTACGGTTCATGAAATACAACCTGGTGACAGACGGACGGCCAGACGGACAGCGAAGTCTCAGTAATAGGGTCCCGTTTAACCCTTTGGTTACGGAACCCTAAAAATCAGCGGTGCGTGCCTTGGGTTCGAACTCGTGTCCTATTTTTGGGCAGTAGGACGGTCACACCACTACTAAATACACAGGTTTTACTTTGTTTGTCATGGTAGGTAATTGTACCTATTTCTCTTATCTGTAAGTTGATCATATAGGCTGATTTCTTGTCTGTCTTTAATTAGGTGGGTAATCAAAATAGGTAATAGCAATTGCTATTTTTAATCAATTATCGATTCGAAGCAAGGAAGGAAAGTTAGTCACAATCACAAAAATGTAATTTAGGGAATACCCAATACTTATCGTCAAGAGTACCAATACCTATTATACGCCGTGTAACCTCATCACGAAGCTGTCAACCAAGCATTCTGTACATGAACTAGTAACTTGCAAAAATTATTGCTGGGAAACGATTTTTTTTGGGGGGTGTAAAATCATGTTTTGTGGTAGAACTCAATGTAACGCACTCAAAACATTGTGCTGATGGACGGATTGAATAGTGCGGCGGTCGTGGAGGTGTTTAAAGTAAAAATCTTACATTAAAAGCTTGTATTAAAAAAAAAAAACTTGTCAAAAAGTTGGAACTTTGACTCCTAATATCTCCGTAACTATAGAACTAGTTACCAAACTCCTCCAAAACGGCTGAACCGATTTGTATGAAATTTGTGTGCATATCGGGCAGGTCTGAGAATCGGCCAAACATCTATTTTTCATACCCCTAAAACCCATCAAAATTTCCACGCGAACTAAAAGGGTGAAAAAACACCGACGCAAAAACGGTTACCACGTACTCAGTACATCATTCTGAACCCATAAAGATAGAGATAGAAATTTTGCATCGGGTATTGTTGAAGTGAAAACTTCTTTAGCAGCGTTGTGCACTTTTGTGATGGGTAAAAAATGTTAAACTCGCGTCAGGTGTCCTGATCGAAAATGCGTAAGACGGATTGACATTAGGTTACGAAGGAATTTGAACTTTATGAATTCTGTCATTGAGTTTGGGTTTCCAAAACTGGATAATTATCTTATGCACAAACAAAACCTTCGGTTTCTCCAAAGAGGTAAAATTCGTAAGACGGATTGTAGTAGTTTTGTAAATAAATCTAAATCTACACTTCTACACTAATATTATAAAGAGGAAAGATTTGTATTTTTGTATGTAACGAATAAACTTAAAAACTACTGGAACGATTTCAAAAATTCTTTTACCGTTAGAAAGCTACATTATCACTGAGTAACATAGGCTATATTTATTACTATAAAAAATTAGAGATCCTTAGAAATTCCTAATAAAACCAACCCCAGGTGTAAAAAAATGAGCCATAAAATGTCTTTCATCGCATGCGCTGCGAAAAGTATTGATGATAGAACAAAAAAATGTTCTACAATATTAAAGAACATATAATCAATATCAACAAAAAACTTCGCGAGACCATATCTCCAACTATTGTAGTTATGTCACTATAACTACTTTTTTACATTTTAAAAGTTGATAGAAATGCTGATCTAAATCAGATCATGTTATCCATACCTTAGTATTAATTCTTATCCAAATAAACTATTTCGTATTCAAGACAGTTTCAAAACCTGTTAATTACTTTTTGAATTATTGAAATCGGACATTCCATTCAAAAGATATTACGAAATTAAAAATATCTATATAAACAAAAATTACACGCTGACGCGCCGTTGTGGCTCCACGCAGCGCAGCGAGCAACGCGGCGTGAGAGTAGCACCGAAGTGTGGGAGAGGGGTGTACTCCATTATGCTATTGATAAATTTAAGCCCTCCCAGTATGTGTAATGGTACAAGACTTTTGATAAAGGAATTAAGAGACAATGAGATTGTAGCAACTATCATCACGGGCCCCGCGGCCGGTCAGCTCGCTCACATTCCGCGGATCCCAATGATACCGACGGATTTGCCTATAACTTTTAAAAGGTTACAATTTCCTGTAAAGATATCGTTTGCCCTTACAATAAATAAATCCCAGGGACTTTTCTTGATGGTTGGCATCAACCTGGAAAGAGTGCTTTTCTCATGGGCAATTGTATGTTGCTCTTTCTCGAGTAGGATCTCCTGAAAATCAATGTTTTGTTATCACCTACAAATACCACTGCCAACATAGTGTACAGTGAAGCTTTAAGGTAAACTATTACAAAATAAAAACGTAAAGACTTAAAATCCATACTTCCATACTAATATTATAAATGCGAAAGTCACTCTGTTTGTTTGTTTGTTACCTTTTCACGACTAAACGGCTGATCGGATCTTAATGAAATTTGGCAAGAAGATAGATTTCAACTTGGGGAAGGACATAGGCTATATATCATCACGCTACGACCAATAGGAGCGGAGCAGCAATGAAAAATGTTGCGAAAATGGGGAAAATGTGACGCAGACGAAGTTGCGCGGGACAGCTAGTGTAATATAAATTGTCATGTTTGTGTACGATACCACAAAAAAGGATATTGTATTTTACCACATAAATGATAGTACTTTTATACTGATGTGCAAAATGATTCCCTAACCATTCCAAAATATCAAAAATGCACAACGTCAATATTCAAGTTTTCACTTCTGCCGGCACTCCCGGAGTGCAACCCGTTTTTTATATGCTTTTCTTACAAAAGTGCAATTCCTACACGGTCAAAGTGTATGGAACAGCAGATTTTTTTCTAAATCTGTACACGTATACGTACTCAGTCCATCATTCTGAACGTCAGATTTAAAGTTTTAGTTTCCTTCCTTTAGTTGGCTGGAAAAATCGTCCTCCCCACCCTGTTTCGTCATGGCGGCAAATCCCAGCGCAGATTCATCGCCATCGACGCAGCCGCCAAATTCGTTATAGTTCATGCGGATCTCTCATAGTACGGGAAATCTTTACAATGCGAGGTCACGTTATACTGGTAATGTACTGCTTGATGTGGGCGCAGAACGGATGGCCGAAAAGTTCTGGAATGGCGACCGCGAACCTGAAGACGATGCGTTGGAAGGCCTCCCACTAGGTGGACCGATAACCTGGTGAAGTTTGCGGGAATCCGCTGGATGCGAGTCACACGGGACCGGTCAATGTGGCGACACTTGGGGGAGGCCTATGCTCACCAGTGGACGTCTCTTGGCTGAAATGGTGATGATGGTGATGTGGGCGCCGAGATTAATTTGTCAGAACATTGCATTTCTTGCGTTTAGACTTATTAAAACTTACGATAAGTTTCCTTAATAAAAGAGCTACATTTGTTTTGACTTCGATTGACAGAAAGGCAGGACTTAAAGCGGTTACGGTTAAAGGTTCAGATACCTCAAAAATATACCGGTACTGCCCCCGTATTCACAAACGCTTGGATTCGATTTCGATTCGGAAAGTCGTATGTCTATCTCGCTCGCTTTCGTAATGCCGAAACATGATAGACATACGACTTATCTAATCGAAATCGAATCCGAGCGTTTGTGAATAGTGGGCCTGGTTTTGGATATAAAGGTTGAGCTATACCGATACGTTTATAAATTATGGTTGGTCTAAACCGTTTTTTATCCTTTTACAATTTCGGTACCGAAAAACATGCGACACGGCGCGGTGCGGGTGTGCGGCGTTGTACTAAAACTGGGTTATAATAATGTGCAACAATCAGCAAGTGAACGACAGACAGAGTGGCGAAGGGGTGCGTCACAGAAATCCCATATTTATTAAGGTTTATGTACTGCTACCGAAACATTTATAAAGGTTATAGTACTTCTACGCCATACTGCATAAATGTACCTTTATTTTTGGGTAATTCAGTCCCTGCAGAGAGGACAACAATGCAGTGTCATTTACCCTTATAAGTACTTACCTACCATGGTTAATTAATTCTAATAAATAGTTAGGCTCTAATTTTCCTGTTTACCATAAAGTCAGTTAGAGGAAAAACAGAAATCATAAAGTATCGCTGATTTGTGGTCATGTACCAACTTGAGAACATAGGCACAGGTAGTTATTTGTCAAGGTTTTATTACTCTTATGTATCGATTATAGGTACATAGATCAGATCGCAATTGAAGGCATCCTTCCAATTCAGCCACATTTGGAGTAGAAGGGATTTTGCAGCGGATACTTTCTTTGTCAGTATAGGTATGTCGTATCTATAGGTACTAATATTATAAAGCTGAAGACTTTGTTTGTTTGCTTGAACGCGCTAATCTCAGGAACTACTGATCCGATTTGAAAAAATAATTTCATTTCAGTGTTAGATAGCCCATTTAACGAGGAAGGCTATATATCATCACGCTACGATCAATAAGAGCGGTGCTGCAATGAAAAATGTTGCTAAAACGAGGAAAATGTGACGCAGACGAAATTGCGCTGGACAGCTAGTACTATGTTATATACAAGTATTTACATAATAAAATAACATCACGCCTGTAACCCCCATAGAGTTAGGCAGAGGTGTACCAAACAGTGCTCCCACATTTCGCCAGTTATGTTTAAGTCCCTTGTAATACTAATAGCCTTTTGCCATCAACCGGGCACAGATCCAGACTCTGTGGGTGCTGCTGAGAAATTCCTGATGGAAAAACCCAATAACACTTTGCCTGACCTAGGAATTTAACTCAGGACCTCCTGCTCAGCAGAGTGCTTGCGGCTACTGAACCAACGAGGCAGTCACAAGTATGTTTTTAATCTAATACTAATAATAATGTGCTCCTGATTATCTGAAAACTTATTTCACAGTGTTGGGCAGTTCTCATAGTCGTAACCTTCGAGCTTCAAAAAATCTACTTCTCCAAATTCCTTCTCACCGCACCGGTTTTTTATCAAATTCTTATGCTATCTCGACTATAAAACTCTGGAACGCGCTACCCATTAGCATTAAAAAAGCCGAAAGTAAATTCACTTTTAAAAAGAAAGTTCGCAACCACTATTTAAGTCAGACTAAATAACTCTTAATTTTAAGTCTAGTCATAGTAATTATTATTAGGTTTCTCCTTTTTTATTTTGGTATTAGTTATAATATATATTAGTTTATTTTATTTGTATAATGTGTATTAGTATCTATGTAAGTGTATGAATTTTCGAAAACTAGTAGTTATTTGTAATTTTTTTTTTTTTGTACCCTACCACTATGTTGTCGTATTTGACCCTATGGTTGACTGGTAGAGAATGCCTTGTGGCATTAAGTCCGCCTATGTACCACTATTGTACATGAAGTTTAAATAAATAAAAAATTATGCTGAAGAGTTTGTTCGTTTGCTTGAACGCGCTAATCTCAGGAAGTACTGGTCCCAATTGAAAAATTGTTTCAGTGTTAGATAGCCCATTTATCGAGGCAGGCTATCCCTACTAATCCCTACTAATATTATAAATGTGAATGTAAGTTTGTTTGTTACGCTTTCACGCAAAAACTACTCAACCGATCATCATGAAACTTTGTACACATATTATTGGAGGTATTAGAAGTAACATAGGCTATATATCATCACGCTACGACTAACAGGAGCGGAGCAGCAATGAAAAATGTTGCGAAAACGGGGAAAATGTGGCGCGGGACAGCTAGATTAATTAATGTACATCAGAACGTTCGGCCAGTCGAGATAGGGAGCTGGCTGCTACTCCAGTTTTTAATGACGATTATGTGACGCATAAAGACGCCAGCCAAAGAATTTGTGATAGAACAGTTCGAAAGTTAGAAGCATTTATTTATGGCCGAACGACCTGATATCAGCACGTTCGGCCAACCTGAATCTCCATAACTGAGGACCTTAGAGTAACTGTTACTGAATAAAGATTTACTGACGATTTAATGACAAACAACCAATGCTTTACTTTTACTCGTAATGCCACCGGTTAAAAGTAAAATGAATTTTGGTTTCTGTAACATCAGGACGTTCGGCCAACGTAATCTCCATAACTGAGGACCTGAGAGAAACCGTTAATGAATGAAGACTTAGTGACTAGACTGAAACGAACTTTTATTGTTTTATTTTTCTTTGTGATGGCCCCCTTATATAGTAAATTGAAAATTTAACATATAACCTCAAAACATTGGGATTATCGATTGCTCCACAACGAAGAAGCCTAGAATACTCGTAAAACCCCTGATGTGTTATAGGTTTCAGTGCAATGGTGTCAGTATTCTTGTTGATTCCAGATTAATCTTTAAAAATGCACTATGGCGGATGGCGACTGAAATAGGGTGACCATGTATTCCAACGAAACAAGTATTTATCGAGTACTAAATTACCTAAACAATGAAGCAAAACACGTTGTAATATTAAATGATGTAGGTACAAGCAATGTTGAGCTGATGCCTGCATACCGGTGTCCACTTGTGAAGTTTTTGTTATATTAGTCGAGTCTATTTTGGCTAAAAGCAAACGAAAGTGGAAAGGTGACTGACATTCGAGATCGGGAAATTTGACTAAGTACAAGAATACTTAAATAACTAGGTACCCTAATTACTACTAGGCTTTATTTGTAATCAATCATCCAAAAAAGCGGTAGGTAGTTAGGTACATAATAATTGATATTTTTTAGAATGACACTGAATAAAAATTAAATTAAAAATTTAAAAGAACCCCCGACACAAAAAACCTCTAAAAAACCAAAAATAAAATAATCCAAGCATCTTAGTGTCGGGGGTCCGCTTTGATTTGTGCTTGTAATAAGTTTAATTTTTATTTTATGCTTTTTAAACTTATATTATTTTATCTAAGCCTTGACTGTCCCAATCTTGGACATAAGTCTCCCTATTGCTTCCACTTTTCTCGGTGTTGCGCGACTTCTCGCCAATAAACGAAATAAAAAAATAAAACGTTTTTGGGGTGAAGGGGGCTGCAACCACCACCCCTGGCGATGCCCATGTTGACAAGTGACAAGATTTCAAATTTCGAATCGACCAGACCTGTGGAAGTTGTTAATTTCCCTTCAACTAGAAAAGAAGTGATTACCATCAAAAAGCTGAGTAGATATTTTCAAAACATAGCTAAGAACACTCTCGATTAAAACACCTTTCAAACGAAACCAATTTTATCAAAATCGGTACATCCGTTTAGGAGCTACGATGCCACAGACAGACACACAGATACACCCCTCTTTTTTGGTCGGGGGTAAAAAATGGGATTGATATTTTTATAGGAAGCCGCCGTAACTGAATGAAGCAAAACTTAGTGGGTGCCTATTGGTCGAAATTCCATCGATAGTTTCAATTATGTTTTTTCATGTGACAGTGACAGGAGGTCTACTCTCTTTCTCCGAAACGTAACTTCGGCAACGAACAAAAATTAAACGTAGATACGTTTGTGACCCTACTCTATATAATTTGCATTTTTGAATTCGAACTTCTTGTGTCCGCACACAAGAAATTCGAATTCACAGACAATTAACGTATTGAATGTTATTGTGTGCGTCCGCAAATGATATAGAGTAGGGTCACAAACGTATCTACGTTTAATTTTCGTTCGTTGCCGAAGTTACGTTTCGGAGAAAGAGAGTAGACCTCCAGACACGGAAAAATAATAAAAGTAGAAGCAAAGAGGCCAAATCATAAAGCTAATTGTTATAAAAAAAAACGTTACACACACCACCATTGGTGTGTGTAACGTTTTTTTTTATAACAATTATTTCTAATGCATATTATATAAAATATTGGTTATCTGCACTCCTTCTCAAAGTCCTCCGTCCGCGTATCCATTTATTTTGTTGCAATACCTACACCGTCACCTTATTTCAACAATTTCGACGTGTTTTGCTTCATTCAGTAGATAGATACCTACTCGATAAATACTTGTTTCGTTGGAATACATGGTCACCCTATTTCAGTCGCCATCCGCCATAGTGCATTTTTAAAGATTAATCTGGAATCAACAAAAATACTGACACCATTGCACTGAAACCTTTAACACATCAAGGGTTTTGCGAGTATTCTAGGCTTCTTCGTTGTGGAGCAATCTATAATCCCAATGTTTTGAGGTTATATTGTAAATTTTCAATTTACTATATAAGGGGGCCATCACAGAGAAAAATAAAACAATAAAAGTTAATTTCAGTGTCGTCACAAAATCTGTATTGATTAACGGTTTCTCTGGGCTTCTTCCTTGTGGAGGAATCGATAATGCCAATGTTTTGAGGTTATATGTTAAATTTTCAATTTACTATATAAGGGGGCCATCACAAAGAAAAATAAAACAATAAAAGTTCGTTTCAGTCTACTCACTAAGTCTTTATTCATTTTACGGTTTCTCTCAGGTCCTCAGTTATGGAGATTACGTTGGCCGAACGTCCTGATGTTACAGAAACCAAAATTCATTTTACTTTTAACCGGTGGCATTACGAGTAAAAGTAAAGCATCGGTTGTTTGTCATTAAACCGTCAGTAAATCTTTATTCAGTAACAGTTACTCTAAGGTCCTCAGTTATGGAGATTCAGGTTGGCCGAACGTTCTGATATCAGGTCGTTCGGCCATAAATAAATGCTTCTAACTTTCGAACTGTTCTGTCACAAATTCTTTGGCTGGCGTCTTTATGCGTCACATAATCGTCATTAAAAACTGGAGTAGCAGCCAGCTCCCTATCTCAACTGGCCGAACGTTCTGATGTACATATTAATTATATTCTTTACCGAAGGAATATAATTAAATTAAAAACATACTTGGCCTATGGAATTTAAATTATTTGAACGTTTGTAGAAGCCAGCTAAGCAGCCTACTGCCAAAAAAAAAATTATAATGAAGAATGAACATCTGATTTTCTTTCCAACTCTGTAGTAAAAGTCCTCATTTTCACGAGCACTACACTCCCGTAAAACCCTTCTTTTACTTGACAGGTAGTCACTAGATTGCTTTCAATATAAGAAATCTATTACTGTCCCTCCAACCTATACTTCTTTTAAGACTCCGTCTGATAAATTGTATGTGTGTGTATGTGTGATTATTCTAAAATCTGAAAGGTCAACGAACTAACTAATCAATAAAACAAACATTTTATTTTAAATCGTTATAATTTTAATCGCTATTTACGTCGTAACATCTTCATGGAAGTAAGCATAGCGTAATCACAATAGGGGATCGGACTGGGTAAAGAAAACGACATTCTATTTAGTCCGTCAGACATACAAAAATTTTAGACACGTATTTTTTGTTTTATCAAAATATCAAATTATTACTTAGAACTCATTAAAGTTGGAGAGTGGGGGCTTACTACGTCACAAGTAGGTATAAAACTTGCCTACATGTGACGTCATGCGCCATTTAAACTCAATATATCTCCGTAATTTTATGACCACGTGAAAAAAGAAAAAATACGTGTCCAATACTTTTCAGTAAACTACCCGACAGACAAAGAAAAAAAAATAGGATTATCCCCTATTTAAGGTTCCCTCTGGTGGGACACAGACCACCTCTCTGCGGGACGAACGGAGACGTTATTCACCAACTCCTGCCGGCCGTGCGGGTTCTAGGATATTCGCCTGTTTCCTAACAATTGGTTACTTCTTATTTATTATTATTAATAAGGTCATAACCGTGAAGGTTTTCAGGTTGTTAGGTCACAATTTGCCTATGAAACTGTAAAATGTAAACCACTGAGCAAACGTATATGAGCAATTAGCTCTTAACTCGATACTCCTCGCTCGGTCGCTCGTCGGTATTTAAGGAAAATGGACAGACAAACAAAACAATAAAATGTACAGTCGGCAGTATAAAAAACTGATCATTTAAAAGTTCTGTTTTCTCATTAGTTAATGGTAGAATGAAGTAAGAACAAACTGTTCTTTTTAGAGTTTCATACCCAAAGGGTCAAACGGGACCCTATTACTGAGACTTCGCTGTCCGTCCGTCCGTCTATCACCAGGCTGTATCTCATGAACTGTGATAGGTAGCCAGTTGAAATTTCTACAGATTATGTATTTATGTTGATGCCATAACAAAAAATACAGCAGAATAAAATAAACATTTAAGAGGGCTCCCATTCAAAAAAGTGCTGCTTGTTTTTATAAATAATGGTACGGAACCCTTCGTGCGCGAGTCCGCCCCGCATTTGGTCGGTTTTTAAACAGCATACCTATTTCATAGACTTCTAATAACTGCTCTCAATCTCCATAGTCTTCCGTCGCTTCTCTTCAATATCGTAATTTTGTGCTACAAGCACATTATTCTGTTCTTCGTTTACATCTTCTGCGTTTTTAATATATGCGATGTCTATAACATAACATTACGCCTAGAATCCCCGAAGGGTTGGGCAGAGGTGTACCTAATACATAGGGGACACACCCACATTTCGCCAGTAATGTTTAAGTCCATTACATGGGGCGAACCTATTAATTCTTTGCCCGACCTGGGTATCGAACCTGGGATCTCGCGCTCAGTTCAACTCAAAGAGGGCCTATTCCATCGGTTCCGAGTATCTCTTATGCAAACCAGCTTCTCGCTGTCTGTACTGTACCGAGTACCGTGCCAACGACGGCGACGAGTGTGCGAGTGTGCGCCACCTCCGCGTACCGGTAGCTATGGAAGCTTGCAGGCAGTGGGCTCGCGCACGGATACTTTCTCTCATGCAGATGGCACGCGGGGACTGCGGGGAGGCATTGCTCGCATAATATACCTACCTCTGTAAAAGGCAGAGGAAGGTCCTGTTTTTTTAATATGGCATTATTTGGAATTTTAAATTAAGAAGTTTCTAATTTGCAAAGATTTAATGTAATTAGCCATGTTTTGAACTTCTCTCTTAGACACAAACATGACAATTTATATCACATTAAAAATTTAACACTTCAGAACTATTACAATCCGTCTTACGAATTTTACCCCTTTGAAGAAGCCGAAGGTTTTGTTTGTGCATAAGACAATTATCCAGTTTAAGAAACCCAAACTCAATGACAAATGTCATAAAGCTCAAATTCCTTCCTCTTCCTTTAACCTAATGTCTTACCAATTTGCACATTTTCCGTCTTACCAATTTTCGATCAAGCAACGTGACCTGACCTGACGGGCACGTGTCCTGACGCGAATTTAACATTTTTTACCCAACACAAAAGTTCACAACGCCGCTAAAGAAGTTTTCACTTCAACAAGATGGCAGCGCTAACACCGTTCGCCAAAAGATTTATGTTCAACTATGCCCATATAAGGGGATGTCCTTTCTTATACAAATCAATCTGATCAAATGTGTCACACAAGTATCAGTGTTGTTATATCGCTTCCGAGGATACTGATAATCGCTACAAAGTTCTGGAAAACGGAATATTATCTGATAATACTGAAGTTTACGTTTCATAGAAAACTATATTGTGAAATGTTGGAGTCAGGTGGTCTACCAAGGTTCTCAGTAACGATTGAGGAAAAGTTAGAAAAAAGAAGGGTTAATGTTTTTTTTCTAATTCATATAATGATAAATGTGGGTCAGGATGTAGTACTCGTAGACGTGCGATTTATAGGCTAAACATGCTTTAATACATTGTCATGTACATGGTAATGATTAGCCTTTAGTATAATCCTTAATATTATAAACGCGAAAGTTTGTAAGTATGGATGGATGTTTGTTAAGTTACTCTTTCACGCGAAAACTACTGAACGGATTTGGATGAAATTTGGCACAGGTGTAGTTTATAACCTGGATTAACACATAGGATATTTTTTATCCCGATAGTACAATCCCTTGGGACAGTGAACGAACACCGCACGTGCGAAGACGCGGGCATAGGCTAGTCCAACATAACGCGTGTAAAGGCACGAACTTTATTCCTGGAGGCTTTATTTGTGCTTCAATATATATATTTTTATTATTGGAGTGTGCCAGCTGACTTAAACTCATGCCCTTTTTCCATAGGTGTAGGCAGAGACCAGAGAACGCCACCTACTGAGATGCTTGACATGTGACGATTTTTTTTTTAATAGATTCTTCGTTTTTAACTTATAACACACTTCTATTAAATCTGGTTTTACAAATCCAATCGACAGATTTGTCGCTGGAAAGTTTGTTCCGCTATTTCTTCGCAGCTAAAACACTAAAAAGTGGCGAAGAGAAGACTGTCTCTTGTCATGTAAACTTTGACGTTCAAAGATCAGCTGATTACCAGCCTAATATGTCTTTTGATTTGGACTGATGGCTGTAAAAATTAACCAAACAGGGCCTACAAAAATCTTAACAGTCTATGAATTTCCATCTTGAATAGGCCCAGGGGCAGGGCCTAAGACCATTTACCGGTCATGATGGAAATATTATTGACGATGCTTAAGCCCTACAAATCTATAGGTACTTACTGCAGGATTCAAGTTGTAATCTAGTTGATAAATCATAACGTAAACTCTCGTCTTTGTTCCATACACTCCCTTTGAACATTATAATTTGTTTAAGTCTAGAATTCCGCTCTTATCTCCAAAAAAAATCCCAAATCTGTCGAGAACGATCGTACGATTGGTTGCTAGTGGAGATATCTGATATGCTGTGTTATCAGGCTTAGGCAGCATAATTCATATGTTTTTGATAACAGCGTGCTGCGATCGTTATCTATCGTGATGATTATTGGATTATCCTGTTACGAAATTTTTGTTTTGTTTTTGGCACTACGTAAAAAAAAAACTTGAACGTAGTTATGTACTTTTTAGAATCTTAGGACCTTGTAGCAAAATATCATCAGTCTAGCCTTTTTCCAACCATTTTGAGGTCGGCTTCCAGTCTAAGCGGATGCAGCTGTATACCAGTATTTTTCATGGAGTGACTGCCTATCTGACCTCTACAACCTAGTTATTAGGTACTGGAGAAAACTGAAGACTGCCAAAGATCTACTAATGACAGCTGGGACTAACGGCTTCACGTGCTTTCCGAAGGGAAATAATAATGGTTCCGAAAAACAAATTATTCTCCAGAGCACTCCGAGGATTGAGGAAGCTCGGTATGTAACGGATGGTCCCATGAAAGTGTTGAAAATGTTTTTAGAACATTTCACCACATTATTCCTAACTGCTGCAAGCCAGATTCTGAAATAATTCCAAAAACAAGTTGAGAAAATTATAAAGTGAAGACGATATTTAAGCAGACGATACAAAATACGAAATTATGAACAAACTGAGATTTTTCAATAAACTCGAGGTAAGCAACTCGTACTATATCAGAGAATCTTCTGATTTCTTTCAAGTTTTGAGTTTGTTTGTAAGCATGACTTTTTTTCAAGTTCTCAGATGGACGGAAGGACGGATGTAGTAACATCCGTATTGAAATTGTTTATGATAAGCAATTTTTATTTTGACAACCCATAACTCTTACATCGAGCCTCCAGCTCGCAGTGATTTTTCAACGAGGACGACTTTTTGCTGTTAATGTGGACTTAACCCCTTACTGCATGGATTTTTTGATTGGGACGAAAAAAATATATGACGTAGAATACCACTAAAAATATTTTAAAAAATCTACCTCTGGTATTTTTGAAGATATTTAGCAAAAACTTTCGATGCCAAATATGGCATTGTATGCAGTTGTAGGTTTATTATCAAGTTTGCTAAATATGTCATTGTATGCAGAAGTAGCTGGCGAATCAAAAATTAAGATAAAAATGAGAATGTATAGGTAATAACGGATTAAGGAAGTATTCTGGCATAGGCGTGTAATATATTGTATACGTGAAGGGAGATATGGAAATAAATGAGAAAAACGCTTATTTTTACTTATTGTTTTAATTTATTTATTCAGAGTATTATGAACTTTGGTTTTTATGGTGTATTTGAACCTTTTATTTCATCTGTGAGACTAATATCTCCTAGAAAGGCGTAATTGTCTTCGCTATACTGCAGCTGACCAATTTCCCATTTATATGTCTTCTTAGGAGTTTTCCCATTGTTACCTCCCTTCCCCTGTCGACTAGTTGAAGGCTGGTCGCTTTGGTTTTCCAATTCTATCTTCATTAGACTCATACAAATAATATAACGGGTCCGCTGCTCGATTATCTCTCCATTCCATATCTTCATCCGACTCTCTGACTACATGCACTTGTTTCCGTCTCGCCAGTGTTCTTCATAAACTGTTGGGGAGAAAAAGCAGCGAAAGCCTAATCAAACCAAGGAAAATAAAAAAATAAACGTTCGTAGCCACTTCTTCAAAATATTTCTTAAAATTGACACTATTGCATACTATCCCAAATATGGCTTTCTCATTTCTGTTGTCATTCTGCATACTATCCCATATCTGGCAAAAAGTTTTTCCTACGACTGCATACTAACCCATATATGGGCACTAACTTTAGCAACAAAAATATATGGAATCATTCATGCGAATCTAGTTTTTTTTTGCCTATTGCCTTTCAATAAAAGCCTATTGTATGCAAAATAATTATCGCAGCTCTATATCGTGAAAATCCATGCAAAAACACCCCAAAGGCGCAGCCCACTTACCTGTTCTCGACCGTTAGGAACTGACATTTTTTATAATCTTTTAGTGCTGGACACAATTTTTTTTTCCAAACGTCAAATAATATTACCGGTGTTTTATTTAACAGTTGCAAGAAGAAAAAATAATGGACCAAATTTAAATGATGTGACAAAAACCCCTAATGAAATCGTTATGTATAGCGATTTTTATTTTTTATTTCTGCTTTGACCTGTATTTGTACCGCTTCTTTAATTGGCGTCTTCTACTACAGATGATGCTCGCTGGTTTAGTGGTTGCAAGCGCGTCTAGAGATTGAGGTCCTGGGTTCCGGTGCTGATTTTTCCATGAAGAATTTCTTAGTTGCAGTCGTAGGAGCCAATCTGGATTAGTTTAGAATCCTACTAATATTATAAACGCGAAAGTTTGTAAATATGGATGGATGGATGGATGGATGTTTCTTACTCTTTCACGCAAAAACTACTGAATTGATTTGGATGAAATTTGGCACACGGGTAGTTTATAACCTGGATTAACACATAGGATACTTTTTATCCCGGTAGTACAATCCCGTGGGACAATTACCGAACTTCACGCGTGCGAAGCCGCTGGCATATGTCTATATTAAATAATTAACGCATTTGACTTATATTTGCACCGCTTCTTAGAGTAAAACTATAAATTTGAGAGAAACACTTAATAATATGCACTTGCTATGTTTTGACATTAACACTGCTAGTAATTTATACTCTGTGAGTCAGGTCTTAGCTCAGGCTTAGATTTTAGTCGATGATCTAACCGACAAGGGCAAGTTTGATAAATTCCTTATAGGTATCACGGAAAATATATCTCGCCCTTTTTCCGAGAAGTTTTCAGTAATATTCTTCCCATAGTACATAAAAAAAAACAAATCTAACACCTTAGTTTTGTTGTTTACCCCTAAACTTCTTAAGTACTCATTATTATAAAGAACTGTTTCTAACGGACCAACACTGATTTCAGGATTAAAAAATTTTCATGTTCTGAGCCTTCATTCTGCAATTAGTCCTGTACCGAGCTAGAAGTCATGGAGAGAGCTTTTGCCCAGATGAAGCAGGCTTCAGTAATAGTGTTTCAACAGTAAAAGTGGCCGAGTTAATAGATTCCACTGGAACATCATTATATGTGCCGTATACACAAATACACGGTTAGCGCAGTGGTTGAGCACTCGACTGCTGCGCCAACCGTGTATGCTACCAATATTTGGATGGCCTACAGATAGTTGTTCCGGGTCTGGCTTGTTATGTATGTGAGTTTAAATGTTTGTAAACGCACCCACGATACAGGAGAAATACCTAGAGTGGGGCGACGTTTAAAAAAAAAAAGTGTTTTTGTTATGTTCATGGGACAAACCCATTAGATTCCCAACCACTGCAACTTCAAGACGAAACAACCGTGGCGACTGTAGCGGCACTACAGAAAAGTACTACAGCAGCATAGTACACAAATTACTACAGCAGCATAGTACACAAATTACTACAGCAGCATAGTACACAAATTACTACAGCAGCATAGTACACAAATTACTACAGCACGATCTATGGCACAAATGAATAACTAACATCAAAATTCTAAATCGCGAAGCTAAAGTTATCCACGACTTAAGAGTATACAAGGTGTAAATGAAGGGACACCGACGCAAACCACCACTACCGACGAAAACACTTACCACGTAGGTACATAATCAGTACGTCATGCTGAACCGAGGTGGGTTGTGAATGACGTACTGAGCACGTGGTTCGGCTTCAGTTATTAAAAAGAAACAGCTGTATCCTACAAAAATGCAATACTTACACGGCCAAAATGTATCGGACAGCTGATTTTTTTTAGGGTTCCGTACCCAAAGGGTCAAACGGGACCATATTACTGAGACTTCGCTGTCCGTCTGTCACCAGGCTGTATTTCATGAACCGTTATAGTAAGCCAGTTGAAATTTCTACAGATTATGTATTTCTGTTGATGCTATAACAACAAATACTAAAAACTGAATAAAATAAATATTTAAGGGGGCTCCCATACAAAAAAATGCTTTTTGCTCGTTTTTATAAATAATGGTACGGAACCCTTCGTGCGAGAGTCCGACTCGCACTTGGCCAGTTTTTATTTGAATTACCGTTGAAAAATTTCCATGGGGATAAATATCGAATATTATTATTTAAAAAAATAAAACTAATATTATTATACCGTTTTCGCTTCGGTGTCCCTTACACCCTGTATATAAACAGAACTTAGGTACTAATCATAGTGTGGAGTTATAAAGAGTGTAAAACACCTCTTAACGAAGCCCAAAGGCACTGGTTCTCCCTGTCATTGCGATCATTTTTTTTGTTTTACACCATACCTGGGAACCTTCAAGTTACGGAGATATTAGGGGTCAAAGTTCCAACTTTTTGACAAGTATTTTTTTAAATACAAGTTTTTAATGTAAGTTTTTTACTTTAAACACCTCCACGACCCTCCTCGTACTATTCAATCCGTCTATCAGCACAATGTTTTGAGTGCGTAACATTGAGTTCTACCACAAAACATGATTTTACACCCCCCAAAAAAAAGTCGTATCCCAGCAATAATTTTAGCGTAAAGTTACTTAGTTTCATGTACAGAATGCTTGGTTGACGGCTTCGTGATGAGGTGATTTACACGGTGTATATAACGACCGCTCTGGCCACCCTTTCAATGAACATTGTCGTAACATCTAACAAATCTATTTTTACTATATTAATCACAGATTTCTTAATACCGATGCGCCAATGGCGACTGTGTTTTGGCACTTGGCAGTGATAAGTCACATCCGCACTACAATCGGTCAATCGGAACTGAAAACATACGATTTTCCACTTCAAAAGAAATCTGTTTTGTTCAATACTAGGTATTAATTATGACGTTTTGCGTTTTTGCAAGTTATGATTAGCAAGAAAATCTACTTACTGACACATGATGTCAATAAAAACGATTCTCAAGCACGACTTAAAACATGCACCATCATTGAACGCTTAGGTACCATCAGGTGAAATAGTCATGTAACTTTCCGATTGCATACTTCTCTCTAAAAACCGGCCAAGTGCGAGTCGAACTCGCGCACGAAGAGTTCTGTACCATTATTTATAAAAACGAGTAAAAAAATCCCTTTTTGTATGGGATGGGAGCCCCCTTAAATATACAAGGTGTTGTTTTGCATTCTCGTCAAATTCAAGGAGGTGACTATGCTAATGATTCTCGTCCCGAATCAATAATAAAATGGGTAGGTAATTTTTTTTATTTACGGAAATCGGTAACTGTGAATCACCCGTGTTTTAAACGCGAGCTGTCTAAAGGCGGAAACACACTTACGTGTCGTGGCGTGTCATGACGCGCCAGAAGCATTCGGTTTCATACATCGTTGCGACACGACACGCCATGCAAATATGTCCCTAACCATATTAAATGTATGAAACCGATTTGCTTCTGGCGCGTCACGACACGCCACGACACGCCACGACACGTAAGTATGTTTCCGCCTTAATTCTGGCCCTGTAACCGCGCTACCACATACAGAAAAATCTCAAACGATTGTTTGATAATTTCTTATTCCCTAAACCTCGTTAAGGGGGTTATTCTGAAATACTGGCAAACATAAACAACCACAAAAATCAGCGTTTATTAATAATTAACTGGGTAACGTAATTTTTGTTGATTATTTAAGTCTTTTGTGCCAACCTCCTGAATTTTGACGATGATGCAAAACAACGCCTTGTATACTTTATTCTGTTTTAAGTATTTGTTGTTATAACATCAACAGAAATACATAATCTGTAGGAATTTCAACTGGCTACCTATCACAGTTCCTGAGATACAAACAGCCTGGTGATAGACGGACGGACGGACGGACGGGCGACATACGGACGGAAGTCTCAGTAATAGGGACCTTTTGGGTACGGAACCCTAAAAAGAATTAGATCTAAGTATATGCAATCTGTTAATTCATCCTGGAGTACCGTTCTAGAATACCAGTACATATCACCATCATCATATTGTGTTGTCCCACTTGTGTTACTTGGGGTTCGTTTTCTTCTTCTTTTCTCTCCTGTCAACAGACACGTTATTCTTCACTCTCTCTTCTTCTTCTGACCTTCTTAGAATACAACTAGGTACCTCCATAGGTAATTTATATCCCATGAGATCTTCAAAATAGACTACCTATCATATTACTATGGTGACTTGACTTTGACCTCGTCGTGTGTCGGTCGAGATAAATCGCTTTCAGGTTTCATCTGCCGTGCATGCAAGATATAGGTACCTATTCTCTGGAATGACAAGATGTCTAAATAGGTGATGTTTGAAGAATAGAAAGTGAAAAGAAATGTAAACGTCCAACTTTAGTACCTTAATTTTTTCTTAGGAGATCTGTCAGGCGTCCCTATGAATAAAGAAACAGGTACATTCATTCATTCATTCATTTATTTCAGTAACAATTTTTACATTGTATCGAAATTTTACACAAAATAAAAAATTAAAATTAAAGAATTACAATCAAAACAGTGATAAAACAGTAACCAAATAAATAAATTAAAAAGTAAATGTCAAATAAATAATGTAAACTCAAATCAGAATCATCCACTACAAATAATAATCAAAAATAATAATCTCAAATACCTACCTCAAGTACCTACGACTTACGAGTGTACGACAAACGTACATTGGCTTGTGGCTTAGACATGTTCCTGTTTGCATCTTACAACTAAAGTAAGAGTGGAGGCAAAAAGGCAGAAAGAAACCCACCTGGTCAACGTACGTTCTAAGTTCTAAGTAACGTTAATACATCTTGGCCATGTCTATGTAGGTATTTATTGAGTGAAATTATTTGATCTGAATATAAGTACTGGGTACCCATGTAATACTTACGTACGATAGACCGAGACACGTGTCACTTGTGAGCCCTACATGTGTCTCAAGCTGCTGCGTGTCATGCATAACAACGATACAAAACTATGCAATAGAAGACTAGTTCCAAGCAAACCGAACTTGTCAGTAATTATCATGAAAACTCTACTCACAAACCGCTTTTATCCTATAATGTTTGGTCAATCTTGCTAACCAGTATTTGTACTAGAGAACTGTGCTACTGCGATTCAAAATTGAACCTTAAGACTTGCGACTTAGTTTAAAAGTTCCATAATTTTACAGACATCGGAAATGACCCCATTCCGGGTAGTCAGTCCGCATTGCACAATCTCTTGTTCTTATGACAGCCTTGATTTGAGAGAAATTATACTCATATGGTTCTTATTTCGTAGTTCATAAGGCGCAATATTGTGTAGTTGGCCAGATATGGCGAATTAATTTGTAAATCGATGAATTATAACATTTATAACCATTTATCGAACGTTTTGCTTCCTATTACAATCTGAGGGTTATGTAATTTAACTTAATATTTGTGCAATTTTGAGGACACTAAATTGAAAACAGGATACAATATTTCGTATGCTTGGTTTTTGTTATGCAATAATTAGTGCGTTCGAGAATATTTTCTCCGGATTATACGGAGAGTTCATAGACAGTCATAGAGCATAAACAAAAATCCTGAGAATAACATCCACAGAATGAATCTGTTTTAAAACTCGAGGGTTTATAATTACAAAGATGGCTTCATTCACAGTTTATTTTACGATTTATTTTATTTACGTTTAGACTTTATAATTTGCAAAATGATTGATGGCTAAAATAAATTACATTTAGGACATTTTATTAATTCCTATAATTTAATTAGGTACGTTTTATGGAGAATTTTAGGGTGTGTATTGTAATTTGTAGTAATACGGGAACAGTACAAGGGAGTGTCACCTGCCATGTCCAAAGTGCGTTGACATGTTATTGTGTAGTGTTACGACTATGCTAGTGAATTTTAAAAATAACTTCACAGGTTAAACGTCAGATATTTTTATTAATCACAAACCCAGCACGTAAAAATTTGTTGGCAAATGTACCAACGGACGACAAGGACGGTATCCGTACAAGAAGTCAACGACAGCAAGATTTGAATCAAAGGCGGTTTGGAGATTCCCGGACATAGGACGCTTGGTGGTGTACTGTACAGCCTACGATAGAGCCAGTCGCTGGCCCATCGGAAGTTTCTTCTGGATCAGCGTCATACTTGTCAGCTTTAATGGCTTTGCTGCAGGAACAGGGTCACCGTCAAGAGGAGCAGGCTCGCCGTCAAGAGGAGCAGGCTCGCCGTTAAGAGCAGCAGGCTCGCCGTCAGGAGGAGCACGCTCGCCGTCAAGAGGTTCCAGAACAGTCACCAAGAGGAACAGATGCTTCTAATAAAAGACTTTCACGCAACATTTGCCAAAGATCTTACGGTGATCAAGGAGCAGGTCTTGGTCCAGCACGAGAATCGTATTTCAGAGGCCAAAGTTTAGATTGCTGGTATGAAGGCTTTGAGTGGACTTAATGCTGGAGCCGGGACAGTGTGTTCAGTGGTTACCGTACCTTCGGCACGTGGATTTTAGGTCCGGCATTCGACGGAACATCTTCTTGGTCGACCTGTAAGATCCAATTAAAGCCGTTATGAAGGCGAATGGGTGGACCAAAGCGCAAGCCATGACCGCACACACTTTGGGTCTTTGAAACCAGGCTCCCTATTCACAAACGCTCGGATTCGATTTCGATTCGATAAGTCGTATGTCTATCTTGTTTTGGTATTACGAAAGCGAGCGAGATAGACATACAACTTTCCGAATCGAAATGGAATCCGAGCGTTTGTGAATACGGGGGCAGGCCCTAACCATACTTGGGGCTCTCGGCAAGGAAGTAACCTAAGAGCAGCTGCAGGAGGCGTTAGAGCCAAGATACGGCAACACGCACCTGGAGCACGTATTCCGTGCTAATTTGAAGGATCGTGTTGAACGTAATACCGAGAATCGACAGCACTGGGCCCTGAACCAGCACTATTTTAAGTTAGGTACTAAGTTAAGTTGAAAAACTGGGTCGAAAAGCAAACCAGTCTGCTGCTGCGCTCATCAACAGAAATCTGGTACAGGCGTTCGTTGACTGAATACTTGGCGTTTAGGCGTTGGTGACTTGGAAGATAGAGCCGCTGTGAGACTTGGGCATCATAAGACACTGAAAAGCGCCTTGTCCCATGTCGTAGAAGTAGAGGCAGTGAGACAAGACCATTGAATACATCGCATCAGGGAGGTTTTGCCATCGCCTGTACATGTGGAGGATAAGAACAAAGAACTGCATGTAAAGGATTAAAGTAGTTGATAGCCACAATATCGAATTAAGTTTAAGATCTGTAATGATAATGATAGTTGTAAGTTATCTTAATAAATAAATAAAAGGGCTCAGCTCTAAGGCAGGACTATAATGGAACCACATTATTACTATTCCATATTTTATACTGTCATAGAACTATGTTAATGATCAGATAATATCTCGAGACACTCCTGAAGTTACCAACAATGATTAAGTTAGATTAAGTTACGAGAAAGAGAGAGTTATTTGTGCAGAATAAGAATTCTTTTTTCTAAACAGCTTATTACTCAAATGTTTCCTGTGTAATTTAAATCAACGACATTTAAGCTACTATATATTTTAAATCCAGTACCTAACTTGAGTAGAGAATGCAATGAAGCCACAAGAGTTAATACCGCTTTCGAAGCTGTTTCCAATCAACAAAACGTTTAAAATGAAACATACGTAGTAATATTGACAGTTAGTTGTTGTTGACGTTTGTACTGACTCCTGCTGAAAACGGGGCCAAGGCGCAGTGGCCATCGGCACACGGTCAGGCCAAGCCTGCGAAATGACCCGCCGCGCCGCCGCCGCGCCGCTCGCCGCTCCGCCAGACGCGACGCGCGACGCGCCACGCTGGGAAAATACAAACGGCCATGTCTGCTTCAACAAAATATGTTTCGTGATTATGATTATTGCGAAATTGACACACTTTTCTATCGCAAAATCGAAGGATTTTGAAAAGAAATCGTAAAAATTTCTTCTTATATGTTTGTAACATTCGTTTGCTCGACTGTGTATAAAACGCAGTTTATGTTTTTAAAGTATCAAAAATAAGTAGCATTGGAATGCGAGTGTGTTTCGCAATAGGGGATAATCCTATTTTTTTTTCTTTGTCCGTCGGGTAGTTTATTGAAAAGTATTGGACACGTATTTTTTCTTTTTTCACGTGGTTATAAAATTACGGAGATATATTGAGTTGAAATGGCGCATGACGTCACATGTAGGTAAGTTTTATACCTACTTGTGACGTAGTAAGCCCCACTCTCCAACTTTAATGAGTTCTAACTAAGTATTTTTTTGTTATTTTGATAAAATAAAAAAACGTGTCTGATATTTTTGTATTACCTACCTGTCTGACGGACAAAAAAGAATGTCGTTTTCTTTACCCAGTCCGATCCCCTATTAGGTACCCCTCTGGTGGACAGATTCTTAAATTACTGAAAAATACACGCACCGAGATATAGCGACCTGTACAAGTTTATATGTGCGGGGTATCGTATTACCCACCCAGTACTAGCTGCTCCGGGTTGGCTTCAGGTAAACTACTGGTTTTCAACTGCGTTCGGTTAGACTAGTAATAGTAACAGACCCCCACATAGTTGGGAAAAAGCTAGGCAGATGATGACAAGATTACATGAGTAAAACTGTTGTTTTTTATGTTAGTTTATATTTAGTTTGTTAGTTTATGTAAATCATCATCATCATCATTTCGCCCCAAAGACGTCCACTGCTGGACATAGGCCTCCTCCATGTGTCGCCACATTGACCGGTCCCGCGCGACTCGCATCCAGCGGATCCCCGCAACCTTCACCAGGTCATCGGTCCACCTAGTGGGAGGCCTTCCAACGCGTCGTCTTCCGGTTCGCGGTCGCCATTCCAGAACTTTTCGGCCCCATCGGGCCATCGGAACGATTGTTTTGGCATTACGAATGTGAGCGAGATAGACATACAACTTTCCGAATCGAAATCGAATCCGAGCGTTTGTGAATAACCGCTGGAGCCCTATCATCACGTCTTAAAGCACCTTACTTTGTGGATAGGGGGCCAGGAGTCTTTTCACTTTTGTTTCACCTCTCTAACTTAAACGTTTATCACTTTATCACATTTAACCGTGTCCGTTTCGACCGCGCGGCCATGACGTTTTTTTTTTAAAAAAACCTTTTTCAAGATTTTGTAATAATTTGTAAAAGTTGATTCCCAAAACCATAAATTTGTCAAAGATAAGGTTAAAAAGTTATAAGGGTTTGAACGTGGCCGCGCCATCGAAACGCGGAGAACCGCGCGGCCACGGAGATCTTTAAAACTACGCGTTGCAGAGACCTGAAATTTAGGTAAACAACAGATTGAATTTGTAAAAAAATTGTAAAAATATAAAAAAATACCTAGGTTTATATTTTAGGAGCTGTAAGACTAAAACCTCATGGCCACGCCATCGAAACGGTGACGAACACATTATCGCCGATATCTCGCTGAAAAAGCATCGTCGACGTCTGAAGTTTTTTGTAGAAACCAGATTTGAATTTGTCAGAATTTGTAAAAATACAATGAAAAATCCTAGGTTTATATTTTAGGAGCTATAAGAATAAAACCCTATGGCCGCGCCATCGAAACGGTGAATAACACGTTATCGCCGATATCTCGCTGAAAAAGCATCGCAGAGGTCTAATTTTTTATGTAAAACCTAGATTTGAATTTGCCAAACAATGTAAAAATACACAAAAAAATCCTAGGTTTATACTTTACATGCTGTAGTACGGATTCGCGTAGAAATTAGTCGTGATTATCTATCGAAGAAAGTAAGTAATAGCGAGTATTTTTTGTAAACAACACCTATTAATATGTAGAACTACCGATAAAAGGCAAAAAAACTTTTTTTTTCAGAATATCAAACCTCCAATACGTTTTGAAAGTTTCGATAGGGTGACCATGGCTTAGTGTTAACAGAAAACACCTATTGTATTAGATATTATATCTCAAGGATTCTAAATCGCCCAAAGACAATGTTTTTTTTTAAGTATCTTTCAGATCCAAAGAACTTATTAATTATTTTTTTAACACAATATCTTTTTTTTTGGCGTTTGTCATGATATATTGATGTTGGGATACATGAGTTAATTACAGGGGTTATTTCTGGAGTAAAATATTTTTTTAAATTTCAAATGCTTAGGAAGGGTTCAAAACAATGACTTTTTTTAATTAGATGCTATGTGTACGATTCACAGTTACATCAAGTTACACAAGGATAACTCTTATCGTGCGCGGCGTAAGTGGGTGTTTCAAATAATAATCGGCCAATTCAAATCAAAATCATTTATTTGAAGTAGGCCAGTTACAGGCACTTTAAAATAGTCTAAAATAGTATTTTTCAGCGAGATATCGGCGATAACGTGTTATTCACCGTTTCGATGGCGCGGCCATAGGGTTTTATTCTTATAGCTCCTAAAATATAAACCTAGGATTTTTCATTGTATTTTCGACAAATTTTGACAAATTCAAATCTGGTTTCTACAAAAAACTTCAGACGTCGGCGATGCTTTTTCAGCGAGATATCGGCGATAATGTGTTCGTCACCGTTTCGATGGCGCGGCCATGGGGTTTGAGTCTTACAGCTCCTAAAATATAAACCTAGGTGTTTTTTCTATATTTTTTACAAATTCAATCTGTTGTTTACCTGAATTTCAGGTCTCTGCAACGCGTAGTTTTATAGATCTCCGTGGCCGCGCGGTTCTCCGCGTTTCGATGGCGCGGCCACGTTCAAACCCTTATAACTTTTTAACCTTATCTTTGACAAATTTATGGTTTTGGGAATCAACTTTTACAAATTATTACAAAATCTTGATATAGTTTTTTTAAAAAAAAAACGTCATGGCCATTTAACCACGTACTTAAATGCTTTCCTAAAATATTATTTGGATTCAACAATAACAAAAGCCGATTGTTATAATACGATAAACATGATAAGATAACGAACCGTATAGGTATTATTGCTATAATAGTATTAGAGTGCTCTTATTAGACATAAATAATTACTATGTTTAGATAATTTAATAACAGTAGTGCTCTTAATTTGAATACCAATGAGTCACGCTATACCTGGACAAACTTCAATATGACACTTGTGAAACTTTATTTTGCGTGTTTTTCTGTTACAATCCGATTGAAATAAGGTTGAAAATCGCGTGGCATGGTAAGCTATGAATGGTAAATGCTTATTAGGTGTCGTGTAAATTGAAATTTGTAACGTTTGACCTCATTTTAGGGGCTCCGTCGCGTTTATAATTGATTTATAATATCCGTCGGTACTAGCATTCGCTAATTCATAATATTGTTATCCAGATCTATTAATTGTCATGTTTTACTAGACCAATGCAAATAATATTAACAATTGTTGTTAATACCTACTAACTATGCATCATCAGCATTATCGGCAGCCTTTTTCCACCTACAGCTGAGTGTAGGCCTCCCTCTCGTGTCATGCTTCCCTGGTCTGCGCCGAGTCTCCACCAGGTCTTACCCGCGATCTTCTGAATGTCGTCCACCCCTCTGGCTGTTGGTCTGCCGACACTTCTTGTACTGCCTTTTTATCGCTAGCTATTAAGTTGGCTTACCTGAAATTTGTGTAAAATAATATGTTTCACAGAGGAATCGTTCCAGCTTCAAGTTAACAAAAAATCTGATGACGTAAGCACTGTTTGCATTGCATTGAACATTTTTTTTTTGGTTCTTCCCGAGGATGTAACTTTGCTCTATAAATAATAATATTCTACAGGAGGCTTCTACGTGAAACTAACAGAAGAAAGTAACTGCGCCATTTCCTCAATACAAAATCATAAAGCTGCATTAATTTCTTTAATCAATCGCTTCGTTTATGTTTTCGTTTACGGAGGTTAATTTTTCAATGGAACATAATTGTTCCTTAGCATTTCGTAAAAGTAGGTAAGCGGGTATCCAAAAACTTGTAATTATATAAAAGTTACCTTTAACAAGCATTAAATGATCATAAAACTTAAATAATCCGGAGCTGTACTAGTTAGAAAAAAAATATAAATAGAAGAAAGTAGGTCATGTTTGAAGGTGAATTGATCCAAAATATCTATATGTCTAGACTTCGGTACAGATATCGGTCATTCATTACGTTACATAATCTTTGTGCTCTCATTAACACATTTAACACTCAGTTAGCTTTCATTGTTTTGGCTCGACTACATCCTCCAGGTAGGTAAGCGTGTCAGAAATGGCCAAAGGATTTTCCACCGCATTAGTAGTTACTTTTGTAGAAGATTCTCTAAGGTGAGGGCTGTTTTGTTATTTAGAGATAGCAAAAAAAAAAAATATGAACTTCGCTTGACAAAAATAGATCAAAATTTAAAACAGTTTGGTTTCCATAATTCTTAAACTTAACAAAACCAAAAACTTTCTAGAATGGTCAAACACAATAGCAGAGTTAAACAAAGAAATATAATGTTTCCATTGGGGTACTGAATTACTGATCGTTGTAGGAAGAAAAACTCATAATTTGCTTCTCGTAGCCAGGAGTGAACAAATTCCCACTGGGCCTTGCTACGCTGCTACGAACGAAAACTTGCTACGAAATTAGCATCTTCGGATTTGACGGTGTACGGATAAAGAATTATAAAATATTCTTGGTGTGTTAAAACATTTTGCAACTTTTAACTTGTAAGAAAATTAAATAAAAACTATTTCAGGCTCATCCATTGATGTTAGTAATACACACTATTTAGAAGCTATGTTGGTAACAAACGAAATGAAAGATTTTAGTTCATATATCTGATGCGTTCTCGTGCACATGACGCACCGGATACATGTAGCATGTAGGTATACACAAACATATTGTACATCTTTATGACCTTCACTATTAAAGACATCAATATGAAAACGACAAAAGTCGCTCTACATTTCCAAAATTATAAGACGTCTCAATTTTAGAACGATCCATATTAACAGACTGAAGTAAAAGACAACAATATTTTCATCAAAAAAACTAACTAACTACAAAACAAATTACCTTTCGCAGACGTACTATCCATACTAATATTATAAATGCGAAAGTCACCCTGTTTGTTTGTTTGTTACCTTTTCAGGACTAAACGGCTGATCGGATCTTAATGAAATTTGGCAAGAAGATAGATTTCAACCTGGGGAAGGACATAGGCTATATATCATCACGCTACGACCAATAGCAGCGGAGCAGCAATGAATAATGTTGCGAAAACGGGGAAAATGTGACGCAGACTAAGTTGCGCGGGACAGCTAGTTTATAATATTAGTTAGGCTACATTGTAACTTCCTTATATTTTCAGGCGTTGGAGACATTTAGCACTTTCGCTCTTTCAAAGTAAACTAAGAATGTGTTGGGGAACAGCTTGAAAAACTTTCCGCGCGCATTTTCATGGAGAAAAGACTGGCAGAGATATTGCATTAATTCTGAATGTTGGGGTTAGCTTTCAAGTTCAAACACCTCCAAACCGGTGTTATCCAGACACTCGCTTGTGGGAGCTCAAATAGACATTCCCATTTAAAATACTGATATAAATTCACGTGAGACACAATGGGTTTCGTGTGTCGGGTCAGAATCGATTTGTGAGTAACAGTGGTAGTGGTACCGAGCGCATGAAACGTACAAGGAATAGGGTTGATCGATTTGTCTGCTCATAACTCCCACCCGCAATAACTTCAGTTTATCCGTTATAGGGAGAAAGAGGAGCAGCGGTGGCCCAGTGGTGGCAGCCCCGACTTACGAGTAGTAAGTTGTAGGTTCGAACCCAGGCAGGCGCATTATTTTGTGTAATTTATTTCATCACCGCTGCTCTCAATGGTGAAGGAAAATATCGTGCTAGCCAGGCACGTTTCTCACGCATTCACATGTAAAATACTAAAGATAACATGCGGTCGAGTGCCTTTTCATACAAAATATTGATTTATGTACTTTTGAATATCTTTGTCGATATAAGACTCAAATAATGAAATTAGGTACTGTACCGTTTTTTTTTTTTTTAATGTTGATGTAACGTGTATGTGTCGTGGGTGCATCTACAAACGTTAAAATTCACATATACAAAACAAATATTATGTGTGCCGTGCGAAAATTGATACCGCGACACGCAGCGCAACAGCCAATCGCTCAAACACTACGCCAAAACTGGTGTTTTTATAAATTTTTCCTCCAAAACCTCCTCTTCGAAATCGGTTAAAAATTAACCCTAATATATATTAGTAAGGTACACTTCGTGGCTATCAGCCTTGCTACTATAATATTATTTTCAAAACCGATCTTAAGCTATTCTCGTACGAAAAGAGAACAATAGACAACACTATGTTAAAACTTCATAAATACAACAAAAAAATAAACACATTTATTTTGTATGAAACGGCGCCACGGCCCACTGCCGGTCATTAATCAGTTGCAAGCATATAAATAGACTCAAGTACGTAACACGTACCTACACGCGTCTACAACAAAACGTTAGCATCCAAGGCGGAGGCTGCGTTGCATCATCACTTATTTTCACAGACAACCTCGGCAGTACGATTAGAAAACTTCCGGACTACTAAGAGCTCTACACATACTAATAATACAAGGTGTAAAACACAGCCCTCCGCAAACTGACAGGCTACATTCAGCTATTATTTTAAATCATATGCCACTGGATTTTTTGAAGTGAAAATTCTTATGCGACTTCCAACAAGTTTGCGTTAAACGTTTAGCGCTACCACGGAAGGGGTATGAAAGCACTGTTGCGTTAAACGTTCAACGCTCCTGGGAAGGGGAATAGAAAGAGACAGAGCGAGAATGAATGCGTGGCACTCGAACGCATGCGTGTAGTATTACGAAGTTTCACTTCTTCCGCGCGGAGGGACTCCACGCACAATTTTTTTTCTCAGAACTCTTCAAAAACATTTTCATTCAGGGTCAAACTAATTCAATGCTTCTGCATAATATCGGATTGTGTTTATGCCACTTATTCGGATATCACAATATTGCCGAAATGAAAAAAAAAGCATACCTAACCTAAGTACCTAGGTATCATGTAGATATGCTAAGCACGAATTACCTGGCACTCGGTACTTTAGATTTTTACTAAGCTTTACACAAGGGCCCACGGTGGCTTGCCTTGGGCATCTATATTCAAAGCAAGGATGCTTTGTTGCATCATCACCGTCTTGTTTTCAAAGCATCTAAAAGCCTTGTCAGTCGTTACAATAATATGTTACTTATTTCCGGATTCAAATGGGTGTGTTTGTTACTTTGTTGGGTGTAGACTATTTTTTATGACATGTTTGTACAAAGGAGACCTTGGAAGCAGTTAACTAAGATATCTTTTGTTACTTCTTCATTTGTTCAAAATTTCGGGCAGAGAATACCAAAGTTAATTCGGTGCGTCAGTAATCTAATTAATTTAATATGTTCTAAACTTAGGACATGTTATGAAGTCTTCTCAATTTATTGAGAACATTACAAGTGGTATAATTATCTGTATAGATGTCAGTAAAGAGGTGCGTTGTTAACGTTTAGCACAACCAGAATGCCAGTCTTGCCGATCAACCAGACAGCCACATTCAAATTTCGAAACGCTCGCTAATTTGTTCAACCCCGTTCTGCCTAGACTGGCAAACACACGATGTGTAGAATATAGATGAGCCCAACCTGCTTTGTATACAACCTCCTTTTTCGATGAATCATCCTAACAAAATCGGTATATTCCGACAAATAAAATACGGTTTTTCAAAGGTTGAATGGACTCGTTTGTTAATGTTAAAAGGTGTTTTAGACTTGGAAAAATAAAAGGCGTAAAATGTGACTTGAATATCTTTATATTTAAATGCAAACTGCATTGATCCCTTTTATGGGTCTTTCAAAGTTAAATTAACAATATTGGTCGTTGCGTTTGAGAACTTACTTACAGCGTACCTCAATTACCCTCTAGTAACAATAACCTTGATTAGAGTGAGGAACATTTTTGTGTGTTTACTCAATATTAGAGCATGGTTGTGCTAATCAACAGATTCCAGCTCATGGAGTGTTGTTGGTTTGTTGAAATTAATGCTTCCTAATTCGTAATCTTGTTTATTCTGCAATTTTGTCGATCAAGCCTTTGAAAGAGTGCAATGCCACCTTTGCTAGCTACATAGTTAAAAGTTGAAGCATAATTAGCCCATAGGTATAGGTCTACTGGGATACCGGCTTGGTTCCTCTTGGAATAATATGAGCATCGATAGTTGTTTTTTTTTTGGTACATGACCTTTACCAAGCTAAATGCTGTTCGTACATTAAGTCAATATAGTGCTGCATGCCTCTTTTGGTGCGTGGCCTTAATCGGAACTAAGGTAGCTATCTTGGTTTTTTAATACAATATCTTATATAAGCGCCAAAACTATACACTACAGCATTGTACGCCAATAAACTACCTACCTATGTTTTTAAATAGATAAACTCTAAATATAATGACTATGACTTAACTACAATAACATTGATTTAATACTTAGATAGATATCGCAATTTTTACACAAACGTAAAAACGTGTTATCTAATAAATGAGCAAACAACTTAAAAGTGTCCATGAAATTATCAATATTCAAACGTAGAACATTCTACGCGGAAGTCAAATGCACAACTGCGTCATTCATATTGTGACAAAATAGGAAAATCATTCTTTGATGTGATGTCTATTGTTTTACATAAATAGGTACGTATTATTCGATTTTGGGATTTCACAATCCGTTTCGCCTTCTGACTAAAAAAGGGTTGTTATGCGAAAAAAAAAGTAAAACATTGTCTCGACTTCTGGAGTCGGAATTTAAAAAGAGTATAGTATTTAAACGATCGACCATAAATTCGAAGAGGGGGGAGGGGTGGCTGCCCTATTTTTTATTTATGACTTTCCTTGTTTTCATTTAATTAGCGAGAAGAAGCGCAACACCGAGAAAATTGGAAGGTATGGGGGGAAGCCTGTGCCCGGGAGTGGGACAGTCAAGAATAAGAAAAAAATATACAAGGTGTTGTGTTGCATCCTCGTCAAATTCAAGGAGGTAAATAAGCTAATGATTCTCGTCTCGAATCGATAATAAAAAGGTAGGTTTTTTTTTTTTTCTCTAATAAACGGAAATCGGAAAGTGCGAACCACCCTTGATTTAAACGTGGCCCGTCTGATTCTCGCCCTATGAACGCACTTTCACACAAACAAACAATTTCAAACGTTTATTCGATTATTTCTTATTCCCAAAACTACGTTAAGGGGGTTATTCTGACATAGTGACAAACTTAAACAACCAAAAAAATCTGCATTTATTAATGATTTATAAGGTACCGTAATTTTAATTGATTATTTATGTCTTTTGTGATAACCTCCTGAATTTTGATTATGATGCAAAACAACACCTTGTATAAGTTTAAAAAGCATGAAATAAAAATTAAATTAAAAATTTAAGAAACTCCGACGTGATCCGTGTCTGTGTTTTTGAGACATTGCGGACCCGCGAAGCTACCTACGAGCGACGCTTTGATTAATTTATTAAAGATTTTTTAGAAGTTTTTTGTGTCGGGGGTTTCTTAAATTTTTAATTTAATTTTCAGAAGAATAATATGCTAGAATAGAAAAAATATTAACTCAAATAGTATTACAGTATGCAAAGATTACCGCAGCTCACAAACACTCAAATCGATTTTATAGCCCACTGACTCACCTAGTATTATTATTTTCGCTCACTCAGTATTTTTTTCGCTCGATTTAGTTTTTGATTCCACGACTTTGCCATATAGAATTTTAGTTTCTAGCTTAGATTAACTGTTTGCTACTGCTAGTAACTAATTTTAGGAATTTTAATCATTCATAATTTATCGCTAGTTTAGTTAATTTTTCGCAAACATAATTTAACGCCGCTCGTTTTAGTATTAAGTATCTCATTAATAGTCGTCCATATATTATTTATTCGCTCAGTTTATTATTTCCCTTTAAAAAAGCAGTTGGCCGTCACAGGACGCCCGACAGATGTGAAACATCTATGTTTTTAATAGAATTAATCATTAATAAAAACCTAAAACTAAATATGGAATAAAAGAAAAAAAAAACAATTTGAAAAACCCGTGTTCTTCATTAAAACTACATTTACTATATTCATTGTAAGTAGGTCTTCACGTTTACCTACGTCGATGAATCACCGAACTTCTACGAACGTTTAACTCGACGAGAATTCACTCTCGATCCACATCCGGTCACGTGTTTGTTCAGAATATGGCCTTCGTAGAAAAAAAGGTTTTATTGAAAAAATAAAGTCACCTCTGGTACGAGTTGTAGGGCATTCAAGTGGTTTTAAAGAGGTTTTTTGGTGAAGATTATATTTTATAATTTGGTAGGGCTGTTGGAAATGATTTATCAACATGATTTGGGTGCGAAACCACAGATTAGTTTCGAGAATTTCAATGGCGGCGAACGACTAAAAAGGAAACATATGCTTAAGGGAATGTTGTAGTATTGGGGAAACCCACATCGAAAGTGTTTGTGGCTGTGGTTTTGAAAGATCCCTCGTCATCACGAGCTTTCAAAGATTTCAACGATCATTGTGAGACGGTGAGAAGACGATAAATTGTTAACAGATCGATCGTCCGTGATTGTATGCGAGTTTTTATGGATATTGCCTCAGCTTACATTTTAGTAGTTACCGGTGACATCTTGTTTCGCAGACAGAAATTTTAAAGAATTTCGTTTCGCAGAAAATGTTTCACATAATATTTGGTCCTCGTATTTTTATTTCGAATATTTTTGTTTCAACTACTATTTACTTGAATGAAACACATAATTTTACAGAAAGAAACACATTTCAATGAATTTCATAATCACATTTTTTTATTTAACAAATTTATCAAACAATAGAATTACTTTTTAACGAATATTGTTTGTTTGATATATGTTTCCATGGTATTTTATTTCAACGAAATTATTTACCTCAAATTAAAATATTGTCTTTAAAAGTCAATATGTCGTACTATAAAAGTTAGTGACAAAAACGAATGGCTGCAAACCAGACTCCACGTAGTCTTGTCTGCCCTACCCCTAGGTTGAAATTTAAGCTCGCGTAGGCGGCCTGCGACAAGCTTGCGTTAAACGTTTAACGCTCCTGGGGAGGGGGAATAGAAAGAGACAGAGTGTGAGTGAGTGTGTGGCACTCAAACGCATGCGTGTAGTATTACGAAGTTTCACTTCTTCCGCGCGGAAGGACTCCACGCACTTTTTTTTTTTTCTAGTTCAATTTATCAACACTTCTGATTTCTGGGCAAGTAATTTCCGCAAAACAAGTGATACATGACTAATCGAAGATAACGAAATTGTTTACTTTTTATCGATTACACCGTATCACACCACCAGAACCAATGCAGATTAATGGCGCCTATTGCAAAACAACAAAAACTACTCGTAGAGCGGTAATATACAAACCGGTTTCACCAGGAGTTAACATTACAGTCAGATAACAGTGATATGATAAACAATAACTGCAATTATACTCCGCCATAGAAGAAACTTGTTTTTGTGTTGTTATGCTGAAGAATGAAAATATAGTGCTGCCCGATTCCACATCTTGGTTGTCTTGAAGACACCTCAACCCTTGCGCCTGAATTCCGAATAATTTGGTCTATGTATATATATACATAACTAGACAAGAACCTTCTCCTTTAAGAAGTAGCGAAATGTGACGCCGATACGATACAAAACCTTCGGTTTCTCCGAAGAGGTCCCCGGTGCGTAGCCAGGCTACGGACGCTGATAGGTCTACATCGGGTCCATGGAGGGCCCGGAAGAAGCGTCATGTATTACCTATGTATATAAGGTGTTGTTTTGTATCCTTTACAGCTTGTATATGTATATTTGTATATTAGGTACTATAGCTACGCCTCTGCCCAATTTTTAGGGGGTATAATAAACGTGAAGTTATACTGGAACTTAGAAGAAGCAGCAAGAGGCTTACAACTAATTATTTTCCTAACATTCTCATACAATCATGGACATAATTATAACAACATATTGGCATTTACAATACTAGTGCTTATTAAAGCATTGAACACACCTGCGTATTCCATTCATGCGGTGTAACAAGTTGCCTTGTGTGGACGTCGTCGCACTGTTTGCAATTCTACTTAGAGTAGGTTGGTATTTACTTAGTTGTGTCGCAATAGTATTGTTTACGACGTTGAGCTTCATTGTGGAGACCCATAATCCAGAATCCTGTGATCAGCAGTAGTCCCTAGTACTGCTGATCACAGGATTCTTATTTATTTATTTATATTTGGATCGCCAACAGAGGCTACACAATTACATGCATGCTAACATCTACACGGATAATACAAGTGTGCGCTTCCAATTATAGGCAACCACATCATTTACTTATTATCTAGGCAGGTACAAAAAGTTTGATAAGAAATAAATAGTTAAAATTAATCACAGTACAGTATTCGAAAATCATAGAAATTAATGAATGAAATTATTATTTTAAAATAATTAGTTAATTAGTGATTCAATGTGAAAACAAAAACAATAAGGGTACAAAATAATAAAAAAATCATACAAACTAATAACAAACCAATTCAAATAAAATAAAACACCAATCTAAAACAATAATTAAACACCACAAGCGATGTTGTGGCAAATTCTTTACAACACTAGGTTATGCCCGCTATCGCGCGTCTCCCGTGTAGATTTCGGTAATTGTCCAACGGGTTCGTACTACTGGGACAAAACTTATCCTATGTGATGTGATAATCCAGGTTATTGATAACCTGTTGGCCCGCTAAAATAATAAAATTAAATAGTTGACTATTTGTGTGCCAAATTTCATTCAACCGTTCAGTAGATTTTGCGCGAGAGTAACCAACATCCATACATTAATATGTACTTCCATCTTCACAAACTTTCGCATTTATAATTAAATAATTTAAATAGTAGAAAGAAAGAAAATATGTTTATTTGGCACATGCCACAAGTGCACACAGCAATAAAAAAAGAAAACTTTATCCTAAACACAGAAAAAAATAGTGCGTGGATTCCCTCCGCGCGGAAGAAGTGAAACTTCGTAATACAACACACATGCGTTCGAGTGCCACGCATTCACTCTCGCTCTGCCTCTTTCTATTCCCCCTCCATGGTAGCATTAAACGTTAAACTTGTAGGAATTCGCTTATGAAGTTTCACTTAAAAAAAGAAAACTTAATCTTAAACACAGAAAAAAAAGTATGGTAAAGTAAGGAGTAAGATAATATTAAACCTTTCAATAAACTTCTTTTGTTAGAATTATCTGTCCCACCCCTCCCACACGTGGACAAACGCCTCCTGGTATTCCGTCCACTTCCCACAATGTTGGGGTAAGTAATATATGATATAATTACAAAATCTCAAATATTTACAAGATATAACAACTGAATCTATAATTTTATTCGATATAACGATCAGTTAATATAATAAACGATTGATATAATTTTAAAATAACTAATTTTTATAAGCATAACATACATTTAATTCAAAATCGTTTGAAATACCACTCAAAAGACATAAGACCTATTTAGTCTTATATGATAAAACGCCTGTAGGAGGTATTAGGTATACGCAAGCATGCAGCATGCAAGCAAGCATGCAGCAAGCATGCAGCTGGCATGCAGCTGGCATGCAGCTAGCATCCAACATGCAGCAGGCATGGTTTCTGTCACGGCTCCGGCGCTGCCAGGCTCCGGCGGTCCCATGCGAGCTTATCGTCGCAGATGTGTTTCACGCTCACCACCGCGGCTTCGGCTTGCTGGCTGGCGCCTCAGCTCGCGGGCCGCCCGCCTCGCCCCTCCGCGCCTACGCGATTTTAAATTACACTCTAGGGGTAGGGCAGACAAGACTACATGAAGTTGGTTTTGGAGCGATTAGTTTCTGTCACTCCGCTCTGCTCCCGCCTGAACCTTCTATTATAACCCATCCGAGTCGGATTGCTTTGAATTGGGGTATTAATCATAAAGATGGTATCAAAAGCCAAATGATTTTCGATTAAATAAACGTTATATCCAATAAAGTTATACGAAATAAGTTTTAGAGTTTATAAATGTTATATCTAAAGAAATTATATGAACTGTTGGTATAACTCACGTTTGTTATATCTTGTGAACGTTATTAAAATGAAATTATACCAAATAACTTTATATGATATGATACGCACCCACAATGTTGTGCTTCTTCTCTCTAATTAATGAGGAAGGCATCCATAGTTTGCTTCGACACCGTCTAGCTGCCTCAGGGCTCCAGTCTTGTGATACAATCCACGGTTTGAACGGCATAAGGCAGACAAGACCTGTCCAGTCCCATTTTAGTATTACAGCAGCACGGGTTGCAAAAGTACCCATCACAACCCCGTCAATTAACCGAAGCGTTCTGTACATCAAAGTAAAACTGAGCAAAAGTTAAGGCAGGGAAATGACTGCTTTTAATATCTCCCAAATATCAAGTGCAAGTTGAATTGGTTTTTATGAATTGGGCAAGTGAGGGAAGAAAAAAATGGCGCTACTCTCGCTGTACCTTTTTCTTTAGTAATTGATGGTACAGACAGCGTCAGTATGTGCTAACCCCTCAACACACATGAAGCTGAGTGTATCTACATCCTTATATCATAGAGATGATATAATGACCTACATTTTATGAACTACGTTTTGATTGGTATAACGAGTTTAACATCGTTCCGCCCTGTGACTCCACTCGCGTTTACCTTCACTGAACACTACGCAGTTGTCCTTATTCATATCCTCGAACAATCGTGAGAAATAATTGGAATCAGGTAAAACCATTACTGTATAAAATGTCAGAAGTACATGGTATTTTATTTACTTTTTATGCTAAAAATTATTTGTGCTTGCACATGCACATTGATGGTTGCTGAGTTAATTTAGAGGACAAGTTATTTTTTCGACGACAAAAATGCTTTTAAATAGAAGTCGGTTTAATTACTATCCTTTGGAAATAATAATGAAGCATACACTTTATCGTTCACCTTCAATGATAGCCGTATAATGTTTTATTCATGATTTATCTCAGTCGCGCATCTAACAATCGCGAGGACAGCGACTTTGTGATCAGTTTTTAAATGAAACAAAACATATTTATTTCAAATTTTCAATATATTTTCCAAATTGTCACAGACATTAGGGTACCTACTTTTTATTTCGGTAGTAAGTTCCTGCGAGATCATTTCCGACGTGCACAGAATAATACTGCACAGAGAGAGATTGAATAATAATACTGCACAGAGGAATTCGGAATATATAGGCAACCTATAACAGTGTGAAAACTCGACCTGTGGAAAGTAGTTACTGCTCCCTTTTGCCACCGAGGTGGAGTACTGGTGCCAATTACCAACATGTATCAAAATCAACGCATGTCATACAACCTTGAGTTGAAATCTGTCTCCTATTCTATCTTGGAAACTGTGAACAAAGAAAAGAAAGAGAAACTTGCTTCTACGTACACAGGCAACATCCACTCCTCACTGTGCTTCTATTCATAAGGTTACGTATGCATTGACAGATGCCTTACGTTTAGCGCCTAGCTAGAGCCTAGCGAATTGCTTTGTGAGTACCGAAGTGAAACGAACGTTTTCGCATGCGGCCAGGCCGCTTTGCGCGCTTGGCACCTTCGTTAGTCGCCTCTAAGTGTGACCACCGTGTATCCAATGTATGCAAGTAGCCAGATGTTACGTCACTAGGCTCTCAGCGCTAATCAAGGCACCTATCAGAGTGTACATACGCTAGCACATCAAGCTACCAGAAACTGTCAAATTCCCCCTCAACCTTGAACCTAATTCTTAAACGATAAAGTTGAAAATCTAGTAAAGCAATTTGACAGGTTTTTGTAACTTGATTTGCTGGCTAACGCTTACTGCACTGTTCGAGAAGCAGATACAAATTACCGCCTCGGTGATTTAGTGGGCGCAAACGCAACTACTGAGCATGAGATCCTGACTTCCGAGGTCTGAAGTCTGAGTTGGTCCTGGGGTGATTCCCAGATCGGGATTCAAACCTAGAACAAAGCAAAGTTTTATTGGTGTGTTCCATCAGAGCGATACACCCAGTATGAAATTATTTGGTGGGACCAATAGGACTAAATAAAAAAAAATAAAAAAAAAATATTCCCGTTCCACCCACCAACCAAATTAGTAGGACGATCGGGAAAAAAAAACGAATTCCCGTTCGTCCCACTAGGGGGACAAAGTCGGTGGGACGAACGGGAATACACGAGACTTCTCAGTAGCAGCCACGGAGTTTAGATTTGTGCTCGGTTAATTGCAATAGGCTTGTCCCTATTACATGTGGGACTTAAACATAACTGGAGAATGTGGATGTACTATGAGACTCCTATGCCTACTTGCCCCAGCCCTTGAGAGATTACAAGCGTATTGTTCTGCTATATTATGTGGTCACTTGGTCAGTAGGACACATTGAGTTTTGATGCGATATGGCGATATACCTCGGTTGGGAAGGCGACTACATAAACCGCAGGACTTACTTTCAACGAAGACTTAAATTCCAAGCCTGCAATTCCAGTAATGTGTTACAGTTAATATTGACTTGGCTTATAAAGTAAACGGTTGAACCGGAGCAGGCCAGCCGCCAGCCCCGAGCGGGCGCAACTTTCTCGGAATCCACGAGATTGATAAGATTGCACGAAGCATGTCTGTTTTCCGTCCGAGATAATGTTCTTTGTTCTTCGTTCCGGCGAATATAGTTCTGTGATAAACGGTGATAACGTATATCTTTAAAATTCTTCAGCTGAAACGTAACATAGTCAGCCTATAATATTCCTAGGTCCGATTTTCAGGCCGACTATGTGAGTGGGGCTCTCGGGTGGGCCGCAAATGACCGCAATCCAACCAGACCAGTGGTAGTAACTGTCCTTTCACAGTTTATTTTACTTCTGATAACTTTTTTTTTTTTTTTTTTTTTTTTTTTTCGGGATGGGAAATCATCAAATGACTTCTCCCGCTCTGGGCGGAGCGGGAGGGAGTGTCAGACTTGTACTGACTAAAACCCACCCATGTTCCTTCTTCGCCCTTTTTGTTCCAGGGCCGCGGTATCTCTTTCGAACAACCCGCAGCCCTGGCAGGCATCGGCCCTCTCGGGCCCCATCCGGTTTGCTGACATCTCCTTGAGGCGCGCGTGGAACACGTACGCGCCGTCGACACGGCCTGTCGTCATGAGACGGACGGACGGTGAGCTAGCCCATTACTCACCGTCCACAGGCTCGCGCCTACGGTGGCCGGGGGCCACTGGTTGCCCCCCGACGCCCGGGGCGTCTCCCGCGGCGGCTGGGACGTGAGGTTCTCTCCCTCTCACGTTCCGCCACCTCCTTCGCTAGCATGACTGCTTCGCAGAAGGAGGCGACGGCATCCCATTCCCTCTCGCTCCGGACCATGGATTGAACCAGGGCCGGACGCGAGAGGTCGCCGCCGCCAATCGCCGCTACGAGGACACGGCGGTGCTCAGCCCAAGCGGGGCAGAGCTCCACGGTGTGCTCCACCGTGTCCTCCGGCCGATCCTCGCAATGGTAACACCCGGGCGTTTCCTCCCGCCCGATTCGGTGCAGGAACCTCCCGAAACAACCGTGTCCGGTGAGGACCTGCGTCAGGCGGAAGGTTAGGGCGCCGTGCCGCCTCTCTAGCCACTCCTCAAAGAGGGGACTTATCGCCACTATTGTGGCGTGCCCTGCACGTGGTTGCGACAGTCGCTGTCTCCATGTCGCCATGAGATCACGCCGGAGGTCTGTCCGCTGAGCGACAATTTGCCGCGGCAGCGGAGTTTCCCCCCGGCGTAGTGCCTCCGCGCGCCATTCGTGCAGGCGCGCGAGGACTATCGCCTCCAGATCCCATGGCGGCAATCCGGCCAAGAGGCTCGCCGCCTCGCCGGAGATCGTACGGTACCCCCGGATCAGCCTTACGGCTACCACCCTCTGGGGCGCGTTCAGGTAATGGGCGGCTCGCCGCCTCAAAGAACGCGCCCACACCGGGGCCCCATAAAGGGCCATGGACCGCACGACCCCCGCGTAGAGCCTCCGGCAGGAGGCGTTTGGACCCCCCAGGTTGGGCAAGAGCCGCTTGAATGCAGCTCCTGCCCGTTCCAGTTTTTTACTTCTGATACCTGCCCCCCTATTCACAAACGCTCGGATTCAATTTCGATTCGGAAAGTCGTATGCCTATCTCGCTCGCTTTCGTAATGCCAAAACAAGATAGACATACGACTTATCGAATCGAAATCGAACCCGAGCGTTTGTGAATAGGGGGCCTGCAGTCCCACATTAAGTTTGTCACGAAATAAAGATCACTATAATTTTGACATGCTTGTCACAACAAATTTATAACTACACTTCAACCTTTACGTTCTGTCCAGATGTCTTGTAAGAAGGTAGTTTAAAGTACAGTATACATCATACATAACATTTCAAACAGTATATTAAGGAATTAATAAGTTCCCATGTACTATAAAATACTTACAAATACAACTATTTCATTCAAAGAAAAATACGTCATTTACTTAGAAAAAGCCATTCACTGTCGTAGTAAGATAGTGGTTTTAATTATATGACGTAATAATAATATGCTATAACGTGTTTTACATTAGTACATATTCAATACGTTTGGTGCTAAATACTCTGTATAGCAAGTAGTATAAATAATAACATTATAAATTGTATGAGCGTTTTTAATAATAGTTACTTAGCGACCAGTGTTATGAGCATTGGGTACCTACTCACCTATTATTGCTATAAGTAACTTTTAGAGTTCCGTAGACAAATGATGAAAAACGAAGCCCTAATTATCTTCGTCCTGACCGTCTGTCCGTTCGTATGTCACAGTGATTTTATTCCGAGACAATAAATAGATAGATAAGTTATTTGGAGAGTAGGTGTCTAGTGTATGACTGAAAAATCAATCAAAACTTATCGTGAAACAAGACCGTAACATAAAAAAAAGAAAAATATGAGATAAAAACTTAAAAAGTGTCAGCATTTGTCGTTTTAAAATTATGTCAGTTTAACGTAAATAATTGTGGTGATTATTGAAACGTCGTTTATAAATCCATGTATTTTAACATGTTAACGTGGCTAGGTAGGAGCGACGGCAATTATGCAGATACTCGTAGAGATTATAAGATCCGTTTTGCGGTTCCGTTTGTGCAACCGTGTGTACCTACGCTACGAGCAGTGTTCACGGCAACGAAACGCATTACGCTGAAGCAAGAAGACCGCGAGTGAATGATGTTAACATTCAAGAGCAAGAACAAATATGCTACAAAGCGTCCGTGCTATGCTAACCTTGTATCGGATTATTCCGATCTGTCACCCCGTTTTGTCCCCTTAGGGGGACAGATCGGAAAAAAAAGTTCGATCTGTCCCCCTGTTAGCAATGAGGGGACAGTTCGAACTTTATTCACTCCTTAACGGTTTCATCTGTCCCCCTATCAGTGATAGGGGGACAGATAAAACTTTTTATTCCTGTTTGTCCCCCACAGAATTTAATATATTAATTCTTAAAAGTCATGCCACACTTGCTAACAATTTCCAAAAGTCGTATTGTGTGTAGTGTACATTTTATATGAACTTACCTCTGTCTGTAATTTCCTCTCAGTTTAATGATACTGTGCAATAGTTCGCTTCAAAACTACATACTTGGTAATATAAACACTTCACTCAAATTAATTATAACGAACAATTTAACACTGATGTCTCATCTTCAAAAATGGTAAATTTGCACTAATTCTCTTAGTAATGCGCATCATTGCGGCTGCCCATAAGGCATGAGTAAGAAAGAGAGAGAGAACCGCAATTTGTTTGCTTCAATTCCCGAAAGAGCCAGCTTTTTTGGAAACAATAATGGAGTGCAAGTAATTCCCTACCATATTTTATAAATCTTTAAGTTGTTATCGCAAAATAAGTTTTGATATTAAAGTACTGACATACAAAGCACAGACAGAAATTTTATTTTGTTTGATAACTCTTACAGGAATGAAAACGTCAAAACTTGAATTAATTTACTTCATTGCTGATTAATACAGAATTACCTTAAAAGAAGCTGCGATTTTATCTAAACACGTAAAATTTTCTTATTAGGAACATTTCCTCATCTAAAAGTTAACATTATTGTTAGTAAAAATTAACATTTGTAATATGAAGTCAAATCAGAGGACTGATTGTTATAATACTTATTATACCTGGAATACCTACTACGTGATTTATGGGAGTGTGACTGATCGATACAGAAACAAAAGAAATATTTATAATTTATTTAAATACAGGTCGTTATAATAATCCAAACCACTAATCTTTTATTTAATTCTTAAAAGTAAGCTTATAACGTGTAGCATTACTTTTAAGAATTAATTTAAATTCTATGGGGGACAAACAGGAATAAAAAGTTTTATCTGTCCCCCTATCAGTGATAGGGGGACAGATGAAACCGTTAAGGAGTGAATAAAGTTCGAACTGTCCCCTCATTGCTAAAAGGGGGACAGATCAAACTTTTTTTTCCGATCTGTCCCCCTAAGGGGACAAAGCGGGGTGACAGATCGGAATAATCCCTTGTATCACTGTTGGAGGCAGAAACATGGAACAGAATCTCCGTCACAGCCGTCGCTTTGGCGTCCTCATCGAATAATCTTGTAATACACACGATCTAAACTCTAACAACAACAAAAAAAAAATATTTCGGAGCCAATGACAATCGAATATACTAGCTAAGCTGTCCCACGCAACTTCGTCTGCGTCACATTTTCCCCGTTTTCGCAACATTTTTCATTGCTGCTCCGCTCCTATTAGTTGTAGCGTGATGATATATAGCCCATGTCCTTCCTCAGGTTAAAATTTATCTTCTTGCCAAATTTAATTAAGATCCAATCAGCCGTTTAGTCGTGTAAAGGTAACAAACAAACTTACTTTCGCATTTATAATATTAAGTTAGGATTTCGCAAGAAATGATTATTTTTTTATTTAGAATTTGAAAATGAAAATAATGCCGTTACGATTTGTGTGTTAGTTTAGCTATCAACGTGATTTCAGATTTCTATAAACTTTTAATGTTATTTTTCTGGCAATTACAAGACAAGGACACCATCCACCATCGTAGCTATCTCGCTCTGAAGGTTTTTTTTCCCTTTGGCATAGAGTTCCTAATGATTAAAGTAATACGAACTCGACATGTTTGAAATAAAGTTTATTTTTAAACGGTTTTTTGAAATTGACATTTCTTTCGTACTCATTCCAGTTAGTGTAATTATAAGTTCCTTGATGACGTCACTGCCGCTGCCCTCACCCCCCTGTATTGCCATGTAAGTTTCATAGTTTTATTAAATTTTTGTCGGGGTGTTTTTTTTCTTGTTATCCAAAAAGATTTACATAAAAAGAGTCTTAAATTGACACTTATAATACACTCACGGATCGGACATGGCATTTTTTAACATATTGTATGTATAGACAGCCACAGCGAAACACTTAGGGTTACTTAGGGCTTTTGACTAATTTTACTAACTACTGACTAACTTTAGGTACTTAATCAATTCTTTAAACCTTATTTTCATTTTAATGGACATAAACGTCCAAAAGAAAGAATCTTTGCTGTAACTTTGCCATTCGTTCCCAAATTACGTTAAACGATTTTGATTCTTATAACTATATTTAAAGGCGAAACCTACTTTAAACAACGAACTTTAATATAAAACTTTGTCAAGCCAAATTCGAATCTATTTTGGTTAGGTATAAGGTTTATGTTGCTATAAATGTGAATTGGCTATCACATTTGTCTGGCATTGGTGTCGAGGTCGATGGAGTACTTTAATAGATAAAATTATTGACTTTAAGTCAATGTCAAGTTTGGGTTTTGCATTGTGTTGGTTTCAGTGTAAACACGTTTGTGTTTAAAGGATTTTTGTGTTATTTTAGGGTCCCGTACCTGAAAGGAAAAAACGGAACCCTTATAGGATCACTTTATTTTCCGTCTGACCGTCTGTCTGTCTGTCAAGACCCTTTTTCTCATTAACGCGTGGAAAGATAAAGCTGGAATTTTTACTCAAATACTCAAGTCTACCTGTCTACTATCCCTTGGAGCTGTGAAAAAATCAAACTTCTAAGCGAACGCAACTACTCGCAAGGGAATCAAAACCTAAAGGGTACTTCCAGTCGGCCTAGAATCTTGAAATTTGGCATGAAGCAATGTTTTATAGCACGTATAAAGGAAAAATTCCGAAAACCTTACATTTTTAGTTACATCACATATTTTAATTTATTCTCTTCAGTAATTTTGGTTTGTACGGAACCCTAGGTGCGCGAGTCCGACTCGCACTTGGCTGTTTTTTTTTTTTTCAGATAAGTGTTCAGAATGAGTTATGGAATATATAATCAATTGTTTAACGAAAAACTATTTTAAAAGGTTTTGCTATACTTATGCCTATTTATGATTATCGTTTAGAAGAGTCATTATCAATCAAGATTTTCTTTAAATAGCCTTAATAGCCGAAAATATACTAAACAAAAATTTTAAAAATAGTTCAAATTGGTTTTTTAAATTGGGGATATTCGTAAAGAACGAGCAGATCAAGGAGTAAACAGAGTAGAGTATAGACTAAGTTTACAATGGTTCGATTTTCATGGGACTTTTTTAAAATTCCTAGAAGTGCGGAGAAAAAAGTTAAAAAACACCCACATCTCTAGGAACTCAATAAAAAGAGACCTTTGGAAAATCCGACCACTGTTGACTGTACCTATACTTCGTTCCACCTTTTTGTCTATTTATACTCCACAAAAAATTGTAAGTATGTTCAGTTTGTAGGTAAGTCACATTTCCCTGTTTTTTTAACACTAAGACAGCTAGTCCATACTCCTTGATCTGCTCGTTTTTCACGAGTATTCGAGTTTAAACTAACAACCATTTTCCTTATAAATCTGAAATCTGCCAAATGCACGTTATATAAAGCCAGTTCACTTATTGCACGAAGGTAAATAGGTATGATTATTGTTCTTACTATATTTAATTACCATTCAACTGTACTTAATGGAACTAATGGGATAAGGTGAAAAAGTATTCTAGTTCCATGGAACTACTGGGAGAAAAAAAAACTTGAGAGGTGTCAAGGGACACCCGGATGGAACAAAGTTCCTTTCACGTACATAATATCAATACATTTTAGATTTAAGTTAGTATGCGAAAAATAAAATATTTAATTTAAGGAAGATTAATCCTTAATTCGAAGCAATACGTCTTACTTAACTGCACAACCGAATTTGTACTTTGTAGTTCGGTCACTCAAAATAATAATCATATCTATCCTTACTCACATACACACCCCAATTGTACGTAATTTAAGGAAATTTCAACTTTATTTTAAAGAAATAAAGCTTACAATAGCTTACTATAGCAAAAAGTGTCGTGACAACTTTTCGTAAGAATTTTTTCCGTCTAGCCCCCTTTCACAACGCGCGATAAGGAACTTCGTTCCAAAAATCCCAGTAGTCCCATAATGGAACTAGAGAATGGAACTACTGGGATACGGCGGTTAATTTGTTATTTTGTTTGGTTGGTGGTTAAACTTAATAGTAATACTTATGTAGCAGTAAAATAGTAATAAGTTTGTTATTCCTAAAAGAAACATAACAGTTGTGTCTTATCGGTGAGCAACAAACTAAGCATCATCGCTTGTATTATCTTATGCCTCAGGAGTGTGAATTTTACAAATTTAATCACATATAACGTGCCACCAACATTCTCACTCCAGTAGACATAATCTGCCTAGCTTTTTCCCAAACTATCTTGGGGTTGGCTTCCAATCTACTCGGATGCAGCCGAGTACCAGTATTTTACATGAAGCGACTGCCTATCTGACCTCCACAACCCAGTAACTGGGTAATACGATCCCCTTCTTGGTAAGACTGGATGTCAGACTTTCGGCTTCTGACTACTCGTAACGACTGTCAAAGATCTACAAATGACAGCCGGGACCAACGGCTTAACGTGAGGATGGAACTCGGTATGTTATTATGGTTACCCATTCACGGGCCAACCTCGGCAAGCACGGGCCGTGCGGCTGGCCTTTCTTTTCTTTTCCATCCGTCAACAAATATTCAAAACTAACACTTTCTTTCAGTTACATACGTTTCATGCTTCCTCATCACATGCATTGGTAAAGTAGGCTAAAGAACGTTCTGGGCTTCTTTTAGAATTCAATCTGTTCATGTAATTACAGAGGGAAAAAACTCGACTCCTTCAAAGAGCTTCGCAAAACATGTTTACATTATTCAGCTGTCACGTGTTTGCGGTTTTCTCACGTATATTTTATTATCTACTATTCAATTATAGGTAATTACTAGTTAGGTATGGGCTGGTCTCGATCCCGTAATGCTTTTCACATTCATATACCTACGTACTTACTGATAAACTGGAATTTCATTGAAGCATTTATTAATGAACTAGCTGTCCTGTGCAACTTCATCTGCGTCACATTTTCCCCATTTTCGCAAACTTTTTCATTGCTGCTCCGTTCCTATTGGTTGTAGCGTGATGATATATAGCCTATAGCCTTTCTCGATAAATGGGCTATCTAGCCCTGAAAGAATTTTTCAAATCAGACCAGTAGTTCCTGAGATTAGCGCGTTCTAGCAAACAAACAAACAAACTCTTCGGCTTTATAATATTATATAGTATAGATAAAATAAATATTCCCCCAATTTATATTTGAGTGAAAGTTTTATTTATTAAACACGTACGAGTTAAAATTATCTTTTTAAATAAGAAGTTGCATGAAATAAGCAAGCAATAGGAACATTAATTTATTTGTTCTATTGAACACGATCTTTTTTTTTTAATAAAAACAAAGCACCTTAGCCAATAAAATTAAAAAAAAATAACTCACTAGTGAGTTAAAGCAATGCAAAAGTCACAGTTTGATTATGGGTGTCATTCTGTGCCTAATTGCGGTGACCATAGAGCTACTTTATGAGCAAGTGTGTTGAAAAAAAAATGATCGCAATGACAGGGAGAACCAGTGCCTTTCGGCTTCGTTAAGAGGTGTTTTACACCCTTTAGAATATCTTTATTGTACTATAGTTTATAGCTACTTAGATGCCCTATTACATGGAACTTAAACTTGTGAGATCAGTGGGATTGTGTAACGAGGTTTTTACTATAGGTACTCCAGCGGGGTTAGGGGCCGTCCATTAATCACGTGATGTTTTTTTTAGCATTTGTTAACCCCCCTCCTCCCCCTAGGTGATACGTGGTGAGGTTTAAGACTAACCCCCCGCCCCCACCCAAAATCACGTGTATTTTTAGTACCTACACAGAATCTTAAAATTTTTAGAATATTATCTTTAAATACAGGAACTTCGTTCGTTGCCTTGCAACGGCGAGTCAAGGTCACACTACAAGCCGCTTTTCGGTTTAAATCGAGAGTTTGACGAAAAAATGAATACACGTGATATCTTACTACACCCCCCTCCCCCCTTGTGATATTTCGGATTTTCGCTAAAACCTCTTCTCCCCCTTTCAAGCGTCACGTGATTAATGGACGGTCCCTTACGATGATTCCAGAGTGGGAAAGAGATGGAGCTAGACAACGTGTATAGCTCTGTCTCTTTCCCACTCTGGAATAAACAATGTTTTACTTTTAAGACGTCATGGTAGGCCATCAGCTTTGCCTAACTTTTCGGGTAATAAATGTGTGATATTATTGTAAAGGTATGTCGTGGTCAGATCTAAAATTGATCACTTCGCGATGTGGTCGATCATTTCATGAAATGGTGGTGTTTCATGATATGCTCAGCCAAAAATGACAATATCGTGCAGCAAACGAGAAACTTGTGATGACAGTCAATGCACGTTTGGGCATAATAATTATTTGGGATTAGAATATAATAGAAAAGAATAAAACTTTAAAAGAATAAAACACCAAAAATGAAATGTAATGGATTTACAAAACTGCTAATTTTATGGTTACAATGGCGGCCTCATCGCTGATAACGATATCTTCCAGACAACTTCTGTATGGACAATAAGAATTAAAATAAAAAAGGGGGTAGTCAGTGGTGTACTACACAAAAATTTTAAATAAGAAAAGTAAAGTTATCTACTTCATTTAATTACATTTACTTACTACTTTTTTTAAACTTAATATAAATATAATGCATAAATAAAAATATAAATAGATATAATTTGTGTGTTTTAAAACATGGCCAAATAAATTTAGAATGGTGACAAATTTTTGACGATGCGCTTGTGCTTTTAGTGAATTTCATAAAAATCACGTAGCTTGGTGTCGTATCGGTATTTCAATGCAAAGTTTCATTGTATGCAATGCAATATACTAATAATTGTACGCCGCACACTGAAATCGCGTTTCGAAGACTTGTCTGCTGTATTACACGACATGAAAACATGTTATTCAATATGGGAAGGTCCTATACCTACCTACTACTGGCAGAGAGATTCTAAGTTTAAAGGAGGTATCATTTTTAGAGTTCCGTACCCTAAGGGTCAAACGGGACCCTATCACTCAGACTTCGCTGTTCGTCTATCACCAGGCTATATCTCATGAATCGTGATAGTTAGCCAGCTGAAATGTCTAGAGATTATGTATTTCTGTTGCTGCTATAACAACAAATACTAAAAACAAAATAAAATAAATACAAGGTGTTGTTTTGCATCCTCGTCAAAATTCTGGAGGTTGTCACATAAGACATAAATAATCAATTAAAATAACGGTTCCTAGTTAATTATTAATAAACGCTGATTTTTTTGGTTGTTTATGTTTGTCAGTATTTCAGAATAACCCCTTTAACGTGGTTAAGGGAATAAGAAATTATCGAATTTATTATTTATTTTTTTATTTATTTATTTTATTTATTATTATAGTTAATTAAAACGGTATTGCACCAATTACAATAATTAACTTAGAAATAGAAAACAAGAGTAATACATCGAGTTAACAATATTCAATGGTTGAAATTAAGTTAAATTAAATTAAAACTAACACGGAACAGTGGACATTCTTGCATACTTTTTCTCACAGAATGCCAGACATATACGCATTAATTTACTCCATTCATCCGCAAACACATCACACTCAGGGTTGGCAGTTAGAAGGGCGTTGAGCGTCATAAGAGTACGACACACAGGGGATTCAGCTCTGGCGACAGTTTTCGACGACGGTGGGGCAAACAGATTGGACAGTGGGGCAAACGAATAAACGTTTGAGATTGTTTGTATTTGTGGAAGCGTGGTTATAGAGCGAGAATCATATGGGTCGCGTTTAAATCACGGGTGGTTGACAATTTCCGATTTCTGTAAATAAGAAAAAAAAAAAATTACCTATCCATTTTATTATTGATTCGGGACGACAATCATTAGCATAGTCACCTCCTTGAATTTGACGAGGTTGCAAAACAACACCTTGTATTTAAGGTCCTATTCAAAATTGTGCTCGCTTTTATAAATAATGCTATACGGAACCCTTCGTGCGCGAGTCCGACTTGCACAGGGCACTTGGCCGGTTTTTTGAGGTGAAATTGCTATAACACGCCTTAGATAGGTACGGTACCTTCCAACTAGTCCTATACAAAAATGGAACCCACGCTCTCACGCTTAAAATTCCTACAACCACTAGACTATGACACTGATCTAAAAATACTTATGAATAACAAAATAATATTTGCGTTTCTCATAGTAAATGCTTGTGAATTAATTAAAGGTAAAGTGTAAACATGTCTATTATAGTGAATACAGTATCAGCAGAGTGAGTCAACGTTAGCTTAGCTTTGATAATAAGGTTCAATTTACATTGCATTGCACCGGAATGAAATGGAAGCTAATTTTTATTACTAACTAGCTGTGACCGCGACTTCGTCCGCGTGGATTTTAAGAAGTAACTCCTTATTACATTAGCTATCTGCCAGTAAAAGTCCCGTCAAAATCGGTCCAGCCGTTCCAGAGATTTACCGGAATAAACAGACAGACAAAAATTGTAAAATATATATATTTTATTAAAATATTTAAATTTATATATATATTTTCATATACATATGTACAGTATAAGTACTTACATTACACAATTAATGAAAAAGTTTATCATGTTTTGTAAGATTTCGTAACAAAAAAAATAGTGCGTGGAGTCCCTCCGCGCGGAAGAAGTGAAACTTCGTAATAATACACGCATGCGTTCGAGTGCCACGCATTCTCTCTCGCTCTGTCTCTTTCTATTCCCCCTCCATGGTAGCGTTAAACGTTTAACGCAAACTTGTTGGAAGTCGCATAAGAAGTTTCACTTCAAAAATCGCTTTCATTCCATTTCTGTACAATGTGAATTAAGCCTTAGCTGTGATAATGAAGGCTACTTCCTACCTCGTGATAAAACCTTTGTTTAGCTTCGTTAGTTACTTCTCGGAATTAGACTGATAAGTTAGCCTGCGCACATACTGTGACATACATCTAACACTGGGTTGTTAAGATTACGGCAATCACCTGTCGAGTTAGTAGAAGAAACATACCGCGGGGTTTGATTAAATTATAAAGGGTGTAAAACACCTCTTAACGAAGCCGAAAGGCACTGGTTCTCCCTGTCATTGCGATCATTTTTTTGTTCTTCACCATACCTGGGACCCTTCTAGTTACGGAGATATTAGGGGTCAAAGTTCCAACTTTTTGACCAGTATTTTTTAAAATACAAGTTTTTAATGTAAGATTTTTACTTTATACACCTCCACGACCCCCGTACTATTCAATCCGTCCATCAGCACAATGTTTTGAGTGCGTTACATTGAGTTCCACAACAAAACATGATTTTACACCCCCAAAAAAAAATTCGTTTCCCAGCAATGATTTTTGAAAAGTTACTTAATTTCATGTACAAAATGCTTGGTTGACGGCTTCGTGATGAGGTGATTTACACCGTGTATTAGAAATTACTCAGTTATTCATCGGTCTCATCCATCTCAGTCCTTTCTAAGATTCCGGTAGTTGTAGAATCTACCGTCCAGGCTCTTAAAAATGCATGTCATTTAAATCTTGACATTATAGCTGACATTTTATGTAATGTAATGTTATTTGATAATTTTAATTATTTAATTAACCAAATTGTATTGTTGTTCATTGAGATTATTTATTTTGTTGATGTAAATTTAATTTCATGTACTTACCCTTCTACTTACCTAATTTATAGAAACATCGGCGGAACATAGATAGTTTCTGAATCTAAATAATTCTTATACCAAAATTTAGAGAAAAAGTATATCTATGCTTCGTTTTTTTTTTTTTTCTTAAAACTTATCTAATTTGTCTGATAATGATCAGAAGTCAGTCGTCTGAACATGGCTTATTTTGGGGGTTTTGGATAGTCATAATTCTTGTTGTGAATAAGTTTTGAAAAAAAGGAAATGATAGGGGCATGTATTAATAAGACCTAAAAAAAAATTGCTCTAGACGCATTACCTATCCACGAAGAAAACAGCGGAATACGTTTGTATGGAGAAAGGCCCACTAGAGTCCCTTCTGTCTGATTGATTATAGAGTTACCCTTAACATTCTATTATTTTCAAGTATGACGATGTGAAATTGTACTGACGTCAGCAGGTCAAGAGATATCCGAAACTGTCAAATTTTCCCGATCAACCTTGAACCTAATTCTTGATTCATAAAGTTGAATATCTATTAAAGAAATTAGACAGATTATTGTAGGTTTATGTTGTCTGTAGGTACAACCAACAGGTAACTCAAAATACGACGCTGGGCGTTACCTTTCGTAGCTACAGGAAAAATAAATCCATCATCAAAATGAAACCTTTATAGTATGTTGTTAGTGATAGACATGTTTGCTTTGGTATTACGTGCCGTAAATTCTTTAATAATAATAAACACCCCTTACAACTTTCAATTAAAAAAAGAAATACTCAATGGATTCAGAAAAATAAACTGTAGTGCTTTAGAATAAGATTTAAAATACGCAAAATTGTTCAGAATTTTTAAGTAGCGCGCGAGTTGATGCATTCCAAGGAGGCATGATGCATTCCTTTCCTTTGCCCACAAATCACTTTGAAAAAAAAAATGTTGCATTCCTTTACACGCAGTTACATATTTCACTTTTTGTGAGGTCATGATGCTTTTAAATGAATGAGTTTCGTAAAAAAAAGTTCATTGTTAATTTCACACTCGATTTGAAACGATACCGAGAAATGATGAGGACTTCGTAAAAACAGCAGCTTTGTTGGTATTTCTATTTACTTACTTGTGAAATACTAATCGATTGGTATACAAATATAGGGGAAACTGTTCTTACTAGTAATTTTAACGAAAAAAAAACGAAAATGTTAACAGCCTAGGGTAATTTGATCATGATCATAAATTGCCCTAAGCGGATACAATTTTCGTTCTTTTCTTTTAATATCAGTAAAAGTTTGGTTTTCCCCATATCAGGTAGGTCTCACTGCTCAGGTACTCACTGTTTTTAGGTAATTGCCTACACGTTTGCCACGAAAATAAACCCGCAAATTTAGCAGTTTTTACTATTATAAACACATTTACTTACATGGTATTTCGTATTCCTAAACACAAACATACTATTACTCAAAAGATCTATATCAGCATAATTTATCTATTTTAACGTCTAGTGCTCCATGCGTCTGGAATACCTAAATCAAGGTGACACTATCAACTATCAGCAGATTACCAACGTAAATTCCATCACCTTTTCTTGCCAATTTGCAAAATAGGTTTTAAACCAAAAAGGTCACATTACCCGTAACGATAGTTCCAGTGATCAAGGGAACACGATGTAAAGTTGCATTGGGTCAAGGCGAGTGGGCACTTCGCACACGCGAGTGCGTGTAAACAGAGCTTAGCATTGAGCTTTGACGGCTTTTGACGGTTTTAAATTAGGAAACAAGTTAAAAAACCGGCCAAGTACAGGTCGGACTCGTACGCTAAGGGTTCTCTACCACCGTACAGGTACAGGCGTACAATATTAACACGAAAACACGTTTCTTGTATAAGGAGTGGTGACTGCCTTTACTTTTTAAAATTATTTTCTTATTTCTTCTGGTCATAGCGGCCATAGTAAAACCAAATAAATAGTGAAAATTTTCATATTTAGGAAACTTTAATAATAGCCTAATAATAAAGTTTCATAAATATGAAAAAATTTAATAGGGTTTCCCGTCCTGTTGAAACACTTTGGGTACGGAACCCTAAAATACGAATATCCTTGACATTCATTTTGTTTTCGTGTTTACTGGGAATGTTTCAACATTTTATTATTTTCTGTCAGTTTCTGACGGTTCCTCGGATTCGTAAGTAGTTTCTAGAAGTCTTGGCTGGCTCTAACACAAAATGACCTAGATAAACACGTGTTTATTTTATTTGTTTCCAATATTATGTCTCGCCCTTGACAGACTGGAATGCTTTACTTAAGTTTTCCCAGAATATTGTCATGCTCATTTAATAACATTTCACGTTTAAAAAAAGATCTTCCTGCATTAGACATGTTATGTAAGTAGGTACCTAGGCACTGCTGTCCTTTCACAATTAATTTACCCCTAGCTTGTTAAGTTGGATAACCTGAAGTTTCTGTAACACTATAACACCGCCCACCCATCCGAATCGCAACCTTGCAGCAAACCGCACAGATGTATCGATTTTAGTGCTCATACTTATGAGCACTAAAATCGATACTGTATCTGTGCGGTGGTCTGTGTAATGTGACATTATTTCCTAACGCCCCTTGGGGGGTTGTTGGGGATGGATGAAGGGGGTTAGTAATCTCATCTCAGTTTGGCCAATAGCATAGCTATAGCGGTAAATTAACTGTGAAAACTACAACCGTCCTACAGTAGCAGCTGCCCTTACAAGTCTCAAGTCCCAATGGATCTGGTAATCTAGACATATTTTTCTTTACGTTCAATTTTACGTAAAATACAAACTGCCACTGAAAATCTTTCCAACAATTTTCTCGGAACTATCCTGTAAAGAGATCATTTAACCCTGGACAAATATACCTTTATACAATATTCACAATTGACAAGCAAATGCAAATGCATCCGTTACTTTCTCCTACCACGCAACACTGTTGGTTGGGTAAACTTCACATGCCCAACGTAAGATGACCTCTAATTTGCTACCGAATTGTCAACAATTTTTCTCTCTTTCCTTCAACACGCGGGTCAAAGTTTACTGGCCATGAACAAACATGGCGGCCCGAATGGGTTTTTCCGAACGTTGCAATAAAATGTTTTTGTTATTGACGACGTTAATCTTTGTGGTTAGTTATTGTGTGGAATACCTAAATGTTTGGCCTGATAATTTTGTGGTCAATTGCGCATATGGCCCCAAGAATTACAATGCCTTTTGTCTTAAAAATATCAGTTCTGTTCTGTTACATATTGGTTTTATACCTAATAGCTCATAATTTTGAGGGAAAACTCATTATTGAAATACTGAGATTCTTCATACCTACTCAAACAAGTTGGAATTTTAGTCATGTAAGTATACTATGTATTTGAAACCAGAATCGAATAACTTTGTAACACTCCACATGAGGCTCACAGAGTTACAACTGCGGGCATAACGTATTCGTAAAACCTAAACCACTATAAACAGATGGACCTATTTTTAAACAGAAACAAAGTGTTATTAAGTACCTTATAGGTAGTTTGCTGATTATAAAATATCAAGGAAAACGTTAAGGCAAATGGACGAAAAATCTTTATTGTGTGTCAAAACAATACCATTTTGAGCAAAATTTTCCTCTGTGTATCAGTCTAATAGTATGTAGTATATATTATTATGTACCTGTATCATATCATTTTAGGTCTAATTAATGTCCACCGATATTGTGGTTATGAAGACCTATGACACGCCAAAAATAATTAGGTTAAATATCAAAGGATTCCATAGGGGATATATTGTTAATTAATCATTGTTTTCAGGGACTTGTGAAGTTCCCACTAATGGCAATTTACCACACAATGCTTTGACGGTGACCTGTCAACAGTGAGAATACCTAACTAGGCATTAAAAGTAGGTACTTGTAAAGTAAAGTACCTGCTTATCAACTTTCTCAAAGAACCAACGGGTTATGTCGACGGAAGAATCGAGAAAATGACAGATTGTCATTGTCTATCTGTCATTTTGTCGATTCTTCCGTAGACAAAACTTGTTTCTACAGTGGTCATGCTACGCGTGCTGGTCTGGGGAGTCTGCACCAGATCTTACCCCAGATCTTCTGAATGTCATCCATCCCTTTGGCTGTTGTCTACCAACACTTCTTCTGCCATCATTTGGAAACCATTCAGTGAGGTCTTTACTCCACCTGCGAAATCATCAAATGACCTCTCCCGATCTGGGCGGAGCGAAAGGGAGTGTCAGACTTATACTGATTAAAACCTATCCATGTTCCTTCTTAGCCGGTAGCCCTTTGTTTTCTAGGGCCACGGTATCTCTTTCGAACAGTCCCGCAGCCAACAATGGGCTTGCCTTGTTTCAGATCCGACGGACTTTACGACCGCGCCGAGGACGTTTCTATAGTAAAATGTTTATGATTATATGGTGACCATACTGACCATGGAGTTGATGGACATTTCGCTATGTGCCAGTTGTTAGGCCAAGGTAATGTACGAATCATTTTTTTTTACTATGGTAATTCATCAAATGACCGGGCCACGGTGTCTCTTTCGAACAGTCCCGCAGCCCTACCTCAAAGACAAAGTATTTATTTCCAACACATATTTAACAGATAAGTTCCTATACATATAGGATAGATGTTATAATCACTAATAACATTTATACTCACCGTGTTTGCATTAAAATATAATTAATAATTGATAAAGGTAAGTAGTTATATGATTCAAACACAAATGACTCGAAAACCTAAGTCTTTCAAATGACGTATTCCTTAATAATATTAAATACCTACTTTTTAATATTCTCAAAAATTGCATGATTTGGCGAACATTTTAAATCGGGAATACCAGAAAACTACGCGGTCACCCTACCGCTTTGACCTCTGCCCTGCTTCTACTTAATAATTATGTTGAGTATAACCAACTGTAGGTATCGTTTCAGTCTCTAGTAAGTACATAGGTACACGTGCACTCGCTATACAAGGTGTTGTTTTGCATCCTCGTCAAATTCAAGGAGGTAACTAGCTAACGATTCTCAACTCGAATCAATAATAAAATGGATAGGAAATTTTTTATTTTTTTCTCATTTACGGAAATCGGTAAGTGAACCACCCGTGTTTGAAAACGCGGCCCGTCTGATATTCGCCCTATAACCGCCCTTTCACAGATGACATACAATCAATCAATCTCAAACGTTTATTCGATAATTTCTTATTCCCTAAACCACGTTATGGAGGTTATTCGGATATACTGAAAAAACAAGCAAAAAATCTGCTTCTTAATAATTAAAATAAGTACCTTAATTTAAATTGATTATTTATGTCTTTTGTGACAACCTCCTGAATTGTGACGAGAATGAGAAACAATTCGTTGTATACATCTTATACTACGTAAGTAGGGTAGGATTTAACTCTGAAGTATCAAAGCGATAATGATTTTGTATTAACTAGACACCGCCATTACTATTGCAGACAGATGATGCGTTATACTGAAAAGTTTGTCCTGCTACTTTGTGGCATTAGTAGATTCTTAGAATTGCTAACTTTTCTTCTCAACTACGACCGACGTAAAGGGTACCGTAGCACCAAACAGTATTAAAACAATATTTATAACGCTCATTCATTGGTAAATATACCGTCAACAGCAGAACTAAATTGGTTTTTACAACATGGTATTGAAAAACAAAGTTGCTGCTACAGTTTAACGAAAAAGTCCTATATCTCAAACCTAAATAAAGCAAAGCTTAATCAAACCAATTGTCGTTGAAGGTACTTTTTATGGAACATTCTGAAAGCAAAAACAGTTTTTTCAGAATGTTCAGTTTTTGAAACAGTCTAGGCTGACTTCTCAGAGAGGTTTCGCTATTATTTTTTGTATACTTGGTGCGACTGCCAATCTTGTAAAAATCCTATTCTCTTACGTGGATTGTCAGCTTTGTTTTACCTTGTAATCCATTTGTGCGACCATGTGTAATCCTTTGTTCATGTAATTAATACGCTAGCACAGCGCGAAATGTAACATTTTCTTTGTCTTTTCTGCAAACACCTTGTGATGCGAACCTTAAGGATCCATACTATATTCATTTCAATACCATTTTGAATATCTATTTAATCAGGCATTTTTTTTTTAAATAAAGAAGCTTGCGTTAGGCCGCAACTCGCTTAATCTGAAGCCATGATGCGGCCTAGGGTGGAGCACGCTTGCTTAGAATCCGAATTACGACGACAAACTCACATGGAAACTGCACATCGAACATATTAAATCAAAATTAACGTCATTACTAGCATCATTACGCAAAATCTCAAATTGTATTCCAAAAAAAATACGTACTATTATCTATAACTCATTAGTAAAATCACATCTCGAGTACCTTATTGAAATATGGGGATCTGCCGCAAGAACTATTCTAATGCCTTTAAAACGAACCCAGAACAAAATTATAAAAACATTATACCACTATCACTACCTCACTCCAACTAAAACACTATTTGAAAAAACCAAATTATTAAATCTGAAACAACTATACACATACGCTACCTGCATTCTAATAAAAAAAATAATCACAAACAGCGTACAATCAAAGCTAAAATTACATAAAAAAACAATATCACACAACCTAAGAAATAAAAATAAATTACAACGAAGACAAGCTCGGACAAACTACGGCAAAAAAACCATATTGTTCGAAGGAGCACAGCTGTTTAACGACCTACCAAATGACGTAAAAGATTGTGATAATATTAACAGATTTAAACTAAAACTGAGAAATTATGTTTATGAAATGTAGTCATACCGCATATTAAATGTTAGCAATTACATACTTCCTATATATTTTATTTGTTTTGTATAACTTCACCAACACGCATTGGAGGCAAAATGTATTTAGATATAAACAATTACTTTGTATCTCATTATAAGTGAACCTATGTTGTTCGTAGGAGAATAAATTCTTTAATCCGAATTACTCGAACTTTTAAGAGATCCAGATTACAACAATCGCTTGTAAACTGCTGTGCGATGTGTGCTTACCATGCTATCCACCTTTTCACGCTTGCCCTGGATTCCTCTTCCTCACCTGGCTGGAAGCGGTGCACACATTATAATAATAATGTGCTATACACGGATTGGCGATCGACGGTAGACACGGATTTTAAATATTCAAGAAGCTCATAAAATGAGTCTTCTGAAAATATAGCCCCGACAAACAACGGAACACAAAGATCGGCCAATGGAACAGCTACTACATTACAGCTACCTCTTAACGAAGCCGAAAGGCACTGTTTCTCCCTGTCATTGCGATCATTTTTTGGTTCTACACCATACCTGGGAACCTTCTAGTTACGGAGATATTAGGGGTCAAAGTTCCAAATTTTTGTAAATTATTTTTTTAAATACAAGTTTTTAATGTAAGATTTTTACTTTAAACACCTTCACGACCCCCGTACTATTCAATCCGTCCATCAGCACAATGTTTTGAGTGCGTTACATTGAGTTCTACCACAAAACATGATTTTACACCCCTAAAAAAAAGTCGTTTCCCAGCAATAATTTTTGCGTAAAGTTACTTAGTTTCATGTACAGAATGCTTGGATGACGGCTTCGTGATGAGGTGATTTACACCGTGTATTTAGATACTAATATCTCTAGGATGGTGTTGGCGTAAGTGTCCATTTGCGCATGAATCTCTTAGTGATGTGTATTAGCGCAACACGCAAGTGTCTTTTGCGCATTAATCTCTTTGTGATGTGTATTAGCGCAAGTGTCTTTTCCAGCAAATATCTTTCGGCCAAGCATCCTGCTACCCTTCCGACACGTGACAGAAGAAATTATTTTTTTCTGAGCGTGGCAAAATAGAACCTAGAGAGATAAGAGTACCTGAAATCAACCTAAGTTAGGAGATGTACAATAAAACAATCCCGATTCCTAACAACTGCGTTAGTTCAACTTATCAAGTAATGATCCCTCGTAATGTGTTGAACCATTCACACTTTCTATAATTAGTTAGTGGCATGTGGAATAATTAATTGCTTGAAGATTATTTGCGCACAGGCAGGTAGGCGGACGTACCTTTCAGTACGTGACGAGTGGCACTTGTCGTGCATTACGTAAACTTTGTTTCCTACTGTCGCCGTGTCTAGGAGATAAAATATTACACATGAGACAAAACATAGTGTATGTAAAGGTTCCCTATCCATTTGCATAAAATTTTAAGACCTAATATAACTTAGCATAATTTTGTTTGGCATAATTATATTTTCGCATAATATAATTACGCATAACAGCTTACGCATAATTTTTTTAAGCATAATTTCTCTAACCATAATAATGATTAAGCATAATATTCTAAAGCATAAATTAAGCATAAAGTTCTAAAGCATTTTTTATAAGCAAGCATACAGCATGCAAGCAAGCATACAGCATGCAAGCAAGCATGCAGCAAACAAGCAAGCAAGCATGCAACAGGCAGGGTTTTTGTCACGGCTCCGGCGCTGCGGGCCTCCGGCGGCCCCACGCGTGCAAATCGTCGCAGACAGCTTTCGCTCACCACCGCGGCTGAGGCTGGCCGGCGAAGCTGGCCAACAAGCCGAAGCTCGCTCGCAGCCGCCTGCTCCTCAGCCCGCGGGCCGCCTCGCCCCTACGCGCCTACGCGATTTTAAATTACACTCAAGGGGTAGGACAAACAAGACTACGTGGAGTCGGTTTTTCAGCAATTCGGTTCTGTCACTAATACTTTTGTTGCACAGCATATTAAATTTTTAACCTAGTTAGTTTAATTTTTAGGCCTACTAACGTCATGCGAATCAAATTTATGCCAAAACAAATTAGTCTTTAAGATGATTATGACAACATAAAATGTATGCCTAAAAAAATTATGCCGAAATATTATTATGCCAAAACAAATTGTGCCAAAATCTTTATGCCGAAGTATATTAGGACAAAGAAAATTATGCAAAAAGAAGGGATCCCGTATGTAAACTTACACTGTCACTTACAATATGTATCTTTCGTGTTTTTTTTCAATTATTGTGGGCTCCCGATATTTCGACGCTGTTGCAAGCACCGGCGCGGCAGCGCGGCACCGTGATCGCGGGATGACTGGAGAATGCAGGTGCATGGTGAAAAAATAATCCTTTCTGACCCGTGGAACACCAAAGTGGTTCACCTAGACACCTAAGTGTTCCACGGTTAACATTCAGTTGTGTGAAAGAGGTGGCGCTAGACATCCTGTATAGCTCCGTCTCTTTCCCACACAGGAATACGAGTAAAAGAATACTGCTTTAAGACGTCATGGTAGGCCACCAGATCTACCCAATGTCTCCTTTTTACAAGCTTTTATTAGGTGCAGACAAATCTGTGAACCTTTCTCAGTCTTTTGCTACGCGCACACTAAGGCTACGAAAAAGGGTATACAGATGAAATCTTTGAAGGCGTACTCGAGGTAATACTAGACTCTAGACTCGAGGTATTACTGGTGTAATAGACCCAGTAGTGTACACTTGACTTCAACCATATTTTGACAGTTATTCTCAAGTTCCATCAAAGCATGCCACTGAAAAACCGTGAAGCATGCAACCGCTGTCTAACCAAAGGGCAGACATGCGTGTATAAGGGATGAACTCAATATTATACCGTACCTAATACACACAATAACTGGATTACTTCTGTTGATGTAGCAACTGCCCTGTGGTGTGGGTTCCGACAGCTTTCGTCCGACGCAATTGCTTTTGTTTTATCTATTAGAAATTTCTCAATAATATCCCGGAGCTAGGTAGTTGGCGGTATCAATAAAACCCCTGTGCCACGACATGCAAGTTAAGCGTTACTACAAACCAATCTGTCTTCGTCCGGCCTGGATTGCCGTCCTATCAGACCACGAGAGTGCTGGAAGAAAAGGGAGGGCACCTGTTTTTCCGCTCACATTTGTACACTACAACATCTCTTGCGTCGATGGTTCCGAAAACGGTCATGAGTACGTGCTAAAGTGGCTCGCTGTAACTAAAAACTAATTCAAATCACAAGACATTAACAATACCACATTACAATCTTTTAGAAACAATCATACCTTTTGTCTCGACTAATGAAATCTATATGTATCTCACGTATTTATTTATCGTCAGCACTTACTTCCATATGTATGAGTTGCTCTCTAACAGCTGTTTTATGAGTGTGTGTTACTGTCGAAACTGCTAATCGGTCAAAAGCAGTTTTTACTACAGGTTCCGTAAAATACTGTCGTGCCAGTAACACGAACCAGCTGGCCTACCAAGATGTCTTAAAGCATTATTGTTTTACTGTTATTCCAGTCTGGGAAAGAGACGGAGCTATACAGGATATCTAGTGCCATCTCTTTCTCACACTGGAAAAGGAGTAAAACTATAATGTTTTAAGACGTCATGGTAGGCCAGCAGAAGAAGACTGGTTTCAGTCAAAACCGCGATTTTTAACAATTTTTCTGTGATAAAAAAAAGTAAAAAAAATTGTAGTAACACATACATTTTTTTATATTTAATTGGATGCCAACATAAACTCAATAGCATTTTTTTTTTCTTTTTTTTTTTCATTCAGTATTTACTCATTTTAATTAATTGTTTTTTTACGGAACGCCTACTAAAAAGGGTTACAAAAAACCAACCTATACCTACTAATTACCTAAGGTAGTGTTTTTGGCTGTTTTATAATATGACTGCGACATGAATGAGTACCTAGACTATTCAGCATTTATTTATAGATTTATGTTCTGCTGATATCTGAAGGCTGATCAAATGCGTGTATAATGAAACGATTGATATATTGTGCTACTACAAAAATGTGATTGTTAGATACTTTACGGGGTTATTTTATTGTTTGATTATGTTTATAGATAAGTTTAAGTAACTGTAAGTCGTGAGTATTGATATGCAAACTGCACAGTGCCATTATTCTTCAGAAGAAACAATATTCTTACATATTCTACTTTTCTCCCTCTCATAGAGAGGAGGCCTGTGTCCCTACAGTGGGGACATTAAAGACTGATTATAATCACCTTGATCGTTTCTTGCTTTTCAATAAGCCTTTGGGTCCTATTCGAAATACAGGCATTGCTTAGTTCGGTTGCAGTGGCTACATCCATTTATAAGAAACTAATACTGCCAAAGAAATTTTTCTGTAAAATATTGCTAATTTTTTTGAGAAATAAATTTATTATTTATTTATTATTGTCAAAAGTTGTATGAACTGATGGACGCTAAGGAAGATGGTAAACTCATAGCCGTATTCTAGGCCGTCTCAAGTAACATTGGCATCGACACACTAAGAAGAAGACGTTCGCACATCCGGCTCGAAGGACCACTGTTTGCGAGTCAAACACCAGCATCATAAGTGAAACCATCACCAAACAAAGAATAACTGCTATAATTATCTTTTCAGATCATGTTAAAGGGAAAATGACTAGCTTTGATAAAGGAAAGGGCAAGAACTTTGTTTTCATCGTCAACATGTAGTAAGAAAAAGGGACAACTCTTATGGAAATATAGACTTAAACCGTCTGAAACCAACAAATTTTACTTTATTAAGTAAAGTAAATTATTACAAAAATTAAACGAATTTCTCAAAGGGTTGAAAATAATTATAAAATCAAAACTTCTGAGAATAAAATTAAATCGACATGGCAAATAATAAGAAATCAAATGTACTTCGGGATAATTTATTTAAGATTATTGTTGATAATAATATATTTACAAATCCAGAATCAATAGCGAATCAATTCAATAATTATTTCATTGACAGAGATGTCCCTATACAAGAATCGGGAAAAAACGTCACAATCAAGCATTTTTAACAGAAAAAAAAACAAAGTTCATGGCCCTAAGTTTACCGTGTGATTTCTTAAACTTTTTATAACAACTGAAAAATACTAATTGCATGGGTTATGACGGTGTCTGTACCAAAATAAGTAAATCTGTCGGTGATATAATATGCAGCCACTTAAGCCACATCATGAATATGTGTATCAGTACGGGTTCCTTTCCTGATGGTATGAAAACATCAATAGTAAAACCACTCGAAAGGAAAAACAGACCTTATCAAAAATAATAGACCAATAGCGCTGATTTTTTGTACAAACAATAATTATACATGAGTACGTATTTGGAAAAAAAAGGTACTGACCAAAAAGGTTTCTGATAAAATACACACGGTAATGTTACAGATCGATGAAACGACTCCCACTTGCACAAGCATTCAACTACGTTGACCACACTATATTAATTAATAAACTGGTCGCATATGGAGTGAGAGGCAATGTTCTTAAATTAATTGAACTCTATGTCTAATACAAGGCAAATCACAGCAATCTCAAAGATAATCTCAAAAAAGCGACTATATATTTGTCTCAAGAACGTATATTGAAATTTGGTGTACCCCAGGAAAGCGTTCTGGGACCACCATTATTTCTAATATATATATATGACTTCCCGAAATCTATTGAGCATCCAATGACTCTTTTTACAGACGATAGCACAGTCACAATAGCATATAATAAATCTGACACCTACGAACTTGACATTAATAATGCTTCTTCAGCTTCGATAATTTACTGGTTAGACAATAATAATCTAAAAATTAATTTAAATAAAACAAAAATCTTACATTTTAGTCAAAGAAATGACATTAACTTAAACTATAACAATCACACCAAATGCACAGTTGGTAATGCCAAATTCCTTGGACTATAAATTTATAAAAAAACTTGATTGTAAAGATCACATTGAAGAAGTTAGTTAGAAAATTAACAGTTCTTCCGACGCATTGTGACTCGCCCCAATCGTAAATACGGATACATTGCTTACTGCCTATCACGAACCAACGTGTTATAGCCAACGTGATAATCGGAGACTTCGTATACATGGTGCAAAACAGCGCTCATGCGAAAGAGTGTATTTGGAATGTACAAAGGCTTACAAATATTTAAATAAATGGTTTTAATAAAAGCAAGACCATATTTTAATAAATAAATGCTTCTATACAGGGTGTAACGGAAAGGGTATATACATCCTTAAGGGTGTGCTACAGACCATCAAACTGAACATGTTTCTCAACATAAAAAAAAATTTGCAGCAAAAAAAAAAAAACAGCTGTCTATACATTTGGGTCGAATAGGTATTGTAATTTTCTATGGGGCAGCAGATATTTTTTTTGTTGAAAAACATGTTTTATGATAAGAAACGTGTTCAGTTTGATGGTCTGTAGCACACCCTTAAGGATGTATATACCCTTTCCGTTACACCCTGTATAATGTTGCTGACTATTTAAATGATGTTTTTTTTTTAAATTATTTTAGACATTTTCCTGTAATTTTAGATTTTTGTATTTAAATGATATGATAATTTTTATTATTATTTTAGTCATTTTCCTGTACTTTTTGACATTATTATTAATTTAACGTAATTAAATCTTTTTTTGTGCTTTGAATTATATTATTACAGTATTTGTACGCCTAGAGGCAAAACGTGTTATTTTAAAACTTTTTCTTTTGCAGTCGTTCCAACTGTTTGTAAACCTACACGTGTTTTTGACAAATAAATATCTCTTATCTCTTAACATTTGAAGTGGGTTTTCTAAAGCGATTAGCACGATAACTGAACTTGCACTTTCCATTCGAACTCCATCCTATATCTAATCTTTAGAAGACATGCCGTTACAAGCATTGTTCAAACCTGAATAACCATAAAAATACCACAACAACAACCAATTGTTTAAAATAATGGGCAAGAATATAACAGGCGACGGGACTTTTGAAGAAAGGCAAACGGTACTACATTTTTTTGTCTTATGCTTTACTTTAGCCTCAATACTAGGAACGGTTCCTCACATACGTTCAAAAACCGATGAATAAATAAGTAACAAAGCGCAGGGAAGTTTTTGAAGTGGCACAGCACAGACTATAATATACGTCGTTTATTTGGCGGGGCGGCGCCCAGGCGGCGGCTGCGACGCGCCGTCGTGGCGCCCCGCGTCTTCGCCCCTGACGCGACGGAAATTACTATTGGAAACTGCTACTCTCCTTTTTCTGGAATTGTGAGTTTAATGCCCGTATCTATACAGCGGATACATTGTCTTCATGACAGTAGTAATTATAATAATATAGTATCATACACAATCTGTCTACGTATAGGGCCCTTTCATTGTCATGCGTGTTTGCGACCGCGTGCGGGCCAGGCGGCCATGCTTGTTGCGGGGCGCCCGCAGAGCAGATTATTTTCCCAAAGCCGCGCGCCGGCGCGCGTGTGGCGCGCGTTACAATAAAAACATGTTGATACGATAGGTTGCAGGCAGCCCGCATGCGTGCCTGGCCCGCACGCGGGCGCAAACACGCATGACAATGAAAAGGCCCTTACTTAACTGTGATTAGGAAATAATTTAGTCATGGGATTTAGCAATGAGCAGACACAAATAATTATGATTTGCTCCAAAATTAATTATAGCTGAGAAGTCAATTTCAATTTAGCTTATGAAGGTAATTTCATAAGAGGATTAAAAAATATAAAAAAATATTTGTTACTTCGAGAGGAATCTGGAACCTTTCCAGATTCCTCTCGAAGTAACAAATATTTTTTTATATTTTTTAATCCTCTGGCCAGTTTGTCTCATATGAATCAAGAACCTTCTTGATTCAAATGAGACAAACTAGCCAAACTAATTTTAAATTAACCAGTAAAGTCCAACATTTGCTAAAATCAAATCAAAATAAATCTGTTCGAAACAAATGGTAGGGGAAAGTAACCCTATACAGACGTGCGCCGTATTTTATATACTACGTACAGGGGTCGCTACGCAATAGAGTTTAGCTTAGCGTTTCATTAGAAGCGACAGGGTTAACCGGATAACGGACAGCTACTCATTAATCTACATAATTATTAAGAGCTTTTTTTAAATTAAGACCTTTAGTAGGTCAGTACGAGTAGTTCTTGAAATAAAATCGTTTAAAACGTAAAGCTTTTCTTTGTTTTTACATATTTGTAAGGTTAACAAAACTAAGTAGAAAGGCATCACAACAGTAGGTAATGTTGCACTCCACTGCATTATCCGCAGATAGACTGATTTGACTTCTCAACTCTGAAAACATGAAATCTTGTCCTTTTCCCTGTTGTAAGAGAACTTTTTCTTTACCTTTTGGACTCTTGGTGTTAGTCTTTCTTCTACCTAGATATGCGAGCGGTTCTCTAGAAAGTTCTCTAGACTAGACTTTTTTTTTTAATTTTGTACTTATTTATTATTTCGGTGTATGCTCCAGCGCTTCTTTGCACGTGTTTTAGGCTGATTCCTCCAACTCTTCGAAAAACCGCCACAGCTATCATGTCTTCGTTAATGAAAACTTAATTCGATCCACATTTACTTTTTTTTTTGTAAGGAACAATTAATAAATAATAGTCCTCCTCTTATATTATTATCGTTTTCGGTCACGGCGGCCAATCTCAGCGGTGCAGGAGATATTATAGTGCACAAAAGTGTTCACGGCTCAGGTGCACTCTCTCTTTCGTAACTCCTGGAGTCCTTCGGGACTTTCAACCGACACGACCGAAGAAAGATCTGGCGCAGGACCAACACGTGCTTACCGAGGCACGGGGTATCATACCGCCAACTTCCAAACTAGGGTAAATGCAAAACTGGAGGGAAATGAAAGCAGGTTTTTTTTGGGCATAAAAACAGAGTAACAAAAATAACCGTTTATTCTTGGCATCTGAAAACATAAAAAAAACGGGTTTTCGGTGAATCCGGTTTACATTCCCTACCTGACACTGGAAGATTCCTATTGGAAAACTCCAATTACAACTTTTTACCCGACCCGAACGAGTCGAAGCCAGGACCTCCTCCTGGTCCACGCTCAGCAGGTTAAATAAATAATTCAGTTAGAACGAAGTTAGGCTGATAACTTTTCAGACTGCCGCCTAGGCAATTAAAGGCATGCTACGCTCTACGACTCGCTCAGTTGTTTCAGGATCTTCGGAGTTAAAGCAAAAGTTTAAGTTGAAATACTAAGTGGAATACCACTCAGTACACAAGTGAATTTATAAAACTCAAAGTAAACTTTCATTTGTTACAATACGTTTATTTGAACTTTCAATAACATGGAGTCATGGCCCAGATTGTAGATGGTGGGCGGAGTGATTAAAGTTTATGACCTTCGATTGTTATGAAGTGCCCTGTGTAGTGTATGCGAGTACGTCAGTCTTACCTTCAGAGTGACATTCGGCTTGATAATTTGTCATTATGTACTTACTTAATTATTCGACTTAAGTACATTCGTTCGTGGCGATTTTGCTTATGAGCGTTTAGACCTTACGGCATTTCATACAAACTTTCAAGTTCTTATTTTCAGAAATGACTGACGAACTGATTTTATTTAAACTATAAGCAGGATATATAGGTCTAAAAAGCGAAATGCTTTAAAAAAAAAGAAAATCGGATAGAAAATTTATAATCGGTCTAATTTAGCTGTAACACTATTCTTCGAAAATGCTTTTTAGTAACTTTTTAGACCTATGTATCGTACTTAAATGTATGAAGTTTAATTAAAATCGGTTCAGGCGTTTCAGAAAATACGGAATTCAAAGTTTGTGTGCGTATGGCCTTTAGTAAACGCTCTTATTATTGATATGTAAAACGACAGTGTTAATGGACTGCAAAAATCATAGCAAAGCTATTCGACAAATTAAATCCAATATTTTTATTTTATTTGTTTTCTCGTGCAATCAGTCCATTGACTGTGAGTGACCAGATGTTTTGTCAGAATAAGTGTCCAAAATATTATAGCCCAAACATGATAATTTATTGATGAAACTACGAAAATGTAACAGTAACGTTCTAATATTCCATAATTTCGTTAATTCAAATTGATAAGTAATAAACAGCCAGCAGAAGTTTCAAACCATATTTAGTTTAAATTCGCCATTTTTTTTATAACCACTTTAAACTTCACAATTTTCAATTGTCACTGGCCGAACTAAGTGAGCAATTAATATTGTCTGAAAATAGAATTAGCTGAAAAATAGTAGTACAAAGTAGCGGTTACGCCGCGCCCCGAGTCGCCGCGTCGATCCGTGAGTCACGGCCCACTGGCGCCACGTGATTTATCGCGGACACTTGTAGAACTAAGAGATTTAGAAGATCTCTCTTCAAAAATAATTACTTATTCGTCACTTTACGGCGCCTGGTTTAGTGATTTCTTACTATTTCTTTATTTATAAATTAGCAGGTGTGAATGGACGAAAGTAAAATTATCTAAACCCGAAAAAAAACCCTCGGCTTAGTTGAGTTTTTTTTTAACATTTAGTCATTAGTACCTAGTTGTAATATATACTTCTCTCTAACTCTCTACCAATATCATCCTCTTACTCCCACGGTCTAAATTGGCTTCTTTGACTATCCTTCTGTCTAAATAATTCAGTTTTGGGTGAATTTCCCAAATGACTTATTTTTTTGTCTTCGTTGAAATTAGTATTTGAAAAAAGGAATATCGTTCTGAATTATATTTTTTAGTATTTAATAGGTAGTCATTGGGTTGTGGCAAAAATATAATTTGCCTAGGACTATTTACAAAGGTTGAAATAAATTCATAAACCTCTATTTTTTTCAAATCGGTGCTGTCCCTCTACCTTTTTTACAAACAAAAAAGCTTTTACACTAATAGAAATAAGTAAGTTAAGTATATAACTTATTCTATTTTATAGAATATTAGTTTTGTTATTAATATATAGCATATTTTATTACATAATTAACGATTATTATTACTGAGAGGCACAAACGTACCTGTCCTGCAAAATGTTCTCATATCGCTGGACAAAAGTAATTTAAACCTAACTTTACATCGACGAGTCCGACAGCGTCCCCACCCCAATTTTATTTTCCTCGTTAGTGTGTGCTAGTGCGCAGTCAGGACGGATTTGTGTCAAATCGCTGCATATTCTCGCCAATAACATAAGTACGCCATTTCAGTTGCTCCCGGACAATTATTTTATAGTATCGGTGGTTGCATTTTTCTAGTGTAATGAGTAGTTTTATTTTTGTTGTTTGGTTCTAACACAGTTAGTAAGTAAATTAGCTTCATTGACTGTTATTGAATTTATCCTAGATATTATGCATTTTTTCTAATTTTCGGAAAAGTGTGTTATTTCTCACGTCGCTGTTCTCATATCGCTGTAATCGGTGGTCTTTATTACCACCGATGTGATAATTTACACCGAAAAAATCAATCGGTGTCTTATATCTAATATCGGTGTTTTGATTCATGATCAACACACAGTTTTATCACATCGGTGGATTACTTTATCATATCGGTAGATCATTTTATCATCTCGGTGATTCGTTTTATCATATCGGTAGATCCCGTGTCATTTCGTTAAGTAAAGTATAATACTATCACAAAGACAATGATAATAAAAATAAACATTTTTTTTTAATTCATAGTACCTATAGTAAATATAAAAAAGCATGTAAATATAATAAAATAGGTACATAATTTAAAAAAATATATTGCAACTGAATTTCTAAAAACTCAGTTCCCTTTGGATGTGATCTACTTACATAAGACCCTCAGTTCAGGTCTTCAGTTCTAAGTCACCCTTGTAAAAATATATAGGTACCTACTAACTATTACATTTTTTGATGTTCAAAAGGTGGATAGATTATCATATCGCTGGATATGTACATCATTTCGGTGGATAAACTTATCATACCGGTGTACAGAAAAAATAATCGGTGCCGGTTTGTCATATCGGTGGAAACCAGAATTCAAACTGAATTTTCTCCTTAGTATTAAATGATACGTTGATGATATTAAATTTGGGGATATTTGATATCTTAAAGATTACATTAAACCTGAAAAATATACAAAAAAAATATAAATGAAAAAGTTCACCGACATGATAAAAAAAATGGCATTTGTTGAAATTCACCCTTTTCTTTTTTAGCGTTTTAAAATGTTACGTACGCGTACCGTTCCTCCATACATCCTAAATGTGACTCAAGACAGGAGCTTGTGTCGGCTGTCATCTATATATGGGAGCGAACGATAAAGGAAGAAAATATCACAATGTCAAGCCTGTGCACAGAATGCATCCATTTTGTCAGATTTATACCTAATAAACAAAAATGATCATCAGTTTCAACTAAAACGTGGTTTTCCTCCAGGAAAACGTCAAACAAGGAAACAACACAATATAAATGAGTATTCCTTGAGAACCGCTGAGCTGTAGATAGTGGGGTCACGTTTACAAAATACCAATAACGTGATTCGTTGTAGTTGAGGTAGCTAGTCACAATATAATTCCTCACTTCTTATAATGGCTATAAATCGTTTCAAAAACGAGTTAAAAAGTTTCGTTTTGAAAAGAGCAGCAAACCGCAGCGTTTCTTGCAAAGTTAATTAGGTATGGTCAAAGTTCCGTGACCTTGACCTTGCCTTTGACTTGTTAACTACTAGCTTATGCTCGCAGCTTCGCACGCGTGGAGTTGGGTAATTGTCCCACGAGATCGTACTACTAGGATGAAAACCCTACATCCAGGTTTTATAATATACTATCTGTGCGCCAAACATCATCCAAATCCATTCAGTAGTTTTTGCGTGGAAGAGATACAAACATCCATCATTCCATCCTCACAAACTTTCGCATTTACAATAGTAGTAAGATTCGCTTTACCACTGTCAAATGGTAGGTTGTTCATTAACTTGACTCAATCCTTTTAAAGAACTGGGGGATAATCATAGTCCCCTTAAATCTGTGAAGGTGGCAGATGGAGCTATGCCCTTTTCAAGGCGTACTGCACCTCTTTATACACGTGCAGTCTGTGGGTTCGCTACACACAAGCTAGCTACAATGCCCTCCGCGTCCAGTATAATAATGCGTTTAGGGCAGTGTTGGGGCTGCCTCGTTTCTGCAGTGCCTCGGGCATGTTTGCGGAAGCGCGCACCGACTGTTTCCACGCCACCATGCGCAAGCGGTGCGCGTCCTTGGTGCGCAGGGTACGAGCCAGCTCCAACCCTGTCCTGACAATGATTGCGGGAAGACTTGATTGTCCCTATATGAGGCACTGCTGTAACCGGCATGTTGTTAATTAAGGTCGACTAGCTATTACCTAGTTTAATTTAATTGATTTGAAATTTTATATATTATTCTCTTTTTAAATTGTAATTTCTCATTTTCATTTAATAATATGAGTATTTCATTTGACATTTATTCTAATTTGAAACTAATTTTAATTTGACAGTTATTGTAATTTGACATTTATTCTAATTTGACATTTATTTTTAATTTTACTTTCTACTTTTTAATTAAATTCAATAATGTATCTAATTTAACTTTGAAATGTAGAATATCAAGCCGACCACAAATTTATGTTTGTGTGTGAATAATTTATGTGTTTGGATTTTTATTTATTTTTGTTTTATATGGGTCACGGACCTGAAATAAATTATTATACAGGAAATTCAGTACCACCTCTTTCCAGCGCTGAAGTAGATTCGAGTAAGATTTAAATGGTACTTTTATAAAAAGGTGGTGGCAGTTCCGCGGTGGCAACGTTTTGACGAAGCTGAATCATGGTCCTGCTTGAGTAGCCCTGTCCTTATTTTCTTTTAATTCATCATCGTATTCCCGCCCGTCTTGATCCTTTGTGCCTTGTCTACCGTAAAGCAATCATACACTCATTTCATTCCTCACACAATCCCTCCTATTTTATTGGACATATTCAAGAAATGCATATAAACAACGATATTTCCGCGATTGGTGAATTTTTTAATTCACTGCCTGACATTGAGTGATTAACAGAATTTGTCTCTCTGTCTTGATATATCCATTCGGGTAAATAAATCCTCTCCACCTACGACAGCACTTCCTCTATTCTGAAACAGATACATAAAGCTGTCGGAATTTGCCAATATATTTACAAGACTTTTTATTTACACTGACAGTTTAATAGGAAGCTTTTAAAGTTTACCTACCTTGTAAATGAAAAGATTTTCCACTGTTAGTGCGTTACAAAAGTACTCCTCTGGTTTGTATACGGCCTTAGGTTTAATCCTAGAATTAAATAGCAATATCTGATGAAAATACGATAAACGATTAAAATAACTAATGAAAATACGGTTAGTATTATATTATTATTCACGTTTCTCACCTGATAATATTTTCGCAGGATTAAAAGACTCCGAAGGTTTTTCATCAAGGAAGCATTCGATGGGTGTGTAGCCAAACTTTAAGTAACAAGGCAAAGTGGACACAATGTAACTACTCTACCTACTACCTACGAGATTTGCAGCTAGGAACAGAGGCAAGGGTAGACAGTCTGCAAGAACAAGAGCTTTGGGGAGCCTATGACACAGTTCTAATACTGCTTCTAGTGAGTAGTAAGAGTCAAGGTGCAATATAATTAAATATCCATCATAGTCATCGATGTGCAGCTGGTATTCGCCAAATCATTCATATGCATAATGCGATTATTATTATTATCAGGTCAGCCCATGCAAGGTTAGTGGATACAGCTCTGAAAGAAACGTGGCCGGATCATCACTGGTTACCTTTAACCGACACCAGTACAGATGCTGTGACACTGGCAGGGATAGCGCCACCAGAAGTTCGCAGTACAGTGGCAAGCTTTAATGCAAGAGCCAAAATGGCTTCAGACACACGACAACCTCTGCACCTAAATACCCTCATGTCACAAAGTCTAAAATGCCGAAACAGTTTTTTAAAGAGTGTCACCCCACTCACCGTGCAAACCAAACGCTGTGACGAGGTAGTGCATCCTTACCTAACCCATTCGTTCCACCTGCTGAAAGTCTCCCACCTGGACCTGCTTCTATGCTGGAAGTCTTTATAGACTTATTTGATAGACTTCGGACCCAGGTTGGTCGCAGCAAAAAAAACCTGCTCAGCTGGAGATTCATTAATGACTCTGGAGTGTAAATGTGATGGTGTTCCACTAACGATGGGGCACTTAAAGTCGTGTCCTGCGTGTCCTCCTGTATGTTTATGGAACTAATGGACGCTACAAAGGGCGCTAAAGTAGTGGCTCAGTTCTGGGCCGATACAATTTAGATTGCCATCGATACGCTAACAAAAAGATGCGATTATTGTGACCATTTCAGAAATATGATATCTCATAGTTGCTGCCAAACATATCCTAATTCGACCTTCGTTACCATTTATGTATTTTCCAAAACATTAGCATTCATTACGACCGAACGAACGAATGTATTTTCTATTCCGACTCAGAAATAATAAAGAGCATGTGTTACAATGTCATAATGACTCTGCGCCTGTCTTTGCAAAGATTATATTTGACCACTTTAAGCCGACCCTAGATTTGACCATAGTTTGATCTATGCTGTTATGGGTTTTGGTGGATTCTGATGCAGGGTATAATTTTGCTGTCTTTGAGCTGAATTCTTCTTCAACAGATTCGTCAATTTTTATACTTGGCTGCCTCTTTAATCTGGTGTCTAGACATGACAGGCGCTACTGCTGAGAATGAGCTGTTGGCTCCAACCAAAGTCTTATTGAGGTTTTTCCTCAGGATTTTACTTAGTACTTAGCAGCTTAGACTCTCATCTTGGTCTTCATTTTGAGAAGTTGGGATACACACGCCAAGACGTTTAAATAAAAAGTGATGATGAAAGAATAGATCTCGAACATAAGCTCCGATAGAAACAATAGCAAATTGGCAGCTTGAACACTGGGGCCCCATAATTGTTGCCATGAATAACGAAACAGCATGATTCAGAGTCCTGTTTTTAGTTTTAAGGTCGCTCAGCCAATTCTAGCTCGCCTTAGCTCTTCGTCGAATCGTGCGTATCCGAAAATAAATTGGGCTAATAAGAAGAATGGTGACAGTTGATGCCAGATGGGCAGCACCGTTTTTAGACTGGTAATTTGGGCTTGAATGATACGGCGTGCCTGTTTATTGCTTGTGGCTACTGTGTATTGTTCTAACCGATTAAAATTAAAGTATCGGTACTAGCCACAAATGACTTGAGTAAAGCTAACAAACCAATAAGGAGCAGTCTGGTTACGCGCCCAGTTAATTATGAGAAAAACGGTCTTGTCTCATTTCACGAACTTAAACATGACAAAAGAAATGTTGGTGTACTTACTGTACATTTCTGGTACCTCTTTGGAGAATATAGGCCTCAATCCCATAAGCCGTGCACAAATCTAGGCTGAATGTCTTATTGAGAACCTTAGCCTACTAAATATTACCTAAACACTGCCTTCTTCCCTGCGCCAAAAGTAAATGTATTGTAACGTCGCGTCGCGTCGATCGAAGATATGTACGATATTCAGAAAGAACTGCAGTTTAAGGGTGGTATGTTAATTTTACATTTTGATTGATTATGATGTGCCTATTTACATGTAGATGTTACGTTTTGTTTCAGGGGCTGGATTAGTACTTAGAACAAACTGATACTATTCTATATGACTTCGCCTCATTAATATATTGCAAAATCGACTGATTTTACACAACCCGAATTGTACGTAAAATCTTATGGTTTATCATTGAATTTGAATAGTTCTTTTAATAGATGATATTTTTCGTTATACCAGTGCGCTGCTAGTGAGGACGGTATAAACTCCAAAAGTGTTATCGGGTTTATCCAGCCGAGTTTCTCGGTGGTAGTCCGGAGATTCAATTTGGTCCCAGTTGTTGGCAATTAGGATTCCCCCTACATTAGTTACGGCGAAATTTGGGTTTGTGGGTCCTCTCTGCCCTTTTTGAGGCACTCCATGATGGTTTGTTATTATTCCTCAGCCATTTACAACCAATTAATAGCTACTTACATGATTTATTATAAACTCATTACTCACAGATCAATATGCAGATAAAGTTATTGGATTATTTATATAAAAGAGATAATTCTTATTAAGTTGTGCTGTCTGCGAGCGGTTGAGGTCGTTGAGTATCTAAACAAGGCCAAGGCAAGCATTTAATAGATAAACATCCATATATGATGATATTTATTTATTAGGAATGCGTAATCGGTTGTTTATTCCCATGTCTGATGGAGTAGGTAATGGCTGTATACACAATGGCCCAGGCTTGATAGGAATAGATAAATTTGTGTCAAATGGGATGTGACAAGCGCTTTTGGTAACATTTCCGTGTTTTTTTTTGTGAAATAACAAGTTGGCGACGTTAGTTCCTGCCAAGCCCCGCATGCAGCACAAAGTTAAACACAGCTCTTAATAATTATAAAAAAAATGATATTGCTTGTGGTCTATGATAAAAAATGCGTTTTTTTTTCAACGTCGAATTTTTTTCCCGCCCCCTGTCTTTTGCTCGTCTTAGCTACTCAAAATAAAATAAAGATGACGACTTTAAATAAAAAAAAACTTGGGTTATTTTGTATTTTCTTGTGTAAAATACAATGATAGTACGAATGAATTAAAATACATTTTCTAGATGTTTCCATTGGGGCGGGCGTTGCGTCACATTTATTTATTCCGTGTTTTCATCAGTTTTAACGAAGTACTGGCACTTGTCCCATTACACTACAGACCAAATAAATTGACACGACGTATTTTATTATTTTCTTTTTATTATTTGATATGGGTTTACTCTTGTCTCTATTCTAGGTCAGAGATGACAGAGATAAAGTCGACGATGGTACGAACTTATCCAGAAGAAGCCTCTTTACTCTAACTTTGAAGATATTAGGGTTGTAAGTGTTCGGAAACACAGACGCAGGCAGAGAGTTTCACTCCTTTGCTGTGCGCATTATGAAAGACGTTTGAAAACGCTTAGTGCGAATTGGTGGAGCAGCAACAAGGTAGGGATGGTAACCTTGCAGTGCGTGTGTATTTATAATAACACTAGCTGTCCCGCGCAACTTCGTCTGCGTCACATTTTGCCCGTTTTCGCAACATTTTTCATTGCTGCTCCACTCCTATTACTCGTAGCGTAATGATATATCGCCTATGTTCTTGCCCAGGTTGAAATCTATCTTCTTGCCAAATTTCATTAAGATCCGATCAGCCGTTTAGTCGTGAAAAGCTAACAAACAAACAAACATACAAACAAACAAACAGAGTGACATTCGCATTTATAATATTAGTATGGAAGTATGGATTTAATCAAAATCAAACGCTGTAGGCTAATTACTTTAGAATTCATAATGAAAATGCGTTGATGGAGTAGGAGAAAAAGGAAACGGAAATTATGATTATTACATGATTTTTCACAATCCAATAAGTCATTGTTCGTTAAATCCCAGTACTTGCCTGAAAATCTAAAAACGTCAAGTTTTTCGATAGCACTCTTATCCATAGTTGTTTCATAATTTCCAAAAACAAATACTGACTCACTGTTTATATAAAACAGCGTGTCAATAATCCTGCACGTAGTGTACTACAGAAACGGATCTTACACAACATTTTACGGGGAACTGTTTTCAGGAACAGTTCATTCATCACTCGTTTGGCTCCATTCAGATCAGTTCCATACGAGATGCTCCTGAGTAACAGCTTTGGCAAATATTTAAGTAGCTACAAGAGAAGGCAGCCATAATAATCTGCACAAACAGATTGACAAAAAGTGAAGCAACCATTAACGGCGCAGTTTTTATTGCAGGTTCCCTTCCTTGCAATAAAACTGCCCTGCAAACTATATTTTGTGTAGTACTCAAGCAATTCTTAGAGTTTGGAATAACTTCGCTTCTGAATTAACAGCTTATATTGATTCTGCTGTTTAATATTGAAAAGTAAGTGTTCCTTTGGAAGCAATACAATTTGCAGCTACTTACGTATTTCGATAGGTTCCTATATTTTGCAGCATGCAGGTTACCTACAGCTGTTGCGTATACAATTATTATTTCTTTTGCATGGCATCATCGGACCGGATGAGTCATATCGTCATGTCTAAAATAAAAATAAGAAAAACACAACATTGTGTTTTCAAGGCCCAGTCTTATCGTTTACTAGCTGTCCCGCGCAACTTCGTCTGCGTCAAATTTTCCCCGTTTTCGCAACATTTTTCTTTGCTGCTCCGCTCCTGTTGGTCTTAGCGTGATAATATATAGCCTATGTCCTTCCCCAGGTTGAAATCTATCTTCTTGCCAAATTTCATTAAGATCCGATCAGCCGTTTAGTCGTGAAAAGGTAACAAACAAACAAACATACAAACAAACAGAGTGAGATTCGCATTTATAATATTAGTATGGAAGTATGGATATAGCAGACAGGTGTGTGTGTTGCTGAGGAGTTTGTTCCGCCACTTCTTCTTCCCAGCTGAAGCACTAGGAAATGCTGAAGGGTGAACGTTTTAGGGGACGGGTTACTTATGTTATTTTGACAATAAAAAAAGTACCTACTGATTTTCAATGTATTTTTTGTTTAAGCGAATTAGAAGAAGAATTAGAAGCTATACTACCTTTTTCAGAAAACCTGGTAGTATATTACCTAACTAGGTCTCCCCCTTTCTCTCCTCTACCCTCTCCTCTCCTGTACCCTCTCCTCCTATGTCACCAGTCTCCCGCTTCCGCAATCTGCATTTGGTTTACCCCTGCCTACCTAATTGTTGAGATTGTCGTCGAGATTGTCGTCCCACGCTTTATCTACCGAGATAGATCTGCCCATATTTATATTAATTATAGATCTGTGCGTATTAGTCACCTCATCAGATGCATCTTGATGCAATGGATGCTGTCGAGTTCCGACAGTGAGTATTGCATCATTCGTACGAATTATTGCGTTTGTACCAATTGTACCTGTTTTTAAATATTCCATTATTATTCCGTCGACTTGATAATAAAGTGTGAGTCACTAATAAATAATATTAAATTGCTTTGTACTTTTGCAGCACAGGCGGTTCCGGTTTGCGGGAAAAGTAAACGTGCAAATGTAACATCAACATGACGTGTAAAATTAACACCAACATAAAAGATAAATTAACTGAATCGGGATAAATCAATTCTGCCATTGTAAAGAATACTAAGTGTCCCAAGAATGTTTCTACAGGAAACCGGGATCACTAACTTCTCTGGCATGTTTTCGCCATTTCCATAAACCCGTAGGAAATAAAATTCGAAACGGCTTCTCAGATTAGTGAGATTTATTATATCTACTTTTATTACGACAATCGGAAGACGGTCATTGGCATTCTTCGGGAAAATACTTTACGACCTACCTTCCCACCTACGCAATGTCCTTCAGATATTGAAATAAATAATAATAAGTAAATTGCAATAAACTCGCTTCCATGAAAAAGCGACCCATGACATTTTCAAGGCTGGCTGTTCTGTAAGTTTGCCAAAATCGATCGGTGATAACTCCACTGAAATCTTTTCTTTACGACGTGCTATCGTTATTTCTGGGAAAGACAGTTTTCTTTTGAAAGAATAAATGTGAAGGTTATAAGATAGTCGACAGAGTGGAAACGTAAAGCAAAGTCAAAAAGTGCATGCAAAGTCGCAATTCGACTATTGGTAGATTCAGTTTTTTTCTCAAGCGGAGTGTGACTGTTCCTAAATTAACAAGCTGATTTAATTTTTTCTAATTATGTTTTAAGTTTTATCGAGGTCAGCTTCCCCTTGGCTTGTAGAACAGATAAGCTCGCATCGTATATTCGTGAATCGTGAGCACATGTTCAGGAGTAGGTATTCATGTTACCCTAGGAACTAGTTGTACCCAAGTTGTGATTTGTGTAGCCTTCTTTTAATTATAAAGAACTAGCTTATGCCCGCGGCGCCGCCCGCGTGGAGTTCGATAATTGTCCCACGGGAACATACTATCGGGATAAAAAGTATCCTATATGTTAATCCAGATTATAATCTACCTGTGTGCCAAATTTCATCCAAATCCATTTAGTAGTTTTTGCGTGAAAGAGTAACAAACATCCATCCATCCATCCATCCTCACAAACTTTCGCATTTATAATATTAGTAGGACTAGCTTTTGCCCGCAGCTTCGCTCGCGTTAATTTAGAATTTGACAATCAATTCAGGTTGTACTGTGCTTGTTGTTTGGCCATTGCAAGTGGCGACATCTATTATCATTAGAACGTTATTGTTGTTTGCCTCGGGAACAGTACTTTTTAACGGGATGAAGGTACCCTTTGTCCTTTTCTGTACACCTGACAACGTATATGTATGCAAAATTTCAGGATGATCGGTTCTGTGGTTGAGGCGTTAAAGGTAACAAACAATCATACCTACTTACGCATTTATAATATTAAGTTAGGATTATAGTTAGGATTAGAATTAGGATGCTGCCAACACGTTGCGCGAATAGGCGTTATCGTTTATGAAATCATTTGGTTTGTATGTCATAAAAGTATCTTTCCTATATACGAGTACCAACGAAAACTGGCTCTTGTACCGATATTTCTTATTCACCTCCTACATTCCCATAATCTATGTTTATACCTGCTTCCAATCTCCTGAGCATCAACATGAAGCGACAGGGAGTCTGTAGCTCGCTGGCACGGCTCCAAGCCTCGTTCAGTACGTCCAGCCACTGTTGCTATCTGCTAGCTAGCTAGTGCGTTGAGTCGTTGACTCATTAGGGCAGTTGCTTCAGTGAAGGTCGAGCTGTTTAGCGCTGCTTTTGCTTATTCGTTACTATAGCACTTTAAGGGTTGGCAGTTTGTGTGAGTTGCTTTTTGTATTTTTGATCTTTTCATAAATTTTAGAACATGAGTTCTAAAAAGCAAGAACTTTTGCTTTCGTTTTGCTCATGCTGCACGAAAAAGTCAGCTAATTTAGAGATTTTGAGTCTTATGTCCTGTGCTTGAATTTGATGACACGATGATTTAAAACATTTAAAAAACTTTTATTTTTATTTGCAGATTTCGCCTCTTCTTGAACCGAGATTGATACTCCTATAACGTTCCCACTGCTGGGACACAGACCTCATCTCCGTGGGAGACAGTGGGCCATGAGTTCATGACACACCACGGTGCGGGATGGTGGATGTCACATGTCTGCGAATGTTTCGTTCTAGGATTAATATTAAGAAAATCTGTTAATAGGGGTGATCACATTTTTTTTCTTTGTCCATCTGGTAGTTTATTGAAAAGTATTGGACACGTATTTTTTCTTTTTTCACGTGGTCATAAAATTACGGAGATATATTGAGTTGAAATGGCGCATGACGTCACATGTAGGTAAGTTTTATACCTACTTGTGACGTAGTGAGCCCCCACTCTCCAACTTTAATGAGTTTAAACTAGGTAAGTAATTTTTTGATATTTTGATAAAACAAAAAATACGTGTCTAATATTTTTGTATTACCTGTCTGACGGACAAAATAGAATGTAGTTTTCTTTACCCAGTCCGCACCCCTATTAAACATTCAAAAGTAGTTTTATGTGCCAGCCCTGAAGTTCCTGGCATGACTTATTGTTTGTTCATTAATATCATGAGGTTAGTGAGGTCTGATACCAACCTTGCCGAAATGATAATGAAATAAAAAGCACTGCGAAACATTGCAAATACTTATACAAGGTGTTGTTTTGCATCCTCGTCCAATTCAATCATAACTAATATTATAAATGCGAAAGTAAGTTTGTTTGTTACCTTTTCACGACTAAACGGCTGATCGGATCTTAATGAAACTTGGCAAGAAGATAGATTTCAACTTGAGGAAGGACATAGGCTATATGTATATCATTACGCTACGACCAATAGGAGCTGAGCAGCAATGTAAAATGTTGCGAAAACGGGGAAAATGTGACGCAGACGAAGTTGCGCGGGACAGCTAGTCAATAATAAAATGGGCAGGTAATATTTTTTTTTCTTAGTCACGGAAATCAGTAAGTGTGAACCACCCCTGTTTTAAACGCGGCCCGTCTGATCCTCTCCCTATAACCGCGCTTTCACACATATAAACAATCTCAAACGTTTATTTGATAATTTCTTATTCGTTAAACCACGTTATGGCGGTTATTCTGATATAGCTACTGATAATCTTAAACAAATCAGCGTTTATTAATAATTAACTAAGTACCGTCATTTAAATTGATTATTTATGACTTTTATGACAACCTTCTGAATTTTGATGAGGATGCAAAACAACACCTTGTATATCGAGAACTCAAAACAAATAATCAACATGGTAAATATCCCGTTACAAGTGTTATTGATAGTGTCAGTGACTATGCCAGATAAAAACTTATATTGTAAATACTTAGATAACACTAATTAGTATTTTACATTAATTATATCTGTCAAGTCTATTAACGGCTTGTTTTACTTTCTTTGCTAAAACATAAAGTTGATTGTAAAAACGTATGTTTGTGCTTTGACTACCTCCTTGGTCTCGTTTTCCACGTTTTTATTTACCATTGAGCATAGAGTCCAGGATTCGCACAAATGGTTTTAATTAGTACAAAGGTACCTAATAAATCACTATTGCGAGCAAAGGTTACGCTTTTCGCTGTGTTTTTGAGCAGTGATATTTTCTTTAAATCACGAATGCTAGGCGGAAGTAAGTTCCACAACCTTATAGCATGGACAGAGAAGGAATAGGAGTAATAGTTAGATTTATGAGGATGAAATTCAAGGATGACAAAGTGATCGCAAACACAACTAGCGAAAATTCTGCACCCTATAGTTCCTGCCATGCACTGGCAATCTATTTAAAGAAGATTCATCATTACCATTAGCTAGTCGAGAAGCTTATTAAATTAAAGGTCTTCAGAAAATATGCTTACGCTAAACAAAGTAAACCCGAGCTCGGTCAAAAAATAAAAATAGCCTTTATTTCCCTATAATTAACAAACTTATATTTTTTAAACTTAACCTATTAAGGGGGTCATCCATCTTTGGATGAAGGTCTCCTGCATCTGCTTCCATCAATGTCTATCATGGGCCATTCAAGTCCATTCTATGAGCTTGGTCAATAGAACGGGCATTATATTGATAAAGACATACCTCATTAATAGTGAAGACTGGGTAAAGAAAACGAAATTCTATTTTGTCCGTCAGACAGGTCATCATTTCAGCCGAAAGACGTCCACTGCTGGACATAGGCCTCCCCCAAGTGTCGCCACATGGCCACATTGACCGGTCCCGTGCGACGCGCATCCAGCGTCAGACAGGTAATACAAAAATATTAGACACGTATTTTTTGTTTTATCAAAATATCAAAAAAATACTTAGTACTAAAAATACTTACTACGTCACAAGTCGGTATAATAATTACCTACACGTGACGTCATGCGCCATTTCAACTCAATATATCTCCGTAATTTTATGACCACATGAAAAATGAAAAAATACGTGTCCCATACTTTTCAATAATCTACCCGACGGACAAAAAACAATGTGATCATCCCCTATTATCAAAACAATTCCCCATGGTTCATCATCAGCTGCTTAGGTGAAATGAAAAAAAAGAGTGATAATTTTTAATGGACTTTTTAGAATATTATTATAGATTTTTTTTTAATTTATTAGTAGCGGCCTACAAAAAACAACTTTTAACTAAAAGTACTACAGCGCCGTCTATGATAAAACTGAAGAACTAATCAATCAATCAAAAGACATTTATTCAAATTAGGCTGATAATCAGCACTTTTTGAACGTTAAAATTACAAAAGACAGTCCCTCAAAACGCCCGCCCTTCGCCACTTCCTAGTGTTTTAGCTGGGAAGAAGTAATATGGTCTGAATCTCGCAAGCAAACTCCCTTTACTACTGGGGATGAGGAACTTTACATTATACCATGTACTTCATTCACTGTAGGTGATTGGAACTTGGAAAAGCAGCGAACAACACTCCAAGGTACAGTCTACGTATGGAACAAGTCACGCACTATAAGAACTTTAAACGAAAATACCTACGGGTTTTGAATAATATTTTAACAGACATAACTCCTGTACCTACCTATGTTATAAGTAAATATACAGTTTTTGATGGAATAAGTACATATTTACATAATTTAGGTAAGTATACATACTACTGAACAGTAGTTTTAGGATTAAAATAGCCTACGACCCATTCTCAGACCTACCGGTTAAGCCGTTTCGGAGGAGTTCGATAACAAACACAGTGACACGAGATTTTTATGTATAAGATTAACTTTAGGTATTATATACAGGGTGTAAACTGTGTAAAGTGTTAGGGTCACCGACGACGTGTAAACTGTATCTTCATAATTTAGCAAAAGAGACCATGTTAAAAAATTTCGTTGGTTATGTATAACATGAGTTCTTTGTGGTAAGTTTTGCAGTCGTCGGGGTCCTATACTTACACCGTAGTCATAGCAGAACGGCTCCAGAAATTACCATATTTGTATGACACGGCACCTGCAAACAGTCCTTCCACATTATTTCTGACATGAACATTATGACAACTAGAATAAAAGTGTATTTATATTGTTGTGTAACTAATATGGGTCAATGAACTGAAATATAGTTTTTTTAGGGTTCCGTACCCAAAGGGTCAAACGGGACCCTATTACTGAGACTTCGCTGTTCATCTGTCACCAGGCTGTATCTCATGAACCGTGACAGTTAGCCAGTTGGAATTTCTACAGATTACGTATTTCTGACCAAGATTTTGTAACATATTTTGATTTAAAAGAGTGTCCATGGAGTTTCTTGCCCGTTCTTCTCCATAGAGATCTACGCTACGGAATGGGCAACTACAGTACTTTCATAAGTTATTATGCCTTGTGACTGGGACTGTAGCTTCGCGTTTTATTTTGTTATTTTTTGACTTTCAAAAGTGCCTGTAATGGTCTAATTGAAATAAATGCTTTGACTTTGATTTTCTGTTGCCGCTATAACAACAAATACTGAAAACAGAATAATATATTATTTATGTTTTTTTTTTGCTCGTTTTTGTAAATAATGGTACGGAACCTTCCGTGCGGGAGTCCGATACGCACTTGGCCGGTTTTTTATTTTTAAAAGGTCACTACCGTTGGACTAATGAAAGGACAGTAAATAATATAATTCCCTCGTTATAATCGCTGTGCCTATTCGCGTACATCTGGTCGTGGATGTAAGTACGGCGGTCCAAAATAGCCGCCATATATTTAAAGCCGGTCTATTAATGTGCCTCTGCCGAGCTAATTGCAAGCCGTAGTAACGGATTTACAACATCTAGTAACTGTAAAATGTGAAAAGTAAAGCAAAAAAGGTTAGTTTCAGGATTTTTGTATGAACGATCCAAGTTTTTCAATAGTTATGTTGGCCAATGATTTACCAACCTTTCCCTTTTTAGGGTTCGGTACCTCAAAAGGAAAAATGGAACCCTTATAGGATCACTTCGTGATTCCTCTCTTCGTTGTCTGTCTGTCAGTCATGACCCTTTTTATCATGAATGCATGCGTGGTATAAAATTTAAATGAAAAACTTGACTATTAATACCGTATATTTTGCTCTTTCGCTTGCAAAAAAAAAATACAAACATCCGAATTCAAAACCTCCTCCTTTTTTAGAAGTCGGTTAAAAACAAAACTTCCCGATGACCTAGAACAATGAAATATTGGTAAGAAGTAAGGTCTAACAGGAAAAGTAAAGGTAAAATTTGTAGTTATCACATATTTTTTTGTGCGATTACAAGTTTACATTTGCAGTTGGAGAGTTGAAAGTGACGTATTTCGATGTACGGGAGAGTATTAAATTAACTGCAAAATTAATTTTGTTCGTCAATCTGACTTATCTTTGTTATCTTTCGGTATCACAAACTATGTTTTTCATAAGAATGGTCATGGACGATGTTTGTCGACAAGTACTACAACTCCTGTTTCTTTTTGCTCGGCTCCTTAGGTTCGCAGCTTAAAGTTAAATAGCCTTCCTAAAGGAATTGACCATCAAAAATCAAAAAGTCTAGTAGTTCCAAAGATAAGTGTGTTACATCATCATCTGCCTAGCCTTTTCCCAAACTATCTTGGGGTCGGCTTCCAGTCTAACCGGATGCAGCTGAGTACCAGTATTTTACATGAAGCTACTGTCTATCTGACCTCCACAACCCAGTAACTGGGTAATACCCCTGGGCAAGACTGGATGTCAGACTTTTGGCTTCTGACTACTCGATCGTCAAAGATCTACAAATGACAGCCGGGACCAACGGGAATTGGTGTTCTTTCCGAGGCACGGAGGAAACTCGGTATGCAATTATGGTCACCCATCTACGGACCAACCTGGGCAAGCACGGCTTAACCTTAAAGATCGACCCGTGCGGCTAAATAAAATAAAACTCTTCAGCTTTAATATATTAGTATGTGACATAATACATTCTTCTATTGTATGAAATTAAATTATTCATGACCTTATGGTTAAGTTACTTTATGTATTGTGAGACTTCCGTACTGCCTACGCGCATGATAGCAATATAATATCCTTTCTTTATAACTTGAGAATAGAAAGGAACTGTAGATAGCAAATTTAAAGGTAGATAGCCTAGTCTCTACCGTAGATTTAAAGAGATAAATTTAGTTTCTTAGTTTAAATATAAGGAGTAATCTTTGAAACTAATGATCCCATTCCCAAAAAATCTTTTGAAAAACTAAGGGAAAGCTAAATTATCAGAAGTGTTTAATTATTTAAAACTATCCCAATAATTTACTTAAAAGGAGTCCCTTTGATAGATTTACTGTAAAAGTTGAAGTTTTTTTTTTAGTACCTCCTTTAGGTTCATTTCCGACCATAACGCGAATAAAGAGTGTTTCCGAACGAAATGGAAACACAATATCACGCCTGTTATCCCCTAAGGGGTAAGGCAGTACCTATATATGAATAGATAGTACCTACACCCACATCTGCCACTTCTGCCAGTTATAGTGTTAACTTATTATTATCATCAAACAGGCACAACTCGACTCCAGAAGATCCAAGAGCAGGAAGATCCCAAAAGTAAAAAGAATTGAACAAAAGGCAGTCATTTCTAAAATTTATTTATCAATTCGTTTTAAATCGTTTTAAAAGTTATAAGCCCGGGCCATCTATTTGATTTGAAGACACTGGCCTGCTTTAAAAACAAACTGAGAACCTCCAGCATTTTGGAAAGACGGTCGCACAAAGTAATGATTTAGAAATCATTCACTGCCGCATCGATTTATGTAACTATAATCTACATAAAATGCAATAACAAACGTGTAATTTATTCGGCCACGCACCCATTGTAACAGACGAGCAATTTTGTCCAAATTTATGTAATCTTTTTTTTTTTTTTTTTTTTTTTCTGGCTTCGCACGGTTTGTGCATTTAGCCAGTGTCAAGTTATATTAGGAAGACAAAGTTAGGGAAACTGGAATTTATCAATAATAATATTTACAACGGAATTTGGGATAAAGGATCAATAGGATTATAACTAACTAGATATTACTAATGAATGATGAGATACAATAAATTGATGAAAATATATTTTTAAATTACAATCTAATATTATTAATGGTAATGAATGAAGCTATACATTTATATACAGGTAAACTATTTGTACAAAATAAAGTAAGAACTGAAGTAGGAAAAGGAATACGGAGGGACAATAGATCACTGAGAAAGGAAGAACGGTCATATAGAGGACAGGAGAAAAGAATGTGGTTCAAGTCGCCCACATCTGTGCCGCACGAACAACTGGGATCGTTAATAATTTTAAGTTTGGCAAGATGAGCTGGAGAACAAACGTGACCGAGTCTCATCCGTATGAGAACGGAGGTCTCCATCTTGCCAAACTTAGCCCTGGCAAACCACGGTTTTTCCGAAACGTCGGGGTGGATCAAAGAAAAATAACGACCCTTTTGTCTACTACTGATTTCCCAGGCCACCTTCCAGGTATCCAAAAGAAAAGTTTTAGGTAAATTTACAATATCTGAGTTAAAATTTATGTATGGGACGATGTCCCCACACTGCACCGCTTCACCGGCGAGAGAATTTGCCACTTCATTGCCCTCGATTCCAGCATGGGCTGGAACCCACGCGAATTCCAAGGTATTACCCTCAGATAAGGTTCTGTACGCAAATTCTCTTATTAAATAAATTATGGGCAACTGTAATTTATGTGTCAGTGGAGATTGGTTGATGGCTAGAAGCGCACTTTGACAATCCGAAAAAATGATAACTTTTTTTAACTTAAAAACCCGACTATATTCAATGGCTTTCAAAATGCCAAAACATTCTCCTGTAAAAACAGAAGTCTCCGGAGGAAGTTTTATTTTTTGAACAATGTTATATTGCGAATGAAAAGTGCCAATCCCCACACAACCTGTCGGAGAACGCTTGGAAGCATCCGTAAAAATGTGATGATATTCCGAGTGCTCGGCCAGAAAATTGTTGAAACTTAAATGACAAACGGGGTCAGATTTTCTAGTACAGTGAAATTTTATGATGGGTTTGAAATGTAAACTATCATAACTACTGCTAAATATGGGAAGTTTGTTGGAACGGTGTACTGGAGAAGATAGAGAAAGGTATTTTTTATAGCTTATTACTAAACAAGGAGCACGTTTATGGGACCAGTAATCTGAAGAATCAATCAGCGTCACTAAAATGTCCAGTTTAGAAATGAGAGGATGAGTTGAGAACTGAATAATGCGGAACAAATACTTATCAGAAAGGAACTGTCTTCTAAGATATAAAGGAGCTTCCCCGCATTCAACCTGTAAGGCATTTATGGGACTCGACTTCATAGCACCCGCAATAATTCGTAATGCTTTAGACTGGATACGGTCCAATTTTTTAAATGCCATAACACTACCCGGTTCAAGAATAAATAATCCGTAATCTAAAGTACTTCTGATTATAGCATTGTAGATTAATTTTAAAGAAAAAGGATGTGCACCCCACCACACACCTGATAGGCATCTAAGCATGTTTATGTGGTTTTCACATTTGTTAACAATAAAATCACAATGAGGAACACTACTTAATTTACTGTCAAGTATTACACCTAGATATCTGAAATTATCTTTAATCGGGATAGGAGTTCCCTTATAAAAGAGATTTATTGTGGGAATATTTCTCTTTCGGGTGAATAAAACTGCCGCGCTTTTAGACGTGGATATATCCAAGCCGTTAAGATGTAACCATAACTCTAAATTAGATAAAGCGGAATTGATAGCCTGGCTAGCCTGTTCAATGGATTGGCTTGAAGAATATAACAACAAATCGTCGGCATATTGAAGAACCGTAATATGATCAGATAAGGACGAGTCTAAATCAAAAGTGTAAATATTGTATAAAAGGGGACTGAGCACAGAACCCTGGGGTAGGCCTTTCCACACAAGGTAAGATACCTCTTGATCACCAATTAGCATACTAATAGAGCGTTCAGTCAGGATATTAATAATAAAATTTGACAAATTCAATGGAACCCCTAGGGCTCTTAATTTATTTTGTAAAACTGATAATATAACATTATCATAAGCTGAATTAATGTCAAGGAAAACCGCGACAGTAGATTGATTATTAGAAAAAGAAATCCGAATATCCGATGTTAAAATGCCTAAACAGTCACTGGTACTCCTACCTTTTCTAAAGCCATATTGTGATGCTGCCAAAAGGCCCTTACTTTCAACAAACCATTCTAGACGATTTTTAATTAGGTGTTCAGCTAATTTCATCAGAACTGAAGACAAAACTATGGGACGGTATGAAGAAGCGTCAGATGGGATTCTATTTGGTTTAAGGAATGGCAACACCATTTGACGTTTCCATTCAACAGGGATGTTGCCAGTGATCATAATAGAATTGATAAGATGTAAATAATAGCAGAGGACGTCTTCATTTAAATTAGCAAAAAAGGAATATGGGATGCCATCACTGCCTGGTGCAGAATCCTTAGTTTTATGAATAACACCCTTTAATTCAGTAAGAGTGAATGGGCCATCTAGAGTCGTATGGGTGCCTTGGTTATGTGATCCGTTGGTTATTGACAATATTGGTAAGGACAGGTTAGGGTTAACAGCCTCAGGGACCCAAGGCGGCGCTAAATTATCTAAAAATTCGCTGGCTAAAGAAACAGGTATAGGGGAAGGGTTCTTATAAATTGATCTAAATCTACGGATATTACGCCAGACAATCGTTGGGTGGGTGTTCGGTGAAATTGATAAGCAAAAGTTACGCCAAGATTCAAATTTTTTCTTCTTAAAAAGTTTATAAGTTTCGTTAATTAGGTTAGTAACAGTTTCAAAATTACTATTAGACATGTCAAGGTTATAATTGTATTCCGCCTCTTTACGTTTGTTAACTAATTCTGTACATTCAGAGTCCCACCATGGAGGTGAGGGAATTGTACTATTATTGTTATTTTTTACAGGAAAAACTACATCTGCAGTTTCAATTAACAAAAGTGCTAAAGCTTCAGCACAGCTGTTTTCATTGCCATCAGAAATTACAGGCAAGGAGCAAAGCTTACTGTCAACAAGGCTTCTAAATTTGTCCCAGTCACTACTATTTCTGCTTGGTAATTTGTGTTTTAAGTTAGATCTCCTTGATGATGCCTTTGATTTGGAAAGAGGGTAAGAAATAACTATTGGGAAATGGTCACTACCATAAGTAGAGGTTAGAGTATGCCAAGTTAATGAAGAGGCTAAGCTTGGAGAACAGATAGAAAGGTCAATTGCACTTTGGTTTTGGTTGGGATCTGAACGGCGAGTAGCAGCTCCTGAGTTCAAGATGCATAAGTTATGAGAGTCTATTATATCTAGTAAATCTTCACCATGACAATTAGAAACAGAACAACCCCATGATTGATGATGGCAATTAAAGTCCCCCAATATTAAGAAAGGCTTTGGAAGAAAAGAAAAGAGATTATTCATCTCTTGAAGAATAGAAGAAGAAGGGTGAGGAATGTAAATAGAAACAAAACAAGTTTGGTGCACCTTAATAGCTACAATAGAAATTTCCTCACTATGAGGAGGTAATGAAACAATAGAGAAAGGAAAAGAGTTCTTGATAAGTATAGCTACACCACCATACCCATCAGATCTATCCTCCCTAATGGTTAAATAACCATTAATTTTAAAAATATGATTTGGTTTGAGCCAGGTCTCTGCTAAAGCAAAGACAAATGGCTCATATTTGTTTAAAAGGTATATAACATCACTCTTTTTGTTTACTAGACTGCGGCAGTTCCACTGGATTATATTGGATGTGTTGTCCATTATGAATGGATTGAGGTACATTGAAAGTTGAGGCAACGTTGGACGGTGAGATGTTGAACTGAGAAAGAAGATTGTGTAATGCAGAGAGAAAATCATTTATAGAAAAGTTTACATCATTTTTATCATTATTTTGATTATTAGTAAAGGCACAACCATTAGATGGCTGGGGAATTTTAAAATCATTAATAATAGCATTGTGGGCCTCTTTATTATAGCCTTGTATAGATTTGGGTGGGGAGCGTGGTTTCAGGAAGACAGTCTTTTTATAACTACTTGAAGCCTGCATTCTATTAGGTGAAGAGATTGATGGAGTATCTGCAAAGTTTTTAGAAGGAGAAGATAAAAGTGTGTCAGCATATGATTTAGTTACCGGGGGATAAACTTTAGTTGCTTCAGCATAAGAAACTGAGCTATGTGCCATGTATGATTTAATCTGTTTTTGTCTACAGAATTCAGGACAAGATTTATTAATGGCATAGTGATAGCCAGAGCACAGACAGCAAGATGCATTTTCTACTTCCCTTTCACAGCTATCTCCAGTATGGCCTTGACCACACTTATAACAGCGAGGTTTAGACCTGCACTGAATTTTAGTGTGCCCAAAACGACAGCAATTGAAGCATTGTACAGTAGGGAAAATATATAAATCAACAGGTAATGCATTATAACACATAAAGATTCTTTTAGGTAGAACCTGTCCATCAAAAGTAACTACCATGGATTGGGATGGCTTCCAAGTGGTTGTACCATCAACAACAGATTTAAAATTAAGTCGTCTGACTTTTAAAATTGGACCACAACCAATTGGAACTGTAATATTATCAATTACTTCCTCTGGAGACCATTCTGCAGGAACACCACGTACTAGACCCATTCTTGTAACATTAAATGTGGGTATAAAAGCTTTGTAATTATATTTTTCCAGACTGCTATGTGAAATAAAAGAATTTGCATCCAGATAATTGGAAAATGAGAGAGAAATTTTATTACGCCCAATTTTTTTGACGCTACCATTTATGATGTTTTGAAAGGCGTTATGTTTAAGAAATTTGCCAAATGTGATTGGGTGCAATGTAGTATTATCATCAGGGGAAATGGTTATTTTCTGTAAGTGGACTATGTAAGGTGCACTGTCGGTTTTGTCGTATGCTTTACGACCGATTTGCGCGGGAACAGCTACGGATGGAGCTTGAATATCAGCAGCATTTGTTGGTATTTCAGAGCAAATAGGTTCTGCTAAAGTTGTTGTAGGACTGGTAGGATCCATGCAACCACAACCCGACGACTCGGAACCGTGGTTTTTTCGGGTGCGACGGCGTTTGTTACAGTGTTTGCACACATGTACGCGACTTCTTTTAAGCTTACGAGCCGAGGACGACCCATCAGTATCCATGCCTGACTCATTGCTCATCACAGTAACAAAATTGCCTGCCGGGGGAACAAAGTCCCCCGGGTCTGGCGGTTCGTTCATTAAACGGCCCTAACAATAAATAAACTTAGAAAAAACTTACCACTACCGAAGAAAAAAAACTACGAAACTATAAATTAAAGAAAAGAGTACTAAAACTAAACTACTAATCCTATTTTACCGTATTTTATAAAATAATTTATCTTAAATTCAAAAAGGACGCGTCCGTCTAGTTGAACGTTTCCCGCGCTTTTTTTTCTTATGTAATCTTATGACCTTGACGTCTCCCCTACGGACCGGCGAAACAGGGTTGCCTGATGTAAATAATTGCCATCATGTTAATTCTTTTTTTTTGCATATCATATGTAAGGTAGATGTAATGTAGTTTAAATTAAAGTGTTTTGATGTTTAAAAAAGTATGGGATGGTTTCCTTCCTTAATTCTTTCTTCTTTGGAAGACATAGGGACAGTGCTGGGTTACAGATGGTTAAGTGTCTTTTTTCAAACAAAAACCCATTCTAGAATAAAAGTAAAAAAACAGATTATTTTTAAATGGAACACATGCAAGACCGATTTATCAAACGCAATGTTTAAAACAACAGAAATACATGATATAAATTTAGGTAATCTCCCTGCCAAAAAAAATATAAATCTCTGTTGGTTAAAAGTTCCGTCCTTTGAGTAACCATGGCTGTATAAAAACAAACACAAAAACCGTAAAATGTTAAGCTAACTGTTTTGTTTTAACTTTAGATAAACTACGTGACTTGGCCGTTTCGAAGTATTTAAAAACCTTTTAAGCAATTTAAGTAAGTAGGGAAGGTCATGGTAAATGACTATTTAAATGATACTTATAAAAAAAGCATTGGTAGGTATGTACTTATTTAGATTAGTACTTACCTGTGTTTATGCCAGGCAGTTATATTAAGATCATACAATTTCCTCCTAGGCTTCTAGTTCTGGTTCTGGTTCTGCCTATTTTTCGCATTGATAACTTTTTGCTTTGTCTTTTTTCCCACGAGAGAAAGAAAGAGATGTGTGTGACAGCGTATTGTCAAGGCTGGCCTCATTTATGATGGAGAACAAGACTGATCGTAGATTTGCGAGCAGTTAAACCACATAGATAAAACATAAGTATACCTTATTATGTCTGACTATAAAACGGACCCAGGACTTCACATTAGAATGCAGCGTTTCTAACCACTGGGCGCAAAGTAGAAAACGATTTTTTTTCTAAATTAGGTACTGCTACCAGCCCTATTCCGCCCTTTCAATAATGCAATGTCCACCCTAACCCCACTGCCCTTGCCCCTGCATTACGAACTGAACTTTTATCTTTAGAATCTGTAGTATATATTTTAATTGCAATAGATAAACAGCTGTGTTTTTATTCACCCACCTAGAATTGTAATTTGGTACGGTCACTTGATCAGCGAAATGATAATTTTATAGAGTTGAATTTAGACGCTTAGACCGTTCTACATTTTCTAGGGATTTATAAAAAAAAAAACAAAAATCCAATATGTAGAAAAAAAAACATATCGGTGCTGATAGTTGCACCTGTGGTGTAAGACAAATATCTTACCCTAAATTCTTATATATTCTAACAATATTTCTGATGATTAAAAACACTGCCACCTAGTGTCGAGTAGCATAATTATTAAGACTTTAAGGATAGCGCCATCTGCTGGCTAAAAGATGTGAAAAATAACTCGGGATGTAAAGGTGCTACAACACATTGGGGACTTTTAGCATTTTTAAATAGCTGAAAAATTTAATCATGATTCTCGAGAAATGTCAAAATTATATAGTCCACAAATCGGAAATCGGCGCGCGGCTCCTAGCATATTGTGTTTGTGTTGTCTAATCATTCTGCAAGTTGTTTAAACAAGATTACGCTATCTGTGCCAACAGTACCAAAGACAAAAATTGTTTTGGTGCCTCAAACGTACCGCAGTGACCGTAAATATAAATATCGAAACCGCATTTTTGCCGTCACGATAAATTCGCCCGCCTCCCGGTTTGAGTGGTAACTTTGAAGAATTTTGGTTTTTTTGTGAAAGTGGATCTCATTTCGCTAATAGAGTGCACAAGCGTGAAATCCTAAAATAATATTTCACAATTATTTATTTTAAAGCGCGACCTCAAGCGAACCCGTACTTAAAAAAAAACATATAAAGTATTTTTTAAGAATATTTAGTAGTGGCAAAATAATTTGTCTATGGGCTGACTTTCATTTTGACGTCTGCCTGCCACACATCCGGCCCTCGGACGAAAGGGTCCTTTTTCAAGCGTACGCCATTGCTGGCGTATGGTAGTTTATTTTATTGAACGAAAAATCTAATACCATCCAATATGGTGAGTATCTAACATCATAATTATGTGCCGAAAAGTGTTCCTGTGTATCCGTGCTAACGTTTCGCGTCAATATTTTACGGCTTTGGAGTTTAAAATGGAAATAAAATATAACGTTCTTCACGACGGCCGTCTTTGTGATGGGATGACGTTTCCAAGTGTTGCGGTGTATGATCGGTGTCGGTGTAGATTCGCGGAAAATCAGCTAGAATAGCATTAATAGCAATCGTTAGCTGTTATGAAACCGAAGTTAAATAAATCGTCTGAAAATGAAACGTACGTGTTTAAAGTGTTACATCTGTGTTGTGATGTCGAAGATGTTGACGAGCTGTTTTCTGGTTTGCGCAGGTGAATTTCACTGTAGACGAGATCCGGCAGATGATGGACAAGAAGCGGAACATCCGCAACATGTCCGTCATCGCTCACGTCGACCACGGCAAGTCCACCCTTACGGACTCCCTGGTCTCAAAGGCCGGTATCATCGCTGGCGCCCGCGCCGGCGAGACGCGGTTCACGGACACGCGCAAGGACGAGCAGGACAGATGCATCACCATCAAGTCAACGTGAGTATTAGCGTCACCACATGGTGCAACTCAGAGCCTTTTGTTGACCGACATGAAAGCCGCTGAGCCGGCAATTATGTACCCTTGAACTTGACTGTTAAAGTTATTGCCTATTTCGCAATTTGAGGTTATGCTCTTCGCGTAGTCATGCTTGATAATTTGTCATATTGCTAACTTTTCAGAAAATAATGTAATCAAGCATTAGAAACCATTTTAGCTTCTGTTTTAACCATATTCTGATGTTTCCTTTGTCAAATTTGTTGTAACGACATGGTATTTGCTTGACAATATCCAACAGAATCAGCTGTTCTTACATTCATTTATATTAAGCAACATATTTTTCTACTACAAGTAAATAAAATCGCATGTGATGAATGTTCTTACCATTTAAAACTGAAGAATCAATGAAGATCTTTTCAGAACGGCCATCTGATATATCCTTTTCAAGTTATTACACATTATTTTCAACAGACCCATGCTTAACAATGTAAATTCTTTCTCAGTGCTATCTCCATGTACTTCGAGCTCGAAGAAAAAGACTTGGTATTCATCACCAACATTGACCAGCGTGAGAAGAGCGAGAAGGGTTTCTTGATAAACTTGATCGACTCACCTGGACACGTTGACTTCTCGTCTGAAGTGACTGCTGCGCTCCGTGTAACTGACGGTGCCCTCGTCGTCGTTGACTGTGTCTCTGGTAAGATATAGTTTTTACATGAATTTAAACCCATTTATGTCAAAAACTGGTCAGTGGGTCGTCTTAGGGGCAGATTTATACTAACATATCTAACTTTCAGAACTAGTCAAATGTGTTCCTACTTTGTTAATTTTGCTAGTTTCTTCATTCTCAGTGTCACAAAGGCATCTTAAATGTGTGTACCCAAATTAAATACAGTAAAAACACCATACAATTCTAATTTGTATGTAGATTTTTATGATTGCAAACTATATTGCATAACTTGGATCAATAAGGGTTCATGACAGTGCACTACTGTTATTGGCCAACAATCTGAAATGACATGCATACCAGGATGCATAATTATAATTCTAAATGACTAGCTATTTCTAAGAGAGCTACATGATAATTACAAAGTAGTGCATATTGTCATTGAATGACATTAATTTTCACCAATTCAAGATAACGATAGACCTGTTAATAATGTTTTGAACAATAATTTCTTGATTGCATGTGGTGAAATTTTCTAAAATGCCAACATGGCTAATCAACATCCTACTACTATTTTAAAACCTCAATATTATGATGTTTTCAGATCAAGCTGATAAGATTTTGTTAGGCTTTTATAATAAATTATACTAGTTGTTTTGAAGATTTAGTTAATTTCAAACACTGAAATAAAATGTTTCAAGTCGAGCATAGTATTGAAATCCAGCTGTTCTTTTTATCTGGCATTCCTTAATTTATCAAGGGCAATGGGCAGTATGTTGCATTGAAACATGAAATAAGTCCTTTCTTAGACTCAGATAGACCTACAAGGTTCACATTAAAACAATGCTCCATGTCTGCAAACAAAACAACATGCTACTTCTCCCAATGCTGATAAAATCCAAATGATGAATGTTCTTACCATTTAAAACTGAAAATCAATGAAGATCTTTCAGAACGGCCATCTGATGTACCTACATGTTATTACAACAATGTATGAAAAATGACTTTCTTGAAATGCATAAAACACTTAGAGGTATACTATTTTATGTTCTATCTCCATAGGTGTGTGTGTACAGACCGAGACTGTTCTGCGTCAGGCTATTGCCGAGCGCATCAAGCCTATTCTGTTCATGAACAAGATGGACCGTGCTCTTCTGGAGCTGCAATTGGAAGCTGAGGAGCTTTACCAGACCTTCCAGCGTATTGTTGAAAACGTCAACGTCATTATCGCCACGTACAACGATGATGGTGGTCCTATGGGTGAGTTTGAGTCAGATAATTAATACCTAATAACTCAAAATTTTCGTACAGATTAGATTAGTTGTACCAATCTTGCTGACTGGCTGTTTTTGCTACTACCAAGGCATTCATGAATCATTCTCTTATCATGAGGCTAGAAATTTGATGGTCATGTTTTCTTTGTATTTAGCATTTTTTGCAACTTAGTGGTTTGTCTGTCACATGATAAGCATATAATATGTGAATGCTTTTTTAATACCCAGTTGAGTAGTTCCTGTGATGATGTTTGTCAAGACCTTAGACCTTATTCATAGTTATAATTAGATGTTTATTCTAATAGTAAGCACTTTTACTAAGCAGGCATATTGTGGACGACATGTTTTTTATCAAGATTACGATACACATGTATATTTTATCCACGTGGCCTATTTTGAAAGAGTAAGCATCTACTGATAAGCATTTCAGGAAAACAAAACTAAATATAACTTGATTTCTACAATTTTTATTTTGACCGTCGTATTTTTTTAAAGTCAATCCGCGAGACAAGACGCCACGTAATTTCTATGCCTTACGCTCAGTGGGTAGGACTAGTAATGTTATTCAATCGACTTCGCTCACGTGTTTGACCCACCAGCCACCACCTACCTACCCACGCTATATTCCCCTACCGACCTACGCAATATTCCCCCCTACGCCTGTGACGTAATAGCACTTTGTCCAATTTGCGAGAACCTTCGTGAGAATAATGAAGAGTAGGAAAACTTTTAAAGCGAGTTATAAATATCATTTGAAGACCAAAGAGTTACGTAAAGCGACTTATGAGGTGGAGAACGCAACGAGTGGTGTATTGCGGATACATTTATTTACTTTTGGAAAATGTTTGTTTTTAGCAGACTATCATTAGTTTAGACGAGCGCGTTATTGTTCTTGGACCCACCTAGCGGACTTAAGCAAAGGCGTCCCTGGCAAACCACGCGCAGGTGCTCGCACGCATATCTGTATTGATAACACCCCTCTTTTTTGGTCCGGGGTTAAAAAATAGTACCTATGCGTTATAAAAGACGAGATCGCGGCTCTTTTCGAACGAAAATCTGCACAAAATTATATAATCGTTCTTTGTCGAGTTAAATAAGGACAGACTAAAGACTGGGTTTTGGCACTGGAGTACCGACCCCTCTGATTCCGCCGCGCGTTCTTTGACCACATTTGAACGTGATGAAAAAAGAATCTCGTCTTCAATCACTAGGCATCGGTGTTGCAAGCCTGTTTTCTCCTTAGCTTGTTTTTTATTTTACGGAAACAGCGAGACTAATTTTGCATTATAGCTCTGAATGATCAACTTTATCGACACAATCGGCTTAGCCGGTCACAAAGTTACACAAATGCTTCGATTCGATAAGTCGTATGATTTATCGAAGCATCAATCGAAGAATCGAAGCATTCCTCGACTCCGTAGGGCTGTTAACCCTAATCAGTCATCTACCAAAACCAATAATAACGCCCTGAAAATAAACCGCCGGCAGAATCACTAATACAACAATAAAAGTAACTAGTTTGAATACAAATACAATCGTCATGATTTCGGCGTGTTGGATACATGTAAATAGCGCGATCCGCATTGATAAATGCGTCAAATCCGCGCCAAGGTCGGTCCTCAATGTACTCTACATTATCATTGTGTAATTCATACATAACGAACATTTCTATACATCGGCTTTTTACGCTTGATAACGATTTAATGAATTTCATTTCGATAAAATATGCGATAGAAAGACTTCAAATGTTTCAAATTCTGGAAATCAAATACCTAAATATATTCTCGTTCTATATTATTGCTTTCATGAAGAATCGTGTGCGTGTTGAGTGTTGTCTGTAAACTTTGAACTTTTCACTGCTGATTGACAGAATAAATTGAGCTAATATTTATTAAATTTCTTTGTTATAATAATAATCGAAGTTACCATCGTACATGCACCTTGTGTACATGTAAAAACTGAGACAGAGAAACAAAATGAATACCTATCTCGACTTGGAGTCTCATGATCAGCTTACCAAGATGTTTTGACTGAGATACATTTTAAATCTGTTGGTCGGTGTAAAGATTTGCGGGGAAGTTTTGACGCTTCGTCTTTTCATGAAAGAATGACATAATATGTATTTTTAACCGACTTCAAAAAAGGAGGAGGTTCTCAATTCGACGGTATGTTTTTTTTTTTTGTGTGTATGTTACGCGATTACTCCGCCAATTGTGGACGGATTTTCAAAATTATTTTTTTGTTCGAAAGGAGATACTTCTGAAGTGGTCCCATAGTCACCAAGTCAGGATCTGATGATTGGATCCTGGAGAAATCGAGGGTAACCCTCAAATTTTATAGGAAAACGTACAGCGGTTTTGGTATTTTCTACAACAAGTGAAGCATTTGCGTTCAATAAGAATCATTCTATCATCAGATCTGATGATGAATCCTAGAGACAGGCACCGGAACTCAATAATAAGACAATGTATCTTAGCTGTGTTTGGGCTTGTTGGAATTGTAACGGTATGCACTTTCCAGGTGTATGTACAAGTAATAATTTAAAAAAAAATAGAAATCTTTTTCTTTTTTTATTTTAACCGACTTCTAAAAGGAGAAGGTTATCAATTCGATTAGATTTTGTTGAATGTACACCGATTACGCTGAGACTTATTACTTTACTAACTTCTTTAGATCACACCCCGGTGGGCCCATATGAATTTTATTATCTTTGCTTTGGTACTTTTTGAGTCATCCCCTTTATTATGCATTTTGTCCTTTGTCGTATGTATGGACGATGTGCTGGTGTCTAGTTACAATGTAAAAATGATACTAGACAAGAATTTTTGTGAGATACCACAACTGAAAAGGGTATAATAAAAACTTTTTACAAAAAAATATAACCGACTTCCAAAAAAAAACAAAAAAGTGCAAAATAATATTTTACTTTCGGAAGTCGGTGGCAAAAAAAAGAAAGAAACAACAACAAGATAACCGACAAGTCACCGACTGACGAAAGTAAAATATTATTTTGCACTTTTTTGTTTTTTTTTGGAAGTCGGTTATATTTTTTTGTAAAAAGTTTTTTTTTTCCACCGACTACAATTAAATAACTCCATAGATAACAGTAACTCCATTACTACTGTTCTGAAGATTTGATAGGTCAATGATCTTAAAGTCGGAAGTGCTCTAACGGTGTGGCTCGCGTGCATCTTTTAACAGTATGAGGTCACCTTTGGACATGTTCGCGAGATGCGCTCGTGCGTCTATGTGACGCGTCCGTAGTCATTCGAGTCTCGCTCCGCTTCAATGGACAGGCAGTCCAGGTTATGCCATTGTTCGCTATTTAAATTTGATTAATGTACAAACCAATATCATCTGAATATAAAGGATGAGTTGTTTCATTTATAAAAGAAAAAATGAAGAAAAAGTAACTGGTTTCGTGTCTATTATAACTAGTTCCATAGGGTTAATAGTTAAACGATACTTCAGAAGCTCAATACGTTACTTAACCCAAGATTGCTTGATAAAACTTAGTTCTAGGCTAGATACTTCCAGAGCTAAAAGTTTTCATCTACCTAATTTTAGTTAATGTGTGTAACTTTGACCAAGAGACTTGAGTGTAGCTTGCAGATTTTGGCAATGCGTTGTCTGTTCGCGGTATTGCGTGTAAGTAAAGACTCGTTGCTAGGGATTTGTTGGAAATATTCGTCCCATTGATACTGGGTTAAGCATTTAATGCTATACACCAGCGGCAGACCGGGACGAACATCAACTCTCAACTTGGATTGGTGGATTGATCACTGTTGACTCTTCACAACGGTTGTTGAGATACATCTCAATATTATAGGACGAATAAATACTCACTTTTTCGTTCGTAATAAAATTGAACTAAAGATTTTAATAAAATTGAACTAAAGATTTTATTGATAGTTTTACAGCAACTACTTTTCATCCCTTTTTATTATATACTATTATCTTAAAACGCCAAAACTTTGAACAAGTTTCACAGCTAATGATGACTAGCTTAATATAGGCAATAGGCCGAAGATAGACATGAATGTTTTTAGGCTAACTAAAATGCAGCAATCAGCAAGTTTGGTAAAATTACCAGTTATTTATAAATGTATAGTTGTATACCTACCTTTTTCTTCGATATACCCAACATTCGTTTCCTATTAATCAGGTGAGGTCCGTGTGGACCCCAGCAAGGGTTCCGTCGGTTTCGGTTCCGGTCTCCACGGCTGGGCCTTCACCCTCAAGCAGTTCGCCGAGATGTACGCTGACAAGTTCAAGATCGACCTTGTCAAGCTTATGAACAGGTTCGTTTTATTACTTCTTTTCAGAAACGATTGACTGGAGAAAATCTGATAAGGAACTTACACTTTTCTAAATGGGCTTTGTATGCAATAAAAGCAAATATCGATTCACATTCATTTAAAACTATAAATTATTCTTATTCTTAGATTTTACTAAGAATAAGAGTAATTTATTTGCAAAGATACAGGTTCACCCTTTTGTTAATAGGGGTACAGAAACTGGGTAAAGAAAACGACATTCTATTTTGTCCGTCAGACAGGTAATACAAAAATATTAGACACGTATTTTTTGTTTTATTAAAATATCAAAAAATTAAATAGCTAAAACTCATTAAAGTTGGAGAGTGGGGGCTGACTACGTCACAAGTAGGTATAAAACTTACCTACATGTGACGTCATGCGCCATTTCAACTCAATATATCTCCGTAATTTTATTACCACGTGAAAAAAGATAAAATACGTGTCCAATACTTTTCAATAAACTACGAGACGGACAAAGAAAAAACAAATGTATTATTCCCTATTAATACAGGTGTTATAGTTGTTAAAATTAGAAGTTTACAAAACAAGATTTGAGAGTCAGGAAAACCTATTAGAACACGGTTTAATTTTTCAGTAATGTTCTATGATGGAGAATTGGAGTTTAAAAGTAAATTATTGCGGCGAGGTTGCTTTCTAAAATCGGGTGATTGTTTTCGCGATTCTAGGAGCTACATCCGATGTTTTTGCTAATGATAATAAATAACCCATACTTTGCTGTACGAGTTCTACAATCAAAGGCTATGTAGGTGTAGGCTAGGTATATTTATGAAACTACTGAGCCGATTTTGATGAGTGTAAAATACGGAGGATAACTTGCCGGGTTTAATAAAGAAGAACAATCTTAAACAAAAAAAAAACACAAAAAGTTAAAAATCGTAACTAATGGAAAAGAACAAGACATTGATGTAATTTCTTTCGATGTTCGCTTAACCGGAGTTGGACTAGGACTATCTATGCAATATTTAGTAATGGCGCTTGCCTTACTCCGGTTTTTACCAAACTGTGGCGAAGCCTAAAAGGAAGTTTTTTTTTCTGAACAGTCTCACTATGTCCATAACTATTAAATTTCATCCTTGGCGAATTTTCTATTCTATTAACGTACCAGTAAGGTCCCGAATGCAGCATTGCAGATGCACGTAAACGTGTCGCTCGCATTGATTCGTGTACACGCGACCTCGGCCACAACGAGGTACCGGTTTGCCACGCTGAACTGAACCTTATGTTCTACGGATATAACGTTTTCGTATTGTAGTTTCAACGCTAATATTTAGCTAATGATTTTCGCTCTACGCCCTACGTTAGCTTCGAAAGCCTTGGTGTTTTAATTTCCTCTTTTTAACCCCCGACCAAAAAAGAAGAGCGTTATAAGTTTGACGTGTGTGTCTGTCTGAGGCATCATAGCTCTTAAACGGATGAACTGTTTTTGATAAAATTGGTTTCATTTGAAAGGTGTCTTAATCGAGAGATTTCTTAGCTATGTTTCGAGAAAATCTTCTCAGCCGTTTGAAGATCATCACCTCTTTTCAAGTCGGTGAAGGGATATAAACCACTTCCACGTGTCTGGTCGATTCGAAATTTGAAATCTTGTCACTTGTCTCCATAGCAGAGGCCGACCGAGAAAAGTGGAAGGAATGGAAGCCTATGCCCAAGAGTGGGACAGTCAAAACTGAAAAAACAATATAAGTTCAAAAAGCATGAAATAAAAATTCAATTATAAATTTAAAAAAAACGGCTAAGTATAGACCACTTTGGACTAGCACAACAAAGCGAAGCCCCATCGCTACAACTCTTGTATTAATTTATTTTTGGTTTTTAGAGGTTTTTTTTTTTTTGTGTCGGGGGTTTTTACGACTATACCGTCACGCTTCTAACCCACGACGGGTTAGTCACAGCTTTATCCACATTTCGCGATTTATGTATAGTGGGCAGGCCTGTTGTTATCAACCTGACACTAATCTAGGGTGAAGAAAAACCGAGCTACACTGCCCAAATCAGGAAAGGAACTGTTTACACACTTGAAACAAAAAAGATCTTTTCATCCCACCTATTCGAAAAGGACCACTTGGTTCGCCTTTAAGTGTACCCAAAGGTAGTGTTTTCTATAAGAAACTTTTAGCGGGCAGTAATGAGTTTTTATTCCTCTATTTCGAACTTGTTGATTTGGAACATCTTAATGTTCAGCGCCAAAGAAATCGAACGCAAATATTGTTTCAATAAAGACTGGCTGGTACGACGGCCCATAGTCGCGCCGCCCCAGCTGAATAACAATAAATTGTCATAATTGCGAAAATGTCTCGAATGTTAATATAAGTTTTTAATTGTTTTATTATTAGATACCATTTAATTTCAATTTAGTTGTCACTTTATGTTTTATTAAATAATAATATTACAATAGGATATGAGGCGCCTGTTTTCTCATAGTGGGTGATGAAAAGCAGAGTGTATCACTCGGGGCAAAATATATTTTTGGCTCGGGCGATGTACTTTGAATCCCTCAGGAGTACGTTCAGGATTCTACTAAAGAATCCCTCGCCGTAAAAATATTATTTTGCTCCCTTATGATACAATCTACTATTACTACAAAAACGCCAGCTAACAGGTTTTGAAATATTCGTCCCATTGATACTGGGTTAAGCATATAATGCTATACACCAGCGGCAGACCGGGACGGACATCAACTCTCAATTGGAAGTGGTGGATTCCTCACCTTGGGCTATTCACTACGGCTGTCGAGATACATCTTGTTGCTAAAAAACACGAACCATAAAGGCGTGCCGTAATCATTAGAACTCAAAATACTTCGTAGCGAGGTTGAGAAATGGATTTTTAATCGTACACAGTGATAATACGGAGGATTACGTATGTATGTAGCCGCAATTCATTTCTATTTCTAGGATTTCATTCAACTTAGTACTTAGCAGATCAAAAATATTTCCAAGAAATGTTCTCGACAAAAACTTATACAATACAGAATTTCGAGATATGCGAAAGATCTAAGGTCAGAAAACTTGTAGGCATATAGTCGTGTTCTTGTAGATCTATTTCTTGTTTCCGATCGCTCGCTGGTGGCTCGGCCCCAACTAACTATTCGGTTTCATTGCATAAGCTCTTTCTGTCCTTCTCCAGCCGATTCAGCGGCTATAAGTGTAGTTGATTGACAAACTACTAAACCCTAACCTCCTACAGGCTTTGGGGAGAGAACTTCTTCAACGCCAAGACCAAGAAGTGGGCGAAACAGAGGGACAGTGACAACAAGCGTTCCTTCTGCATGTACGTGTTGGACCCCATCTACAAGGTGTTCGACGCCATCATGAACTTCAAGAAAGAGGAGATTGACGGTCTGCTCACCAAGATCGGAGTCACCATCAAGCACGAAGATGCTGACAAGGATGGCAAGGCCCTCCTTAAGGTAACGAACTTCCCACTTACTTATATTAGCTGACATTAATAAATTTACTTAGCAGAAGATCTGACTTAAATTATATAATGTTTGTTCCCTATCTTGCAATCGATATGTGAAAGTTGTTGGCAAGTGACATTGATAATGGTTCATTGCAGTAGCGTCCACCTTATGTTAAGAACATAAGGCTTGGGCGAGTTTAGTTCACGGTTATTGCTTTGAATTGTTTAATATTAGTATATTCAAATCTGCCACGCAACTGAGACTGATATTTATGTTAGTCGGAAAATGGTTTAAAATACGCTTTTTTAAAATAATCCCTTTTTAGAAGCCTAAAATTGTTAATTATGTTGGCCGAAGAGAAGTTTTGAAGACTATGGAGAAGCCTTTGCCCAGCAGTGGGACAAATAGGTTACGGAAAAAAAATGTTATTTATTGTTTAATTTTACTACAAATAAAAAAAAACAATAAGTAATTTCAATTGAGTCCCAAGTGTTGCCAGTTACTTACAATAAGCATCTGGGTGTCAAAGAGGACTAACAGTATACTTCATACCGGAATTGGTTGTGAGTTTCCATAGCCTACGACCCCATAAATGTATGAGACATTTTCGCGTTCTGCATTGTCAATGTGCATAATTTTTAAAGAACTCGCTTTTACGGAGATCAAAAGCCGATTAATGAAGTAAGAAGTCACGCTCGATTTTGAAAATCTTGTACTGATGGCCAAGATTGTATTGCGTTAATTCCGATTTTGGGCACTTGGCAAAAGACTGTCAATTAAACTTATGTTTCTATTGTGTAGGTGGTGATGCGTAGCTGGCTGCCAGCCGGTGAGGCTCTCCTCCAGATGATTGCCATCCATCTGCCTTCCCCCGTGGTCGCGCAGAAGTACCGTATGGAGATGTTGTACGAGGGACCCCACGACGATGAGGCCGCTCTTGGTATCAAGGTAAATAATAATAATGCATTCATTTATATAAATTTTTTTTTTTGTTTAAATATAAATAAAATAAATAAATTTATTTCCACCCGCAAGTTACTTAGTTAAAGTTTAGCAAAAAATACTGTCAAGATCTTAGTTGATATTTATAATAAATTATTAAAACTTGCTTATAGATTTCAAAAATACATTCCTTTGAAACAAGTCATCAGTTATAGAACTTCTTAAAGAATTCTTATTTTTCGTAATGATAATAACATCCACTTCAAAAATTTGTTCCTATTTAGACTTGCGACCCCGAGGCGCCCCTTATGATGTACGTGAGCAAGATGGTACCCACCTCCGACAAGGGTCGTTTCTACGCCTTCGGACGTGTGTTCTCCGGCAAGGTCATCACCGGACAGAAGGCCCGCATCATGGGCCCCAACTTCACACCCGGCAAGAAAGAAGTAAGTCAATTTCTGAGATTCTCACATAGCCGAGTCTGAAATTTACAAGCTTCTTGACATCCTGTCACCACATTAGTTTGTTTTCTGCTATAATTTCTTCTTCATGATAGAGACATATCAAATGAGTTTCTTTTAAATAATTTAATTTAAAAGAAACTCATTTGAAATGAAATAATACTGGATTTTTGAACATCTTAATTTGATGTGTGGTGACTACTGCTCTCTTCATTATGAATTCCTTCAAGATTTTTATTCCTTCCTTCACCTTCATACTAACTACCAAACTTGCTTCCATAGGACATGTACGAGAAGACCATCCAGCGTACCATCCTCATGATGGGTCGTTATGTAGAGGCCATTGAGGATGTGCCCTGCGGTAACATCTGTGGTTTGGTCGGTGTGGACCAGTTCCTTGTCAAGACCGGAACCATCACCACCTTCAAGAACGCACACAACATGAAGGTAAACTGAGTTATTCATTATTTACACACAATAGTGGTTCATAAGGTGGACTACTACAGCCTGTCAAACGGCGTTATTTGACAGTCTGTAGTAAATACTAATAGAATAGCTGTTCATGAACAACCAGGCAGCATTGATGTGTCTCACTTTGAGGGGTATGGGTGCTGTTAAACTACAGGCACGTAGACAATTTTAGCTGTGAGATTACAGGATGGCAAATACCTGCCAGGACAGTTTGCTTCTTTGCTCCCAACTACGTCATACCAGAATACTTATGTCCTCATTCGCATATTCTACAAACTCCTCTACTCACACAGGTCATGAAGTTCAGTGTATCCCCTGTGGTGCGTGTGGCTGTCGAGCCCAAGAACCCCGCTGACCTGCCCAAGCTGGTGGAGGGTCTGAAGCGTTTGGCCAAGTCCGACCCTATGGTGCAGTGCATCAACGAGGAGTCCGGAGAACACATCGTCGCTGGTGCCGGAGAGCTGCATCTTGAGATCTGTCTTAAGGTTGGTACACATTTTTTTTTTCCATGTCTTAAATTGCGCATCCTTGTTTTAACGTTTCTTCGTTACTGAAAACCCTTTTGGTTGTAATGCTGCATACAATATGTGGTTACAAATTATTTCTCGCAACACAATATTAATTTAGTGCAATTTTTATTTAACACAAATAGTGTAGAGTAGATCAAGGCAAGCCCAAGGACGTTTACCGTTACCAAAAAAATACCGGTAAAATTACCAAAACAGTTATGCTGCGTTAAATATTAACATTAAAAATTAAGATTGATTGCGTATATTCGCAAAAACTAACAATATGGGTCAGCTCACACCGAGACGCGACGCGACGCTGCGCGTACTTGTGAGAATTCAGTGTGCTTAGTGCGAGTGTCATACTAAAATTCGGCGAACGCCTCGAACGCGTAAATCGTGTTTACGTCAAACGCATCAACGATCATTATGTTGCGAGTGTGAGATGCTAACTCATATAAACATTCGGTTAGCGTTAATTCACCGTGAGGAGTGACGATTGATGAACGAACGAAACGAACAACCGACCGAACGTTGGTAAACCGGCCAAAAAAATTGACATTCGTATTTTGTGTTCTTAGTGGAAGCGACTCCCTATTCAAATAGTGGTGGTTATACAACGAAGTTTGACGTTTGTTTTGTGTTTACAAAAGTTTGTGTTTGTGATTTACGTAAAGTTTTTAATATTATTCTTAGAAATGAAGACTAGCCCGTCCCAATTTGAAATGCTGGTGACATATATGGAGCAGTAAGTGTAATTTATATAATTTGGTGTGTAGTGAACTTGATCCAATCTGTGAACTTAGTAAAACTAAGTTTGTTACTTTTTAGGCATGGAGATCTAAGCAAATTTTCAGCTAATTCTCGAGGTCGGTTAACCAGCATACAAAATTGGGATGAATTGACTTCATTATTGAACAGTGATGGTGCTGGTGTCACTAAAACCACTGAGAAGTGGAAGAAGGTTAGTCAAAAGGTTTATTGCTAACCCATTTTGTTTTAAACTGGGTGTGGTGGTGGAGAATAAAATGTTAATAAGCTTCTTTGTATGGTTTAAGGCTTGGAGTGACTTAAAAAATAATACAAAAAAAAAAGCTGCACATTTGCATCGAGCAGCTAGTGGTACTGGTGGTGGGCCTGCAGTTTTTGCCAAATTATCAGATTTAGAGCAGAGAGTTCTAAATCTGATGGGTTCACAAGTAGCTACAGGCTTGGCAGTGGAAGAGGCTGGGTTGTCACAGGTATATTTCAAATTCTTGTACCTATATTACTATTACATTGCGTTACCTGCATTGGTGTTTTATAAATTGTATTCTCTTACAGGAAGTTCACATTCAGCCCAATGTTAATGATGATGAACAAGGCATACTAACTCTCCATCAGCTTGAAGAAAGTAAGTTGCCTGGAATATAACCATGTTCTTAATAAATTGTAGGTAACAATGTTTCTAATAAAACATACATAACTAAGTATTTCTTTTCTGCTTCAGATGCTCAGAATGTGAACCAAGTTGAGACTAATATTGCCTCATCATCTCAGTCGCCACCGTCACTCTTGCGGGCTATAGCTTCTCAGTCTCCTATGTTTGTGGAGCAAGAAGTTGAAAGTAAGAAATACACCATTTTTTTCTAGATTTATATAATAAAGTTTTACTTAAAAATAAATTAATTTGGTACTTGTTCCCAACAATTAAAGTATTTTTGATAATTTGTGGCATCAGCAGACAACCCTTTATTTTTGCTTATATTTTAGGTTCTCAACCTAATTGGCACGAGCCTGGGCCATCAAGATTATCAATTGCATATTCACCACCTGAAAGAACTACCACGGCTGCATCACATACTACATTAGTGGAACCACAAGTTGAAGGTAAGATAAACTTTAAAGCCCTTTGAAGACAACAATTATGATTGAGAATATTAATTAAGTACTTTTATTATATTTTTATAGAGACCGGCTTGCTGTCCCCAACTAGGCTGTCAACTCAACTTCGAGTTGGGCGCGGACATGCTCCATCTGTGCAAAGCACTCCTCGTCGTGCAAGGAGAACTCAAGGTTCACCTCGTAGGCGAGCGAGGCCAGCACACACTGAGCAGGCAGCACAGCACTTTCTCCAAGCTGATTCGTTTTGGAGAAATTTCAAAGAACAGCAGCACAGAGACAACATGGAATTGAGAAGAGAGCAGAACCGAATTAGAGAATTGGAGGTACAAGTTCAGAGGGACTGGCAAGCAATAGGCGGAAGACTTGTGAATGTTTTGGAAAAACTAGCTGATAAATATTGTAAAGATTAATTACAAATATTCTACTTTACAGTATTTACCAGCTAGGTTCCCGTTTATAGAAATATAATATAGAGGCCTTTGCCCAGCCGTAGGACATAGGATTATTATTTTATTTTAAATAGCTTTAATAAACACTCCGCGACAGAATCGCGCTTATCTTGCATATTCTACTCGCGACAGCAAAAAGTTTAAGTGTTTCCAAATGTTTGTTTCTTATAAGAGGGGTACAAAAATCGTTTACATTTAGTCCAAGAGGGCAATTCTTTGTGTTTGAGTGCACTATAGAGTCCCTTATTTTTTTTTATGGATTTGTGTCACTTGAGTGATTTATGATGTCATTCCACTTGATGCAATGCACATTCCACAGATTGGAGTGTGTTCCTTGATAACTCATGTTACTTTAAATGCTGAAACTATGATGAAGTCCGAACTCCTCTGTGAATTGTTATGATCGTAATTTCGGACGTAAACGGGCATTCACTCATCTTATGTTTTCCTTAGACACATGGTAAATGTTGCAAAATAGCCTTAAGCTAAATAATTAGAGAACCAAAATGTTATTATAGTGTACGGGAATTTATGGACAATGGGATGCTAAAAAAGAGCTCAAATTATATGTATGTGTTTATGTTAATTACAATTATTTTCTTTGTTTTTTTTTATGTTTTATATTTTTTATTGTGAATTTTCCTAAATTAAGTAATAAAATACTCCCTACTATACTATTAAGTTAATTTTAAGTTATTTTGCTGCGCCCTAATAAGGTCATGTACGTCTAGTTTTAAGCCCATAGCTTGTAACTGAGATTATGTACATTTTGCAATAAATAAATAAACAAAATGACTGATTATGTCAGGCTAAACTAAAGCAATGATTGTTTGTGGAGATTTTATTTGTGTTGTGTTTATCATGTCTGGAACTACTAACTTGGTAAATAGTTATCTAATATTTGAAGTGTTCTAAAAAAATATCCTGGTTTGAACCATAATTTCAAGAAAACATGATGTTAATAAAAGTATTACAACCTTAGTATTTGGTTTTTTAATACTGTTCCTCTAATCCATATCCATACTAATATTATAAATGCGAATGTCACTCTGTTTGTTTGTTACCTTTTCACGACTAAATGGCTGATCAGATCTTAATGAAATTTGGTAAAAAGATAGATTTCAACCTGGGGAAGGACATAGGCTATATATCATCACGCTACGACCAATAGGAGCGGAGCAGCAATGAAAAATGTTGCGAAAACGGGGAAAATTTGACGCAGACGAAGTTGCGCGGGATAGCTAGTAAATAATAAAGTAGCTTAGCTTCATTTTACAATGAGCTTGCTAAGTATTTATTCTTACTAATTCTAAACTTAGCAATATTTAGTATTAATAATTTTACTTAGTATGCAGTGTGTAATGTTACACAGGCACTTGCTTCATTTAAAAGTACCATAGGTATTCAGCAGCATCAAGTTAGATTAGAAGCCCAACCCAACATAGTTGAGCAAGCCAGGTCTGATTTTGGTTAGGAAAACAAGATTATATTGTTATACAAGTGTTTTATAGTTTATTCTAGACCAATCAGTCACTATTACAATGCCTTAACTCATATAGAAATCTAATTTAAGAAACTAATAAGGATCCAATATATGGCCCCACCATCAGCAAGATACAAAAATATATCTAGAAAATACTAGAACATGGTACTAACTCACACATGTGCTATGCAAGTATACATGTAATTAACATACTAAGAGACTTAATTTATAATTGTAAAATACAATAAAAATATAACAGTGTTTACAAAATAAAGGTGGTAAATTAAAAAATAAAAACTATTTATATTCTATGCTATACAGGTGTACAAAAAAACTATTCAACTAAATTTAACTAATATGTAAGTAGGTACATCAACATATGCCTAATATCATAAACATGATTATTAGAGGTTTTAAAATTAAATGTGTTCAAGTCTTCTGACTAATTGTTCCCTTAGAACCCTTCCTCTGATTAGGTCAGATGTTGAACCACCTACTGCCCTCTCTGTGGGAATGGGCTCAACATCTTCTTCATGTTCCAATCCTAAAAACAAAAATACATTAAATATTCAATACTCATTTGTGCCATTAATAACTTTTTCAAATGATTAATTAATTAATACCAGTCATGTCCTCATCTTCTACAACATTAAGATCAATGCCAATATTATGTAAAATGCAGCAGGCTTGTATAATTCTTGCACATTTCAGTGGCTTGTAGTGGAGCACTCTATCTTTGTTAAGACATCGCCATCGATTCTTCAACCGCCCAAACGTATTTTCTATGACGACTCTGGCTGCCACATGCACCTTGTTGTAATTAGCTTGCAAAGTGTTTGGAGCAGCGTTTAAAATTGGTGTCATCAGCCATGGTCGTTGTGGATAACCAGAGTCTCCTACAATGATGATAAATGTATTAGTTTATTTGCGTTAGCCTAATCCATAACATTGTTGAAACAATATTTTATTGGGTAAAGCTTACCTAAAAGCCACACTATCTGCCCATTTTCGTGCAAGGACTGCATATATTGGTTGATGTCACTGTTTTCCCATATAAAAGAATCGTGATTTGCACCTCCAAATTTTGCATTTACATTTAAAATTCTGTATTGGTCATCACATATCTGTAAAATAAAAATACAGTTAAGAAAAATAAATCTTTAAGGAAGAATTAATCTGAGTTAAGTATATCTAATTAAATTATTATTTACCATTTGAACATTTATTGAATGATAGTGCTTGCGGCAATAATACAGATGTTCTTCATCTTTTGGTGGGCCAAATATTCTAAAATGGCTACAATCAATACACCCAATTACTCCGGGTATTCCATATTTGTCACAAAACCTGAAAAAAACAACATACCTATATAAGCATTTCATATTACAATGATAATAATATTGTATAATTATTTACAGTATAAAAATCATGTAGACTATACCTTTGACTGATTGTTTGCCTGGCAATTGAAGTATTAGGAAACCGAATATATTTTCTAAGTACGTCCTTGTGTGTCAGAGCCTTCGTAACCTCTTCAATATAAACACTGCACATTTTTTGTGAGACGTTTTTAGCAACTCCCACTGGGCGCTGGTAAGACCCAGTTGCATAAAAAAACAGGGCTGTAAGGACCTAAAATAATAAACATATAAAATAAGGACAATGTGCCAGGGGGCGGGTTGAAAAAAGTGATTCAAAAGTACTTATACATTACCTTATCTTCCAAGGATACTCGTTGCGAAGACTTTAAGCCGCCCAGCTGCCTCAGCTCTCGGCACAAAAACCTGACGGCTGCCTTAGGAAGCCTATATCTTCTCTTAAATTCAGCCTCCGGAAGGTCTCTTAGCGGATTGCTCGAATTACGTGCTCTTGCACGACCAGTGGACGATAAATTACGCTCATCTTGTCTTCTTGCGGTCTCAAACATCCTCCAAGCGAAATACACACGAGATGCCATTGCAATTTTTATTTAAAATACGAAATTAAATTAAATTACTTTGTTATTTCACCACTCTCACGACGCTGTCACCACAAAATCTTAAGTGACAACTTTACTCGCTCGCAAGTGACGGCGTTTCTTAATCGAGCGAGCTAAAATGTCAAAATTGTAACTTACACTCGCGATACACATGCAAACGTCATCGAAGTGCTCGAAACGGTTCTCACTTTCAAGAGGCACTCGATTGTCACTAGTGACGACGTAAATTTTAAAACTTACACTCACAAAATTTAGTTTTCACGTATGACGCTAGGTGGCGCTCACCCAGCGCCATACTAATTTGCGTAAACGTTAACGCGCTCGATGCGTCAAAAAAACTCGCACTAAGCACACAGAATACGTTGCGCAACGTATTCTGAACTCTCACAACGATATGTGTATCTTTTCGTGTAGAAAATAAAGTTATATTTTGAATCGCTCTTTAAAAGTGTGCGCGCAGCGTTGCGTCGCGTCTCGGTATGAGCTGACCCTATCTGGTGCGATGTTGCCATTGTTGCTAAACCGAAACTCGCGCCGGGCACCTTTCGTTGGCTCTTCTAATCGGAGAGGCAACAGCTAGCATTTTACGACGATCGGTCAGATATTAACGAAAACGAGAAGATTGCTTGTTTCATTTCATAGTTCAGACGTCACACAAACATCGTGTACGCCAAACGCATCTATCCATTTGTTGTTCTAATGACTAATTGTTTGTGTAAAATGGGCCGAAAAAAGTGCACCAAAGTTTATATAATGTTTAAGGAAAAGCTAGACTCCCCACCGTCATCGTTAGAAAGAGATAGAAATAAATAAAGAGATAAAGATAAAGAGATAATAAATTGCCAGTATAAGAATGGTAACTTTTACCGATACCAATATTAGTAATTAGATAACGTTCTTACGGGTTCTTTTATTAATATCGTTTTTCAAAATGTACTCTAGATGTTGAATCATTAGTATGATACTGGCCGAAGAAAATAAAAAAGAGTCCCAAGTGTTGCCAGTTACTTACAATAAGCTTCTGGGTGTCAAAGAGGACTAACAGTATACTTCATACCGGAATTGGTTGTAAGTTTCCATAGCCTACGACCCCATAAATGTATGAGACATTTACTTTCCTACAAAATTTAAACAATATCTTACGCATTCTGATAATTTTTGACACATTGACATGCTCTTTATGAAACACATTCTTCTGTTTCACTAGGACTTGGAGGAGGACCACGCTTGCATTCCAATCAAGAAATCCGACCCCGTGGTGTCGTACCGTGAGACCGTGGCCGAGGAGTCAGACCAGATGTGTCTGTCCAAGTCGCCCAACAAGCACAACCGTCTGTTCATGAAGGCGCAACCCATGCCCGAAGGCCTGGCCGAGGACATTGACGATGTAAGGAAACCATTTGATTAAATGCCCAAATTTTTTGCCGGATTTACTGGTAATTGGTCTTCAAGGCATGTGTAAAGGAGTAAATTTTATACTCACTGTAAATTATACAGAGTCTGCAGTAGGCTTTGGTTTTGTTGTCTTTTATTCTATTCTATATATAAATGAACCATACAAAGAGTTTACCAGCAACACTATTCCAAACTTCATTAAGATGAAAATGAATGGATAAATTACCTTCCGGCACACCGTGCCGCGCCGTAGCGAGTCGGTTGCTTGTCGGCCGCTTCGCAGAGACGGCTGCGACGTGCAAACGAAGCATAGTGAAGCGAGCCCGCGTCTAAACGCTGCACAGGACCTCTATCCTTATGTCCCGAGACTGCATGCTACGGCGCGGGCGATACATGTCCACTTTCCATTGCAGTTTATTTAATTCGGCATTGATTGTGAAGTTGTTAATTAAAATTTCTATCTCAGGGCAAAGTGAACCCCCGTGATGACTTCAAGACCCGTGCGCGTTACTTGACCGACAAGTACGAGTACGATGTGACAGAGGCGCGTAAGATCTGGTGCTTCGGCCCCGAGGGAACCGGGCCCAACCTCATGGTGGACTGCTCCAAGGGAGTGCAGTACCTTAACGAGATCAAGGACTCCGTTGTCGCCGGCTTCCAGTGGGCCGCCAAGGAGGGAGTTATGGCTGAGGAGAACTTGCGTGGTGTGAGGTTCAACATCTACGACGTCACGCTACACACTGATGCTATCCACAGGTATGGATAAAACTGTTCACGAAGATGTTGATTGTTGAGAGATTATCCACTGAATTACTACCATCTAGCTGAGGCCGTTCTGCCGCCAAGCGGTTATGCTGTGGTTCAGTTCAATGGCTGTTTGTGTGGGCGATCTTTTTGTTAATTTAGTTGCAAATCCATGCCTCAATCTTCGTTTGTTGTACAGGGGTGGCGGTCAAATCATTCCAACGACGAGAAGATGTCTGTACGCGTGTCTGCTGACCGCGCAGCCCAGACTCATGGAGCCTGTGTACCTGTGCGAGATTCAGGTACGTACCGGCACTATCTTGCATGAAGTTAGTGTATCTGTAGAACTGCTCATCCATTCTACCAAATCCTGTCGTAAGCAGATGAACTCGCAAATGAAACAAAATAAGAAGTGGTTTCTTTATTAAGATTTTATTGTTTTAAAGTAGTTTCGCGTTTAGATTACCTAATGATGAGGCTAGAAACTGGTATTCGAGAAATTTGGGAAAGTTTAGTTACAAAAAATAATGAAGTGGCTTAACTCACCGACAAAACTGGATTGCGACACTATAAATATTATTTTAAAATATCTAATGTGATAGCAACAGCTAATTTATGTTTTAGGCTGCGAATGTTTCCAGCTTATGACCCCATGTTTTTCCTGAGCGGGCTAGCATGCTACGATAGTTCCGCCTTTCCGAGACGTGGCAGATCAACAGTTTGATGTTTAGGCATGGTCTTCTCACTAATACCTTGCCTAAATAGAGGAACTAACATTCAAATAAAAATTATAACAACCCTTTATTATTGGAATATCCTGAAAGTAGGGTAATAAAAAAAAATACCCAATATTTTCTTTTGATAGCATTAGGTCCAAGTATAATACTGCTTGTTCCAATAGCATCTACTATATCATTGAAAACAAATTGTAATGCTATTTTAGTCTTGAATTACTACGCTATGAGGTCGGTTCTGTACCAAAATGTGCGCCGACCGTTATTCCATTCCGTGTTCTAATTTAATATCATACACATTTCTTAAACACCAACTTGCAATCACATGATGCTAACATCCAAGCGTATAATCCCCACACAGTGCCCCGAGGTAGCCGTGGGAGGTATCTACGGCGTGCTGAACAGGCGTCGTGGCCACGTGTTCGAAGAATCTCAAGTGGCCGGCACACCCATGTTCGTGGTGAAGGCGTACCTGCCCGTCAACGAGTCGTTCGGCTTCACGGCCGACCTGCGCTCCAACACCGGCGGACAGGCCTTCCCGCAGTGCGTGTTCGACCACTGGCAAGTCTTGCCCGGAGACCCGTGCGAGGCCGGCTCCAAGCCCAACATTGTTGTGCAGGTGCTTACTCTTACCTTTTGTCTTTTGTGGATATTAATACTCTTCTTTTTAGACACTTGGATTAACATGAAGACTACTCTTCGATTCAGCGTTAAATTTGTAAGACAATAACACCCTCTATTTGCATCCAGGGTGTAGACTTAGTCATGCTCATACATGACTGAACTTTTTACTAGATTTGGCTAGCACGGATCATATTGCAATCCACAATACTTAAATAATTATGGTTTGAAACATACCTTCCGGCACACCGTGCCGCGCCGTAGCGAGTCGGTTGCTTGTCGGCCGCTTCGCAGAGACGGCTGCGGCGTGCAAACGAAGCATAGTGAAGCGAGCCCGCGTCTAAACGCTGCACAGGACCTCTATCCTTATGTCCCGAGACTGCATGCTACGGCGCGGGCGATACATTTACATTTTCTAAACAACTTCAATTTTATTTATATATTTTTTTCGGAAATATAATTCTGTTTTTCTTTTATCTTTGCAGGAGACAAGGAAAAGGAAAGGACTCAAGGAGGGTCTGCCTGACTTAGCTCAGTACCTGGACAAACTGTAAACGTCGTAGCTAAAGCAATCCATACTGTAATATATGTAACATTATTGAGAGCGCCTCACGCACTATACAATTTTACGTTTTAATATTATGAATAATTTTATTTTGAACATAAAACTGAATGTATCGCCTCAATTAAGTTAAGTGTTAAGCACGACGACGCTGGTCGGACCGTTTGTTACTGAGTGGTAGAATGTTGCTGCCACCACGAGATACTAAATAAACTATTGAAAATACCACAGTCTGTTTGATGTGAATCGCTATGATGTCGGGAACCATGATTCATTACTTGTACTGTAATTAATTTTTAAATTATAATTTTTCTATTGTAAACGACCCTAGTGTTTTTATTTGGCTGAAACAGTCATTTTTGGAAAAGGTGAGTTAATTTATTATGTTCTGGGCTAAATTCTGGCGTTGCCTCTTTCTTTTTTTTTCGTATCTGCCAGAATTTATCTCGTATTTTTGTAACAAAACAATAGTGCAGTTGATAACATCACTTAAAACAAATTGTCATCATATAAATTGAATAAGCAAATGTTATCACTGTACGAATACATGTTTTGTTTTAATTACTGGTCACAAAATAACCATCAACTTTTTATTTACAGGGCTTTTACCAGTGACAACATAGATAAAGGGGTAAGCCATTCTTTTTTTACCACTTAAATCCAAATGCTGTATAATTTTAGTAAACCACTTGATAATTATTTTAGGTCCAATTGGGCCAAAAGGTTCTTTTTTTTGTATCATAACAACAATCTTCTTCTTTATGGGGTTTAGGTTTCCGCACTTAGTCCACCATTGTGCCTGTCATAACAACAATTTCAACCTTAGTAACTGTCCGGATAACTCGAGAGTTATAAAATAACTCGGGTTAGCGCAATTGAACCTTAATTTAACCAATTTATATAGACTACTTAACAAATTCTTGTAAATGATGATTATCACAGACCTGTACTGAGTAATGAGGAAAAAATTATATCACACTGAAAATATAAATAAAATCATAGTAATCATTTATGGTACACAAATGAATCAATGCTTATTTCTTAAATTATTTGTTGCAGGTATTGCGTAAGCGGTGAGAGAAGGCAATGTTGTTGAACGAGAGGTAAATATTATTTAAATATAAACAAGAGACTAAAGATCATCCAATACATTGTATCAAAACATATAGTCACATAATGTTCTATTTCAATTGTCAATATCATCAGAGCGATGCTAATATACGTCATTTCATAATAAGCAAATATACACGGTGTAAATCACCTCATCACGAAGCCGTCAACCAAGCATTCTGTACATGAAACTAAGTAACTTTACGCAAAAATTATTGCTGGGAAACGACTTTTTTTTGGGGGGTGTAAAATCATGTTTTGTGGTAGAACTCAATGTAACGCACTCAAAACATTGTGCTGATGGACGGATTGAATAGTTCGGGGGTCGTGGAGGTGTTTAAAGTAAAAATCTTACATAAACTTGTATTTAAAAAAATACTTGTCAAAAAGTTGGAACTTTGACCCCTAATATCTCCGTAACTAGTGCCTTTCGGCTTCGTGAAGAGGTGTTTTACACCCTTTATACGTTTTTATAGCAATTTTTTGTGCTGTCAACTGCAGTGGGTTTTTGAAACTATCTGTAATAAGATGACTAACATACGATAGTTTGTTCACTCGTAATGTTTAGAATTTAATGTTCGTTTTTTAAATTATCTATGATATCAAAAGTTAAGTTAAGTAAATAAAACGAGTTTTAAAGTTAAGAATCCATAATAATGCTTATAGATATTGTTAGTTTTTGGGCATTATAGACCAAGAAAAGTACTTGTTATGATGATAAAATTCCTCCCGATGCCACTGTGACGGTTTATACAAGCTCAACAGGACTGAAACTTTAAACATACTACGCAACATAATTAAATATTATGCGAAATAAATTAACATTAAGTGTATTTATTTACAGATAACATCGTGATGAGTCATGTAGTGCCGAAGCATGCTGATTAGTACCTATCAGGTAATTAGCAACATATCTATTGATAAAATTTTTGCACTAGTTTTTACCATTTGTATCGATCGATATAATTTATTTCTAAGATAAATAATTGTAGTATCAAAACTTAAAATCGTATTTTATAATGATGACAACACTGTTCCAAATGCCCCGTGATGGTTTAACAAGCTCAACAGGCCTGAGATTAAGTTTATTTCACTCAAATTGGACCAGCATTTTAGGTCGCCTTTTTTAACTGTTTTTTTTTTTTTAATTACAGCTCATTTGAAGTAGACGTGAGTTGAAAGGTGTAAGCTAAATCAAACAGGTGAGAACTACGGTTTAAGTTCCGAAAAATAAAAACTATTATGCACTAAAATTAGTTTTATAAAAATGATGAGCATTCACAGACCTGTTCTGAATTATTTTGAGGTCAACCTATTAACTTCTGATTAAATTAAGTTGATGCTCATTCCATTATAATTGTAAAGCTGTCCATTAATTTAATTTTGTCTGTTTTTCAGGTACTCTGGGTGAAAACAAAACTATTGAGATATGTATGCAATACAGTGATGTAAAAAAATTGTACCAATAAATGATACTTGAAAATTCCTGGCTTTTAATTATTCATCATATTTTTTATACCTACGGGGTGTAAGGAACACCGACGTGAAAACGCTTACCACGCACTCTGTACATCATTCTGAACCGTTTTGTTTTTTTTTTTTTCATAAAATGGACGATTTTGTATTTGTCTTATCTTTCATATGATATGTGATAAAGCGTAATAAACGCTGCTACTTCACAAGAATTGTCTGAAATCAGCTGCAATACCATGTCTCTGGAGGAAATCTAAGGTTATCGTTGGTAATTCCTAAGCCAGGTAAATCGGCAGGCGACTGACTCATGCATATATATAGTCGAGAGACTGCTGCTGAAACGTCTTACAGGTGGCATAACCCCGCCATCGGAGACTGTCGTCATTGATCCAAAATTGATGATGGTTGATTGAGCAAGCTGGTCAGAACCGTCTAGAGAATCACCTGGCAAGAGATTCAAATAGCACTGCTGTTGATGCCCATTACTACACTAGGTACACGTAACGGCCCGTTCACGACCTTGCCGCTGTGAGCGGCAGCTAAGCGCGGGGCGGCGAGCGGTAAGATCAAAAGTATGAAAATGTTTGAAGCACGCCACGAGACGCTGCTCATAGCGAAAACGCGCGCGGTTTTCTCCGAGCGAATCGCGGCAGCGGCGCGCGGTGCGCAGAGCGGCAGGAACAAAAGTACGAGCGAATGAGTGCGACGCCACGAAACAGAGCGGCGCAGACAGCGGTGTAGGAGTGACGTACTCAGCGGTGTAGATTAAAACAAAAAAGTTTAGACGATTTTGTGGCGGTAATTGATACCGATGCATTTATTACTGAAATTTTAAATCGACCGCCTATTTGGATGTCAAAACTGTACTCATAAAACTTATCTGGATATTTTATAGCTACGAAATTCGCTATTTCAATACCGATTTTTGTTCAGTTCGTGCACTCCTTCTCTCATATTAAGAATATCTTGTTTTAAAAATGTACTGCTTTCTAAACAGAGAAGGGATAATTTTGATAACGCCATGATTTTGAGCTCGTTTTGACTACCTAAATACGTCCACCGCTGCCGCTGCAACTAACCGCTACTGAGGGTACGTGGCGTGCAAAACGCACCGCTCACCGACGCCGCCCCGCTCGCCGCGCCGCGCACCGCTAAGACCATGTACATCAGAACGTTCGGCCAGTCGAGATAGGGAGCTGGCTGCTACTCCAGTTTTTCATGACGATCATGTGACGCATAAAGATGCCAGCCAAAGATTTTGTGACAGAACAGTCCGAAAGTTAGAAGCATTTATTTATGGCCGAACGACCTGATATCAGAACGTTCGGCCAACCTGAATCTCCATAACTGAGGACCTTAGAGTAACTGTTACTGAATAAAGATTTATTGACGATTTAATGACAAACAACCAATGCTTTACTTTTACTCGTAATGCCACCGGTTAAAAGTAAAATGAATTTTGGTTTCTGTAACATCAGGACGTTCGGCCAACGTAATCTCCATAACTGAGGACCTGAGAGAAACCGTTAATGAATAAAGACTTAGTGACGAGACTGAAACGAACTTTTATTGTTTTATTTTTCTTTGTGATGGCCCCCTTATATAGTAAATTAAAAATTTAACATATAACCTCAAAACATTGGCATTATCGATTTCTCCACAAGGAAGAAGCCCAGAGAAACCGTTAATCAATAAAGATTTTGTGACGACACTGAAATTAACTTTTATTGTTTTATTTTTCTTTGTGATGGCCCCCTTATATAGTAAATTGAAAATTTACAATATAACCTCAAAACATTGGGATTATCGATTGCTCCACAACGAAGAAGCCTAGAATACTCGCAAAACCCTTGATGTGTTAAAGGTTTCACTGCAATGGTGTCAGTATTTTTGTTGATTCCAGATTAATCTTTAAAAATGCGCTATGGCTGATGGCGACTGAAATAGGGTGACCATGTATTCCAACGAAACAAGTATTTATCGAGTACCTAGGTATATATTTATCTACTGAATGAAAAAAACACGTCGAAATAGTTGAAATAAGGTGACGATCAAAGAGCATAGTAATATAGATGGAATAGAGAGCCCACTCAAGAAAATTTTTGACACCTATATTGAACGGTGTCGCCATCTGATACTAAATCCGTTGAACTAATCCCAATAACTATAGGTGCGTACATGTACTTATATCTATATCTTTGTTATTGAATAGGTTTTCTATGGGTTTCTGTTACTGTTTTTATTTCTTTTTTTACACAACTAAAAAAGTAAAAAAGACAGAACCGAGAGACCACATAAATTACACATTATGGGAGACATCTACAAGCATGTGCACACGCCGATAGTATAGTAGTGGCCATTTTGTAAACAATTTGTATGATATTGTTACCAACCCAAAACAAATATATTAGCAATTACAAAATGCTTTTAAAATAAATAAATGGTTTAACCTTGTTTAGAGTTTAAATTTATTATTTATAACTCAATTTTCATTCAAATCAAAATTTAATTACACTGGCTTAATTGGCGTAAGCACCATCTATGTCATATTAATGTACTAAATCTCAAGTTTATGCGGATTTGGTAAGAGATGGTACTAGTATCTTGGTGTAAAATTGGACTCAAGTATGGCAGTGTCCCCCCCCCCCCCTGGTGACGATGTAGGTTTTGCAACAAAATAAATGGATACGCGGACGGAGGACTTTGAGAAGGAGTGCAGATAACTAATATTTTATATAATATGCATTAGAAATAAATTGTTATAAAAAAAACGTTACACACACCACCATGCGTTATGATGTGGCCTCTTTGCTTCTACTTTTTATTATTTTTCTGTCTGTGACTAAAAATTGAAACAATCTATCGAATTTCAACCAATAGGCCACCACTAGTTTTACTTCATTCAGTTACGGCGGCTTTCTATAATACATATATCTCAATCCCAATCAGATGGCGACACCGTTCAATATAGGTGTCAAAAATTTTCTTGAGTGGGCTCTCTATTCCATCTATATTACTATGCTCTTTGATCGTCACCTTATTTCAACTATTTCGACGTGTTTTCTTCATTCAGTAGATAAATATATACCTAGGTACTCGATAAATACTTGTTTCGTTGGAATACATGGTCACCCTATTTCAGTCGCCATCCGCCATAGTGCATTTTTAAAGATTAATCTGGAATCAACAAAAATACTGACACCATTGCAGTGAAACCTTTAACACATCAAGGGTTTTGCGAGTATTCTAGGCTTCTTCGTTGTGGAGCAATCGATAATCCCAATGTTTTGAGGTTATATTGTAAATTTTCAATTTACTATATAAGGGGGCCATCACAAAGAAAAATAAAACAATAAAAGTTAATTTCAGTGTCGTCACAAAATCTTTATTGATTAACGGTTTCTCTGGGCTTCTTCCTTGTGGAGGAATCGATAATGCCAATGTTTTGAGGTTATATGTTAAATTTTTAATTTACTATATAAGGGGGCCATCACAAAGAAAAATAAAACAATAAAAGTTCGTTTCAGTCTCGTCACTAAGTCTTTATTCATTAACGGTTTCTCTCAGGTCCTCAGTTATGGAGATTACGTTGGCCGAACGTCCTGATGTTACAGAAACCAAAATTCATTTTACTTTTAACCGGTGGCATTACGAGTAAAAGTAAAGCATTGGTTGTTTGTCATTAAATCGTCAATAAATCTTTATTCAGTAACAGTTACTCTAAGATCCTCAGTTATGGAGATTCAGGTTGGCCGAACGTTCTGATATCAGGTCGTTCGGCCATAAATAAATGCTTCTAACTTTCGGACTGTTCTGTCACAAAATCTTTGGCTGGCATCTTTATGCGTCACATGATCGTCATGAAAAACTGGAGTAGCAGCCAGCTCCCTATCTCGACTGGCCGAACGTTCTGATGTACATCTAAGACCAAAGTCGTGACCTGCCCCCCTAGCATGACCGTTCTATCTATATTCTACCAAGAAACGACAAGAAATCTTTTCTATACAACTTGACATTTCTTCTGGCCGAGCATGGCGCGCCCCGTCGACTCGCGTTTCTACGAAGACATAGACAGAAATTCTTTCCATAGCAACGGGGACGTATCACGTGATGTTTATATTCCCTGAATATTATTACGTTTAGTTGACAAAAAAAAGTTGCCAATTGCACGAGTTTTTCATTTTTCGTGGGCGGGATGGTGTTACTGCATCCTGGATCTAGGCCTGGATCTTTTTCGCGAAACTAAACCTGAACATTTTACCTTTTGAACGTAACTCAACGCAACCACGAAACGTATTTCTCGTATTTAGTTTTTAATAAGACTTGTTTGACGTTTGTCAGAAGTAATGTTTCTACCCCCAAATGTCAAAAGAAGAGAAAATATGGTCGTCATGCTCGACGTTGTAGACTTGTGTCGACTGAAGAAAAGAAACATTTCTTTTCTACATTCTTAATATCGCCATGCTTGGGACGATAGAAATATCTGTCAAATTGTCGATTCTTCCGTAGACATAGCCCGTTTCTACGGCGGTCATGCTAGGCCGGCAGGCCGTAAAAGAGTGAGCGCGTATTCTAGCCAATACGCGCGCATTCGTGCGGCTTCGCTTTAGTTTTAAAGAATTTGACGCTTTAACTCTGCGCTAGTATAAATTGACCCCCATAATGGTTCAACATATTGAAGATGATTGCGAGAGAGGAATGGTCACTGGTGCTGTATTCGTGGACCTATCAGCTGCTTACGACACAGTTGACCTCGAGCGGCTGTTGTGGAAGGTGGAGACCAAGGTCACCGATCAATCCAAACTCAAATCGCATTTATTTAAATTAGACCATTACACTGGCACTTTTGAGAGTCAAAATAAAACGCGAAACTACAGTCCCAGTCACAAGGCATAATAACTTGTGAAAGTACTGTAGTTGCCCATTCCGTTCCTATGGAAGAATGGGCAAGAAACTCCATGGACACTCTTTTAAATCAAAATATGTTACAAAATCTTGGTTACATCATTCATGTTAAGAATTACAAATATGTGAGAACGATGTAGAAATACGGGCAAGTTAAGAGCGTCCAGAAGATTAAATCAGTAATTAAAATAAACCGTTTCGTACGCGTACTCCGGGAACTTCTGCACAACCGCCGATTCAGTTCCACTTTCTCTCGAAAAAAAGTCGTTTGAGAACTCAGAAAAACGGCCTACCCCAAGGGAGTGTACCACCGCACCTATTTAATATCTATAGCAACGATCAACCATCCAGCCCGCATACCTCCCGCTTCGCTTATGCAGACGATCTTGCCCTAACCTCCCCCAAGCCACCACTTTGAGGACGTTGAGATGTACTTGTCAGACGCTCTTGGTGACTTGGCCACCGTTTTGGGGTGCTGGAAACACTTCCATCGAGCACAGCAACTTCCCGAAATATCTTGGTGTTACTCTGGATAGGCCACTAACATTCAGAAAGAACTGCAACTACATCAAGCAGAAGGTGCACACTCGCAATAGTCTTTGACCGAGACAAGTCTTGTCAAAGTGGGGTGCATCGTCTGACGTCATGCGGACTACTGGGCTGGTGCTATCTTTTTCTGCGGGTGAATTTGCGTGCCCTGTGTGGAGTCGCTCAGCCCATGCAAAGTTGGTGAATACAGGTCAGAATGAAACTGATCACCACTGGTTGCTTAAAACCGACCCCAAGTACAGATACTGTATCCACTAGCAGGCATAGTGCCACAAGAAGTTCGCAGAGCGGTGGCAAGCTAGAAAAGAGCCAAAATGGTTTCCGACACAAGACACCCTTTACACACTAACATCTACGTGCCGCAAAGGCTGAAAAGCCGCAACTGTGTTTTAGTCTGTCTCCGCTAACTGACAAACACTCTACATAGACATTCAAGCTGTGGCGAGATGTGGTTTTCCCTATCTAACCCATTTGTGCCATCTGCTGAAAATCTCCCACCTGGACAAGAGTTTCCATGGCTGACCAGCCCCCGTATATTCACAAACGCTTCGATTCGATTTCGGTTAGGAAAGTCGTATGTCTATGTCGCTCGCTTTCATAATGCCAAAGAAATACATATACGACTTGTCGAATCGAAGCGTTTGTGAATACAGGGCTGAAAGTCTTTCAATAGACACCGGACACAAGTTGGCCGAAGTAAGGAAAACCTTGTGGTGGAGATTCATAGATGACTCGGAGTGTAGTGTGTGCGTGTGGTGTTGCCCCACAAACAATGGGGGACACTTGAAATCGTGTCCTGCCTGTCCCGTTGCTTGCACTTCACAAGAGCTGATGGACGCTATTGAAAGTGCCAAACTCGGCGCCAAATTTTGGGCTGACTCAATTTAAATTGTCATCGACACAGAAGAAGCGTAATAAAACGAACCCAAAAGAAATAGAGGTCTGACGGCCCGAATTGAATAAAGGTCAGATCATATCTTTCAAACAACTAGAAGTGGTGACCTGTTCTTGCTTTCACAATTTATTTAGTAGCATAGGGTTAATCAGTAGCTGTAAGTTAATGATTTCATTTTTTTTTACAAAGAGTTCAAAGTGGCGCTCACACCACACGCACATATCAAGCTATATAAAACCAGTTTGAATTCATGATGACTTGAGTGATCCGTATAAACTAGCTTGAGTCATGAACTCATGAAACAAGAAAAAGAGAGGCTTACCCAGCAGTGGGTGAATTCAGGCTGTGGCTAACCGTTTGGTATAGGTAAGTATTCTACTCATTGCTGTGTGGTGTGGACGATGATGATGATGACATATATGTGCCCACCGGAATGACTTTGAAAATTACCTACTTAACTGCCACATTGCGCGCGGGCAGAGAGGAGTATAGCTTATCCTGTATGTGTGCGAAGGAAGAGGCTATCATTCGGCAAGTCCCTTTAAGTAACATTTTTTCGCTATTTATACTGGTAAAGAAAAATAAACTAAACAAAAAAAATATAAACAAACTTTATAAACTATAAAGTTTGAAAGGGGTACGAACCTTTGTGGCATATCTAGCCGCCGCCACCTTTATTTTTTTTTCAAAATTTCCGAGCACGATAAAAGTGGTATATTTGGATAGAGGACACTTATACAAACAAAAAATGATAAATAACATGGTATCCTTAATCCTACAGTGTCACGTTTCCGAGATATTTAGAAGTACAGATCGCCATATGAGTCCATATGACACAAATGGCGATCTTTACTTCTTAAAGCAAATCGGTTTCATACATTTAATATGGTTAGGGACATATTTGCATGGCGTGTCGTGACGCGCCAGAAGCATACGGTTTCATACATCGTTGTGACACGCCATGCAAATATGTCCCTAACCATATTAAATGTATGAAACCGATTTGCTTCTGGCGCGTCACGACACGCCACGACACGTAAGTATGTTTCCGCCTTTAAGGTCCATGTTCCATGGAATGTTATGATTGACGTTATATTCGTTCAGTTCGTTCAGTTCGTTCGTCCGTGATCCGATTCGTTCATAGGGACACGGTATCGAATAGAAAGTATCGATACGGTACTCATGAGTAGTATCGAAAAAAAAGTATCGTACTCATAAAAGTATCGAAAGAAAAGTATCGATACTTCAAGGTATCAAGTACTTTTCATAAATTGGGCCTAATGTGCATAGAGCATAAGTCAATATCAGTCAGTAAATAACAAGATTAACTTCAGTAGGGCAGGACATGAAAAAACAAATGGTATTGATAGAAAAAGACAGCTTTAACTACATAATTAAAAAAAAAAGAAAGAAAATTTTTTGTTGTTAACCTTGACAAAATACTGCCAAAGCTCACTTTTAGAAGGCGGCATTCTTCTAATGAGTCAAATATCGATAGACAATACAGTTACACAGCACAATAATACTGAGTACTTTTGGATTAAACTTGAATAAATCAAATAATAGTCAAGCAAAATAATGATCAACCGTATTAATATAGCAGAAAAACAAAGCGCGAAACGAATACGATAAAATTAAATTACAACGGGGAACGAGTGAGTTAATGAGTGATTGATTAGTGTAGTAAATGAATGAAAGTAACGTAATTAATTAAATTTCTAATTAATTTTTAATTTTTGAACCGATTTTGACGGGAGTTCGACTGGCATGTAAATGATGTTATAAGAAGTAATTTAGGCTATTATTTTAGAATGAGGATAAGGGTTCCGTGTACAAAGAATTAAAACGTTTATTCGATAATTTCTTATTCCCTAAACCACATTAAGGGGGTTATTCTGAAATACTGACAAATATAAACAACAAGAAAAGGCAGCGTTTTTCAATAATTACCTAGGTACTTTAATTTTAATTGATTATTTATGTCTTTTGTGACAACCTCCTGAATTTTGACTAGGATGCAAAACAACACCTTGTGTAACTCAACCGACTCATTCGATGATGTTGACTGGAGAATATACTTTCAATCGAGATTCATATTCTTTCACACTTATTGAGCTAACAAGCTGTTGTCGCAACCTTCGTCCGCGCAAAATTATTACAAAATATATCTTGGCCCTAATTAAATCGGATCTTGTTAACAATTTCATGGGTTTTAATTCTTTGTACACGGAACCCTTATCCTCGTTCTAAAATAATAGCCTAAATTACTTCTTATAACATCATTTACATGCCAGTCGAACTCCCGTCAAAATCGGTTCGAAAATTAAAGATTACCCATTTAAAACTTAATTTTTATTCGATACGATATCTGCCAAAAAGTACTTTTTTTTATTGAGTAAAAGTATCGAATGCAAAGTATCGAGTACAAAAGTATCGGTATCGAATGGAAATGTACTCGATACCACAAAGTATCGATACTTTTTTCGTGTCCCTATTCGTTCATTCATCTGTAGGTACTCATTCAAGTGCTGCTGTTACGTCAAAACTCAAGGCAGCAGCTGTGCGCATGTTTTATAAAGTTAATTGGAATCCACCTAAGTAAATTAGTCTCGCTTATTTAATGCTGAGTAGCGCGTTGCGGCAGTGTTCGCAGTATCTCAACAAAATGGTGCCTGAAGTTGTATTCGTGTTGGGTGCACCTGGCGCCGGCAAAGGGACGCAGTGTTCATTTATTTCTAAAGAATATGATTTTGTACATCTATCCGCTGGTGATCTGCTGCGCGAAGAGCGACAGAGGCCTGGGTCGGAGTACGGAGAGATGATTGAGGAGAAAATCAGGAACGGCGAGATTGTACCTGTAGAGGTTACGTGCTCTCTCATTCACAAGGCCATGCAGAACTCCGGGAAGACGCGCTTCCTTGTTGATGGCTTCCCGCGCAACAAGGACAATTTAGACGGCTGGGAGCGCGTCATGTCTGACAAAACGAAGCTGCTGTTTGTGTTATTCTTTGAGTGTTCGCGGGACATTTGCACAGAGCGGTGTTTGGGACGCGGTGCTGCCGGCAGCGGGCGTTCTGATGATAATCTGGAGAGCCTCCAGAAGAGATTCAACACATATCTAAACGACACCTTGCCCATCATTAACCACTACGACAGCATGGGTCTGGTGCGCAGGATTAATGCAGAGGTGTCTCCACTCGAAGTGTTTGAAGATGTGAAAACTGCATTCAACAACATTGGATTGCAAAGTATAGTAAACTAATTCATTTAACTTTAGTAGGTCAATCTTGAGCTGTGTACATTGGCAGAATATTTCTTGTCTTAATATATCAATATTACAATTTTATTTTGTTAATTAATAACCCAGTTAAATTTAAATACTGAGTAAATTAACACACCTGAATGAAGTCACTGTCCTAAAATAAAATATTGCATGAATTTTGAGATTATTACGCAGCATTAGCTTGTAATTCTAGGTCATTCTTGAGTATGCCTTAATGACATTAAATTTGACCTTTACAATAAAATTGTAATTTGGATCACTACCTACTCATTATATAGATTTGATGAATTCACTGCTCAATCCACAGTTAGTTATTACAGATATTTGCATATTCTCATAGTGATAGAGTTATCTCTAAATTGCCAATTCATTATTATAAAATAAGCTGAAAATAATTGTAAAATTTAAATTAAACTGAACCATTGTATTCTAATTTTTTAAATTGTTTTTAAGATTTAGTTATAAACATTGGGTTTACATGTATTTAATGCATTAGAGTATACTCTACATACACAATTTTATATTTTAACTTATATTTGTTTTACATCACAATCTAATACTTTGAGTAGTTTTAATTTGTCAATCAGTTCAATATTATCTTGTTAAGTGGTTGCTAAAGAATATTGTTATCTACTAACATACTTTGCAATCATCTTATCAGCTAGAGTCAAAATTGCATTATTATTATACTTGCTGTTATATTGTCCTTGATGATTCAGAAAACTCTTCAGTGACTAAAGTTGAGACTTTAGTCTGCTACATCACAAGTGTTTTGAATCATCAAGGACAATATAACAACAAGCTTATTTACCAATGAACTACACTTATAGGTGAGTTCGTTTGACTATTCAATACAGAATCTAGTCTTAAACAAACTTAAATGTTTTGGTAAAAAAAATACCTACGACATATATTAACTATTCTTGGATTTGAAGTGTTAGTTGTTCATATTTATCAAATCAATATTTACTGAAGGTATTTCTACCTATTAAATATAGACCTGTACCATATTAAGCTTAGTTTTGATGCCTTTGCTTAGTATAGTCTAAATGATCTATTTTCATAAACTCAAAGCTGATTAATGAAATAAAAAAAATAGCATTTCTCTGTAATCTAGTAAATAGTACCATATAGCTGGAAAGCAATACCAGTATATTCAAAATGTGCATTGTCAAAGACACATTCCTTGATTTTCTTATTTATAGCTAGCCCAATGTAAAAGTATGTGTAACACATAGATTGTTGACTAAGTAGATAATGTGAAAGTAAATACAATATTTATTGTTGTAATTCGTTTATTTATTTCCTTGTGATACTTTCCCATTTTGCATACCTATGCACAGAGAAAGCGGCGAACAGGCCCCGCAAGGCACAAGCAAGCCTGCGACGAGGACGGTCCGACGGGAACGATGAGCAGCTAGCTACAGTAATTTTAGGGTTACCCAAGAGATAAGAGGAAATAGGTATATCCGTAAGAGCAATAATTGTTTCAATCGCGTAACGACTTAAAGCGCCTACACACGGCCCTAAATCAGAGACAGTATCGGGAGAGTGGTGGTGGGGATGAAATCGGCCACTACTCTACACACGTCCCTGCCAGTTAGTACCAAAGACTACAATATATAATAATAATACTGATTACGATTTGCTTACTCACGAGGCGATCAAGGGTGCGATCTAGAGCGCTCCCCACCACTCTCCCGATATTGCCTCTGATTTTAGGGCCGTGTGTAGGCGCTTTTACGTATAAATGACTAGTGAGATTCCTTACAGGCAAAACATAACATTTCGCCTGACATTATTTGAAGGGTGTGATGAGCTGTTGTAACTATGACGTATGGGTAAGTCCCAGGCAGACTGGAAGGAAACAGTTAAAATATTAATGGGTGTCATGTTCAGTGTTTTTCAAAATGAAAATCCAAGATGGCGCCGATGAAAATTTCCGGTTTGAAAAGGAAGGTTGGAAGATGAAGTATGAAGCGTGGCCGGCCTAACTTCCGCCATTTTGTTTAATTTTCCAAATAGCGGCCACGCAGAAAACCCATATTAATCAATAACTGGTATCAATACAAACGAGGTTTGAAAGAGATAAAATCTAAAGCGTCACGCTTCCGTGATATGGCATCAATAGAAACAAATATTGTGTGAGACACAATCTTCTTAAGCGTCAGATTTCCGAAATATAACCCAGCAAAGTTGTGCTGATTGCGGAGATAGTAACTTTGATGCTTAAATCTCGGAAAAATGCCCGCTATCGTTTCATACAAGTTTTATCAGGGCTTTTTTGAAGATAATATAAAATGGCAGAAGCCCAACTTCTGCCATTTTAAAGGTCAAATAATTTAAACCCCTTTACTGGATTTCTTTCGAGGTTGTCGTGTGACTGACACTGGCATGGCCACTATCAAGGATATTAATTTTGCTAACACAAAAATGACCGGTAATTAGTCGAAATTAGTCGCCAATTATCAGAATTAGTCGGTCACTGGCTCAAAAGTTATAAGAGTTTATAGGTGGCCGATCTGGAGAGCATCTCCCCACAGCTGGGACAATTTTAATCTAAAAAACTAGGGCACCTAGCCTAGCGAAGATCTGTTTTCTTCCAAATTAAGGTTCAACTAGTCGCGGGCTCGAACTCGCTGGTGGCCGTGGCCGAAAAGCACGCTGTCTCACTTGGCATCGTGCCCGACAGAGATAGTATCAGTGATGAACAGTTAGACGCTAGTCTGCACGCACATCTAGTTCGTACGCACACACACAGTGTTACGAAACGTAAGGCGCGCGTAAAAAAATGCGAAAAGGCCTTTGGAAGATAGTGTTTTATTAAAAAACCACTGCGTGTATCAATTACAAATAAAATGTATGGAATTCTTTGATAATTGTGCTGTGTCGGTACCGACTTTGTTTTGGAAATGTGACACTTCTTTTCTTACTAATTTACGACCACAGTTGCGTTAAAATTTGCAATAAAAACGAATCTTTGATAGCTCGTAACTTTTTAATGCTTTTTATTTTCCTTTTCTGTTTCCGTACAGACAAAATTAATAATGAGACAATACCATATCATGTTTTACTTTGGATGTGCAGTATCAAACAGTTGAGTAAAACCCCCCCGAAGTTTCTATGGAAAAAATGTCGAAAAGTGTCACCTTAAGTCACAATTTTTCGCCACGTCACAGATTAGGTCGTGTGTAATTAAAAAGATAAAGAATTCAATTTCTTCATTCATTGGTACAAGCAAGGACAATATACTTTGAAATGTATTTTTTACCAAAAATATAATTATAAACATACTTATAAATATAATTATTTAGCGAACAAAATGTTCCCTTAGTCGCTGGCAGTTAGATGGCTGCGCTCCGTTTCATTTACGGTAAGTAAGAAAGAGGTAGATGCGCGTTTTCAGACGAGATACTTGGAGCGAGTTGTCCAATCAACGAGGATATTTAATTTTGTTTTATGTAAAGGAATCCAACATTGTTTCGATTTCGGATATTATACAAGGTGTTGTTTTGCATCCTCGTCAAAATTCAGGAGGTTGTCACAGTACATAAATAATCAATTAAAAATTACGGTACCAATTAATTATTAATAAACGCTGATATTTTTGGTAGTTTAAGTTTGTCAGTATTTCAGAATAACCCCCCTAACGTGGTTTAGGGAATAACAAATTATCGAATAAACGTTTCAGATTGTTTGTATGTGTGGAAGCGTGGTTATAGGGCGAGAATCAGACGGGCCGTTATAATCACGGGTGGTTCACACTTACCGATTTCCGTAAATAAGAAAAAAAATTAAAATTACCTATCCATTTTATTATTGATTCGGGACGAGAATCATTAGCATATTCACCTCCTTGAATTTGACGAGGATGCAAAACAACACCTTGTATACTTACCCCGAATTTAGCTTTTAACATTTTGCGCTATAACTTTACTGAAAAAGATTTAGATTTTTGCTTAATTACGTCATGTGAAAAATATCTCCGTCCATTGCCATCCCTTTATTAGACATACGATTTTATATTAAAACAGATTTATAAATTATCCCACAAATTTTCAAACGTTCATTGTATTTGTATTTATATGTATTTGTAGCGAACTACCCTATAGTTCGCTAATTTATGCTGAGCGTAAGTAAGGGTTGACTTTCACTTGACCGCACGGAGCTGCTTTGCCGCGCACCACTATTGGCAGTACCTTTGTACTCTGGTATATTGTACCTATAGATAATTAAAGGACTAGACTATTACAAATATTAATAAAAATATTTTTTTCTTGGCAATTTTTCGTATACTCTTCGGCCGCCTAGAAGCGCTTATACAGGGTGTTTGGTGCATCGTTTGCCAAATCGAATAGGCCGAAAGGAAAGGTCATTTGATACCTCTTTACGCCTAACTCATTCCTTGCTTCACCGGTTTTTTTATAAAAACTTTTTAATTTAAATTTTGTCCAATTCCAAAATTCAACATTTTAGGTCAAATAAAAACATAAAAAAATTGTTTAGACTTAAAATTTCGTTTAGACTTAGTTTAGACTTTAAATTACTCTTGTATGATTCTAACAAATTCAAAATTACTTGCTAGTAACAAGTACTTTCTTTTTTAATAGCTTGTAAAGTTTTTGTAAAAGAAAAATGAACTTAAAACTCAACATTAAATGGCTATAAAAAAAAAAAGCGATCGGTATCTTCGAATACCTTTAAAAAGTTTTCTAGTCTATCCCCTTTCCAACGGTATGCAATATGCCCAATAAAACGTTTAATACCTTTTCATTTTTATCTAAATGTGTAATCGAGGCACTAGGCTGATATTCGACATTACAGTTTTAGCATAAATAACATGCCTCACGTAAGTAGACATATACTAATATGTCACTAGTGCGTAGTGTCCTTAGTCATATCTTTTTCTTAAAAAGGAACCAACGTATTAAGAATTTGAAAGAAAAAAAAACAGAAATCACAAATCTTGTTCGAGTTGTCCGCCGCTGTTGTGAATGCACGCGCGGCATCTTCGTCTTATCTCGACTGTAGTTGTGCGTAAACGTATTTCTGCTTTGATAGTCATGAAAGGCGCATCAATGCGTTGGACTAAATCATCCCTAGTCTTAACTTCCGTGGCGTTATTTCTTTGGCTCGTTCTTAGACGTAAAGATCTAACAGAGTTAAGTCTGGGGAACGTAGAGAGAGGTCATGAAATAGCCATCCCAAAACACCGAAACAGACTTCCCCTTATTGTTAGCTGATCTGCTAATTTTCCGTGAAGACATGTCTTTTGTATTCCAACAAGACGGTTGTCCCGCTCACTGGAGTTTAACTGTCAAGGAGTACCTAATGATACGTCAGTTTCCAGAATCATGGATTGGGAGGGATGGCCCTATTCTATGGCCTCCACGTTCCCCAGACTTAACTCTGTTAGATCTTTACTTCGTTAGATTTTTACGTATAGGGACGAGCCAAATAAATTGTCTACGCCTTGGAAATCGAGACAAGGGAGGATTTAGTCCAACACATTGATGTGGCTTTCGTGACTATCAAAGCAATAATACGTTTACGCACAACTACAGTCGAGATAAGACGAAGATGCCGCGCGTGCATTCGCAACAGTGGCGGACAACACGAACAAGATTTGTGATTTCTGTTTTTTTTTTAAATTTCAAATTCTTAGAACGTGGGTTCCTGTTTAAGAAAGAGTTAGGACACCACGCATTAGTGACATAACAGTACCTATCTACTTACTTGAGGCAAGTTATTTATGCTAAAACTACTGTTCTTACTGTAATTTCGAATATCAGCCTAGTGTCTCGATTATACATTTAGTTAAAAATGAAAAAATAGTAAAACGTTTTTTTGGACATATTGCATACCTTTGGAAAGGGGATAGACTAGAGAACTTTTTAAAGGTATTCGAAGATCCCGATCGGTTTTACTATTTTTTTTGTAGCCATTTAAAGTTAAGTTTTAAGTTCATTTTTCTTTTACAAAAACTCTACGAGCTATTAAAAAAGAAAGTAATTGTTACTAGCAAGTAATTTTGAATTTGGTAGAATCATACAAGAGTACACATCAAAATTAAATCAAAATTTTAAGTCTAAACAATTTTTTAATTTTTTATTTGACCTAAAATGTTGAATTTTGGAATTTTTCAAAATTTAAATAAAAAACGTTGTTATAAAAAAACCGGTGAAGCAAGGAGTGAGTTATAGGGCGTGAAGAGATAGCAAATGACCTCTCCTTTCGGCCTATTCGATTTGGCAAACGATGCACCAAACACCCTGTATAACTTTTCAACCAGTGACCGAGTAATTCTGATATTTGGCGACTGATTCCGACCAAATAGCGACATTTTTTTTAAAGTTAATAAAATTAAAATTCCTGATGGTGGCCATGCCAGTATCAGTCACACGAGGGTGTCGGTTTCATGGTTTTAAGGGGACACTGGTAACGAAAATAAGGTCATAATGAAAATTCAAGATGGCGCCGATTAAAATAAACAAAACAATATATTAGTGTGCATAAATGTCTATTATATTTTGTTCCTTTTAGACTAAGTACTAATTCAGTACATTTACTGCTTTATTTATTCATAAATACTTATTTAAATTAAAGTTTACAACGACGTGCGTGAAATAAATGTCTTACTTTAATAATTACATTAAATAATTTGACAGATTATAATGATTATATTTTAAAGCTAAGCCTCTTTTTATGTGGTACTAAATACAAATCATAATACAGTGCCTATATTATATATAATACAGTAATACATGGTGTGAGGGAAATCAGCGCGAAAACTGTTACCATAAATTCACCATGCGATTCTAAAACCGCCAGTTATAATTTAAAATCGATTATTTAAAAGAAACGGTTGTTTCGTACAAAACCTGCAAGGTCGAAATGAAGAGAACAGCTAATTTTATTTTTATATCCGTTAAAACTAACGTTGATGAGTCTAGAAAACAAGTACCTACTGAATTTATGGTAACAGTAAAACGTCGGTGTCCAGACCCTATATTTAAATTTAAACATAAGCAATTGATTTAATTTTCTTCTTAGATCATAATAATATCGAAACACGAGAATAAACACACACGTGTACACATTTTATATTCAAGTTTAATGTAGTATATCATAACATAATTATTGTTGCAAGTATACAGGGTGTAAATGGGCCCTACAAAAAAACGTCAACCAAGCATTCTGTGTTACATCAACCAAGTAACATTGCACAAGAATAATTATTGGGAAACGACTTCTTTTGACGTCCAAACATAATGCTCAACAGTCCTTTGTCCTCCTGTTTACTAGGGGGTCATGGAGATATTTAACCCTTAAAACGCAATTGTCACATATACGTGACAAGCAAGCGCGTGCCCTGTACGCCAACGACACAAATATGTGACAAAAAATGTGGTTCATTATAACACGAAATAAGCAATTTAAATCATTACTTTTGTGTATCTTTATTTATACATCTTTAAAATGTGATCTATATGTACTTAATATTAAATGTCTTATCAAGAAATAAGTTAATAATGCTTTTGAAATCCGTTTTTTTTTATTTGTAAGTATTTGCGGTGAATTTGTGGTTTGGCGTGGACGGCACGCAGGTGTTTTATGCTCTGGCGTTCTAAAGGTTGATTAAAATTAAAACAAACAAACAGGTTTTAAATAAACCTGTTCGGTCTAGTATAAAAAGAATATTGCTCACACGGTAGAACACGTTTCTTTCGACTTCGTCGAGTGCTAAACGGTCTACGCGTGTACAATTTGAAATCCAAAAAGCAACTGATCTTTGCACAACTTTGCACTTTGTCTCTAAATAAAGCGTATTAATGAATGTCATGGATCTATAAACAAAAGGTAATATTCAATGTCATCAGATCATCTGTTCTGTGTTTCTCTTCAGTCTTCATGAAGCCTATCAGCTAAGGTCGCCGACCACAAATAATACAAGTGCAGTAGAGGGGCTCTAAATTTTTATGGTAAGGCCTCCGACTCTATACATCTTTATGGTAACCCTTTTCTTATCTACTTGACCGAATACTGTAATTTACACTAAAATATATCACATACTTTCCTTTCAGACCTAGACCTAGAGATGAAAGTCTTATGGGCAAGATTCATTTATCTAACTAAGTGTTTGCTCAGTAAAGTTAGCTTTTATACGAATGTGAACCTTCTTAAGTTTCATACTCGTATAAGCGAATGTGAGCTATTTGTTTCATAAGGAAACAAACAGTCATGTTCATGATTTGAATTCACATACGTATGACGCGCTTACTTTACTGTCCAAAGTAAAGTTCAAATGTGAGTCTTGCTTTACGTCTACAAAACATAATAGGGGATGATCAAATTTTTTTTTCTTTGTCCGTCGGGTAGATCATTGAAAAGTATTGGACACGTATTTTTTTCTTTTTCACGTGGTCATAAAATTACGGAGATATATTGAGTTGAAATGGCGCATGACGTCACATGTAGGTAATTTTTATACCTACTTGTGACGTAGTGAGCCCCCACTCTCCAACTTTAATGAGTTTTAACTAAGTAATTTTGTGATATTTTGATAAAACAAAAAATACGTGTCTAATATTTTTGTATTACCTGTCTGACGGACAAAATAGAATGTCGTTTTCTTTATTCAGTGTTCACCCCTTTTACATATTTAGCAGTCAATGTTAGTGAATAAATGGACGGACTTTTATTAGGTGGGTAGTCAGCCTACACACACAATGGATAACGTTAGAAATGAGTATATAAGAGGAAGTTAGAAAGTGGCGCCTGTTACAGAAAAGATGAAAGGGAGTCGTCTGTCTTGGTATGGACATGTGATGAGGAGGGATGGAACACAAGTGACTAAAACAGTGATGAATATAAATGTGGATGGATGGATGGAGAAGGAGAAGAAAACCAAAGAAAAGATGGATGGATTGTGTGAAAAATGATATGAAGGAAAAAGGAGTAAATGATAGCATGACAAATGACAGAGGAGAATGGAGGAAAGAGACGTGTTGCGCCAACCTCAAATAAAATGGGCCAAAGGCAGGCAGATGATGATGATTTATTACATTATTTTATTTTTTGCTACCCAACGTCATGTTTATGATGACTCCAAGCTCACCACGAACCTAAGCGCACATTCGGTCCGCATAGAGCGTGGAGGTAAGCTTAGGCTAAGGTTTGAACCTCATCTGGCAGCACTTTCCCATGCTCCTATCCTTTTCTATCGCACAGAACCGTCATTTGCGAGAGCGAGAAACAGATCGCATTGACGACACTGCCGCAAGCGACTGCCGTCCCGCTCTGTTTGTTGGCGGGAAGCCGAGCTAGCTAAGAAAAGACTTGGAGGTGATGGTGATGATTCTACACGAGTAGAATATACAGGGTGTTTGGTGCATCGTTTGCCAAATAGAAATGGTCGACTGGGGGGGTCATATACTATCCTTTCAGACCCCTAAACACTTCTCATGCCCTGTGGATTTTTTTATAGACTTTTTATTGTTTTATTAAAAAAATACCCGGCACATAGCGCAGCATAGTCAGCCTGACAGCCCTCCTGGGACTCAGGCCTCCATGAACCGAGCTGGCTCTCTTGCAAGTTGATTACGATTTTGTTCATGTTATCTCCTCTATCATAAGTACATTTAAATGTCTTTTGCCGATTGTTCGCCTCTGTCCGCTCTTAACGCTGCTACACGGAAGCTGGCGGCTTTTCTTTAGCGAAAGCCAGGAACACCTCCTCGAGGGTTGTTTCCGTGACAGAATAGTCCTCAATGAGAGCCGGGAACTTTCTGCGAACAGATTCTAACGCGACGAAGAGGTCGCTGAGCCTCATCGTTTCGTTTATGTGGTAGTTTAGCATTGTCTGTGGACAAATATAAGGGTGGTCAGATGGATATACACGGTGTAAATCACCTCATCACGAAGCCGTCAACCAAGCATTCTGTACATGAGACTAAGTAACTTTACGCAAAAATTATTGCTGGGAAACGACATTTTTTTGGGGGGTGTAAAATCATGTTTTGTGGTAGAATTCAATGAAACGCACTCAAAACATTGTGCTGATGGACGGATTGAATAGTACGGGGGTCGTGGAGGTGTTTAAAGTAAAAATCTTACATTAAAAACTTGTATTTAAAAAAATACTTGTCGAAAAGTTGGAACTTTGACCCCTAATATCTTCGTAACTAGAAGGTTCCCAGGTATGGTGTAAAACAAAAAAATGATGGCAATGACAGGGAGAACCAGTGCCTTTCGGCTTCGTTAAGAGGTGTTTTACACCCTTTATACTAATTTGAACTGAATGAAATACAATAAATCTAAAACGCTGATGTATGCATGCTAATTTGATTTCACACCAAATAATTTTATTATTTAATTTTATTATTTGGTGTGAAATCACATTCGTATTTACACAATAAATTCCCAAGTTATCGGAAGGGCGCTAAATAATGTATTATTGACTGAATTAATAAGACATACCACGTGTTCATCCTTCAGTGAACAGTTGAATTTTTTATGTAGCTGGGCTTTTAATCCGTCCAGTGTATTAGCGCCATCCACAACTGAAATAATAACACGAAATTTCTTATCTCTCTCTCTTTCTTAAGTTCAAATAGTTTCAATGGGTATCAGGGACAGCCAACTGACACCCTGTCAGCACTGTATGTAAACCTGTCCCTTACAACCTGTATATTATCTCGAATCATAGCCCATGATCAGGTGTCGTACCATGATGTCTTAAAACATAATTGTTTTACTCCTTTTCCAGTGTGGGACAGAGATGGCACTAGACATCCTGTATAGCTTCGTCTCTTTCCCACAGTGGAATTAGAGTAAAATATTACTGCTTTAAGAGGTTATGGCAGGCCAGTAGTTTCTAATTACTGCTATAGAAAGTACCAAAATAGCTAAAGACCAGAGCTAAAGCCATTTGAAAATGTTGTAATTTCCCGTATTTTGTCGAAGATTTGACTACAATACTCATCTGTTTTTAAGTACATATTGCAAACATTTTTATAAAGCTGGGCACACAGTCATGAATCTGAAATAGGCTGGCGAGATCCTGGAATCGAGTAAAGACTGTAAGACTGTGTTAAGGAATCCCCTTGTTAAACTGGGTTTTTAGTTTGCATAATGCATCAAATCTTTGGCGCGTGCCGTGTGTGTGTGTGTACGTACCGTCCTGCGTCACTGCGCTCGCCAGCTTGAACACGACTGCGTACCCCTGCGCGTGCCGTGTGTGTGTGTGTACGTACCGTCCTGCGTCACTGCGCTCGCCAGCTTGAACACGACGGCGTACCCCTGCGCGTGCCGTGTGTGTGTGTGTACGTACCGTCCTGCGTCACTGCGCTCGCCAGCTTGAACACGACGGCGTACCCCTGCGCGTGCCGTGTGTGTGTGTGTACGTACCGTCCTGCGTCACTGCGCTCGCCAGCTTGAACACGACGGCGTACCCCTGCGCGTGCCGTGTGTGTGTGTGTACGTACCGTCCTGCGTCACTGCGCTCGCCAGCTTGAACACGACGGCGTACCCCTGCGCGTGCCGTGTGTGTGTGTGTACGTACCGTCCTGCGTCACTGCGCTCGCCAGCTTGAACACGACGGCGTACCCCTGCGCGTGCCGTGTGTGTGTGTGTACGTACCGTCCTGCGTCACTGCGCTCGCCAGCTTGAACACGACGGCGTACCCCTGCGCGTGCCGTGTGTGTGTGTGTACGTACCGTCCTGCGTCACTGCGCTCGCCAGCTTGAACACGACGGCGTACCCCTGCGCGTGCCGTGTGTGTGTGTGTACGTACCGTCCTGCGTCACTGCGCTCGCCAGCTTGAACACGACGGCGTACCCCTGCGCGTGCCGTGTGTGTGTGTGTACGTACCGTCCTGCGTCACTGCGCTCGCCAGCTTGAACACGACGGCGTACCCCTGCGCGTGCCGTGTGTGTGTGTGTACGTACCGTCCTGCGTCACTGCGCTCGCCAGCTTGAACACGACGGCGTACCCCTGCGCGTGCCGTGTGTGTGTGTGTACGTACCGTCCTGCGTCACTGCGCTCGCCAGCTTGAACACGACGGCGTACCCCTGCGCGTGCCGTGTGTGTGTGTGTACGTACCGTCCTGCGTCACTGCGCTCGCCAGCTTGAACACGACGGCGTACCCCTGCGCGTGCCGTGTGTGTGTGTGTGTACGTACCGTCCTGCGTCACTGCGCTCGCCAGCTTGAACACGACGGCGTACCCCTGCGCGTGCCGTGTGTGTGTGTGTGTACGTACCGTCCTGCGTCACTGCGCTCGCCAGCTTGAACACGACGGCGTACCCCTGCGCGTGCCGTGTGTGTGTGTGTGTACGTACCGTCCTGCGTCACTGCGCTCGCCAGCTTGAACACGACGGCGTACCCCTGCGCGTGCCGTGTGTGTGTGTGTACGTACCGTCCTGCGTCACTGCGCTCGCCAGCTTGAACACGACGGCGTACCCCTGCGCGTGGGCGGCGCGCAGGCCCGGCGGCGTGCCCAGCGCACGTATGCGCCCGCCCGCCATGATGGCTATGCGGTTGCACAGGGCTTCCATTTCGTCCATGCTGGAATTTAGTAGAAATTAAGTAATAGTCGACTGAATTGTGAACTTTTATGACCTTATTTTGTGTTCAAATGCAAGGCTATGAGTCTGTCAAAGTTGGGCGCTTTGAAAAAACACGTGTAAGAAATCGCACTACCAATGTTCATATGCAGTGCAGTAGCTCGTAGTAGTAGTATCATAGTGTACCTGTGCGAGCTGATGATGATAGACCGCTGGCGCCGCAGAGCTTTCCGCAGCGCGGTCCACAGCCTGCGCCGGGCGGCCGGGTCCACGCCCGCGCTGGGCTCGTCCAGCAGGGACAGCTCCGCGTCGCTGCAGAGCGCCGCGGCCGCTCCCATGCGCCGCACGCACCCGCCGCTGTAGCTGTCCACTTTATTACGGGCGTACTTCTCCAGACCTGACGATGAAGTCACAGACAATTGTAATAAAACGGGCCAGAAACCGCACAGGGTTCCATAGCCCCAAAAAATATAATAACAATGTTTTGAATTGTCATTCATTAGTAAACCTCTACTCAACCGCAAAACTAAATTTGTTTTTCATAGTAAGTTAATGAAAAACAAAGTTACTGCTGCAGTTTGGTGAAAACTGCCCTTACTTTAGAAATTATAGGGGGGGGGCGGGGACACTTTTTACTACTTTGGAAGTGTCTATCTTTCAAGAGATTGACTTTGAAAAAATATGGTTTTAGGAACCTCAATGTCATTTTGAAAGACCTATCTATAGACACCCCACACGTATAGGTTGAATTTTTTTTTTTTTTTTTTTAATTTTTGTACAAAAATCGTAATGCGGTTCACAGAATGCACCTACCTACCAAGTTTCAGCTGTGTAGTCCTAATAGTTTCGGAATAAAGTGGCTGTGACATACGGACGGACGGACGGACAGACAGACAGACAGACAGACAGACAGACAGACATGACGAATCTATAAGGGTTCCGTTTTTTGCCATTCGGCTACGGAACCCTAAAAACTAGCAGAATGCCGTTCGAAAACAGAACCTCTTCTGAAAGAACATGCGCCCTCGTTGGCATAACCATAGCGTCGGCAATTTTGAAAAAAAAAACTAGTTTTGGCCGCCAGCGATGAAACATATCAATCGACAGAGTTAATGATTCCAAACAAAAAATATTCAGTGATGATAGAGTAAGTGATACAGCTTTCGTGGTAGTAGAGTTCAAATTTTTTAGCAATTTTTTTTTGTTCATCACAAAGTTTTTGTGGTGCTGCCGCCACAGCGAACATCCCTATGCTACACCATCTGTATGTTTTTTGACTTTCCCGCGAAATTTAATGCCATGTTATTTAGGACGACGTTGAGAAATAAATATAATATAGACATAGTATTGACTAAAAATACAATAACATTGGTAGACAGCGTAAAATTTTTAGGTATTCTTATACATTGACGCAAACCTAAACTGGGAAAAAATATTGACAGCTGTAGAAAGTTAAATTAGCTCGGCTTGTTATGCCTTAAGAAGTCTGCGAGATGTGATCGATATTGAGCAATTAAGAGTGGTATATTACACGCTAATCAATACTTAGGTACAGTATCACTCTATGGGGAGGTAGTTACGCATACAATATAAATAAGAACCATTGTAAGAATTCCACAGTGGGAATCGTGTAAGCAGTACTTTAAGGAGCTTCAGATACTAACAGTCCCTTGTTTGTATATTTTAGTTCTTCTCACTGATCTTATTAAAAAGCTCCAGCATTTTGAAAAACCAGAGGAAAGAAGTAAGCGGGACGCTACTAGGCGTAAAGATTTGCAAAATAAGATGCAACCTCATTTAAAAGTAGTGAGTCATGCTGCAGGTTACCAATCGGTCAAACTGTTTAGTAAACTACCTGTACGCTTAAAATCAATTTACAACTTAAGTCAGTTTAAGCAGCCAGTTAAATTCATTTTTAATAGAAAAGTGCTACTACACCCTTGATGAGTTTCTCTGTGACTCATACAACTAGACTTTAATTATACTATTTTTATGTTTGACATTTGTGTGGGAATTTAGTAATATTTTTAATTTGGCATTATTATTTTTTATTATAATTTGTAATGGATGATTCTGATTTAATTTGTTTTCACATTCTTTATTTGATATTTAATTTATTTATTTGGTTACTGTTTTATTATAATAATGATATTGTAATAATGATATCAGACTAGAGACTTCACGTGGTCTTCTAAGCTCTAAAAACGAAGTAGCTCAAGAATTTGTAGATTTCTTTACCAATATCCCACTTAAAACTACCGAAACCTTAAATTCCTCACCCTTGCTTTCTATTGATTTATTAAAAGCGAACGTTTCAGCCTGTCCGGTTGAGTTTCAATTTAAGCATATAAACCCCATAGCAGTCATTAAAGCTTTTAAGGAAATCAAAATCAAATTAACAGAAGATCTATGGGGATTGTCTATTAAAGTGTGTCAAGCTATTATTGACACTATAGCACCGTACTTGGCTTTAATTTTTAATTTGTGTGTGGACCAAGGTGTCTTCCCAGACCTTATGAAATACAGCAAGGTAATACCACTTTTCAAATCTGGGGACAGTAAAGATACGAATAATTATAGACCCGTATCCGTGCTGCCGGTTTTCAGCAAGGTGTTTGAAAAGGTAATGCTTAATCAAATGCTCACCCACTTTAACACCAACAAAATCTTACACGAGAAACAGTATGGTTTCACCAAGGGACGTTGTACAACTGACGCCGGTGTCACTTTATTAAAACACATATATATTGCGTGGGAAGAGGCACAATATGCCATAGGAATCTTCTGTGACCTCTCGAAGGCATTTGATTGTGTAAATCACCAAACCTTGCTCTTGAAACTTGAGCATTACGGCTTAGGTAAACTTGCGCTCAGTTTAGTAAAATCGTATTTGAATGATAGACAGCAGCAAGTACAGGTAAACGGTGTAAATTCAATGGCTTTGAAAGTAAAAATGGGTGTACCACAAGGTTCGATATTGGGTCCTTTCCTCTTTTTAGTATATATTAATGACCTTCCCCATTTATTTAAAAACCAACCACAAATGGTGTTGTTTGCGGACGATACTTCGTTAATATTTAAGATAAACAGACGTGCCACAAACCTGGACGATGTAAATAACGCTCTAATGCAGGTCCATAAATGGTTTACCGCAAATAATTTAGTATTAAATGGGAAAAAAACTAAGTGCATAAGATTTTCTCTACCAAATGTCAAAAGTAGTGACTGTGACATAGTATTGAATCAAGAGAAACTTGAATTTGTCGATGAAACTGTTTTCTTAGGGATCACGCTCGACTCAAGGCTGCAATGGGGTCCTCATATGCTGTCAGAAAAATCCGTCAATTTACTGATGTAGATACCGCGAGGATAGTGTATTTTAGTTATTTTCATAGTATTATGTCATATGGTATTTTACTATGGGGACGGGCTGCAGACATCGAGTCTATATTTATTCTGCAGAAAAGACCTATCAGAGCCATATATAATCTACGTAGGCGCGATTCTCTAAGAGAACTGTTCAAGGAAATTAACATCATGACGGTACTTTGTCAATACATCTATGAAAACATCATGTACGTTAGAAAAAATCTGCATTTATTTAGTAAAAGAGGTGACCGGCACCACTATAATACTAGAAACAGAGACCAACTAGTTCAGCCAGGTTTCAGGTTAGCTAAAGTAGACTCATCTTTCATGGGGTACTGTTTAAAATGTTACAATAAAATACCTCCCCACATTCTACAACTGAATGAAACGAAATTTAAATCTTGCATAAAACGCACACTATGTAGGCAAGCATATTATAAGTTGGGGGATTATATTGATGATAAAAATGCTTGGCTCAATGCTGGTCCTGCTCCACAACCATAAGGGCAATCGGAATCATCAGAATTAGAAAGTGAAGTTACTGTGAAAGCTGCAGAAGATTGTAAAAATATATTTGCATTGTATAGATTCAATCTCTTAGTATTATATAATTGCATAGCACATGTGTGAGTACCATGTACTGTAAAGCCACCATTTAATGAGTACCTAAATCTTTCATTGACGCGAAATTACCCTGGTGGTTGAGTGAATGTCATGCTCACTTAAATGTCACGCTGATGGTGGCGGGTGTGTCGGGTCGTTTAGTTCCCTTCAAAATGGTTGAGTTGAATGATGGCTGATACATGCGTCATGTTCGTGAACGGGCGCTGTCAGTTGTGACTGGTCATCTCTTAGCTGCCACGGTTTATTTTAATTACTTTATTTTTTAATTACTGATTTAATCTTTTACTCTGGACGCTCTTAACTTGCCCGTATTTCTACATTGTTCTCACATATTTGTAATTCTTAACATGAATGATGTAACCAAGATTTTGTAACATATTTTGATTTAAAAGAGTGTCCATGGAGTTTCTTGCCCGTTCTTCTCCATAGAGATCTACGCTACGGAATGGGCAACTACAGTACTTTCACAAGTTATTATGCCTTGTGACTGGGACTGTAGCTTCGCGTTTTATTTTGTTTTTTTTGACTTTCAAAAGTGCCTGTAATGGTCTAATTGAAATAAATGCTTTGACTTTGACTTTGATTACTGATTTTATTGTAATCCTTAAATTTTAATTTTAAAATTTTGTGTAGAATTTTGATACGATGTAAAAATTGTTACTGAAATATATGAAATGTGTATAACATTTAATTTATTTAAGTAACAATTTACTATGTTAAAAAAAAAGGTTTATTTTTCCGTTTTCGAACTCAAATATCTCGGACACCGTATCACTTACGATATTCATCGCTCAATATGTATTGTTTGTAATCACTTACTCTATCGATTGACACTTGGTTTGTTTCATCACTGGCCACCAGTAAAGGTCGGTAGGTACTTAAGTAAAAATGGCGGAACCTGTAATTAACATATCTACATGTCGCTTATAATCTAATCAATAACTATCTTATAATTGCCATACATGATATTATTCTTTATCTGTGGGATGTTATAGCAATCATTACAAACCGTCAGTATCGATTGGAAGAGGAGTCTAGTGCCATCTATTGGCTTGTTTGTGAACTCGAACTCAGATAGTTCGTAATTAAATCTTCGAGTGATATCTCGAAGAGTAATTTATTTAAAAAAAGCCTTTAGCCAGAATTTTACCTAAAATTATGATTATTATAGTAAGACATTTGAGATATGAACAATTGTTCATTTGACACTGTTAGATCTGTTTATGAGGCGGCGCGGCCTCCCGATATCTTGGAAGATGGTACCGAATAATTGATACTGGTCAATAACTCAATTTTATCATTTGAAACTAAATAATAAAAATTAAAAAAAAAAATATTTTATACAGCAATTTATTAGTGAACCTGTTGTTTGATTAAATCTCCCGAAAGCCTATTGATTGATGCCATAAAAGAACAGTGTTAATTTTTCGGATTTCAGCCGGTTCAGAGTGCATTGCAGAGTGTGGCAAACGAACTTATGAAAAACTTTGAAAGCAGGTTTGTTTCTTTCCAAAAATAAAGGAATGTTTCCTTTGAGTGAAATTTCGGATTCGATTTCGATTCGATAAGTCGTATGTCTATCTTGTTTTGGCATTACGAAAGCGAGCGAGATAGACATACGAATTTCCGAATCGACATCAAATCCGAGCGTTTGTGAATACGGGGGCAGATTCATACCTAACAAAATGTGGATCTAGCAACTGAGGCACATCTCTACTTTACCCTTCGTTCTCCATGATATGCAAGAAACATTGGAGCTGTAAAAAGTTACAAAAACTATCGACTCACCAACAATTTGTATCCAATGTTTGACTTCCTCTTTCACAGATTTAGTATCGTAACCTCGCAGCGTAAGTATCATCTCCAGGTTGTTCTCACCGGTCAAGAATTTGTCCAGCCCGAAGAATTGGGGGCAGTAGCCCAGGGTTTTGAGATACTGTGAAGGAAATTAAAAATTAAAGGAGTTCATCATCATCATCAGCCTATAATGTTCCCACTGCTGGGACGCAGGCCTCCTCTCTAAGAGAGGGAATGGGTTGTAATCCACCACGCAGGCCCAGTGCGGGTTGGTAGATGTCACATGTCTTCGAATTTTTAGTTCTAGGACATGCCGGTTTCCTCACGATGTTTTCCTTCACCGATTTTGAGAACGGTGATGAAATAAATTACGCAAAGTAATGCGCCTGCCTGGGTTCGAAACCATGGCTTACTGCTCGTAAGTTAGGGCTGCCACCACTGGCCCACCGCTGCTCTTATTCAAACTAGGCTGAGAAACATTTTTTTAACGTTAAAACTACAAAAGAATTTGCTCAAAGTGCCCGCTTTCAGCAATTTCCTAGTTGTTGTTTTAGCTGTAAAGAACAAGTGGTGGCGCAAACCCCCCATCACATGTCCGATGATGTTACATAAACCTGATTTTATACAATGGCATGCGAAGAACTCGTCATCATTCTGCTGCCTTTCTCCTTATGAGAATAAGTGAACATTAATAAACGATGAATACACTTAATTACATTAATATCTTGGCTCAGCTAGCCCATGTGGGTTGAACGACATTGGTCAAGTATGATATTCGTCAAATCGGCAATTCGTCTTTGAATTTGGTCAAAGCTGTAGTTCGTCAAATTGTCTGTTCCTCCAATTACGAAATTTACCAAATACGCTACCTTAATTTCTACAGTTGATTGTACTTAAATTACTTAACCAATAGCGTATTTGGTAGATTTCGTAAGCTACAGCTTTGACCAATATCAAATTTGACGAATTGCCGATTTGACAAATATCAGACTTGACCAATGTCGTTCGACCCGTTTTTATGACGTATACATTTCCCTAACCTTTCGCTCGCACCTACAGGTAACCTTCAACTATGTCTTGCAGTAGGAAAAAACCATCACCAAATTAGGAAATAAAAATAAAAGTTTTGTTAAGTTTTTTAACTATACCGTGAGAAAAATCAAAAGGAAAATATAAAAGGTATTGTTGTGAGAGTCAGAAATATTAGACTTCAGCGAAAGTAAATTACCTTCGGGTTTCCTGGCGAAATGTGGTGACCGTTGGCGAAGATTTTCCCTTTGGTGGCGACCTCTTCAGCTGTTATCATCTTGAAGACAGTGGACTTGCCCGCGCCGTTGACGCCCAGGAGACCGAAACACTCGCCTTAAAATATACAAAGCATTATTTGAGAACGCATTAATGTAAAACTGCACAAACAGCTTGTATATGCTACTACAAAAGCCCGAACTACGGTAAATTCTCAGAGTTTTCAGTGAAACGTAAGACTTACTAACTCATAATGGCAATTAAAAGCCCGTAATATTCAGTAATTATCGTTTATTACGAACTTTTGCCACCATACATTTGGTAAAACTTAAGATTTACTTCAGAGACTTGGTAAATGTTGATGTCGAATGACTGTGAGCGATTAAACATCGTGAAGACGGTGACTTAAAAATACGCATCACACTTGAATGTTTTATTTTATTTTAGTCACAGTTTTTAGCTAATTCATTTGGTTTGGGTGCGAGCTAAGTTACTACGAACATCTCGAATCGCACGTCATTGGTCATGGTTCTAACGTACCTACATAAGCCACACCAGCCACTCGCTCAGTTTAATATTAAAATATGTTATTATCAGTAGCTAGATATTTAAGAAACAGACATTGTTTTATTTCCAAAAGAAATTTATCAACTGTTATTGGTTAAACCAAGCATGTCTCAAACTATAGCAGTAAAAGCTCGAAAAATAGCCTCTTCTTTATAAAATCCTAAGATTCCTGATCCTAAGATTTACGAATAAAACCTGGATTTACACATTATCAGTACCTAAGATATTATAGATTGAAGTTGAAGCTTCAGCGTGTATTTTTTATTAAATTTCTTTATTTAAACGGCAATTTTAGTTATAGACTATTTTGACGCTCCAGAAAATTACAAAAGATTGTAGGTTGTTAGTGAAATACAAACATTTAGTAATAGTTTTAGATTAGAGGACTTTATCAAACAAACTACTCGTTTTTACTTATTTCGACTCAAATTCTACGCGCTCCTCACTAATTGCTGGCAGTCAGACAGATGCCTTATCAAGTTTAAAATGACAAGTTCCAAAAGCGATGTTTTTTTTTTTAAACCTTGCCCCACTCTAGGAATTTCTCCTGTACCGTAGGTGCGTTTACAAACATTTAAACTAACATACACAAACAGCCAGAGCCGGAACAACTATCTGTAAGCCATACAAATATTTGGTCCGTGCGGGGATCGAACCCGCGACACGCAGCGCAGCAGTCGATCGCTCAACTACTGCGCCATCAGTGTCTTCAAGTCAATTAGTCGTACTGTTTCAATAAAACTTACCTTTCTTGACAGAGAAGCTGACACCTTTACAAGCCTGGAACTTCTTGCCCAAGAGAGGCACGTACACCTTGTGTAAATCATTCGCTAACAACGAGTCAGGGATCTGTTTTTTAGCTGGAAAGAAACGTAACATCAAGCCTGTAGCATCGGAGGTGAACATAATATCATCATCTACCTAATCTTTTCCCAAACTATCTTGGGGTTGGCTTCCAGTCTAACCGAATGCAGCTGAGTACCGGTATTTTACATGAACCGACTGCCAATCTGACCTCCACAACCCAGTAACGGGGTAATACGATACCCCTTGGTAAGACTGGATGTCAGACTTTTGGCTTCTGACTACATCCACATTTCACCAGTTAAAATCCATGTAATAGGGGGCGATCATATTGCCATTAACCGGGCATAAACCAGAATCCGTGGCTACTATTTTCTGAAGGAATAACCCAATAAAAAATTTGAATTTTTCAAGTGGGCGTGTATGGCCAAATCGGATACTATGAGAAATAGCGAAAAACACTCAAAGGAGTCTAGAGCCCGGTTTTGACGAAACCTAAAACATACATCCTTATTTTATTTTTTATATTATTTTGTAAAAAAATATTTAAAAATGTAAACAATATGTACATAGATGAATAAACGAAATTGTAACACATAGAATAAATTAACAATGAAACAAAATTATATAAAAAAAAAAAAAAAAATGACATACATTAAACTAAATTGGTCCTGTAGAAAGCCAAAAGGGCCGTATCTTAGCATGATGCTGTAACATTTAAAACTGTACTTACGCAAAGTGATAGTGTTCCTAACGTATTCTTCTTCGGCGCGCACCATTTCACTCTTCTCCGGAGCGGGCTCTGCCGGTACGTACCTAATGTTCCTTAACTTATCCCACAGCCCGTTGAAGAAGCCGCGCTCCGTTAGTACTACTAACGTCTAAAGTAAGAAATAACGATAATCTTTATTCTGCACAAAAACAACAACGAAGATATACGAAGTATTGTTTTGCATCCTCGTCAAGATTCAAGAGGATGTCATAAAAGACATAAATGATCAATTAAAATCACGGTACCTAGTTAACCTTTTGACCGCCACGTCAAAAAAGAAAAAGCGTGCCCTCAGCGCCAAGCTCCGAATTCATAATTTAATACCTACAAAATAATAGTGAGGGCGAAATTATATCGATAAAGCTCATAGAAACCTGACAACATTTTTTTACATAGGTTTTAATTTCAATAAAGATTATTATACCATCCTTGTGTTGAGTTTTATTTCATCGCGCTTTGTACTTTATGACATAAATGTAATAATCTGTGTCACAGTTACGGCGTTTATTCCACAAATAGAAACAACAATCGATAAAACCAAGTCAATAGTATTACAGCACTATTGTCCATCATGACGTAATTTTTTGTCACCCTAAGACGACAGTGGCGCTGTTGGCACGTATTTCTTGAAATTGCTCGCTTCTTCTCTAGAGGTGCGTCACCGTTACTTATTAATAATATCGAAATATTTTATTTTGTTCATTTTGTACTTTTAACATTGTCAACTAATAAAATTTAAGTTTCTTTGGAAGAACAAGCAATATTAATGGTTTAGTATAACGCCAGTAACTGATGACATCAGTGTAGAAGTAAATACCGTTTACTGTGTTAGTGTTGTTTACTTTCGAATGTAGACAATTTACAACACTGTAATGGATAGGAAATAATGAGGAATAATGGTACCTACCTGGACAAAGTTTCTTAAGTATCACAAACATGAAGTTCACAAAAGATAAAATAAAACATTTTATAAAAATCAGTTCTTTAATTAAAAAGTTGTGTGGTAGAAATTGGTAGAACAATCACACCATTTTTAATACCTTCACACATTATATACCGTTCAATATGTATAAGACAATCAACATAAGTTTAATTCAACAATTGTATATTGATTTATATCGATGTACGTATGTATTTTTAGGTAGGATAGTATTAAAAAAAAAAAAACATTATAAACGTGTCATTATCGACTCCTTGCAATATACTTAATAAGTCTTCACTACTCATATTATAGTTATCCATTATTAATCATGTATACAGTAAACAATAATAATAACAGCAAAAGAACTACTCTATTAAAAAATTTTCCTCGTTTGACGTCATGGGACTGTCAATCATAGACGACTGTGGCGTTCCCGGCACAGACAATACAGTCGGTGATAGGGATGGGCATTGCAGTCATTACAATCAATCGATAATCTATTAACACTCGACTTTTAAAGAGCGCATAGTTCAGTATTATAAAATTTTCTTGATTTCTCAAACATTTCAATATCAAATGTTTTATTTGTTTAATAATGCAGAATTCAGAGTAAATCAAATATAACGTAGGTTGCCGTCGAGGTCGATATTCTTGTTATATTGACTGCTGCCTACATCACTACGTGTCCTGTTGAGGTGACTGTGGCTTTGAGGGCACGAACTTTTTAACTGGTTTTCTTTTTTGTCATCTTATGATACTACAGATGAAATCTAATGAAAGCAGTTCACTTCAAATAAATGAAGAAGAGTCAAGGTAAATAATTGACAAGGGAAAAACACAAAACAATGCTGTTTAATGACATTTATTTACGTTTAAAATTCTGTCAACCATTCGCGACCGTGGCGTGCTGGGCACATTTTGGTTTGTCGTCTACACACGACTGTGGCGGTCAAAAGGTTAAATTAATAAACACTGCTTTTTTTGGTTGTTTAAGTTTGTCAGTCTTTCAGAATATCCCCTTAATGTGATTTAGGGAATAATAAGAAATTATCGAATAAACATTTGAGATTGTTTGTATGTATGAAAACGCGGTTTTAGGACGATGGTTCACACTTACCGATTTTCGAAAATGAGAAATAAAATAAAAATTACCTACTCATTCTATTATTGATTCGGGACTAGAATCATTAGCATAGGTACCTCCTTGAATTTGACGAGGATGCAAAACAACACCTTGTATAAAGAATGAATAGCCAAAAGAAAAAAAAACAGTTTTCGGTGTTAGCAGTTAAAAACATGTGTGCAAAGGACACCATTACAATATTGACAAGATGTCCGATGATCTTTTCCATCAGCAAAAATGACGAGCTGTCACACAAACTTTATTTCATATCTTATCCTTCATTCCATTGCATTCGGTTAATAGGTACTTATATACATAAATTAAGTGCAAAGGTTTCATGCTTCTAGAGCCAGCAGCTTAAGCTGTGCTCTGCCTGTCAGTGAATTTCAGGTTTAAGTAGATTTCTCTTGTTGTGCTAACAATAGTACATTGTTACCCTAGGGGTGAAAGTAACTTATTTAGTCCCGAGACGGGATAATAACAATAGTTCTGTTAGCTATTGTCATTATTTTGTTGTTATATAAAGCATAGGCCATGCTCTCAGTATTATTTGTTTTATTAGTCGTGTTTGTTTCGTATTTTATTTTGATAGGTTGCCATGTACCCAAGTGAAATAACATCGGATCGAACAGTTGTTTAGTTGTTAAACTGACTTTTGCCGGTTGACATCTATCAGCTGTCAAACGCTAGATTACTTGTCTATGTTCGCTTGGGAGCGTGGCAGTCGAGTTTAAGCACTCATTGAGTGAAGACGTGTCAATTGTACTCAGAACAGTGTAATCAGTGTTAATAAAGTGATTATAAAGTAATACGGATCTTGCTTTTCTCTGTAACCTTATAGTGGATTACAGTTCGAGGGACTAAATAAGTCTTTAACCCGAGGTAAACACTGTGCTTTTCATTACGAATACAAGGAAAGTAAAAATAAAAACATGAATTAGCAAAAGAAAAAATTAGTAAATTTTTATTTTACATAAATCAACAACCTTTCCCGCCTACTTTGTTTTTTTTTTCTGTGGCCAGCCAGCTATTCAGCCATTATTTTTCATTTTCATAATTGAAAAAATGGTAAGTATTTTGCATTTGGGCTATGTTATTTTAAAGAAATTGTTTAAACTAAATTATAATAAAGTTATTAAAAAAATATAGATTCTTTAATCAATACTTAACTTTAAGTTATTTCAATTTTACATCGTGGCTGCATAGAAAGTTGGAACATGGTTCAATAAAAATGTGAAAATACTTAGAACTAGTTTTTTTTTAATATTTGGCATCTGTCAGTTGAAAGCGATTCTCCCTAGGGATGAAAAGTATTACTTTCAACCCGCTCCTCAGGCAACTTCAGACCTACTTTCAGAGTATGAGTAATGAAAAAATTCTTATTTGATGAATCATAATTATGTTCCGAATTCAAATCGGTTTATCCGTTTGCGAGCTACGTTGCAACAGACAGATACACACGTTAAACGTATAAAATCGCTCTTTTTCGGTCGGGGTTAAAAAAAAAATGCATTCTTACCATAAAAACCACTAACTGCACTGTTAGTATGACCATGCCTTCTCCGGGTGTGTCCTTATTAAAGCAGAAATAACACATCGGATCCTGTCCAGCTAAAACAAAATATAACACGACAGGGGGTCAAAACTTAGTAGTTTAGTTCTCTTCAAAATGGTTGAGTTGAATGATGGCTGATACATGCGTCATGTTCGTGAACGGGCGCTGTCAGTTGTGACTGGTTATCTCTTAGCTGCCACGGTTTATTTTAATTACTTTATTTTTAATTTCTGATGTAATCTTTTACTCTGGACGCTCTTAACTTGCCTGTATTTCTACATTGTTCTCACATATTTGTAATTCTTAACATGAATGATGCAACCAAGATTTGTAACATATTTTGATTTAAAAGAGTGTCCATGGAGTTTCTTGCCCGTTCTTCTCCATAGAGATCTACGCTACGGAATGGGCAACTAAAGTACTTTCATAAGTTATTATGCCTTGTGACTGGAACTGTAGCTTCGCGTTTTTTTTTTGTTTTTTTTTTACTATCAAAAGTGCCTGTAATGGTCTAATTGAAATAAATGCTTTGACTTTGACTTAGACAAACGTTCGCGGAACGAAAGGGAAGGGGGTCGGAACTATAAATGCGTGATAAACAGAAGCAAAGCTTACCGCAACACGTTCTGGTTTGCTCCGCAGTCTCGAAGGCTAGATTGGGGCAGTACTGGCGGTAACGCTTGCACATCGCGTTCCCGCACGCCGCGCTGACGGCCGCGCCGCCCGCCGCGGCGAGCGCGTGCGGCGGGCACAGCAGGCGCGCGCCCGACACGTACCAGGGCGCGGCGCCATCGCGCATGCTGATGCCCGTCTTGATGGCGGGGGTGATGACGCCTGCACACGAACACGTTTCATTTTATCAAACTTAATGTACAGTCACGTATCATTTATTGAAGTGAAACTTCTTATGCGACTTCCAACAAGTTTAACGTTCTAATGGAGGGGAAATATTTTCTATTACCCACTAAGAGATGGCGCTATTACAAGATTTGTGACTACGTAGTTCTACTAGGTACGTAAGATGGCGTGCAAACTGTCATACATTCGACTCTTCGGTGTGACCAGCCTTCGCTCAATTTCCATGAATGTAGAATAACCTCGATAAACTTATGTAATAAAAAGTGTACAACAATAAAACAATAAAATATTATTTAGAAGCTCAATAGAATAACGAGAGTGAATGCGTGGCACTCGAACGCATGCGTGTAGTATTACGAAGTTTCACTTCTTCCGCGCGGAGGGACTCCACGCACTTGTTTAATTAGGATTTCCAACAAAGGATGTACACAGATTATGTGAAATAGACTGCACTTAAAAAGTATCACGTAGGTGAACTCCTTCACTTACAGGAGACCACAGCATGCATAATTGAATTTACATCTAAGCTAACAAATTTATAATACCATTAAAATATATTGAAAAAGTTTAAGAGAATTAAATTTAAAAATTAACACATCAGTATAAATATTAAATAAATGAAATTGAAAATTAAAATTAACAATAAGGTATTATTTTTTAGAAATTGCGAGAGATTCTCGTTTGCCAACATTGATTCTAATAGTATTTGCATTTGCTAACAAATTGATAAAACTATTTAAAATAAATAGGTCTTAATAAAATAAATAAATAGGTCTTATCTGAACGTAGAAACCGTAATTTCACGAGCAAATCACTTTTGTTTAAGTGTATTATACAGGATGTCACGGAAAGGGTATATACATACTTAAGGGTATGCTACAGACCATCAAACTGAACATGTTTCCCATCATAAAACATGTTTTTCAGCGAAAAAATTATATGCTGCCCCAAACAAAACTGCAATACCTATTCGACCCAAATGTATGGGGCAGCTGGTTTTTTTTTTCGCTGTTACGATTTTTTTAAATGGAGAAATATGTTCAGTTTGATGGTCTGTAGTCTGTAGTCTGTAGCCCTTAAGTATGTATATACTCTTTCCGTTACACCCTGTATATAGTTTATATTATTGTTCGTGACTGTACATTGAGTTTGTCCCGTAGTGGTACATGTGCCGATTTAATGCAGCGAGGTAAGTACTTGTCTATCTGTGAAACTTTGGGTTAAAAAGGACAACATTGTTTATATGGGATTGAACCATAACCGGTAAAATGTGGGTGTACTTCAGAAACACTTCTGCCTATCGCTTTGCGGGTTCCAGTCGTGACGTTATGTTATCTGTGCGTCAGGTTAGACTGTTAGCCTACCCCGACATAGCTGGAAAGACTAGGGAGGTGATGATGTTACGTTATGTGTAATACTGACCGAACATAAAGATCCAGAAACTTAGGATGATGTTGGTGGTTCTCGTTCTGAAGTTGAAGCTGACGATGTATCCGAACGCCACGAATGCCATGCTGCCCAGTAGCACGAGCGTCGTAAACGCGACTGGAGACACAAGATGATGCAGTAAGTCATGTGGGCAAGACGAAACCAAATCTAATCTTACTTCTATTATAATCGTAGAGTTAATGAGTTTCGGTGACTGTTTGTTGCTTTAACCTTTGAACGCCATTGTCACATATACGTGACAAGCAAGCGCGTGCCCTGTACGCCAACGACACAAATATGTGACAAAAAATGTGGTGCACTATAACACAATGTGAAGGTGAAATAAACAATTTAAATCCTTACTTTGGTAATGTTATTATTGATATATTATTGATATATTATTAAAATGTGATCTAAATATCTTAAATGTCTATCAAGAAATAAGTTAACAATACTTTTGCAATCTTTTGTAAAGTTTTTGCGGTGAATTTCTGGCTTGGCGTGGAGGGCACGCGCGTGCGTTTAAGCTCTGGCGTTCAAAAGGTATTCAGTAATATACTGAATGGATTGCGATAAGACTTCAATGATCTTTACAGAGACTTTTTTCTGAGTAAATTTTGTCGGCACCTTTCCTCATCCTATATTCCTAGCACGGCGGACTGTCCTGGGCAACGGCTGCTGCAGGTGCTGAAAGCTTCAACCAGCGCAAATACAATAATCTAATTGATAGTTTTGTGTTTGAGTTATTTGGGATTGAAACACTAGGGCCATGAGGTCCGAGTCACTTAGTCTTTCGGGACAAAGCCAAGCCACTGCAAGGACTTAGCATTGCCATCCACCGTGGAATTTTTGAAGCCCTTTAATTATTTTGCTCATTATCTATTTATCTCATTTAATAATAATAAGTAAATTGTATAAATAACAGAATTTAGGCAGGTTAAGCCTCGGGTAAACCGTACCATTATTTATAAAAACGAGCAAAAAAATTTTCATGGGAGCCCCCTTAAATATTTATTTTATTCTGTTTTTAGTATTTGTTGTTATAGCATCAATAGAAATACATAATCTGAAGAAATTTCAACTGGCATTTCATTTGACAGCCGGACAGCGAATTCTCAGTAATAGGGTCCCGTTACTCCCGTTTGACCCTTTGGGTACGGAACCCTAAAAATTACAGCATGGATATCACGAGCATGTCTGACGATGATATCGAACTCACGCAAGAACTCCGGCTGGTCTATAGTACTGTCTTCGTCCAGTAACACCGCCGCCAACGTGATGGGCACCAGGGCAGTCAGAATGCACAGCCCCGCGTGGAACATGATCGCGGCCAGCCAAAGAAGCGAGGCCGGGCAGCCTGACATCACGTGGATGTGCCGCGTGCCTGTCTCACGTTCCTTGCTGGGGAGGGAGATGCTGTTGATGTTTGTGGTGAGTATTACTGTGGAGAAAAAAAGCTTGATGAAACTGGTTTATCCTGTTTATGTCACCGTCAAAATATACAAGGTGTTGTTTTGTATCCTCGTCAAATTCAAGGATTGATTCGGGACGAGAATCATTAGCATAGTTACCACTATGCTGGTAATTGTCGGTTGCTTTTTTGACTAACGATTGTGACAGAGGATGGCTTCGTCCGCCATTACAAACCGTCATTGTTGAACATTAAAGAAAACAACAAGTGTTGGTTGTACTGTGTTTGAATAATAAACGTTATTTTGTGATTTCGATTTTTTTTATGTTCAACAAATACTGGCGATTTGCGCTGTAGCACCCCTATTACAATACAATCCTTTATTTCAGGCAACTAGGCCCATAAAACATAATACATATAAGCATAAAGACACTTACTATAAACTAATACATACTTTAAAAAACTAAAAAACCAGCACACAAAGTGACGGCGTCGTGTTACGCTGCGAGGTGTCACGTAGCTGGCCGCGGAAAGGCCGATACAGCACACCTTTCGGCCAAAACTCTTCCTTGAGGAAGGTCACCAAATGAAACTATTAAGACTGACCAGTAAGTAAGGTAAGTCTGACCGAAGGGGTATCCGGACCCTGCTCTCATATTATAATTATGTATAATTCAAAACTAGAATTGCCCCTCCTGGCTTGTCGTTGGTTTTTTGCGACCACATAATTTAGATTGAACATTTATATTACTTACCAAATATACAAATGCTGCACCACAATCCCGCGTTTATCGGTCCTTTGGGCTCTCGTCCCTTCGGTTCTGGTTCTGGTTCTTGGAGGGGCTTGCGGTTGATCGGATCGTTTATAGTGGTAATGGTCTTGCCGTCGGACCATGTTATATAATGCGACGCCAACATGTTGGACAGCAAGTTGAGGCCGACCGGAGCCGCGTGGCGGACTATTGTTGTGTATAGGATCTGAGGAAGATGCATATAATCAGTCTACAAGATAATATAATGTTTCCACAGCTGGGACACACGCCACTCTGCGGACTATAATCAAAGAACAACTACTTCTATAAATGACTACACAATAAAAAAAAAAAACAGAGTAAGGCAAAGCACATGCGTTCAAACAAATAAACTCTTCAGCTTATTAGTATTAGATTTCTTAAAAAAACATTTAAAACATAAACAATTTGGTCCGCTGCTTTGGAGCAGGATCCAAGCGGCCGGTGGCTAAGGCTCCACAGACAGGAACCCACTCATAAAGCGAGCTGTATCGAGGAGTACTGCCTTCTGAATCGGGCCGGAAATATGGCAATCGATTCTTGGCCATCAGGCTATGGGCAGTTACGACAGTCGGCATAATGATAGCCGTGCTCGCATTTCTCATGTCGACAACCTCGTGTAACCACATAAGTTTGTATATCGGGAACTCAAAACAAGTATTAAACATAGTAATAACTCGTTTCTAGTGCTATTGATAGTGGCCATGTCAGTTTTAATACTTATATTTATATCTCGTGTAACAAGTCGCGATATTTTATTTCTTTCAGTTTCTCAGCTTTAACGAGGTTTTCGTCACGCTCGTCATGGTAACATCGACTATCATTAAGCAGAACGCTGATAGCTCTATCACTACTATATCAGGCTTATTGGCGACAAGTCCTATCTGTAATGATAGACCGATCCGATCTATTCATTATCATTTCGTTTTGGTAATGTTATAAAGTATAAATGGAGAGTAGCGGTGGGCCAGTGGTGGTAGCCCCGACTTACGAGCAGTAAGCCGTAGGTTCGAACCCAGGCAGGCGCATTACTTTGTGTAATTTATTTCATCACCGCTGCCCTAAAAAATGGTGGAGGAAAACATCGTGAGGAAACGGAAATGTCCTAGAACTAAAATTTCGAAGACATGTGACATCTACCCCGCACTGGGCCCGCGTGGTGGATTACAGCCCACTCTCTCTCATAGAGAGTAGGCCTGTGTCCCGACCGTGGGAACATTATAGGCTGATGATGAATGTTATAAATTATGAAACGGACAGAAGATTGATAGCTAACTTTTGGATTCCGATCTTCCCAAAAGAAGACCTCGCCGTTATGTGGAGTGTCGTTCATCTCGTTGTGTGCCTTACCTTTGCATCTGTTTCGTTGACCTCCACTCCGGCTAAGTAGTTGCTGTACTCAAAAATATCTTTCCGGCTGGTTTTAAGTATCGCTGTAAACAAACACAGTTGATATTATTATAAACATAATCTAAACGTATAGCGACATCGCACACATCTTAGTTAAATAAGCCTCATATTGCCTTAGTAACGGACTCAGAGCTACAACTTTTGTGAAATTTTAAAATCGCCGATATCAATAGTAGTATGTCGGAAAAACATATTGATGACTAGCTTATGCCCGCGGCGACACCCGCGTGGAGGTCGATAATTATCCCACGAGAACATACTGTCGGGATAAAAAGTATCCTATGTGTTAATCCAGGTTATAAACTACCCGTGTGCCAAAATTCATTCAAATCCATTCAGTAGTTTTTGCTTGAAAGAGTAACAAACAAACAAACATCCATCCATCCATCCATGCATCCATCCTCACAAACTTTCGCATTTATAATATTAGTAGGATTATTTTAGTTAAATAAAAAAAAAGTATATACTACAACAAAAAAGTACATACTACTTTAATTTATTACTACTATATGATAAGAAATAAATTAAATAAAACATACGGAAAAACGAAACCTTGATGCTTCTAAGCATGGTAGGTATACAGGGTGTAACGGAAAGGGTATATACATCCTTAAGGGTGTGCTACAGACCATCAAAGTGAACATGTTTCTCATCATAAAACATATTTTTCAGCAAAAAAAAATATCGGTTGCCCCATAGAAAATTACAATACCTATTCTATTGGAGTCTTGCAGTAGCCGCGTTTCGATGCGGACGTGTGCTGACGCGTATTAATATCGTAAACGCGGCGGCGCTAGCCGTCGCTCGTAATTTTAATCGCCATGGAACAACCACTTGTGGCGAATGAACTACTGGCGTTCCTGCAGCAGAAGTTGGATGTGATGGACGAGGTGTCCGCAGTCCAAATCTGCGCGACGAACTTCAGTGAAGACGACATTGCTGCTGCGAAGCTGCTCCTGTACCGGTCGCTCAACAAAAGTGACCAGATGGTGTCCCGCCGGCGTGATGGGACAAAGAAAAGCATACAGGATATAATCACGCTGTTAAAGGAGACCGACCCTGACGACGTGCCGACGTTCGTGGCGAAGGACTTGAACAAGCTCCCTCCCGTCACATTCGACCACGTCGATGTAACTAGCCTTTTGAAGGACATCGTTCTTCTTAAGGCAAGTCTAGCGGATGTGCAGAAGAAGTTAGATGCATCCCAAAATGCCGTCGCCGAATTACGCAACGAAGTCAATCAGTTGCGTCAAAAGGCAACGGTATCTGGGTCACCGTCGGGTGCATCGAACATAAACACGCGTCGCGGAGCTGGCCTCGATGTATCATCGGCCAGTTTTGCGTCAGCAGTTTTGTCGCCGTCCTCGCCGAAGAATGCTGAGCCTGCGGAATGCGCTCCACTTGCGCCCCGCTGCCCCGCTCCCGTCCCTGTGGCTCCTCGCTTCGCCACCGCACGACCGCACGACTCGCTGCCTGTCTCTGCAGCGTCTGCAAAATCTCGGCAAGTTCCTGTAGATTTTGCTAGCGTAGTCGCGGGCAAAACTGCTCCTGCTGGGAAGCCCGTGCCTGAAAAGGCACCGATTGGGGCTGATGATGGTTTTGTGACGGTGTTGAGGAGGAAACGCCGTCAACGGACCAACAAGAACCGCTGCGGCAAGGCTCCTTCGGAGCCCAACGTGCCTATTCGTGCCGCGAAGCCGAACACTCCGGTGTACATCTCCCGCCTACACTACACCACTACGGCGGAGGACATCGTGGAGTACGTGCGCCAGAAGACCAACTACGTGGCGAGAGTGCAGCTGCTTGAGTCGCGCCGCAACGTCAACTTTAAGGCGTTCGTGGTGCGAATACCAACTTGCTATCTGCACCTCGTCTTGCAAGAAGACTTTTGGCCGCAGGGAGTGGTGTTCCGTCGCTTCCGCGGACAAGTGCCACATGAACGCACAGTGACGTAGTGTGCAAGTGAAGTGCCACTAACACATGTAGTTTTAAGGTTTTATTTACTAACACAAATTGTATTTTATCATATGTATGTTAGACTGTAAGGTATATATCTATGGGCCAAAGTTGCCTGAAAATAAATAAATATTATTATTATTATTCGACCCAAATGTATAGGCAGCTGATTTATTTTTTTGCTGCAATTTTTTTTTTATGTTGATAAACATGTTCAGTTTGATGGTCTGTAGCACACCCTTAAGGATGTATATACCCTTTCCGTTACACCCTGTATATATGTACACTAGCTGTCCCGCGCAACTTCGTCTGCGTCTCATTTTCCCCGTTTTCACAACATTTTTCATTGCTGCTCCGCTCCTATTGGTCGTAGCGTGATGATATGTAGCCTATGTCCTTCCCCAGGTTAAAATCTATCTTTTTGCCAAATTTCATTAAGATCCGATCAGCCGTTTAGTCGTGAAAAGGTAACAAACAAACAAACATACAAACAAACAAACAGTGTGACATTCGCATTTATAATATTAGTATGGACATATATGTAGATTGTATAGTAACAATAATGCTCTAGTTTCCTTTTTCAGGGAGCTAACAGGGGAATGCGTAGCATATGTAGATATGTTCCGACTATTCGGTAAAGTCAACTATCCGGCTTCTTACTTTGTATCTATTTCTCAATAATATATATAGAGTAAAAGAAAACCATAAATACACGAGAGTTTCTTTTTGGCATGATTCAATTTAATTGAGCTCTTTCACTTTAATGAACAATAACAGTATCGTCTTTATTTTTTCACACAAAACACCGCTCTTTCCAGTGCAAAAGCAAACATCAAGGAACAATGCGAAATAAACAAAACGTGTTCAGACATGCGCAGGCGGCGGTTGCGACTTGCGCGCGAATCAGCTGTAAACGACGAACCGTCACGGAAATTTCCGAATATCCCCGAAACCGTGATCAGCTCGACTGACTATAATCGGCAAGTCGGCCAAAGTCATAGTCGGCACAGCTCTAGTAATATGTTAAATATAACGACAGTAATAGTACATTGTTACCCTAGGGGTGAAAGTAACTTATTTAGTCCCGAGACGGGGTTTCGAGGTTCGGAGGTTCGTGGTTCGAGGGACTAAATAAGTCTTTAACCCGAGGTAAACACTGTGCTTTTCATTACGAATAGTACAAGGAAAGTAAAAATAAAAACATGAATTAGCTAAAGCAAAAATTAGTAAATTTTTATTTTACATAAATCAACAACTTTTCCCGCCTACTTTGTTTTTTTTTTCTGTGGCCATGGCCATGAAAAATGGTAAATATTATGCCCAAATCAATGTTGTTTAAAAAAAACTGTTGAAACTAAATTATAATAAAGTGTTTAATAATATATATCCTTTAATCAATACTTAACAGTTATTTCAATTTTACATCGTGGCTGCATAGAAAGTTGGAACATGGTTCAATAAAAATGTGAAAATAGAACTAGTTTTTTTTAATAATTTGGCATCTGTCAATTGAAAGCGATTCTCCCTAGGGATGAAAAGTATTACTTTCAACCCACTTTTCAGGCAACTTCAGATCTACTTTCAGAGTATGAGTAATGAAAAATATTGTAATTATAAGTTAAAACAATAAGTACAGTTTTGGTTAAAGGAACTTGACTTAGATGTATGTGCATGAACTTCGGGCGAGAAGAAGTAATTAATTAAATAATAACAGTATTTAAAAAAAAATGAATTCATAGTTATGTAAAAGGAGTACAGCATAAACATAAACATATGCATAGGATCAGAGAGAGATATAAGATAAGTCATTCTAATAATCTCATTGTTAGCATGCTTCTTCCCTACGAGAGGGACTGACTGTAAACCACCACGCGGTTCCAGTGCGGGTTGGTAGATGTTCTTTTATCTTTAAATGTTTGGTTCTAGGACACCTTCTCGGTGTTACACCGATTTGAGTGCAGTGGTGATGAAAACAATAACACAAAGTATGCCCCTGCTCTGATTCCTGATGTCCCCACTTGCTCGTCCACCACAGGTGGACAATGACCGATTTTTACAAAATCTAACAACTTTTTAGTATTATTTCCACTAGCCATCACTTTAACTGGTTTAAAAAGATGCATAACTGACCGCTACTGGCAGCCAGTGAGAGTTTAAAAAATCATGTCGCTATCCACCAGTGCTGAAGAGCAGACGGGGGACGTTGGGAATCCTGGCTGGGTTCAAACCTACGATCTACACAAAGTACTCGTAAGTCGGGGCCTGCTCTCTTACTGGAGTAAAGAATATAATAATACTAGCTGTCCCGCGCAACTTCGTCTGCGTCACATTTTCCCCGTTTTCGCAACATTTTTCATTGCTGCTCCGCTCCTTTTGGTCGTATCGTGATGATATATAGCCTATGTCCTTCCCCAGCTTGAAATCTATCTTCTTACCAAATTTCATTAAGATCCGATTAGCCGTTTAGTCGTGAAAAGGTAACAAACAAACAGATTGACTTTCGCATTTATAATATTAGTATGGATACGTACTTGCTACCGTATCGATACGATATTAATTTTATAGTAACTAACCAGTAGCAATATCATTAGTATCTTCAAAGGCGATCTTGGGGAACCGTCGCCGGACCGTGTCCACGTCCTGACTGGTGACGTCCGGTCCTTCCACGTGGTACATGACACGGCTGCCCGCGCGGTCTGCGTACATGTCCAGGTTCATAGCCAGTGAGGTTGGTCCGTCGTTAATAATGGAATTGTTGGTCAAGTATGTCAACTGGGTGATCAATATTACTGGTAGAAGGAGTTGCTGGGGACAAAAAGTTTATTAGTTTAAAGTTAGTCAGTTAGAGGGTGATTATATTGGCCTGCCCGAATCGGAAAGTAGACGTAAAGAAAATTGGTAAAATAGTAATGAAATAACCTGTAGTATTTGCAAAAAAAAAAATCGGTTGTAAATTATATTGTGTTTCTGTCGTTAGTCCAGTGGTAATACGCACCACTACTGTGAGCGATTTCCTGGGTTTGATCTCCAGGCAAGGCTGTCTTAAGTTTGAATTTAGAAACTCGATTAAGAGAGTAAACTCGACTAAGAGTTTGGATATTATTATGCTCGGTTATGACGAAACTCTCGTATCTATCATAATATTATTATTTATATTATTTTATTTTCCATCCCTTGTCCCTGTTATTCGTGGGTGCCGACCCAACACGTTTTTTTATTCCATTGCCCCTGTCAGCTGTCATTTTATCATTTAATGGTATTAATGAGATTTGTAGTAGCTAAAGGAATTATTTAGGTACATGTCGGTGTACAACTCTGCAAACCAGAAATACAGGTGCGCCATTATGTGATTTTGGGTTTGTTTATTTACTTACCAAAAGGAGGAACGTAAATTTCCTATATAAAACAAATTTTATTTGTCTCTTCATCAGTACGTAGAATTGTCGCATATACAGGTGCATGCCAGTTATCTTCTTCGGCGGTATCACTGGAACCAAGGAATACATTTTAGTGCAGTACCCGATCTGATTGTATTACCTGTATTATAACTGGGTTGTTGAGGTCCGATAGGCAGCAAGCTCCATGTATAATAGGGGATAATCCTATTTTTTTTTTTTGTCCGTCGGGTTGTTGTTTGAAAAGTATTGGACACGTATTTTTTTCTTTTTTCACGTGGTCATAAAATTACGGAGATATATTGAGTTGAAATGGCGCATGACGTCACATGTAGGTAAGTTTTATACCTACTTGTGACGCAGTAAGCCCCCACTCTCCAACTTTAATGAGTTACTAACTAAGTAATTTTTTGATATTTTGATAAAACAAAAAATACGTGTCTAATATTTTTGTATTACCTGTCTGACGGACAAAATAGAATGTCGTTTTTTTTACCCAGTCTGATCCCCTATTCTGGAATTTTACTCATACAATATGTTAAAAAAAAACTCGTCGGGTCCGAAAGGGGTATATACATAGGTACCCCAACGACATTCCCAAATAAGATAAGAAAAATAAAATAAAATTAATAATTTAATAAACCCACAAAAAACTTTTTAAGTAAATTTTTATTTCATTTTTAGGGTTCGGTAGCTGAATGGCAAAACGGAACCCTTAAAGATTCGTCATGTCTGTCTGTCCGTCCGTGTGTCATAGCTACTTTATTCCGAAACTATTAGGAATACACAGCTGAAACTTGGTAGGTAGATGTATTCTGTGAACCGCTTTACGATTTTTGTACGATAAGAAATATAGATTAAGGTTATCCCCTCCCCACACGGAACTGAAACTAAAAAAAAGAACCATCGAACCTATACGGGCGGGGTGTCTATAGATAGGTCTTTAAAAATGACCTTAAGGTTCCTAAAAACATATTTTTCAAAGTCAATCGTTTGAAAGATAGACACTTCCAAAGTGGTAAAACGTGTGTGTCCCCCCCCCCTCTAATTTCTAAAGTAAGAGGAGAAAAATTCTGAAAAACATTGGGATGTAGAACGTAAAAAAAAACTTTCAATGAAAATTGGTTTGAATAAGATTTGATATTTAGTTTTTGAGATATGGGACTTTTTCACAAAACTGCATCAGTAACTTTGACTAGGAAAAACAAATTTCGTTTTGCGGTTGAATGGAAGTTTACTAATGAATGACCGTTTAAAAATATGGTTATTATATTGTTTGGGGGTATGGAACCCTGTGTGATCTTCAAAGAGCTGAGCGGATTTTCTTGAAACATAGCTAAGAACACTCTCGATTAAAACACTTCTCAAACGAAACCAAATTTATCAAAATCGGTTCATCCGTTTAGGAGCTACGATGCCACAGACAGACACACAGATACACTTTTAAAACACCCCTCTTTTTTGGTCGGGTTAAAAAAGTACAGTACAACGTTGAAGGAAGTACCCACCTTGCTCCACCAAAGTAGTGTCCACCTCATCTTCACTTAACGTTGTGTCGATGTCACTGCATAACCTTAAGAAATAGAATGTTATTAAAATTTTCGTTCCTACAAGTAACGTTCGATAAATTATTATTCGTGTTTTTCAATTCCTTGTCTAGAGTCTAGATTTAGAAATATCATTTACCATAGGGACTCATAATTTTATTGGTAATTTTTTTTTTTTAAACGTTGCCCCACCCTAGGAATTTCTCCTGTATCGTGGGGTAGTTTACAAACATTTAAACTCACATACACAAACAGCCAGACCCGGAAAAACTACCTGCAGGCCATACAAATATTTATTCCGTGCGGGGATCGAATCCGCGACACGCAGCGCAGCAGTCGATCGCTCAACCACTGAGCCAACCGTGTCGTAAATGTCTGTTTAGTGAAGTGAACACACTTAGGCCCGGACTAAGCGGAGACGACCAGAGGGGAGAGGAGATGAGCAAAGATTCGACCAATCACAGGAGAGACAAGAGACGCGTTTCTCATCTCTTCGCTCGTGTCCGCGTTGGTGGAGTCCGGGCCATATCGACGCGAAGCGGCTTGAGCGGACAAAACGAGATTTGAAACGGTGCCGAATCACGTCGTCCTACATGTTTTAATTTATGCTGAGTGAATGGACAAGTGCCTAGCACGGACATTGTTTGAGACGGTGTATTGGGCTCCTATATAATAAATAGGTAAGGGCAACGAGCCAACGAAAGAAAATAAAAAATATTTGGTAAAAAAAAATCTCTTTTCTGTAGTTATACTACCCACACCCAGAATTTGGTCCTTATTAACAACATCCTATGGTGTAATAATACTGTTTATTTTTTTCAACATCAACGGTTTCCATTCCTGGCTAGAAATATTGATTTTTCAAAAAAAAAAAAACAATGACGCAGTTTAAATTTGAATTAAATTCGTTACCGAGACTCTTTTTGAGTATTTTTCATAGTTTCGGTTTTAGTTATTCACCCCCACTTGAAACCATAAGTATATTTAGATAAATTATTGCATGGTAGTCATATTCACGTTTCCGACAAGCTTAAGCCAAATCTGTGTCGATAAGTGTGGTCTTTCCCATAGTCTACACTACATCACTGCCTAGTCGTTGTTTTATGCTAAAATGAGTATAACAAGTCGAGTAAAAATATACGCCAGCTCCCAATGAGCTATCATTCAAGAGAAGGCGCCTCGGCTCAATAATAATGTAACTCACTTCATAAACACCTCTTCAAGCGTAGCCACACCGATTCCCATAGACCCTATCCCCAGCTCGGATCGCTTGGCCTCGAGCGCCGCGAACAGCTTGGGGAACTTGCTGGTGTCCGTCACAGGCACGTTGTACATCAGCGAGTTGATGGTCCGTTCCTTCAGCGTCGCGTCGGGGACGTGTGACGTCACCACTCTAGTTATCGATTCCTCTTTTGGGGTACTGGTTGTTATAAATGCTAGGCGATAGCCGGTACCTGTAATGAAGAAGGGAAGATTATTATCACTACATAGTATAAAAATTTAATTAAAAATTTAAAAAACCCCCAACACAAAAAACCTCTATAAAAACAAAAATAAAATAATCCAAGCGTCTTAGCGTCGGGGGTCCGCTTTGTTATGTGCTTGTACTAAGCGGTCTACTTACACATTGAAAAGGTCTACAGAAAACTCCGCGATGGTATATGTCTATCTATTATGGATATCCTACAATAACATTTTTTGTCATTTATTTTGTTATTCAGCATTGCACCCGTGCGAAGCCGAGGCGGGTCGCTAGTGAAAATATAAAATTAATGTTGATTCAGATTCAAAATGGGTAATAGTATATTATGCACCAACGTTAATTATGCGTTATGCATAAACGTAAACAGCTGTGTCTTACGTCACAGGCCCTATTTAGACTCCCGAATACAGCGAAGGTTTCATATTATTGAAAGTGCAAAGAAACATTATATTATATAGAAACATATATAGCGGATAATCACATTTTTTTTTCTTTGTCCGTCGGGTAGTTTATTGAAAAGTATTGGACACGTATTTTTTCGTTTTTCACGTGGTCATAAAATTACGGAGATATATAGAGTTGAAACGGCGCATGACGTCACATGTAGGTAAGTTTTATACCTACTTGTGACGTAGTGAACCCCCACTCTCCAACTTTAATGAGTTTTAACTAAGTAATTTTTTGATATAACAAAAAATACGTGTCTAATATTTTTGTATTACCTGTCTGACGGACAAAATAGAATGTCGTGTTCTTTACCCAGTCCGCACCCCTATTGGTGTAGACAGTGTTAATAATAATTAGGTAGGTATTAGGTATGTATGTGTTTAGGTAGGTAGATGCTGTAGAATACTATTTGATAGCACCTAGGTTCCTTTTCGTAGATTTAAGGAGGGATTTTTTTAGATGGTATTGTTATTTTTATTCACATTTATAATCCTTTATTTATTTATATACAAATAGCTTTACATTTTTATAATTAAGAAAAAAAACATTAAAATATAAAAAAAAAATAGTCCACCGATATTGGGAACAGGGTCCAAGCTATTGGCGGTGCTAGGGCTAGGGCTCCGATATAGAATACGAGTCTTGTCCAGAAGTACCGCTTTCTGCATCAAGTCCTTGATCCAGCTGCCTAACGAGAGCCTCATAACATATTGGTCGAGGCTTTTGGCAATTAGGCCATTGAGTGATACGACTATTGGCATAATGATGGCTGAGTCCACATTGCTAAGTGCTAAGGCACAGTGCTAAGTCAAGTAACTTGATATGCTTTTCTTTCCCGGTTTTCACGAGGTACTGGTCATGTAGATCCGCTATTTCAACAATCATTGCGCGCCGCTCTGATCGATCCGCCACCACTATGCTTATTGGCTACATCAGTCCTGTCACTGATAATGGATTGATACCAGTACATTGTGATATTGCCATTTTCGAGGTCTGGTGTTTTTTTTTTAAGGCGGTTTAATTTTATAATTTTATAGCCTGTCAATATTACTAGTCTAGAGGACGCCGGCAGGTCGGTTTGTGTTATTGGTATTTTCGAACTTCACGTCTGGATTTGCAACGGATTGATGGCAATAGGCTTGTGTCCTCTTTGGGTCCTTCACTCCATGTGGCTCAAAAATGACTGTGTTAGCAGAATCATAATGAGATAAAATAAATGATTCATGTTAAAACAAAAAACAAACGGTTCTTTGTGGTCTGAAAGAGGTCAAGTGTTGGAAACTTGTCATTATACAAGGTGTTGTTTTGCATCCTCGTACAAATTTAGGAGTTTTTGTCAGTATTTCAGAAAAACCCCTAAGGGGGTAAGGGGGTATTTAAAAAAAATACCTACCCATTTTATTATTGATTCGGTTCGAGAATTATTAGCATAGTTACCTCCTTGAATTTGACGAGGATGCATAACAACCGCTTGTATAATGCGGGTAGACGCAACAAAGGCGACATCTTCATATAATTAGTGGAGGCTTTAGGAACTGCTAACAGAGTGGTATTGTCTGGTACATCAGAGTGAGACGTTTAAGTATTTTTTATAATGCAGTTGTTATCGAACAGAGAGCTTTTGTAAACTTTATTTAGTGTATCTCGCACTAACCTACTGCCTTCTTGAGATGCATGGTGGTAGCGGAGCACTTCAGTTCGCCACCTTTTAACGCCGCCACACGGTCACCCAGGGCGTCCGCTTCCTCCATGTAGTGGGTTGTTAGAAGGACGGTTCGATTCCCTCGTAGAGACTGTAAAGAAAAATATGGTGCCAATCATTATCGCAGCTGAAGAAGACATTCGAAGACGTTAGGGTATAGACTTGACTTTTAATAATAATAATAATAACCCCACCGTAGTATCTCTACGTTGACGTCGTGGTGGGGCTTGCGCGCTCCAATGAGCCCTAGGGCTGTTCTGGTAGAGTTTACTTTGCTGAGATAGGTTTAGGGTGAGGGGCCAGACTAAAAGAGATACAATCCAAGCCAAGGTTGCACACGCCGAGGGCTGCATGGCTAGGGGAGAGGCTAGTCGCTAGTGTGCCAACTCTGGAAAAGAGGGGACCTCCAGTTTTATTCACCCTTACCGCAGTGAACGCAGGGCTCTGCTGTGGTCGACTTTGTTAGTCCCTAGCTACTCGTGGGAATAGTATGTTAACAAGGTCGAAAACAAAAAAAAGTAGTCAGGCAAATATGCCTTCTGTAGATGATGGAACATCATCGGTTTCTTCATCGTCCTCACCGAGGTCCATCTTTTCATCAATTGCATCATCACCACCTTCATATTTATCACGTTCATCAAGATCATCATCAATATTATCACCAATGGCAGTAGATGATGTGTCGGAGGCTAATTTGGCCAATAATCCTTCACCCACTGCTGTCTCAACTACTACGCGAAAAAAATGGAGTAAAGAAATGAATGAATTCATTTGGCGTAACTACCTTATCATCACAAACTTAGAATCTGATACGAAAGCATACTTATCATCATTACATCATCAATTCACAGAAAAATTCCCAAACATGATAGTCTCCAAGCAACGAATTGGAGATCAAAGAAGAGCAATAGTTTCCAAGAAGTTATTACCTTCCACCACACTCGATACAATTAGGCTTGAAGTAAGCAACCATTTACAAACGCACAACAATGACTTACAATTACAGTCACCACCGGATTTTATTTCATCTCAAACAGACACACAACAGCAATCACAATCAGAACCTAAACGAAGGATGAAATGGTCCAACGAACTTAACGAAACACTCATGAAATGTTATTTTAGAGTAACAAAGATGGAGACAGATATGACGGTATGGCGAAAAAATTTGAAAGAGAATTTCATAGAATGTTACCCCCATTTATCACATATATCAGAACAGCGAATATCGGACCAAAAAAGAGTAATAGTAAATAATAGTATGATTCCAGAAGCTCGGTTAAATATATTAAAATCTATAATAGAGAGGGAATTAGATGAAACAGAGTCTTTCCAAAGGCAAGCTGATAGTTGCAGGTCAAACACAGAGGTAGGAAATGTACATTTACACACAATCACAAATACAGATACACTAAATATAGAGATACGAAATATAGAGCCATCACAAACAGAGCATATAGAAGGAACAGATGATGATAACGTCAATAACTTAGGTACAAACCACCCTTTACATCTTAACACGGAAAACACATGCCTAGAAAGAAATCCTGACATAGATGAAATATTCTTGCAAACACTACAATACTACAAAGATACTCATCCTACGGAGAGGAATTATATACCCAAGCAGCGAACATCAAAAAGGTTAGCAAATGTAGTTAATTATATCAACAAAATAATTTTGCCCGAACATGTTACTAGCGATACAGATTTTAATACCCTCCAGACAATCATTTACTGCGCTGCGTGGACAGCCGCTAAGGCCAACGGTAGTAAAATTTCACTCACACCTCCTGAAGTTAGAAGTAGACTCTATCAAGTTCACATACCTAAATGGCAGAAGAGGCTAGAACACAAAATAGAGATTATACGGGCTAAAATTGGAAGATTAACTCACTATATGCAGGGCCATAGAAGTAGAAAACTAATTAAGGCAGTGGAGGCCATTTTAAAAGACTACAGAACACATACAACATACGAACAACCTAACACACAACTTGAACATTATCTAGATACTCTTAAACAGAAACTAACAGTAATAAAAAGTAGACTTAATCGATACACTAAATGCACACTTCGTAAAACACAAAACAACCAATTCAGGAATAACGAAAAACTATTTTACCGATCACTAAAGAAATCAACAACCAATCAGACAACATCTAATAATAATAATACACAAACAGCTTTTCCAACCACTGAAGAGTTACAGCAATTTTGGGCTGGGATTTGGGAAAATCCTATCTGCCATAACGCCGAAGCAGAATGGATTAAAGAAGAGGAGGTAATCCATGCAAACATTGAAGCGATGATTTTTAATCAAATTGAGGTAGGAACTTTTCACGACGTCCTCAATAAAATACACAATTGGAAAGCGCCTGGTTCAGATCACATACACAACTACTGGTACAAAAAATTTACACATACACATCCACACCTCTATAACCATGTGAACGATTTTATAAAAGACCCTACAACGATCCCCTCATATATAACCGAAGGTAAGACTTATATGCTACTAAAAGACCCTAGCGATACATCGAACCCAGCCAAATATAGGCCGATTACTTGTTTGCAAACTATATATAAAATAATGACATCATGCATTACTAATATGATTTATAAACATCTAGAAACTCAAAAAATATTAACAGAAGAACAGAAAGGGTGTAAGAAGTTAAGCCAAGGGTGTAAGGAACAGTTAACAATAGACGCAGTTATACATAAACAGGTTCAACGTACCAAAACAGATTTACACACTATGTATATAGATTATAGGAAAGCATACGATTCAGTACCTCACTCATGGTTACTGGAAGTCTTAAAAATATATAAAATACACCCACAACTCATCTTTTTTTTAGGTAATATTATAGAAAAATGGAAGACACGTTTACAATTGAACACATCAACAGAAATAGTGGAAACAGAACTTATTAAGATCCAGCGAGGAATATTCCAAGGAGACTCACTCAGCCCACTATGGTTCTGTCTAGCATTAAACCCTCTTTCTAACAAACTAAATGCCCTGAAACCCGGTTACCAACTCCGATTCAATGACACAATGACTGACACACTGACTGAGCAACAATTTTGTAAAATAAACCATCTCCTTTATATGGATGATATCAAGTTGTATGCAACTTCCCCTGATGATTTATACGAACTAGCTGATGTAACTGAAAAGTTCTCAAACGACATAGCTATGGAGTTTGGGATTGACAAATGTAAAATTAATTCAGTAAAAGCAGGAAAAACATACACACATTCATACCAAATGCAGACAGGCGCGACAATAGATTCATTAGACGAAACCGGAACATACAAATATTTAGGGTATATACAAGCTAAACAGATTATGCATAAGGAAATAAAAACGACACTTACAAAGCAATTTAAACATAGGTTAAAAACAATATTTAATACTCAGATTAACGCTAAAAACACAATCAAAGCTATTAACACTTATGCCATCCCTATTCTTACCTACTCTTTTGGCATCATCAAATGGAACAAGACCGACCTCAAAAACTTACAAAGGATCGTAAATACCACCCTCACTAAACACAGGAGACATCACCCTAGGTCATGTGTACAAAGGCTTACACTGCCCAGGAACGAAGGTGGCAGAGGAATAATAGATATCACCAACCTACATAACAAGCAAATTACAACATTAAGAACATATTTTGAAAATAAAAGTTCCACTTCAACCCTACACAAAGCAATAGCGTATAATGATAAAAAACTTACCCCTTTGAATATGTATGACAAGACAACTCAGAATAATGAACAACAGACTGACCGACAGACTAAAATCGCGGAATGGACCCAAAAGTCACTGCATGGGAGACACCGACACGATCTTAACCTACCTAACGTCGACAAGTTAGCGTCGAACGAATGGCTGAGGCGTGGAGAACTGTTCCCTGAGACTGAAGGGTTTATGATAGCGATTCAAGACCAGGTCATAGAAACCCGCAATTATCAGAAGCACATAATGAGAGTTCCTCAAACAATAGATATATGTAGGCGATGCAATAGTTCTTCCGAGACCATTCAGCACATCACAGGTGCGTGTAAAGCAGTTGTCCAGACTGATTATAAACACAGGCATGATCAAATAGCGAACATAATACATCAAAAATTAGCAATCAAATACAACTTAATTTCCACCCCACCTGTACCATATTATAAATACCAGCCCGAAATTGTTCTTGAAAACGCCACTCACAAATTGTACTTCGACCGAGGAATCTTCACAGATAAAACAATACACTACAATAGACCAGACATCACGTTATTAGACAAACGTAACAAAACCGCGCAAATCATAGACATCGCCGTACCAAACACACACAATCTACAAAATACAATAGCAGAAAAACTCTCAAAGTATACAGATCTAAAAATAGAAATTAGCCGAATGTGGTGTCTTAGCAATGTTGCTATAGTCCCTATTGTTTTATCAACAACAGGAGTTATTCCTAAACAACTCCACCAGTCTTTAAGAACACTTGACTTACCACCATATACATACCAAAGTCTTCAGAAAGCCGCAATCCTGAATACATGCAGGATTGTCAGAAAATTTTTGCAAAATGAAAATCAGTCTGTAGTCACCACACACACACAACCTCGAGTCATCGCACACACAGACACACAACCTCGAGTCACCGCACACACACAGTTTAATAGGCACAGGTACTCATCATCGCAAAATTCAATCACATCATCTCATCATATATCCACTTTCCCAGGGTAGTACTTGGCTTCGGCCCGTACTACTCTTAAAATCCGGCAAAAAGCCGAGATACGTTAAAGTATAAAAACAAATAATAATAATAATAATATGACTACAGCAGTCATTGTACCGATAGTCGTGTCGGCCAATGGCTTAATGGCTAAAAGCTTCGACCAACATCTGCGGAGTCTTTCGCTTGGCAGTTGGATCAAGGGCTTGATTCAGAAAGCAGTACTTCTGGACACGGCACGTATTGTTAGGAGGTTCCTCTCTCAAGAGCCCTGACCACCGGTAGCCCGGACCCTGTTCCCGATGCCGGTGGGCTACTATTTTGTATATTTTTAAATGTTTTTGTATTTAATTTTGTAAAAATATTTAAAAATGTAAAACATATGTTTGTCAAATAAATAAAGAAAATAATAATATAATAATAAAACCGGCCAAGTGCGAGTCGGACTCGCGCACGAAAGGTTCCGTACCAATATTTGTAAAAACCACCATACATGATCTGCAAATGAGACTCGTTTTTAGTACAAGTGACGCTTAGCGCCATCTATCTATAATTTTCGAGTCAAATACAATTGGTCGACTATTACTCGTAAACTTGTAAAGCCCACTTAAGTGTGATAGTTTTCCTTTAAACTTCGTTATATATAGGTACTACTGTCGTGACATTTGAATTTCTAACTACAACCGTTTAGTTGGTAAAGGGGGGGGGACACTTGACTCTAACGAAAATTGGTACTTTAAAGCTTGACAAGTCACGAACGGTTTACTTAATCAAAAAATGATTTTCCCAAACCCTAATCATCAATAATATTTTTGAAAGACCTATTCAACAATATCCCACACTAAGGGAAGGACGAAAAATTTCATCCCTACTTTACATGTAGGGGAGGTACCCTAAATAATTGTTTTTTTATAAATTTTATTTTACCACTTTTTCGGCGTCATTGACGTGTATACTCATGCCAAATTACAACTTTCTAGTACCAACAGTTTTTGAGCTAAACCGCGGACAGACAGACAGACAGACGGACATACCGAAACTATTAGGGTTCCTTGTTGACTACGGAACTCTAAAAAAAGAAACAGCCGCCGTGTGTCATGCCGCCACACCAGCCATTCCTTTATAACTGGTGTTACCGCCATAGTGGCGAGCCCCATCTGGGATGCGCAAGTCGCTCCCTCCATGCAGCCACTAAGATCTGACAGAGTTCGTTCCTTCGTGCCTCTACTTAACGAAGAATCAACCGCTGACCACGCGCTAGCTCCGCCTTCTGCCAGCAATATAGAGACGCAAGGATTTTGGCCTCTATCTCCCAGGGCGTTGATCCCGCCAGGAGCATAAAACATTTTAAACCAAAAGTACTCACGAGTAGTAAGTCCCACAGTTCCCTGCGAGTCTCCACGTCGAGCCCTGACGTGGGCTCATCGAGCACCAAGACGTCAGCCCCGCCGGCTAAGGCACACCCTAATTGAACCCTTCTCTGCATCCCGCCAGACAACTGTGATGTCATTGAGTTTAGTTTCTCAGTTAAACCAAGTTTTGCAGCTAGTTGCTTGGTTGAAATTTCCGCTTCCTTGATGGTGTTCCTGCTAAGGTTGCTTCCTCTGAGCTGGGGACGAACAACAATCTAATTAAAAAAGTATTCCTGAAGTATGTTTCTGTTCTTCTCCATAGATGTCTACTGTCTAATAAGCTAGGGATGCCGTACAATCCAAGATAGTTAAATCAACTTTTTAATCGATGCTGTTTTTTTTTTATGTCGAAGCGTACTTGAGCATTATTCTTTAAAAGGTTATTGGTTTTGTTTTATTGATATTCGTCACGTCTGCGGAGTAAAGACACTGTCTGTTAAAAGAACTTACCAGCGTATAGAACTTGATATGTTGCCGTACAGTCAGGTCCCCGAAGAACACGTTATGCTGTGGACACAGGCCCAGGTGCTTACGTACTTCTTGTTTCTGTGTTACCGTGTCCTTTCCCATCACGTACACTGTCCCATGTGTAGCGCTCGTCATTCCTGTGGACCGAGACATGTTCAAGGGGTTTATTATTTATATATTTAACACTTTAAGCAAACAGTACAGAGGCCGAATTAATGCCATAGGCATTTTCTACCAGTCATTTCGACGCGTATTGTGTTTGTGAAATATAATATTGTATTCTTTTGAAAACTTAGTGAGTAATGATCACACAATGATGTTTTCAATACTACTTACTAGGCGACATCTAAATCAATGCTTATAGAGAATCTATTGAAATGCTTTTTCGATTTTGAACAAGGTCTAATGGGTTTTTGAGTTATTATTAGGTATTTTAGATAAGAATTGGTGTTTTGTCGAACTGGCCACTTTGATCTCAAATATCTGGCAGTTGGTTAGGAGTTCCAAATTCGAATAAATATTTAATTCAGGCTGGTGTGTTCCGAATTTTGTGATTCATTTGTTTTAGCGCCATTTGATTTTTCTTTGAGATAGTTCTGTTCACAACATGGGATTCTTAAAATATCGCGTTATTTACGAATACGATTTCGACCGTGGTAGCAGCGCTGCAGAAATAGCTCAACCGATTAATGATGTGTATGGGGAAGCTGTAAATGAAAACACATTTCGTTTTTGGTTCCAACGTTTTTGTTCTGGAAATGTTGACTTTCAGAATAAACCCCGTGGACGTTCGGAGTCTCTAGTTGGCAATGGAGTTGTGGAGTGTGTGGAAGCGTATCTATCACAAACCACATCAGAGTTAGCGGCAGGCTCAAGTGAGGGTAAGTGTGAGTGATGAAACAATTTTTATTGGAAATGTGAAAAAGTTCGAAAAATGCGTGTCGAGTGCTGCGATACGTAATGTTTCTCAGCAACCATCGCAATAACACGGGGATTTTGAATCGTATCGTTACTTGTGATGGAAAATGGATTCAATCTGAAAAATAAATCTAACCGTGCCTGAAAATTGGATCCAATACAAAATCAGAAACGCTCATCACCAGGTGTGGTATTCTAATAAACGTAGCGTGAGCTTTAGGGTTACGTGCCAACCAGTCCACACTTAACTCGGGCAGCGAGAGCACGTAGGCTTAAAGTCATTCATCTACTTACTGATAATTTGGTGGAACTAGTGTAACTAGTAAAGAAATTTTCAGGCACGCTTGGATCCATTTTTGAGGCAGGGCAGGATTCCTTATAAACTAACCATAACTTGATGTGGTTGAGTGTGATGAGTTCATACGAGACGCGGTTTGCATTTTATTGCATCACCGCTGCTCTCAAAAACGGTGAAGGAAAACATCCTGTGGAAACCGGCATGTCCTAGAACTAAAAATTCGAAGACATGCGACATCTACCAACCCGCACTGGGCCCGCTTCCTTTGTGGGGGTGTAGAATTTTACAACCTGTTTTTTTTTGTCTTTTAACGGTACGTGTTTATATTTTCAAAAACTTTAACTTTCGACTCAATGACTTTTCACTCTACGGGGACGACTCTATAAGGACCGTGTAGGAGACCACGAGGACCATTAACCTATGAGGAAAGAACTACAAAGATATGAGTAATGAGCTCAACCCAGAACTGAAGGAACTTCATTGAGGCAATCATTGTGCGTAAAGACAAAACTATCAGCATTTAAAAATCTACGGATTATCATGTAATACTTTCAATTATTGTTATCGTAATGTCAGTTACCTGTAATTATGTTCATGATGGTAGTCTTGCCAGCTCCGTTGTGTCCCAATAGCACGGTGATGTCTCCCTTATACACATCCAGGGTGACGTTCTTCAACGCTGTATGCTTATGGTACACCTGCCACAATATTTTAATAAATAACCCTTTTCAATGTCATAAGCCTTTTTCCAACTATGTAGGAATATTTCTCATTATTGTCGTCTTCCAGTCAGAAGGTCAATCAAAGCATATAATATGACATGATGACATTAACAAATTTTCTACCGATGACGACGCGCGACGCTTGGACCTGCAGCTATGCTAACGCCAATAGAACTTCCCCATTGGAACAGGAAGAGTATTGGAAAGCCCACGCCACGGTTCGGATTCTGATCGATAAGTCGTATGTCTATCTTGTTTTGGTATTACGAAAGCGAGCGAGATAGACATACGACTATCCGAATCGACATCGAATCCGAGCGTTTGTGAATACGGGGGCTGGTCGCAATATTGGTTTCTAAAAGTACTATTTCAGAGAACTACTATTTAAAAGCTCATCGATTTATTTATTTCCCTTTTTTAATAGTAATCTTTTGCACGCCCTACCTTCGACACATCGACGATCCGGATCCCGGGCACCGAATTTGGAGGCGCAGGTTCGAAGAACCGTGGATCGTCTGTCTGTAATTGCTTTTCCTCAGTCGCATTAGGTGTCACCTCGTTTTCGCTCCAGTACTGGGCCTTCAAAGAAATAAAGTTTGTGTGTTTGAGTATACCTTACTTGGGATACTTTTATTTCTCCGAGCCTATTGAGGCACGGGATCAAGTTTTCAGTGATACCATCACACATACACTCGCACGCTTACACAGATACAGAAATGCACGCAAACACTCTCAAACCCAATACAGGCTTCTTTTAACCGCTTTTTTTTTGTGTTACCTTTTTTTATTTTAGTTTTCTTAATCTTATTGCATAAGATTCTGTACTTAATTTCTCCTCCTGGGAAAGGACGCGCCGCTTGGTTCCGCCCGAAAGAAGACTATTTATTATACCGTCTTCAGGCGACCAAAGAAGCGCACACTCAAGCATTGCTTCATGTCAGCTACGTTAATGCCTAACGCTTCTGACATACCCAAATATTTATAGTTTTCGGATGAGGAAAGGGATCTTAGGTGTATGGAATCCGAGAGCTGAAGTCCCTCGGATTCCATAATCTCCCCTCACTTTATTATTATTGGTTTTTATAATTTTGCGTGTCTCGGTTTTATTGCCGGATTTATAGAATACTAGCTGTCCCGCGCGACTTCGTCTGCGTCTCATTTTCCCCGTTTTGGAATGCGTGATGGAATAATAGAATATAATTATTATTGGCAAGAAGATAGATTTCAACCTGGGGAAGGACATATCCTTCCCCAGGTTGAAATCTATCTTCTTGCCAATAATAATTATATTCTATTAAGATTTCAACCTGGGGAAGGACATATCCTTCCCCAGGTTGAAATCTATCTTCTTGCCAAATTTCATTAAGATCCGATCAGCCGTTTAGTCGTAAAAAGGCAACAAACAAACAGAGTGACTTTCGCATTAATAATAATAATATTAGTATGGAAGTATGGATATGGGCCGAAGCCAAGTTCTACCCCGGAAAAGTTATGGTATGATGAGATGATGATGAGATTGAATTTTGCGATGTTGAGATTATTACTGCGATGGTACGGCCATGAAGACAAGTCAGGACCGAAAAAGCCCGAAATTCTTCGACTTACGTGGATGTCCGTGGCTAGGAAAGTCATAGTTAATAATGATATTGACCCAATGACGACCCAGGAAAGCTGTCGAGAAGAACGATTAGAAGAACCGACACTAATTAAAGATTGGATAAGGCCAGAAGACGAAAAAGGTATTTAATTGCTGATAGACTAATAATATCACATTATCTACGCCATCTAGGATTGAAAAAAAAAAACCTACGCCGTTGTTGAGACAGAGGCCATGGCCGACCTCTAGATGCACAGTTACATCTTATCGGTGGACTGACACGTGTAGTCGTATACCTATATCTAACATATCACGTTTTGATGTCATACATTTCCTACCATCACCTTATATAGCGGTACTATTGTACGGTCCAACCGTACAAGACATATCTTTTACGTTAAACAAGCAGTTTTGTACCGCGAGCGCTATTCACTTCAGTTCGCGTTCGGTCCTCGCCGCGTGTACTCATTATCATAATATCGTAGCATTTCGATATCCTAAAATCATTCTATCATAAGTGATCACTGTATCAATTAGCTATAACATTATATCAATAAATCATTACATACTCTATCACTACTTATAATTTATAGTTATCCCGTACAACTATTGTAATCTTACTTTTCTGTGGGAGAGAGATGGCGCTATGCCGGACGTATTGCTCCATCTCTAAATTGAAATAATACTTCTATAAGAGGTAGTGGTACTACTCTGATAGCAGTTTTATCGAGACAAGTGCTACTAACATCGTCATCATCTGCGTAATCCTTCTGTCTGCTACTTCCCAGATTCACTCTTCTAACTTGGTAATGGGCCGGTCTGTAATATTTTGTAGGAAGTGTCGCGGTCTCATACTCATTCATATCATAGTCTCCATAGTATTTGTCGATACTTTTCTTTTCATGAGCCTTGAGCCTCCACTGAAAGCAGGAGCAGTTAGTAATAAAATGATATTAACAAATTTTCTACCGATGACGACGCGCAACGCTTGGACCTGCAGCTATGCTAACGCCAATAGAACTTCCCCATTGGAAGAGTATTGGAAAGCCCACGGTTCGGTCTAAAGGCTTATTAAAAATATTATATTTGTGGCCATTTGGGACCTGGGGGTTACTATGATGCTTAAAACATTATTGTTCCATTCTTATTCCAGAGTGAAAAAAAGACGGAGCTATACAGGTCGTCTAGCTCCATCTCTTTCCCACTCTGGAATAGGAATGGAACAATAATGTTTAAAGACGTCATGGTACGCCACCTGGTCGCAATATTGGTTTCTAAAAGTACTATTTCAGAAAACTACTATTTAAAAGATTATCGATTTATTTATTTCTCTTTTTTAATAGTTATCTTTTGCACGCTCTACCTTCGACACATTGAGCATCCAGGGTACCGAACTTGGAGGCGTAGGTTCGAAGTACCGTGGATAGTGTGTGTGTAATTCCTTTTCCTCAGCCGCATAACGTGTTACATCCTTTTCGCACCAGTACTTGGCCTTCATAGAAATAAAGTTTGTGTGTTTGAGTATACTATTCTTATGTGGGATACTTTTACCAATAATTTCTCCGAGCCTATTGAGGCACAGGGTCAAGTTTGCAGTGATACCATCCCATAGGACTATCAGAGTAGAGGAACAGAAAATGCACATGTCTTAGCGCACACACTTGAGAACTATGCTATACCTCCTGCGAACTTGGCTAGTCGCCGTTAAGATGGCAGGCGGAAATTCTCGGAAAGATATTTTTTTTTTTTTTAGGTATATCGACTTTCAACAGGATGGACATGAGCTAGCTTATGGCAATCCAATACATTTTTGACTTTTCCAACATCGGTAATATACGTTCTCGGGGGAGCCTGTAACTCCTATAAGACTAGGATATTTTGAATTTTGCGTGCACATTTAACGTGGGAATCATCAACACCTTCTTCACAAACCCTAAATAACACTTAATAACGTATAAGAGTGGAGACAAATGCACGATGGGTTGATTACATCCTAGCGGACAAAATACTACTTACGTCTGTTGAAAACTGTAAGCCCTGGTGAACCGGTGACATGCCAACAGCGACTCTTAGTTGCTGATTTTATAGCACAATGACATTATAAGATATTAAAAACAGCAAGAGTAGCCAAAATACGCGGGTGTAAACTGGATCAAGAAGGAGGAGGACCCCTTTTTTTTTTTTTTACTTATGGGAAATCATCAAATGACTCCTCCTGCTCTGGGGGAGCGGGAGGGAGTGTCAGACTTGTACTGACTAAAACCCATCCATGTTCCTTCTTAGCCCTTTGTGTTCCAGGGCCACGGTATCTCTTTCGAACAGTCCCGCAACCCTGGCAAGCATCGGCCCTCTCGGACCCCTTCCGATTTGCTGACATCTCCTTGAAGGAGAAAACCTTTGTTCAGACTTGAATGAGTACATCCAAAGAGAAAAAACGCAAATATAGGATACCCAAAATTTTAAGAGCCCACCCTCTTTGACAAAGTGCTGAACCTTTACATCAGAGGAACTTTCAAAGTACGGCCGTTACTGGATAAATGATAATTAGCAGAAACACGACTGCGATGGTACGGCCACGTCATGAGGAGGCGGGTAGATGAAACGACCTGCAAAGTGCCAGAAGACGAGTCAGGACCGAAATAGCCCGGAATTCATCGACTTACGTGGATGTCTGTGGCTAGGAAAGTCATAGTTAATAACGATTTTGACCCAATGACGACCCAGGAAAGTAACTTTACCGATTAGAAGAACCGACACTAAATAAAGATGGGATAAGGCCAGAAGACGAAAAGGTATTTAATTGCTGATAAGACTAATAATATCACATTACTAGTACTGAAAAAAACATGTGCCGTTGTTGAGACAGAGGCCATGGCCGACCTCTACATGCACACTTGCACAGGTACATCTCATCGATGGATCGACATGTGTAGTCGTATAAATCTAACATATCACGTTTTGATGTCATAAATTTCCTAATATAACCTTTTATGGCAGTACTATTGTAATCTTACTTTTGTGTGGGAGAGAGATGGCGCTATGCCGGACGTATCGCTCCATCTCTACATTGAAATAATATTCTATAAGAGGTAGTGGTACATCTCTGATAGCATTTTTATCGAGACATGTGCTACTAACATCATCATCATCTGCGTAATCCTTCTGTCTGCTACTTCCCAGATTCACTCTTCTAACTTGGTAACGGCCCGATCTAAAATATTTTGTAGGAAGTGTCGCGGTTTTATACACATTCATATCATGGTCTCCGTATTTTTTGTCGATACTTTTTTTTTCACGAGGCTTGAGTTTCCACTGAAAGCAGGAATGTACCGTACCGTTGATATAGAGCTTTACAAAGAGACTGCCACATAACATGTGACAGTTTCATAGTGAAGCTCACTCACTCGCTCGTCACTTGCGTCGAGGTATAGTCCCCACCCCGGCTCATGCCGCTGAAACGTCGAACAACCGTCGGTTGAGTTGTCCATATCGCAGGACGCAAGCGACGGAGGTGGGGACTTCTACATAGTTATTCAATACTACACATAGATTACAGAGGGACATGGAAGCAAAAACAAAAAAAAAACAGCTCTTTTTCGCGGAGTTAAATGTAAATATACAGGGTTATTTGTAAAACACCGACAACCTCTCAGGACTATGTTACTAACATCATAATCACATTAATTATTAAAGTAACATTTAGAGCGTTCAATCTAAATATTTTTATTTTTGTATGATAATTTGATGAACTAATATATGATGATTTTTTATAAATCATAGAACAAAAGTTGTTGATTACGATGTTAGTAACATAGTCCTGAGTGGCGTTGTCGGTGTTTTAAAAATAACCTTGTATTGCATAACATTTGAACGTCATTTATTTCAGCAGTAACGCCTGATTCTATAACTTAAAAACGCAATATCTTTGTTTTTGTAAAAGTGGGTAATTATTATTGATTATTCAGACTACAGGGGTCCACTGTGTTAGTTATAAATACTATTTAAGCTAATGTTAGCGCTTCATTACTAAAAGCGAACTAGTGCCACATACCTTTAAACAAAAGTTCCAGGGTAAGGCCTGTCCAAATTTGCCCGGCCTCACGAGTGCCAGGTACCAAGTCATGGAGTAACAGATGGCGATTTGTAGCAACAAGAAGATATAACTCATGAGGATGGAGGCAGAGTGGCGGCTGTGTGATTTGGCCATGTTGCTGAAGTCGGCGCCGGTGCCTGTGACGGGAAATAACATAAAACTTAACATCACGCCTTTGTTCCCCCGAAGGTTTACGAAGAATGCTCTATTTGACGGCACGAATGGAGCAGTGACCGAGCGATCGACTGCTGCGCTACGTGTCGCGGGTGCGACACCCGCATGGAACAAAATTAAATATTTATTATATTAGATTAGATTTTTAATAAATATTTATTAAAAATCCAATAACCCTTTTACGAGCTGCGAATCCAACCCAGGATCATATGCTCAGCAGAAGCGTTTGCGACTACATGAACAAAGAGGCAGGGGAAACATTGCAGAATTTGAAAAAAAAAATCAACTGCAATTTAAAAAAAACCGACCAAGTGCGAGTTGGATTCGCGCACGAAAGGTTCCGTACCATTACTTAAATATTTATTTTATTCTGTTTTTGGAACGAAGTTCCTTATCGCGCGTTGTGAAAGGGGGCGTTGTAGACGGAAAAAATTCTTACGAAAAGTTGTCACGACACTTTTTGCTATAGTAAAAATAAAGTTGAAATTTCCTTAAATTACGTACAATTGGGGTGTGTATGTGAGTAAGGATAGATATGATTATTATTTTCAGTGACCGAACTACAAAGTACAAATTCGGTTGTGCAGTTAAGTAAGACGTATTGCTTCGAATTAAGGATTAATCTTCCTTAAATTAAATATTTTATTTTTCGCACACTAACTTAAATCTAAAATGTATTGATATTATGTACGTGAAAGGAACTTCGTTCCATCCGGGTGTCCCTTGACACCTCTCAAGTTTTTAGTATTTGTTGTTATGGCATCAACAGAAATACATAATCTGTAGAAATTTCAACTGGCTAACAATCAAGGTTCATGAGATAGAGCCTGATGACAGACGGACGGACGGACAGATAGCGAAGTCTCAGTAATAGGGTCCCGTTTGACCCTTTGGGTACGGAACCCTAAAAACAGCTGTTTCCTACAAAAGTGCAGTACCGACACAGTCAAAATGTATTGAACAGCTGCTTTTTTGATGGCCTATTGAATACATGGTATGCGTTTTCGAGTCGGTGTCCCTTACACGCCGTAAAAATACAAATAGACTAAAACAAATCAAAAGAGATGGGAAAATATTATCTAAATGCAGACTTAACGCTTAACGGTGCCAGAGATAAACTGATTTCAGCTTTTGTATAGAAAATGTGTCAAGTACAAGGAATTTTTTTTTTGGTGTTCGAATGACATTGACGGGAGTTACTCTGCTGGCTGCGTTGTTGTTTGTGAAATCGTTGAGTGCGATGTATGTATTGACGAAAAAACTTAGGCGACGTTATCTGCGATTTCGGATACGTACGAGCTATACTTATTCGTATTGTTTCATAAGTTTCTAGAGAAACGCGTTATAGTTTTAAATATTTTAGAATGCAGTATGTTGCTGAAAAAGATACAAAAAATAAAGGGCATGCCGTTTTCATGCAGTTATAATACAATTAATCTATTATGGTGGATTCATGAATCGTCTTGATAGCCTGAATAATTATCAAAAACCTTTAAATTGGGTTCTAGTTTTCATAACATATAGTGCCGGGTACAAATTGGTGAAATGTCACTTGACCCAATTATTATTATTTTTGGGTTGTGCTTTTGCTTCTCAGCTTACTGGTACTTTAGACTACATTTACGGGCCGAAACCAAAGTAAATGCAGCGTGTGGTGTGTTACGTTAAGGGTGTGTTGTGATGAGGACCTATTTCGTTTTCATCAATTTGCATGAACTTTCTGACAATTCGACATGTATTTAAAATTGCAGCTTTTTGTAGGGTGATATATAGTGTTTCTTTTAGGTTTAATAATTTTAGGCTATGGAGTAAGTGATTCGGGATAACACCTTTTGTGGAGAGGACTATGGGGACCACATAAACTTTTTCCTGGCACCATATTCTTGTTACTTCCTGTTTGAGTTCTGCGTATTTACTAATTTTTTCGGTGATTGTTTTTTGTATGTTGTGTGTGTTGGGAACTGCGATATCTATTAAGTATGTGACTTTATTTATTTTATCTTGTAGTATTATATCCGGTCTATTATAGTGAATTGTCTTGTCTGTAAGAATGGCGCGGTCGTAGAAAAGTTTATGAGTATCATTTTCGAGGGTAACTTGTGGTGTGTAATTGTAGTATGGCGTGTTTGTGTCTTGTATGAGTGTGTATTTGACTGCCAATCTTTGGTGAATAACATTTGCTACCTGATTGTGCCTGTGTGTGTAGTCGGTCTGCGTGAGAGTTGTGCACGCTCCTGTTATGTGCTGGATAGTTTCAGGTTGCGTGTGACATTTGCGACATTTATCATTTGCTATTGAAGGATCTTTGATAATAAATTTTCTATAGTTTTTAGTGTTAATAATTTGGTCTTGTATAGCGATTATAAATCCTTCAGTTTCTGGGAATAAATTTCCTATTTTAAGCCATTTATTTGAGGCAACTTGGTTGACGTGTGATTGTTCTAGGTCATGAGGATGTCGGCCATGAAGAACTTTTTTCTTCCAGTCATCAATTTTTTGTGTCTGCGGGTCTTCGTTAGCAATATGTGAGATATCTGATTGTTCATTTAAATTAAGTGGGGTGTAATTGTGATCATTTTGGGCTATGGCTCTATGGATGTTACTAGTATGAGCTTTTGTGTGAAAGAATGATTTTAATCTACTAACTTGTTTCTGCCATAGGTGCTGGATGTCTATTAGGCCTCTTCCACCGTTTTGTCTTTTTATGGTAAGTCTCTCTATGGCAGATTTAGGATGTAAGTTATTATGTTTTGTAAGTGTGGTGCGTGTAGTTCGTTCTAATTGTTCTGTGTCTGTTTTTGTATTATTATTATTATTTCATTTATTTCAGGCTATGCCCATAGTGTTAGTAACAATGGTCTTAAATGCTAGTGTTAGTAGAGATACATACATATAATAGTGATTTATTAGGTGTGGAGTTTCATCCAATGTCGCAGCATTGGAGACTCCCACCTATCAGCGAATAAACTCAAGATACTGTTGGTACTGCCACGAAGACGATCGAGCAGGGAAGCGCTTCTCTTTCGCATGATGGCTGCAAAACCATCAATATGTCTTTCCGCAAACATTTTTGACGCGCTACATCGCCATGGCAGCCTCAACAGTATCCTGAGCGCGTTATTATACTGGACCCGTAGATCGCTATATGCACGCAAACTATAACTAGTCCACAGGCTGCACGTGTAAAATGACGAGCAAAAAGCTTTAAACAGAGTAATTTTCACCACCTCGGTACATCGTGCAAACCTGCGGGCCAGCATGTTGCAGCGTACCGACAGCGATCTACGTTCCCTGTCAATGTCCCTATTATCTTTTAAGTCATCAGTAACCCAGTGACCCAAGTACTTAAAACTGGTCACCCTATTTAAAGGTGCCCCGCCGAGCGATATCTCCGGTATAGTTGGGTAGCCTAAAGCACCTGCCTTAAATACCATTATTTCGCTCTTTTTGGCGTTATACTTGAGTCCGTGAGCTACCGCGTATGCTTCACAGATTGACACCAATCGCCTCAAGGCACCTATCGATGGGCTCAGCAACACCATATCGTCGGCATAACTAATGTTATTAACACACACCCCATCTATATGACAACCGATTTTAGTGTTGCTGAGCTCACCGATCAGCTGATCCATGTACAGATTGAAAATTCGAGGTGAGCTCAACCCCCCCTGCCTCACCCCGCATTCCAACCGATACACATCAGAGAACGACCCCTCCCACTTCACACTGTTTTGTTGGTTATTATACCAGAACTTAAACAAATTTATAAAGTTACTAGGCAAGGTAGTTTCTTCTTGCAGCTTACGCCACAGTGCTTTATAATTAACGAGATCGAATGCCTTTGACAAATCCAGAAAACAGGCAAACACAGGCGTTTTTCTGTCAGTATAGTACTGTACAGTCTGCTTGAGGCATAAAATAGCACTCTCTGTAGAGAGTCCAGATCTAAAGCCGAACTGTCTGTCATTTAATATAATATGCTTCGATAGCTGTTTGTCAAGCAGACTGTCCAGCACCTTGGCTATGACAGTCGCCAAAGATATAGGCCTGTAGTTGGAAATGTCAGAGGCATCCCCGGTTTTATTTTTAACAATAGGCACTACAGTAGTGTATATAAGGTCGTTAGGTAAATAACAATGACTCACACAAAGGTTAAAAAACATCGCCAACACTCGCGGCAGGTGTACGCCGGCGTGTTTCAGATGCTCGATGCTAAGACCATCGTGGCCGGGTGACTTACCTCTTTTCATCCCCGATATAACTGACGAAACTTCTTTTACAGTGAAGTGAACGGTACCGTCACCCGAAACGGCTTCAACATCGAACATCTGAGTCTGATCTCTAAGTATCTGTGAATCCACCTTAAAATGTTGTTTAAAAGCATTGGCTATACTTGTCGGTTCATGCAAGCCCGCTACACTCACAGGTCGGCTCGACCTTGGATTCAAGCGATTAGTGGACTGCCAAAATGACCCAAACTGTTTCTTTGAATGGTTATTTGCTATTATGTCCATTTTGATTTGCTGTTCATTATCTTGACAGTATTTTAACCTGCTTTTAAATATGCTTCGAAATTTACACATATTATTGTAAATAAACCCTGACCTGGGTTTATTGTGCAAAAGCCAAGTTTGATACCAGAGCCGTGCCTCCTCGTGAGCGCCACGAACATGCATGTTCCAACCAGGTACATATTTTCTCTTATAATTTACAGCTTCACTTCCCACATATGTAAGCTCAGCACCCTCTTTTAAAATATTAACTAAACTAGTATACATCTGGTTTAACAGTGTGAAGTGGTGAGTATCAGAACAAGTTCCATGAGCACAATTAATGAATTCCATAGGAAAATCAATAAGTTTTAATTTGGAATGACAATAACCAGAATATTCAACAATCATATTATTATCCCTTTCACCCCATACAACTTTATTAAATTTATTAATTTTAGATACTAATTTGGGTATAATTAATTTTAAATTACATTCAAGTATCACCGGAATGTGATCAGATGAGTACACATCATACATTACTGACGCATTCACAACTAAATGTCTCGCAGCACTACTTACCACACAGTGGTCTAGCCAGCGAGATGCACCATTCGCGGTGCTCACAAACGTATACGTGTCCTGCGGTAACAACTCCATGTCCACACAAGACCACAATTGCTCCGCACACACCGTCATTAACTCACTTGCAAAACGTTCACCGGGATGTGCATTAAAGTCCCCCAATATAAAAACAGCCTCCGTATCACTATTCTCACATATAGCTATAATCTCACTGAGACACTCTGTAAATACGATTAGATTTTCTATCGAATTTGTAGGCATATACACTGAAAAAACCAACAGAGAACCATCCGCATAATCAATCTTAATAGCTACTAAGCGATCACTTTGGCACGACAACACGGTTACCGTTCGGAACATAGTCTTTCTCCACAACAGTGCCACTCCACCGTAAGGCCTTCCAATTAAAACTCCAGCTGATGTGTCAACGGCAGATTTTCCAGTATACGCAAAGTCACTGTGTAGATTCCCCAAGTATGCTACGTCATGAGGAAGCAGCCAGGTCTCTTGCAATGCTATGACGTCACTAACTTCACATAATTCTCTAACACTATCAGCTGATCTAACAATACTCTTACAATTGAATGTCGTAAATTTCACGTTTCTAATTGCTATATCCATTAAGTGGGTTGTTTATTTGCGTCACCGACATGGTGTCTCTTCCATTCTTGAAATGTATAAACCGTCTAAAGGTTATACCTTCCGGCCATAGGTTGTCATTCAAGAAAGTGCCTATTTTATGTTTTGGTACTAATAATTTGAAAGCATTATAAGGTCTCTCTTTCTTCATGGTAATTTTCTCCAAAGAAACTATTTCATTAGACTTTATTTTAATGTACTCACAAATGTCTGTTTCCGTAGTCTCTTTATTGACATGCGATATAAACAAAGGGATTTTTAATTCCGCCGCTCTAAATTTTTCTGTCACATTAGAAATTGCTTTTCCTGTCATCCCAGCAAAGCGTTTGTTATTTTTCCGCTTTTGTACTAAAATCCATTCGTCTTTCAGCTTATTTTCGTACGACTTGCCACTGCTTACTATTTGCGACAAAGTTCGTTGTTGCTCAACAGGCGCTGAGTCGTTCGTTATCGATGATAGTCCGGTTTTGCGTAGTGAGAGAGACCGCCCGATGTTGTGTCTCGGGCTCACGGCCCTGCGTGTGCGATGGAGTGCGCGGCACATCGCTGGCTCGTTCGTGACTCATCACCGTACGAGTGGGACTCGGCTGAGTTTGAAAATCAGCTGTTACATTCCGGGCGACATACCCTCCTCTTTTGATATTCACGTTCGAACTGTAATTTTGATTATTTAATTGTTTAGAATTTGATTTAAACTCCTCAAACTCCTCTTTATTCACGTAATTTTCTTTGATGTCAGTAATGTCGGCCCTTAAAACCAATAAGTCTTTCAGTAACTTTGTCACGTCAACATGATCGAAACAAATTGGCGGTAATTTATGTAGATCATAGGCCACAAACACTGGAATTTGCTCTGGATCCATAGTTTTAAACACAGAAATCATATCTTCCAAGTCCTTCTGTTTTTTATTCTTGCGCCTTGACACTAATTTTTGCAGTGTTTTTGTAGATGTAAACAACAGCTTCTTTGCCTCATCAATCTCTTCTTCCGAGAACGCAGACGAACAAATCCTTATAAGGCTCTCGTTGTCGACGACGTCATGCCTATTCCTTATAAAGGCTAGGACCTCCGAAATTACTATATTACACGTAGTGCACTTCAACGTTTTCACACTTGTCACAGACATGTTTTACTACTAATCCGCGACCGTCTGCTAATGCGCGCGCGCGACGACTGACAATAGGGGTGCGGACTGGGTAAAGAAAACGACATTCTATTCTGTCCGTCAGACAGGTAATACAAAAATATTAGACACGTAATTTTTGTTTTGTCAAAATATCAAAAAATTACTTAGTTAAAACTCATTAAAGTTGGAGAGTGGGGGCTCACTACGTCACAAGTAGGTATAAAACTTACCTACATGCGTCATGCGCCATTTCAACTCAATATATCTTCGTAATTTTATGACCACGTGAAAAAAGAACGAGAAAAAATACGTGTCCAATACTTTTCAATATGATTACCCGACGGACAAAGAAAAAAAAATGTGATCATCCCCTATTGTAAACTGGGCGGTTCAGACTTATGCAGTAAAACCTTAACACAGCTCAATTGTTTCAACGGCTTTCAACAATGTGTACCCGGCATAATAATCCTTATATACTCTTACGATATATCTCCTGCGTAGTAACTTCTTCCCAGAACCAGTACATTGGCATGTTCGGTAAAAAGCCGGCCGCCAGTACTGCCTCATAAGGCATGTCCAGTCCAATAAGAGTGCGCGCTGGTATCCATACCAAAACGTACAGCAGGGCTGACACGCTTCCCGCATATTGACCTGTAGGGACGGAAGAATAAATGAAATAACGTCGAAATGGCAATGAAGATCTAATTTTGAGTCGCAGTAAAGTGCCAGGAAGATGAAGCTAGAATGTTAGTAAATTTCCGATCCTATGGCTCAACCCAGGTTATGGTCTATCCCAGTGTTTCCCAAACATTATTCTGCCATGACCCGGTAAATGTCACACTGGCCCTTAGTGACCCACTACCCAATACTTTAAAACCTCTTCCCCCGCTGATTACATTAAGTAAAATAGATCGGTATCGCCTATTTTGTGCAAATGGAGCATATTTTTCTAAGGTGGGCTGGTGGCAATAAGCCCGCCTTTATACAGTTCTTTACTAGTGCATTAAGTTTTAATAAATAAATAAATATTTTTTTAAAACAAGGCTGATATGCTGCGACCCGGTTTTTTATTTTGATGGCCCGGTACCGGGTCGCGACCCACCAATTGAGAAACGCTGGTCTATCCGTATTCTAAATTTCATAAAAAAAAATTGAGCCGTTGATGAGATGTGAACAGGTAAAAGACAAAAATACAGATAATACTGTCATATTTATAGTGTTAGTATCGATTAGTCATTTTAAGTCGATGGTTGACTTTCGATTGACCTCGGTCTGGCTCAAAGCGACAGCGAAAGCAAGACCTTCATGCTGTCTCTGTAGTTTTGCATATCAAAGTTATGTGTTAAACGTTCATACTTTCAAAGGACCATGGGAAATTCTCTAGGCGTAAAGGCCTTTTCGTTGTCATGCGTGTTTGCCGCGTGCAGGCGTTTTTTTTTTATTTGGATTACTTATATATAAAATGGTTGAGTTGAATGATGGCTGATACATGCGTCATGTTCGTGAACGGGCGCTGTCAGTTGTGACTGGTCATCTCTTAGCTGCCACGGTTTTTTTAATTACTTTATTTTTTTAATTACTGATTTAATCTTTTACTCTGGACGCTCTTAACTTGCCCGTATTTCTACATTGTTCTCACATATTTTTAATTCTTAACATGAATGATGTAACCAAGATTTTGTAACATATTTTGATTTAAAAGAGTGTCCATGGAGTTTCTTGCCCGTTCTTCTCCATAGAGATCTACGCTACGGAATGGGCAACTACAGTACTTTCACAAGTTATTATGCCTTGTGACTGGGACTGTAGCTTCGCGTTTTATTTTGTTTTGTTGACTTTCAAAAGTGCCTGTAATGGTCTAATTGAAATAAATGCTTTGACTTTGACTTTATTGTGATCTTTGATTTGAACTATAATTATTCGAGTGAGTTGGACTTACGCCCATTTTGACCAAGACCCTTTAAATCTGTTTTAATTTATACAATACGATGTATAACGATTAAGGTCATACAAACATATAGAGAATAAATTTCCTTTACGAAGCTTGAGCATATTACTAAAAACTACCAATAAATACTTACTCTCTCTCAACAGATAACTGCAGAGAAAAGCCAACGAGACGACAAAGTTGAAGTAGAGAAACAACATCACGGCTATGAGGATCCACGAGGAATACTCAATAAAAGGGTTATTGGTAGCTTTCACGCATATTGTGGCGCCGATAGCGTAGACCATCCCCACTGGCCACATGTTCAGAACGTGGGAAAGCCTTAGGGTGGTGAGGGACACCCCTACCATTCGAAGCAGCTCCTGTGAAGGGAGAATTGTTTTTACATTGAGTAACAAGCAGACCAGGGGCCCTAAAATGGCCCCTTTAGGAGAATCTTAATAGGAACATAATGTGATCCTATTACGATTATGCTATTTATGGAGTTTCTTGTCGGTTCTTCTCCATAGGAAACGACCAACCCGAACTAAGCACCTTTTTGTCGAGCCCATGTCGGCCATGTCGGCCTATATGAAATAAAATTATTTTGATTTTGCTTAAGCGGCCATTTTAGATCCCCAGAAATATATGATTGAATGGCTCGGGTTTTATATTTTTTAAATATATCTCATTTAAGGGCTTAAGAATTGTCAAATCAGGTTTTTCAACTCGATATTCTGAAAAAGTTACTAGGTCTATCAACATGAAAAAATTATCACTCATAAAGGGATTCATGATTATTATTTCGTCTTATCAGAATTTTCTTTTACTAGCTACATTTTGAATAAAAAAATGTCTTTCAAACGTCTATTAGCCCGCAAAATCTCGATCGACTCAAGGATATAGGATAGGAAATTAAAAAAGATGAGAATTCTCTTGGGAACTTTTTTTAGTTCGTCTTTTTATTAAGAATTTGTATTATTTTAAATACATACGCAAGCAAAGCTCGCGCCGAGTACGAGTCAGTGTCATTTTAGTGTGCTGCGGCACCTCGTGACGAGCAGACCACGCGCGCGTTGAAAAATAAAATAAAATACATTTTTTACTCTCTTTTTAGTTCTTTTGAATTAAAAACAGTGTAATATTGGATCGTTCTAGATTAAATATATTTTTTTTTACATATTTTGCTCGTGACTTTTGTGTTTATTATGATTGTCTCGTTGTCATAGACTAAGCAATTTATCTGTGCCGAAGAGCCCGAGCACCCGATTCACGAAGGTTACGTTACGGAACATACTACTTTGTTGATATTCTGATTATTTGGTGATTTCCAGTTGGTATTAATATTGTTTGCAATTTAAATGTCATGATTTTTAATTAAAAAATGTACAAGGAGTTATTACTATCAATTATTTTTTTATTGTGTTTTATTTTCTAAACTATTAATTTACAACAATAATTAGCTAGGTAGGTATTCGTATTCGTTTAATGGCAAAATTATTATTCTGATTCGTATTCAATTCGCAAAAGTAGTATTCATTGCAGCATTAACCAACATCTAACAATTGTTATGGGTATATTCTAAGTACCACTGTTGTTCTTTTAATAATAATATTTTGGTAACTGCTTGTTTTGTTTTAGTAATAAGATATGTGTTTTTAAACGATACTTACATGAAATTATTTGAACATCAAAATTAGATTATTTTTTCGTATCCGTTTCATTCTTTGTCTTAGATAGAAAATCAACGTAATAAATCTGGTCATGAAAATCGAATCAGCTGCCACGGAGTTGAGCGGGCAAAAACTAAATTATGTGTCTGTTCTGCTCCTGTTTTACTTTTCTTAGGAAACGTCACTCGACGCACGGACGTTGCCCGGTAGACGGCGCTAATGTTGAATATGTCTCGTTTGTTCAAGGTCATTGGCATACGCCAAACTACCATACGGTAGGGCCTTAATTGGTTTAATAAACATCAACAGTCTAGAGATAATTTAGTTATTTATGTATTTAAACAAAACTACAAAGAATATCTTGTTTTGTATTGCATTGTATAGCGGGCTGGTGTACGCAACTCCACGTCCTAAGCGAGTATTTTGCGTATTTAAATTGTTTTAAATTGTTCAATATTTATAAAATCAAACGATACTCGATTTCAAAACGCAAACTTTTGCCATTTCCATTTTTGCCTGTTTCCAAGTTTAGGCTTAACTTATCGTAAACAGTTGGGCACATAAGTGCAGTCCTACAGGGAGGTGCAGATAGTTGGGTTTGGTCAAGCCTGTTCCTGGGAAATTGATCTGCTTCGCGCGGAAATAATTTAGGATTGTTCCTGACAAACATAACGGTTTCAAGAACATAATATGGATGGCAATGTTAAAATTTTATGCATTATTAGCTTGTTGTGCGTCAGAGATTCACAGTATGGGATGTTTGCGGCGGCGCGAGTAGATTGCTTTTACACCATAATGCGAAAGCGCGCAGTATCGATGGTAGCTCGAGTCATAGCCAGCCTCAACAGGGTTCTAAAAATGATTGCTGACAGAGTGGACTGTCCATATGTGGTCCGCTGCTGTCGATTACATGTGTCACCGTATCGTGTTTACTAGTTTTAAGCATGTATGTTACTAACCCTATATGAGCCTCTGCCCGAAATAAAGATTTTTGAATTTGAATTATTATTAGACCAACAAACTTGCCTGTATACCAGAGGTCCTTTCCTCTAGCAAACGACTCAAGAGAAACGTGAAGGCCAACAGCAAAGATAACCAGGTCAACAGCTCCAGAACCTCGCCGACAACAAGGACGCTTTCGTTTCTGCCCTTAAACAAACCTTCGTCGCTATGGAACTCTTGGAGAGACACGACCTGCAAGCAAAGGATGCATGGAATAATAATACAAGTTTGTAGTTAAAAAAATCTGGCAGAGGGACTTAGTCGAACGATCGCTTCAAATCAGACAGGTTGTTGCGATAACTCAAGCCTATTTAGTTTTAAAAGTTTGCAGGAGGGTCGATATTTTCAATGAAGCAGACACGAGAGTTTACCAAGTAATTGTGAAAGCTGCAGAAGATTGTAAAAATATATTTGCATTGTATAGATTCAATCTCTTAGTATTATATAATTGTATAGCACATGTGTGAGTACTATGTACTGTAAAGCCACCATTTAATGAGTACCTACATCTTTCATTGACGCGAAATCACCCTGGTGGTTGAGTGAATGTCATGCTCACTTAAATGTCACGCTGATTGTGGCGGGTGTCTCGGGTCGTTTAGTTCCCTTCAAAATGGTTGAGTTGAATGATGGCTGATACATGCGTCATATTCGTGAACGGGCGCTGTCAGTTGTGACTGGTCATCTCTTAGTTGCCACGGTTTATTTTAATTACTTTATTTGCTTTATTTACTTTATTACTGATTTAATCTTTTACTCTGGACGCTCTTAACTTGCCCGTATTTCTACATTGTTCTCAAATATTTGTAATTCTTAACATGAATGATGTAACCAAGATTTTGTAACATATTTTGATTTAAAAGAGTGTCCATGGAGTTTCTTGCCCGTTCTTCTCCATAGAGATCTACGCTACGGAATGGGCAACTACAGTACTTTCATAAGTTATTATGCCTTGTGACTGGAACTGTAGCTTCGCGTTTCATATTGTTTTTTTTATGACTTTCAAAAGTGCCTGTAATGGTCTAATTGAAATAAATGCTTTGACTTTGACTTTTGACTTTAATAACTGCGTGAAAGGATTTAGTACTATCCTGACATTGTAATTACATTGACGAGACGGTTGGCGCAGTGGCTAAGCGATTGACTGCTGCGCTGCGTGTCGTGGGTTCGATCCCCGCACGGCTTGTTACGCCTACAGATAGTTGTTTCGGGTCTAGCTGTTTGTGTATGTGAGTTTAAATGTTTGTAAAACGCACCCACGACACAGGAAAAATTCCTAGGGTGGGGCAACGTAAAAATAAAATAAAAAATACCACTATGTACGAAAAAAAAACCCAGTGTACTTAAACTTCGCTCAGGTTGAAACAATCAGTGGTCATACAATAGGGGATCGGACTGGGTAAAGAAAACGACATTCTATTTTGCCGTCAGACAGGTAATACAAAAATATTAGACACGTATTTTTTGTTTTATCATAATATCAAAAACTTAGTTAGAACTCATTAAAGTTGGAGAGTGGGGGCTTACTATGTCACAAGTAGGTATAAAACTTACCTACATGTGACGTCATGCGCCATTTCAACTCAATATATCTCCGTAATTTTATGACCCCGTGAAAAAAGAAAAAATACGTGTCCAATAATTTTTAATAAACTACCCGACGGACAAAGAAAAAAAAAAAGGATTATCCCCTATTACCACTACACATAATTCTACTTTAAAATGTTTAAAATGGACGCTGACACTGTTAAAATATTATGACGGCCAGTGTTAGTGCTTATTTGGTTTTTCATTAGGAATTCATCAGCAGCCCTGGGTCCAGTTTATGCCCGACACCCCTCTGACAGAGACGGGGCTGTGTCACAGCAGTGGGACTGTATGGGTAATCATGATAATAGCAATTAGCTAGCTCCCTATTATACAAGGTGTAAATCACCTCATCACGAAGCCGTCAACCAAGCATTCTGTACATGAAACTAAGTAACTTTACGCAAAAATTATTGCTGGGAAACGACTTTTTTTTTTGGAGGGTGTAAAATCATGTTTTGTGGTAGAACTCAAAACATTGTGCTGATGGACGGATTGAATAGTACGGGGGTCGTGGGGGTATTTAAAGTAAAAATCTTACATTAAAAACTTGTATTTAAAAAAATGCTCGTCAAAAAATTGGAACTTTGACCCCTAATATCTCCGTAACTAGAAGGTTCCCAGGTATGGTGTAGAACAAAAAATGATCGCAATGACAGGGAGAACTAGTGCCTTTCGGCTTCGTTAAGAGGTGTTTTACACCCTTTATAGTGGAACTCTCTTCCTGCGTCTGTGTTTCTGAACGCTTACAACCCTAATCTGTTCAAAGTTAGAGTAAACAGGCTTCTTCTGGGTAAGCACGTACCATCGTCGACTTTGTTTCTGTCATCTCTGACCAATACTAGAGTCAAGAGCAAACCCACTTCAAAAAAAAAATATAATAATAGCCTTACGAAATTATAGTGAATGATGCACCTCTACACCGCCCCCCTTATTACAAGCGTGGTTTTGCTCACGTGAAGGTCGACAATTATTCCGTACGACCAGAACAAAAAGTATCCTATGTCCCAACCCAGATCATGGTCTAACTGTGATCCGAATGTCATTCAAAACCGTGCAGCTGTTTAGGCATGAGAAGGTGATAGACACTTTAGTCTTATTTTTTTTTTTTTACTTTTTAGGGTTCCGTACCCAAAGGGTCAAACGGGACCCTATTACTGAGACTTCGCTGTCCGTCCGTCCATCCGTCTGCCACCAGGCTGTACCTCATGAATATGTATGTAACTCGGACTTGTCAGTTAATTGCGTGGTGATTTGTCATGACTGGCTAACTCTGATACTGTGACCGGATCCTATTGTATACAATAGGCATTGTTTTTCAATCATTGAACACTGTGAGGACTTTGTTCATGGGACATTATTTTGTAATGTAGTAGGTACTTATAAAGAAACTAGCTGTGCCCGCGACTTCGTCCGCATGGAATTAAATTTTTAACCGCATGAATTCTAAACTAGAAGTAGAACTCCTTATTACATCAGCTATCTGCCAGTGAAAGTCCCGGCAAAATCGGTCCAGCCGGAACAAACTGACAGACAGACAAAAATTGTAACAAAACACATTCATATGCATGTAGTAAAAAGCGGTTATTTTAATATTACAAACAGACACTTCAATTTTATTTATTTGGAGTATAGATGATGTAGCATTAATAAATAATGGAAGAGATAAGGTTGGTTTTTTTATGGATTTATGCAATTCATAGATACATAAGATAGATGGAATCTATACACAATAGGGGATAATCCTATTTTTTTTTCTTTGTCCGTCGGGTAATTTATTGAAAAGTATTGGACACGTATTTTTTCTTTTTTCACGTGGTCATAAAATTACGGAGATGTATTGCGTTGAAATGGCGCATGACGTCACATGTAGGTAAGTTTTATACCCACTTGTTACGTAGTAAGCCCCCACACTCCAACTTTAATGAGTTCTAACTTTTTGATATTTTGATAAAACAAAAAATACGTGTCTAATATTTTTGTATTACCTGTTTGACGGACAAAATAGAATGTCGTTTTCTTTACCCATTCCGATCCCCTATTGTATAAATCTCTATCTTGCCAACTTTCCAGTTTGGGAGATCCTGAAATCACGAAAAATCATACATCGCGCAAGCGGCGTACAATCCGCGAAATTAACATTTATACACCAACCCGGTGACAACCGACGGCGAAGTTGCCGACCAGGCACAATAACAGTCTGGGAACAAAGCGTACTTATTTTCCGTTATAAAAAGGCTAGGTCGCTGGTGACGTATCTCCGGTTACGGATTCTTCATTTAAACTTTTACGTAACTAGGGGTCATTTACCGGAAGCCATTGCAATTGCTATAGGTACACCGAATTCCTAAATTCGTTACTAAATTTATTGATAAATATTCCGAAGATTATTTCAGAACTAAGCTGTTTTAGCAATCATTCCGCGACGACAAAATAATTGATATAATGATTTTAAAATAAATATAGTACTTTTTAAAGTTAAAATCATTGTACTAAATTATACGTGTACTATATGTATAAGTTTCCGTGTCGTAAACGCACTTTCGTGAAACGCGTGTCATCTACGCGTATAAAACTAATCACCAGGTGTACGCGCATATGCGGTGCGCAGACGCGATGATAACGCGCTTCTCGTGCATCTTTGTACCGCTTCGTACGCGCGTTGGAATCGATACAAACACAACAATCTGATTTTATTGCTGAACGCGCGTGCACGCGCGTTTAAAAAACGAGCGTCGTGCGTTTAATATACACCGAGTGAATACGCTCTTAGTGTAGTCAGTAGCAACGAATTAACAAACAAATTATAACATACATATGATATGCTTTACTTATCGATTGAATCTTTGTCCTTGTCCTTTCAAGAAAATATATAAGCGTAAGTTAGAAATATACAGACTGTTAACTGTCACATAGCAATAGTAGAATGTTCGATGCTACTCGCCATAGGTATTTATTGAACAAAATTTGTATGAGAAATAGAATGCATGCAAAATATAATAAACAGAAATAAAATAAAATCATAAAAGGCATTATATAATAATGAATATAACGACAGCCTGTTTAGAGAAATTTGCTTATTCCTTACTTCATTAAAAAATACAATAATATATTTTCTATGAAGTAGATTACATAGTAAGTAGGTAGAGTCAAGTATTGATATACTGGACTAAATAAATGTCAGACAAAAGCTGAAAAAAAAAATGCGTTTCTACTCCACATTTTAAAAAGGTACTAAATTCGTACGTATATTTTGTTGCAGTTTTTCCTTCTCTGTTCTTTATAAAAAAGAATCGTCAATATATTGAAGGTTAGTATAATCTCACCTGAGGTACCTCGGTGCCCGTCAGTAGTTTGATATAGCTTGTGTCGACCGCCCATTGGATGCGCATGAATGTTCCATATTTTAAACCTGTAAAACACAACATTCATAAATGTCACCCCAAAAATCTTGTTGATAATGGTTTCCTTATATATCACAATTTAGTTAAAATTCATCACAAAAGTGCTCAATTCAAAATTTGAGATATTTCTTCTTAAGTTTAAGGAAAAACCAACTTAATAACATATGGGACAAAGTTCTTACTCTATTGCAAACCAAATTTTATTTAGGACCTCCTCATTACAGACTGACTCACAAAAATAATATCTCCACGACCGCCGTTTCCAGGTCCACCGCCTTTCAGATAAAAGTCGCTGGAGAGCACAAAAGAACGGACTGCCCTAAGGAAGCGTCTTCGCAGCGCTTCCGTTAAATATCTAACCAACCATCAAACCCGAACACGTCCTGCTTCCTCTGTGCAGACGACCTTGCCCTCACCTCCCAACCCACCACCTTTCAGGAGGTGGAGGTCCGCTTGTCAGATGCCCTCGGTGAATTAGCCACATACTACCTCGCTAATTCACTTAAACCCAATCCGAGCAAAACACAGTCTTGCATTTTCCACCTTCGCAACCGAAAGGCTGGGCGCAGACTTTTAATATCGTTTGGGGTGGGGTGTCTATAGAACAGTTACTTTCCAAAGTAACTTGACGTTTTTTTTTTAAATATCAGCAAAAACTGCAATACCATCAAGCAGAAGGTGTTCACTCGCAACAGCCTCTTACAGCGACTAGTCTCTTCAAAGTGGGGTGCTTGGCCTTTTGTCTTGCGTACTACTGCGCTGGTGCTTTCTTTTTCAGCTGGCGAATCTGCGTGCCCCGTGTGGAGCCGTTCAGCCCATGCAAAGTTAGTGGATACAGCTCTGAATGAAACGTGCCGGATCATCACTGGTTGTCTTAAACCGACACCGGTACAGATGCTGTACCTACTGGCAGGGATAGCGCCACCAGAAGTTCGCAGAATAGTGGCAAGCTCCAGCGAAAGAGCCAAAATGGCATCAGACATACGACCCCCACTGCACCTAAATACCCTCGTGTCACAAAGGCTGAAATGCCGAAACAGTTTTGTGTAGTGTTTCACCCAACTCACTGGCGAGCGGTCTACGGAAAGACTAAAGCTGTGGCAAGGTAGTACATTCTTGAGATCATCCCTGGAGTGTTAATGTGGTGCTGCACCAAAAAACGATGAGGCACTTAATATCGTGCCCTGCTATATTTTTTTTCTTCCACTTTGAATCCTGCTATTTGTTCATTACAGGAACTGTTGGTAGCTACCGAGGGCGCCAAACTAGTGGCTCAGTTCCAGGCCGACACAATTTAGATTGCCATCGACACGATAGGAAGAAGTGTTATTTAGTTTGATCTACGGAATACTTGGTTGGTGGCTATGTGACGTTACACTTTCTAGTCCGGGAGTTAGCGTTGCAAATACAGACGTCATAGTAAGCCGGCTGATGTTGACGTCAATGGTTGATGACCATCTGGTGCTCAAGTAGCGGTAGGTATGGAAAAAACTCCTATGACTTTTTTTAGGCAAAATGCAACGCTACCTCCCGGAATATTCCTTTTACACCCTGTATAGTTGAGCAAGTAGGCAATGGAATGTAAATATCTGACATGTTTATAAATTAAAAGTACCGTATAAAATAATATTATTACGGCTGAAATGGCAAATACATAACTTTTATATCTGTCACCGTACTATTGTGAACATCGTTAGTTTATAATCTCGAAAGTACATATATTGATAGTCCAAAACATCTAACAATCATATCAATATTTTTCCCATTTTCATTTCAGTAAACCTTGATTGATTTTAAATCATTTTTTCTGTTATTTTACTCATATAGTAGTACTTTTAACTTGAACGCATTTAGAATGTTGGATTAGTTTGACTATGTAACTGAATTATTAATAAGAGGATCTGGGTTAGACACATTATGGCAGACCGACGTAAATTTCTAGGTCGTCTGCGATGCGCTTTATTCGATCCTACTTGAGCGCAGTCACAAGAAGGTGATCTTGTGCACTTTGTAATTATTTTGCAACATGAACTTTCTTTTTATTTCGCCAAATGCGCATGCTCTTGACCTCAATCTCGTCTGGTATAAGGCTTAACGTGGTATAAGGAATAAGAAATTATCGAATAATAAACGTTTAGAGTTTGTTTCTGTGTGAAAGCGCGGCTCAAGGGATCAGACGGGCCGCGTTTAAACACAGGTGGTTCAAACTTACCGATTTCCGTAAATAAGACAAAATTAAAAAAAATACCTAACCATTTTATTATTGATTCGGGTCGAGAATCATTAGCATAGTTTGAATTTGACGAGGATGCAAAACGAAGGCCCGTATATTAGTAGGACGTAACAATTCGTACAATGGTCACAAAGTGATTATTTATAATATTAACTGCGTCTGTGACCATTTTAAGAGTTTTGGTAGTAAGCGATGGATGTGGTTTGCGAAGAATGAGCGTGCCCAGAAAACGTCTGTTCACTCTTGACTACGGACGGGTTATAGTTCTAGATGGAAACGAGTGACGCTGGCAGACAGTTCCACACTTTAACTGTGCTCATGCTATGCTAATTTCTTCATCTTAACTGCTTAGAAAGCTAAGTGTTTCAACGAGCAAGGTCATAATATCGTGTCAGTTAGTATCGAGTATAGAGAGGTATCGACAGAAAATGCTTACTTTGCAGTACCTGCATTTTAAAATTGACTTTGAATAGTCATGAATTTGGTGCGTTTTGTCATGGGTAATGGCATTTTTTCTAAGTAATTGTTTTGGATTATCAGACTAAGTAAGGGTTACCTATCACAAGCTCGGAAAACATTTGACCGAATTTAATTTCACCTACAACTTTAAAAAAAACTAAAACTTTTTAACTATTATCATTCGTTTTTTTTACTTCATCGAAGTCACGTCTGCCACTGTATCAGTTGACTTATTATTAATTCGATTTTTTTCGTTACTCCGCCGTTTCTTTTGGTCGAACCACTTTTCAAAGTATTGTTACCGAACATTTATTATACCACTGTTATAATTTTCATATTTTTGAAATGAATAAAGTTCAAAAGGGGCTTCGGCAAATAGCAAAAACTTATTTTGTAAATCGGCAAAACATAATTCGGTAAAATAATACCTATGACACATGATACTTCGATGATCTAAAAATATGTCAAATAATGCATATATCAAAAAAGACGTCGGTCTTCTTCTTCTTCTTCTTCATGGGTTTTTGGTTTCCGCACTTAGTCCCTTAACTGGACCATTGTGCGTGAGCCATAGTGGCCGTTACTCCAACCAGCCCACCTCCATCCAGAAGCAGATTAAACCTCCCGGTCTACTCAGGGCATCCGCAAGGGATCTTGGTGTTCCCAGGGTCGCCTCGCGAATCTTGGTGACACCGGTGCACTCAAGCAGCACATGCGTCACCGTTTCCTCCGCATCCAAGCATGCCCTGCACAGGGGAGTGTCAGTGATTCCTAGAGTGTAGAAGTATTTATTCAGTGAACAGTGTCCAGTGATGGTCCCCTCCACCAGACTCAGGCTATCCCTGTCCAGACGCAGAAGGCGCCTCGTCAGCTTTCCGTCAAGGGACGGCATAGCTTCCTTGGACTGCCTACACCCTGGTGTCGAGGTCCACCATTTTTCCGCTTGTGTTCGAGTGTGATCCTTTAACCAGTTATTTAGCTGCTTGAAAGGAATGGGAACAATGGGTTCGGGTCCGTAGGGTTTTGTGCTGGATCCTCTTCTGGCAAGTTCATCCGCCGCATCCTTCCCCAGGGATCCACTGTGTCCTCTGATCTATTGTAGTTTTACCGCGTTGTGGTTTAGTACCGTGATTCGTTCTAGGGCATTATGGCATTCTAGTATTAGTTATGACGTGATCTGATTACTGTTTAGGGATTGGAGAACTGAGGCACTGTCAGAAAGTATTCGAATATTGGTATACGTAACCTCTCTGGCCTCTATAGCGGGTGCCGCTTGGATAATACCTACACACTCAGCTTGGTAAACCGAGTTGAGCATTCCAAGTGGACGTCGGTCAATAGTTTTCGGTAAAATGAAATTCGAACAAAAGAAATTCGGAAAAGTGATCGGCTCCCTTAAGTATAATATGTACCTAAGTAGTAAGTACGTAATTAACTTAAGGTTTGAAAGTTCCTTTCTTTAATTTAAGCTATCTTGGTGATAGCTTAAATTAGCCGGTTTGTTTATTCAATAAAACGCTAAAACTTGTGGCGGTCGTGGTTATAAAACGTGCGAACACGATCAAATTTTAACTCTATTCAGATTTTCAAGTTGTCTCGCTCCTTCGTTTTAAGACCGCGACAGCCGAGGACATTGGTGTTTATTAATAAAAATCCAACTGTTTGATTTAATGCTGCGCGGTGCGGAAGGGCTGCGGTGATGTGTCGCGGGAGCTCAGACGAGAGAGAGCTCAGAGAGAGACGCGTCAACACCACCTCGCCCCTCCCCGCACCGCACAGCTACCTCAAGCACTGTCTCGCTTGATCGGTAGGCCTGGAGTGAAAGTGCTTACTATAATAATGGTCGTTAATATACCTACTTAAGTATTAAAACATATGACATCTTACCATACATTCGGTGCGGTCCAATTGTATCGTCTTGAGACTTGTAGGATTCGGTTCCGAAGTCGCCTTTCATTCGAATGGTGTAGTTCAGACGTTCTGGCCAGGTCTCCCCAGACATATCCTGTCAATATAAAGTTATACGAATAAAAATCCGCATTAACTGGTTTTGTATATTTGATTGGTCGCCGTGCGTACATCGTGTTTTTGACACTACTGGGACTGTTCAAGTATTACGTAAGCATTATAGGGGAGTGGGGGGTCATTGCTTTGCTTATTTTTGATGACATGGTGGTGGGGGGATCTAGATGGTGATTACGTTAGCAGTAATTAATTACTTTTTTACACAAATGGCACCCTACACATTTTCTATGCCTGAAAACGAAATGCATTTTCATGGATTCCCACAAATAATGAATACGTTTAGGTACTCGCTTAGTACTGAGTAGTGGAATTACCGCGCACTATTCACTTGTCTGTCACTCATAACTGCTCATGAATCAATCAATGTACCAATGTTTACGTTAGAATGGGGGGGAGGAGCTTACCCCTCCAAAAAAAGCAAAAGTAAGCAAAGCTCTTAAGCTTTACTTACTTTAGCTGACGAGGGGGGGGGGGGGGTTAAAATTGCAAAATATCTGCTTACGTAATACTTGAACGGCCCCACTAAGAGACTAGCATATTAGACAAAGACGACGCTCTACAAAGAGTTTTGATTTAAAAGAGTGTCCATGGAGTTTCCTGCCCGTTCTTCTCCATAGAGACCTAGTTTGGTATGATCAATATTAGTTATACTTTCACAGTTATTCTGCTTCGGATTTTGAAACTCCGACAAAATCACATTTTTATTTAACAGCAGCATAAGTCAAAGTCAAAGCATTTATTTCAATTAGACCATTACAGGCACTTTTGAAAGTCGAAAAACAAAATAAAACGCGAAGCTACAGTCCCAGTCACAAGGCATAATAACTTATGAAAGTACTGTTCGTTCTTATGCTGCTGTTAAGGGAAGAGAAAAAAACCAAAAGATGAAACTACGGCATTGTCCTTCACAGTTATGTGAAGGACAATGCCGTAGTTTCATCTTTTGGTTTTAGTCTGATCGACTCCTTGACAATTAATAAAGTGGCTGTGACATACACGGACGGACAGACATAACGAATCTATAAGGGTTCCGTTTATCGCCATTCGGCTACGGAACCCTAAAAAGTGTCTTTAAAGTAACAGGTTTATTTGAAAGAAATCCTTCAAGTTTGTGTTTGAACGCTACGTTTTTGTAAAACTCGATTTGCCATGTCCACAACACGTTACGTTACAATGACTGTACTTACTTGAAACATGACGATAGCCTCCATGAATCGCATTTCAGCCGCTAAGTCAGGCAGCCCAGTTTCATTTGAGTAAGGAAAGTAACCTCTTTCTGAGTGAGCTGTGAGCAAAATAGAATTAAAATTAGGTGATGTTTAAAACATTATCTTTTGACTACGGTTTCGCCCGCACGAAGGTTGGAAATTACCCACGGGAACTTGCTACAGGAATGAAAAGTATCCTTTGTAGGTACTAACGCAGGCAATGGTCGCCTATGTGCCAAATTCACTTGTTTTGTGTAGCACCTTACTATCCAAAAAACTTAGAAAGGACCATGAGAAATTTTGGACCAATTACTCAACAGTGATAAAACCTATCCCATATGCAAGCTTTTAGGGTATTATTAATTTCTTATTACGGCAGCTACATCGAATTCGAACGCGAACATGGTGTTTTGGAACGTTTTCCATACTGACAAAGCATCAAAATTCATAGTGTCGAAACTGTAAACAAAACATTTTTTACTATAAATAACATTTGTAACGGGATATTTACCATGTTTACTATTTATTCTGTCAAAGTTGCACACAAACACAAAAAAAAAAAAAAAACACAGACTTTTCTAATATGTTAATATCGGCTCTTAACCAAGGAACTAGGATGGATTTTGAACTTTTATGATTTTTTGGACTGGACTTAGAATTGAGCAATTTAATGCAGTTGTAGAAGAAACTTCTTCACTGAGCCAAGTGGCTAACCGTCCTCGTACTTGGTATTTATTTGTCCAAAGTTCGTACAGATGAGTCCAATGAACGATTGGCGAGCCTATTTAGTATGTCACGCAGAACTCTGGAAAGGAAACTGGCACTAGCCAGAGAACATTTGACTGGAGATTTTGTCAATATTCATTTAGGCATGGACAACATAACTAGAGAAAATATGTTACAAAGGAATTCACTTTTACCAAAGGGTATTTATGGTAATGAAGACAAAAAGCGATAATTATCTGTGATGGGACGTACATCTTTATTGACAAAAACAGCTATCAAATAGCCATCATAAGTTCGAAAACCTCTTAAAACCATTTTTAATAGTTAGTAGTGACGGTTACATTATAGATGTTCTTGGTCCGTACTCAGCTATAACAAGTGATGCAACAATAATGGCCAACTTGTGTGAGGATAAAAACCACGCTTTTCATTGGTTTTTTGAACCAAATGATGTTTTTATATTAGATAGAGGTTTCAGGGACTGTATTATAGATTTAGAATCACTGGGATATGAAGCACATTTTCCTCCTACAAAGGATGGAAATGAAAGTCAGTTGACGACAGAGCAGGCTAATAAATCTAGATTAGTAACAGCAATTCGCTGGCTGGTGGAAGCAGTCAATGGCAAGTTTAAGAATAGATTCGAATTGCTTCGCCATGATTATTTTAATAGAGTGTTGCCACATATTATTATGTTTAGGTACGGATTTTAGAATTGCAGCTGTGCTAATTAACGCGTTTTATAGAGTAGCCGTAAATAATAGATTTGCTGGAGACATTTTGCCCATTATAAATGCTAAGATCAACACCCCGAATCTTTTATTTGACCATGTGACATTAAAAAATCTTAACAGACAACTTGTTGCGTTTGAAAGGATAGATGCTCGTCTTCCTCAGTTGCAAGACTTCCCGGTATTAACGGATGATGATTAAGTACTTCTGTCCCTTGGTTCATATCAGTTGAAACTTGCACGTACATACACTAGCGATTCCCAGCAATAATTTTTGCGTAAAGTTACTTAGTTTCATGTACAGAATGCTTGGTTGACGGCTTCGTGATGAGGTGATTTACACGGTGTATACCTATATATTATGTTATAAATAAATTGACGTGCCTGTTTGTAATATTAAAATAACCGCTTTTTACTACATGCATTTGAATATATATACTGTACATATATAACAAAATATTTAATTTTATTTAAAATATTTATTTTTATTTTTTTTAATATTTTTTCTGTCTGCCTGTCTGTTTGTTCCGGCAAATCTCTGGAACGGCTGGACCGATTTTGACAAGACATTCACTGGCAGATAGCTGATGTAATAAGGAGTAACTTGGGCTACTTCTGTTTTAGAAAAATCTAAAATGATTATAAAACTAAATAACTTTTTTGTTAAATTCCACGCGGACGAAGTCGCGGGCACAGCTAGTTCAAAACAAAATGTTAATCAATACACGAATAAACATGTTGTTTTATTTTTGTTTATAATAAATAATATGTTCAGTTCCTCGCTAGAAGCTACCAATAATTATATTTTTTGATGTTCGAAATCACCTTGTTGGCGCTCGATTTCGGGTTGGCTCCCATAGTAACAGTTAAATAATACCCCAAAATCTTTCTTTTGGAGTAGGTTTCATTAATGTTGAGGATTTGGTCCAGTCTCCATACAAATTGCCCATGGTCCTTTGTTAGCCGTAAGAACAACAGTTTTTAATTTATCCTTTTTAGTTATCGCATCTCATACAAAATCTTCTCGCTTGCAAAATCTCTCGAGGAGCTCGTGGCTAAATTATAACAGCCGCACGGGTCGATCTTTAAGGTTAAACCGTGCTTGCCGAGGTTGTTCCGTGGATGGGTGACCATAATTACATGCCGAGTTTCCTCCGTGCCTCGGAAAGCACGTTAAGCCGTTGGTCCCAGCTGTCATTTGTAGATCTTTGACAGTCGTTACGAGTAGTCAGAAGCCAAAAGTCTGACATCCAGTCTTACCAAGGGGTATCGTATTACCCAGTTACTGGGTTGTGGAGGTCAGATTCTCCTTCTTCGATCTTCATGTAAAATACTGATACTCAGCTGCATCCGGTTAGACTGGAAGCCGACCCCAAGTTAGTTTGGGAAAAGGCTAGGCAGATGATGATGATCTCATACAAAATCTTATCAAGTATCTATTTTCCATTGTAACTATTAGCACATCATCCACATAGACAAAGAAGAAAAAAGTAGTAGACTTCCCTGATGATGACCACGGGAAGTATACTGTTTCAAACAATGCCCCTAAAATTTTACGGATTGTCTTTAATTTTTCTAGGATCTCCTCATCAGATCCCGACTTATTCCTACCATCATCAGCTCAGCCACATGTGATTATGATTACCAGGCAATAATATCTGAATTGCGTTAGAAAGTAGCTACTTATTTGAAAAACGTGTTTTATGTGCCTATAAAATTTGAGGTTGCCCTCGATTTCCCTGGGCTCCCATCATCAGATTCTGACTTGGTGGTAATGGGATCACTTTAGGAGTACAGACTTCCGAATAAAAAAAAAATTTTCAAAATCCGGAGAAATCGGTGAACATACATAGAAAAAAATACATACAGTCGTCAGCTTAGGACCTCCTCCTTTTAAGTGGGTTAAAAATATTATTAGTTTCTGAACACCGGGGGTAGGAGATTAACAAGCATTGTGTGATTGGCGGGCGACACCGTAACGTTCTTTACGTTTTTGGGGTCAAAGGTGATATTTAATCACGGCAGCCATACAAAAATTAAAAAAATATAACACGGCTATGACTAGTGACTAGCCTTTGAGGAAATCCGCTCAGATCACACGTGAAGCGCAAAAAAACTTTTTCGTAATAAAACCTATGCCAGCACATTTTGAATATCAGCCATATTGGATAAAGATGTTTGCCTATTTTTTTTTTATAAATTTGAAAAGTCCTTAATAAAACTGTGACATTTCTAGCCGGTACTGCCCAACTCAGTTCAGATTCATCTAATCTAAGGATTAATTCAAGGTTTTGGCTGTAAAACGATCCAACCAATGGTTCTGTTCGTGGGCTCTCGCACTATCCACCGTTAAGAGAGAACAATGCTAGGAAGGAGGAATTTAAAGAAACTATTGCCGACTGCAGCTGTCCTTATAGCACTTTTCGAGGACAGGGAATACCCTGTCCTCGAAAAGTGCTATAGCCAGCTGAGCTCAGACCGAGTATATCACTAAAGGAAGAACGAGCATGGCCCATACAAATTAAACACACATTCTACAGCAAAGACAAGTATCTCAAAAAAAAGTTATTATTAAGTATAAAAAAGATGGCATACTTCCGAACGCCATTTTAGTCCTTACAGTCTAACATATAAAAAACACTAGCTTCTGCCCGCGGCTTCGCCCGCCTTTTTTCGGTAATTGTCCCGCGGGATCACAGTACCGGGATAAAAGTATCCTATATGCTATTCCAGACTATTTTCTATTTTTACTAATTACCTCCTATTCTACCAACTTACCCTACCTACCTACCTACTCTACCCAACCCTACCTACCTACACTACCTACCCTACCCTACCCTACCCAACCCTACCTAACTATCTACCCTGCCCTAGCCTACCTACCCCACCCTATCCAACCTACCTACTACCTCTTACCCTACCAACTTACCCTACCTACCTACCTACTCTACCCAACCCTACCTACCCTACCCAACCCTACCTACCTACTCTACCCAACCCTACCTACCTACCCTACCCAACCCTACCCAACCTACCTAACTACCCTACCCAACCCTACCTACCCCTACCCTACCCTATTCCTTCATTTTTCTGATATTATAATGTAGGTAGGTAAGGTTACCACGCTCAACTACCTCCGGGTAAACTATGTTCTCCTAGTACCTCAATCCCAACCACGCCGCCCCGGACACGCTCGCCAAGAATATAACGCGCCAGGGCATCACCAACTCCACGCTCAACTATCTCCTTGTAAGCTATGTTCTCCTAGTACCTCAATCCCGAACACGCCGCCCCAGACGCGCTTGCCAAGAGACCTTATATCAAACTGCGCCCCGTAGTTTTTTTTTTTTTCGGATGAAAGTAGCCTATGTGTTAATCCAGAGTATAACCTATCTACATACCAAATTTCAACCAAATCGGTCCAGCCGTTTATGCGTGAAAGAGTAACAAACATCAACACATCCATTCTCACAAACTTTCACATTTATAATATTAGTAGGATTCTATGAAAATTCCAAACTCCGGTAGTACGTTTCCGTATGAAGCTTTCCAACTACAACGCGGGCTAATCGCTATTGTCCATAGAAATGGACAGTAGCGAGTATAACATCATTTATAATGAGTACTATAAGTTTGGCTCCGTATCAAAATGTCTTATTAGCTAATGGTCCTATTAGCAAAACGACCTATTTTCAAAATTTCCTAATAGCTAATTGTCCCAAGAGCAAATAGTCCTAAAAACAAAAGAATGGTATAAAAATACTCATGTTCTGCGATCTGCGTTTAAATCCATTTATAACCCTGAAATTCGGCTCACAAACATGAGTTGTACGGATGTGAACTAATTGGCGTTGAGTATCGTATTTATTATGTCGTATAAAGTTCGGTTGCTAACAGTTTTTAAATGATACCTACATAAGCGACGTTGGTGGGTACAACCATTTAATTAGGGCATGCAAACCGGATACCCGGTTAACCGAAAAAACCCGGTTAACCGACAAATTTGAAACCCGGTTTTTTGGGATAGTAAAACCGTTTTTTTCGGGTATTTCGGTTTTTGGTTATATCTTTTTTAATAAATAAATATTAGGGAAAACAATAAATTACACACTATAAATATTGAACAACAAGTTATGTTTCTCCTATTGATCTATCTATCTGTCTATCTTATTGATTTAATAATAATTTTCCGAAACAACAGACTAAGCAAACATGAATTGTCAAAAGTCAGTCCTTATTATGTTAGAAGGCAGATACTTACAGCTATGTTAGTAAAATTTAAAATAATTATTATTTTGGACATGCATAAGCGACAGCATGAGGTATTGGCCTCAGGATTTGGTTATCCACTCTGTCCGATACCACGCTCAGAAGTGTGTCGGTGCTACTTTTTACCCGAGACCGCAGGGACGCCGTTCTTCTGCGAAGCACCGCCTAGAAGCTGTCCGTGCTGTGGTTGGAGAACATGCCGGAGACACTGCACCGCCATGGAAGTCCCAACAAACCCCTGACGCGCAGGGAAATGCAGGCTTTTTTAGGTGTAATTGCTCCACAGGTTGCACGTGTATAACGTTTGGCAATAGCTTTTAAATAGTGTGACTTTAATATCACGTGAGCATCGCGCAACCCTGCGAGAAAGCATATTACCTCTTACCGACAATGCCCTGCGCTCCCTATCCATGTCCATATCATTATTTTGCTTCTCATTGACCCAGTGTAGTAGTGTAGATCCAAGTACTTAAAGGGCATTGGGTAAGTTTGTATGGACCAGTGGCATGTTTTTTTTTCACAGCGGCCAAAGATGCCCACGTATAGTGGAATATATGATAGTAATGACTCCTAAAATAATTTTTCCGAAAATTATATCGGAGCTGAAATATCTGATTGCAAAGTTGTGTTGTTCCTACTAGCAGTTTGCATACTGTTATGTATTTTATCAAAAATTAACTATTTCCTATCGTTTGTCGTATGCTATTACATCCCAGAATTCGATACTTAGCAGCGACACTATCGAATGGGGTAAAGGGTGTGTTTTTTTCAAATTAACGGGTTCGATTCCTGGCTAGGAATATTGATTTTTCACAAAACCAATGAAGCATATTTTTTTTAAATCGGGCTCCTGGCTTCTTTGATCGTTTTTCACTATTCCTCATAGTTTCTGTTTTGGCCTACCACCCAGTTAAAAAATTCACCCTGTATATCTCGGCTCCGATGCATTTAGGAAATATTAAAATTAATGTCTTACTGTGTTATTACTAATAGGTAAAGAAATTTAATTAGTGGCCGTAGACTTAGAAAAATCATGCCACTTTTACTCAAACGCCTTTGGTTTCTTGCTGTTTACTCTGAGATTTTAGACCTTTGTGTTTACCTACCAAATGTTCCTAATTTTGTATGTTAGTCTTAGTGTCCTAAATTTTTAGACTATGTTGTTTACCTAAATAATAAGTTTTATTCTATGTTATGCATGAAGAAAAAAATATTTTTATATTGATTTTTAGTCGTTTTTGAAGTCCAAACAAATTGTCATTATTTTAAACATAGGTAAGATATATAGGTATAGGTAAGAAACGTAACAAAATTATTTTGATTAGGCTTTAGCATTTTAATTTTTTTTCTACACATTTTTTAATAAAGATTGAAAAAAACCGAAAAAACCGGTTTTATCCGGTTTTGTAAACAAGAAACCCGAAAAAACCGGTTTCTTAAAACAACCCGGTTTTTGCATGCCCTACATTTAATACGATCAAAATTGTATCGCCTTTATCCAAATATTTGGTGTTTGCGCAGCATTCGGTACGGTATGCAGGCGTCTGGATTGAGAGCCAAATTAATTTTTTCATAAAAGTTTTAAAACACATTTAAGAAATGTATGAATCTTTGCTTAAATCCGAATATCTGTAGTCCGAATGCATCGACCTGTTATATGATGTTACAAGTATGCTCAGACACGTGCTTTCTCGCTTCCCTTTAACATCTACATACAGCGTAGTTTGTTGTAAAAAAAACCCTAAAGCAGGGTTAAGCTGAAACTTGGCTCTAAGAAACTCCTGACGTAAATTAGGTTTTCTATTAATGATGTTTGTGGGGATCTTTCCGCACTTACCCGGGAAGATGGCAAGCCTCTTCAGATCCAGTTTGGCGCCCACTTCATCCATGAGCGAATTGGTGAGCACCGTTTCGGGGTAGTACATGATCCAATGTGGTGGAGGCATGATATTCGCCAGCGGTATTATTTCCTGTAAATCAAAGATATATTATTTAAATTGGTCAATATCATGTATAGAACGTAAGCCAAGTTCCAGACTTAATGGCAACTGAATGGAAAAAGAAACTTCAATAACAAATCCAACATTGCTCAGGTGACGGTTGCGATCATCGGTCTCTGATTGATAATTCAGTATTGCCTGCCGCATCAGCTATTTCCCTGAACCAGTTTGACCGTACTTTAGTACAAACGTACAGACATAAACTCATGCTTTTTTTCCCATGGGCGTAGAAAGAAACCACAGAGAGCGAGTGAGCAACTTATGGTGTCATAAACGTGGTAGACACACACACACACACACATACACACACACACAAACACACACACACACACACACACATATACACACATACGCACACAAACACACACTTACATACACACGCAAATACACACCTCATCCCCACCTTGACTCTACATATATACAACATAGTAACCACTTAGTGTACTATTTATTTTGTTTGTACTTTTTTCATTTCTTTTTATAATGCTTAATTTATGATTTTACTTCTTTTAGGTTAATCTGGAACAATGTCTATGATTGTATTTATCTAGAATTGGGCGTTGATAGCTGCGCCACAGTACTTTACTTTTGTAGCTATCTTCGTTTTTCCTGTGTAATCTATAAACTTAAGTTGTTCCAAATAAACTTTTATTATTATTATTACAGAGCGCCACCGTATGCGATCCTTGCATAGTCCACGTTCATACATCTTGTCTTATACGCACGCCGGTTGCAAGTACTACGAGTACGCACCGAACCTTTCTGAAGAAACTCATCAATAAAATCAGTGTATGTCTTTCTAGGAAATCGAACTTTTAGGTGTCTCTAAAAGGGTTAGGTATTTATAACGAAATATCAAGTGTTATTATAAGTTATTTATAAGGGAAGGACGACACGGTTGACATATTATGTTGGGCATGCCACCGTGCGGGCGAATCAATCCGTCACATTATCTCTGGGTGGTTTCGTCTAGCTATCGGAGAATAGGTACTTGCCTAAACAAAACCGTGTAGCCAGGATTATCCATAAAAAACTTGCTACTTACAAGCCTTGTAGAGTCGGAAATGCCGTACTATAGGTATGTGCCAGACCCAGTTCACGAAAATGGCAATATCACATTGTACTGAGAACAATCTATAATCCCTGACAGGACTATTGTAGCCAATAAGCCTGATATAGTGGTGGTAGATCGATCAGAGTGGGGCGCAATGATTGTGGACATAACGGTCCCGCATGACGAGAACCTTGTGAAAGCCGAGAAAAATAAGCAAATCAATTATCTTTCTTGACTCTTACTACGAGGATGTGGACATGTGAGATGTGAGCTCAGCATCATTGTGACGATGGTCGTTTCAGCCAATGGCTTAATTGCCAAGAGTCTCGACCAATACCTGAGGTGGCTCTCGTTAGGCAGCTGGATCACGGGTTTTATTCAGAAAGCGGTATACCTGGACACGGCTGGTATTGTTAGGAGCTTCCTTTATCTGTAGCTTGGACCTTGTTGCCGATACCTGTGGGCTACAATTCTTTTTTTCTATTTTCTTAAGGAATATTTAAAAATGTACAATCCGAAAGCGAAAGCCGATGCCGAACCGATGCCAGCCGATGTGGAAGCCGAACCCAAGATAGTTTGGGAAAAGGCTAGGCAGATGATGATTTAAAAATGTAAAATCCATACTAATATTATAAATGCGAAAGTCACTCTGTTTGTTTGTTTGTTTGTTACCTTTTCACGACTAAACGGCTGATCGGATCTTAATGAAATTTGGCAAGAAGATAGATTTCAACCTGGGGAAGGACATAGGCTATATATCATCACGCTACGACATAGGAGCGGGCAGTAATGAAAAATGTTGTGAAAACGGGGAAAATGTGACGCAGACGAAGTTGCGCGGGACAGCTAGTGTATGATAAAGAAGTGTACAATTAAGGGGTGCGCCAAAGTTCACCTAAATTTTCAACTCCGATAATTGGAAATCCGAAAATGTTCTTCCTAACATTTTTCATCCTAACAATCGCAATTCCTAACTATTCTGTCTCTAATGTTCTAATTCCGAAGCATTCAACTTCATAATGTCAGTAGCAATAATCATATATAAAACTTTTATTTGTTTTCCTATATTTTCTCAACATAACCATCTTTAAACGGTTTTTTTACACTATTATTCAAAGTCATATCTTTTTTGTTTAGATTTATTTTTTTATTAATAAAAGCGTCTTCTTTAATTGTATTTAAATAGGTGTGTACCCGCAAAGATATCCATAGGTTAGGTTAGGTTAGAACTGTGACCAACTACTTCGAAATTGGTCGCGAAATTTTTCTAAATAGTTTTTTCACTATAAATATCATCTTCTACCCACATATATTATTTATTACACTTGGTAAATGTTTCTTTCTGAGTATGAGTGAAATTATTATGGTAATTATGTTAGGGATAAAAGCGTTATGATAAAAAACAGTAGGAGTTGAAATATATTTACAATAATGATATTATTAATTACAATTTTCGGAAACATGAGTGTTATGAGCATCGCTGGTAGCACTACAAATAGTATGAATGAAAACTTTAGGATGAAAAATTTTAGGAAGAGTGATCATTCGGATTACAAATCATTAGGAAGAACAATTTCGGGTAAAGAACTTTAGGTGAGCCAATATGGACCCACAATTAAGAACTTGGTCCAGAAACTGCACCGTAACGATTTCAATATTCCAAGAATAAATGGTGAGCTCAGAGTTAAACAAGCTCCTTGTTAATTACTAATTTACTGCTTTGTGAGAAGTCTATACTTAGCCTGTGTCACATAACTTTTATTTAGTTATTACTTTTATTAGTTATAGCCGGAGTGCTTATTTCCTTTGCTTATAGGTACTAACCGAGATAACATATAATTTACAACCAATGTTGCTGATTTACTGAAAAACCACATCTTGATTAATAAAAATTAAATTAAAAATTTAAAAAACCCCCGACACAAAAAATAATCCAAGCGTCGTAGCGTCGGGGGTCCGCTTTGTTTTGTGCTTGTACTAAGCGATCTACTTAGCGGTCCCCCGACGACGCTACGACGCTTGGATTATTTTATTTATGGTTTTTTAGAGGTTTTTTGTGTCGGGGGTTTTTTAAATTTTTAATTTAATTTTTATTTCATGCTTTTTAAACTTATATTGTTTTATCTTAGCCTTGACTGTCCCAATACTGGGCATAGGCCTCACCCATTGCTTCCACTTTTCTCGGTGTTGCGTGTCATCTCGCCAATTAACGAAAACAGCAAAAATAAAAAAATAAACTTTCTGTGGGAGGGGGGGAATAGCACCCACCCCCCCTGGCAAGCCTTCAAACGGCTGATCAGATTTGATTGAAACATAGCTAAGAGCACTCCCGATTAAAACACTTTTCAAACGAAACCAATTTCATCAAAATCGGTTCATCCGTTTAGGAGCTACGATAGACAGACAGACACACAGATACACACGTCAAACTTATAACATCCCTCTTTTTTGGTCGGGGGTTAAAAAAAAAACTCGCTTTCTCTGTCCCTATATCCCTATGTATGCTTAAATCTTTAAAACTTCGCAACGGATTTTGATGCGGTTTTTTTTAATAGATAGAGTGATTGAGGGAGGTTTATATGTATAATAACTATATATTTTATACCCGTGCGAAGCCAGAGCGGGCCGCTATGTTTTTATATACAACGTTCACAGTTTTTCTGTAGTGTATTTAGTACCAGCATTGCACCCGTGCGAAGCCGGGGCGGGTCGCTAGTTATTTATAAATTCTTAAAAAATACGAGCAACAAAATCTCATTTATTTATTTAAACTTCATGTACAATAGTGGATAGGCGGACTTAATGCCACAAGGCATTCACACCCTTAAATATTTATTTCATACTGTTTTTAGTATTTTTTGTTATAGCGGCAACAGAAATACATATACTGTAGAAATTTCAACTAGCTAACTATCACGGTTCATGAGCTACAGCTTGGTGACAGACGGACTGACGGACGGACGGACAGCGAAGTCTCAGTAATAGGGTCCCGTTTGACCCTTTGGGTACGGAACCCTAAGAAACAGCTGCCTAATTGCCTATTTACAAGGCAGGCGCATGATCATTATCATTGTTTACAACATCGTAGATGGATTACCAATTAATGATTTAAGCCAAAAGTAAGATAAGATAGTGTAAAGTTCCTACGAATATTTAGACCTTATACAAATGGTCATAATGTTCATTTTTCTATGAAACATACTTTACTTGACTAACTCAAGTTCAGCCTGTGAAGTTAGCCCTTACCCATTCACTGAAATTGAAACAGAAAACAACAATGTTTACCACAAATTAATTGATAACAGTGCACTACAGAGTTCAGAGTTCATGTATGTGTCAGAAACTGAAGGTTTTGTCTGTTGTAGATGAAGTTATGATGATGAATTACCAGAGATTTATTGTGAACAACTGCACGGTTGACATAGAATACAATATACTTTATTGTACACCAAAATTGAAGCATAATGGTTTTACAATACCTACTGCTAATTTTATGGTTACAATGGTGGTAGTCCAGCAGAATCAATCCGTCACATTATCTCTGGGTGTTCTCGTCTAGCTGACGGAGAATACATGCCTCATCATTAGCCTATTATGTTCCCACTGCTGGGACACAGGCCTCCTCTGTATGAGAGGGAGTGGGCTGTAATCCACCACGCGGGCCCAGTGCGGGTTGGTAGATGTCACATGTCTTCGAATTTTTAGTTCTAGGACATGCCGGTTTCCTCACGATGTTTTCCTTCACCGTTTTTGAGGGCAGCGGTGATGAAATAAATTACACAAAGTAATGCGCCTGCCTGGGTTTGAACCCACGGCTTACTGCTTGTAAGTCGGGGCTGCCACCACTGGGCCACCGCTGCTCTCATATACATGCCTAAACACAACATTATAGCCAGGATTATCCATCAAAAACTTCCTGCCCTAATCCCATTTTATTTGGGGTCGGCGCAACACGTCTCTTTCCTCCATTCTCCACTGTCATTTGTCATGCTATCATTTTTACTCCTTTTTCTTTCATTACATTTTTCACACAATCCATCCATCTTTTCTTTCATCTCCCTCTCCATCCATCCACATTTATATTCATCACTCTTTTAGTCACTTGTGTTCCATCCCTCCTCATCACATATCCATGCCAAGACAGACGACTCCCTTTCATCTTTTCTGTAACAGGCGCCAATTTTAAACTTCCTCTTGTATACTCATTTAAATCTACATAAATAAAAATCAATTGCTGTTCGTAAGTCTCGCTAAAACTCGAGAACGGCTGAACTGATTTGGCTGATTTTGAATTTAAAATGTTTGTCGTAGTCCAGGGAAGATTTAAAAGGTGAGAAAGGTAGGGTAGGGTAGGTAGATAAAGTAGGTAAAAAGTGCATTGCAACGCATGCCGGGGACAGCTAGTAATGTAATAAATAAATGAGCTTTAAAGTCTGCCATGGTGCAGGACTTTGTTTGTGTAAAGAGGATTGAGATTTTCAATACTAATTGGGCAATTAAGAAATAGGGTTATTTTATCTACTACTAAAATATTTTTTTAATCATTACCTTTATGAATAAGGATAATAGTTCAAAATAAATTACATTATGAGTGCGGAAATAGCCTAAAAATCTGTTCAAATAAGGAAATTGTTTATTTATTGCTTAATTGTCAAGAGATGCCGTATGTAATTATGGTCACCTGTGGATGGATGACCATAATTACAGAGGTGAAAGCACATTAAGCCATTGCTCCCAGCCGTCATTCATAGAACTTTGACTGTTGTTATGAGTAGTCAGAAGCCAAGAGTCTGACATTCACTCACTCCAAAAGGTTATTGTTTTACCCAGTTACTGGGTTGTGGAGGTCAGATAGGCAGTCACCGTCACAGTCACATCCGGATAGACTGAAAGCCGACCCCAAGATAGTTTGGGAAATGGTTAGGCAGATGATTAATTGCTTAATTGCCTGTTTCATGACAAGTATAGTTCCTTGGTGACAAAGTTACAATAAAATGCATCCATTATCTTTATTACCTTCTAAAAACTTAAGATTAATTATATTTAATGAGTCTGAATTACATTAAATAGTGTTACAAGCAAGGATGCAATAAAAAGAAAATATACCTTTTCGAGAACTGTGGTTTTATTACTTTAAAAGTTATGCAGATGGAATGAAGATTCTTTAATATGATGTATTATGAAATTATGATTGAGAATTCAGGCTTAGAATTCCAAACTTTTTATCTGTAGCACAAGTAACAATTTTAATTAACATTTCACCACTTATAACTCACCTTGTTGGGAACTAGGTCCATTTGGCTCGATTGCGGCCCATCGTGCGTGACAGGCACAGGTTTTAGTATTGGTCTAAGGGTACCCAATAAAATAAAAAACACCAGAGGACACATAAAATCTACAAGTGTTTGGAGAAACCTTCGTACCCTCACCACCAAATGTTTCCACATCAATATTAACAACACCCTCATCGTTACGAATTTCACCAGACATATATTCCACAACGATTTATTCGACCGCACCACACATACACTAATATTAATTTTTATGAGACATCACAATGGATGTACAGCCGAAGGTAAACAAAGTATTGTTTTATCCGCACGCATATTATGTTTTAAATTGACAGCATAAACATAGCAAAGAGATCGCCTTTAAGATTTTATAAAGTTTACGAACAATTTTTTGAGCATTTTATGAAAAATTCTCAAAATAAAGCGTTTTTTCCAAAACTATTCGAATACAATGATTGTTTGCAGCTGTGTGACGTTGACAGAGTTTATTAGAATGTACTCCATACGCTGTGGCTGTGGTTGACTGACAGCATCAGTGTTGCCAGGGCCCTTAAGTCAAAAGTTACTTTTCATTTCCTGAAAAGTTACATTTTTGATGCAAAAGTTTTTTATTTTTTTATTTCGTATTTTTGAGGTTGGAGGCAAATTGATGTCAGGAAAATGGCGGAATATGAAGGAATCTATGATGTCTAATGGTGTATTTAATCTAATGATAAAACAGACTCTAGTTTCATTTGTTCGCAGCGCCATCTTCACAGTTGTTACTATCTAGTCTAGCACCTAACTTTTTCTATTAGTTTGAACCAAATCCACGAGAGGTGGTGCATCTGTTAGTTTTACACTGAACTAACTACTGACATTCAATATGTATAGAACTGTTCATAAAGGGCAAAATCGCCTCAATGAAAAAAAAAACCGACCAAGTGCGAATCGGACTCGTGCACGAAGGGCTCCGTACCATTATTTATAAAAACGAGCAAAAAAAAACACTTTTTGTATGGGAGCCCCTAAAATTACACAACCACACTTGCCACAATCAGCTATGTAAATTTCCTTTTTTGAGCTAAGTAGTACCTACGAAACGAAACTGCGCGAACTTGCAAAGTAGGAAACGTACGCGCACACGCTCAAGCAAAATCAAGTTTTAAAACATGCGGAATAAGTTTCATTTTGTCATGGCAGTTTCATTCAGTGCCATCTCTGAGTATGATATGGAGTGAAATACTTTTTAGGTGCGTTCAATTTGGATGCGTTCGTAAATTGTTTGCAATAAAAATCTAGTGTAACAAATCTCATTGTTCTCAAAAGTTACGAAAATTGCCTCAAATCTAAAAATTACTTACATGTTACGCGAGGGGGTCAAAAGTTACGAAAAATGTAAGAAATGTAACCTTCTGGCAACACTGCATTGACAGCCACTGAATACTGATACTGAATACTGAAGTACTGCAAATCAAATACTGCAATCTACTGCAAGTGCGATGACACACAGCACAGGGTTGCTGCATTTTTTTGAAATATCCTCTTGTACAAAAAAAAATGTCAATTTAAAAAAAGCCGTTTCATAATGAAGTTTATTCAAACTTATAGAGTTGGTATGAATGAACTGAACATTTAATACGAACTCTTTGTCAAAGGGGAAAAATACGGTCCCTGTCTAGCAATGGCCAGTACAAAAATGTTAAAAATATTTAATTTTAGTAGCGGTATATTACGTTGATAGCTAAACTACACATACCCATGTACATCCATCAAAACGGGATTTTTATTAACTTAGTAATTTCATCTCTGTATTTTTCATTTCTGTTCTCATCTCTGGGACGGATCTGCCAAATACCAGCTTGATGCACTTGAGTCGGTTGAAAAGTGGGCCAAGAGGCTCATTGGCAATGAGGCACTGGTCAAATCTAAGCTCCAGAGCCTTGAACATCGTCGCCGAGTTGCCAGCCTATCGGTTTTTTACCGGTTACATTTCGGGGAGTTTGCGATGGAATTGCATAACCTAATTCCGGCTAGCCCGTTTCATCATCGGACTACCAGACGTACGGCCATGCGCCATCGGTACATGGTGGACATCCCACCTATACGCACTAAGCGCTTTGGGAATACTTTTATTATGCGTACCGCTAAGGAGTGGAATTCCCTGCCGGAGTCTGTGTTTCCCGATAGCTACAATCTGGGGGTCTTCAAGTCAAGAGTGAATAGGTTTCTTCTAGGCAAGCGTGCTTCACCGTCGACCACATCATCGCTTAGATACCATCAGGTGATATAGTGGTCAAGTGCGAGCCTGTTTATAATTAAAAAAAAAACTTGCGAAATAGTATGAAATTTTTGTTTTTATGATTTAGTTACATAGATGACACTCATATAAACTAGTGGTGGGTCGTTTGAATTTGGTCGGACAAAACGTAACCGTTTTCCCTAAGACAAAAACGGTTACAGTAAACTGTCGTCGTTGCAACTGTTTTGAACATGGCAGGACGAAACTTCCAACATGGAATATAATTGCGTTTTCGTCGAGTGAAATACTTGCAGTTCCTTACAACTACCAACGATTTGCGTCTCATCACTAACGGCAGTGTTTAGCGACTGTATTCATATAATTAGCAAAAAGTTCACTTTTTATTGTAAGGACTGTTTTGTAAACAAACGTGGATCCAAAGACAACAATATAACGCGCAACGCGACGCGACGAGTGACTTAAGTGAAATAAATAGTTGAATCATTGCCTCAGAGGAAACTAATATATCGAGTTTAGAGATAAATTAATATTTTATTAATTTATTTTTTGTCACAAATTCCGTTGTATTGATAGTGACGTCATCTTTGGTTACATACAGTAACTAATTGTTTTGGATGGAGATAACAGATGTCGCATTTAGAAAGAATTTAGTCAAATATGTCCATGTATGAAATTGTCTTACCCCTGCCGGCCTAGCATGACCGCCGTAGAAACGGGCTATGTCTACGGAAGAATCGACAATTTGACAGATATTTCTATCGTCCCAAGCATGGCGATATTTAAGAATGTAGAAAAGAATTGTTTCTTTTCTTCAGTCGACACAAGTCTACAACGTCGAGCATGACGACCATATTTTCTCTTCTTTTGACATTTGGGGGTAGAAACATTACTTCTGACAAATGTCAAACTAGTCTTATTAAAAGCTAAATACGAGAAATACGTTTCGTGGTTGCGTTGAGTTACGTTCAAAAGGTTGAAATGTTATGTAAAATATTTAGGTTTAATTTCGCGAAAAAGATCCAGGCCTGGATCCAGGATGCAGCAACACCATTCCGGCCACGAAAAATGAAAAACTCGTGCAATTGGCAACTTTTTTTTGTTAACTAAACGTAATAATATTCAGGGAATATAAACATCACGTGATACGTCCCCGTTGCTATGGAAAGAATTTCTGTCTGTCTTCGTAGAAACGCGAGTCGACAGGGCGCGCCATGCTCGGCCAGAAGAAATGTCAAGTTGTTTAAAAAAGATTTCTTTTCGTTTCTTGGTAGAATAGAGATAGAACGGTCATGCTAGGGGGGCAGATCATAAAATGTTGGTCGAGGCTTTTGGCAATAGGGATGGTGACTCATTTTTTTTTATTTGTCTATATCGGGTAGATTATTAAAAAGTATTTGACACGTATTTTTTCTTTTTTCACGTAATCGTAAAATTACGGAGATATTTTGAGTTGAAATGGCGCATGACGTCACGGCTTAGTACATTTTTATACATAGTTCTGACGTAGTTAGCCCCCACTCTCCAACTTTAATGCGTTTTAACTAAGTATTTTTTTGTTATCTTGATAAAACAAAAAATACGTATCTAATATTTTTGTATTATCTGATTGACGGACAAAATAGAATTTCGTTTTCTTTACCCAGTCATCATCCCTATTAAGCCATTGGCCGACACGACTATCGGCACAATGACTCCTGTAGGTAGCCAGATCTAGATACTTGAATTGTTTATCTTTCACTGCTTTCACGAGGTTCTCGTCATGCGGGGCCGTTATATCAACAATCATTGCGCGACGCTCCAATCGATTGTTAAAACGCTTTATTATAATAATTAGAATGTTTCGATATTTTATTCACGGTTATAATTTTGTTTATGGTAACATAAAACCATTGTTCTTTTGTTTTTCGGTTGATACTTTTTAAAAAAATAAATAAAAAAAAAAGTAAAAAACAGGAGGGAAAAATAAAAGAGCGTTTGAGGTATAACGAATTTAGAAAACTGTTTGGTTTAATCAAAAAGGATAAAGTAACAATATCGATGCACAAAGACTAATTCAAGCTATGTATTTTTCAAGTTACCCCCATTGCATTTTGATATTTTGTCTCGACAAGCAGTTGGTGTTTTTTTTGTAAAAAAAACGGTCGGGCTTGATAGTTTATGCTGAAGAGTCGAACATTTTTATTATTGCCGTGATCGGTACGACTTATGTATTAAAAAGTGTAAATGTAGTAATGTGTTAAAAACTAGACAGTGTAAACGATGTTATTTGAGGTGGAATAAACTGATTATACGTGGTTCAGCCGTTTGTGGATTTATTTAACCAGTGATCTAACAAATCCGAAGCGGGGTCGTTGCGTGCGCGCTTTTCTCGGTCATTATTATAAAGATTCTTTTTTTTTTTTGCCGTTACTGGTAAGTGCTTCAGTTTCTAATAAACTCAATGGATCGTGATAGAAAATTACGATCAAGAACGCGACGTACATCGCGTTCTCGTAGCAGTTCAGCAGTGTCTTCGGTGCGTTTACGAAGGAAATCTCATAGTCGACACCACAGGCGATCTACCCGGACACGTGTTGCTAAGCGGCGAACACGTTCAGGGTCACGTTCTCGCCCTCGACGTAAGAATCGACAGCATCGTGGTAGATCTCGTAAGCGCACGTCGCGAATGAAATCCTCTACTCGAAGCTCGTCACGCAGTTTGTATCGGCGAAGTTGCTCTCGAGACGAAGTTAGCAAAAACCGTTACAAACGTAAAAGATTACTTCGTTCGCCAGAAATTAATAACGAGTCTCAGTGTGCTGGAATAAGTGCTATTTTGACTGGTAAATCGCGTCGCATGGAGGGTCATTCGAAGGAAGATGGTCACAACCTCAGGCCTGATCAGGAATCGAATACGCCGCCGCCGCCGTCTACAACCGCTGAAATACCCAGGGAAAATAGTTCTTATAATATTAGTGTTGATTTATTAGCGACTCTTAATAAAACTTTGCAAACTATCGCAACCGTAAATCCTCCAGTGAAAAATAAATATACATCTATTAATGTAGTGCCCGAATTTGATCCAAAAATTAAAAATCAAACAATAGTTACTTGGCTGAACAAAGTCAACGAATGTGCTGATATTTACGGTTGGGATAGCAAACAAACTACTCATTATGCTCTTCCAAAACTTGTGAATACTGCAAAACGTTGGTATGAAGGGCAGTCCTCTGTTATGCACTCATGGGATATATGGCAAGAAAAACTTAAGGCTGCTTTTCCTACCAACGAAAATTATGCACATTTGTTAACTGAAATGCTTAACCTGAAAGCTAAATTTGGAGACGATTTAGAGGAATATTATTACGAAAAATTGGTAGCTCTAAATCGTTGTCGTATTTCAGGAAAAGATGCTATCGATTGTATAGTGTATGGCATAGAGGATAGGTCGGTCCGGTATGGCGCAGAGGCCGTTGGATTTGATAACGTTGATAAGTTATTAGGATTTTTAAGAAGTGTTAAGCATGAACGTGTTGACCGAAATTTTAACAAGAAAATAATAAAACCCGTATCAGATATGTCGCAACGTGGATCTAAAGGCGATGTTAGAGTGTTAAAATGTTTCAACTGTCATGAAGTTGGACATATGGTTGCGAAATGTCCAAAGCCAATAGTAAAATGCAAGAAATGTATGAGAGTAGGCCATGATAATCCAAATTGTACAAGGGAAATTAGAAAAGATGCAGAGATTAAAACATTATGACTAAATGAAACCAAACATATATAGACAGATGAAAAATTCAAAAAAATCATTTCAATTAACGGTCAATCTTTTACGAGCTACATAGATTTTGGAAGTCAGTGTTGTCTAATACGTGAATCAGTTGCTCGGACACTAGTTAATCCTATGAAATGGATAAACAATAATTTACCCATATTAAAGGGGTTTGGTAATGCCATCATAAACCCAATAGGTATATGTAACTTGCAGTTGTCTTTGGAAGGAGTTATAGTAACGGTAGATTTAATGATCGTACCAGATATTTTTTTAAGTTACGATGTATTATTAGGACAGACCGCTACTGAACAATCTCATGTAGAAGTGATTAAAACAAGCGATAAATTAGTTTTTACATCTAAAAATAATAATGCGAGTGTAACATTTAGTCTCAAGTGCTGTAAATCTATACAATTATACGGGAGTGGTTCAGTTAAATGTTACACCAATAATTGTTTCACAGGACAACTTTTTATAGAAAACGGTTATAGGAACTCATACAGGATTGAAATCGGAATATGCAATTTTTTTAACGGCTTAGGTTATGTTACGGTCTTAAACACGAATAATCAACCTATATTGTTCAGTAAAGGTAAATTAATTTGTCGAGGATTTCTGTACAACGATAATCAAGCTGAGAAGAGATGTTACGATGTTTTTAAAATTGATAGAGGGCTTACTCACATTACATTTAATGATTTAAATATTGGTCCCATAGATTATGATCAAAAAGCAAAGTTGAGACAACTAATTGACGAATATCGAGATTGTTTTGCGATGAATTTAACAGAGTTGGGTCACACTACCGTAACGACCATGGATATTCAGTTAAACGATAATAACCCAGTAGTATATCGCCCTTATCGTCTTAGTCATGCAGAACGTAATGAAGTGAGACTCATGGTGGATGATTTGTTAAAACACAACATTATTAGGGAATCAACTTCACCTTATGCATCACCCATAATAATAGTGAAGAAAAAAACCGGGGACAAACGGCTATGCGTTGACTATCGGGCTTTGAATAGAAAAACTTCTAAACAACATTACCCTATTCCTCGAATAGAGGACCAAATTGATAGACTTGCAGGTAACAAATACTTTAGTGCGTTAGATATGGCCTCAGGTTACTATCAAATAGGTCTAACCGAAGAGTCAAAATCTAAGACGGCGTTTGTTACACCAGACGGGCAGTTCGAATTTAATCGCATGCCGTTTGGTCTAGCAAATGCCCCTGCTGTTTTTCAGCGTGCTGTCAATTTGGTACTCGGGAACGCTCGATTTGACATCGCGTTGGCGTATATGGATGACATTTTAGTGCCCTCTGAAAGTTTTGAACAAGGCATCGATCGACTAAGAGTAGTGTTCGATAAATTACGACAAGCAAATTTAACCCTTAAACCTCAAAAATGCCATTTCTTCCAAGAGCGTGTAGATTATTTAGGGTTCGAGGTGTCGAGTGATGGAATACGACCAGGTTCTCGTAAAATAGAGTCTGTTTGTAATTTTCCACACCCTCGTGACGCTCACAACGTAAGGCAATTTATAGGTTTAGTGAGTTTTTTTAGACGATTTGTCAGAGGTTTTGCTGAAATTGCACGCCCCTTGACAAAATTGTTAAAAAAGGACGTCACGTGGACTTGGGGTGACGAACAAGAGACTGCGTTCGTTAAACTTAAAACCGCGCTAACTTCGCGACCTGTCCTATCTTTATATGACCCTAAATCGGAAACACAAATCCATACGGATGCAAGTAAACATGGGGTAGGTGCAATATTATTGCAAAAACAGACTGATGGTCTTTTTAAACCTATTGCATTTTATAGCAGGCAAACCTCTCCTGAGGAATCCCATTTTTCATCTTATGAACTAGAAGCCCTAGCAGTTATATGCGCTTTAGTCCGATTCAGACCATACGTTCTTGGGTTACACTTTGCTATTGTAACCGATTGTAATTCCTTGCGGGCAACTTTTCTAAAAAGGGATATGGTGCCACGAGTGGCTAGATGGTGGAGTTTAATCCAAGAGTTTGATTGCGATGTCGTATACAGGTCTGGTCAGGCTATGCTGCATGTTGATGCTCTAAGCAGAAATCCTATGCCTTCTCAGGAAAGAGGCGTAGTCAAAGAAATTGAGACTTATGACGTTTTTAATATTACTGATGACTGGCTTACAACTGTACAATTAGGTGATCCTGAAATAAAACGGATTAAAGATATCCTGTCAGATACAAACTATAATGACATTGTAGAGATTCGTAAAAATTTTGTATTAAAGAAAGATCGGATTTATCGTAGTACGGAAAATGGGTTGAGGTGGGTTGTACCAAAAGGCTGTAGATGGCAAATTTTACAAAAGAATCATGACGAAATAGGGCATTTTGGCTTTGAAAAGACGCTCGAGCGAATAAAAGACCACTATTGGTTCCCGCGGATGCGAAGATTTACAAAAAAATATGTGGCCGCGTGTTTAGAGTGTGCACATAATAAAATTCCATCGGGAAAGAAACAAGGTTACCTACACCCTATCCCGAAGATCTGTAAGCCTTTTCATACAGTCCACATCGATCATGTCGGACCGTTCGTTTCAAGTAAAAGGAAGAATTCGTACATACTTGTAATTATAGATGCGTACTCAAAGTTCATTGTTTTAAAAGCGGTCAAAAATACAAAATCGAACACATCTATCGCAGTTTTGAGGGATTATTTTGGTACGTTCGGTGTACCAACACGATTAATTAGTGATCGGGGTACATCATTTACAAGCAGTAAATTCAAAGGGTTTATGAGTGAAATGGGCACAAAGCACATTTTAAATGCTGTTGCTTCTCCACGGGCAAATGGCCAAGTGGAAAGGTACAACAGAACAATTTTAGATTCTCTTGCTGCTCAAAACCACGGTAAGGATGAACGTTTATGGGATGACCGTTTACTTAAAGTTCAATGGGGCTTGAATAATACCCTTAATAAAGGTACGGGAAAGTCTCCATCAGAAATCTTATTTGGTCTTAAACTCACTAGTACCAGCGAAGGTCATATCATACCCGAGATAGAATCCGATATTGAAGACGATGTAAATAAAAATAACGAACTAAATAATATAGTTAAAATAAGAGAAGAAGTAGAACAGTACGTTGATGAGTCGCAAAGTAAACAAAAGGAGTATTTTGATAAAAAAAGGAAAGAAGCGCAAAAATACAAATTAGGGGAACTTGTTAGAGTAGCAAGAGAAACTCATAGTGTAGGTAAAAGTAAGAAACTACTGCCGAAATTATCGGGGCCGTATCGAATTACAAAAGTATTTGACAATGATAGGTATGAGGTTGCTGATACTCCGTTAACCAAGAAAGGTACGACCGTTTACAAAGGGGTATACGCAGTGGATAAAATTTATCCGTGGTTGTGTTTTGGAACCGGTCGGACTGATGAATCGTCCGAAAATGAAATGATGAGTGAAAATGAACAAGTTTGATGTAATGAAGGCAGTTGGGCTGTTAATGCAGTAGTATGAATAGTCAGCGTAAAGAGCGCTTAGGAGACATACGGTCTGATTTACTTTTTTTTTATGTTTTAGTGCACTCACTAGTTGTTGTGTTGTTAGAGACCTTAGCATGAACTTATATTGTTTAGAATAAATAATTCACAAGGTGTGCAAAGCAATGCGCAAGGTGTGCAATGCAATTCGCAAGGTGCGCGACGCATAAGTGATAGGATGCACAAGGTGTGCGATAATAGGTGCACAAGGTGTGCAATGCAATGCGCAAGGTGCGTGACGCATTAGGAGTAGGATGCACTAGGTGTGCGATAATAGGTGCACGAGGTGTGCAATGCAATGCGCAAGGTGCGCGACGCATAATTGATAGGATGCACAAGGTGTGCGATAATAGGTGCACAAGGTGTGCAATGCAATGCGCAAGGTGCGTGACGCATTAGGAGTAGGATGCACAAGGTGTGCGATAATAGGTGCACGAGGTGTGCAATGCAATGCGCAAGGTGCGCGACGCATAATTGATAGGATGCACAAGGTGTGCGATAATAGGTGCACAAGGTGTGCAATGCAATGCGCAAGGTGCGTGACGCATTAGGAGTAGGATGCACAAGGTGTGCGATAATAGGTGCACGAGGTGTGCAATGTAATGCGCAAGATGCGTGACGCATTAGGAGTAGGATGCACAAGGTGTGCGATAATAGGTGCACAAGGTGTGCATTGCAATGCGCAAGGTGCGCAACAGTTTTTTTTTTTTTTCAAGTGTTCAAGATCCATAAGTTGGGCAGTGTGGACTGTACTTGGTGTGCAGTGTGGACTGCACTTGGGGTGCACAAGGTGTGCACAACGGACTGCACAAGGTGTGCTCTGCGTACAGCACAAGATGTGAGATGCGGACCGCACTAGGTGTGTGATGCTGACCACACAAGGTGTGCGGTGCGGACTGCGCAACGTGTGCGATACGGACTCCACAGTACGGGGCAGAACTTGTGAAGTGCACAACGTATGTGATGTGTTATCAAAATCTTGAAGCAGAGGGTCTGTGAAATATTGTGCAAAACGGTTGTGTTGAGCTTGTGTTTAATTACTTAGTATATGTTGACTTGTTTAATTTGTTCTGTGTGTATATTGCTAAGTTTTTGTTATTAATTATTAATGTACACGAGGTCGTGTACGGTGATCAGGATGGACGAACTGTTAAAACGCTTTATTATAATAATTAGAATGTTTCGATATTTTATTCACGGTTATAATTTTGTTTATGGTAACATAAAACCATTGTTCTTTTGTTTTTCGGTTGATACTTTTTAAAAAAATAAATAAAAAAAAAAGTAAAAAACAGGAGGGAAAAATAAAAGAACGTTTGAGGTATAACGAATTTAGAAAACTGTTTGGTTTAATCAAAAAGGATAAAGTAACAATATCGATGCACAAAGACTAATTCAAGCTATGTATTTTTCAAGTTACCCCCATTGCATTTTGATATTTTGTCTCGACAAGCAGTTGGTGTTTTTTTTGTAAAAAAAACGGTCGGGCTTGATAGTTTATGCTGAAGAGTCGAACATTTTTATTATTGCCGTGATCGGTACGACTTATGTATTAAAAAGTGTAAATGTAGTAATGTGTTAAAAACTAGACAGTGTAAACGATGTTATTTGAGGTGGAATAAACTGATTATACGTGGTTCAGCCGTTTGTGGATTTATTTAACCAGTGATCCAACACGATCTATCAACACAATGTCAGGCTTATTGGCAACAATAGTCCTGTCAGTGATGATAGGTCGATCCCAATACAACGTGATATTACCACTATCGAGAACTGGGTCGGGCGCATACTTATAGTATGGCACTTCCGATTCCACAAGGTTGTATTTCAAAGAAAGTTGATAGTGGATAATCCTGGCAACAAGGTTGTGTCTATGCAAGTACTCTCCGTTAGCCAAACGAGAACACCCAGAAATAATGTGTCGGATCGTTACTCCCGGACGGTGGCATGCCCGACATATGTCAACCGTGCCATCCTTTACAATGTGTTTCCGGTAGTTATTCGTCAGCATAACTTCGTCCATTATTGCACAGACAAAACCTTCAGTTTCCCCGGTGAGGTCACCAAATCGCAGACAGGATACGGACGCTAAGAATTCTACATCGGTCCCATGTAAGGCCCGGTAAAAGCGTCCGTGAAGCTCCTTGCTCTGCCATACCTCCCTGCGGTCATTAGTGTCTAATACTACAGGCTTGCGCCAGTTCTCGTTGCTCGATAAATGCCGATCTTGAACTTCTAAAATAGGTACTGTGCTATTCGATGATAAATTATTATACAAATTAAATTCGCCACGAGTTCTCCTTTGTTTTATATGCAACTCTAGCCAGATAGTTCTCTTTTTTGTTCCTGACAAGGCAACATGCATATCATATTCAGCATCGGAATCATCCTCTGAGGAACTTTCAATTAGATCTAAAAGCAGTGCACTTGTCGAATACATTATAATATGTCAGAGCGCTGATAAGCTTCGTTGACAATTTAAGAGAATTAGGAAATGGTCAAAAGAAATAATAATTATGCAACGATAATTATGAATGTTGTAATTCATTGAATAGCAGGCCAGGCCTGTCCGGCAAACCGGAACTAGCGGAACAACTTGGTGGCGGGTCCTGCATACAACGCTTTTCACATGCTGCCTGTGTTGTAAATCTGTTTCGGGTGCCACCACATCCACTCCATTCGTATTTCTCGCACTGGTCCGTGTAAGGATTGAAGCCATATCTGTAAAATTCGTGGGTGTGCTTATTATTTGAATTTCCAAATTCTAAGTTATTTTACGTTATAACTGGTGAAACACAGATGGGGGATTGGACTTTGGGTTGGGACTGGAATAAGAATGAAAGAATAATGTTTTAAGACGTCATGGTAGGCCACCTGATCGAGTTAAAGGGAACGTTTTTCTAATAATGTATCCTCATCCAAGGTGTTTGGTGTATCGTTTGCCAAATTGTACGGGCCGAAAGGAGGGCTCATTTGCTTTCTCTCAAGCCTTAATAACTCATCCTTAGCCCCAGGGGTCTTTTCACATAATTTTTTTTGCAAATTTATTTAGAAAAATCGCAAAACTCGACATCGAAACATATGTTTTTTTAAAGATGTTAGTGTAGCCGCCAAATTTAATACTTACACATAAAATAAACTAATAAATATTTTAACAAATACTAAATTAAAAAACAAGAAACCCAATAATAAAAGCAAAACATTAGATCTACAAAGTTAATAAAAGGGCTGAAATATGGGGTTAGCCTTTCATTGACCTTAGGCTTAGAAATTGAAATCAAGAACCGTATGTCAGTCAATGACCATGATTGATTGTCTGATGAACCACCTCGAGCCTAAACGATTGAGGACGAAAGCATGTGTGCGAGATATTATGTAGAAGTAGACCCTAAAATAAGAAACGACACGAAGAAAGAAATGTAAAATTCAAATGTTTAGGTCTGCTTTAATTCAAATGGTTGTCTGGTTCTATAAAATTCAAAACTGACCGCAGCTAATATCTTGTTTTCAAACCCACAAAGTTTTTGAAAATAGGTAGCACAGTATACTTTTCCTATTTCTTCGTTATATTCTTCTCAACAATAATAAATGCAATGCTTATCACAAAAACAATGTAGAACTTTGCATCATTGGCGTTTTGAAAAATTATTATTCTGAGCCAGGAATCGAACCCGAACAGAGGATATAAAAAAAAAACACTCGCACCTTGTGTCAAATTCTGGGAAGTAATGATATATGGCAAACTAAAGGAAAGAGTAAATTTTTGATAAAATACGCAAACATTTAGTAGTAATCAACCAAATCTCGAACAAAATCACTATTGACGCCAACTCATTTGTGAATTCCATTCGTAATTATTTACTATTTCTTTGTTGTTTTACTGTTGCCTTTAACAACGAAGAGTTAATAATAATTTGGAATACAAACAAAGTGTTGCAAAAATTACTGCGCTGCGGGTGTCATCAATCAATTACATTCATTTAAAATATGAAAAACATAAAATGTTAAAATTCCCTTGAGTTTGCTTGCATAATATTACTTCCCAGAATGTGATCCTTGGCAGCGACACTATCGAATGGTGTAATAATACAGAGTGTTTTTTTTTTCAAAATCAACGGGTTTGATTGCTGGCTATTGATTTTTCAAAAATCCAATGATGCAGTTTTAGTTTTCATTAAAATCGGGCTCGAGACTCGTTTGAGTGTTTTTCGATATTCCTCATAGTTCGGATTTGGCCCTCCACGCCCACTTGAAAAATTCACACTGTATAGATTACTAGCTTCTACCCACGGCTTCGACCGCGTTTTTTCGGTAACTATCCCGCGGGATCACACTACCGGGATAAAAAGTATCCTATGTGCTATTCCAGACTATTATCTATCCCTGTTCCAAATTTCATCCAGATCAATTCAGTAGTTTTTACGTGAAAGACACACATCCATCCATCCATCTAGGTATACTTAAAAACTTTCGCGTTTATAATATTAGTAGGATGATGTTTGTCAATTATCAATACAAGAATTGAAAGATATTTGCGAAGAATCGTCCATCTATAAATATGACTTTCCAACGGTCTGAAAACGCGATTACTGGAGAAGGGGTGCTTCTTAGGGAGTAGGGATAAAAGTATTCATACCTTTTTTGTGGAAACGCAAAAAAGGTCTATGCACTTACCTTGTTCCTGCAGTATTTTGTTGTTCCTTAGGTCTGCATTTTCCTTTTATTGGTGGTAGGTAGCAGATGTTAGGCCTCCCGATGTTTTTGGGTACGTAAGCCCAGGGCGGAATTGGAACTCCGGGATTGCCCGCGCCAAGATCTGTTTTTCACAAGAAAATTCAGGTAATAAAGTTTAACAACCAATCAAATGAACCGTTCAATCCACGAAGACGAGATGCTCCGAATTTTCGTAGCTCATGTTTTAATTTTTATTTCGAAGGCTCTTGGAATCTATGAAAATGTCACCCACGACTAAATTAATTTATAACTTTAAACGTGCAAGTAAAAGTGATGTAAAAATACTCGCCATATTTCTTGACATTCTCATTTCCAAAATGTATGCAAATTAATTATTATATTATTTCGCAAAATATTCGCGACTGTTAATGCGAATATAAAAACATGTTTAATAAAACATGTTTTATGATGAGCGTCTGTAGCACACCCTTAAGTATGTATATACCCTTTCCGTTTCACCCTGTACATTTTTATTCTTTTGTTTTGATTTTTATTTGTACCTATGTTCTGCAAATAAAAATCTGTAAATCCTTCAAGATCCTGCAAGATTGCCCAGACATTTCCGGATATATAATCATGCAAGATACCACCAGACAATGCCTTAACATCATGAAATTCTCTAGTATATAAAGATTAAATAAATATACCTGCCCATCCGGGTAATTTAGGCCAGCCACTTCCTGGCCCACGAACATCATCAGGCCCACCAGGTCCGTGACCTCCAGGCCCTCCGGGACCATCTTCGCCTTCGTCTTTGCCTCCAATTCCTTTCTTTTTCCCTTCCCCATTCTTCTCATTTTCGAGTTTCCAAGCCTCATACCATGCTTTCCATTCATTCTGTGTTTTATTAGAAGGAACCCAACCATTCCACGCAGCCTTTACGTTTCGATCTACGACGTTTGTGACACCAGTTAAATTTATGTAAAGGACGTCATCCATAGCTGTAGGTATATCTGGACGACTTGTATTTTCCTTTTGCACATCGGGAGCCGGCGACTCACCGCCGCCGCCGCCGCCGCCGCCCCAGCATGCCAGTAAGGTTTTAGGCGTCAGAACGAGAACGTGAAAGATGAACAACCAACTTTTACTGAATTCAAATATCAACCCAAAGCAAAGGTTCTGGTAGGTCTGTTTAACAATTCTTACGGATGAGTTCTTCATGAGCAATTCTAGAGAAAGCCACTTGTTTGTATTTACATGGTCCTTTCTCCACAGCCAAAATCTATCTGCAAGAATGTTACTCTAGATACAGTTGTGGATACAGTACAAATGAAAAAATAATTGCAAATCAGATGGCAAATGATTTCCAATTATTTTTTAATTTGTATTCGTTAATGAACATGTTCGTTAATTAGTATGACTTTTGTTCCATTACAATACTTATGTTTAGATTTGTTATCCTTCGCCTGTAGGTAGATAAGTAAGAGGTAAGGTAGGTAACAACTAAAAAGAAAAATTGCCACGAGCAATGAAATGTACCTATACGCTGACAAAACATAACATACATCAAGGATCATTAAATTGGCATCTGTTCTGTTTAATTATGTTGCATGTTAAGTCAAGAGAATAGAGCAGGTAGCCGAGATACGGTCACTTAACGTTAAAACAAAAAAAAACTGGCCAGGTGGCCGCGTACGAAGGGTTCCGTACCATTATTTATAAAAACGAGCAAAAAATTCACTTTTTTTGTATGGGGGCTCCCTTAAATATCTATTTTATTCTGTTTTTAGTATTTGTTGATATAGCATCAACAGAAATACATAATCTGTAGAAATTTCAACTGGCTACCTATCACGGTTCATAAGATACAGCCTGGTGACAGACGGACGGACAGCGAAGTCTCAGTAATAGGGTCCCGTTTGACCCTTTGGGTACGGAACCCTAAAAAACGAGTTGCACTCCGGGAGTGGCAGCAGAAGTGAAAACTTGAATATTAACGTTGTGCATTTTTTATGTTTAGGAATGATTAGGGAATAATTCTGCACGAATTGCTTTAATTATCAGTATAAAAGTACTATCATATATATGTGGTAAAATACAATATTCATCTAGTGCGCTATCGTACACAAACATGACAATTTATATTACATTAAAAATTTAACACTTAGGAACTATTACAATCCGTCTATCTAACCAAATTTTACCTCTTTGGAGAAACCGAAGGTTTTGTTTGTGCATAAGATAATTATCCAGTTTTGAAAACCCAAACTCAAAAAGACATGTCACAAAGTTCAAAATCCTTCTCAACCTACGTGACCTCACGGTCACGTGTCCTGACGCGGTACCTGACGCGAGTTTAATTTTTTTTACCCATCACAAATGTGCACCACGCCGCTAAAGAAAATTTCACTTAAAAAAAAGTGAAAAATAACAGCTTCAGAAGTCGGTGATTTGTGTTTCATTGAATATTTTTCGTTTTTTAGTTATGGTGATGTGTAAACAATAAACATCCAATAATAAACTATCAAAAGTAATATGATTAATCGCCACTAGCCCTACCCGTGTGTTTAATGTCACCATTGTAGCGCCACGTTGTATAGAGCTAGAGTGGGGGGGGGGGGGCAGGCTGACTATCAATGAGGTCTATTTAATTTTAGTGTTTATTTTAGTGTTGGCCAGCCAAAACAATAAATGGTCAATCTGGATGATCTCTGATATTTTGAGGTCGCATAACTTCTCGGTGAATTGACTTACGACTTAGGTGTAAGTCATTTTTAAAAAAGGGTTATTATATTGTGCTCTATTTAAATATTTAAATATCAAGTAGTATATTTTGTTTTCCCTATTACTACCGTCTGTAGTAAGCAATCGACTTATTGTCGGGCCTACGCTGTCCTCCCATACTTAAGTACTAACGCTGTAACTTCAAATATTGTAAAACCAAATGATTTTAAAAGAGTAACCATGGAGTTGCTTGCCGGTTCTTCTCCATAGGAAACGACCAACCCGAACCGTGCACCTTTTGTTGACGTTTTATAAGTGCCCATGTAGGCCTTTGTAAAATAAAATATTTTGATTTTGATTTTTGATTTTGATTTTGTTGGATGCAAAAAAATTTGCTTAATGTGGGCGATCTCCTTTTAATTTAAAAAAATAATGTTAGTTGACAAACGAAGTACTTCGTCAAATGAACATTTTTGGAATTATATTTTAATTTTGGATCACGGGAACGAGTCTACTGATGCAAAGCGTGACCGTAAGGATGGGCCCAGTGATTATAGGCGGGATCACAGGAACAGGTCCAACGATTCAGGGTGGGACCACAGGGCAGTTCTAGTGATCAAGGGCGGGATTACTGGGGCTTGATCTGTTCCCCTTCGGACATCTTCTCTTCGCTAACTGCGTCAGGTGCCTGGAAAAAAAGTTTTTCAAGTTCAAAAGTGAATTACTTTTTTTTTCAAATCATATCAAAAGTCAAAGTATTCAAATTAAGCTGATGATAAATCAGCATTTGTGGAACGAAAAAAATTACACAAGACATTCACCTAAAACGCCTGTCCTTCGCCACTTTCCAGTACTTATCTCATTTTTATTGTTTCATTACCTCAAAATTTTAGGAGTTTATTTAATTTCTGTTGTAATTTTTTTTTGTTATGTAATCGCTTATTTTTGTAAATAGTGGTTGAACAATATTGGTGACTATGTAAGACCAGGACAGCATAAACCTTTTTTTTATGATTATGTTGTACATATAAGCTCTGACTGATGGCTCAGCTAAATACCAGCTTGCCGCGTTTGACTCGGTGGAACGCAGAGCAAAGAGGCTGATTGACGGCTTAAACTTGGTGGATGCCAAACTTCACAGCTTGGCTCATCGCCGCAAGGTTGCCTGCTTGTCGGTCTTTTCCAGGCTGTACTTCGGTGGTGTGCCAAAGAACTCCACGACCTCATCCCACCGGCCCCTTCTAACATCGGACATCTAGACGCACTGCAAGTTACCGTCCCTACCTTATTGCTATTCCACCAAATTCGCACTAAGCGTTTCCAAACGTAATGCGCACAGCAAAGGAGTGGACCTCACTGCCTGCGTCTGTGTTTCCGAACGCTTACTACCGTAATCTCTTCAAAGTTAGAGTGAACAGGCTTCAAAGAAATTAAACTCGTTCTTTCTTACCAGTACACCCGATTCCTGTGGTGCCTCAGTTACCTGTAAAAGCAAAAATATTTTAGAAGTCTTGTACTATTTTATTTGTAGTAACTGCCGAGCGAGGATTTGCAGGTAGCGTTTGTTGAACATACTTCTAAGGTAAGTACACCAACACTTTAAAAAGCTCATTTAGAAATCATCAGAGGTACAACTGTATTCTTATAGCTGATAGCAATATGCCACCTAAGTTTTGAAAATATTTTTGGAACATGGTTGTAGCAACTTCGTATAATTACAGCTTGGAGATCGGTATGTACACATGGGACCTTTAAGTAGTTACCCCCCCAGCTTACTTGCTCGGAGTGTTGAGGGGTTAGCACATACCGAGTATGTCTGTACATTTCTAATGTTACAAAAGAAGGTAAAAGTAGTTCTAGCCCTCACCTGAGTTTCCTCTTCTTTAACGCTCTCTTCTTCTTCGTAATCATCGCCATACCCTACTGGGAACATGGCCAGACATTCTCTCTCGCCAGTGACGACATCAGAACTAATGTACGTGGGGTTCAATCCAGCCAGGTGGAGTAGAGCCAAGCTTCGTTTGCGGGACACCATAACCGCTAGACGGTCGAAACTGGAAAGAAGTAGATGTTCATGTCATAAGCTCCTTGAGTTATAAGTCGAGCTACACGATAACTGACAAATGCTTGCACTGACTGGACAGGTCCACTCAAATCTGTGTGGTTCTTTCTTCAAAAGACCATTTCAGATACTAATCTGCATAGTCCTCATGTAAATTGACCAATGTCTGGACTTTAAAAATATTAGACACGTATTTTTTGTTTTATCAAAATATCAAAAAAATACTTAGTTAAGACTCATTAAAGTTGGAGAGTGGGGGCTCACTACGTCACAAGTAGGTATAAAAATTACCTACACGTGACGTCATGCGCCATTTCAACTCAATATATCTCCGTAACTTTATGACCACGTGAATAAAGAAAAAATACGTGTCCGATACTTTTCAATAATCTACCCAATAGGTAGACAAAGAAAAAAAAAAATGTGATCATCCCCTAATTATAACTGAGGCGTTCTCAAACAACCTATCTTTAATAGAGAAAACGAAAATTTAGACTTACCTAATAAGGTTTTGACTGACACCGATCTTAAAAGTGGTTTTGTCCGATTTACAGATTTGACTGTAACCTATACACCGTGACGACGACAATGAATATTAGATTCAAAGGAATATTTTTAAACATGAAATCTAACCTTGAATTAAAAAAAAAGGTTTTTTCCAAACAAATTAAGTAGCATAAAACTGTCAACGTTCAATTAACCTTAGGTTATAATTTGCACTAAGTCGTGTCAGGAAATAAAATTCACGGAACTTTGGCAAAGGTTTTTGAAGTAGTTAGTTGAAAACATGACTGTGTTTAGTATTTCCGATGCAGGGGTCGGTAACCCGTCGGTGCTAAGCTATTAATCTACATCAAGTATAAAATATCATTTTCTTCCCACCAGCCTCCCTCTACCATCCTTATTGCTATTCCACCAAATCGCACTAAGCGTTTGCAAACGTCTTTCATAATACGCACAGCAAAGGAGTGGAACTCTCTGCCTGCGTCTGTGTTTCTGAACGCTTACAACCCTAATCTCTTCAAAGTTAGAGTGAACAAGCTTCTGGGTAAACTCGTACCATCGTCGAGTTTGTCTCTGTCATCTCTGACCTAGACTAGAGTCAAGTGCAAACCTATCACAAATAAAAAATATGCTGAAAATGACAAATAAGGTCTGCAGGTATAGTTTTAACCATAAAAGATAGATGCCTGAAATTTTCACAGAGTTTATGTCACTATGGCCGCTATAGCATCAAATAACTCAAATTAATAATTGAAGAGGATCATCATAATAGCTCCCCACAGAACCCTTCGTGCGCGAATCTGACTCGCACTTTGACGGATCTTTTCATTCGTTTTATAAATATGTTGGGTAGACTTACTATCGCCTCGGTCGAACGATCTTGTCGTATTGTTTGATGGTGTACGCCACATGTTCCGCCTTGTACGGGTCCTCACCCACGAAGATACCTATCTGCAATGACGTAATATTATAAAGCATTTTCTAAGAACAAGGACACGGGGCAATTCCCCCGTTTGAGGGAATTTCATTATAAATACCAGCTGGATTCTGAATGTCTGCTCAATTTGTGGACTTACACGTGGCAGACACATCAAGTTATACATTTCCAGTATAACTTGGCCTCGCGTTGTAAAGATTTCCCGTATAATGAGAGATCCGTTTAAACAGGTTTTGGATGGCTTCATTTGTTTTTTTTTTTTTAAACGTTGCCCCACACTAGGAATTTCTCCTGTATCGTGGGTGCATGTACAAACATTTAAATTTACATACACAAACAGCCAGACCCGGAACAACTATCTGTAGGCCATACAAATATTTGTTCCGTGCGGGGATCGAACCGGCGACACGCAGCGCAGCAGTCGATCGCTCAACCACTGCGCCAACCTTGCCGTCAAGGTTCATTGGTTGTGCGTGCTAAATGATATTTGATCTTTTAAAGATAATCACTTTATTGAATAAATGAGTTTATCAATTTTACATTGTAACTACAAAATATTAGCACATGATCCAAAACGATGTAGAAAAAATGCATATTAAAGAGGATAAGTCATAAAGTACGCGCAAGCTTCCTCTACGAAATGAAAAAAGAATAACTAAAATCGGACTAGTAAATAATCAGGGAGAAAACGGTGAACATACATGATAAAAAAAGCTGGTGGAATTCATAAAATCCCCTCCTTTTTTAAGAAGTCTGTTAAAAACAAGCTTCTTTATTTTTTATTAGAAAAGCATTATTAACGAACGGCCAACCAATACTTATAGGAAAAACTTACGTTCAAGATCTCAGAAGCGTAATTGGACAAAACTTCTTGTACGTCATATCGCTTGTCTATTGTGAATATGACGAGTACGTGCGGGGGCAGGAACTCAGTCTCGATTGTTTCCGTAAAAAGTTTCACTTGCTGCAAAAAAAATGCATCGTTCCCGACAACATGTTGGAAGGTAGTTATAGATTACTATTAGATAAATAAAAACCAGAGTGCAGAAGAGAACTTAGCCGAAACATACCAAGGCGGTTCGTGTTTGTGTATATGAGGAATGTGTACAAAACGGTGTAAGAACTCTAGTTCTGCTCTAGCTGAAAAGGCTTCGTTGCGAATCCTCGCACAGCTCAGCTACACAAAGCTTCGCTACGCATCCTCACACCGCGCTAACGCCTCGCACAGCTTTGGTAGAAACCATCACACAGTTTCACTGCCACGCCCCTACACATCCTCGCACCGTCTAACAACCTCGCACAACTCTGATTGAAAACCAGCCTTAGACGTTTACCTTAGGGAAGAAGTGAGCGAGCCCACAGGCTTTGCTGAGCTCGTTGGCTGGTGAATAGAACCCGGGCACGAACAACCCCCCAGCTGGGATGAAGTCTTCGCCCTCAACCTCCACGTCAGAGTCAAAAACCTCCTCCTCTTTTTCACCTTCCTGCACCACTTGTTCTGGTTGGGGGACTTCTGCAGATGGGAGGACTTCATCGCCTTCAACCTGTATATTTCGTAATCAAGGCTGGCCTTTAATAATAACTAATGCCAAGCCAATTTCAAGATCTGTCGATCAAGCGTTGCTTTGCGAATCCATGATATTCAATGTGAAATGCAAAATATTTAGTTTTGGTTTCGCAAATGGATCCAGTTTTTTTAAACACGTTGCCCCACACTTGGAACTTCTCCTGTATTGTGGGTGCGTTTACAACCATAAAAACTCACATACACAAACAGCCAGACCCGGGACAACTATCTCTATGCCATACAAATATTTGTTCCGTACGGATCGAACCCGCGACACGCAGCGCAGCAGTCAATCGCTCAGCCGCTGCGCCAACCATGCCGTCAAAATTTTATTTAGATTAGATATTTTAATTAGATTTGTATGCACATGTAGGAAGTACGAAAACGACAGTGGTCGTCGAGTCATCTCTTGAGGATGCCCCGTGTAGGGGCCAAACATGTGGAGAGCATATTTTTGCGGGTGCTTGTTGCATGCTTATTTTGCGCTCTTCTTGCAACCAAGCTTGGAGCTATTTGCGGAAGCAAAACTAAATATTTGGTATTTCATTTACTGTCATGAATTTTCACAAAGTAACGCTTGATTCCGAAAGTAAAAAACCGGCCAAGTGCGAGTTAGATTCGCGCACCGAGGGTTCCGTACTTTTCAAACCGTAATTATTAAAAATATATTTACTAATAAGTGATGTAACTGAAAATTTACGGTTTTCGCAATTTTTCCCTTATCTGTGCTATAAGACGTTGCTTCGTACCAAATTACAAGATTCTGAGTTCACAGGAAGTACCCTGTAGGTTTTGATTCCCTTGCGAGTGTCGAAAATCTGCGAAAATTTGCAACATAAACAGCTGTATCTTTTGATTGTGTTGGCTTATAAGTTTTTTTTTTCTGTTCACAGCCCTACGGGACAGTAAACCTGAGTATTTGATATAAATTCCAGCTTAATACCTCCACGCGTTCCTGAGAAAAAGGGTCTGGACAGACAGACAGACGGGCGGACACCAAAGTGATCCTATAAGGGTTCCGTTTTTTCCTTTCGAGGTACGGAACTCTAAAAAAAAAAACTTATTCGTAAAACAATGTGAAAAAAAAACCGAACTTTTACTGTCAATATAGGCCTGGTCCAGTACACAAAAAAAAGAAGTGAATGTCGGCTTAGTGAAGTGTAAAAGATATGAAACTGTAAATGGTCTATACACAGTCGACAGTACTCAAAACTGTATTAAAAACTGATTTATATCCGTCAGGTCACTATTACAGGTCCAATTATTATTTAAAATCCGGTCACTAGCTGCTCGGCACTTTGCTGAAGTACCTATTCGGCGCAGTCGTGTCGTTAATCATTTTTCGTTTAGATTAAAAAAAAAATGCCTATAAGCTCGCCCCCTATAATTACTATTACCTTTTTATGACTTCAACATAAATGACGGAATGTGGGTGTACTATTAGATACACCTCTGCCTAACCCTTCCGGAATTACAAGCGTTATTAAATATTTTTTTTGTTTGGTGCTCACTTGTGTCATATGCAAACATTTGTTCTGTCTTTCTTTCTATTACCTCTGCGGGTGTGGGCGTGGCGTCAGTAACAGTGGTGGTCGCATCCGTGACCTCCGTCCCTCCCGTTTCGGTCAAGTCTCCTTCCTCACCGAGCATTTGTTCTCCTTCCACCGGTTCCGGTGTCGGAGCTGATGTTGGTTCTGCAGGTAGCTGGAACATTATTAATACAAGGTGTTGTTTTGCATCCTTGTCAAATTCAAGGAGGTAACTATGCCAATGATTCTCGTCCCGAATCAATAATAAAATGTGTAGGTAATTTTTATTTTTTTTCTTATTTACGGAAATCGGTAAATGTCAACCACCCCTGTTTTAAACGCGGCCCGTCTGGTTCTTGCCCTATAACCTCGCTTTCACACATACAAACAATCTCAAACGTTTATTCGATAATTTCTTATTCCCTAAACAACGCTGGGGGATTCTGAAATATTGACAAACTTAAACAACCAAAAAAATCAGCGTTTATTAATAACCAACTAGGTACCGTAATTTTAATTGATTATTTATGTCTTTTGCAACGACCTCCTGAAATTTGACGAGGATGCAAAACAACATCTTGTATTACTTTAATTTGTGTGTCGTTACCATCACACTGAATAACTTTCTCGTTATTTTTTTTTTCTTCGAAATTACGATGTTGGTCTGTGAAGAAAGCTGATCAGTTTAATGGTCTATAACCACACCCCTACCTGATAAACGCTGGCTTAAAAATGAGCAGAATTTAACTGAATCCATGTTCTGCGATTTCGGCGGTCTCGCCTGTCCTGGAGTCATAGCGCTAGATAGCGAGCTCGTCCTAGTCTGCTCCGACTTTCGGTACCGCGGTTCACTCGTGCAAAGCATTATTATTATTAGCGATGGCGAAATAGATCGGAGTGTTTAGCACAGAAATAATCCCGGATGGATGAAATGGCGGCAGTTCACGAGAACAATATGCGACTCTCGCATTCCCCTTTAATTAACTCAAGGGGAAGATTTATTAAACCATGGTTGGTCTAGCCATGGTTTGCTAGCATAGCTGTCTTGTATGGATCATTATGTTCGGCCACAAAAGGGGATGAATAAAAGGCATGGTAACTGCAGGTGTCTTGAGGTAAGAATTCTAAGGATAAAATAAGGAATAAGTACGACGAAGTTTGAAAGTGGCGCCGATAGCTGAAAAGTTATGTGGTAATCGGTTATCGTGGTATAGACGTGTGATGCAGAGGAACGAGGAAAATGTAGTGAGGAAAATGTTGAGTCTGAATGTAGTGGGACTAAGAAGCTTATAATCAGAAATAGAGTCTTACTCCAGCAGCGATCCTGGCCATCCTCTCCTCTTCCTGGCGCTGCTTCTCGAGCCTAGCATCTTCCTCTGCCGCTTCCCGTGCTAAACGTGCTTGCTCGGCTGCTAATCGTTCTGCCATTTCTTTTTCATCTGCCTGTTTGAAAAGTATAGTTTTGAATGCTTCATGGGATCTATAAGGCGAATAACAAAATATACAAGGTGGATATATTATGATGCTAAGACAGTTAATTAATCTTCATGATGTATCTGTTAAAAAGGTAGAACTAACAGGTTAACGACACCCGCATCATGTTGCCAATAACTCGCTACTTCAAAACCCTTCATCAAATTCGTGCTTTAAAATTTATTTGGTGATGCGAATTAGTGCAAATAATTATATAGTGGACCAATATTTATTCTATTTCGTTTACGGTTTTGTGCTACATAATTTGTTTTTTGAAGTGAAACTTCTTATGCGACTTCCAACAAGTTTAACGTTCTAATGGAAGGGGAATATTTTCTATTATCTCAGAGATGGCGTCATCTCAAAGATGGCGCTATTACAAGATTTGTGACTACATAGTTCTACTAGGTACGCAAGATGGCGTGCAAACAGTCATGCATTCGACTCTTCGGTGTGACCAGCCTTCGCTCAATTTCCATGAGTAGAATAACCTCGATTTAAACTTATGTAATAAAAAGTGTGTTTATTATTTGAATTATTATTAAAATGCATGCATTATTGTTAAACTGCATGTTCAGTTATCTTATCACGAATGAATTTATTAGTTATAAGAATAAAGTGAATATTTTTTAAATTAAAACATCATGTAACGAAATTTAATTGTAATTGTTTGGGAAATAAAAGGCTTAAATAAATAAATAATAAAAAGTGTACAACAATAAAATATTATTTAGAAGCAATATCAATAAAATAACGAGAGTTAATGCGTGACACTCGAACGCATGCGTGTAGTATTAAGAAATTCCACTTCTTCCGCGCGGAGGGACTCCACGCACTATTGTTTTTTTCATACCTACTCCATGTTAGGCTGTACACCTTTACATGGCAGATGTGAGTGAGAGCTTCCGAACACAGTAGTAGGTTGTCGGTAGGAACAAATGCAACGCATGCGGGGATCAGCTAGTTGAGATATAAAGGGTGTAAAACACCTCTTAACGAAGCCGAAAGGCACTGGATCTCCCTGTCATTGCGATCATTTTTTTGTTCTATACCATACCTGGGAACCTTCTAGTTACGGAGATATTAGGGGTCAAAGTTCCAACTTTTTGACAAGTATTTTTTTAAATACAAGTTTTTAATTTAAGATTTTTACTTAAAACGTCTCAACGACCCCCATACTATTCAATCCGTCCATCAGCACAATGTTTTGAGTGCGTTACATTGAGTTCTACCACAAAACATGATTTTACACCCCCCAAAAAAAAGTCGTTTCCCAGCAATAATTTTTGCGTAAAGTTACTTAGTTTCATGTTCAGAATGCTTGGTTGACGGCTTCGTGATGAGGTGATTTACACCGTGTAGAATAACCGTTGTCTTTATAAAAATAATCTAAGTATAAACAATAGGAGTGTGTGTGTAAGTATCGTAGCAGGGTGGCGTTCTGTAGTTTATGCCTATAGGAAAAAGTCGTGAATGTATTTACGTAGTAGTTGTGATATCTACTTAAGTTTGTTAAGAAAGCGTTGCCGTCGACTCTAGAGCGTTTCGTAGAGTCTATGTCTTGCCTAGAAGAATGAAGTCGTCAACATAAAACCGCGCATTTTGGAACGCAAAAAGCTGTGCACTAAAGTTATTCCTGAAACCTCCTCGCTTCCTTTTGCTTATGCAAGAAATATCTTAACCTCCTTTTTGGTCTCTTTGGGCATGCCTACAGCCTATGCCTAATAACAATAGTGTCCTGGTTCCAATGATGAAACGCGCTGATTCTCCTATCTGTCGTGGCATTGTAACATGTTTTACTCACCAATTTCTGCAGCTTAGCGTTGTACCGGTCCCGGCGTATCTGCCTCGCAGTCTTGCTGATGCTGGCGTAACGCTCATAAGCAGGTATAGGAGGCAACTGCTCCTCAGGAGGAACATCCTCCTTGGGTATCGGGATCTCTTCATATAAGGTGTAGCGCATTAATTCTGTTTGGGAGGAGATGGAGAATTTCAAGCATTGTACATTTTGACTAGCTAAATGTAAAGTAGGTAAGGGGGGTTTTTTTTTTTTTTTTTTTTTTTTTTTTTTTTTTTTTAAAAAAAAAAACGTTGCCGCACACTAGGAATTTCTCCTGTATCGTGGGTGAGTTTACAAACATTAAAACTCACATACACAAACAGCCAGACCCGGAACAACTATCTGTAGGCCATACAAATATTTGTTCCGTGCGGGGATCGAACCCGCGACACGCAGCGCAGCAATCGATCGATCAACCACTGCGCCAACCGTGTCGTCGAAATGACTGCGCCAACCGTGTCGTCGAAATGATGAATTATGAGTGAGATTACAGCGCCTATTTAATTACAAGAGGTTGTTTATTATCAAAGTTATAGTTATCAAAGAAAGACCTACATAAGTGTTTCAAAGAAATACCTTGAAAACCCGTTAACGAGACTTAGGCCCCGATCGATAATTGTTATATAGCACGTAGGTACTTATCAGCATTATTCTAAAGTCGAGACGGGTATTTCCTAAAATTATGGAGAACGCATCTAAACCCGGTGCATAGTTTAGGAGAATGACTCGATTTCCATTTATGATGTCTTCAGATGGATATGCTCCGAGATTCCTCTCAAAGTATTTACGAAAAATGGCAGAATGGGGCGACCCCAATTAACATGGGGGAACAAGGGCCGATGTAGAGTACTCACTAACGAAATCTCGGTTATCGGTTTCAAACATCTTGAACAGTACGATCAGCGCCTGGCCGTCGAACAATGCGTGGAGGCACGCCTCGTTCGGATCCACGTCGCTCATGTACAGCGCCTCCTTTGCCGACGCCTCGTCCATTTGTATGGTCTCTTTAGCAGATACGTTTATATCTGGGATAAAGAAATAGAAAACTTGAAATCAGGGCTTCTTTGGGTTAACGTATGTACATCAGAACGTTCGGCCAGTTGAGATAGGGAGCTGGCTGCTACTCCAGTTTTTAATGACGATTATGTGACGCATAAAGACGCCAGCCAAAGAATTTGTGACAGAACAGTTCGAAAGTTAGAAGCATTTATTTATGGCCGAACGACCTGATATCAGGACGTTCGGCCAACCTGAATCTCCATAACTGAGGACCTTAGAGTAACTGTTACTGAATAAAGATTTATTGACGATTTAATGACAAACAACCAATGCTTTATAGTACGGGGCTTTTAGGTTTGAACCTTGCATTAAATATAAACAGCGATTTTTTTCTTGAATCGTGTACTTGACCTTAGCTCTCCAAATAATAAAAAAAAATTAAACATTTTCCAAAGCCGGATCAAGGTCAAAAAGACGAAAACGCGTTGTGAATAAAAACGTGGGCAAAATTATAAACAGGACGAATTTAATTATTTTAGGTAAAGAACTGGTGACAGTAATATATTTTTTCAGAATTAAACATTTTCGTCCACGGGAATTTCGATAAAAAAACATTTACGTAATTTTTGGATTGTACTTGAGGCAAAAATATAAACAGCGTTTTTTTTACATAAAATAACTTAAATTAATATATTAAACCTCCGTTAAAAAAATTAAACAAATTTGACTCACGGAAGTTATTAATATCAGTTTTTTTACAATAGCGGTCGGGGCAAAAATGTAACAGGGTTTAATTTTGTTTAACTTTCATCTAAAGGCTATTTCTAACCAATTTACACGAAAATTAAACACTTTAAAGCAAATACTGAAAAAAAAAAATGTTTACGTAAAATACGTTTGCAAGCTTCATTCTTGTATTTGGTGCAGCGCTTTCATAGGAATTTGATCTTTCCGTAATAGAGATAAGGTGTAAAATCGCGTATACGTAACAAAACACTATTAAGACTTACAAATGTTTTGATGTGTTCCCGGTTGTCATACTTTCAAGTAAATATCTGGTTCCCTAGCACGAGCGCATGGTGTAAACGTAAAATGTCGATGTTCACGTTACGTTGTTCGTCAGAGTCATCCATATATACGAAATAAATTATGAAATATTGTACGTATTACAAGTATTTTCCATTTTGAAATCGACGTATTTACGATCCGTTTAAATCAGTTTTTAATCAATATAAAACCTGACACTGCTGTGCAAATTGCAAAAAGCGTAAGAAAATTTGAACATCACGGGCCAAATGAAATTTTTCGTCGCGCGCGATATTTTTTTTTTCATTCATAATGTTAATGACTAGCTTTTGCCCGCGGCTTCGCCCGCGTGAAGTTCGGCAATTGCCCACGTATGCGTTAACCACCCCAAAATAATGTCGAAAATAGTCATTTAAATGTTATAGATAATAGTTGTTAGCCACGGCTTCGCGCGCGCGTAAGTGTAAGTATAGGACACATTTTAATAGTTGTGTAAAAATCTGCGCTTTTCGAAGTAAGACGCCACATAATTCATTCTGGTTAGAAAAATGTATATTACGGCGTTTTTTTTTTTAATTTTTTTTTGTGTTGTTAGGGACCTAAATGGGTTGAACCAGAATTTATTTTATACATGTCTTCCGAGTGACGATGCTGTAGCTCAAATGCCCCGGTCATCCATCCACCTAGCGATATAGGTTATGGTGTAAATGAGCTAACTTACTTAACTTTCAATATTTTAAATTAAAAAATACTCAGATTAAACCAATCTTTTTAAATCCCGGAAAACTACACCGTGTAAATCACCTCATCACGAAGCCGTTAACCAAGCATTCTGTACATGAAACTATGTAACTTTACGCAAAAATTATTGCTGGGAAACGACTTTTTTTTTGGGGGGTGTAAAATCATGTTTTGTGGTAGAACTCAATGTAACGCACTCAAAACATTGTGCTGATGGACGGATTGAATAGTACGGGGGTCGTGGAGGTGTTTAAAGTAAAAATCTTAAATTAAAAACTTGTATTTAAAAAAATACTTGTCAAAAAGTTGGAACTTTGACCCCTAATATCTCCGTAATTAGAAGGTTCCCAGGTATGGTGTAGAACAAAAAAATGATCGCAATGACAGGGAGAACCAGTGCCTTTCGGCTTCGTTAAGAGGTGTTTTACACCCTTTTATACTAATGAATTATCCTAGCTCTTCTGTGTAAATGACGTTTGCGGTGTTTCCTTTTGGGGCTAAAATTACTAAGATACGCCGAGCTCACTTCGGAGCACGCAACATAAAACTGCACACGTGAGAAACAGTTATCACTTAAATCAATGCCAGCCATAGCCTAGGGGAGGATATTGAGACATTGCGTATTTTAATTTTTATTATTTGCACCTAGAAAATGAGGTCATCATTTTCGTTATCGGCGACCCTGAAGTCCACAAAAACGACACTTGTGAAAGAAAAACCGAATGTTTTCCTCGCCGTCAATTTGGTCAGCAACCCCAAAAACCACGAAAACGACACCCATGCACGAAAAACAGGAAATTTTCCTCGGGGCCATCTCCGATTTTTTTTTATTGCCAGCGACCCGCTAAAACCACGAAAACGACACCCGTGAAGCCATTGAGTCGCGCAATTGTCCAGCCCTCGAGTGTCGGTCACGCAAGTGTCCATGCGCGCAAATATCTTTTCGCGTAAATGGGTTACCGCAAGTGTCCTTCCCACAAATGACCCAGATTACCTAGAAGTGTGTACTTAAATGAAGTTTTTTTTAGCGTATTTGTCCACACAAACGTGCTAACACAAAAAACAATAACAAAAAAATGCCATCCCTGTTTTTATCTGAGGGGTGGAATTTTCAAAAAAATAGATACGTGTTTCACGTCAATTCAATCGAGAAACACAAATAGTGAATTTCAAGCTGTGAAAAACTTTGAACCCCTATCTCACCCTCTTAGGGGGTAAATTCTTAAAAACTCTAAAATACGTATTTATTTATTTCTAACCAGAAGCTTGTATATGAAATTTCAGCCTTCTAACTTAAAAAATGTCCGTTAGGGGTTGAATTTCGAAGAATCCTTCCTTATTCCTTGTCAACATTATAAAGGAAACCTCTGTGCAAAATTTCAGCTTTCCTGGGTCATAGGTTTGGGCTTGGCGTTGATGAGTCAGTCAATCAGTCAGTCAGGAGTTCAGGACTTCTATTTTTATTTATATAATATAGATATATATAACTTTGTAAAGCCATTTGTTGACCCTCTAATTGCAAAAGAACAATTTGAATTTCGCAGGCTACCCTTCCACTTCCACCTTAAGTATGTAGTAGCTATCTGCACTGTAATGGTGAAATAAGTAATATAATTACCTCACCTGCATTTAACATGTTGGGAAACTGTGTTGTTATCGTCCTTTATAAAATAACACTATTTCTGTATTTTTAGCCAAAGAAAACGAGGTGGGTGCTACATTTTTTCAACCACCCTGAAAATAATCCACTCTTGAAATAATCATTTAGGTTTCGAGATATGGAACTTTTTTATCAAACTGCAGCAGTAACTTTGTTCATCATTAACATACTATAAAAGAAAAAGGATTGTGTGGTTTCATGAAACCACGGTAAAAGTGAAACTTTTTTTCATACTTTTGACATTTATCTAAAAAAAATTGGAATAATATTGCATTAAGTCACACGACATGCAACACACAGACGAAAAAGTTTGAGACGATGTAATAAAACTTTCACTTTAACAAATTTAGTTTTACTGTTGAGTGTATGTTTACAAATTAATTAGCGTTAAAAATATTTTTATTATATTGTTTGGTGCTACGGAACTCGGTGTGTGCGAGTATGACTCGCACTTGGCCGGTTTTCTAAATGAAGATTTAACGTTAATGTTTGTAAACAGTAGGTATGTCGCCACTGACCGACTGATGGCTTGCCGTTTTTATTCCTATGCTTTTACAATTACAGAGTAACACAATAAAACCTACTTGCAAAATAAACATCATTTATCAATAAAAACACACCGACTCTTAAAAAAGAACACAGTCATACGCATACAATGAACGCAGCGCTTATCTTGGATACGCACACTAGCACACGCTGTACGCTGCTCGCTGCTTAGCGCTGACGTCACGTTCATCGTAATTTATTTTTTACTTTTACTTGTTTAAATAACGCTCTAATCTGTTTAATTTTGGGAGATTAAGGTTTGGATTGATATATATCCCATTATTAAATGAATTTCAGTCCTGTTACATTTTTGCCGTAAGTAGTATTCAAGATTTTTGGATTTTCTTGATTTTCTGTGAAGTCCGGAGCAGAATTTGTTTAATTTTCATAATAATAGTTAGATATGTTGATAACAATCACTTTAGCACTATTTTTGTCCTGTTAATATTTTTGCCTTAAGTACGAAGTCAAATTATATGATTTTTAAAAAAAACTGATTGTTCCGTGGACGAAAAATGTTTAATTTGCTGACCTACTCGTAGCACTCAATCTGTTCTACAATACTCCAAATAAACATACCTGTTTATATTTTTTTCCACCAAGTTACAACATATTACACGTTTTCTTAAAAAAAACACATACGCGGAGGTGAACTTTTCGCGGGATACAGCATAACATACTCTCCTGTCCATACCCTACACATTCAATGAAAAAAATCGCTGTTTTTAATTAATGCAGAGTTGGCCTAATTTTCGGCGTAAATTCCCCGGACTATTACTTTTACTCGTAATGCCACCGGTTAAAAGTAAAATGAATTTTGGTTTCTGTAACATCAGGACGTTCGGCCAACGTAATCTCCATAACTGAGGACCTGAGAGAAACCGTTTATGAATAAAGACTTAGTGACTAGACTGAAACGAACTTTTACTGTTTTATTTTTCTTTGTGATGGCCCCCTTATATAGTAAATTGAAAATTTAACATATAACCTCAAAACATTGGCATTATCGATTCCTCCACAAGGAAGAAGCCCAGAGAAACCGTTAATCAATAAAGATTTTGTGACGACACTGAAATGAACTTTTATTGTTTTATTTTTCTTTGTGATGGCCCCCTTATATAGTAAATTAAAAATTTACAATATAACCTCAAAACATTGGGATTATCGATTGCTCCACAACGAAGAAGCCTAGAATACTCGCAAAACCCTTGATGTGTTAAAGGTTTCAGTGCAACGGTGTCAGTATTTTTGTTGATTCCAGATTAATCTTTAAAAATGCACTATGGTGGATGGCGACTGAAATAGGGTGACCATGTATTCCAACGAAACAAGTATTTATCGAGTAGGTATCTATCTACTGAATGAAGCAAAACACGTCGAATTGTTGAAATAAGGTGACGATGTAGGTATTGCAACAAAATAAATGGATACGCGGACGGAGGACTTTGAGAAGGAGTGCAGATAACCAATATTTTATATAATATGCATTAGAAATAATTGTTATAAAAAAAAACGTTACACACACCAATGGTGGTGTGTGTAACGTTTTTTTTATAACAATTAGCTTTATGATGTGGCCTCTTTGCTTCTACTTTTATTATTTTTCCGTGTCTGGAGGTCTACTCTCTTTCTCCGAAACGTAACTTCGGCAACGAACGAAAATTAAACGTACTCCATATCATATGTGACCCTACTCCATATCATTTGCGGACGCACACAATAACATTCAATACGTTAATTGTCTGTGACTTCGAATTTCTTGTGTGCGGACACAAGAAGTTCGAATTCAAAAATGCAAATTATATAGAGTAGGGTCACAAACGTATCTACGTTTAATTTTTGTTCGTTGCCGAAGTTACGTTTCGGAGAAAGAGAGTAGACCTCCTGTCACTGTCACATGAAAAAACATAGTTGAAACTATCGATCGAATTTCGACCAATAGGCCACCACTAAGTTTTGCTTCATTCAGTTACGGCGGCTTTCTATAAAAATCTCAATCCCATTTTTTAACCCCGACCAAAAAAGAGGGGTGTATCTGTGTATCTGTCTGTGGCATCGTAGCTCCTAAACGGATGTACCGATTTTGATAAAATTGGTTTCGTTTGAAAGGTGTTTTAATCGAGAGTGTTCTTAGCTATATTTTGAAAATATCTACTCAGCATTTTGATGGTAATCACGTCTTTTCTAGTTGAAGGGAAATTATCAACTTCCACAGGTCTGGTCGATTCGAAATTTGAAATCTTGTCACTTGTCAACATGGGCATCGCCAGGGGTGGTGGTTGCACCCCCCTTCACCCCAAAAACGTTTTATTTTTTTATTTCGTTTATTGGCGAGAAGTCGCGCAACACCGAGAAAAGTGGAAGCAATGGGGAGACCTATGTCCAAGATTGGGACAGTCACGGCTTAGATAAAATAATATAAGTTTAAAAAGCATAAAATAAAAAATAAACTTATTACAAGCACAAATCAAAGCGGACCCCCGACGCTAAGATGCTTGGATTATTTTATTTTTGGTGTTTTAGAGGGTTTTTGTGTAGGGGGTTCTTTTAAATTTTTAATTTAATTTTTATTCATTGTCATTCTAAAAAATATCAATGTACCTAAGTACCTACCGCTTTTTTTGGATGATTGATTACAAATAAAGCCTTTTTCAATTAGGGTACCTAGTTATTTAAGTGTTCTTGTACTTAGTCAAATTTCCCAATCTCCAATGTCAGTCACCTTTCCACTTTCGTTTGCTTTTAGCCAAAATAGACTCGACTAATATAACAAAAACTTCACAAGTGGACACTGGTATGCAGGCATCAGCTCAACATTGCTTGTACCTATATAATTTAATATTACAACGTGTTTTGCTTCATTGTTTAGGTAATTTAGTACTCGATAAATACTTGTTTCGTTGGAATACATGGTCACCCTATTTCAGTCGCCATCCACCATAGTGCATTTTTAAAGATTAATCTGGAATCAGCAAGAATACTGACACCATTGCACTGAAACCTATAACACATCAGGGGTTTTACGAGTATTCTAGGCTTCTTCGTTGTGGAGCAATCGATAATCCCAATGTTTTGAGGTTATATTGTAAATTTTCAATTTACTATATAAGGGGGCCATCACAAAGAAAAATAAAACTATAAAAATTCATTTCAGTGTAGTCACAAAATCTTTATTGATTTACGGTTTCTCTGGGCTTCTTCCTTGTGGAGGAATCGATAATGCCAATGTTTTGAGGTTATATGTTAAATTTTCAATTTACTATATAAGGGGGCCATCACAAAGAAAAATAAAACAATAAAAGTTCGTTTCAGTCTAGTCACTAAGTCTTTATTCATTAACGGTTTCTCTCAGGTCCTCAGTTATGGAGATTACGTTGGCCGAACGTCCTGATGTTACAGAAACCAAAATTCATTTTACTTTTAACCGGTGGAATTACGAGTAAAAGTAAAGCATTGGTTGTTTGTCATTAAATCGTCAATAAATCTTTATTCAGTAACAGTTACTCTAAGGTCCTCAGTTATGGAGATTCAGGTTGGCCGAACGTTCTGATATCAGGTCGTTCGGCCATAAATAAATGCTTCTAACTTTCGAACTGTTCTGTCACAAATTCTTTGGCTGGCGTCTTTATGCGTCACATAGTCGTCATTAAAAACTGGAGTAGCAGCCAGCTCCCTATCTCGACTGGCCGAACGTTCTGATGTACATGTTAACGTCCCAGGGCCAGCTCCTCCTGCGGGTTGTTCGAAAGAGATACCGCGGCCCTGGAACACAAAGGGCGAAGAAGGAACATGGGTAGGTTTTAGTCAGTACAAGTCTGACACTCCCTGCCGCTCCGCCCAGAGCGGGAGAAGTCATTTGATGATTTCCCATCCGGAAAAAAAAAGGGCCAGCTCCTCGTATAGAGAGAAATTCTGTGCCCCAGATGTGGGATCGAAATAGAGTATGTTTTTTATTTTAATTATAAGCGAGCGTTAAAATCTTGTAATAATATTTTTTGGAGCTGCGATACCCTTTGCGCGTAAGTCTAACTCGCACTTGGCTGGTTTTTTGTCTAATTGCACTCGTCTAGTATGGCTCACTTATATTGTCCCACTTCTCGTACAAATCGTAGTGCGCCTTGTGGCAGTGCGGCCAAAACATAATATAGTTGAGGCGCCTGATCTTCTGTGCGAGGCGCTCGTTCACTCTCTTCTTGCGACCGGCGAGGGTCAGGATCCGAAGTCTCTCCGCTGCTTCCTTGTATTCCTCTTCAAGCTTGAGGTTTTCTTCCAGTTTAATCTGAAAATACCTTGAAAGTTGTCTTTAAAATCCTTTTCCAAGTTACAAAAACGTATCGCATAACGATTCATAGAACTTTTCTGAGTAACCTTTTGGTGGTAGAGAATGTTACTATAAGGCATCGTTCACACCAAACGTATTGTCCGCCGCCGACTGTGAGTATATATGCCATAATCAACGCACGATATCGTAGCGTATAGTCGGTTCGGTGTGAGAAGTTAAATTTATTTTGAAAAACGATAACCTGCGTAACGCGTGCTCATGCGTCAGCAGTCAGTCAGCAGCCGAAAATACGTTTGGTCTGAACAATGCAAAGGGCCAAAGAACGTTAACAAATAGTGGGTTTAAACGTAAAAAAAATTGACGTACTTGGTTTGCTAGTTGTAACGGTAAAGGTTAAAATCACTAAATAGTAATTATATTAGTCACATTTTAACTATAATGGAGATCGTGGTTCCATATCACTCATCGTTTCATACATTCGGTCGTGGTTTTTACGAATACAATAAGAAAATAAGACAAATAGTTATTTTCTCCTTTGTTCGGTTTTAATTTGTCACACACGCCAAGTACATAAATACCGTTTTTAAAATCCAGATGATACCGGTGTTTCGTACCTGACAACTCTCAGAAGAGAAAGCCAAAATAAACTCAGAGGTCACAGTCTGTTTTAAAGTGTTTTAAGACCCACCTCCAATAAGCGATTGATAGCAAAGCGCCTCCTTTACGTGGAGCTAAAACGGACGAAATCCTCAATTCGTCCGATTGTAGGTACCTACCAAGTTAACTTCACATCTGCCCAAACTATCGAGGATTACAATACAAGGTGTTGTTTTGCATCCTCGTCAAAATTCAGGCTGTCACAAAATACATAAATAATCAATGTAAATTACGGTACCTAGTTAATCCATACTTCCATACTAATATTATAAATGTGAAAGTCACTCTGTTTGTTTGTTTGTTACCTTTTCAGGACTAAACGGCTGATCGGATCTTAATGAAATTTGGCAAGAAGATAGATTTTAACCTGGGGAAGGACATAGGCTACATATTATCACGCTACAACCAATAGGAGCGGAGCAGCAATGAAAATGTTGCGAAAACGAGGAAAAACGCAGACGAAGTTGCGCGGAACAGCTAGTTATTAATAAACGCTGATTTTTTTGGTTGTTTAAGTTTGTCAGTATTTCAGAATAACCCCCTTAACGTGGTAGGGAATAAGAACTTATCGAATAAACGTTTGAGGTGGTTTGTATGCGTGTAAGTGCGGTAATAGGGTGCGGATCAGACAGGCCGCATTTAAAACACGGGATATTCACACTTACCGATTTCCGTAAAAAAGAAAACAAAAAAAAATACTTACTCAATTTATTATTGATTCGGGTCGAGAATCACTAGCATAGTTACCTCCTTGAATTTGACGAGGATGCAAAACAACACTGTATATAGCAAGAGGTCCTACCGCTTCTTCAGGCAGCATCTCGGAGATCTTGTACAGTTCCCTCTCAACCGGTATACCCTCTGCTTCATTCGCGAGCTTCTTCAGCTCTTCCTCCATGATACGACACAGATCAATCCCGTTGGGGCCGAACATTGCGCGAGACAGTTGTTTTCTCTGCCACAAATTGATTGGTTCACATTAGTCACAGTTGACAATTCAATGTATTAGTAATAAATAATTAATAAATAAAAATTAATTTATACAAACATCATCATCTGCCTAGCCTTTTCCCAAACTATCTTGGGGTCGGCTTCCAGTCTAACCGGATGCAGCTGAGTTCCAGTATTTTACATAAAGCGACTGGCTAACTGACCTCTACAACCCATGAACAGGTTATTAGGATATATAATATATGATACCCCTTGGCAAGACTGGATGTCAGACTTTTGGCTACTGACTACCTACTCGTAACGATTGTCAAAGTTCTACAAATGACAGCCGGGACCAACGGCTTAACGAGCTTTCCGAGGCACGGAGGAAACTCGGTATGTAATTATGGTCACTCATTCACGGACCAACCTCGGCGGCTTAACCTTAAAGATCGAACCGTGCGGCTGTTATTTTTTAGCCACGAGCTCCTCTATTTTTAAAAACATGTCAATGATAATTTTTTGAAGTGAAACTTCATATGCGACTTCCAACAAGTTTAACGTTCTAATGGAGGGGGAAAATTTTCTATTACCCACTCAGAGATGGTGCTATTACAAGATTTGTGACTCTAGTAGTTCTACTAGGTACGCAAGATGGCGTGCAAACAGTAATGCATTCGACTCTTCGGTGTGACCAGCCTTCGCTCAATTTCCATGAGTAGAATAACCTCGATAAACTGATGTAAAAAAGTGTACAACAATAAAACAATAAAATATTATTTAGAAGCTCAATAAAAAACTCAATAAAATACGAAGTTTCACTTCTTCCGCGCGGAGGGACTCCACGCACAATTTTTTTAAAGGTCTGTTTAATGTCATATTTATCAAATAAAAATTCTTCGATGGAGTAATGTCTTATCTGTTGGGAATAAATACAATTTACTTTTGAATTTGCAGACATTATCTTCACTCCTTAAAAATTTTGGTAATTTATTATAGATCTTTGGGACCTTTACAAAAATACTGTTATGTTTATGCAGTACTAGATCCGACTGTTCGTAACCGATCACAACGGCGCACTGCACGCTGGCTAGTTACTCGAGCAAGTTTATGCAAATTATTTTTGACGAAAATAAAAGTTTCACAGATTTACAACAATGGCATACCTAGATAATATTTTCGTATTAAAAAAAAACAATTTGCAGCTGTCTTTTGTCTGCAAATTAATATAAAGCTTATGCACCTTTTTTGGCACATAAATACCATAGGTATCTTTTGGGGCAAAATATTATTTTATTTTATTTCCCTGTCACTAACTACACTGTGTAATAAATTAATCATACTGTTTGATGAAGACATAGTTCTAAGGTAGCTAGTCATTTTTGCGTTTAAAAATATATTATTATATTTACCACGATAAATAAGAATACAGGTTCACTGTGGCCCTTGAATCTTGACAAGTCATCTATATTGTCGGCGGGACACTGGAACAAAATGACGCAAATGATTTTACCATGTGAACGTCAAAAATTAAATTGGACCCAATGCGTGGGGCCTTCACCGTTTCCTAGTAAAGCTTAGCAGGAGATGATTCTCAAGAAGTCCATTTAAATTTCTGTAGTTCGTTTAATCCCACTGAAAGGCGTTTGCATGATAAGTCGGTTAATGGTATTAAATGAAATATAAGAGATTGTATTGATAATTTTAATAATTATAATATCCATTCATGAGCAAACAAGTCTTGTAATCCAGGATTGGTCTCCACGTGCGCGTTGAGCATCGTAAGCATACGCAGTGTGTAGATCGAGCTACAGTGCGACAAAATGGAACGTTAAAACAATTTATGCTTTCTAGAGAGTAAATTTATAATTATTTGGAACAAACACTTGACACACCTCCGCATGTAAATCCGAGGCGTCGGAAGAATAACCATGTATAATTTTACACGCTGTTGGCATTTCGTCAACAGCACGCTTAGCTCTAACGGAATTTAAATTAATCATACTATCCAACATTAGCTCTTGTGTGAATGGTGATAAAGTACCTACCTATAAAAACTTACCTTGACCATAGCGATGTTATCTTGGCCGATCTCCAGCTTACCCCTCCTAATAGCGAAAGCAGTTGCCAAGCAAGGACCGCAGAACTCTGAGTACACCTCCATACCTGCAGAAACTCATGTTAAATCTTTAAAATCGAACGAGGTTTACTTATATGTTAAAGACGAATAGACGATTAGGTGGCTATGTATGTTTCACTGGTGTTTTTACATCGAATCGAATAACAAGATTTATAAACATCATATAAAACTTAAGCCTGTGAGAGCAGCGGTGGCCCAGTGGTGGCAGCCCCGACTTACGAGCAGTTATGTAAGCCGTGGGTTCGAACCCAGGCAGGCGCATTACTTTGTCTAATTTATTTCATCGACGCTGTCCTCAAAAACGATGAAGAAAAACATCGTGAGGAAACCGGCATGTCCTAGAACTAAAAATTCGAAGACATGTGACATCTACTAACCCCACTCCCTCTCTTAGAGATGAGGCCTTTGTCCCAGCAGTGGGAACATTATAGGCTGATGATGAAAACTTAATATCAGGACTGTTTGTGTCTAGATCTTTGCAATCAGATGAAAATGCGTGCGTTCGTGAAATTGCGCACTTGGTAAATAATAAAGGCTAGCATTTATATGATCTATTATTTTGTAGCTTGTAATTGCCTTCAAATGTTTGCAAAGTTTCATTATTATCCTGTTTCTCGTACAAATTATGATGAAATTCAGTTCACGTTCACGTACACGGTCACAATGCGTGAGAAGATATTTGGCCACCGATAAACCTGTATGTGGATATATAAACTGAATGATATCTAATTAGTTTCGTAGTTCAGTGTTATACTTGTAACATTTCAGCGTAGCACATAACAATAATTAACGAGGAGCTCGTGGCTACATAATAACAGCCCCAAGGGTCGATCTTTGGGTTTAAGCCGTGCTTGTCGAGGTTGGTCCGTGGATGGGTGATCATAATTGCATACCGAGTTTCCTCAGTCGGAAAGCACGTTACGCCGTTGGTCCCGGCTGTCAATTGTAGATTTTTGACAGTCGTTACGAGGAGAATAAAAACCCATCCGATCCAAGCAGTAAATTTATAACATAACATCACGCCTGTAATCCCAAAAGGGTTAGGCAGAAGTGTACCTAATACTACATCCTGATTTAGTTATGTATATCCCATATAATAGTGGTCCCATGTAAAGTAAGGTTATGTACTATTATACTCACAAATCAGCTTATTCTCGTGAGTTTCGAGGTAATGTTCAAAGTCCTCATTAGTTTCAATGGTCTCTTGAATCGCTACTGCTTGTTTCCGCGCCATATTTTAGTTCTTCAAAACAATAATAATAAAAATATTCTTGAAACTTTCTGACAGAAGTTTTTGAAGTTGTCAAAGTCTTTTTTCTTTTTAAAAGTTTACTTCTTTTCTTACCCTTCAGAGTCCAAAATTCTAGAAGTAATGAGGTTGAATTTAGAAAATAATCAACAGCACGCGTAGCTGGTTTCTAAGGTGGTCATCCACCGTAGAAACGAGTTTTGTCTACGGAAGAATCGACATAATGACAGATAGACAATGAAAATCACTGCACATATTCGGCTGTCATTCAGCTCATGCCGACAGGGAATCTTCGGTTACCATCGCCGAATCATGTTCGGGCAAGCTCGGTAGCATGGCAAAACTCACGCAAAACCGAACGCATCTACCTACATAATACATTCGATTTTGCCACCAAGCTGGCTGTGCTGTATAGCGAAGTTGAGCCAACGGAATAAGTACACAGAAACCCTGTCAAGTCATCACCAAGCCAACATCTATGCATTTCGTAAATCTAACGTATATCATCATCAGCATTCACAAGGAACCCAGTTTCGGTATGTCCGTCTGTCTGTCCGCGGTTTAGCTCAAAAACTATTAGTACTAGAAAGTTGTAATTCGGCAAAAATATACACGTTAATGACGCCGAAAAAGTAGTAAAATAAAATTGTAAAAAAACCATTATTTAGGGTACCTCCCCTACATGTAAAGTGGGGATAATATATTTTTTTTCGTCCTTCCCATAGTGTGGGATATCATTGTATAGGTTAATAGGTCTTTTAAAATTATTAGGGGTTTGAGAAGACCGTTTTTTGATTAAGTAAACCGTTCGTGACTTATCAAGCTTTAAAGTACCAATTTTAGTTAGAGTCAAGTGTCCCCCCCCCTGTACCGACTATACGGTTGTAGTTAGAAATTCAAATGTCATAGCAGTAGTACAGTCAGCATCAAAAGTCGGTTAACACTTATAAATATTACACCCAGTTTTGTGCTGGTCAGTGTGATCTGATGTTATATTGTTTTGCGAACTTGTGTAACCATTGATGAAAATACTGTTATGTCTTTTACTCCAGTCTGTTAATATGGATCGTTCTAAAACTAAGACGTCTTATAATTTTGGTTATGTAAAGCGACTTTTGCTGCTGACCGTACCTATATATAACGAAGTTTAAAGGAAAACTATCACACATAAGTGGGCTTTACAAGTAAACGTGTAAGAGTCGAACAATTGTATTTGACTCGAAAATTTCGAAAAACTACATAGAGATATCGATAGATGGCGCTAAGCGTCAGTTGTACTAAAAACGAGTCTCATTTGCAGATCATATAATAATATGGTGGTTTTTATAAATACTGGTACGGAACCCTTCGTGCGCGAGTCCGACTCTCACTTGGCCGGTTTTTATTTAAAGAAATTGCGCTACTCTAGGTAATTCTCCTGTGTCGTGGGTGCGTTTCATTATTTCAGCCAAAAGACGTCAACTGCTTGACATAGGCCTCCCCCAAGTGTCGCCACATTGACCGGTCCCGTACGCCTCACATCCAGCAGGTCCCCGCAACCTTCACCAGGTTATCGGTCCACCTAGTGGGAGGCTTTTTAACGCACCGTCTTCCAGTTCGCGGTCGTCATTCCAAAACTTTTCGGCCCCATCGGCCATCCGTTCTGGCAATGTGCCCTGCCCACTGCCACTTAAGTTTGGCAATTCTTCGGGCTACGCAGTAACCTTGGTTCGCTTGCGGATGCCCTCATTTCTGATTCGATCACGCAAGGAAACTCCGAGCATAGCCCTCTCCATTGCTCTTTGGGTGACTTTGAGCCTTCTGATGAGGCCCATTGTGAGCGACCACGTTTCGGTCCCGTATATGTAATCACTGGCAATACACACTGATCATAGACTTTCGTCTTGAGACACTGCGGTAAGTTGGACGAGAAGATACTACGCAACTTTCCGAACGCTGCCCAGCCGAGTCGGATTCGACGATTGACCTCTTTCTCGAAGTTAGACCTACCCAACTAGACCGTTTGTCCCAGGTAGACAAAATCGTCTACTACTTCGATTGTAGAGTCTCCGATCTTGATAGGAGTGGGTGTTACATGAGCATTCAACATGACTTTGGTTTTGTCCATGTTCATTTTATGACTCACTCTTTCGGAAGCTCTACTGAGGTCGTCGAGCATTGTACTGAGGTCCATAGTGGTCATGGCCGAGACCATGGAGGACCTCAGTGTAATCATCGGTGCGTTTACAAAGATTTAACCTCACATACACAAAGCCAGACCCTGATACACTACCTGTAGGCCATACAAAGTATTTGTTCCGTGCGGGGATCGAACCCGCGACACGCCGGGCAGTGCCAGTCGCTAAGCCACTAACAAAAAATACATTTTGGTAAATGAGTAATTCTAATGCCAGGAAATGTAGGTTATTTTCCCGAATGCCCCAGTAGACTTATGTTTTTATTGTGTTTAAGGTGGCAAATTTCTCTTCATTTGAATCAGTTTAAAAAATAAGTAATAAAACATGTATATTAATAAAATATCCATTTATAATAACTTAACATGTACTTAAATTACGTCACAACATATCATTAACATTATATAAATAATATCAACAACATTAAGGTCCGAAAAACAGAGGTGACCAAGAATCGATCAGTCTTAATTATTTCATTTAAATGAGTATTTACGTATGCTTAAAAATATGTTGAAAGGTAACATATGAGTTTTTTTTATCTGTATTAAAATTGTTTTCAGTGCAGCAAAATATTTGTGAAATAGCCTGAAATATTAAACAACATTCTTCAGCACTACATTATTGTACTTTAAAGGATATATTTACAATATTGTGTATTAATATTGAGACTATTAATTTATTACAAAATAAATCATAATTTTTTGTAATGACATAATAATTTAGGAACTTTTTTATAGTAAACCTAGGCTAGTAATCCTTTATTTTTTGCAAAAATGATTATTATATTATTTTTAATGCTGTTTTTAATAAATAAAGGAAGTATTCATTATCAGAAAAAGTGCTAGTCGCACGTCCTAACCAAATCAATCGGTCGCGCAAACGCTATCGCCGCGTTCGTACGGCACTCATTTGTTTGGAAAACCGAAACGGTTCGGGTTCTACGAACAAAATAAAATCGACAATTTATAGCGTATTCGCGTGACCAATCGCTTTGGTTAGGATTTGGCCTTTTACTGCGTTTGAAAATATAACATATTCAACACAATTTCGCCTTCACCACAATAACAATAGAACCGGGAACTCTAGGTTGACCTATAAAATATTCTAAATAGACCTAATGTATTAAATTTTTGATCGATAAGGCATCAATCTCCACTGTGATTGTATCATTTCCTTGTTGTTCTCAATCATCGCCAGTTTGGTTTCATCTGAAAACACAAGTAATATATTTGAAAATGTTTAAGACCATTTTACCCGGGTAAAGTACAAAATATGATATGATATTATATTATATCATATTATATTAATTAAATAGTTACGACTGAGTTCACTACGTCGATCACTTTTTAACCTTATTTCTTATGGCATAAGAGTGAAAGTGGCAGACCATCATTTAACACAGTAGTATATCAATGGGAAAGATCTGTTTAAAGCCATAGGTACATTGTAGATGGCGTGTCGCTAGCTCTGACCTAATCTGACCCTGAAAGAGGAGATCGAGCTATATCGAAATATAAAAAACCGGCCAAGTGCGAGTCGAACTCACGCACGAAGGGTTTCGTACCATCTTTATAAAAGTTATTTAAAAAATCTTTTTTGTATGGGATCAAATCCGAAAGATATATCAATCAAATAAAATAAATATTTGAATATTTATTTTATTTTTATATAAAATAAACTTTATTTTATTTTTATATAAAATAAATATTTCAATATTTATTTTATTTTTAGTACTTGTAGTTATAGCGGCAACATTAATACATAATCAGTAGAAATTTCAACTAGCTAACTATCACGGTTTATGAGATACAGCCTGGTGACAGAAAGACGGACGGACGGACGGATGGACAGCAAAGTCTCAGTAATAGGGTCTCGTTTGACCCTTTGGGTACGGAAGCTTAAAAATGACATTAACAGATTTTCAACCGATGCTAGGAACTTATCTATTCTAGCGCCACTACGTGGAGACCCTTTTCAGTGCTAACTAGAAAGTCTGACGACCATTCTTACACAAGGGTATCGTATTACCCAGTAAAGTAACTGAGTTGTGGAGTTCAGATAAGCAGTCGCTTTATGGACATTGATAGCAGCATCCGGTTAGACTGGTAGCAGACCCCAACATAGTTCGGTAAAAGGCTAAGCAGAAGATGTTGATATTCTCACCTTTGTCGAGTATATAGTTAGCGAGCGCGTCGCTGAACACAGTGACGGGTACGGCCATGTTGACGTACGGGAAGCACGCGCCGCCGTCTGACGTCACGTTTATGGCGATGATGCCCAGCACCTCCACGCGGTTCTTAGGACTGGAAGACCAAATCAAATCAAAATATTTTTATTTCACATAGGCCTACATGGGAACTTATAAAACGTCTACAAAAAGGTGCTCGGTTCGGGTTGGTCGTTTCCTATGGAGAAGAACCGGCAATAAATTCCATGGTTACACTTTTGAAATCATTTGGATTTACAATGTTTCTATGTTACAGCGTTGGCACTTAAGTATGAGAGGACATCGTAGGCCCAACAATAAGTCGTTGCTAACTACAAAACGTAAAACAAGATAAAAACTTACCAAGGATCTAGGAATCTATAAGGCCCACAATGTCCACACATTTACAAACAATCAGAAAATAAGAAAAACGTGTCTATTCAAAAAAAAAAAAGAAGATATTGCACAAAGACTAGATTAAACAAGTGAAGATGTTATCATCAGTGCTGTAACTATTCTGAACGATTAACGAATGGTGCAATGATTGGAAAACTATTCTTAAAAAAAATGAATAAAAAGAATGGAAAAATTAATATTGGGAATCCCACCAAATGCATTTCTTGTAAAATGTTGCCAAGACGACCACATGAGGTTTGCCCTGTGAAAAAGATATCAGATCTCATGTAGAGCCAAGCTTCTGAATCTACACGGCCTAACTCTACCGACCCTAACTTCACAAATTCTACATATCAGTAAAAATGTATGGCTTCGCCGTTTCGCTACCGTTGTGGAGGTGATGCGAATATTTAGTTTCTGAAGTAAGTAACGAAACAGTCACGTTCGAGTACGTTCTACATGCCCATATTTTTTCAGAATTTTTTTCCTCTTACTTTAGAAATTAGAGGGGGGGGGGACACGTTTTACCACTTTGGAAGTGTCTATCTTTCAAAAGATTGACTTTGAAAAAAATGGTTTTAGGAACCTCCATGTCATTTTTAAATACCTACCTATAGACACCCCACACTGCTTGCGAGTGAATTTAGCTGTTGGCCCGAAGGGAGCCTTGACAATGCCCTCGCGCTCCTACCCACAAAGACATTAAAATTGAATTGGGGATGATTGGCCCCTTGGATCGGTCTGTCTTTTTGTAAAAGGTTTTAAAATCTTCAGCATCAGAATTTACGTGAAGTTAAGTAATAATTTTTGGAGCTTTAAAGCGTCTGTTAAGCAAAACGGCCCACGAAAAGTGTGTGGCCAGTGTATTGCCTAAAATATACGTAAAAATCAGCTTTCAGAATTTACGTGAGGTAAGTCATGTTTTTAAGTACCTTCATTACCTGATACCTGAAAATTGGCCGTCTAAGCAAGCTAGCAGGTACGCATGCGTTCTTAGTACATACTAACACTACTCAATCGTCCACATTTCATTCGTCAGAAAATACGTGACGTCTGGCGGCCCTGGGATCTTGGACTATTTGACAGTCGTTACAAGTAGTCGGTAGTAGAAAGTCTGAAATCCAGTCTTACCAAGGCGTTTCGTATTACTCAGTTACTGGGTAGTGGAAGTCAGATAGGCAGTCGCTTCATGTAAAATATTGATACTCAGCTGCATCCGGTTAGACTGGAAGCCGACCCCAACGAAGTTTGGAGAAAAGCTTAGTGAATAAAGGGTTCTAATCCTACTTAATATTATAAATGCGAAAGTTTGTGAGGATGGATGGATGTTTGTTACTCTTTCACGCAAAAACTACTGATTGGATTTGGATGAAATTTGGATGAAATACGGGTAGTTTATAACCTGGATTAACACATAGGATAATTTTTATCCCGATAATATGTTCCCGTGGGACAATAGGGGATCGGACTGGGTAAAGAAAACGACATTCTATTTTGTCCGTCAGACAGGTAATACAAAAATATTAGACACGTGTTTTTTGTTTTATCAAAATATCAAAAAATTACTTAGCCTTAAACCTCATTAAAGTTGGAGAGTGGGGGCTCACTACGTCATAAGTGGGTATAACACTTACCTACATGTGACGTCATGCGCCATTTCAACTCAATATATCTCTGTAATTTTATGACCACGTGAAAAAAGAAAAAATACGTGTCCAATACTTTTCAATAAACTACCCGACGGACAAAGAAAAAAAAAATTGGACTATCCCCTATTATCGAACTGCACGCGGACGGCGCCGTGGGCATAAGCTAGTAATATTATATTTTACCTGGTAACCCTAACTATCGGTCCTCCACTGAAACCTGACTGTACACAGCAAGACGTCTGTATCATAGATGGCGACACTGTGTTGACGTGGCCCGAAGTAATTGTTGGAATTAGGTTATTTAAGTCATACTCGTTGTAATAAGGGAAGCCCGCTGCTAGAACTGATTCGCCTGGAATATAAAATATTACACGGGTGAAGTTTTATTAAAAACCAGCTGCTCATGTCTGAAAGAGCAAAAAGTAGAGTTGAACGAATTGTGATATTATTTTTGCAGACACTATACCAAGGGGTTTCGTATTACCCAGTACTAACTGGTGTTGATGTCAGATAGGCAGTCGCTCCATGTAAAATACTGGTATTCAGCTGAATCCGGTAAGACTGGAAGCCGACCCCAACAACAAAAAATTCTAAGACATGCGACATCTACCAACCCGCACTGCGCCCGCGTGGTGGATTACAGCCCACTCCCTCTCATAGGAGAGGAGGCCTGTGTCCCAGCAGTGGGAACATTATAGGCTAATGATGAGACACTCCTGTAGTACTTAGACAACGCAGAAAAAAAAAAGAATAAAGCAACAACTACCAAGATATCATAAAGGTCCCGGGCAACAGTTGGTACTAAAATTTAAAAATCTACAGGTAAAAAAACCTACCTTTTTCAGCCGGTACATTAGACAGTACAGCAGGTTTCAGATGGCTGAATCTTTCAGGGTTGGTGAACAATAGAGCCAAGTCATATGCTTTCTTGTCTGGAGTCTTGTATCGCACTATTGCCGTCTCGCTCACTCCTCGGCAGAATACCGACAGCTTGTGTGTTTGGTACTAGAAAAGTAACGTATTGGGAATTATTATTATTAGTTGAAATAACTCTTCATCATCATCATCATCAGCCTATAATGTTCCCACTGCTGGGACACAGGCCTCCTCTCTATGAGAGGGAGTGGGCTGTAATCCACCACCGGGCGGGCTGGTAGATGTCACATGTCTTCGAATATTTAGTTCTAGGACATGCCGGTTTCCTCACGATGTTTTCCTTCACAGTTTTTGAGAGCAACGGTGTTGAAGTAATTACACAAAGTAATGCGCCTGCCTGGGTTCAAACCCACGGCTTACTGCTCATAAGCCGGGGCTGCCACCACTGAGGCCACCGCTGCTCTCCAAATCTGAAATACTCTTACAAACAGTCTTACCACGGGGTATCGTGTTACCTAGTTACAATATGGTATGGTCCAAAAATTTCCATCACCAACTATAAAATTCTCTTGAAATGGCAACGTTTGCAACTTAGAAACCCATTTATTCTATACATTTGTACTATAAGAAGAAATTGTTTTTGGTTTTTTCGTAAATGTAAGGTATTCGTGCTCGTGAACGTAAAAAAAACTTTTTCTGACCAGCTTAAGAAAATTCTAGGTTGATAAAAAGGCTCACTTCCTAATATAATTCTCAACGCCGCTCGTCCGCGCCATTGGGCGGAGCTGGGGAAGCAATGTAAGTACAGGCGGTGCTCCGCGCGGTCAGGCGGTTACGTTAGGCATCAACGGATTTCATACGCGCAAATGTGACGTGAGATCCGTTTTACTGCCCGACTGTGTGGACGAGCGGTGTCGTGTGAGGATGGTCTAAGTAAAAAGGAAATTTCGATAGCGAAACCTCCCTGGCAAGTATGTATCAAGAAATAACAAGTATGTCTCACAGATTTGACGACGTGTGCGCACGTGACGACGTACCCGCCGCCGAGCCACACGCCCGCGCCCCACGCGTGACCGCATCGCACCAGGACACAGCACTCGTCTATCTCACCTGCAATCATTTAAATAAATGAACTTAATAATAAGGGAGGTTCATTTGAAGAAGTCTTTCATACCGGCTGAAGATCATAACAATCAAATAACAGTATAATGTTTTTGACTTCAGCTGCTTCAAAAGTGGGGGAAACCAAAGTTAAACAAGGTTTTACGAATTTGACATGTTGTAACTTGTAACTTTTGCCTATAAGTGCGACAGCTGACTTTCATTTGGATTATCAGTGAATATTAATAGGTAACTACTAGAAATTAGAGGTGTTTGTAAGAGATTGGGCAGAGACTTCTTATCTAGGTCAAATAAAAATAATTAACTCACTGAGCACATCGTGCAGGGGATGCTTGTGTATGGGTCGCGCGGGCTGCAGCGGCGGCACGCGCAGCTTGGCGGCCAGCACGGACGTGAGCGGCGCCACCAGCGTCAGCCCCACCCACTCGCCGCGACACCACGACACCGCGCACACCACTGTGCCGATCAGCTCCTTGCTGAAGAGAATTTTTTTAACGAGTCCCCAAAAACACCACTTCTTTGTTTTTTGGAAAGAACTTGCGGAACAAACTCATCAGCAATCATCAGTTTACAGCATCGCACTAGGCCCGTAAGTTCCTCTAAGAAGCAGGGTCAATTATTGCACAGCATTACCTGACCCACTTTCCCTATCCTTCTGGAGGTAAAGGTACAAGGGAGTATGTCCTAACCCCTCTACAGTATCGCCGAGTACGCCAGGGGGGTAACTACTTAATGATGCTGTCTGTACAACGACATATAACCAGTCATGTTTCAATCTATTAAGTAAAAACCGAGAGAGCTATAAGTATAAACCAGGCCATTACACTGTGTCTGACCTGGCGACCGAATCCAACCTAAGAAACGTTCCCGACCGCATTCTGGCTACGGCAGCGGCAGCCATTCATAAAAAACATTATAACCCAAGAACGCAGGAGATATTATTATGGTGCACAAGTGTGCGTACAATCAGAGACGCACTGCCTGTTCGTTTACACTCGGAGTACAGTGGGGGGGCAATCCGGCTCCACGGTTATAACAAAGGCAAAAGAAAATAACCGAAAGTTAAAGAGCACTCTTTACACAATTTTTTTAAAATAGAAGTCATTTCGTAAAATTACACCGCAATACCAAAGTAATTTAAAGAATAAGTAGACCGGTCTTTCACAAAGTACTCACGTAGGTCCTTCAGTGAAGACAGGTCCACCTTCAGAGCCTAAAGCGGTGGCCGCATCAGTCAGCAGTAAGGAGGGCCTTTTACCGACCACGCCGCATATGGAACCTCGCGTCACTGCATTTAGGAAAACCTGCAACGAGTTTTACACTGTATAACTACAACACTACTTTAAGGCAGATTTCGAAGCCGACTCAATTCAGATTGCCAGGCATGTTAAAACCAGCAAACAAGCGCTTCACTAACAAAACTAAATGGATTATTTTAAATCAAAATATAATAACTGTGAGATCCAGAATAAAATGATGAAGCGTGAAGAGTCTTATCTGGCTCTTATTGGTAATATGATCTAGAATAGATTCTAACTTTGATAGCTTATATCTCGGAAACGTGAAGCAACGTGATTTATTGAGGTAATATGCGTGGCCGCAACTTTAAAAACACATTAAAATGGCGGAATGGCAGGCCACACTTCATACAAAAATCTTCGAGCCCCTTGAGATCATCATCATCTGTCTAGCCTTTTCACAACTACGTTGTCATCATCAACAATCCAAAAACTGGCTTGACCTTATGATGGTAGGGTTTCTGGACAGACTTGTGCTTCTCTTATAGGCTTGCCGTATTGTTGGCACCTAGGAACGCCACTGACTGGATGTTCAACTTTCTTAAATATACTTATTTTCCTTCTTCTCTTTCTTCTTAAGATGAAGTTTCAGGGATGATGAGGAACAGGGTGTAAAGTTCCTCATCCCCCGTTGACTAGGATGGATCCTCCCACCAGACGAGTGTTGTATCTGGTCGGATAATCAGGATTACGCAATTTAGGAATCTGATTTTAGTTCCATATTTGCGCCATAGACTTGACTATGGCAAAGTGCCTACTCTCTATATACTAATGATGTATTTTATTTGTTTTACTTTTAGAAGTGCTATTTTTATCTGTGCCAAGATACGTTTTAAAATAAAATTAAACTAATGGCGGGATAAGCGAATAGCGTCGATGTCTATGATATGGTGGGCGTTTTGTCTTGAGCGGTTTTACATTGTTTTTGTGATAAGCATTGCAATTATTATTATTGAGAAAACAACAACGAAGAAATAGGAAAAGGAATGCTTTTTTTCGCCTCCCTACTTCTTTATCGTATAGGTACTAAGAAGTGAATAAAATATGTTCGATTTACCTCACAGCCGAAAGGCGTCGAGTGTACTTCGAGAGTGGAGCCTCTTTCTGTCGGTGGCCGCACCACATCCAACAGATAGGAGAGTGGTCGTAAACTTTCACCCCCTGAAATTGTAATAGTTGATCATTATTTACCCGACTTCAGTGAAACCAAAGGAGGGTCTTTTTAGGGTTCCGTACCCGAAGAGTCAAAAGGGACCCTATTACTGAGACTTCGCTGTCCGTCTGTCACCAGGCTGTATCTCATGAACCGTGATAGATAGCCACTTGAAATTTATACAGATTATACAGGGTGTAACGGAAAGGGTATATACATCCTTAAGGGTGTGCTACAGACCATTAACTTGAACATGTTTCTCATCATAAAAAATGTTTTTCAGCAAAAAAAATATTATTTATTTATTTATTTAACACTTCAAGTACAATGTACAGAGGCGGACTTAATGCCATAGGCATTTTCAACCAGTCAACCTTTGGGTGATGCAGAGACAAACAGTGGTAGGTGTCTAACTCCAAAAAAAATATAATTTTATAAGACATACTAAAAAGATATATAAAATACTATAAATTTATATAAAAATACTATAAATATATATCAATATATAAATTATGAAATAAAAGGACAAACAATGAGGAAAATATCAACGTTGTGACGATACTGATAGCTTCTTCCGAATGTGCTCGCGAACTTTTATTTTAAAAGATAGACGATTTGTTACCATCCTGATTTCCTGGGGAAGCGCGTTCCACAGAGTAATAGACTGGACGAAGAATGATCGGTGAATGAAGTCTGTGCGGTGAGAGGGACATTGAAGAACACGGTTTTGCGAAGAGCGCAGACTCCTGTTGTGGTTGGAACACAAGTATTGAAAGTGAGGAGCAAGGTAACTAGGGGAAGTGGGATTAAAAAGAAAAGAAAACAAGGTGGTTAACGCCCTTTGCTCCCTACGCTGACGTATGGGCAACCACTTAAGAAGAGACCGCTGCTCAGAGACATGATCGTATTTACGCAAGTTGAAAACAAATCGAATGCAGTTATTTAGAAGACGGTCAAGTTTATCGAGGAGATCTGCATTCAAGTCAAAGTAGCACACATCACCATAATCGATGATAGGAAAAATTAGAGACTGTACAAGCATTGTTTTCGTAGTCGACGGTAAAAAGTTTCTCAATCGGTACAGAGCCCGCAACGTACTAGTAACTTTCTGGCTGACACGAGCGACTTGAGTATGCCATTCCATAGAGCTATCAATATGCAAGCCTAGATCTTTAACATCTGTGCAAAAAGGAACCACCGTGTCGTCAAAAAGAACTGGTGGCAGGCTTGTACCATCCAACTTATTAAGATTGCGAGAACTCCCAATGATGATCGCCTGACATTTATTTGGGTTAACTGCCACACCAAATTTATCGGACCAGGCTTTTATTGCCATCAGGTCCCTATTTATCCTATCGATCAAATCTGGAATTTCATCAACCCTCCCCTGACAGTACAACTGCAAGTCATCGGCATACAGATGATACGCACACTGAAGCTCAGAAGTTAAGAGATTAATAAAAATAGAAAACAGAAGAGGAGAAAGAAAAATATCTGCTGCCCCATAGAAAATTACAATACCTATTCGACCCAAATGTACAGGCAGCTGATATTTTTTTTTGCTGCAATTTTTTTTTTATGTTTGGAAACATGTTCAGTTTGATGGTCTATACCACACCCTTAAGGATGTATATACCCTTTCCGTTACACCCTGTATATTTCTGTTGATGCTATAACAACAAATACTAAAAACAGAATAAAATTAATATGTTAAGGGCCATACAAAAAAGGGATTTTTTGCTCGTTTTTATAACTAATGGTACGGAACCCTTCGTGCGCGAGTCCGACTCGCACTTGGCCGGTTTTTTTTACATAAATTAGGCTTGTGTTTAACCGCAACTCGCCTGCTGTGAAGCGATGATGCCCAGGGTGGAGTTCACGAGTTCCATAACAACTCCTAAACTGCTCAAACGAGGTATCGTCGGATTCATAGACATACAAATTAGTCAAATCAAATCAAATCAAATTTATTCGTAAATGTAGGTTTCATTACAATAAGATGTTATACAGAAATGGTTAGTTTAGTAACTAACAACATTACATTTCCAAACATAACATTTCGTTTAAAATTACTTTTTTAGCTGGCGTTGTTATCGTTGTTAATTGGGTTTTGTCTTTTCAACAGCTACATTGTTTTTAGGGTTCCGTACCCAAAGGGTCAAACGGGGCCCTATTACTGAGACTTCGCTGTCCGTCCGTCTGTCACCAGGCTGTATCTCATGAACCTTGATAGTTAGCCATTGAACTTTCTACAGATTATGTGTTTCTATTGCCGCTATAACTAAAAATTTTTTTTTTGCTCTTTTTTATAAATAATGAACCCTTCGTGCGCGAGTCCACATCGCACTTAGCCGGTGATAAAATTTCCAAACATGACATTTCGTTTAAAATTACATTTTTAGCGTGCGTTGTTAGTTGAGTTTTGTCTTTTCAACAGCTACGAGTACATTTTTTTTTTTAACTTTGGTATTCTCCAACATCTCTCCATCTTTAGCGACCCTTGTGGTGTCTCAGACCATGAAACTGAACAACGTTTTTTCTATGAATTTTGGAAATTCATAACTTATTTTATGAAAAAAATGGTCTTCTTCAACTTGCACATAGAGGATTTCCAGAAAATTGCGAGTGAGCTTTTAGTCACTTCACTCGTAAATGTGGTTTTCTTTAACATTTACGTCCAGTTATCTGTAAAAAGTATCAGTAACCAATGACGAATGTAATTAATATAAATATATATATATATATATATATATATATATTTATATATAAATAATAATATAATAAATAAATATATAATAAAATTTTAGGAAATTAAAATAAAATCTTGATATATGCATTGCATCAATAACAACGAACAAACAAACAGACCAAATTGGCGTTAAATGGATGCACACAGGTCACGATATTACGCCACAATATGAATTCGTCGAATTTGAAGTTATTCGTTTAAAAATAAAGAAATATTATTTTTTTACTGTGTTCTCCACTCCTCTAGGAACTCAATAAAAAAAGTCTTATTTAAATCCGACCACTATAAACTTCGTTCCAGCTTTTGTGTATTTTTAGGGTTCCGTAGCCGAATGTCAAAAAAACGGAACCTTTAAAGATTCGTCATGTCTGTCTGTCCGTGTACGTCACAGCCACTTTATTTCGAAACTATTAGGACACACACACACTTGAAATTTGGTAGGTAGATATATTTTGCGACCCACTTTATGAATTTTGTATAAAAATAAAAATAATAAAAGATTAAGGGGGGCTCCCCATACATGAAACTGAAACAAAAAAAAACATCAAAACATGCGGGGTGTCTATAGATAAGTATTTAAATGACATTGAGGTTCCTGAAACCATTTTTCACAAAGTCAATCAAAGTCAAAGTTTGAAAGATAGTCACTACTAAAGTGGTAAAATGTGTCCCCCTCCCCCTCCCGAATCTAAAGTAACAAAAGGAAAATTCTGAAAAAAAAATAGGATTGTAGAACGTAAAAACGAAAATTGGTTTGAATAAGATTTGATGTTTAGTTTTTGAAATATGGGTCTTTTTCATCAAACTGCAGCATTAACTTTGTTTTTCATGAACACACTATGAGAAACAAATTTAGTTTTGCTGTATTACATACAATAAAACATATAAATGAGCCTTCAAAATATTATTATTATATTGTTTGGTGCTACGAAACCTTGTATGCGTGTGAGTACGACTCGCACTGTGCCGGTTCTTTTGTCATAATGCAAACATATTTTTATTATATTGTTTGGTGGTACGAATCCCTGAGTACGCGTGAGTATAACTCGCACTTGGCCCGTTTTTGGTCTTATTGCACTCGTCTATAATACATACTATTGAAAATCGTTTACAACAGATACCGCTCTGTTTTTACGCCTATACAACCTTTTTGACGATTTATTGGTCAACCGAATACGACATTGACAGTTTTCGAGCAGTGTGACGCATGGCTGTCACGTCATTATTTGACAGTTTGGACTTTTTGTGGACTTTTTATCGGTTATGGCAAAGAAAGCTGACGAGCAGGATGAGAAAGAGTGCCCACCACCATGTGATACTAGGAATTATAGGAGATATTATGATTCACCTGATGGTTGCGACTTAAACTCGAAGGTAAAAACAATACATCATCATTCTCCTGTCATTCCATTAGTTTCCTTTATTCCCGTTGTCCCCGTATGCCATATCCCCGTCACGGGGACAGCGGGACTTGATTAAATTTGTTTCCTGTTGTCCCCATAACGTACATTCCAACTTGAAAACAAGGTCTAAATCCTTTATATTAATCTACCGGGTACCAAGACTAATCTACCAATATTCCATACACTTTGTATGTTGACGGAAAAGAAAAAAAAACGGGACTGTGGGCAATAATTTTTACTTATTTTATTCAACTATATATTAACGGGAATAGTGTACGGGGACAACGGGAAGTATTTTTAAATATTTCATTGAAGTACCGCCATCACCTGGAATACACCTGTACACCTGGTACACCTGGTGGTATAGTACACGTACACCTGGAATAAAGGATTTTTTTTGCGGTCGTCGCAGCATGTCTTCTAATCCCATACTTTTCTGTTATTCATCATCTCAGCAGTCACGTCCTTTCTAGCTACATCATCTTTAACACAGACTATCTATCGTTTCTTTTGTCTTCCCCTACTCTTATCTACGTTCATATTCAAAACTATTCTCACTACATTTACCGCACAACTTTTAAATCACGAGCGTGACTTTCAGACTTCTATTCTAATTTTATTTATCAACTAGTTGTGCCCGTGACTTTGTCTGCATGGAATTTAAGAAGTAGCCTTAGTTACTTCTTATTACAACAGCTATCGGCCAGTGAAAGTCCCGTCAAAATCGGTCCAGCAGTTTCAGAGATTAGCCGGAACAAACAGACAGACAGACATAAAATGTAAAAAATGTTATTTTGGTATTATGTACCGTATATCCTACTTCCTAATAATTTTATAAATGCGAAAGTTTGTGAGGATGGATGGATGGATGGATGTTTGTTACTCTTTTACGCAAAAACTACTGAATGGATTTGGATTTTTTTTTATTCGATTAACACATAGGATACTTTTTATACCGATAGTATGTTCCCGTGGGACAATTATCGAACCCCACGCGGGCGACGCCGCGGGCATAAGCTAGTACATTCATATGCATGTAGTAAAAAGCAGTTATTTTAATATTACAAACACACACAAATTTGTACGTATAGATTTGTGTTATACCACACATCCATTATCATTCTAATCTCAGTAAACACCTCGCTTTGAAAACCGTTGCAAGCCATCATATATTGCTCAGCATTTTCTTCCGGAACCACCCCAAATCTAAATAGATCCCTGGCAATCACCACGCAGGCCCAGTGCGGGTTTGGTGGATGGCATGTGCTTTTGAATATTTAGTTCTATATAATGCCAGTCATCACGATGTTGACCTTAACCATTTTGAGAGCAGGGGGGTTACTATGACATTATTGTTCCATTCTTATTTCAGAGTGAAAAAGAGACGGAGCTATACAGGTCGTCTAGCTCCATCTCTTTCTCACTCTGGAATGAAAACTTTTAAAGTCTAACTCGACTTTAAAAATAATTGCAAATCCTGATGTTATGGTATTAATTCTGGATGATTCCTCTAGATCATGGTTGCCAGCCGCTATGGTGTCGTCGCTGGCCTCATCGCGGGTACCTACGATGTCCTGATGTACTCCCATGTCGTGGGGGTGGGGGCAATGATGAGGCGGTAACTCGTTGTCTATAATCTATATTAATATTATACGGAGGTAAAATTTCGATGTCGGTCGGAGGTTATGTCCAAAAGAACTCGTCCGATTTTTTAAATTCTTCACTGATCGCTATTGCCAACTGTCATACAGTATAATTTTTATATTAAAAAAAAGATCATATTTCAGGGTATGTACCTACGCGCCGCAGTCATCGCATTTTGTTTTTTTTTTTATGAAATAGTGTGCAACGTCACGTACCTGTAAGTGCCGAACGACTGGCATTTTAGTAACATAGCATTCCACTAACGCGTTCGGATGACGTCATCAAATTCGGTGCGTGCGGCGATTGCCATACAGAAATACTATTAAATGCGATTCGTTGTCGATTCGATGCGGCGTACGGTGCAGATAGGTGCAAGGGACCATGCAAAAATGCGATGACTGCTGCGCGTACGGCTCTTGCGGGGCGTCTAGGTGCGCGTCTGCCTTAAAACTTCAGGATACTATCCTACCAATATCATAAGTCGGGGTCCAGCCGTCCAGGAGATTCACGTACACCCCACGACTGGCTATTTCGCGTAGGTAGCCTTTGGCATTATAAGCATTTTTTTCATAATGTAAAAGAAGCGTTTTTTTTGTACTTATGGCAGTAAACGCATTTTGCTTCCCAGATACGCCCGCCATGTCGTGCCTCTTGGTCTTATGGGTGCGACATTCGCGGCGGTCTCGACCTTAGCCCTGCGCGTTAGAGTGGCCGACGATCCACTAAATTATTTTATTGGTAAGTTTCGTCTGCCTTGCGGCCACATCTTCAGGCACTGTCCCATGTCGACGAGGAAGCGACGAGCTAGCGACTAATTTGTTGCCTAAGAAACGTACAGAAGATTGTAGGTGCCGTTTCATTTATTAATAGTTGATCGCTGACTGTTCACACCGCCACCACGCCGCACCAGCGAACGATCAACTCGTTTTTGGTTTCTTACTCGCATCTCGCCAATCGTCAGCGATAGGACAGGTGCCTTATGGGTTTGGTACAGCGCCATACATCTATCTAGCCTCGCCTTCATGCAAGTACCCAACTTTTTTTAGTGGTACCTATAAATTTTCAAAATTTAAGAAAACTGATACTAGTATATTACTTATGCGTAGATGACCCTAAGTGTTTATGTAACGGATATACTAGTGTAAACACAGAATGTTGCAACGTCAAGAAAATCACATAAAAAACTATTCTCTTCCGACAGACGTTCTGTGTCTGACTTTCATCACTCGTTCTGCCCTGTGCTTTTATAACACACAGGCCACGAACCAGTGCCACGAACCGCCAAGGAGTCATTAGTCATTAGTCAACGTATCGCACGTTGCGTTAGGCCTAAAGGCCTTTTCTCATACAGAAATACTATTGGCAAGAAAGGCAATGACAGGACTTTATGGCGCAACTTGGGAGACTCCTATGCCCCCAGCTGTGAACAATGATGGATAAATGCTAACGTTGCCATATTTTGTGAAGGTGGTGTGGCTTGCGGACCGCTAGTCGCTCTGTACCTTCGCTCTGGGCACGGGATCGTGGCTGGTGGGCTTGCCCTTGGTCTCATAGGGGTTGTGAAGAAGGAAGCCGTCGACAGGAACTACGAACTCCTGCATAAGTTTCCTGACCACATGAACACGATCACCGGCTGGAAAAGGGATAGTTCGTTTGTCGAAGATCCGCGCGATAGTAATTATTCATTTGTTTAATACTTTATGAACATGCACAAAGGCGGGCTTAGTGCAATAGGCATTTCCTACCATTCAACCTTTGGGTGATGCAGAGACAAACTGTTTTAAGTGCTATTCCGAAAATTGAGGATTTAATAATTATTTTAGCAATACTACAATCAATATTTAACGTTCCCACTGGGACCCTTGCCTCCTCTCTATTGTTAGAAGGGTAAATTTGGCAAACATTTGTAAAATTGCCCATAGTGATTGTATTGAAAAACTTTAAAACAGCGAAAGGGGAACTAATTCCGACTAAGGCCCTTTTCGCACGGCGATAACCATATATAACTTCTCACAGTTTATAGGGTGTAAAGAGACTCTTTACGAAGCCGAAAGGTACTTGTTATCTCCGTCATTGTTATAATATTCTGGACCATACCTGGGAACCTTCTAGTTACAGAGATATTGGAGGTCAAAGTTCCATCTTTTTGCACAAGTTTTTTTTAAATACCTTTCCGACCACCGTACTATTCAATGCATGCATCAGCACAATGTTTTGAATGCGTTACATTGAGTTCTACCGTAAAAGGTGACTTTTCACCCAAAAAAAAATTCGCTTCCCAGCAAAAAAAAAATGCATAGAGCTACTTAGTTTGATGTACAGAATGCTTGATTGACGGCTTCGTGAAGCTTGGTTTACACCTAATATTTTGGGATCACAACACTTTTAAACTGCATTTATTTTTAACAGTAATGAGCAGTGAGGATGTTGACGTGAACTGTAAAATATCGTGCAGGATAAAGGCAAACAGCCGCCAAGTCTACGCGCCAATAGAACCATGTAGCACTATGTTGACAAAACAAAACTTGAAAATAACGCAAATCTTATAATAGGGGATGATCACATTTTTTTTTCTTTGTCCGTCGGTTAGATTATTGAAAAGTATTGGACACGTTTTTTCTTTTTTCACGTGGATATAAAATTACGGAGAATATATTGAGTTAAAATGGCGCATGACGTCACATGTAGGTAATTTTTATACCTACTTGTGACGTAGTGAGCCCCCACTCTCCAAATTTAATGAATTTTAACTAAGTAATTTGTTTGATATTTTGATAACACAAAAAATACGTGTCTAATATTTTTGTATTACCTGTCTGACGGACAAAATAGAATGTCGGTTTCTTTACCCAGTCTTCACCCCTATTCTGCAGAAATGGTTCACACTTGCGACGATGAGGACACGAAGATAGAAAAGCAAAAAGAAAAGAAAAAGAATTCGCAGAAAGAGAAGAAGAAGAATCCGCAGGCGGGTGCCTGCCAGTGATTAGTTATTTCAGCTTCACGTTATATTGGCAGGCGAACCTTCATATACTTGACGGGTACCACATCCTTCTCAAACTCAAAGTGTTCATTTCGATTTAACTGAGATATCTCGTGCACTAAGCGCCTACGACCCCGACTTGTTGCATTACTGGCTGCTTTCTCGAATAAAACTAGTCGGTCACCCGGTCGTGCGACCAAACTTTCTTCCTGTTCGAAGCTTCTGCGGCCAAAGTTCGTGCTCGTGGCCACGTAGTGCGCGAGGTACCTTATGTACTTAGTAGTCAAAGAGTCGACCAGTAAGTCAAAAAACTGCAGGTGATGTTAGAAAACGTAGATCTCTTTATGAAAGGACAAAAACGAAACTCCACGAACATTCTTTTAAAATTACGTTACATATCGCAAAGTTCTTTTTCCTCAATTTATTTTTATACATATTTTTTTATCATGCTTAAAAAAAACATTAAAAAAAAAAAAAATTGTAGCCCACCAGTATCGGGAACGGTCCAAGCTACCGGTGGCGGTCAGGGCTTCAGATTATTTTTTTTTCAATAAGAGAATAATGAAAAAAAAAAACAATTCAAAATATGAAGATTATGATAAGCCTTGGCAGCAGACAGATGACCAGAGGCCCTTTTACAAATATTGCGCACCATCCAGCTCAACAACTTGAAGGGAACTAAAGGATACAATACACGCCATCATCATCTGCTTCCCTTATCCCAATATATTTAGTATCGGCGCAGCATTGTCTTCTTCAATCATAGAGATTCAATAGAGTTATGGAGCGGCCATTCATTGGGAAAATTGTCATTCAAAAACTTTAATCCTGAGTATCGATTTTTCGATTTCGACACACAAATGCGACCTGACAAGCTGGCACATCGCAATAAACAGACCGACTTGTTATAAAGTAGTTAGAAGTAATCTCTACATAGTATAAAACAAAGTCGCTTTCTGCCGTCTGTACACTAGATGTTTTAAATTTATGCAGTAGATTTTGATGCGGTTTTCATCAATAGACATCATCATCATCAAGAGGAAGGTTTACCTATATATATAATTTATCCCTGAAAAAAAACCATCAAAATTTCGACGTGGACGAAGTCGCGGGCAGCAGCCAGTATATTTGATTCTCGCCATCAGAAGCATAAGGTCGGATGTAACAAATATAGAGAGTTTTGTCCATCCGACCTTATGTTCTCGACTTCTCTATCTCTAGTCAGCCTTTTCTTATCACTTGTCCATTATCATCAGGGCTTGTTAACGTTACCAACTAACAAAATAATATCCGTTACTTAACGTTAATTCCAATGTGATACCTTATTAACTTTACAAAAATATAACGTTAATTGATAACATTACCAGTAATTTAACGTTAAATACAATTAACCTAACATACAATAATAACGTTACTGTACCGTTAATTTAGCTAAAACCCGGTCACATTCAAGGTTGTGTGTGGTATGTGAGATGCTAAGTTGCCAACCATATACTGACTCCCTCAACCATGACCTAGCGACCCACGAAATGCGGCGTTCGCAAGGTTTGGCGCAATTAACGGTTATACAAGGTGTTGTTTTGCAACCTCGTCAGGAGGTGGTCACGAATGACATAAATAGTCTATTAAAATTACGGTACCTAGTTAATTAATACTAAACGCTGATTTTTTTGGTTGTTTAAGTTTGACAGTATTTCAGAATAACCCCCTTAACGTGGTTTAGGGACTAAGAAATTATCGAATAAACGTTTGAGATTGTTTGTATGTGTGTAAGCGAGGTTATAAGGCAAGAACCAGACGGGCCGCGTTTAAAACAAGGGTGGTTCACACATAACGATTTCCGTAAAAAATAAAAAAAATAAAAATTTCCTACCCATTTTATTATTGATTCGGGACGAGAATCTTTAGCATAGCTACCTCCTTGAATTTGACGAGGATGCAAAACAACACCTTGTATAAATTAACGATAAAAATTTGCAAAAATAACGTTAATTCTATTAACGTTATTTTAATATTAACGGTAACACTGACAAATGAAGGTAACGTTACGAAAATGTTACCGTTATTTAAAGCCCTGATTATCATCTCTTTCATGTTTGTGAAGTATCGTTTATTTTTAATTGATTACTAAACGTGCCTTTGACAACACAGCTTCGATTGGGACTAAAACCTCATAATTATTGTTAAATAAAAGATTTGTCAATAAATATTTGTGGTTTTATTTAAATCAAAAAGAAAAAATAGTGCGTGGAGTCCCTCCGCACGGAAGAAGTGAAACTTCGTAATGTGGAAATGAAAATAGGAAGGGGTAGAAATTGATTTTTAGTGCAATCATATTGTTTTTTCATTTATTTTTTTTTGCATTCACTCTCGCTCTGTGTCTTTTTATTCCCCCTCCCCAGGAGCGTTGAACGTTTAACACAACAGTGCTTTCACCCCCTCCATGGTAGCGTTAAACGTTTAACGCAACCTTGTTGGAAGTCGCATTAGAAGTTTCACTTCAAAAATATTTTGAAAGCCTATTATTATCTTGTTGTAAAAAATATAATATCACGCATGAAGAAGTAGACAGAGTTGTTATAAAACGCTTACCACGTAAGTACTAAAAATCTCTCTTATGATGAGATAAAATTCAACATTGCTAAAGACCCGCAGTTAGGTTTTGGCTCTTTTTGAAAATGGTCCCTGCTCAAAGGACGTTTGTCTGTAACTTTCCGTAGTATATAGTTTTAGTTTTCGCTCATCACGACCTACCTTCTCACTGCGCTATCAAGTTTACATGAAGAAAAATCCCAACATGAAACTTACTGGGAACAAAAAAATAAGATACTAACCTCTCTTATCGCTTTCCAAATCGATGAGTACGAAGACAGAAAACAGTGCGTTGCCAAGTTTCATCTGACTGTCTATGTCACCATCCTTGTGGCCGATGGTCCAGCTGTAGAGGATGTCGTCTGCACATCTGTCCAGGATCGGACACTGCCACACGTGGCATATCCTGGAGATGAAAACCGGATCATTATTAGATGAATTCTAACTTCGGTCCAAGCTAAAACTTTCGAATTTGTAATTTTGAACTTTATTCCGACAAGTGTCATCATCTTCCTGCTTTTGTATGTTACTTGGGGACGACGCAACACGTTTTTTTTTTCTTTTATATTCCTCTGTCATCCGTCAAGCTATCATTTACTCCTTCTTTTTTCATGTCATTTCTCACACCATCCATCCATCGTTTCCTTTGTCTTCCTTTCCCTCTCCTTCCATCAACATTTACATTTATGACTTTTTTGTCACATGCCGTTCGTCCCCCTTATCACATGCCCAAAAGTTAACAGAAAAATTGAAAGGGAATTGTCTGTTATCTTCACAGACAATTCCCTTTCAACTTTTCTGTAACTGGCGCGACTTTTAAACTTCCTCTGATATACCCATTCCTCACTGTATCCATTCTTGTCACACCACACATCCCCCTCAACATTCTCATCTCCGCTACATGCAATCTTTTTTCATCCATCTTTTTCGCAGCCCAGCATTCCGATCCATACAATACGACAGGTCTAATCACGGACTTGTATATTTTCCCCTTTAACTTGAAGGGCATCCGTAGGTCGCAAGTTGTTCCAGTGACCTGTCGCCATTTCATCCATCCTGAGTTGTTACGATGCGTTACGTCTCGGTCTACTTTGCCATCTCCTTGAACAAACGACCCCAGGTTCCGGAAATTGGAACAGATAGGCGTTCCATCAAGGGTTATGGGCACAAGACTGGAGAGACCGCCGAAATCACAGAATAAGTATTCGGTTCTGGTCCTACTTAATTTCAGGCCAACATTCTCCAGTCTTTGCCAACCTCCAATCTGCTCTATTTTATTGGATTCTGGTCTAACATTTCTTGAAATAGAAATCGTATTTCAAAAATGTTTCGATGGTTTAAGCCTGGGTGTAAAGATATTTTTCGTAGTTACTTAGTTCTATTAGCCATAAAAATGATGGCGATGGGTAGGTTTTAGTCTCCACGTTAGGTTTGGTTTAATTAAATAAACGCGGAGGCAACCACAGAAAAGACGAGAGACGCGATATGGATTTCAAATTGTCGACGCATCCCTCCTTTCCGATTTGGTGGAAACAACTCCGTATCAAAGTTGCGACAAACAAATGGGTATGATTTTATCAATAACCTAATAAATGCATTTTTATTAACCTAATAAATAATATTTGTTCCCAAAATAGTAGATCTGTCACCTAAATGGAATCATCAAATAATATCAAAACGCTTACCTAAACATTAATTAAGAATTAGTTGGAAATAATATCAATCATCAAGTAATTTTATTAGGTTTCAAAATAATAGAAGTGTCACGAAAATTGAATCATCAAACAATGTAAAAATGTTTACATAAAACTCCAAACCACAGGTCCAAACTAAGGCGTAGTCGACGGAGCCCCGCTACGCGGGGCTCCTATTTCTCTCTGCAGGGTTTAAAGTAACCTAACACGAAGGGGATGTCGGGGTCTTAGTTCGCTCGCTCCGCTCGCTCACTAGACCCCGCCATCCCCTTCGAACCTAACCTGTCCGAGTTGATGTGCCCTATGTCTCGTATTAGGCATTTCTTCATAGAAATAAGGAACTGATCTATTTATTTGGTGACAGATCTACCATTCTGAGCACAATGTCATTATGTAATAAAACTATTATTATAGATAAGAACGAAGTTTATATTCATCTAATGCACTAAAATTTTATTGGTAATTTATCTCTTATTTTACACATATATCAACATTTATTTGATAATTCATACCTGGGAATACTTTTTATTTATCTGAGAACGAAAATATTTCGTGGCGATAGATCTATTTATTAGGTGATACAACTTTGATGACAAGGTGACAAGAAATATAGTTCCCCAAACAAATACGCGACAAAGGTTAGGGCGACGGTATGATATGTCGACTATCAGTGGTGTGACAGCACATCATCAGAAAAATGATGGAACAGGGCCTTTATATTAAACATGACGTCACTCTCTTTGGTTTTAGGGGACCTACCACATCAAAGCGGTATTATTGTAATCTACATTCGGTGTGGGAGAGAGGTGGAGCTAGACGTTCTGTATAGCTGTATCTCTTTCCTACACTGAACTAAAATTAATGCTGCTACTGCTTAAAGAAGTGGTAGTACAGTCCCTGTAAGATAAAATCTTAAAATAGACATACCTTCCTGTAAGCACCCTTATCAAGTAACTGCTATGATCCAAATCTCCCTGATGCATGTTCCGCTCTCTGCTCAACTTCTCAACACTTTCATATAAATTCGGGTTCTTTGACTGTTTCTTTTCACAGGTGACATGGATTTCTGGTAGATTAGCGTAAAACTCATCACTAAGGATGGGTTTACCCCTAGCTTTTTTTATTATCTTCGCTTCTTTTAAAGGAGACAGTATGGAACCGTGTGTGAGGACCCATCGTTTGGAGAATCTGATGCCTGAGGCAGACACTGTCAGGATATTCGCATATTCACCGTCATCTGAGTAATTGTATGTCACCATTACGCCTTCGACAGCCATGATTCTGGAAGAAGACAAATGTGGAGATGAGGATTTGGTATCAAGAGTAGCCGCTTATACAAAGTTGAATATGTATCTAAAATTCTTAGCAGAATATTTCTATTCTCGGCAGGCTATGTCTGTTCACCGGCAATCCGTTGTAGTTCTCTTACACTACGTTGATGGTATGTATTTACTATCCAATTTTATTGCCCGATTTTTTTTTAAGTCGGAGCGCAGAGATTGCTTGCTTTTAGCACAAAGGACAAGAAAAGGTACTACCTAACGATTAATTAGTATAGGCGCCTACTCTACGTTGTCCCCACTGGTGGGGATATCGCAGTAGGGATAAGGGGAATACTACACCCTAAGGCAGAGTGAGACAAGAGTAATAAAACCTCACTCAAGCAAGAATAATTTGCATAACCTATTTATTATTTAAAGTAGTTTATGTAGAACGCGCTCAGGTAGCTAACGAAATTCAATTTTTCATACGTCTTTTGCAATTTTCAGTTCATCATTTCATGCTTTACAGTGCATTGTATCCAGTCGAGAAACTCCTAAATGATTATATGCCTATGTCCTACTTGCTTGTACTGTCAGTTATTTATTTATAAACTTTATCGAGGACCTACAATCCTGGTGTACCGTGTAGATAATAAAACTATCATAAATGAAGATCGTAGTGCTCTAGGAATAGAACAATCTGGAGGAAACTGGAATCGTCTGTATACCAGCAATAATAGGACGACAGCTTGATAACGTTCATGCGCGTGACGTTACGTGACGTAGGAGTGAAACACACCGGGCTAATGCGAACTACAGTCCTTCCACAGTTCCTTACTGACAGCAACTCAAAAGGGACCTTATTTTAATGAGTATAAAGGTCACCGTGATTTCGACAGATTTGTCAGGTGCACCCAAAATTTAAGATTAACGCGTACTATAGTTACTAAATGAACTCTGTTCCTTAATCGAACCAGTTATAATAAGCCAATAATAACTGGTTCGTTCATTTTTGTACACAAACAGTATGCAAGAAAGAGACGGATTTAGCCCACACTCGACGTGTTGTCTCTTTCATTCTGGTTAATTAACAATATTGAAATGGTTAATATAATATAAGGATTAACTCGTATAAATCAAACATGTGAGTTATAGGTCTAACCGGTTAACCTTTAGGGATACGAGGAACAGGGTGTAAAGTTCCTCGATACTCCTTATAAAAGGAAGGTTCCTCCAACCAGACAGGTGTTATGTCTGGTGGGCAACTGCCCGATAGGTGTTGTCGGGTTTCTCTATATACTCTTAAGTCGATGTAAATTTTGCTTGCGACTTGTAGGAAATTGATGTTAGTTTCTCCGCCGTGTCACAGATGGCGCTGTAGTACTTTTTGTAGAATGTTGCTTTTTGTGGTCGCTACATCACTCTGCCCCGGAGACCGGAGGTCGATAGTCGAATGAGTTATCTTTTTAGTATTTAGCCGTGCAAGTTGGCTCGTTGCCGCATTGTTCGCGGTGAGTCGGTACAGTCTGCGGTGGGGAGGCGAACCCCAGTGAGTCGGGGCCGGCGCTGCGTTTGCTCCAGTGAGTCGGACGTGGTACAGCGCCGCGATGTGGCAGACAGCTAGAGAGGTGTCGACCGGGAGGAAGAAGCTCTCGAACGGCCGAAAGTGCATTGTGCTGTACCATGGTCGCTTGATGAGAGGCTGAGGGTGGGTGCTGATCAGAAATGCGCTTCCGCTGCATGCTGGTGGCCAGTAATACCCATTTGACGCTGGCTGGCTGTAAGACTCGCTTCTCGAAAGCTGGAAGAAGTGATGTTGATGACGTCCATTTCAGGGTCACCAGTTTAGGGGTACGAGGAACTGGGTGTAAAGTTCCTCGATACTCCTTATAAAAGGAAGGTTCCTCCAACCAGACAGGTGTTATGTCTGGTGGGCAACTGCCCGATAGACTCGGGAAATCGCTACGTCCCCGCGCGAGGCGGGGTATGGACTATGTCCTTTGGCCCGCGGTGTGCCCGTCAATACGGGCACCCTCAATTTGGGTGCCAATTTAGGCGTGAATGGGGGCGAGCGCGTGTAATTTAGTTTATTATAACGCAACTCGCCTATGTGTAGTTGACATTTTGTCCGGTAGGAGGCGCCAGCGGAGCTGGCCCAGCGCGCTCAGGTACTATAAACAAACTTTACCGTAACGAGCGCCGCTCTCTTTTCGCCACCCCGTCGGTCTGTCACCGCCAGGTGAGAACTGCCCGATAGTTGTTGTCGGGTTTCTCTATATACTCTTAAGTCGATGTAAATTTTGCTTGCGACTTGTAGGAAATTGATGTTAGTTCCTCCGTCGTGTCATAGATGGCGCTGTAGTACTTTTTGTAGTATGTTGCTTTTTGTGGTCGCTACAAACCGGTCCCTAGAGTTTCGAGATCACTGTAGTTTTAACAGTGATGTACCTAAGTATCAGATAAAATAACTGAAAAGGATGCTAGGTACAGGCGCACCACCATCAGGACCTCATAAGTATTAATAAAGGTGGTAAACAAGATTATGAAGACCGAACAATTTGTCTGTCCGATTTGATTAATCTTCACTCAAAATTTCATCGATAATCGCTAAATACCGACAGAATACGAGGTGTTTACGTAATCGTTTAAGAGATCAAAGAGTTATTCATCGCAATTCGATTTGAAACTGAGACACTTTTGTACATCGCGGTCGATCATACGCTCTATATATGTCGATACTCCGATTAATACAGCGTGTTCCATAAGGATGTTTTGGCGCGTGGTCACAAACGGAACTAATGCCGCCATCTTTTTTTCCAAATACAATTTCAAAAACAGCGACCTGTAAACGCCAACGTAATTCATGCACCAAAAGAACTGTGTAATCCTGTATTAAATGTTGTTGTTTCCTATTTAAAGGTATAGGTAATAAAGGGCGCTGCTGTCGCTTAAATGATTAATTATAGTAAGTCTTACTGCATTGATGAGACATTAAACCATACAATGTATAATGTCCTCATTACTTAGTTAAAATAAATTTACATAAATAAGCATTTCAACGGTTTTTCCTCGAACTGAATAATTATGCATTACCTAGGTAAGTTTTCTATCTACTCTTATAAAGAGGTAAAGTTTGTAAGTTTGTTACTTTGTAAATATGAATGTAGGGGGTATCATCGGAACTACAGCTCCGATTCTAAAAAATCTTTGACTATTGGAAAACTAATACGTAATCCCAAAGTATTTTCAATCATCGTTCGAGCGAAGCCGCGGGCAAAAGCTAGTATTGGATAAACTAGAAAACAAAGACACGTTTATTTATCTAACGTACATGAAGGATATCAACTATCCATGATAGTAAAGTAGGTTCTTAAACTTTCAATTTCATTAACTCCATCACACATCACATTGTGAATAAAAATAGATGAAAAAAGTAATTCACTCACATTTTCTTTTAGCAACAAGAATAATCATACCGTGACGTGGGAGGTTGCGTGCGAAAAGTACGATCAAAAAAACATCCAACATTTTGGAATACATTGCTTGCTTACACAACGTCTGTCGTGAAACTTTCGTTTCTCCCCGTCAATGTATAAAGGAGCTAGCGGTAAATACAGCAGTCAGGCGACAATATAATAATACATTGGTACGAGTAAAAGATGAGCTGAACACAGGGTGCGAACACAATTACAAATTAGGCATTAACACACCCATGGAATAGAAGTAATGAGACATATTCAAGCGGGTGGTCAATATACCATGCAATTTGCGATGGTATAAAAACGATACGCCAGACTTTTGCCGCCAACTTGTGTCGAAGCGTCTTTCAGAAGGCGCTTGTGACTTGTGATCGAATTTCAAATTCAGTTTTCTTTTTCTGTGCAACCTGTGTTATTTGCCGCGTGCATTCACAAAGGTAAGCTAACGAATTTCTTTTTTTTTTGTTAAATGGAATTTAGGACGTAATTGTTTATTTACAGGCTTATAGGAAATTCTTTATTAATTGAAGTGGATAAGTACAATAATTTATTGCAGGCCTTTCTTTATTGACACCTTATGTCTACGGGAATAATGGTTACTGCACCGTAAAATCGGAAGTAAACGAAAATGAAAGAACAGTAGTTTGTACTGAGGTCAAATGCAGTGTTTCTGAAAAATAATTTATCCGAAATAAATAGAATATATCACCCTACTTGAAGTTAGCAGTAATTTCGTTAAGCTTTCCATCGTTTCCGTAGTGTAGCGGTTATCACGTGTGCTTCACACGCACAAGGTCCCCGGTTCGATCCCGGGCGGAAACAGTTTCTTTTAGTGCATTTATTTTCGGAGATTTTTTATAAATATTATTTTTTCTTAATATGTGGTTACTTTTTTTAAGAAAAGTTATATACCTGGCGAAATTGGTTTAAATACAAACCAAATAAAGGATTTGCAATTTCGTTATATTTCATTCAGGCTGCGCAATCACAAGGAAACATTGCAAAAAAAATATTTTTATTTTTGTGAAAAGAACATTTTTAAATTAATTTCGAAAGCTACGTACCGTATTTCCTCTAGGAGGGTTATTTTTAAATAAGTGAACTAGCTTGTTATAAGAAAAGTAAACCAAAGTAAAGTAGTTACATTGCTAAAAAGAAATTCCTTCGAGCCGGATTTGAACCAGCGACCTATGGATATCAACTTTTGAAACAACTACAGTCCACCGCTCTACCAACTGAGCTATCGAAGGTTGAGGAACTCAGGCGAAATAGTAAGCCATTTACCCACCGCCCTCTATGTTGCCTTGTTACAGACAATTTTTTAAAAAATAATTTTGAGACATTGATAAAATGATAACAAATCATACAGTTTATACAACTCACGCAAGCCTTATGGAAACTTTTTCAACTATACAAATGCTAAATGCTGATAATCCTATAGTTACAAATTCTAAAGTAAGCCATTTAAATATTAAATGCAGTTAGAAATAGTATCCAGCGTTTAGTCATCCTTTATCAAACTTCCAATAATGCAAGTAAGTAAATAAAATAAGTAGAACTCAAGTAGGTCCTCGTTTTAATAAACTAGATATCTATAGTAATACTAATCGTAAATGTAATCTTTTTGCGAAACAGAGCATTATTTTTATAATTAAAAAAAAAAAGTTCGCGGGAAAAGTAAAAAAAGATGGCGGCCTACAGCTGTCATTATCAATCCGGTTTTACGTTACACAGAATCGTCCCATTTGTCCCGCTTATCAGATTAGATTAGCCCGTCATTTGACCCAGTTGTAATGAACTTGGTGTTATCTATCGCGTTACAAGTTAAACCAGCTTTCCTGCGAGCTACACAATGACACATTGGACACGTGCTGTTCAGAATTACCAGAAATAACTGGAATAGTGTCAGGAGAATGAAAACAATCAGAACAATAGATAATTTTCTTCTTTCGTCGATGTTTCCGTTGATTGTTCTACTTTGTAATGATTAAGGTTATCGGTGGACCTACATAATAACTGCATTGGATATTGAATGCAAAGGAACGTCGGTTATAATTATATTATATGCTATCGTTTCTGATCAAATTAAATCTACAAATACCGGTCACCGGCGTTTTCTATGTTTATTCCATCATTTGTATTTTTAATACAAATAATCTAACATGGAAAGTACCCTGTGTCTTTCTTCATCCAGCTCCCAGGTTATCTGTCAAACGTTACCTTAGTTTAGGCGGTAATGTATCTTTCGCATACTGATAACTTAAGCTATCTGGTCGGTATGTATGGATAACGTTTATACTAAGTTCTAATTTCTGTATAATTGAGCAAACATGCACGAAATCAGATTTGCCGGTTAACCTAAGTCCATTAAAGTTAGACTATATCAAGTGACCTTATCGAAGTTCTAAACTATATTATAATCTAACTAACACTAGTTTCCTATTGAGATTGTTTGAAGACACTTAAACCTTTCGCAACGATCAAGAAACGCAACATTTGTTGGGAGTTACCTCATCTTTTACAACTAGAGAAAAAGCGTATTTGTTTTATTTAGTAAAGGGTTAGAATAAATAATTTTTAACCTTCAGGTATAAAAGATATTGCCTCCTTTTGTGTCATCTACAACATATATATGTACAACAAGGAAATCTTCCTCGGATAGTATACATATAGGTAATTCATACATGGCTCTTATAGTGTTTTGGTAGTCTTTCATAAACGATAGGTCACATAATCATGTCCTGCGTGCCCTGTTGTTTGCTCGTTACAAGAACTGATGGACGATACTGAAGGCACCTAAATGTGGCCAGATTCTGGCGACTCAATTTAGGAATATATCATGGGAAACGTTTCAAAAATAGCCTATAACACTGGGGGATACGTTTGTCGCACAAGCGTGCATTCGAACTATACAAGGTGTAAATCACCTCATCACGAAGCCGTCAACCAAGCATTCTGTACATGGAACTAAGTAACTTTACGCAAAAATTATTGCTGTGAAACGACTTTTTTTTGGTGGGTGTAAAATCATGTTTTGTGGTAGAACTCAATGTAACGCACTCAAAACATTGTGCTGATTGACGGATTGAATAGTACTTGGGTCGTGGAAGTGTATAAAGTAAAAAAATTACATTAAAAACTTGTATTTAAAAAAATACTTGTCAAAAAGTTGGAACTTTGACCCCTAATATCTCCGTAACTAAAAGGTTCCCAGGTATGGTGTAGAACAAAATAATGATCACAATGACAGGGAGAACTAGTGCCTTTCGGCTTCGTTAAGAGGTGTTTTACACCCTTTAGAGTGTGTCGCAGTACAGTTTTGTAAGATTACCACCTATATATAACCAAACATAGAAACTTTACCTCTTCAGTATAGATTGGAATTGCAGCAAGAATTTCCTTCAGCGACCTAGAAAATGTTAATTATGTTATTAAGTCCCTATCGACATTTACACAACTGACGTCCAAACAAGTCAGGTTTCCTATAGTTTTATTAATTACCTATTAGTTTCGTCCGTAACCGGAGGAGGTGAGGCACACGCCTTCCTAGGGCTTCGAACACCCTTTCACAGTTTCTCAAGCAATGGTTACGTGATAAAATTTCCTAAGATCTGTTTTAATTTATTTACGGCCAGACATAAAATGTAACTTATCACGTTGTATGGTGTGTGATTGGTTTGAATTTCCAAGAAGGACTAATTAATTGGCGATATGCCATTTTCTTTAATAAACAGGGTTTTTTATGGCGTTGTTCAGTTACTTATTGAATTTCATTCTCAATTAAATATATGCCTGAGGTCTTGGTAAAACAGTTTAGGAAACTGGATGGCTTATTTTTTTAATAATTATGATGGTCCTTATAACAGAGTATACACACACATACACATAATAATTAGGTATCTTTAAGATAAATGTAATAATCGGAATTTACAGTTTTTATCTATCTTTTTCATTTATAAAGACAAGCCATTTATTAGAAGCCCATAATCTGAGTTCCATAAACAAATTGTGATAAAACTATTTTTTTCGCAATGACGCAAACTCTTTTAAAAATAGTAAGTACGATTTAATTTTATTGATTTGAACTCTGTGTCGGCTATTGCAATGTTATCAGTATGTTTAAATTCATTGCCCTTAAAAATTGCATACATTCAAACGGCAAAAAAAGTCTGATGAAAGAAAAAATGACCGTAGGGATAAATTACTTCTGCAGCAGATAGCTCGAAGTTCATTTACTTATTTCATTCTGTAAATACTCAAGCCAGTCAAAAGTTCACTAAAGTAACTGAACGCATTGGTATTTATTAGAAATCCTATACTTGCCAGTATCTTGTTACCTGTTTAACACTAGCACGTCCGTAATAAGAAACCTTTGCAAATAATACTTTTGATTAAATTTAAACTACAAAAAAGTACTAAATATTAGGTATGTAAAATACTGGTATTCAGATGCGACCGGTAAGAATGAAAGGCGACCCCAACGTAGTTATGAAAAGGCTAGGCAGATGGTGATGAATCATTGTGAATATTGAAATCCATAACTTGGTACAGTGTTAAACATTTATTGGTTATCTTGAATTCTATGTGGGAGTGAAGTGCAGTGTCGCCCAGTAGTGTCGGTCCAGAGTTCCTGACAGTTTTCAAAAGCAGGAACGTTAAATATTGTTAGCTTTTTCACCACCATTGCTCTCAAAACGTGAAAAAAGCCGCACTGTGCCCCCGTGGTGGATTAAAACGCACTCCCTCTCATAGAGAGGAGCCCTGTGTCCCAGCATTGGGAACATCATAGTTGGAATCATCATTCATAGGCTTGATTTGCTCATGAATTTCATTTAGGCAACCTATTACAATCATCTCCTAAGATGATTAGTCAAACCTACCTGGATTCCTAACCAGGTATTTATTATTTATCTCAAGGACAATAGATGACGTCAAGCATTTTATTCACGTAATTAATTACATCCTTGCAGACAGCTTTGTAAGAGTACTAGGCATTAAGGAAGAAACTGTTTGCCTACACTATGTGACTTCCTCGAGGAACAATTGAAGAGTTTAAAAGCACAGTTTAAAAACATAGTTATGGCGTGTGTCATAAAATAACAACAATCAAGTAGGTACCTAGTATTCCTTTATTAATTTCAATACAGTAGAAGTAGGTAACTCTATACAAGGTGTTATTTTGCATCCTCGTCAAATTCGAGGAGGTAACTATGCTAATGATTCTCGCCCCGAATCAATAATAAAATGGGTAGGTAATTTTTATTTTTTTCCTTATTTACGGAAATCGGTAAGTGTGAACCACCTGTGTTTAAAACGCGGGCCTTCTGATTCCCGCCCTATAACTGCGCTTCCACACATACAAACAATCTGAAACGTTTATTCGATAATTTCTCTTTCCGTAAACCACGTTAAGGGGGTTATTCTGAAATACTGACAAACTCAAACAACCAAAAATCTCAGCGTTTTTTAATAATTAACTAGGTACCTATTTTTAATTGATTATTGATGTCTTTTGTGACAACCGCCTGAATTTTGATGAGGTTGCAAAACAACACCTTGTATATGTATAAAAACAATCATATAGGATTATGTTTGGCTGCGGCTAGAGGATTGATGCTATAGTAAAAACAAGATGCTATAAGACGTTCCATATTTGTTTCTCACTAATAAAATACGTTCCTTGACCCACCTAGAAATCCCGCTGACATACCCAAAACATTTACAGCTGTCAGTATGAAAAATAAGCGTCAAATTTGTTTATAATAAACCACAAATAGCAGTTGAGTCGTTCGACCTTATAAACTCATTGTGCACATCCTTGATAGAATTCGTTGGAGTCGGGAGCGGCTTGCCCTCACTGAGAGGACCAAGTGCCAACGACACCTACATAAAAAACATAGGCCGACAAACGTATTTGCATGTAATGGCGGCGCCACTTTATAAGGTAAGATGTCAAAGACCTGTCAAATCCAGTACATTTTAACTTAGTTCTTATTTAGCAACATGCATTCATAAGTGTGTGAATTGATATTCCTATTCCCATTGCCTGTTTGAACCGGAGCTTAGCAGTTCTTCAGACAAGGATATAGTATTTCAAGCTAAAAATAGTCCCGTATTTGTCATTGTGGCGTGGCGTTTTAACCTGCTCGAACTGGGAACAAATTAAGACGTGTCTTCGCATTAATAGCTGTGGCATGAGAGACTGCATAACATGGATATGGCATAGTTGCTAGATCTTCCTGTCATTCTGTTAGGTTGGATAACACCTCCAAGTACGTGGCCTACTTTGTCCTCGTCCAAAGGGTCGTCAAGTTGCGCCATGTCCACGTTTCCCTTCGCAGGTTCCTGTGTGAAATATCAACGGAAACGGCCGGCTTCAGAGCTTCGCCGGTACTTAAGCGTCCAATTGAACAAACGAGCGTGATAACTCTGGATCCGGTCCCGTGACTTGATCGTTGTGGCCTCTTAATGTACCTAAATGCAGTCATTACTGATGATGACTGATAATTTACGTCACGATAGGATCTTGAAAGGATGTTCCTGGCGTTTTTGATTCGACATCTAGACCGTGGTGGGAAAAAAAATTGATTGACATACCTTCTGGGTGATCTCTCCAACATCTTAACAGCCAAAAAGTGCACTTACATTTCTTAAATAGCTAATGATAACGCTCCCAAATTTCTGGGTAACACACGTACACTCGGTCCGTGTCGGCAATTTAAGGAGAACTACGATAAGCCCACGACAATACAATAATGGACGCTCTCTGCCTAATGGGTCGCATCCTGCACGGCCCAAGCGCAGTCCAGTCAATGCTAAGAGTTCGCTCCTCCGCGGCACATGTTCGTTTCCAGAAACTAAATTTCATTGTTCATGTTTCCCTAATCGTGTGTGTGATCACGTTTCGTGTCATTGTAGACATTCGTGTGGGTTTCAAGTGTCGCAGCTCTGGTGAGGTTCGTGCCGCCAATCGACGGACGTCGGCGACGACGGACGATGTGCCTGTTGCGATCTCGAAAACGATAACGAATTTCGACAACTGTCATCGGTTTATCTCTAAGTATCTTTATTGTGCTATGGATGCAGTGTTGAGGATGGGAAAGTGCATTTTATGAGCGAATTTTACCTGTGCAGTGTATAGTGACGGACATGCCTGAGTTTCGACGCCTGGCAGCCAGTGTGAAAAAAAAGAAGCCACTTTCGCCGACTCAGCGGTTGAGTCACTCGAACAGTTCTATTTACTTGATGCGATAACGTTTTAGGTGAGTCTGTCATTAGTGTAAAGTGGTGTATCCCTTACATTAATGACCACTTAGCTATCGTCGACAGGTGTATGTTTCAAAGGCATTATCTTTGTCCTTAAAAATGTTCATTTTTACCATTTTTAGTTATCAGTGTTTGTTACAAGGTGGGATTTAGATATTGTTCCGTTCATCTGAACGAGGAAACAAAACCGTAAAATACTGTGAGTACCATAGGTTACAAATATTATTTCTAAATTAGGTATAATAGACTACAGGCTCCGTATTTTGCGTAGGTTGTAAGTAATTTGTAAATTTATTAAGTGACTTGACAACTGTCAAGACACAAGACTCATCCTTGACAGAGATTGTAAGGTAAAAGGCTCATATCCGCTTGATTGCGCGTAGTAAAGATTTCAAAAAAAAAAAAAAAACCTTGACAGATACGAAAAAACAAATACAAAACTTGAAAATAGATTTTTGCAAAGCAATTACTTACCTTCCCAATAACTTAACCTTAGTAAATAATTAACAGTATTCACTAATGTGTGCAAGTATTATTAGAAACAATAATTGTTGAATCCCCAACATAAAATAAGTAAAGTTCCATTCAATAGTTATACACACAAACAAAAAAAAAATTTGGACTAAAACCAACCAAGTTTATCGAAATTCCAACTTACTGGAAGAGTACTAGCTATTAAAACGTCATTTAAATGTCGTCAAAACAAAGAAACAGAATATTATTTACCTTTGACCTCAGAGTTGCGTTTGTTTACGTTTTTGAGGTTATGTTTAACATTTGCCACCAAACAAACTTTGGAATTCTTTTTTCAAAGTTAACTTTTCTTATCACACCACTGACACAAAACACTGTTGTCCATTACAATCTTCTTGAATAATGACTGTTTTCACTTATTATGTCTACAATAAATACTATTTCTCTACTACTTATCAGCTGATGAGCTGAGCTGTTTTATTTAATTTGTTGCAATTTATATCTCCAAGCACTCTTATTGGTTGTAGAATAACGATCTCTCGCGGACTGATTCATTACTACATTCATTCATCATTTACGTGTCTGCGTTGTAGTTCTTTGTGATTTCGCGAGATGGCGTTAATTTAAAATAATGACTCTTAACTAAAATAACAACAACTAGGGATTTCATGAATAAAACTTTGCTTACGAACTAAACTGCCTCAAAATATTGTTATTGTATTTTTGTTCACTATACTAGGGGTAATAAATGTACCTAATGGTGGAAATCATTGCATGGATCTTGAGGGTTACAAGTTTAACAAAACGTTTCAAATCGGTATATTGTGCTTCATTTAGGTAAAGCAAGGTAGCCTGTAACACTGGAAGACTTATCAGTACTTAATTATTTACCTATAACAATTTACCAACACATTGAAAAAAAAAATCTTCTTATTTTAACAATCCGTACTGTCACAAACACCAACACTTACAGCAAGCAACATTCATTAAACACAGTATTTTGGAACCCTATTATAAAACTCTATAGACATAACTCATGACACAAGTGTCGGAATCGTGAATGTGATTCAGTAGGTACCACATACATATAGATTATGTTACCAAATGCCAGCTCGTTAACAGAGATTTCACATCTTTAGCCACTTTTGGTCTAAAAACCCTGGGCCATATGAAATAGTTGTTATTTCAAGAGAAAAACATTTTTTTCTGATAAGAGTAGACAAATTATTTGTCATGACTGTTTGTACATAGCATGGGCTGGTAGCTAGACATGGGCAGCGAGTAAAGAAAGAGTAAAGTATCTTTCTGGAAAGTTTTTCGTAATTAAGCCGGAAAATACGTGCCTATTCTCCATCAAAATTGCCTTTTAAATACTGTGAAGAAATTTCAGATTGTTACAAATGTTTATTATACCTACATTTTATTATAAAGAAAATTGAAAATCTTAATTGGTTCCTCGAATCAATCAAAATTATTTCATAGAAGAAGCCTTCTAAAATTATTGCGTGGACAATCAATTAATTTACCAATGGCTTGCAAACGGGAAATTAATTTCTTGCAAAGGCGAAAATGTGGAATTGGAGTGATGAGGTCTGAGAGACCTACCGTTTTCTTTTTTTGTTGGTAAATCATCAAATGACTCCTCCCGCTCTGGGCAGAGCGGAAGGGAGTGTCAGACTTGACTGACTAAAACCCATCCATGTTCCTTCTTAGCCCTTTGTGTTCCAGGGCCACGGTATCTCTTTCGAACAGTCTCGCAGCCCTGGCAGGCATCGGCCCTCTCGGACCCCTTCCGATTTGCTGACATCTCGTTGAGGCGCGCGTGGAACACGAACGCGCCGTCGACACGGCCTGTCGTCTTAAGACGGACGGACGGTGAGCTAGCCCATTAGTCACCGTCCACAGGCCCGTGAGAGACCTACCTCGATCACTTTTATTGTAGAAAATTCATACAGTCTGGATTCGTGTTCGGTTCTTGGCAATAAGTCTGGCCCCCTACATAACATCAGGCTTTACTATTTGGAAGTAACGTAACTAGCGAAATTTGTGTGTAGCTATCATATTAGGTTCGCCTCTTGCTTACCTTGTTAATGTAACAAAGAGAAATGTTTTCCCAGTAAACCAAAAATTATTAACAAAATTAATAATAGAATCTAAATTCTCAAATAGGTACAACAGGATAATTGTGCATAAATTCTAGAGTTTACCTATTGTATGTACAATGCATCTAATTGTAGCCTACGTAAAATCTCTGTTGCATAATCATAGGGAAGAAAAACAGGTTTTTCTAGACGCGATTTTACTGCAGTTTTCCCACCTTTTACAAATCTATATTTAGCCAGTCACGAGCAGTAATAATTTCGTTTAAAAACTTCTAAATAATTTTCTCCTACTTACTACTGTTTTGTTTGTTATGCTGATGCAAATACGGTAAAATCAAAATCTTTTATTTCACATAGGCCTACATGGACACTTATAAAATGGCGAGAAAAGATGCACGGTTCGGGTCATCCATACTAATATTATAAATGCGAATGTCACTCTGTTTGTTTGTTTGTTTGTTACCTTTTCACGACTAAACAGCTGATCGGATCTTAATGAAATTTGGCATGAAGATAGATTTCAACCTTGGGAAGGACATAGGCTATAAATCCTCACGCTACGACCAATAGGGGCGGAGCAGCAATGAAAAATGTTGCGAAAACGGGGAAAATGTGACGCAGACGAAGTTGCGCGGGACAGCTAGTTTCCTATAAAAAAGAACCAGCAAGAAACTCCATGGTTACCAACTCTTTTCAAATTATTTTGGTTGGTAGTACTTTTGGAACTCATATTAATTACCTCTTATTTTAGAACTGCTATGAGAAATTCGGTTTTGAATTTTGTACCTAGTATAGTAGCCTAAATTATTATGAACGAAAGACTTATATTTTCAACCGACTTCAAAAAGGGAGGAGGTTCTCAATTCGAATGTGTGTACTTTTTGTATGTTTGTTACACGATCATTCCGCCAATTATGGATTGTTTTTGATGATTCTTTTTTTGTTAGGGAGGTCATCCCATATAAATTTTGCTTTGGTACTCTATGAGTTATCCTCAATAAAACGGATTTTTCTTCTTCGTGTATAAGGTACATGGACGATGTGCTAATATTTTTTAGTTATAATGTAAAATTGATACTACACAAGGATTTGTGTGATAAACCCACACTTATAAAGGGTAAAATAAAAACTTCACTTTCAGCAATGTGAATTTTGTTAATTTCTTTGACTTTTTTGCGACCGACTTCCCAATGTAAAGTTATTTTATTGAACTTGGTTATGTTTTTTTTTTTGGAACTGGGTTATTTTTTTTATAATGTGCCGAGTTTTGTATGTATGTACCATTGCGAGATACACAGATTGCTTATATTTGTTGTTTTGAACATCTGTATTGTCTTTTATATCTTGAGCGACTGCGTATCTGACCTTCACAACCCAGTAAGTACTGGGTAATACGATACCCCTTGGTAAGACTGGTTGTCAGACTTTCTGGCCACTGACTACCTGTAACGACTGTCAAAGATCTACAAATGTAGTCTCCACTATTATGTATTTGAGGTCCATAGAGCGACAGACACGCTTGGAGTCCCGCTTCGATCCCTTGTTCGAGAAAAGCATTCAGTAATATGAAAAAAACGTTTGTTTGTAACTGAAATAAACGTTTTTTCTGAAATAATATCTACATACCCTTTCCGATCACACAGGCGTGATGTTTCGTGCAATAAGATACTGATTCATAATTATCATGTTTAATGGACGCTTGCCGCGTTTTTCTTGAAAGTCCAACTATTTTCATTATTCCAAATATGGAATAATATAACAGTCTTATGGACTTTCGACAACTTTCTGCGAGGTTTAGATTAACGCGCATTCATTTCATCAATCTTTATCTTTAATTTAATCTTTTTCGCGATATGGTCGGAAATTACCCCAATTAAATATAGTCATATTCGGGGAGCTTTCCATCAGTGAAAAAAATATCGAAATCGGAGCGGTAGTTCCGAAGATTACTTCATACATCCATCCTCACGAATAAACAAACTTTGCCTCTATAATTAACTATTAAGTAGTAATGATTGTATAAGAGGAGAGGAAGACCAAAGAAAGGATGGATGGACTGTTTGAAGGATGATTTAGCAAGAAAGGAGGTGTCTGATGAGATGACAAGTAATAGCGAAGTGTGGAAGAAGAAGACATGCTGCGCCGACCCCAAATAAATTGGGATAACGGCAGAAGAATGTCATCACCATTCTCCAGAAGAATGAACATCTTCCTTCCAACTTCTTCTTTTCTAATTATTTTGGAGATAGCTGTCCAAACGAGGATTTTTTAAATCATACTCCTTTAACTGGAAAAGACACGTAATAAATGTTCCTCCTTCTGTATAATAGGGATGATGACTGGGTAAAGAAAACGAAATTCTATATTGTCCGTCAATCAAGTAATAAAAAAATATTAGATACGTATTTTTTGTTTTATCAAGTTAACAAAAAAATACTTAGTTAAAACGCATTAAAGTTGGAGAGTGGGGGCTAACTACGTCACAACTAGGTATAAAATGTACTGAGCCGTGACGTCAATCGCCATTTCAACTCAAAATATCTCCGTAATTTTACGATTACGTGAAAAAAGAAAAAATACGTGTCAAATAGTTTTTAATAATCTACGCGATGGACAAATAAAAAAAAATGAGTCACCATCCCTATTACAGTTCTTCTGAACTTAGTTAAATAGGTTAAAGCCCACTACTTTCAAAGTTAATATTTGCCTCGTGCAAGTTAACATCAAGTGGCCTTATATAACTTTTTAATAGACTTATGATAAGTTTTCTAGTACGTAGATACAGCAACGTAGCAGCGTTTCATACTGATGTTATAGTTTTGATTTGTTGGAGTACTAAAGCAGATTTGTACCTATAAAAGATAGTAAGCAAATAAAACATGGTGTTACTGGGTAATACGATACTCCTTGTGGAAGTCAGATAGGCAGTCGCTTCATGTAAAATAATGTACATGAAACATTGCATGCAAGGTAATAATGGGATACAGAAAAGTTCTAACATGTTCAGCCGCATATCGTGGCGTACAAATTGATAAGAAGATATGGTGCATTAACCGTGTTATTTATTCATAAAAATTACATTTCATCAGTATTCATTAAACATTAGGTATAACAATTCAATAAGCATATTTTTTAAATACAATTCAATGTCAAAGTAGTCATTGAATAAATTGGTCAATGAAAATAATTATGAATCCTTAACTGTCATTAAAAAAGTCAATTCCAAATAATTAAATTCGCCATACCGCGTCTAAAATAGGAAAGTTGTTTCGATGACTTTTAAATTGTCTCTCTTAATACTGAAAATCTTATTAATCGGCCCATGTGAGATGAGCGAGCTCACTTTTATCAGTGTAGCCACAGTAAGGTGAGGGCACAAATTGTAACGATCGAGCTTGTTTGAAAGACCCACGGCAAGAGTCATACATACCAGCTTCCATGTTAAACGCCACGAGCATTGATTTTAGATTAAACTTCATAATAAAACTTTTTTTTTTTCAAATTGAAGCATATCTGTAGGTGGGAGAAAGAAGATAGCTGCTGTTATAATTTTGTAGTTTAGTTCGGTGGACAGTGAAATGTCTGCCTAGGCTTTTCCCAAACTATCTTGGGGTCGGCTTCCAGTCTCACCGGCTGCAGCTGAGAACTAGTATTTTACATGAAGCGACTGCCTATCTGACCTCCACAAGTGGTATCGTATTACCCAGTTACTGCCTTGGTAAAACTGGATGTCAGACTTTTGGCTTCTGACTACTCATAACGACAGTCAAAGATCTACAAATGACAACCGGGACCAACGGCTTAACGTGTTTTCCGAGGCACGGAGGAAACTCGGTATGTAATTATGGTTACCCATCCACGGTCCAACCTCCGCAAGCACGGCTTAACCTAAAATATCGACCCGTGCGGCTGTTATTATTTAGCCACGAGCTCCTCGGTGGACGGTGAAAAGTGTTCTGTCAATTTTTTTGCAGCGAAATAAATAAATATACTACTGTGATGCAACTATGGCATGCAGAACTGTATCTGGTTCCAGATTATGATACCCGGTTATGGGGTGCAGTTAGAGCAAATCTGCAAATCTCACCGTAACAATAACGCAAGTAAAAGAGCTGTGTTGGACACAGACCGGATCCCTTCACTTCAGCTTCTAGTTATATTTGAAGTGTTAGTCACGAAGTTACGATAGTTAGATTGAAATCACTTCTATTTGAACTACTGTTTGACTTAGCGGATGTCGCCAAACTACCTCAAACTATTGGTAACTACCTATTTTTGTTAAATTTTCTACAGGAATTCATTTATTTGTTAAAATAACACGTACAGCTACTAATAAGAGGCCCATTCTTCTCCATAGAGATCTACGCTTTGGAATGGGCAACTACAGTTCTTTCACAAGTTATTATGCCTTGTGACTGGGACTGTAGCTTCGGGTTTTTTTTATTTGTTATTTTAGTTTCAAATGTGCCTTTAATGGTCTAATTGAAATAAATGCTTTGAGTTTGATGTACAATAAAAACAGTCGGTCAAAAGTAAATTATGCTCTCCGATGCCGATCCGTCGATGACCATCTATGACAGACCGAATTCCCTCCGAGGCTCGGAAAACCCGCAAAGCCGTTGGTCCCGGCTGTCAATCTTTGCTATTTGTTACGAGTAGCCAGAAGCCAGAAACACTGATGACAGCCAAGGTGTATCGTATTTCCCAGCAAATGAGTTGTAAAGGTCAGATAAGCAGTCACTCCATGTAAAATACTGGTACTCAGCTGCACCCGGTTAGACTGGAAGCCGACCCGAAAACACATAGTTGAGAAAAACAACTGACAATTCAGGAAAGTTCCAACAAAATACAAAACCAACAATTAACCATGGCGTCTCTATAAATCTAGAACTTGACACGAACGGCCTCATAGTCGCAAGCTCCTGGAGGCGATTTGCGCATCATGTGAGTTCATCCATCAGAAATTTCTCTTCATAAATCTACATTTATCCCCAGTTAACGGCAATATACTCAGCTCCTATTACATCGAACTTAAACAAAACTAGCGAAATATGGGTGTATTATAATTCACCTCTGCCTAACCCTTCGCGGATTAAAAGCATGATGTTTTCCACCTAAACAATGAGTCAAGATCAAATTCCCCTGGTTCTAGTAAAGCTATTAGGTACGGAAAAAATGCACAATGGAAAATGCAATATTGCCTGAGGCGGTATATAGGTACTCTTAATAGTTTACTATCATTCATTAATCACATAGTAGAAAATGATAATGGATATCGGAAAACCACTTCAAATGTATTATTATGTTCGTTACCTAGTTGTGCTATGGGAAAAACGATGAGGTGACGTACATTTTGTTTGCTTTTAGGATCTATTATACCATTTTAAAATTTGATTTATGTAAAGTCACGAACGGAATATGACCATATTCCATTCGTGACTAAAATGAGAAATTTAAAATGGTGAAAAATACTCGTGCCTTTAAATGGTCCTCTTTAGTGGCTATCGAAATTACTATTAATAGTGATATCAAATATATAGATGAGTTGCCGAAACTTCATGAATATAGTCATTCTGAAAAGCGCAAGCATGCTTCTCCGTAGGCCGCATCATCGCTTTGCACCAGGCGCGCTGCGGCCAAACGCAAGGCTATTTAGAATAAGAAAAAAACCGGCCAAGTGCGAGTCGGAGTCGCGCACGAAGGGTTCCGTTCCATTATTTATAAAAACGAGCAGAATAATCTTTTTGTATGGGAGCCCTCCTTAAATATTGATATTATTCTGTTTTTAGTATTTGTTGTTATAGCGGCAACAGAAATACATAATCTGTAGAAATTTCCACTGGCTATCTATCACGATCCATGAGATACAGCCTGGTGACAGACGGATAGCGAAGTCTCAGTAATAGGGCCCCGCTACACCCTTTCGGTACGGAACCCTAAAAAAACTACTAGTGAAAAAACAGTTTAGTGGCAACCATTTCCAAAGTGATTTCTATTATTAGACCGATTATCAACAGGAGTGACATAAGCATTCTGGTACATTTAACAAACTTATCTATGTAGGCGGGAAAACATAGAACTAAAATAAATTTAAGAATGTTGACATATCAATGCATATTTTCTTGACCAGCAGCGCCACCTTTAACTGCAATCTTGAAGTGGTCATAAATACTGTAGCCTATTACAATCAAAAAGCCGTAAAAAAGCCTTCACGGAGCCGAAAGCCACTTGTTCTCCCCGTCAATGCGATATTTTTTTTCTGGATCATGCCTGGGAAACTTCTAGTTTTTTTTTTTTTTTTAAAACCTTGCCCCACACTTGGAATTTCTCCTGTATCGTGGGAGCGTTTACAAACATTTAAACTCACATACACAAACAGCCAGACCCGGAACAACTATCTGTAGGCCATACAAATATTTGTTCCGTGCGGGGATCGAACCCGCGACACACAGCGCAGCAGTCCATCGCTCAACCATGGCGCCAACCGTGCCGTCGAAGAACTTTATCACAAGTTTTTAATGATTACTTTAAATACCTTCATGAACGCACCCACTACCCCCCCCCCTTACCCCCTACTATTCAATGCACCCTTCAGTCAGTACAATGTTTTGAGTGCATTACATTGAGTCCAACCGTAAACCGTGATTTATCACGTTTTATTTCACCCCAAAATTATTGCCTAGCAACATTTGTGCGAGGAGTTACTTTGTTTGATGTACAGGTGGCTTACCATGACGTCTTGAAACATTATTGTTTTACTCATTTTCCAGTGTGGGAAAGAGATGGTGCTAGACATCCTGTACAGTGCCGTCTCTTTCCAACACTGGAATGAGAGTAAAACAATACTGCTCATGGTAGACCAGCAGGTGTCTATGTATTTATGTTAGTAGGTAGTTTACAGGGGTTCAAAAATATCCCAAGCCGCTATAATCACTTTATAATACAAGCTTATTAAAAACTAGCTGTCCCGCGCAACTTCGTCTGCGTCACATTTTCCCGGTTTTCGCGACATTTTTCATTGCTGCTCCGCTCCTATTGGTCGTAGCGTGATGATATATAGCCTATGTCCTTCCCCAGGTTAAAATCTATCTTCTTGCCAAATTTCATTAAGATCCGATCAGCCGTTTAGTCGTGAAAACATACAAACAAACAAACAGAGTGACTTTCGCATTTATAATATTAGTATGGAAACTAGGTGTTCATATAATTTGAACTTCTTAATTCCGGTTTTATCGGCACCCAATCAAAACTGAGTCATCTAACAACGTCTTTGCGGCGTAACACAAAAAAAAGTTAGCAAAAAATTGGTTAAGTGACACCTCATACATATGTTCTAATGATTAAGGTTTATAGGTAAGATGTGTCATCTTTAATATATTGTTGAAATTGACGACGCAGAAGAGATGCTGTCCGGTAATTTAATTCAAAGTTTGCATGTATTTAAATGCCGACCACCGTCTTACCAATTGGGTATCGTCTTACCCAATATCTGGGTTGTAGAGGTCAGATAGGCAGTCGCTCCATGTAAAATACAGGTATATGATTACACCCAGTTAGACTGTACGCCGGCCCCAACATATTTGGGAAGATGATGAATTTTGATGAAGTTTTTTGAAGTGAAACTTCTTATGCGACTTCCAACCAGTTTAACGTTTTCATGGAGGGGGAATATTTTCTATTACCCACTAAGAGATGGCGCTATTACAAGATTTGTGACTACGTAGTTCTACTAGGTACGCAAGATGGCGTGCAAACAATCATGCATTCGACCCTTCGGTGTGACCAGCCTTCGCTCTTCCATGAGTAGAATAACCTCGATAAACTTATATAATAAAAAGTGTACAACAATTAAACAATAAAATATTATTTAGAAGCTCAATAAAATAACGAGAGTGAATGCGTGGCACTCGAACGCATGCGTGTAGTATTACGAAGTTTCACTTCTTCCGCGCGGAGGGACTCCACGCACTATTTTTTTTTATCTTGTTCTACCTTGTGTAGTAAGCAACGACTTATTGTCAATACACTGTCCTTCCATACTTAAGTACTAACGCTGTAACATTCAAATATTGTAAAATCAAATGATTTTAAAACAGTAACCATGGTTTATCTTGCTGGTTCTTCTTCATAGGAAACGACCAACCCGAACCGTGCACCTTTTGTTGACGTTTTATAAGTGCCCATGTAGGTACGCCTATGTAAAATAAAATATTTTGATTCTGTTTTTTATTTTGAATGTGTTAGTGACTCTACTCGTAGACGGTCTACGAAAATTCTCGTAGAAGTTGTGTTGTGTTTGTCGAATCTTGTAGATCCTGAAGGGTTTTTATGGAGATGCTTCTAAGCATAGGTAATTAGATACACAGCAAGATACATATTTTATTGTTAAATATTTACGTAGTTGGAAATAAATAGATTATTTATTTCCATTTATTTTCTCCAAGAAATAGGCAAAAACAACATTAGTCTTAATATAATCCAGATTCGCACGTTCATCTTAACAATATTTGATCACGAAAAATTTCAGGTAAGCACTAAATTCTGAGGTATAAATAAGGTTTTACTTCTGCCCACAAACTGTAAACTCATGGTCCACATACATGGACATTGATTTATTATGTCAACAACTGTCAATCTTAAATTTTCTCGGAAAATATATTCATCATTGTATGTTAGATGTCGTCTGCACAGTTCTAAGATCTGTCACGTAATCTAAGACAAGATAGGTGGTAATTATCCCATGGATTAGTATAATAATTATGGATTAAAGGTCTTACTGATACGGGTCATCGTTGAAAAATGTGGTGCAATCTTCGACGTGGCTTTTTCCGGATTCTGGTACCTAGGTATAGATTTATCTCCGGAATTTTTAGCGGAAATTATTGTAGCAGCATGTAGATCTGCTACAGTCTATAGGTACATTTTGTAAATTTAAGTTAATTTTCGCGTCAGTTTGTCCGCGTTGCTCTTCCAAACTCCGAAACAGATTTTCTCACCTCGATGTCTTCGCTATAATTTTGGCTATAAATAATTCCGACAGGTTTATTTGTGTAGGTAATACAATTATATTGACGTCAGATATTATTAAGAAAACTCGCTAGTGTATACTAGAAAGGCTAAAAAAATACATTTTATCAGCTATAGCAGGTACATAAAGTAAAAAAATCATTCGATTGACGTACGCTACCAAAAGATTAAGTAAAGCCTATTGGAAATCGTTCCAGAAGTACGCAACGCTTTGAAACCGATCATCACTTGATTAGGAAGACCCTCAGGAGGTCAAAAGTAAACGTAATGATGAAAACGGACTGTTATGGGTACCTAACCGATATCATTTTTGTTGGTCCTAAGGCAGTTTTATTATTTAGGTTAAAACCGACCGAATCCAACTTGATTGACAAGGTTTTAGCATTACCTGTTCAAGTAGTACCTAGTGATTCTAGCAAGTCATACTTTTAGTGTGTCATAATTACGGTTAAATATCCGGTATCTAAATTGAGTTTTTTGATCATTCACAGCTGAAATTTAAATACTTATTTAGGTAGACGTATACATACCTAATCAAAAATCAAAATTAAAATATTTTATTTTACATAGGCCTACTATGGGCAATAATTGGGCACTTATAAAACGTCAACAAAAGGTGCACGGTTCGGGTTGGTCGTTTCCTATGGAGAAGAACCGGCAAGAAACTCCATGGTTACTCTTTTAAAATCATTTGGTTTTACAATATTTGAAGTTACAGCGTTAGTACTTAAGTATGGGAGGACAGCGTAGGCCCGACAATAAGTCGATTGCTTACTACAGAAGGTAGTAATAGAAAAAAAATATTACAAAGCCTACAATGTCCACACATTCACAAAAAATAAGTAAATAAAAAGAATTACAAAAGTAAAAATAAAGAGCTGCATAGAGCTGGAAGAGCGTAACAGGGCAATAGAAGTCTAAACAAACGATGGATGGACTGTTTGAAAGATGATCTGAATAGAAAGGGAGTTGACCCATGAGATGACGACTCCCTCCCTATTTACCCTCCAAAGAAAGCTAATAAGAATAATTACTAATATTGAACCAACAGATAGTTCCAAGCCTTACTATACAGTATGTTAGTTTAAACGAGGGACATATTCAAACCCACAATAGTACATGCTAACATGATACTAATAAAAATATAAACAAAAAAAAAACACTGATAAATAACAGACAGAACCACACCAAAATTTTCGCAAATGTCACGCAACGTGTATACACCCTTGCGCTAGCGACTTAATACTATCGCAGAACATGTGAGCGGGGCAATGACTCTTGGGTATAATCCATTTTCCCTTCATACTTTAAACTTACCTGGCTTAGGACAGTCCAAAATATCTAGGCACTAAACAAAACATTAAAAATTCTTCTATAAAGGGTGTAAAACACCTCTTAACGAAGTCGAAAGGCACTGGTTCTCCCTGTCATTGCGATCATTTTTTTGTTCTACATCATACCTGGGAACCCTCTAGTTACGGAGATATTAGGGGTCAAAATTCCATCTTTTTGACAAGTATTTTTTTTAATACAAGTTTTTAGTGTAAGATTTTTACTTTAAACACCTCCACGACCCCCGTACTATTCAATCCGTCCATCAGCACAATGTTTTGAGTGCGTTACATTGAGTTCTACCACAAAACATGATTTTACACCCCCAAACAAAAAGTCGTTTCCCAGCTATAATTTTTGCGTAAAGTTACTTAGTTTCATGTACAGAATGCTTGGTTGACGGCTTCGTGATGAGGTGATTTACACCGTGTATACGTTATAGGTTTTTTACATATTTGGGACGAGAATCGAATACTGAATACCCTCCCTCAATATGTCCCTCGTTTAACCTAAAGTATGTTAGGTTAAACGAGGGACATATTGATAGAGGGATATACTAAAAACACAAGATTCTCACCTTAGTTAGTGTTTATATTTTAGAATTATGTAAACTAGTCCGCAAATATCCAAATTCTTATAACACACGGGGAGACTTACAAACAACTTATTCCTTGCGCCATACAAACAAACTGCCCCTCTCCCGCCTTAAATTACACTAATCTAGTCCTTATTCGATGTCAATAAAAATATTTAATAAATCACCAGAAGAAACAAAAGAACAAAATAAAACCAGTATATTTTTAAATAAATTAAAGCAATATAATTAAAAATAGCTATCACTCATTCCACGAATATTACACGAAAATTAGAGAAGCGATCTTCCTCTCTCTACTTACTTAAAACTTTCTGTGCTCGACTGGCTCCATAATAAATTGTGTCTATTATTTTTGACCACCTGTTAAGTGTACATTATGGATGCAATAAATGATTTGATTTGACACACCATCATCCTCAGCCTGACCTCATCCACTGCTGGGAATAAGCCTCTCTTTGCTTGTGTCCGCCTCGTGTATTCTAGTGATGGCAACACGGCTAATAGACAAGTATGGAAAAAGGAGATTTCGCCGCCAAATAAATTGTGATAAGGGCCATAAGGGTCATGAATGAATACATTCGTAGAGCCTACTTGTTACTTCTTTTATAGCATTTCGTTGATCGCCTATACTTAACCAAAATTACTTACTTTATCTAACTTTCTGTTGAGTCTGAAAGCAGTCTCTTTTTACGAAATTCATGATTGAAACAAAAAAAAAATTATTTACTGATTCTCATTTACACGCTCTCGTAACAATTGCTGACAAAAACTAGTTTTTGAATGCTTATATGAAAATAAGCATATTAAGTTGTTAGGTTTTTATAAAACTGCAGATGTGGGAAGGAGAAAGGTTGTGGATAAAATATTAGAATCAGGTACAACTTGACCAAATATAACGATGAAACATAGTGACGTAGGCAGAAGTGTGGTATTTCCTACCACTGAGTAGGTTACGGTAGTAATTATAATAAATATGAAATTTACTTTAGGAAGTGTGTTCCGGACGCAAATGATGTTGTGGTCAATTTTATCGATGTATTTTTGAGGGAAATTTTGACAAAAACTGGTTTAGTAAAACCGGGGCACCTACCAATAGGTTATATTAGATCAAGAGATTAAATTAAAAATAGATGGGAGAATCCAGTACCTAATACGAAGCAAAAACATTAATTTATTGCAAAAATATAAAGGTTCCGTACTTTCCTCACGACATTTTAATCGTGAATAAGTACGTAATTATATTTTACAAATTAATATTATTTTTAAAACTAGATACTTAACTAAAATAACAACAAATTATAAAAGGGCGTCAAAAAACTCCTCCTCAACGCTGTCAACTGGTAACGTGCCCAAGAGACTGGCGGCGTTGCCACGTTGTATGGCAAAAGGTTCCGTTATTGCTTTTTGGTAACGAAACCCTAAAAACATGATCCTTATTCAGTAGAGCAATTACGTCAATAGGAATAATCCCGAATAAAAGTTTTTTTTTTAAAAAAAAAGCTTATACTGTTGGAAATCGTCGACATACGAAACGTCTGGGAGCATTTATGACGTCAATCCATATTAATTCCATCGAGTTATCCAACTGCAACGTCATCATCATCAGCCTACAGCACTCCACTGGTAGACATGGGCCTCTTCAATCGCACGCCTCTTAACTCGATTCTCGCAACTTACAACCAGCTACCACCACCCTGCGAATATCTATATCTAATGGCTGGTAGCCACCTTGCGAATATCGTCGCTCCAACGAGCCTGCTTGCGTCCCACTTAACACTTGCCGATTCGCGGTTCTCAAGAACACGTACTATCAACTAACTGGGTATCGTACCACGGTAAGAACTATCCTTACTTGCAGCGTTAAAACAGTTAAAATCTTTCTATTCCTTGGTCCCTTTTTGTCTTATTCCTATTGGTCGAAAAACGGTGGTCAAACATCTGGGATCATTAACAGTGCCTAAGACTTTTCTTAAACAAAACATTCACGTAACTGAAGTTGAATTACTACACTTCAGCTTACTTATCCTGTGGGCTATGTCAACAACTCTAGTTCTTATGTTGGCAACTGCAACGTAGCGTTATAATATTGCAAATGTTTTGATTTCTAAGTATTGCCTTTATCGAGGAATTTATGAAATGTTCTTTCTCGTCATCATCACTAGGAAGTTGCATTGACATAGTCCCAACACACAAGGATACTTTAGCTGAGTCTTCGTTTTGCTTGAGTAGTCATCTAGAATGTGCAAGGATTGTAGCAGGTGGTGTTCTGTAGTATCCTCCATGTCGTAAAGGCATGAGTTTATGTAGTTATCTTTGCTACCAGGCGGACTGATCAAATATATTTACCAGGAGACCAATAATTTGCTGATGGAATGTGTCCGCAACAGGCGCGAGAGGGAGTCAATTTTGAGAGAATTAGACTTAAATAGGCTTAAGGTAGGATTAATACAATCAATTTTATACCAACCAACTTCAGAAAGTGTCAAAAAGTTATGTCATTTAATAATAGGCCTTCATCGGTGAGTTCTATCTTTATCCTAAGTGTTTAAATGTTTAATTGTTTAACTAGTTAGTATAGTTTGTGTTATTTATAACGTTTAATGTTACAATAGTAAAAGGTACGATGGGGTTGACATATATATAAAGAGAAAAAAAAGACCAGTAATATTTTTACAAAATTCAGAAATACTAACAAAATTAAAAACCGAAAAAATCAGCGTTTATTAATATAATTAACTAGGTATCGTAATTTTAATTGATAATTTATGTCTTTTGTGACAACCTCCTGAATTTTGACGAGGATGCAAAGCAACACCTTGTATACTGAACGTTTGACTTCGAAAAAAGTAACCGGTTAAACTCCTCCACCTCATTTGACTCCTAAACGAATGGGAAATTAAATCAAGTGTTCATAACACAGACCATAGACGCCAGTTCATTACTCTACGTAATTATGTTTTCAATACCTCCTTTTTTTTCTGTACGTCTTGACGATATTTCAATGTCAGCTCGAATACTTGTAAGCTTCTATGATGCGATTTTTTGTTCCAAAATCAAATGGCATACAGTCTATTCACAATTATTTCACCTTTAACTTTGCCCAATGTCAAAATCACAGCGATATTTAATTTCGAAGGAATATCGCTGCTGTTAGATTGCAGTAACTGACAAGTCAGTCAAAATGATCCTGACTTTTAAAATTGATAAAATAAGGGTGTTGGATTGTAGCTGTTACAGGTAACAAAACTATGAACGGACTGTATTCGTATGATGAGATTTTTTGTTGCCAAATCAATCGGCATAGACTGTCTGTGTTGATTTTTAGTAAAATATAATGTTACCAACATTACGGGATTACGTACGGGACTTATTTGAGAGTTTAAAAAGTTATTGGTTATGTATTTGTGTTAACATTTGGCGCAGACGTCTTAATTGAATTGGTTTTACTTTTTTTGCTGATCAAGTGGCCGAATTTGTGCTTTGTAGTGCTGTACTACGTTGTCCGTTTAATGTGCATCGGTAATTCATTGTTTGGAAAAATGATTTAAATATACAATATCCTATTGTGTTTCTGGGAAATTACTGTTAAGGTTCTAATAAAAAGGGCCGCTTTTCATACTTATACGCACTACATTTTCCATTGGAAGGAACGTCACAGTTTTTTCCCCAGTATCACTTCCCGCGCAAACAGAAACGTCACTATTTCCACAGATTAAAAAACAAAAACCATAGTCGCGTATTTTTTATTTTTCTTTGCTCGCAGACTGTGGCAGTTTGTTCTAAGGTTGAAGGCCGTCCACTTCCGTTTGTTGTCGGCTAGTGGCGCCAACTTTTTATCATAAATGTACGTTTATTAATGGCTCATTGAAAACCGATTTGTTAGTTTTATTCTTATGATTAATTATGCCAATTTATTACGGACACTCATGTACAGTCGCGAGTACGAATATGTGCACACTTAGCAAAATATAAAAGCGATTTATTTGTGGAGTTATGATTTTCAGTTTGACCTTAAACCCGCTTCATTATTGGCATGGGTTCCAAAACACTATCCTCGTTACAAAAAAAATATTGATCAATGCAGTAGAATAAAATCCTTTTTAAAAGTTGATCACTGTATGTATATTAGTTGGTTGTAACTGTACCTACCTAATAAAACATGATCTCTCGGAGTTTTTCAAAGGTGAATAGCTCTAATAAACACGAATTAACTACGTTAATAAAAACAAAACTGGTTCTTTGTAGGTACGAGAAAATTCGATAATTTATCGTCTGTTGGGCGCCAGTTGTAGATATGTTTTCACTAGTCAATACAGACGAGGAGTATTTAAGGATCATAGCTGGTGACGTTCTATAGTTTCTGATTCATCATCATCATCATCAGCCTATAATGTTCCCACTGATGGGACACAGGCCTCCTCTCTATGAGAGGGAGTGGACTGTAATCCACCACGCGGTCCCAGTGCGGGTTGGTAGATGTCAAATGTCTTTGAATTTTTAGTTCTAGGACATGCCGGTTTCCTCACAATGTTTGCCTTCACCGTTTTTGAGGGCAGCGGTGATGAAATAAATTACGTACCTAATGCGCCTGTCTGCTGAACCCACGGTGTTCGTAAGTCGGGGCTGCTACCACTGAACCACCGCTGCTCTTGGTTTTCATTGCTTTCAGTTTCTTAGTAACCCCCTGAAAAAAATAACGTGAGTGTATGTTTATAGGCCTTTTTCTTCTTCACGAATGAAAATCATATGGTGTCAGACGATTATGTATCGAACTGCACAGCTGTAAGATTTACTTTGATTAAAACCTGAAAGGTGCAAGTGGTTCAAAATCAAAATATTTTATTTTACATAGGCCTACATGGGCACTTTAAAACTTCGACAAAGGGTGCACGCACAGGGTTCGGTTCGGTCGTTTCCTATGGAGAAGAACCGTCAAGAAACTCCATTCTTATTATTTATTGCAAACCAAATAAAAAAATATATATACAGGGTGAAATTGAACAGATGCGACAAATTTAAATATACAATAATACGTGTTGTCAACAAAATTTAGAACATATCAAATGTAAAATTAAAAAAGAATCTAACAGTGTTACGAAAAACGTTAAAATAATTAAAGTATCAAAGAATTTCGCGTACTACCGTTTTCGCGTAGTGGGCACGATTTAGGTATACATTCTCGCTATGAATGAATCGCGCCGCCCCCGTCCGCCCGGCCGCCCGCACAGCTCTTTCCCGCGCGCACGATTAATAAAAATTTTGTAAACCTTTCCCTTCATACTTTTGTCGACTGAGGACGATCAAAAATACAATAAAAGTAAATAGTAAAACAATGTTTTAGTAAGAGGACCTGAATAATGTTTGTTACAACAACAAATCAATTATTGTATTTTTGGCGAACTTAAAAAGTTGGAATCACAGTATTTACAATAATTAGTAAGTATTTACACTAAATCAAATCAGTACACTTACGTGTATTTTAATAATTGTTCAAAATGTCCACCTCAGTTTTGTAAACACAATATTGAGCACGGCGCCGCAAATTGTCCTTAAGTTTTATTAATTAAAGTTTGTGATTTTACAGTTTCGAATGCACTCCTGATTTTTTGTTTTTTAGCTCGTCTGTCCAGCATGTTTTGAGCGATTCTTAGAATTCTTCCCAATGAAGGTGGGACATTAGGATATTTTAGCCGAAATCTTCGCTGCGTTTCACGTAGATTTCTTACGGTGTTGTACCACACAACAATATCAAGATACTGTACGTTTGTTAACGGTTCACAACTATTTCGTCTCGTCCTAGGCATTGTTATGACAAACACAAGACAAAATATTCGCAATACGTAAAGTGGGATTTGCGGAATGCGCGCGCGACCGTGACCTACAAACGTTTTAGGACGACTAATGAACTAAGGAAGGGTGGGCGGGGGGCGGTCGCCGGGAAGGGATGTCGGCGCTGGCGCTCATGCGAGGTTTGGCAACGTCGCGCGATACTTACACTAGAAAATAGGCAAAATTAGGTAAATGACCGCTATGAACGGCAACGGGATTATTGTGCACTGCGATGAGTAGGACGAGATTTTTTGATACTTTAATTTTTCTTATTTATTTTGCATATTAATTTATTTTGCTAGAGTACCGATAATTCGTACTTAAATAAAGATAATAACATCAATGGACCATTTTAAAGCGATAATCACGTAATTTTTTTTAACGATTTACATTGTAGAAAAAACAGTTTATAATTACTATGTTACTGTAACTGAAGCTCCCATTTCTTTTTGTCGCATTTATTCAAAGTCAGCCTGTATACTTACAAATTGCAATATAAAAACTTATGTATAAAGGCGAGATTCATGGTAACTCTTTTAAAATCATTTAGTTTTACAATATTTGAATGTTACAGCATTAGAACTTAAGTATGGGAGGACAGCGTAGGCCTGACAATAATTAAGTCGTTGCTTACTACAAAGGTAGAAAATTAAAAAAAAGGCCTGTGTCCCAGCAGTGGGAACATTGTAGGCTGATGATGATGATTATTTCCGTCGCGCTGCGCCCGACCAAGCCCCCGTAAAGTGCAAAAGGGACAAGTGCAGATCAGGCTGATTTTACCTACAAAAATCTTGACCAAAAGACGTTTTGTATTCCGCTGTTTTCTTCTGCAAAACTAAACTGATCTAAATAATTCTTATTTATATCAAAATTTAGAGGAAAAGTATATCTATGCTTCTATTATTTTCTTTTTTGTTAAAAACTTATCTAATTTGTCTGATAGTCGTTTGTGGCTTTTTTTGGGGTTTTTGGAGGCTTATGTTTAACATAACACCAGATAAAGTAAATATAACCTTAAAAACATTTTTATACTGCCTAAAATAGTAAATGATCACCAGAAATAGTAAATGATCACCAGAATTAAAAACCTGAAAATCACAGCTCCGAACTAAGGCGTAGTCAACGGAGCCCCGCTACGCGGGGCTCCTATTTCTCTCTGCAGGGTTTAAAGTAACCTAACACGAAGGGGATGTCGGGGTCTTAGTTCGCTCGCTCCGCTCGCTCACTAGACCCCGCCAACCCCTTCGAACCTAACCTGTCCGAGTCGAGGTGCCCAATATCCCGAGCTCGCTTTGCTCGCACTTGCTTCCTAAGTTCTTCTTGCCACAAAATTTGGTGATCATTTACTATATTTGGTCTTTGAATACAATTTTTTTGGTGTTTAGTATTTTTTTTTGGGTAACGTAGCTTAGGATCTCAAAGTATTTTTTGGTGCTCATTATATTTAATCCCGTTTTTGGATTGTCATAATTCTAAAAAGGAAATGATAGGGGCAGACGCATTATCCACAAAGAAAACAGCGGAATACGTTTGTATGGAGAAAGGGCCACTAGAAAATCGTTTAAAAGATAATTAACACCCATCAACGAAAATATCTGTCACGCACCCAGACAGCTTGACGACGCGCCTATTAACTTTCCAACAATTAAATATCATCCTTATCTATGTTGCGTAAGTGTTAAAATCATTTGGAAGCTATCTGGAACACTAGTATGTCACATTGTATCTACTCCGTTCAGTTTGTATTTGGTTTGTTTTGGTGGTTCTGTTCCATTCATAACGTAACGTAGTAACGTACCTAAAATATTGAAAGACACAAAAATCAAAGCATTTATTTGAAGTAGGCCAGTTACATGCAGTTTTGAATTTCAAATAAAAATACAAAGACCTCAGCCCCAGAATCCCAGTCACTACGAAAGTACCGCATTTGTCCATTCAACAGCGAAAGAGAAACAAAAAAAAGGAGCAAAGCAAAGCAAAAATAGATAGAAAGTCAGAAATGTATGGTAAATAATATACCAGTGAGCTTATGTCAAAAAACGAACAGGAATATTGACAGTCTTCTTCTGTCAAAAGTGTTTCAATTTAAACTTCGAAGCGCAATCTAGTCATTTTTGGCGGCAAATCCTAAAACTCTTCGATAAGAGGCATTTATTTGGAAAAGCGTTCCTGCTTAGACCCAACTATACAGTTATAGTTGGTTCTAAGCAGGAACGCTTTAAATTAAATTGTAAAACCTATAAAATAGGACAGTTCGTATTTTCTTAATTTTACAATTTAATTAAGTTAAAAACCGCAAGACTTTGAGAAAATAATGTTGTGGTAGTCCCACAATATTTTTTATAACATATAACAAAATTAATGAAATGTGGAGCATTTTGTGCTCCATACCAATCAAACGATACATCCATAGGCTTTCATACAACTGCCCATATGATACACTTCCATCTTCGTAATCACATCCAAATAAACGCGTATTAAATTTTACATCTCTAGCGTTCACAGACGATGCACGATGACGCAAAACCCTTGCAGCGATTTTACCAAAAAATACACAAAACGACCGAACAAAAAACTTAACAGTCTTCTCTGAATGATCATCATTGATGTAAGTACCATTTTTTTTGCGGCTGCTAAAATCATCAACATTCAATTTCCTTCTTTATTGACCAAGAAAAAGAGTCTATATAGCTTAAATTCGCAGTGTAAAGGAAGGCTTAAATGAAACCACTTTACATTTTCAGAAATTCAGTCTTATGGTCAATCGGTCAGTCGGTGACGTGGAATAGCGAGAAACTGGCATGATATCTCTATGACAGCTACATAATTAATTAATTCGGTCTTGATGTTAATCTTGATTATTGTCATGAGTTGGGTTTTTTTCTAGTGGGTTTTTAATCTTGTTTTAAGTGTTACTGTAGCAAAGATACCGGAGATTCTGTTATCTCCAACTTATCTTGATGACTGATCTTAATTCTTAGCAATATTCTATAGCACACTCTAATAGCTCGTCTTACAAGTTCAAATGATATTTCCTTATGTACATTTGAACTTATAGTAACTTATTGGGGAATGTATGTGTCTCCTTGACTTTTTTATAAACGCCCAAATCACGTTAAATTTTCATTCTGTTCACCGCTCCTGCTTCGCACGGGAGCCGTTACTACTCCTGTGCTAAATTATCTAAGTTACATATTAATGAGATACATTAGCCTTTCAGAATTTACTTTCTAATTTATGCTAAAAACTGCAGCAATCTTTAGAAGAACATAGACACAAAAGCTACTGTTTTGAATAGATCGCTAAGTACTTGATAATAATTACAAGACAAATGAGTAGCTGACTTCAGAAAAACTAACAACACTTTGGATTTGCAATATGGCGAACGCACATCACTCGACGCATGACTTTTTTCGTAATACCTTCTCACATTCTGCTTCGTCACTGATTCTAAAATTAACTCGGGCAATTAAACTGACCAGAGGTTAAACACCTGTAGCTATTTTGACATCAATCAGTTTGGCATCGCGCCCCGACACATGGGCTAATCAGCTATAAGGATCGATAAACTGTGCATATACTCGTACGTCGAATTTTTATAGGAATTGTTATTCGATTATCGATTCGGTTTTACGGGTCGTTAGTCTTCCATTGAATGTCGGAAAGTAAAGTATTGTTGCTGGGCGAGAAGTTTGGCCGCTACTGTAAAAAGCGTCGGAATCCCACACGAAGGCTTCCGCAAGAGAACGCTGAAGAAGCACGTATCTTGTTTGGGGATCCCCTTTTGTTTTTTTTTGTTATATCAGCCAAAGTAAGACACAGTCTGTTATAATTTTGCCTACCTGTTATGGTTCTAAAGATACGGCCCTGTGACACACTGAAGGACGGACAGACAGACAGCGAAGCCTTAGTAATAGGGTCCTGTTGGCGCCCTTTGAGCACGGAACCCTAATTAAATTAACCATTAGCTTTATTGTTTCTTTGACCAAGAATCTCAGTCAATTCTACAAGTGGCCCAGTTGACCAACAGCACAAAAAAACAAACATTTGCATTCCAAGTTGCAAATTGGATTTATTATAATAAAAAAACTTTCAATCGACAATATCTAAATTAAAGCACAATATATCAGTTGCAAGGTAAACCACTAATTTGTGTTACATATATTTGTAAATGTCGCTTTATATTTTAAACAGTCGTCTTATGCAGATAACTGCGTAATAGTCCAATAGTTTTTCATCAGCCTGCAGCTGTTATAGCTGTTACCAATGTATGATTAGCTCGTTGAGGAGAAATAAAAGGGGCCTGTATATAATACATAAGCTTTTTGTATTGCAGATTAAATTAACAATGTTGTAACTGTCCCGGGCAACCATAAAATAATTTAGTGATGCGTTTGAGGATGTCGTTCGTCGCGGAGGAGTCCGAGGAAGCGAGCTATTGTTATGCTTGTTATAATTCTTAATTACTGTCTATGTAAATATAATATTTGTTCAGACAGAGCGGGGGGAGGAGGGCTTGCCCCCTTCTTTGATTTCTAAGTTTAATTTGATCAAAATCAAATGATAAGGTTGTTCATAAATAAGTAAGCCATTATTCTCTAACTTAATTAAAATATTTATTTACTTACCACATCACCAACAGTCGTGTCTAGAAGCAAGTTCCAGCAATTCTCACTAAGCGTTTTCAAACGTCTTCTATAATGCGCACAGCAAAGGAGTGGAACTGTCTGCCTGCGTCTTGAACAGGCTTCTTCTGGGTAAGCTCGTAACATCGTCAACTTTGTCATCTGACCTAGAGTAGAGTCAAGAGCAAACCCATCGCGAATAAAAAAAAAATAGTTTTGCACAAAATGTGCTTACACAAGGTCAAAAATGTACAAGCGTAATTCCGAAAACATGGCGGGTATCAAAACACAATAGGAGAAACAAACAGATTTGATGATTCTTTTGGTATGAAAGACCGCAGATGCCAGAGAGTCAAGTTAGTTTCATTTAAAAAGATACCAGCATTTTTTTTCTTTTTTGTTAGCCTGAACTTTCCCATTGGGCAAAGGCCTCCCCCATTCCTTCCACTTTTCTCTATTTTGTGCCTCTTCTCTCCAATTAACGAAAAAGCCATCCAAAGCTTCCCGCCATCTTCTCCTCGGTCTTCCGCGACCCCATTAGGTACATTAAATTCTCCTTTTTTAGAAGTCAGTTAAAAACAATCGGACCATCATACGATGGTGCCTAATCCAATCCTTCTTTCCTTTCTATTCAGAGAAGCACACAGCCGTTTCTCCAAATTCTCAGACAAAATATTCACTACCCCACCCCATGACCCCCTTCTCTACCGATGTAACCGCTACTCCACTTTACATCAGACAAGCCATCGTGACAGTAACCTTCATGCACTTACGAAATACGCGAAATTGGCGGCTGCACCCAATCACTCAACACTCAATGATTTGACTTGGGAACTTGTTGCATCATCCTCGCACGATCCGTCTGGCGTGAATGAAGAACTTGAATGACCAATTTAATAAATAATAATAATAAATAAAAATAGTTTATTGGTAAAACAAGTTTAGGCATAGACAAGTTTTTTGATTGGATCCTCCTTTTAGGCAGACAGTGCCTGTATTAGGAGAGTCCGCTCTTTCATTGCAAGACGTGTTATACAGAAGCAAAAACGTATTTTTTTGTTAAACTACTTATTAAACATTAACTTAAAATTAAATCATTTGATAGGATGGTTGAAAAAGTCTTGAATACTAAAGGTTTGTGAAGGATGTGTTTGGGTAGGGACGATACAATTTTGTGATTAATTTTATTTGCTTTGTTGGTCGAGTCCTGGTTTTGATTTTCAGATCTGGCCAATCGCGGGGGGCTTTTCATTAGGCATTTGTCATTTGCAGTCCCTAGTTTAGAATTGTGCCCGGTATAAGGCAATATACAGAGTTGTTTGTAAAACACCGACAACCTCTCAGGACTATGTTGCTAACATTGTAATCAACAACTTTTGTTCTATGACGTTTAAAAATTCATCATATTTTAGTTCATCAGATTTTCATACAAAAATAAAAATATATAAATTGATTGCTCTAAATGTTACCATATGACCTATATCGTAACATTTAGAGCATTATGCGTGGCAAAAGAAAGCGGTAAAGTCAGTGAGCAGCATTGCCTGACCCATTTGGCTCTTTTTTATTTTGTGAGATGGGTCAGGTAATGGTGCGGGGCTCTGTACAATAGCGAGGGAAGCATGGTCGTAACATTAAGAGCGTTCAATTTAAATATTTTTGTATGTAATTCTGATTTCTATTTTGAATTTGGAGGTCTCGGTCTATACGAGACCTCCAAATTAGTGAATTTGTGCTAAAAATAAAACAACTAAAAATGGCGCTACTATTTTTGCTAAAATAGTCATTATCACTAAGGCACTGATTATGTACGCAATCTTGAACAAGACGGTGAGTATTGCGACGTGTCATACGAAAATATTATACGCATGTTTACCTTATGACGTCGAAATTTTTACGACAAGATATGTCGGTACAAAACTCGTAAAATAAAACCATAGCTGAATTTGTATTGTCAACGTCACGGAATCCACGGCAATCTTTTTTCGGCTGAAATCACCGGCATGCTGTTGCCTTCTTGTATAAGAAGAAGCTTTTATTCTTCAGGCTATATAATCAAGGCTGATTTACATTGATCCAGTAATTCTATACAGCGCCGAAGTTCAATGAGTTGGACTAAATAAACGGTGGATGGATTTTTCAAAAAAATTATTACTGCTAGTTTAGTTGAGTGGAAAAAGGAACACACACTGGATCAATACTCATGCGAAACAATTCAGAAACACATGCACACATCTAGGTATCCATAAAAATAAATAAAATTGAAGTGTCTGTTTCTAATACTAAAATAACCGCTTTTTACCACATGCATATGAATGTACATACGGTACATATACCAAACTAACATTTTTTAACAATTTTTGGCTGTCTGTCTGTCTGTTCCGGCTAATCTCTAGAACGGCTGGACTGATTTTGACGGGACTTTCACTGGCAGATAGTTGATGTAATAAGGAGTAGATTAAGGCTACTACTATTTTAGAAATAATCTACTTCTACGCGTACGAAGTTGCGGGCACAGCTAGTTAAACATATACCAGGTAAAAAAAGCTTCTAGTATGTCCATTTAAACGTAAATAATAGCAGAGGAAAATATTCTAAGAAAAACCTGGGAAAAGGGTAAAAACAAGAATAAATCCTCATTCCTTTTTAACTTTTTCGTATGCGAAAAGGCCTTTAAACAGTAGACAGTTACAGGCTGATTCGCAATCATACCTGTTTCCCTTTAAAAAATTACCCCGGAAAAGTCCACCTTTATTATAGTCACACAGTAAAAGGAAAATCAGGGGGATTACTATGACGTCTTAAAGTAGTATTGTTTTATTCTTATTCCAGTCAGGGAAAGAGACGGAGCTATAGAGAACGTCTAGCGCCATTTGTTTCCCACACTGGAAAAGAAGAAAAACAATAATGTTTTATGACGTCATGGTCGGCCACCTAATTTGGCCCTTTGTTAAAGCAACAATTCTAACATAACATAACATTTTGCTAGTTATGTTTAAGTCCGAAGTAATAGGGTCGAGCCAATTACCATCAACGACTCCCTGGGTGTTACTGAGAAATTCTAGCGCCATCTCTTTCCCACTCTGGAATAAAACAATTGACTAAAACAATAATGCTCTAAGACGTCCTGGTAGGCCACCAGAGGGTTGCGGGACTGTTCGAAAGAGATACCGTGGCCCTGGAACACAAAGTGCTAAGAAAGAACATGGATGGGTTTTAGTCAGTACAAGTCTGACACTCCCTCCCGCTCCGCCCAGAGCAGGAGGAGTCATTTGATGATTTACCATCCGAAAAAAAAATAATCAAAAGGATTGTGTGGTTTTATGAAACCACGGTAAAAGTGAAACTTTTTTTCACACTATAGACATTTAATTAAAAATTTTTGGAATAATATTCCATTAAGGGTATAAAACGCGGAGTAGGGATAAAGTGAAAGGCGCTCGTCAGAGCGCCTTTCACTTTTTCTCCGCGGCCGAGCGTCACGCGACATGCAACACACAGACGAAAAAGTTTGAGACGATGTAATAAAAGTTTCACTTAAAAAAAAAATGGTAGGCCACCAGACCATTCAGACGCAACGACTAAACTTTTAACACTTAGGTATTATAATGTCAAAGTGAATCAGTATCAGGCGATATACTTACGATGTTAATATTGTTTGTATTCGAGGGGTATTCCCATGAGTTCATTGCAATATTTTGAAAAGGTTGGTGGCGCCTCTTTAATTGATAAAGTCAATAGGGTTGCGTTTACTTTGAACTTCACTTTTGCAACAATCAAAACGAGATTGTTGAAATAAAACTTGCCTAAAGTTGGTGTCTCATACTTACTTCTTAAGTTTGGTGATTTATAATTTAATACTTATGGTATAGGTACCTAATTGGTATTTCAGAATATTTGGGAAATTTGGTGATTTATAATAATTTGATACTTAGAGTAGGCAGGTTCCTAACTGTTTTTTTTAGAATACTCAGAACAAAATAAAGTTTCTAAAATAGTTAGTCATCTTATTTTTTATTTTATCGCAAAATGTATAGCGAATCCAAAGCGGATGCGGAAAACTTCATTTTTTTTAAATTATCTATCGAAACTAGTCTGCTGTAATTTTTAACAGGCTTTTAATAGTTTCACCTGTAACTAAATATGTAAAACGAAAACAAAAAAAAAATGTAACGCACTTCCTGGTTTTGTCTGAGTTGAAATTTTGCATACATTTTTAGTTTCGATCTTGTTCTTAGCGTGTCGATGGCAATCTAAATTGTGTCGGCCCAGAACTGAGCCACTATTTTGGCGCCCTCTGTAGTTTTGCGTCCATGTGATCCTGTAATGAACAAACAGCGGGACACGCAGGACACGATATTAAGTGCCGCATCGTTTGTGGGACAGGTTTTTTTTTAGTTTGGTTAAAAATACATGGCGCGCTAAGTAAGTCATTCTAAAGCCTATATAGCGGTGTCCCAAAGATGGTGGACTAGTTATTTTTCATGCATTCCCATAATATGGGCTTCAAATGAACCCTTTCAATTTGCCTTTCAAGTTCTGCAAAATCTTTATTGGTTTTTTTTTAAACAATTATTTTACTAAGTAAGTGAATCACCGCGTTTAACATATTGTGCCTATATTTGCACAGCCCTACAGATGTTAACGAGACCACATCATGCAATAATTTGCGGTTAGCCTGAACTTGAGCTTTATACACACGCCACATTTTTGAGAAGAGTCTTTCTTTCCATGAGAAAAAATTAATGTAAAAAATCGAGTAAATGCACACGAAACATCTTCCGATATGATGATAATTAATTACATTAATGAAAATACTTGACTGTAGAAAATGCCTATGGCATTAAGTCCGCCTCTGTACATTGTACTTGAAGTGTTAAATAAATAAATAAAATAATCTGGTGCTTTCGCAAAATATCTACGTGCTTTTATCAAGAACTTACCTGTAATGTTAACTATTTTTAATTATAATTATTTAGTACTAGCTTTTGTCCGCAGCTTCGCTTGCGTTAATTTAGAATTTATTTAACATCGTGGACACATGGCGCCATCTATTAGCATGAGAACGTTATTGTTGTTTTCCTCGGGAACAGTACTTTTTTTCGGGATGAAAGGTACCTTATGTTCGTTTCTGCACAACTGACAACGTATATGCAAAATTTCAGGACGATCGATTCAGTGGTTAAGTTGTGAAGAGGTAACAAACAAACAAACTTAGTTCCGCATTTATAACATTAGTTAGGATTGGGAAGTAATTAGGATTAATTAGGATAAAAATCTCTTTTATTACTTTACTGTCATTACAGGTATACCTAATGCGATAGTGCGACCTTTGTTCTAATCTACATACACATTACTTACTTATTATTAGTATATAGTTACTTATTAGTAATTTTGTAGTAGTTAAGGGCCTTTTCATTGTCATGCGTGTTTGCGCCCGCGTGCGGGCCAGGCACGCATGCGGGCTGCCCGCAACCTATCGTATCATACATATTTTTATTGTCATGCGGGCCACACGCGCGTCAGGTGGAGAAAATAATCTCTGCGGGCGGCCCGCAACAAGCATGGCCGCCTGGCCCGCAAGCGGGCGCAAACACGCATGACAGTGAAAAGGCCTAGTACTGTTCCAAAAGAAAAAAACCATTTCATCTTGTTTTTGGTTTTATCTGTCAGACACCAATGTGAATACAGGTTAAGCGGTCGATCATAATGACGTCGGTCGGTATTTTAATTATCTTTATTTTAGGGATCTTGGAAAGCCCGACTCTAAATTTAGATTTAATAAGAAATCTATATCACCTCCAACCCTGGCGTTGTTGGTGTGGTTACAATACTTTTATTTCGTTTAAAGTTAAAAATAACCGCGTATTGGGTTTTTACTTTAAGCTGTTTAGACTCATAATTTGAGCTCAAGTAAAAGGACAACTTATGAATTAAATAATTTATTATAAATAATATAGGCTTTCCATTATTATGAAATTAAACAAATCAATAAAAATCTGTGATGTTTGAAAGTAGATGGGAAAGATACAGGATAAGAAATTCATGCAATATAAAAAAAATATTTAAATTTTCTTATCGTATTGATAAACGTTTCATGTTTTCGCGATATTGTATTTAGGAAGCCACACTATTGCGAAATATGCGTTATCTCAAAGTATAAACCGTTATTTCGCGAGAAAATCGCTCTTGAATGTTGCTTAGTGTATTCATATTACATGTAGCAGTTGGTAGTAGCTACGTGTATCAAAAGTAACGTACCATTATATATTTTTTTATATTTAAATTCGTGGCTAAATAATAACAGCTGCACAGGTCGATGTTCAAGGTAAAGCCGTGCTTGCCGAGGTTGGTCCGTGGATGGGTGACCATCTGTACATAGGTACCGACCTTTCCTCCGTGCCTCGGAAAGCACGTTAAGTCGTTGGTCCCGAGTTGGTTACGAGTAGTCAGAAGCCGAAAGTCTGACATCCAGTCTTACCAAGGGGTATCGTATCACCCAGTAAATGGGTTGTGGAGATCAGATAGGCAGTCGTTTTATGTAAAATACTAATACTCAACTGCATCCGGTTAGACTGGAAGCGGACCCCAACAAAGTTTGGGAAAAAGGCTAGGCAGATGATGAAATATTTATAAATCATCTGTTCCATACATTTTGATCGTGTAGGTATTGAGGTTTTATACGAAACACCTGTTTTTTTTTAGTAATCCACAACAAAATATATGCTTATGTAGCCCGGTTCAGAATGATATATACCGAAAACCTTTTTTCTTACATTTATTTTTATACCAAAATTTGTATGAAAATAAATGTAAGAAAAAAACCGGCCAAGTGCGAGTAGGACTCGCGCACAAAGGGTTCCGCACCATTATTTGGAAAAAACGAGTAGAAAATGACTTTTTTGTATGAGAGTCCCCTTAAATATTTATTTTATTCTGTTTTTAGTATTTGTTGTTATATAGAGGCAACAGAAATACATAATCTGTAGAAATTTCAACTGGCGGACGGACGGAAGGACGGACGGACAAACAGCGAAGTCTCAGTAATAGGGTCCCGTTTGACCCTTTGGGTACGGAAACCTAATAAAATGATACATGTCTTCTGCACTTCAATAGGGGATCGGACTGGGTAAAGAAAACGACATTCTATTTTGTCCGTCAGACAGGTAATACAAAAATATTAGACACGTATTTTTTGTTTTATCAAATATCAAAAAATTACTTAGTTAGAACTCATTAAAGTTGGAGAGTGGGGGCTTACTACGTCACAAGTGGTTATAAAACTTACATACATGTGACGTCATGCGCCATTTCAACTCAATATATCTCCGTAATTTTATGACCACGTGAAAAAAGAAAAAATACGTGTCCAATACTTTTCAATAAACTACCCGACGGACAAAGAAAAAAAAAATAGCATTATCCCCTATTACCATCGCCTATCACCACGTCCTTCGTTCCTCATAATCCTCATTTTATTAATTTAGGCCACTTTCTGATTCAGCGTCGCTTGCACCTTATTCTAATCTCTCAGACATAAATCCAGTTCCTATTACTACTGATAATAAACTACAGATGGTTCATCTCACACTCACGCCGGCACTTTCAGACGTGAGTAATAGCTGCGCCTGCGCCGGCGCTTACCTATATACCTGCAACCCATCACGGCTGGCACACGTGGAACTGCGAATGTTTGCACAAACGCACGTGTATTCTGCGGTAAAATGTTTTCTACATATGCCTGAAAATATTTGACCGCATGACTGTTGGGAGCGGTTACATTTTTGTGACTTTTGTTTATATAAATGGGTTGCTAAGCAACCGCGGCGACTCAATCTGGTGTTGAACGAAAATTTGAAAATAAGCACTGCGATAACGGCGACTGCCGCGTTGGTTTAGTGGCCCCAAGCGTGACTGCTGAGCACTAGGTCCTAAGTTCGATTCCCTAGTTGGGCAAAAATTGTTATTTCATCAGAAATTTATTATTTATTCAAACTTCGTGTACAATAGTGGTAGGCGGACTTCCACAAGGCATTCTCTGCCAGTCAACCTTTGGGTTAAATAGGACGAAATTGTGATAAGGTACAATTTTTTTTACAAATAACTACTAGTTTCCAACAGCAGCCACCTGGATTTGTGCCTGGTTGACGGCGATAGGCTCGCCCCCTATTGCATGGGACTTAAACATAACTGGCGTAATGTGGGAGTACACCTGTATTCCCCGCAGGGTCTGCAGGGGATTACATGAGCGATGTTATGTTATGCATGAAATTAACCCAGACGAGTAATTTCTGTTATATCGTAGGTGCGTTAACAAGCATTAAAACTCACATAAAAATAAAAAAAGTATTGTGTGGTTTTATGAAACCACGGTAAAAGTGAAACTTTTTTTCACACTATAGACATTTAACTAAAAATTTTTGGAATAATATTCCATTAAGGGTATAATACGCGGAGTAGGGATAAAGTGAAAGGCGCTCTGACGAGCGCCTTTCACTTTATCCCTACTCCGCGGCCGAGCGTCACGCAACATGCAACACACAGACGAAAAAGTTTGAGACGATGTAATAACAGTTTCACTTTAAAATAAATAAAAATATCCTTTATTTACTCTGACCTCCATACATAAACAAGTAGTAACATTAACTCTTAACTTAAAACAAATAAAATGTTCTAACAATTGTTTACCAATAACAGCTACCAGGTCAGGCTGTCTTGCGACAAAGGCCTCCTCCATATCTCTCCACTTATTCCTGTCCAGAACTCACCTAAACAACCAACTAAAAAAAATTCAGTCAAAGACGTTTTCTCACTCACAAACAAACCCGTGGACAGTAATTATTTATTTTGTTACTTTGTCTCTAAATAAATATTTGTTAAAAACATGTGAAATAAATTAAATATCGTTCTAATCCCTGAAATAATAGCAGCAACAGTCATATGATCGTGATCACTTACCGCCATCTTTCCGGCTGACGAAAACACAGTGACGTCAATGTGAAAAATGCTACCATATATAAACATGTATTTATTATTAGAAGTTATACGTAATTAAATTGTATAGGATAACTTCACTGCAGTGTATATCCTCATGGGAAATAGGCAATTTAAAAATCATCATTCGTCAGCACATTCATTCAAATACAATAAAAAAATACTATTGTATGAACAATATCCCCCTAGTCCTAATTTACTTAGTCAAACAAAGTGACGCTGCAATGCATAAAAGGGCACAGTAACTCACTGAGTAACGACGCAGCGGATGAACTGGCTAAAAAGGGAGCGGAGACAACAGCATACGGTCCAGAACCACTGCAATACCCCAATCATGACTGCGTAAGAAAACCGATGAAACACACCAAATAGAATGGAGAAACAGTGTAACCTGCAGGCAAACAGAGAGTGCAGTTCCGGAAGCATCATAGAGATTTGCCCGTAGCATCACTAGACTGAAACGGGACAAAATTCGCAAAATTATAGGTATTATAACCGGCCACTGTCCCCTGAACAAACACCTATTTACTATAGGAGTGACGGAGAGCCCTCTGTGCAGAGGATGCATGGAGGCGGAAGAAACACCATATCACGTGCTCATGGAGTGCAGAAGCGTGGCAGATCAACGGGCACGGACTCTTTAATCGCCGGCATCACTCCCGGAACTCTGCAGCAGCCTGAAAAGGCTGCTAGCTTTCTGGGAGGACCTGGGATGTTTGGAGTAACAAGAGGATTTTAATAAAGAGGCTAAATGCGGAAACAGCCCAGCAAACCGAACCTAAACCTAACCATCCCCCTAGTCTTATAAACAAGGTGTTGTTTTGCATCCTCGTCAAAATTCAGGAGGTTGTCACAATAGACATCAATTATCAATTAAAATTACAGTACCTAGTTAATTATTAATAAATGCTGTTTTTTTTTGGTTGTTTAAGTTTGTCAGTATTTCAGAATAACCCCCATAACGTGGTCTAAGGAGTAAAAAATATCGAATGCACGTTTGAGGTTGTTTGTATTTGTGGAAGCGCGGTTATAGAGCGAGGATCAGACGGGCCGCGTTTAAAACACGGGTGGTTCACACTTACCGATTTCCGTAAATAAGAAAAAAAAAAATACCTACCCATTTTATTATTGATTTGGGACGAGAATCATTAGCATATTTACCTCCTTGAATTTGACGAGGATGCAAAACAACACTTTGTATTATGGATGTATGGTGAAACTCGTGGGTTAAAAAAAACAGCCGCTCGCAGCAATCAAGCCGCACTTGCCGAGGTTGATCTGTGGATGAGTGACCTACTACATACCGAATTTCCTCCGTGCCGTCATTTGTAGATCTATGAAGTTGTTACAGGTAGTCAGTGGCCTGAAAGTCTGACTACCAGTCTTATCGCATTACCCCTTGGATTATCGTATCCGTTTATCGTTTTGCCTTTGACCTCCATTGGGTTGTGGAGGTCAGATAGGCAGTCGCTCCATGTAAAATACTGGTATACAGCTGCATCCGGTGAGACTGGAAGAGGAACCTACCATAGTTTGGCAAAGGCTAGGCAGATTATGATATTATGAATGTGTCTGTTAAGTTTATCTGTCAATCAAATCAGTGTACTAGTACATCTTTCTCATGTAGCTACAACTTTCAGAATCCAGACCGCCTTCACCATCTTCTTCAGGTCTGTTGCCTATTTTTGGGTATGTTTTCCAATACGACCAATGCTATCTTAACTCAATGTATCGTCTGCTCTAGCTATCATTCTCCTTTTAAAAATCTCTGGATAGAAATCATTCCGCGTAATTCATAGACATGGGATCGTCATTATCTTGCCATTTTCGAATTTATGTAATAAATTAGAAATGGGTGCATATTTATATAATAAATATATTTTTATATAAGTCGTCATCTTTAAGGTTAAATCGTGCTTGCCGAGGTTGGTCCGTGGATGAGTGACCAAATTACATACCCAGTTTCCTCCGTGCCTCGGAAAGCAACTTAAACTACGTTGGTCCCGGCTTTCATTTGTAGATCTTTGACAGTCGTTACGAGTAGTCAGAAACCAAAAGTTTGACATCCAGTCTTACCAAGGGGTATCGTATCACCCAGTTACTCGGTTGTGGAGGTCAGATAGGCAGTTTGTTTCATGTGAAATACTGGTACTCAGCTGTATCCGGTTAGACTGGAAGCCGACCCCAAGATAGTTTGGGAAAACGCTAGGCAGATGATGATTAGCCGTCATCCCTATAGTGCTTGCTTTCTGGCCACATCATTTCTAAGTTCCGTTTATCGTTTCTTTCGCATTTTCCTGCATTTAAAACCATTTAAATCTATTTGGATATGAATGTGGATGGCTCTCTGTGGAACTCTCGCATTGACAGTTTTGGGTATGAAAACCGGAATGAGGGTAGTTTAGTTATAACTCACATGTTGTATGGTGTATATCCATTTTATCCATTGATGTATCCAACCTTGTTTGTTATAGGCATGGTGGGATACAATAAATTGGAAACAAGGAGGGACATAGCTCTTGCTACCTATATGTTTAAATTGTTGCGTGGCAAGACTTCAAACCCAGGTATATTAAAAGAAATAAACCTGTGTGTGCCCGACAATTATGTATTGCGACGGAGACGGTCACGTCTTTTGGCGGTTCCCAGCAGTAGGACCAATCTACTGAGTAAAGCCCCTATATCGCGTACCTTGCGTGTACTTAATGACGTAGCAGACAGCATAGATCTTTTTACTTGTTCTCTGAGTGAGTTCACAAAAATCACGATGCACAGAATATGTTACGGTAAATAATGAAACTGTATTTATGGCCACACTATTGAATTAGGACATTCCTGTAATGATAGTGATGACGAGTTAATAAATAAATAAATGTTTTGTTTGTCTTGTGTCCTTTTCTTTCATCAAATAAAATAAATATGACACCATATCTGTCAATACCCACTTATGAATGGAGGTGTAAAGTACACGTACCCACAAAAGTATTTCCTCGAACTTATAACAGAGCCATCAGCCATAAATACAATAATTATTAAGGGCCGTAAGTGACCTGTGCACGCGGTTGTATCTGATGTGACTGTACGCACGTATACCTTTGATTAAAGACATTTTATTTTTGATTGTCAAGTGTATTTTTATAGATACATAATGAAAATAGAACTGTGGCAAGTTTACACGTACGTTTTTTCTGTGGCGAATTAACTTTGTGACGAATGTACAATAAATAACCCATATAATGGGGTTGTCTATATTCGTGTGAGATAAATACAGAATGCCTGTTGCAATCAAAGTATTGAATCTAAATATCGTAAATTTATAGATCTTCAATGGATGCATTCTTAGTAGTGAAGTGTTTAAAGTTGAACTCTATTTACTTAGCGGTTTATTAGTTAGTTCAAAGGCATTTCGGTAGAATATTCACCTCAGGTATATGAGTCAGTCGATTGCATTTAATTTTCGTGTAAATATTTATTATTAGACAATTCTGGCTGAACTAACTATTTCGAGGTCTTTGAAAGATAAGGCACTTGCTCACAATCAGTCTTAAATTACGTGATTTTCTTGTTTTTTAAACAACCTTCAACCTTCTAGTTACTGGAGATATTGGGGGTCAAAATTACAAATACGTGTGTTTAATGTTATAACTTTACTTTATATACCTCTATGACCCCGTACCCCGTACTATTCAATACATTCATCAGAACAATGTTTTGAGTGCGTTACATAGAGTCCTACCATAAGAGATTTAAAAAAAGTCGTTTCCCAGCAATAATTTTTGCGTGGAGTCTCTTAATTTGATATACAGAATGCTTGGCTGGCGGCTTTGTGAAAGATCCATTTTCACCTTGTATATCAGAATGAAGACCCTGTAGTGTCTCAACCAGTCCAACCTTTTTGCCAAAAAGTGAACAAAAACTAAGCATAAGATAATGTCATAATACTACCTCGCTCCAATAGGGATGAAGACTGGGTAAAGAAAACGAAATTCTATTTTGTCCGTCAGACACGTAATACAAAAATACACACATCAAAAGTGTCTAGGGATCAAGCATTTTTATGCGGATTTCTTGAGATTGAGATGTGGCTTTGTAATAAATTTATGATTTTATAAATTTATATGGATCCTTTTTGGTGCATTTCATAATTTGAATCAGGAACTGTGAATCAAATTCGAGTAAAAGATGAAAATCAGCTGTCAATATTTTCCCTATAAAAACATACAACGCATTGAAGACATTATTAGTGCTACTGTTTCCCTACTACTGATTAAAACCAACGTTATTATGGAGCGGCGACGTCATTTAAGCAGGGAAGAAATGCTCAGAGCCGTGGGAATGATAGAAGCTGGTTCCCGGCAACGTACTGTGGCTTTAGCTCTGAATACAAGTCAGAGTGTTATCAGTCGACTTTGGACACGTTACCGAAGCACTGGTACCGTGGCTGAGCGCCATGGAGGACGGTATCGCTGCACCACACGGAGACAAGACCGATACATTCAAATCTTAACTCGAAGAGCTCCAACAATAACCGCCATGATGTTAGCCGTGAGGCTTCATCACATGGTATGGGCGGGTATTTGGATCGGCGGAAGAACTGAGTTGATTTGGATCAGAGGCAACCTCAACGCTCAAATTTATGCTGAGACGATTGTATCAGACGTCATCGTTCCTCTACAAGTGCAAATCGGTCCCTTATTTCAGTTAATGCATGATAATGCACGACCGCACACCGCAAGAGTTGTAAGACAGACTCTCGCCGCAGCTAACATCAATGTCCTGCCCTGGCCTGCTCAGTCGCCAGACTTGAACCCGATTGAGCATGCATGGGATATGCTACAGAGAAGAGCTCTGCCGAATATGGAGGGTATCCAGTCGCAAGAAGACCTTTTTTTGTTGTTGCAACGAACATGGGCGGCCATTCCACAGCGTGATTTGGATGAACTCATTTTGAGTATGCCAAACCGATGTTCTTGTGTTGTTAGTGTTCGCGGTAGAAACACGGATTATTAATTGTTTAAGTTACCCAATAAAATTTTAAAGAAAACTGTTATTTCAGTCTTTTTTTCGAACTTTAATGTTAGTGGTTCAAATGTCAAAAATCCCTTTATTAGAAAATGGCAAATTTCTTTATTAATGCAAAGGTGACTTGGTTTATCGTTACTGTGACAAACGAAAACACTTTATTTGATGAATCCTTAAAGAAAATTTTAATTAATATCAATCAGGAGAAAAGTTATTGCAAAAATATATGTTGATCCCTAGACACTTTTGATGTGTGTATTAGACACGTTTTTTTGTTTTATCAAAATATCAAAAAATTACTTAGTTAAAACTCATGAAACTTGGAGAGTGGGGTCTCACTACGTCACAAGTAGGTATAAAAATTACCTACATGTGACGTCATGCGCCATTTCAACTCAATAATTTATCTCCGTAATTTTATGACCACGTGAAAAAAGAAAAAATACGTGTCCAATACTTTTCAATAATCTACCCCACAGACAAGGAAAAAAAGGAGTGATCATTCCCTATTGTACGAACGCACATGTTTCAACAAGAAATAGCTCTCCGATCAATCAGGAAACAATCATTGAATCATTTCTCACAAAAAAAATCAAAGAGGAAGGTCATCATTTAAAATTATACCTTTAAACTATAATGAGTTTCCTGCCAATGACTCAGAGCTGGCAACATTCCGGCGAAATTTCTTTGTTCTTTTTTAGGTTAAAATTATTTTGGAGTTGCCAGTTACGGTGAATCGAGATGATTTCTGGTTCCTACCCGGTAGATATTGTGGCGTAATGTTTCTAATTTCTTGATGACTAAGATGGGTTTTAAGGAAAAGTTTTCGTGAATACTTCTGGGGACCCCTCAAACCAGATGGATCGATGACCTGAATATTGTAGGTAGTCTAGAATTAAACTGAAAAAACGGGGAGGTGGTTATTAATATTGCTACTAATAATGTTTTTTTTTGTTTGCTCTCGGCGCCCCTATATGACCCTAGTTACTTATATTTGTAGTAAATTCTAAGTTACTTCTTATCTACAATAGGGTGCGAATTTTGTATTTATATTTATTATGTTATAGTATTTAAAAAAAAAAATTAGAAAGTGAGCATTTAAAAAGTCAGTCGATGTACAAAAAAAAAACTTAGTCATGAATAATTCCAGAATACTGTATTTACCTTTTCCTACAACAATAAAGAAAGCTAAAATTACAATTAAAAATCGATAAAAAAAAACTAAGCTAGAGGAAGATAGATTGTAGGGTTTATTGTACATTCGTCACAAAGTTAATTCGCCACAGAACAAGGGGTAGGTACTAACCTAACGTCAATATAACAAGACACGTATTTTTTGTTTTATCAAAATATCAAAAAATTACTTAGTTAAAACTCTTTAAAGTTGGAGAGTGGGGGCTTACTACGTCACAAGTAGGTATAAAAATTACCTACAAGTGACGTCATGCGCCATTTCAACTCAATATATCTCCGTAATTTTATGACCACGTGAAAAAAGAAAAAATACGTGTCCAATACTTTTCAATAATCTACCCGACAGATAAACAAAAAAAATTGTGATTATCCCCTATTTGACATTAATCTCTTGGTGGTACAGTAAAGGGGAAAGAAGGAAAACTAAAGGGTGTTACCCGCTCAAATCGAAAAATTTATGCTCGTGCAACACGATAAGCATGCGTACCTTTAAATGTTTTTCCTGCTACGTACGTACATATGACGTGCTTACAGGCTGGTCTTGATTCACCCAGCGAAAGAAAAGAGGAAAACAAAAATGAAACCGCAATCAAATCCACGCGACTCAATAAAAACGCCCTTTTACCGCCACGTCAAAGCAGCGTCGAAGCAAAAACAACCTAGTGGTGTGAACGTCAAAATATGCGGTTTTATTACTAGAAGGGATGTGAAGCAAGTGATGCATTCATTTCTCACCAGATCGCGCCTCTTTTTTAGATTTATTTATGTACACACAAAACACTCAATAGGACAATACATTAAGATACGAGAGCACACTGCTTATTTCAAAAGAGATTTCTTCCAGCAGACCTGCGAGTGGAAAGTTGACTTAGAAATGTAGACAAAATGTGTAGAAAAGATGAAACAGGAAAAACTAAGCCACTTATTGCAACTTATTCGTATTCATTGCGCATTATTGCTTCCCCTGCACCTTGTTCCATATTCTAAAGCCAGCTCTAAAGTCCCAGCAGCCTATAACGTTCCATTATGGCCACAGGCCTCCACTGTGTGAGAAGATTCGGCCGTTTTCCACCACATGGACAACGTGGAGGGATTGGGCCCCGGTACTCCCTGCATCATCAATTCATCAGCATTATCATCATCCTCAGTCTGAAATCACTTACTGCTGGTTATAGGCCTCTCTTTGTGCCAATCTTTACGTTCCTGAATCAGCCTCTTTCATGTTTTTCCTTCAATGGCAACGACGTCGTCTGCTTTACTTGCTGTTGGACGACCAGCAATTCTTTTCCCAGCCCTTGGAACCCACGCGTTACTCGGATACAGGTTTACTCGACCTGTCATCACCGCGTCTTGTTAGGTGTCCTACCTAACTTCATTTGTGGTCCGTACCTACCTGTATAGGGTAAGCATAGCATAATCAGCTGAAAATGACATTGATATTGTGATTGAATAATTTTATCTTTTCTCTGACAATAATACTTAATCATGAATATGATTTTTTTTATAGACATTATAACATAATATTAATTTTTAATTTACAGAGTTTCTAAATTGTAAACTTTTTAAGTGCCTGTTCCTAGAAATTTTTCGATTATTTTTTTTAAATAGTGAAATATTTGTACGCCGATGCTTACGGCTAAACATGATTGGACTCAAACGATGTAATATCTTGCATGCTCTTGTATGTATACAATAAAGAGATCTTATCTAATGTGCCCACTGCAACACAGACCTACTCTTAATGAGAGGGAGTAGGCTGTAATCTACAAGCAGGCCCAGTGCGAGTTACATGTCACAATATGTCTTCAAATTGTTCGTTCTATGACATGCCGATTTCCTCACGTTGCCGAAGGTGTCCTTCCGGTTTTGAGAGCAGTGGTGATGGAATAAATTCCACAAGGTCCACTGGGTTATTACTGCTCTCCTCCTGTACGTATACTTAGTACAAATTATAAGCTGTAATTGATTTCTCAAGGTAACGTAAACATGACTCATTCATCAGCGTAACACAGTGGCGACTGTACGAGTAGTGATTCTCAGAAAATACTATTGTGGTCACTTGAAGAAAGGCTCGTATAACGAGTCACTTATAAGTTATTTGATGTATTAATAGATTTCTTCGAAAAACTTTCAGGTCTCTTCGACGAGGTTAAGGTTGACGCAACAGTTACATTTTTACTTATTTTGTAATTTATATACATAAGTGCATTTACTTCATAATAACGGAAAAAGACTAATGTTTTATGTTTGTTACTTATGTTCGTCCCTGTTGATAAAAGCCGCTATACAATTCAGATCATATTTTTATTAACTTTTATTCTGCATCGCATATACTATCTAACACTGATCATCAATTCAATCTCATAAACATAGGATACTGAATTTTCATTAGCACCACTATGAGCTTTTCACGCAAATGGAAATACATTCAAAGATAACACGAACACAGAACACAGACGTGTTTACATCAAGGGCAGCACTCCATTCACCATACCTAGAATTATCGTATCGTGCAATACACCTGTATAATTTCGAGCACTTTAATAAGAAACAGTCGGAAATATCCCACTTCCTAGTACTACGGAAAAGTTTGGTTTAAAAGTTCCAGCGGATATATACAATACAATAACTGAGTCATTTCATATAATTTCTTATAATTTTTAGATGGAATTTTTCACACTAAGCTTCCGTTGCAAAGTGCAGCGTGTTTTTCTTCTAAAGCTATTAGAGCAAACGTTTATAAATAAAAATGTAAAGAATAAAATTTCCATGTCTATCTTAGATTGAGGAAAAACTGGCCAGTGTTGTGTAAAGATGAAAAACTGGCCTGTGTTGTGTAAAGATAAAGTAAGTACATCACGATTCTAGACAGTTTATTAAAATGTAGTTCGGCTTGCGTAGTAAATGCAGCTTTACAAAATTCCTATGGAACATAAAATCGCAAAAAAACAGGCTGTCTATATGATTTTTTGCTTTATGCATAAAGAAACGTGTGAAGCAGCCGTATTTTTTTGCTATTTAGGGGCTGATTAAATAGTAGAAGTTGATCATTATGATAACTTAGTAGGTTGATCATTATGATAGTTAGTAGTAACCCTTTTTGGGTTTAGGAAACAAACTAATGTTTAAGAGACAATTCACCGAAAAAAGGTCGAACATGAAAACGGAGCGGGGTGAATTTTTCAGTTTTATAGTCCATAAGCATGAGATCTCTCTTATCTCCTGTTCGTTTGGAAAACACCATGATAATGATAACCACCGTGCATTAACGATCAATGATTGATAACTTGATGTTGTTAATAATGATGATAATCCCTTATTAGTTGGCTTTGGATTAAATATTAATATCAATGGCAGATGAAGAATGGAAGATGTCTTCAAGGTTCTGGACTGGAGAGGGCTAGGCATCGACGTCCATGGCGAGTACATCTCTCACCTTCGATTTGCTGACGATATAGTGGTCATGGCAGACCATGGAGGACCTCAGTACAATGCTCGATGACCTCAGTAGAGTTTTTCGGAAGACCGGCTCTTAAAATGAACATGGACAAAACCAAAGTCATGTTGAATGCCCATGTAACACCCACTCCTATCAAGATCGGAGACTCTACAATCGAAGTAGTTGACGATTATGTCTACCTGGGACAAACGGTCTAGCTGGGTAGGTCTAACTTCGAGAAAGAGGTCAATCGTCGAATCCGACTCGGCTGGGCAGCGTTCGGGAAGTTGCGTAGTATCTTCTCGTCCAACTTACCGCAGTGTCTCATGATCAGTGTGTATTGCCAGTGATTACATATGTACGGGACCGAAACGTGGTCGCTCACAATGGGCCTCATCAGAAGGCTCAAAGTCACCCCAAAGAGCAATGGAGAGGGCTATGCTCGGAGTTTCCTTGCGTGATCGAATCAGAAGTGAGGACATCCGAAAGAGAACCAAGGTTACCGACGTAGCCTGAAGAATTGCCAAACTTAAGTGGCAGTGGGCAGGGCACATTGCTCGCAGAACGGATGGACAATGGGGCCGAAAAGTTCTGGAATGGCGACCGCGAACCGGAAGACGAAGCGTTGGAAGACCTCCCACTAGGTGAACCGATGACCTTGTGAAGGTTGCGGGGATCCGCTGGATGCGAGTCGCACGGGACTGGTCAATGTAGCGTCACTTGGGGGAGGCCTATGTCCAGCAGAGGACGTCTTTCCGCTGAAATGATGATGATGATGATGATGATCAATGGCAGGCATTCATTTACATGATATTAAAATAACTCCTCCCCTAGCACGAACGTACAACGTAAGCGTAATGTTAAGAACGATTTTTGTTTCCGAAAAATAAAGCGATGAAAATTTCACTTTGGTTGAAAATTTTGCGACAACCTCAAGCACAGTTCGTATCACCATCATTCTATGGTGATACGAACTGTGCTTGTACCAATTACTATTTGAATTTATGTATGTGATAGGCCGACTGAAAGACCAAGGAAACGATGGATAGATTGTGTAAGGAATGATATGAAATAAAAGGAGTAATAAAAGAAGTAAATAAAGTAAATACGTTACGGTTGACAGAGGAGAATCGAAGAAAAAAACTGTTGAGCCAACCCCAAGTAACATAGGACAAGGGTAGGAAGATGATGACGAGCTAGGCTGACAGTCCCTAAACGAACAAGCGAAAAACGCATAAAAACACACAGAGTAGTTAAATACTAGAGAGATAAATACGAATGTTCCAGTACCTACACTCATAATGGTCTACTCGTCACTAAATTCCCTTGACAGAAGTCACGCAGAGTTACATAACATTTATGGCAATAATTGTTTACCTACGCAAGACGGTAAACAGGAAGAAGTTGTTCTATAGACGTCATTTAGTGTGAAGCCAGAGTTTAGCCTAGATCTTTGTCTTGAGTCACTCGTTTGTGGTCAAGCCGTTATAAATTCATGCTGTCTTTGAAAGGTGAGATGAGTGCTTCTTGAAAAATATGGTGCAACTGCAGACACTGCTTTTGCCTACTAATAAATACATCAAGAAATAATCAACTTGACGTAACGTTGTACGTAATGTGGCAGAGGCGTCATCTGCGGGCCTGGCGTTTTATCTATCTTTTGACTTTCATGCAATTAGCCATATTGTTATCGATGATGCAAATGTAAAAAAATGTATTGGACTGTCCTACTGAAAACTGATGTCAATCCTGTTGAAAGTTAAAATACCTTGAAAACTGTATAATATGTAATATCTTCCCGACCGAACTTCCGTCACGGCGGCCCATCTGAACGACAAATAGCCAAGTTCGCAAGAGATATAGTTTACAAGAGTGTGCGCTAACATAGGCAGACAGACGTATTCTCTGTTCCTGTACTCTTATAGTCCGTTCATGGTTTATTGCAAATCGTAAATTTCATTACCGCGAAAAATTGAACTGCGATCACTAATCCGCATTGATTTGGCAAAACTTTTGGCCAATCAGAAGCGAAAGGTCAATGTGGTCATTCGATTCGTACGTAAAACGAGAGGAAGATAAAGAATAAGTACCTAAACGGAAGTCTTATTTTTCTTGGGATATATTTGACGTCATATAATGCGGTACGTTTACCTGGTGGTAGGAGGTTTGTTCACTGCTACTCTAGCCTTCTTAAAGCTAGAGATCAATGACACGTCATGATGACGTTGGTGGATTAACGCTGATCTGGTAGGATTTGCTTACCCTTTGCGTCAACAAGTTCTATGACGAGAACCAATAGTCTTCAAAAGGAAAAGTCAAAGAAATAGGACAAGCCTCATTATAGAGAGAGGAGGAAAGTAGGCATTTTAAATAAAAATAGTCATTATGCAAAATGTTTTGCAATACTTGGTGGAGGACGTTGTTCTTTTGTAGTTTTCTGAAAGTTTTCGCGTAAACGCTTTTTTATAGGACTAAATTTAAAAGAAATCACAAGAAGCCTATTGGATGAAGAAATTATAGGACAATCTACCTACAGATACTATAAAATTAGCACATGAACATATAATACTATAAAAGTTAGCACATTTTCGAATGATTCGAATTATTAACACATTATATTGATAAATCATGAGTGTATTAGAACATAAATGCAAAACATATAAATGATAAATTCAAAGAAACTAATTTGATTGTATTAAACTTCGTCACTTTTATGTTTTATCAAGTTGAAAATGTTTATACGCGTGAAGTATGGAAGGCTAAAATTAATTTTAGAATAAGAGATCAATATATATCTACTATAATACTTATCTTTAAGAACCTCCTGCACCTGGTTTACGCAAATAAACGTTTTTTACGTTTTTAAAAGCGATCTTACAACTACCGAACCATTTAAATAACTTTTAGTTTTAACTTGACTTATGTTGCTCTTGATAATTTCGAGATTTCTGTACAAAAATTCTTCTGAAAGTAGGTGCAATGTTAATAAATTTTATGCAGAATTGTGATTCATTCGTCGTTCTAATACATTGCGAACATCCATGGATGATTCTTTAAACAACCTCATGATAATGAATGATACAGACACCATGAATCGCAAATCGTCATTTTTTTAACGTTTCACCGCTGAGTCGTCATCACCGTTACCATTATTTATCTTCTATTTATCTCGTTGGATAAGGCCAAATACATACTTGTGTGATGTCAATGTAAATATGAGTCGCTAGTTATATTGTGTGTGTGTGTTATCATTTTCTTTATTTACTTTACCAATTTCAACAGCTTCATGTATTTTTAATTTGGCTTCTTAGTCTGAACTCATTGCCATTACTTTTCTAGTAGACTGCTTCGTTGGTTCGGTGGCCTCAAGCGCAACAGGTAAGCATGAGGTCCAGGGTTCGATTCGCAGGTCTGGCAAAGTTTAATTGGGTTTTTCCATCAGGAATTTCTCAATAGCAGCCACGGAGTCTGGATTTGTGCCCGGTTGATGGCAATAGGCTCGCCCCCTATTACATGGGACTTAAGAGCGTTTATACCTTACCGCTTTTCATACAAACTTTCAAGTCGTTATTTTCCGAAATGACAGAACCGATTTAAATGGAACTTCGTACACATAAGCAGGATGCACAGATCTAAAAAGTTACTAAAAAACATTTTCGAAAATAAAACATTTAGTTAAATTAGACCGATTATAAATTTTCTATAGAAACAGAAAATTCCAACCATCTCTTTTTTTTTAAAACACATTTTTAAAATATTTTTTAACAACTTTTTAGATCTGTGTATCCTGCTTATGCGTATAAAGTTTCATTTAAATCGATTCAGTCATTTTGGAAAATAACGACTTGAAAGTTTGTATGAAAAGCGGTAAGGTATAAACGCTCTTAAACATAACTGTCGAAAAATGGGTGAACTATTAGGTACACCTCTGCCAAAGCCTTCGTGTATTACAGGCGTGATGTTTTGTTATGTTACTTTTCACGTGTAACTAGACAACTATTACCGCTTCCTAGAGACTATCTTAACCAAAACAAAGGTCTCCCAAATATCCTACATAGATACAGTTATTAAATAAACTACCAAAAAATTTCCATAGTTCAAAGACTTTTTCCGGAAATAAACAACTATTATATTGTGTTACAAAATTAATGTGATACATGTTGTTATCTATAAACTGATAAAAATAACCTGGCCCATGTTTCCTTGTTTTATTTCGAGTTAGAACAAGGAAATTATTCCTTTAGGTATGACAACTATAGCCATATTAGCGGTTTCTAATCGATTTACCTGCTTTGAGTGACAGACTTATTAATAAACACTTATACTGTAGATCACGCAACCGATTGACATTTATTTGCTTGAACATTGGATTAAGTTTTTATTACTTACCAACTAACAGGATTATAGCATAGGTTTATTTGCAAAAAAATGGGGGCCTAGGACAGTTCCTTGTGGTAGTCTTAAATGACCTAAGTAATAAGTAAGTAAGCTAAGCATGCGTATCAGTAATCTTTTATCAGCCAGTAAAATAAAATGATTTATATTTTATAAAAAAAAAACTTATTATAAATTAACAGTTTTTAAGTATTTTTGTATAAAATTCAACTAAAGCTGTGTCAAAGGCCCATCATTTAACTTACTACATGGAAATAAATCAAATACTCTGGACAAAAATTAATTTGATGAGAATGGTACAAACTGATGCTGGTGTTGGTTATATCTCAAGATACTCAAAAAATCCATATTTTCCTCAATTTCTTGCATTTTCAAGGAAAAATGATTCATTGATCTAGCTGCTGTAATCTAGATTTTAGATTTATATTTAAAATCTGCTATCACCGAATCAATAATAATTTAAAGTCACCTAGTTGTGCGAAAGAGTTGGACCTATACAGAACGTCTAGCTTCATCTCTTTCCCACACTGAAGTAATGATTGATTTAAATGGAAATGATTCCGAAAGGTTTCGGTTTACGTTTGTAATCTTCTAAGATGAGAGAGAACATGTCTCAAAAGGCCCTAGTGTATATATTATAATTTATAGAGCTGTTCATTTATTTCAAATGCACGATTAACATCTATATTCACGGTAATTATAGGACACATTTATATCTTACTATAAAGGCGTAGTTAAAATCTAGTTTAAGTTTTAGCGCTGAGACGAGCGCTTAAAAATCTACGCTCTTTTATTAGACATCCAATTAGGTGTTTCTTAGCATTAGAGAAAACGAGCATAACTGTCGTCCGCGATTATTTCACAATACTATTGAATTAATTTTCGTCTTCACGGCAAAGTTCAAACGCTTGAACCATACTAACGCCAGAAAATCATAAAAGCAGTCTGTGACATGTAGGCCTACATACCTTCGCTTTGAACAGTCGAAATGGTAATGTGTTAGAAGTAAAGCATAATTTCTCAGATTCGATAAACATTGTCTGAGCTGAATACGCGAATAGCATATAAATGCATATTGCTACATACGTCTTTTGGTCTACCTTCAATGTTTTGGTTAAATTATGTTAGGTCTTTTGAACTTTTGATTTTAGCTTATGCCCTCGGCTTCACACGTGTGTACACTCTATTTGAAAATCTATTATAACCCAGGTCGTGGTATATCCGCACGATTAATTTCATCCTAATCGGTTCAGTTTTTAAAGTTACTTTCGCATTTAATAAGGAGTAAGAGTTTTTGCTTCGCCCAGCTTTAGAAGCTAAAGAAATTTCGCCTTCAAGTGACGTAGAAACATCATGCTATGGTACCGCAGTCAGATCTTCAGACGTTAATGAAGTAAAAGTAAAATTAATTACCGCAGTAGATGTGAGCTGAAGTGTTGATGACCCTGATAACTTCCGTGCTGCCGTCACGGCTTCGCCGGTCAAAGTCAGGGTCGCGTCGTAACGATGATTCACCAGACAAACCAAAATTATTAAAACTTGCGGTTTTCGGTGAGTTTTTTCTTAATTAAGTAGAAGCTTTTTTTTTCATGTTCTTATTATTAGTTAATTGGTTGTAAGCGCTTCTGACTAATCTGGTGTTGGATTTCCTATTTGTATTCGCACGGTTTTTTGTGTTTTTCGGTATATCCGATTTGGTTTTTATTTTGTTTCTGGTTTCGTATTAGGATTTCTCCTGGTCATCGGCATCATTATCTGCATCATACGTTTGGTAATGAGAATATTGGATTAAACTGAACTACTGTAACTTCAACATTCTGTCCTTAATACTCCCATTTCATATTTTTGATGCTTGTCTAACATTATTTTCTTAATTTACCTTCAACGGACATATAAAAGTTCTCCGCTATTTACTTCAACAAATTAGTCACATGTATGTGTTTACGTCATAATATATCAACACATACATAATCTACGTAACGATGCCCTTATCAGATAAGAGTCCAAATCTTGTTTATTAAACATAAATATTTTGGCTGTTTGTGTTCCGATTCCGCGTGTAGTTGTAAACTAAGAATAAAATCTGCTATTAATATAATATATTGTGACCACCATTGCCAAACGTGATGAAAATGACGTACATACATATCAAACTTTACATTTCCAGTATAAGATGGCTTCGGTTTGTATCGATTTCCCGTACAATGAGAGCTCCGCTTATAATGGTTTCATACAAGCCTTCCACATTTAACTAAAGTCAGCATAAGTTTTGAGTGATTCCCCCGTGGTTTCTTTATAACACCTCCTTCAGCCGATTAGCCGGCTTAATAGGTAGAGGTCTTATTAGAGTACTTATACTATGAAATACTGTAACTGTTTTTAGGATGGCTCTGTTGTACAATGATGTACAAGATTTCAGAATTCAGTCTCTGAACTTGTTGAGATAATTTAATTAGGCGCGTATATATATTGTATATGAACATACTCCTAATACCATAAAATTTAAACATGAAGTACTCCACGTGGAATTTATTTCTTAGAGCTAAAGATGATGACGTGTCCAGATAAGGGTTTTTCAGTTCAACTATGCATGATTTTTATATTATTACACTGTATAAGTAATTTTAACTATTCTATAAAGTAGAACAACTTCTGTATCGAAACTTACGATGAAGTAAGGAAGTAAGGTATTATACTTCGGAACTTGTGTGTTTTAACATCAATGTCAAGTGAGGAGATCAGAGTGCGAGTTTGCTTTACGGAATGATGCTTTTAGAGTATAGTGCACTTCTCAAAGGGCATTGGGTAAGTTTGTATGGACTAGTGGCATGATTTTTTTTCACAGCGGCCACAAAGATAATTGTTGTTAACGTATAGTGGAATATATGATATGATATTAATCACTCCTAAAAGAATTTTGCCGAAAATAATATCGGAGCTGAAATATCTGATGTCAAAGTTGTGTTTTTCCTACTAACAGTTTGCAACTGTTACGTATTTGATCAAAAAATAACTCTTTCCGATCGTTTGCCGTATGTCATTACTTCCCAGAATTTGATCCTTAGCAGCGACACTATCGAATGGTGTAATAATAGGGTGTTTTTTTTTCAAAATTAACGGCTTCGGCTCCTGGCTAGGAAAATTTATTTTTGAAAAAACTAATGATGCAGTTTTAGTTTTTATCAAAATCGAGTGTTTTTGCTATTCCTCATAGTTTCGGATTTGGCCTTCTATCCACTTGAAAAGTTCACTCACTTTGTTTTGGAAATAATTGTTCATAGTAGAAAATGAATGCCTTATTGTGTTCTTACTAATGAAATATTTTTCATTAGTGGCGGCAGACTTAAAAAATCATGCCACTTTTACCCAAACCCCTTTGCAACTTACTAACTTATCTTGGGCCCTGTTGTACTGTCAACTTCGTAATTGCTTTTCTTATAAACTCTCTGCCTGCGTCTGTGTTTCTGAACGCTTACAACCCTAATCTCTTCAAAGTTAGAGTGAACAGGCTTCTTCTGGGTAAGCTCGTACCATCGTCGACTTTGTCTGTGTCATCTCTGACCTAGACTAGAGTCAAGAGCAAACCCATAGCAAATAAAAAAACACAGTTCACAGTAAAATACCATTATCTTAGGCTGAAAATATCGAACTGTAACTAATTAGAATAATGATGAAATAATTACTTATTATGGTCCTGTTCCTCTAAGGAGACTTGATAGTGTTATGACATGCAAATGAAATTAAACTTTTTGTTGTAAGGCACGGTATAACATGATATCTGGTAAACGGTACGGAACACTTCGTTCGCGAGTCCGACTCGTTCTTGGCCGGGTTTTTTGATTTTATACTCTAGATCAATCTGTTGAGATCATAGAAACCATTTTTGCGTCGACGTCCCACTTACAATGTACAGCAACGTCATCTATCAGTGGCGCCACAAACCAATATCTTTAAAGATACACTCAGAGTGGCTTTATTTTCTTTTATCGCATTTTATCTATCTACGTCCTAAACGATAGCTGCTGAAGTAATCGATTTTCCATTTGAATGATAACCACTTATAGTTTTAGTGATCGGCTATGATAATTTTCTGTCTTCACTTATCATGACCTAAAAGATAAAGTTGGTTTTTCTCTTTTACATTTCCCAAACACACCCACATTTGACTTCTCTATCTTTCACGATACTTAAGATCGGAGAGCCTAGACTAGACGAACTGACATTTTAACCATAACTATGGATGGATATTTATTTATTTATATTTGGATCGCCAACAGAGGCTACACAATTACATGCACCCTAACATATACATGGACAATACAAGTGTGCGCTTCCAATTATAGGCAACCACATCGTTTACTTAATAACTAGGCAGGTACAAAAAGTTTGATAAGTTAGCAATAATTAAAATTAATCAAAGTACAGTATACGAAAATCATAGAAATTAATGAATGAATTATTATTATAAAAGAATTAATTAATTATGAATCAATATGAAAACAAAAACAATAAGGGTACAAAATAATTAAAAAAAAAAACATACAAACTAATAATAAACCAATTCAAATAACATAAAACACTAATCTAAAATAAATCAACAACAACAATCAAATAATAACCATAGCCATAGAGATCTCCAAAGACAAAACAATACAAAAAAGAACAAAAAATATATATGACATGGATGATATGTCAAAAATCTTTTGATTAATAATATTAACTTTATATATAAACTTTAGCTACTGATATTAGTATTTAAGCTGACATGGTGGAAAACTATATTATTAACACTGAAAACAGGATATTTGTAAGTATCAGAAACTCAAAACAAATAGTTAACACGGTTAATACTCCGTTTTCAGTGTTAATGATAGTTTTAGCTACCGAAATGTCAAAAATAATGTGAAATCAATCATGTTGATTAATTTGAAAACTATCTCCATTATTCAGCTCTTCTTCGGAAACATTGAGATTCAAAGAAACCTCTCAATTTAAGCATTTTTTCAGCCCGATAAAATGTTCGTTGGATATCCAAATAAACAAATTAAAATAAAAAATATTTTTTTAAGATTTCAGCCTTTTATTCGATAGAAAACAGTTCAAAATTGTTATGGACCACTCGCCCCATCTCGCTTCAATGAAACTAGTGGACCAATCTTTGAATTACTCTGGAAAAAAACCTAAGATAAATACTGAGTAAAATACCAACATAAATACAAAATTACTTTGACACTGTACAACCTGCGTGCATGACAGTACAAAGAAGATTATGGTGTTACAAGCCGAAGGCTGCCTTATCGCTTCCGAGAAAACTCTCGCAGTAATCTCGGTGTGTCAATGCATCTAATCAGAGTATTTGATATTTGTACACCTACTGCAAAATTCGGGCTATTTGAACTTAGATTATTCTCTATACTCAAACTTAAAGCATTTATTTAAATTAGACCATTACAGGCACTTTTGAAAGTCAAAAAACAAAAAAAAAACGCGAATCTACAGTCCCAGTCTCAAGGCATAATAACTTGTGAAAGTACTGTAGTTGCTAATTCCAAAGCGTAGATCTCTATGGAGAAGAATGGGCAAGGTAGATACATTGGTAGATTGGTTGAACAACAGGTGGCCACATTTACTTCAATATTTAACATATTTCCAATGGGCATTCAATGATTGTGTTATGAAAATACTCATCCATTATACTGCGTATTACCTCTTTGGACCTCTAGAGTAAAGATGAGCATTTTACAGCTTGAGAATATGGGTTTGATTCCCAGGTAGGACATTATGTACACACTTTTTACGCGATTGAGTAGGGTAATGTGCCTATATTTGTATGTTTGTTCCTTTGTGGCGCTCTAGATACCAAACGCGTGTGCCGATGTTGATGTTGATGATTCTTACGTCAATTGATTTGCCTTGATCTTGGAAGTGTCACTAAAGACATGACATTAATCAAAATTCAAAATGGCGTCTACCAGTGCACCAAGTTTTTTTGTTGAAAAATCAAGAAGTTTAAGGGTTGGACCTCATCTGGCAGCACGGAATCGCATTTGTTCCGCCTGTGCTACCACGTGCTGCAGTATGCTGCCGCATGCGAACGTGCGCTGTCGCATTCCGCAGACAAAAAAGGCGATCGCACGCGTCAGCATGCTGCAGCATGGGTGGCATACTGCCGCGTTCTTTCATGATCAGTTTAGTTTCAAGCGCGAGATGGATAGGACCACGGAAGAGAGAGCAGTGATTCTAGCGTGTATTTTGCAAGAAATGCAAAATCAAAATAATAAAAAGAAACGCATTCGCAAAATAAAACGGAGATACTGGGTTCATCCTTTTTGGAAGCAGAGAGCGGTTCATGGACAATATGTTACGCATTTTCCGGATTTGACGAGCGGCTGCGTGCGCCATTGTACGATAGAGTGAGACAGCATGCGATAGCAAGTGATCAGCGGTGAAAGGATGCGTTAGCATGCTATCGCGCGCTCCAGCGTTCCGGAGTCACCCTGCCGACCATTGCATTTTGTCCGTGATGCCGATCGCCTCGAGGATTCCGCCGCGTGCTATCGCATTATGCTTTCTGTCTCGGTCTAGCAAATGGCAGTTCTAAGCGACAGAAAAAGAAAGGGCGACGGAAAAAGGCGATTCCGTGCTGCCAGATGAGGTCCAACCCTAATCCATCATATTAATTAAAATGAAAATCTAGTCTTATTTCATATTTAATCATTTTATATTTCAATGGGTCCCGCCTGCTCCCAAACGCGCTTGATTTTTGCTTTTCAGTCAGGTTCTTCAAATTTTATGATTACTTTTATCCATCAGTAATTTTTTATTAGCAGCCCGTTGGCTAGATTAGGTCCGGGAAGATGGCTCACCGCCTATTACATGAGACTAAAATATAACACTTCCGTCCAATCCTTTGCGGATTACTGACAGTAAACGTGACGACATTGACAGTAAACCTTTTCTCATGATTTGACCACTAGACTAGCTTTATTAGCTACTAGCTGTCCCGCGCAACTTCGTCTGCGTCACATTTTCCCCGTTTTCGCAACATTTTTCATTGCTGCTCCGCTCCTCTTGGTGGTAGCGTGATGATATATAGCCTCCTCCATATATAGCTCCTCGATAAATGGGCTATCTAACACTGAAAGAATTTTTCAAATCGGACCAGTAGTTCCTGAGATAAGCGCGTGCAAGCAAAAAAAAAAAAAAAAAACAAAATATTTTTATTTCACATAGGCCTACATGGGCACTTGTAAAACGTCGACAAAATGCTCGGTTCGGGTTGGTCGTTTCCTATGGAGAAGAACCGGCTAGAAACTCCATGGTTACTCTTTTAAAATCATTTGGCTTTACAAATTTTCTATGTTACAGCGCAAACTCTTCAGCTTTATAATAAAAGTATAGATAATCCATCTGATATGTAATACCTTCTTATCACTCAACCAGTATTCTTACGTCAAAACGTTGCTTAGTTCTTTTAAGTTTCACGGCACCACTGCTCAATGCCCTCCAGTCCCACGGCTAAAGGCGACACGACGGTTTAGACAGACATAGCCATTGACGTCACAGAGGGTACTTTCATATAATTGGTTGAGAATGCAGACGCTTAGTGCATCATCTTACTTAATTGTTAACAACAACTAGCTTTTGTTCCCGGTTTCGCTTGTAAACGACGCAAGGTAGTCTACTCTTTTTGACTGCAGACTCAAAAGTTTGGTAGAAACTTATTGATTTTGATAGAATGACTTAGAAAAAAGTTGACGATAGAAATAGTTGGAGCTGATAATTTTATCCATGGATATAAAAAGATTATTTTTTTCATACTTAATCAAGTATAAAAAATTTAGTCATTAAAAAAAAAAAAAAACAATATTAAAAAAAAAAAAAAATGTTGGTAAGTATATTCGTTACAACAGAAAATGATTTGCATCCCATAGCAATTAAATTACATCTTATGTCCCAGGCTCCTTAACATATTTTTTTCATAAATTTAAATAGTTATTAGTAATTATATACAGTACATTACACATCTAGGGTTTTTTTCCTTTACTGCCCTGACACTATGCACCCCACGTTTTTTTTCTTAATTTAAATTTATTAACATTTATTTTCAATTTTTATTTCGGTTTTCTATAAAAAGCATGCTTTTTAGTTTTTTTAAACTATTATTTATTTTCTACTTTTTAGTTTGGTTTATTTATAACAGGTTGTTTTTTTTTTTTAATTTTAAACTATTATTTGTTCTAATCTACTATTAATTCCGTGATAACTATAAGTAACTGTATTTTTTTTCCAAATTATTCATGTGTACAGCTGTATTAATAGTAAAATATCTATTTAAAAGCGTTTTTTTAGTTTTTTAAACTATTATTTGCTCTTTTGAATTAAAAATTCTCTTTGGTATTCGAAAATTTCCTCATATTTATTGATTTAACATCAATTCCTGTCTTATCGACTATAGATGAAAATTATATAAATTAACAAAAAACTTACTTTGCAAATTGATTAATGGAATAATTTTATCAAATTAATGTATTGTCATCGGTCCTCGATAAATCTACAAAATTTGAACGAAATCAGGCCGTTTAAAGTGGGTCGAAATCGCGCCCCAAGGAGTCGGTTACAAACACACAAACATACAGGTGAAGCTAATAAAAAGCGTGTAAAATAAAAACAAAAATAATTTGTTAAAACCAAAACCTCAATTAACCACAAATAAACAGACACACACAGACACCGACACGGCCCACAATACAAGTAATACATATGTCGTGAAACAATAGGAACGCGATGTGCGCGTATGTACCATTTTGCAGACACACACGGAGCACTTCGTCGTCTTTAGTCTTTAGTCGCTTACGGCAAGGAGCATCAGAGAGACGTTAGTGAACGTGCTACTGTGTGTATTTACCGAATAAAAGTTTGTTATAACACTTGGGTAAGTCTTTACAAAAAGTTTTACTCTTTAAAAAGTTTATCTATGCTTTTTTTTGTGATTGACACTGGTCAGATGAATTTTCTGACCGGCTTTTTTTTCTGTCATGCATTCTAGGTTTTTAATTTTATTCTTAATGTTGTCGGACTTGAACTTTTGAAGTGTAATTTAGTTTGTGTTTTTCGTTATGATGTGATATTTTGCTCTATTTTGAGGTCCACTGTCTGTAAACAGAAGATTAACTACCTAATAAGTTAATAACTTTGCCGTTGGAAAAAATGTGTTGTTTTTTTTTAAGCTATGTAGACTTTTGGTAACTTTTTCAATAACATAACCGCGTTCTGTTGTCCTAATTGTACCGTAAACATAAACTGATGATAATATTAAAATAATCAATAAAAAAAAACAGAAGTTATATCAAAAGCGCAAAACGGAAGCTCTTTATCAACCCAACCGCTCTGTGCTACTACTCGCAACTAATTGCCAAACTGTAGTAAAAATCTATCGGTTGCGTGAGCCCTAAAGGCTTCGGCGTGACGTAGCGACGGGCTCGCCGTCTCGACCAATCACAGCGCATAAAAACGTCAAGCGTGAAGCGGAAAGACCAAACGCTAAACGTACGTGAGGCTGAACGCACGCCAGTAACAAACGGATCGCGCTACATTCGTTCGCTCAATAAAATTTACGGTCAGTGTTGTGTTGTTCACATTTCGGAATTATAAAAGTGAGTAAAAGAAAAAAAAAATTTTTTTCTGCAATTTTTTTCGTTTTTCTCCCCGTGGGTGTCCAGTCGGAACCAGTGTGATATTGGATACTGGATTTGTTCAAGTGTTATTAACTTAGTTCCAAGTAAGCTGTCAGATTTTTTTTTTATTTGTCAAGTTGTTTGCAAACAAAATTTTCGATTTGGTTCCAAGTGGACATTCATGGATGGTGCTAGTATTAACAAAGTCGCAATAACTGGATTTATCTTTTTTGATAATGTTTGCATTAGAATTAGTGAGTGTTGGAGGTGTGTTTGCAGTGTTTCTCAATATTACTTTTGAACTTCTAAAGTTTTATGTTCTAAATTGCTTGTTATTTTTGTTCCTAAAAAGTTTATTTTGATAAGCTCCTACTGAGAACTTCTGTTATTCTCAAGTTTACTTGTCAACTAGAAAAGTAAACTTGAGAATAACTGTTACAGACAGGCATTGCTCCTACTAACGAAATATCTATCATTGACATGCCTATATGTATGTTTCTATGCGTTCAGTCATCATTGATAAACCTTATCTTGATCTCTTACATAAATGTTATCAGAAGATTTACTTCATTAGATTGATAATCTTATTGAATGTTTAGTTTCACTCCTAATGCTTGAAGAGATCAACTTTGAAAGTGGTCCCTTTGAATTTCGTGAGAATTTCCCTCTCATCGAAAATATTGATCCATAAACAAACATTTAAAAACAGAATAATCACGCCAAATTCTCACACTGCAAAATCAACAGCAAATAGCAACAGTAAACATAAAGACTCCTTACAAGTTACACATGAACGACTAAAAAAGAATCTGAAATATTTTGTTGCCATTGATAAAATTGTGTCATTCTTATCACGTAATCTGTTACGTGCAAAAAGTAAACATCATTCAGATACCACTAGTGGGATAAACAGAGATATCCATGGTTTAGTCATGCAAGAGGCTGAGCTCACGTGAACACATACCAAACTTGAGTAAATAAAAAAAGGAAAGTCGGTGTTTAGTTTGTCTTAAGTCTTAAAACCACAAATATACTTATAGTAAAGAATGCAATCTGAATCATGTGAGCTAAGAAAGTAATTTTCGACGAAGATGATGCTATATTCCTGATCCTTAATCTAATTTTAAAACTCCATAATCCTATGTTAATCAAAGGAGAACTTTTTGATAGGAATCGTGGCAAGCATTGAACGCCGAGAAATAAATTAAAAATATAAGCTAAGAGGCAATTAAGCTATCAATCAAAATCACAAGTATGACATGCAAATATTATCCGTCAGCATTGAACTGTAATACAAATATTGATTCGTTTAGATGAAAGATCATTGAATTTTACTTTGCAAGCGTCTTATTTTGTTTATCAAATTGTCTATTGCTCCATTATACATAGATATCTCAGCCATAGATACAAATTTACTTCAAACCTGTAAAGCAAAAATCGTCATTATCCTCCATGTTTCCTCAGTGAATCCCAGTATAATCACTGCCAACCTGATATAACATTTTAAGGATACTGTTTCTATCCTTCCTGTATATATTTGTAGCATTAGTTACTGTTTATATTTGTATTTCATTATACAATAATGTTAGTAGCTTACAGAGTGCATTCATCATTATTCTATTGCCCTTATCCCAATTCTCATCTGGGGTCGGCGCAGCAAGTGTTCTTCCACCATGCTTTTCTAATAGCCGTCACCCCTTTTTCTGTTCTTACCATCCTTCACACAGTCAATCTATCGTATTTTTGGTCTTTCCTAGTGTGTATGTCTGATCTATTTTGTCATGACCGCGTGGTGACACCTTTCTCTATGCAACGTCATCGGATGACGCAATAACGGTCACTGTTTCATTATGATGCTGCATACCTGTCCTTTCTAATGGTTTTGTAATTCCTTCGAAACTGTCATCGTTTTTTATCTTATTTTCGTCTATTGTATGTAGCACATCAATTACAGCAGGTTTCATTCGTGTAGGTCTAACGTGGTCAACCGAACTAATTATTCTTTCTTAATTTTGTCCCAAAATAGTTACTGTAAGTGAAGTAGGTAGAATAAATTGTGGCTTTTACCTAACGGACACACTTTGAGTGTTAACAATTTGTCTCTATTTGTTGACTGTCTAGCCATATAGCTGGCGAAATAATCAGTATTTTAAATATAACGAAAATGGCAGCATTAGGCAGAAGGTATTTAAAAAAAATTGAACTTATTTTTCTGAGTACAAACACAAACTCTAAGCATTTATTTCAATTAGACCATTACAAGCACTTTTGAAAGTGAAAAAACAAAAACAAAAAACGCAAAGCAATAGTCCCGGTCACAAGGCATAATAATTTGTGAAAGTACTGTAGTTGCCCATTCCAAAGCGTAGATCTTGGAGAATGGAGAAGAAAGGGCAAGAAACTCCATGGACACTCTTTTAAATCAAAATATGGTTACAAAATCTTGGTTAAATCATTCATGTTGAGAATTACAAATATGTGAAAACTGTGTAGAAATACGTGCAATTTAAGAGCGTCCAGAGTAAAAGATTAAATCAGTAATTCAAAAATAAAGTAATCAAAATAAATCGTGGCCGCTAAGAGATGACCAGTCCCAACTGACAGCGCCCGTTCACGAATATGACGCATGTATCAGCCATCATTCAGCTTCACCATATTGATGGGAACTAAATGACCCGACACTTAGCTTAAATGACCAACGAACAGCGAGACATTACAAAATCAATCAATGGATTATTGTATTAATAAGTATTTATTCAAGTCGTTTGCAGCACTTCCTTACACATAAAAAAATATTATAGTTAGTAAATGATGAATATAAACAAATATAATTAAAATTTATGGGAACACATTCCTAGACACGCGCTGTAAAATCCCTCGACACATGTCCTACACCCATGATTCCGCGTCCAATACTACTTACCTCATAAGTAAACAGTAACTAACGAATAAAACAAACAAACCTTTACCATCAATAAAGCTAAGAATGCTGAAATGTTCGACGTAAATACTTCGCCGTGTGGTTAAAGCTTAGTCACTGGACCTATGGTTCAAATCTTGGGGCACAGATATCAGTGACTATTCACGGATTGAGCTTGAGTTGGTCAGAAAGAGCTTGCTTTTCTTAATAGGCTCCTAGTAAGATATTTACTGGCAAGTATCATAATTAAAATATAAATAATAAGTACTCACATTTCGTTCTTTATTTTTTAGTCCCAAATGGGATCAAGCCTTAAACCAGGCAAAAATTAAACTCTGGCTGAATTTAAGCACTTACTTATACTCGAACCAGCTTAGCACCTACTCGAGACCTTCTAAACGAATAGACGTATAACAACCTCTTTTTAGGAGCCCTTTTAGGGCCTTACTTAAAAACATGCATACATAACATCACACCTGTAAACCGGAAAGGTCAGGCAGAGGTGTAGGTACCTAATAGTACACCGGCATTTCACCAGCTTTTTTTTAAGTCCCATGTAATATAGGACGAGCCTATTGCCATCAACCGTGCTCAAATCTAGACTCCGTTGGTGGCAAGAAATTGCTGATAGAAAAACCCAATTGTAGGGGTTACGGCTGCCCCGGGCGTCGGGGGGCAACCAGTGACCCCGGCCACCGTAGGCGCGAGCCTGTGGACGGTGAGTAATGGGCTAGCTCACCGTCCGTCCGTCTCATGACGACAGGCCGTGTCGACGGCGCGTACGTGTTCCATGCGCGCCTCAAGGAGATGTCAGCAAACCAGAAGGGGTCCGAAAGGGCCGATGCCTGCCAGGGCTGCGGGTTGTTCGAAAGAGATACCGCGGCCCTGGAACACAAAGGGCGAAGAAGGAACATGGGTGGGTTTTAGTCAGTACAAGTCTGACACTCCCTCCCGCTCCGCCCAGTACGTCTACCATGGGTTTTAACATCTATACTCGCTAGCGTCTGTAGTTAAAAAAATGTATGTAAACTTTTACAGCGCCTCTAGCGGACAGTTGGGTACTAAAATGCGCAGTATGAGTCACTATAGTTATCTATCCTACGTCACCGTGTAGTAAACTATACTACAGCGACTGCAAGTTTGGGCTTCATTTGCTTATAATTTGCTAATATGCATCAACACAGCTCATCGTACCATTGAAAAAGCTAACTATAGTATTTGCGTATTGACGGAACTATTGCAGTTACGTCAAGCGATCTAACTATGACAACTCATGGTAGACGTACAGAGCGGGAGAAGTCATATGATGATTTCCCATCCGGAAAAAAAAAAAAAAAAAAAAAAGGGGTTACGGCTGAGAGCATCCGCATGCCGCATCTTTTCTCCAGCTCTATGCTCGACTTCGAAGTCATACTCATTCAGCATTATCACTCATCTTGCTACTTTTGCTGTAAAACTTTGCCGGTCTTGGGAATCGAACCCGGGACATCATGCTCAGTAGTGGCGCTCGCGACCATTCGACCAACCAGGCAGTCCTAAAAATCCTACTAATATTTTAAATGCGAAAGTTTGTGAGGATGGATGGATGTTTGTTACTCTTTCACGCAAAAACTACTGAATGGATTTGGATGAAATTTGGCATACGGGTAGATTATAACCTGGATTAACACATAGAATATTTTGTATCCCGATAGTATGTTCCCGTGGGACAATTATCGAACTCCACGCGTGCGGCGCCGCGGGCATAAGCTAGTAGTCTATAAATATATCGTAAAGCTTGGTGTGACAACATTAAACGCAAGGCTCAAATGTTCAGCACAAACTCCAGAATCCATAAACCCTCGTAAGTACATAAACAGAGGTAGCATAACGACTGTGCCGTAAGGGGCTAGAGGAGTCAAAGATTTATAGCCATTCAAACCATCTCTTCGTGTGACTAATATGAATAAATTTAAACACGGCATGTGACTATAGCCCAGTGGATTACGGTTGAAACAGGCGACTAAAGGGTCGAGACTTCGAAGCAAGACACGATTGATTACATATATTGTTCTTGAAAGATTTAGCAGAGGTGTACCTTTACTACATCCAAATTCTGCCAGTTGTGTTAAATTCACATGTAACAGGGATAAGAATGTAAGTGTGAGTTTTTATTGAAACTAAATAACAATGCCTTCGTAACCCAAGAAAAAAACCAAAATTATTGAACAAATCCATCACTCGACAAAAAAAAAACAATGTTGCCACTTCAAAAAATAAGTGCGAATAGTGTTATATTTAGCCTTCTTATAAAAGACATCAACGCACGGACCCCAAGCGTTGTTTCGTGGTCTCAGACCTTCCAGGAAAAACTTCTGAGGTCGGACCACGGTGACCCCTAGTGCGTCTGCAGGTGTAAAGAAACATACTGCCTCAGTTTATACACCTGTTTGTACCTGGATTCTGCACAATGTTTTACTCTTTCTGTGAAGTACCAACTATTCAAAGTTAACGGAATTAAACACTGCTGATATTGCTATCATAATCATTTAAAACGGGATATTTACCATGAACACTGTTTGTTTTGAGTTCCCGATATTTCGGCGCTGTTGCAAGCACCATGATCACGGATAGACAGAGGTTGTTAACTTGGTAAATATCCCGTTTTAAATGTTTATTATAGTGTTACTAACCATGTCAGCTTAAAAACTTATACTGCTGCTATTGGAAGTACCAACTATACAAACATAACGGGATTAAACATTGCTGATATTGATATCAGAAACATTAAAAACGGGATATTTACCATGAACACTGTTTGTTTTGAGTTCCCGATATTTCGGCGCTGTTGCAAGCACCATGATCACGGATAGACAGAGGTTGTTAACTTGGTAAAAATCCCGTTTTTAGTGTTAATGATAGTGTTAGTGATCATGTCAGTTTAAAAACTTATATTGCTGCTATTGTTTTATCACGAAGAAAAAGACATTGTTTGTAAAGTTAAAAATACAATTAAAAATAAACTTTATTATAATGCTGAATGGCTTGTTGGCGTGTGCCTTCAATTGGAATTAACACAACGCCGGCAATTTTTTTTTCTATTAGCATTATTTTTAAATTATTTTGCACCTAGCTTCTTAAACCGTTCTTGAGTTGGAGGAGCTCGTGGCTAAATAAAAATAGCCGCACGGGTCGATCATTAAGGTTAAGCCGTGCTTGCCGAGGTTGGTCCGTTGATAGGTAACCATAATTACATACCAAGTTTCCTCCGTGCCTCGGAAAGCACGTTAAGCCGTTGGCCCCGGATATCATTTGTAGATCTTCGACAGCCTTTACAAGTAGTCAGATGCCAAAAGTCTGACATTCAGTGTTACCAAGGGGTATCAGAGTTCAGATATGCAGTCGCTTCATCTAAAATACTGGTACACAGCTGCATCCGGTTAGACTGAAAGCCGACCTCAAGATAATTTGGGAAAAAGGCTAGGCAGATGATGACTTCTTAAACCGTTCTGTAAACAAATAAAATAAATATTTAAATGATAAACTTTTTCAAAATGGTTTAGTTTGATCAGTAATTCTCGGTAATTACCGTTATTGGTACTTATAAGAGAAGGGAAGCATTTCATTTCATTGACTGCCAGTACTGACATACGATAGTAAGCTTGCGTGAAATGAACAAAACATAACTTGTACTTACAATTAAAACTTAACTGTGCTTACTGAAAAGTTTTACACCGAAATAATCGGACACTGCAATATTTGTGAACACACAGGATTCAATTGTTTTATATACCAGCTCTACTATTAATGTCCCACTGCTGGGCCTCTTGACATCCAGAGAAGACTCGACCATTGATCATCATGGTTGCCCAAGGCGGATTGGCGATTTCATACTTAAATTATATAGGTATCCAGTCCTCCCACATTAGTACTTACCCGGTTTTGAAGCCATTACTTCATGTACAAGAATTAATACTCACTTAATATTTTGCTAATATGCATAATATTATAGATTCATTCTCTCTATGACACGTATCATGAAGAGTTTACCTCTGCAAACTTTGTTTTATAACAAAAACATTATTTGATCATTAATCTATTTATTGTAATGTGTGGTTTTCCGCTCGTGCCCGTCGTCAGTCTTAATGATTTTCTAATATGTTTCTAATTGATTTAAAATGGCGTGGTTTTTTAATTAGTGCCAGGACATCCATTTATAAAATAGTGCCTTAAAAAGATCAAATATTAGGAAACTCTTTATTAATTCAGCAATATCATATTTCATCCATTAATTAAGATTTTAAAAAGCTACTAATCTGCTTTTTTAACAAAAAAAAACTTTGATATAATTTGCGCACAGGTGTTGTTTTATTAATAATAATACTAAATTTTTAATTTACATAATAGCTCAATAATTAGTACGATTAATTGTATAAAATCAAAGACAGTTTCAATCTTCTATGCATTGCATATATATATAAAACCTTTTCGGATGAAAACTCTAAAAACTATTTGAAAATCGAATACTTGGTTCAGAAACAAAATACACACGTTAGTCGCAAATACATTGCTTGCATATATTACACCACCATGTTGCTCTGGTTTATCTTACATTTTATGCCATAACAAAAGTCAAATAGTTCACTTATGCTAAGCTGAGTTCAAGCTTTTATTCATCAACTCGACACTGTGACATGCAAAGAAAACTAATTAGCAGAGTCCAGTCCAGAGAGGATATTGCTCATTTAAGTTCTATCTTAGAGGAACTTATTCATGTAGTACACTCGGGATACAATCAAGCTAAACATATCTAGTACAACCTGATGTGGGTTTGCATCAGCTACCCGTACAATGAGAGATCAGCTTAATTTAGTTTAGCATAGATTGATTGGTTGTCGGGTGTACATCATACTCTGGTGTAATATTGCATGGATAATTAAAATGGAATAATTCTAAACTTGAAAATCGAGAGATGACCATTCCTAGATATAACCCTCCTCCAAACGTCGCCACGTTGACCGGTCTTGTGTTTCTCGAATCCAATTGATTTCCGCGTTCGATTCAATCTTATTCTCTTGGAATTAAGAACTAAATTTTGTTCATAAATAACATTACTAGTTATACTTAAGTTTAGTGAAGGAAGCCAGGTTAGATTGGTTCATATAATTTCGTTCTTTCAATATACTAACAAAAGTTTTGACAGCGAAACAAGCTATTTACCCGATGGTGCCTCCCTATGTTATCTTAATATGCCTAAGAAAATATGAGCCTATGAGGTCATGTAAAATGGAGGCAAGAGACCAATCAAAAACGACAAATTTTATCTACCGACGATAAATTTGATCTAATAGATAACACCTATTTAGCAAACCAATTATTTTCTAAATACATATCCAAAATATGTACCCCTTCTATCTGGCATAAAAAAGTGGTTTGCGATGGATGCAGAATACTTTTTTAAACCAGAGAACTTAAAAGACCAAAGTCCGATCATCGTCGAACTTCAAAGTAAATTTTCACTAAACACATTTAAATAAACGGAACCCATCCCAAAGCGCCGTTCAAATTAAAATAAACGATTAATTAAAATTAATTTCATGTTAAACATTATTTATATTATTGTTCCAATATTTGAATATGGCCGAACACCTGTGTGTAACCCGATATGGCCGTCGGCGCCGACTGACCATAAATTGACCATTAATTTGACCATAAACAATAACGTTTTTTATCGAATATCGAATGTCTTTTGGGACGGTTACTTCAGGTAGAGTTCGAAGAAGGTTCCATTGATGATTCATTTGATTTGGTTGGAGTTTGAATTATGGCTTAAAATTTTCATAAGGATAATTTGATGCTAGTTAAAAACAGTCGTTTATCATTAAGTATTGATATTTAGTTCGGGAACCGCTATATCAGCTTCAATAACAAAATTTAAAAGACAGTTTGAGACAAGACTTTTTTTGATTACTTTGGCTTTTAAAGTATTAGTTTATGAAAATATACCTAGTATATTTCATATTCTGCTTTCCCTCCTAAATTACCGTCTACTCTGATTCACCTTTAAAACATTATTTGTGTAACATCCAATAGATCTTATAACCAATGCAGCCTATAAACACATCGAAATGGACTTTATAGTACCGAGAGCGGCCCATTCAATAAACTAAGCGTACTCGGACATATAGTCAGTATTATGCTTCACACGCCAAGCCGTAAGCTAACACCACGGCTATATGATTACGCGGAAACGTCTGGTATGTCGGCAGACGTTAGCATTGACACTTGACCTATCCAGCGTGCGTTTTACTATCTTTGATCAATGGGGATTGTCGGATTGACTCTTATAACCTTAAGAACCATCTTTCTTAAATACTTTGGCTAGATCTGAATTGGCAGCTATTTTAATTTCAGTCGAATTATTAACGTTTTCTATCTCTTTCACTACTTTTAAATTAGGATTTACGTTTATATTTATGTTGTTGTTAACTAATCTCTTTGGTATATTAACTAACTATTTACTATATACACTTAGAAATAGAATATCTTAAAAGCTTTTCAAATCTGCATGTCTGCACTATCATCTTTAAATTTACTGACTTTCTCAAAGTCCACATCCAGACGTAAATTTAATTCAGAAACCCGTTGATAGCCGCGATTTTCATCATTTTAATCCACGAGCCGGCTCGGGCGCTTTCGGGCAAACTCGGGTGTAGTCGGAACCAGCGCAAGAGTCGCCGTCAAGTCTCGTTCAACTCGCTACTTATGTTACAAACCAGATCTTGTTAAGTTACATTTTATTTTATAATGTTATTTTCTTTTAGTGTGATAATTCTTTTATGACCATATGTTAATGAGTTTTTTTGCATAGGTTTATTTTCGTAGTACCTACTTGTTTATTTTTGGAATTATATGAAAAGGTCATGTATTTGTTACATTCAATAATGGATTTTCGCAGACGCAATTCACTTTTTGCAGACACTTGTTTTTGCCGAATCTTACTGAATGCGTCTTTCTTCAAGTTCTCTTGTTAATAGAGATAACCTTTCCTCTCACACTTTCATCTCTATAAAGTTACGTATTTCGTCTCACCAATCCACAACTCCGTTATTATCCCCAGAATTATAATCCATGAAAATAGAATTATCAAAGTGAGTTGACATAATAACTTTCTCATCGCGTTCATTGCCAACTTTCATGTGATATTTCACTGATTTCAATGTTGCGGCGACTCAAAACGAACGTCTTTATAAACGAGGTTACTGTACATATAATATTAGTTCAAAAGAAAAGTACGCTCATGTGCAAAGTGAGTTAATTTATTAACTGATTTATTCTGAGATCAAAATGAAATAATCAACTCTGGCAATTTAGCACCTTAAGGTGAATAAAACAGAGTTTGAAATGCTAAATACGATGCAGTGGAAGCAAATTTTCTTAATGGTGTGAAGAATAATAGAGAATTACTACTAATTTGTTTATGAATGGTTACGACTTACATACAGTGTAGTTTAAAAGGTGAAACTCTCTTCTCAGAACTGAAGTGAGACTGCTATCTTTGTAGTCCAGGTAGTGCAGTAGCCAGTAGGTATGGATATCTATGGATGCATAGGCTATATATCATCACGCTACGACCAATAGGAGCGGAGCAGAAATGAAAAATGTTACGAAAACGGGGAAAATGTGACGCAGACAAAGTTGCGCGGGACAGCTAGTTAAACATAAAGCAACTGCGGAAGTACCAGCTAACTAGAACATTACACAAATAGTTACCCATATATTCACGCATATTCTTAAGACGACTAAGCAGATAAAGAATCTCGTTGATTGCCAGTAATTATCACGAAGGCTTAGTGAAAGGTGGTAGATATCTGTAATTAGATCTCCAATGTTGTTTTCCTTGAGAACTTGAGACCAATTAATGTACCGTCAAAAGGCAATCTGATCTTAGTGAGTTATGAATATTTTCACGTAGACGGGGATATGGGTAGAGAAGTGATTGGTGATAACGTTGATTAAGTGTGTGAAGTGAAATTGATAGGAGAGTTCAGAGCATGCTAAATAGTTGATGGAAATGTCGAAACAACGATTCTGACAATCCTTATCTAGATGTTAGCCTTATTATTGAGAATGCAAGTGGATTTAACGTTGCTAGTGAATTCAACGTTCGAAAAACTTCTGATAAAGTCCAATGCAAAAGTACAGAAAGTATAAAAGAGCTAGCGTACCCACAAATCACAGTAACACAGTTTGAATAAGCAGGACATTGCGGTATCCATTCTCACTAGCGTACCTGTGGTCCAAGAGACATACAACAAAGTGTCGTAAGGCCGTAAGTAGCAACATTACTTACTCAAGTACAATACTCCGTGAGTAAAGTTGTCGAACAAGACGTCTTATTTGCAAACCGCTTGAAAGTAAAGCCATTTATTTCGAGAGCAACTCTAAAATATGTGGTTATTTCTCAACCTTATTGTCATTTCAAGCGTTTTTATGTTCTAGACCTCGATGTTGCCGAGCCTCTTGTTTAGAAGGTTGCTCATGTTCAGATAGAAGGAAAAATATATGATAACTGGACTGATTCACGTATTATTGCCTGTCGAGGGGACGTCTAGTGGGAGAGGCCCTTAAGAGGGACTCTAGTGGGCCTTTCTCCATACAAACGTATTCCGCTGTTTTCTTCGTGGATAATGCGTCTAGAGCAATGATTTTTTTCCGAAAAATCTAGGTCTTATTAATACATGCCCCTACCATTTCCTTTGTTTTTAAACATAATCACTAAAAGAATTATGACAATCCAAAAACCCGAAAAAATGCCCGTTTTTACCGCCATGTTCAGATGACTATCAGACAAATTAGATAAGTTTTTAACAAAAAAGAAAATAATAAAAACATAGATTTACTTTTCCTCAAAATTTTGATATAAGAATTATTTAGATCAGTTTAGATTTGAAGAAGAAAACAGCGGAATACAAAACGTCTTTTGGTCAAGATTTTGTAGGTAAAATCAGCCTGAGCTGCAGTTGTCCCTTTCGCTCTTTACGGGGGCTTGGTCGGGCGCAGCGTGACGGCAATAGTTTCTTCAAATACCTATTCTTCAAATTCCTCGGGGCTAGAGTCCCCTCTTAAGAAATGAACTTCTTAATCCCTCTTCTTTCTTGTTCTTTATCGTGTAGTTACTGCCTAACCTGGTGTCAGAGTTTTCATACCTCCCATGGGCCTCTGACTTGGCTTTATGTGCCGTCGAGACATATCTCTCAGGCATGCTGGTTTCCTCACGATGTTTTTCTTGGCCATGTGTGCTAGCAGAAACAAAATTATTAGTATTAATCTACTAAGATTCATTCTCACTTATCATCACATGGTTTTTAGGAGTTCCATCAAAACGCGTAAATACGGTATGGCCAAAAATCCATAAGCCAGCATTATTTCTTACTTTATGAAAATTGAAAGTCAATTCTACTTTACATCTTCTTCATAGCCTTCAAACAACGCCTGCTTAATTCGCACTCCCATCATATCTTAAAAGTATTTACTTGCCTAATAGTTTACTAATTACAGCTAACGTCAACTTTAATCAAAGTTTACGAACCTCTTTAGTAATAAACCCGACAGTTAGTTAGATCTTTGTAGTTTATTAAGCTTTCGTTGCAGTGTAACTGTATGACTAACCAAGATTTGTTAGTCAATTGTCTCCTAACTACATGACTGTTTTCTCATACTATTAATAGACGCTGCTTCATTTGTATATTCGTTCGAATGCTGTTCTATTAATATTGGTAAACTCAATGTCTTACATGGGAGTTTTATTTTGATTTGAAATACATTGGCAGTGGGTTAGATTTTTGTTTGCAGTTTATATCTGTAGTGATGTGTTCCGTATTGAAATTAAGCTTCAGATCTATTATTACAGCAGTTTTATTATTTTAACTTTAACCAACAGTTGAAGTATATTCATTTTTTGTGTCTGTTGTTTTCGAAGTTCAAAGCTTTCCATATCTTTGAAGTCTTTTTATGAAACGAGTGTAGCACAAGTTTCATTTTCACTTTGCACTTCAACACTAAGAAGTGGTTAAATATGTTCATTTTTGTCACCGCCTACATTGTACCTCTTGAATATTGACCTTTCTCGCTGTCTCCCAACATTATTTTAACAATTGTAGCTCGATTTCTCATTGATTTTCATATCTTTTTCCAATACCAATCCTTCTCTTCGATCAGCTCCCACAAGATCAGGGCCAGTTTTCGAAGCCACAACATGCAATAGGTATTCAGTTGCAACACGCCGCGTCGGAGCAGTAACGATGTAGATTGGATTGCGCGCATGCGCCGTAGAAGGCGTCAAGTTGTCTCCGTGTGTCCTCGGGTTAGTGCTGTCAGCGCACACTGACGCAAGTGTGTAGGGATGCGATATACTGGCGTTCGGGAATATACAATTGTGGGATTTAAAATAAGTTTTATGGACTTCAAAATACAGAAAAACATGGTTTGGTACAAATCTCCGAAGTAACCAGCCACTTTCGTGCATTTCAATTTTAGAACACCCAATAAACCAAAACACTGACAGCCCCAATCACAAAAGTTCCTGATAAAAAAGGGATGAAAACTTTTATTGAAGAGTAACCCCATCGAGCCGCACGCAGTTTCTCATTTGGTAAAATTGATATAAAACGCTAAAACTAAATTATTCTAGTAATATTTTGAGCAAATCTGGCAGCTTTCATCACCCTTAACCACACCTGTATTTTCGTCAAAAATAAGTCCTCTACATCCTGCACCGATCAGAGTCTATTTCATCATACATTGGAATGTTTGCAAATCGTTACAGTATAACAGTTTGTTCTGTGTCAACTCCAGTTATGTCTGTGCAAATGATGGCAAACGGATCTTACTGTGTGGCCAGACTGTATGTCTTAGATTTTACGAGCTTACTTAATAGTGTTTGATATGCGTAATCTCTAATAGGTCGCAGGAATTTTGTTTATAAACTTAGGTCATTTAAGTCATTGTTCGTTTTTTTAAGATGTTTGGTATTCGGGGGAATTTTGACCGATTCGATCTTTGGACCGAATGAAATGGTGCGGGCCACAGTAGCAGCTGGCAGTTATTTCTGATTTATTTTTTGAAAACCACTTTGCCCTCAAATACCAACATATAATGCAGTCTATTAGTTCTTAACTAGAGCGGCTTTATAGTATAACCCTTGTTCCGCTATTCGGTAATAAGTAATTAAATAAATTAGCTACCACTTTTACTCCACCAGTCTGTTCAAGCCCTTACATGCGCAAGCGCGCGTTGCCACCGAGTCTGCCGCAGTCACCCACTCACGCGCACCACGTACTTGTGTGAAACCCGATACACAAACACACACAAACAAACACGCACACAGACATGCACGCACACAAACACGCAGGGAAAATCAACGAACTGCACTGACTTGCTTTACAAAATGTTATGCTTTGGCTTTACAACTTAGATTTTATAATATTTATCTTGAGGTTTTGGGCTGGTTTCAGTCTAATTAAGATAAGTATATAATGTTAAATTTCAATAACACTAAGCATAAGCAACATCTAAATGAATGCCTAATTTAAAACGTGCTGGTGGTTTTTGACGCTCAGATCAACACCAAAACTTGGAAGACCAACAGAGTGCTTCTAATTAGGCATTCATTTAAGTGCCATCTAGTGTCAGTGAAAATCGTGATTAGACTTTTTGTTCAAGGACTACATAATAGGAACAATCAGGTCATTAATTTGTGATTACATATCCTTATAAGGGCTGTGTTTTGGGGGGTACTATAACCATATAAATTGACTTGACGTGCGAAGTCTCATTTGAATAAATAAGTTTAATTGTTTTTTATTCAATGCTAATAGCGCTTTTCATCGACACATACAGTGAATATAACCAATGAAATGAACGCGATTAGCCCATCTCTGCTGAGAGCTGTCCCTATAAACTTTTCTTTCCAGTAATTCTCCTGAATGGTTTTATATGGGATGGGATTTTGTTATATTCATTTTATCTGGTAGATTATGCCTATACTATGCGGATATAACATAGACAATTGATGAAACTTCGAATTTAGCATTTAATGTGCCAATATTAATTTCAGCCGTCACCCAAGCAATCAATGTATTCGATTTTAATTGTATTTCCTTAAGTTAAAAAGATAAAAATCCAAAGTACCTACATATTACGTATTTACGTCTGAGTTTAATATTGTGGTGTCTGTTTCAAACAATTATTATTTAAAGGTTTTTCCTCTTATATTTGTAACCAGCTGGTATTTTAAGGTCGGTGATTGAGTAAACTTGTTACTGTAGTTTTTTTTTTAAAGTTCAGTTTGGCGAGTTTAAACCTAATACGTGAAAAACTCAGATAAGAACCTACATGAGTCTTCCTAAAAAACTTTCTCTTCGTCACATGCAACTGTTTTCTTGCACAATATGAGTAGTTTCCATGTACGAATAAAATCCATTCGTTTGGTTTTTCCGAACAATATAAATGCAACATAATAATTACGTGCGGATTTTGTACCCGGGGTGTGTCAAAGTTGACTAATTGTGTTAGAGCTGCGGCACACCGTTTTACTGTCGAACGTCTTTTTGACGCAACATTCTTCCAAAATCATTTTAATTTGTTTTTGGAACGTTTCGGAATTTCTAAAATTTTTCGTTCTTATCGCCTATCTCTGCGGATAAACAGCTTTGATACATTTCCATAACAAATCAACAATTACATAGATTCAAACAAAGCATAAATACGTTATATTTACATTTATTGTTAGGGTCAGTTCACACCGAGACGTTACGCGACGTGACGCTGCGCGCACACTTTTAAAGGACGATTCAAAATATAACTTTATTTTCTACACGAAAAGATACACATTTCGTTGTGAGAATTCAGAATACGTTGCGCTACGTAGCGCTGCGCCGCGCGGCGCCTCGCGGCGTAGAGCTACGCAGCGCGGCGCCGGCGTCGCACTGCGTCGAGCGGCCTCGTGAGGTAGATTTCAGTAGAAATCAGAATACGTTGCGCCATGAAGCGCTGCGCCGCGCTGCGCCTCGCGGCGCCTCGCGGCGTAAAGCGACGCAGCGCGATATCACTGGCCTCTTCAAGTATCGTCGCGTCGCGTCGCGTCTCGGTGTGAACTGACCCTTACAAGTCACGAGTTCCCCAACGCGATATGGAAGCATGAATGAATGAAATATTACAAGTATTTATAATATTTTACCATATAATGACATAACATGTTATTCATTGATAGTTAGTGAATTTATATTAGTATTTTCCTTCCTCTAATTAAAAACTATAAATAAATGACCGCAGGATGTGACGACTATCGTGTGATTTTGGAATACATGGCCATTTTTGGAGGTTTTTCTTTGAAATACTTTCTATGGGGTTTTAAATTATGACGTAATTTCCAGAACAATACTTGTCTGCCTATATTGTACAACCGATATATTGGTCGACAAATAGACCACATAATGGAATACCCTATAGGTAAAGGCGGAAATACACTTACGTGTCGTAGCGTGTCGTGACGCGCCAGAAGCAAACGGTTTCATACATCGTTGCGACACGACACGCCATGCAAATATGTCCCTAACCATATTAAATGTACGAAACCGATTTGCTTCTGGCGCGTCACGACACGCCACGACACGTAAGTATGTTTCCGCCTTAAGTCAGGTAGGTACGAAATTGACGCAAATTATTTAACCACAATATTATTTAGGTAATCAACTAAACAAATATTTTTACACATATTGTGTCCATTCAAGTAAAATTCATTTTCAGCGTCTTAACCAATGCATAACTAATATCTGTAAAAAAAACATCGGAAATAATAAAACATTGGGATCAGTCATAAACATTTTAAACGCAACTTAAACAAACCAATTGCTGCGAAACTTACCAGAACCACAGGCTATGCACATCCAAGAAATCAATACATCAATTCATTACCCCTCATAACTCTCCGCGTGATATATTCCAATCTGTCAATTCTTATTCACAATCGTGGTCGACAAATCACAGTAGACATATTTGTATTCACATAAAGTATTTCAACTAGGGACAAATGGTTAGAAACACCTCAAACACACCTGCAAAGCGTTTACGCAAACTTTTTGGCAAGTCGAAGCTGTTGCATCGAGACCAGTGGATTTGTAAGTTTATTTGACAAACCTTAACACCTACGTTTTAATTGAGAAAAACGTCCTAGTTGGTTCACTGTTTGTCTTTATACTATGGTTAAGTCAACACATAAATAATAATAAATAAAATAAAAAGTCAACACGTTATAGCCCACGTGTTCCTTGAAGCCAACGCACCTAAAAACGATTCTTCTCCATTTTATCACACTAGTATAAATTAATGTCAAAGTTTGTATATGTTTGTGTGTGTATATTTGCTACTGCATGACGCTGAAACGGCTGGACGGATTTGCATGAAACCGAACAGTAAGATAAGCTTATACATCTGAATAACACATAGGCTGTAATTTTATTAAAGATTTAGTGTAAAACAGTGAATATTGCCGGGCGAAGCCGCAGAAGTTTGCTAGTTATTATAAGAATAAAAATGAACGTGGGTTTAGATAGTTCACACGACTTGTCTCTTGTCATTGTTCTTCAAATAGATTTTACTGTCTAAGGTAGGATAATTGACGAATACAGTTTTGATTTTCATTCTTTATAGAGCCGAAACGTCAGTAACCCTCTCTTCACCACTGTTTGTTATAAAAGGGCCAAAGAATGGATTTAGTTTCCCTAACCACGCTCATACTGTGAACTAAAAATACCCAATTACATAAATAAGTCTCATCAATACGGATTCGTTAATTGTGTTGCAATTGATAACTTTACGGTGAGCCATGATGACACTCTAAACTGACCTAGACTCGTATTAGTCATTTAATTAATTACGTATTTTTCAGCCTATTGCGTATTTACTTCATATTTATATTCGTTCTCTATATCGATCTTGGAGAAACTGGCTATAATATCTTAAAACAAAAATTTGTCGCCTGCGAACACGCACTAGGAACGAATAAACCTACACATATTCTTTATTGCATCTTCACTGCTGCATTAATTTACAATTACTCCATCAAAGTTGTAACAAATCGTTCAATGTATACAAATAAAGACAATGAAATCATATTGCCTATTACATTTGACGTAATTTAGTCACAATTGACATAATGTACCTATTTAAATACGTAAATAACTACGTCAGTCTCCATTGTTATGTTAATTAATGTAACTTTAACCACCATGACCCCAATCGGCGGTTATTAGTTTTCCTCTAACACTACTTCTAGTTACACTTCTTTTCTAATTGTTTCCCTTACTATTACCAGGTTTATATCAATGCTAAGAAAATCTTAACTTATCATTTCCTGACCTTGTCCCATGTTACCTGGACGACGCAATACGTTCATCTTATTTTCTTCCATGTCAACCGTCACGTGTCCGTCACTCTTTTTTCTGTCATATAATTCCTCACACAATAGGGATGAAGACTAGGTAAAGAAAACGAAATTCTATTTTGTCCATCAGACAGGTAATACAAAAATATTAGACAAGTATTTTTTGTTTTATCAAAATATCAAAAAGATACTCAGTTTAACTCATACACGTGACGTCATGTGCCATTTCAACTCAATATATCTCCGTTATTTTATGACCTCGTGAAAAAAGAAAAAAATACGTGTCCAATACTTTTCAATAATCTACCCGACAGACAAAAAAAAAATAGTGTTCATCCCCTATTCTTAACATCTTTTCTATGATTTTCCTCTCCATCAATAAACAACAATTCACCACTCTCTTAGCCATATGTATTTCATCCCATTTCATTTCAAACAAAAATGCTGTCATTCGTCAGATCAGATACTAATCCCATCAACCTAAAGAGCCACACTACAAAACACGTGACGACCAACACAAACATAAAAATAACATCTTGTAATGACCAAAGAATTGCTTATAAAAACTTGCACATTAACCCATGACCTTTAAATGTACAGAATATAAAATTTAATACTATATTAATGAAATATCTTGTGTCGTACTTAAGAAGTTAAGATGACCCAAATAAGGAGTTCATGTTTCGCGGCGACGAAGCGTCTGCGAATAACCGTCTACCAGAATTTTTATAAGAATTCTGTCTGTGTAAAATTGAAAGATTTTCAATAAGACTTTGTAAAATAGGAGAAATATTGAAAGTATAAGACAATCTTCAGATCAAAATATTACTTTCTAAAGTACTGAACAAACTTACCAAAATCTTAGAGAATAATATAACAAGCAATAATGGTCTTGATAGAGAATTTAATAACGCCGTTATTACCGTCTAGAATAATACAATGTTAATAACATGAACATTAAACAAATACAGAAAGCTATAAAACATTGACTATGATTATGCGGTCAATTATGAAACAGTCAATACTGGCACATTCAAACAACATTTTGGAAATCCGAAACCGCAAAACGTTCTGATGTGAAAGTAGACACAAAAAACGAACGAAGATCTCAATGCATATCTGTTTTAAGAAAGACCAAAACTTAATCTATAAACCCAAACTTTGGTAAAAACCCTGTAAATAAATAATAATAATAATAATAATCATTTATTAACAGATCATACAATCCAATTAAATAACAAATAAAGATAAAAAAAAACTTTGGTACTACTTTTAATCACACCAACATTAGATAATCATAAGAAAATCTCAGCTAATGTTTTACAGGTGAAGTCTCTTAGTTTGGATGTAATTTTCGGAAAGACAGATCTGATTCCAAAAATTCTATCGGCTATATTTACAACGTTCCCGTGAGATAGTTTTACGACCATAAGGCGAGCAACGCCGCGGGCTACAGCTAGCTTTATATCGCAGTTAATTTGTAGGTCACAAATGAATTCCCTCGGTGGTTGTAGCTAGTAACTTGACACTGGGATCTAAATATAGTAGCACATTCGCATCGATTACAGTCTTAAGGATATTTGGTGTCGGTTCATTGCAGTACTTGCATGTATCGTTTGGTAGAGGGATGGCTATTTTAGGAGATAATGTAGTGGTTTGGTTATAGTGTTGTCATTGTTTTTTGATAAAAAATCAACACTTCCTAAAAGTTCGAAAACAATGATATTTAGCACTTTTAATTAAATTGAATGCTCCTTTTTTCCTTAAAATTGAATGCTTTTTTTCCCTTAAGTGAAGCAATCAGTTGCATTGTATTATTTTTAAGACCAATCAGTTTTATCCGTTTTCCATATTACAGTTTTCACTTTACTGAACCGAAAATTGGAAATAGAAAAAATCGGCTAATTAAACTACAAGATTACAAGATTTCATATTCAACTGTTAAAACTACCAAGAAAAACCCCAAAATGAATCTCAGGGAGCGTAACATCATGTTTATCCTCAAAATAAACCGAATTTACAGTTAAAGCTGCCGTCTGGACACCAATAAGACATATTTACAACGCTTTAATGAAATAAATAAAATTAAACAAGCCGGCTTGGGAGCTAAAGTTAGCTTTTGTCTCTTGCCAATTGTCGCTCGGCTTAATGAATTGTTTTTGTCTATCTGAGTGCACACGTTCATGTTGATCTTATTGTATAAGGAGTTTTTTCAATCAGTCGTTTTTCCCAGCTGTTTCTGTAGTCATAACTCCCTCTGTCTGTCCTTGATTTTCTCTCAACATTACACTCAATTTATAAGCTACAACTCAAAGTAAAGTCAACGTATAAAACACTCTCACCGCTTGCCAACACGTCACATCGTCTCCTTCCACCTTCCCTCTTACATTGCATTTAATATTATTGTTAATATTAATAATGTCGGCGTCTGCCAAGTCTCTCTCCATTACTTTTTCTTGAAGATGTCATTGAAGATGAAAGCGTATTTTTCCGTAGCATAAACGATATCTTTGACAGTTTTATATCAATCGGAAACCGCACCGTTCACCTTCCTCCCATCTGGTCAGCACGCCTGCGGTCGAGTCAACACGAAATACACGCGCTTACGCCGTACGTGCAGGGATGCACTCAGGGCGTGTGCATGTAGCCGCTAGATGTGAGATGTCAGATTCGTTCAGTCCAAGTGGGCCATTTTATGGGACCCATGAGTCCGTCATTTATTTTTCATTCCATAATGCATCTTATCTTCTTCTTTTATTGACTCTACAATTACTGAAGGTTGCTGAACTCCTAATATTGCTTCTTGTCCTTTAGAATGATCTAATGACTATCGTCATGGTGATTTCTGATACATAATAGAACTCTGATACCTAAATAATTTGGAAGTCAGATTCAAGCCCGCCTAACTATGCCCAAACCACTGCAACTCCTGTAAGACCACCAGAATAAGCGCCGAGACAATGAAGCTAGACGAAATCCCACAGAAAAAATTTAACTGTCTTGAATCCCGCAACGAAATTAATCAGGAAAGAATAGCGGGGAGTAGGAAGTCAGATGCAGTCTAATGTGTTATCCACACTTGTTCTAGTAATTGTTTGTAAACGAATGATTTCTTTACGAGACTCTCCACGTGCCACAGTGGAACGAATGTATGGGAGCGGTTGGACGTAGACATGTCCGAAAAAAAAGAGTAAAATTATGCCAAACTAATGATGCCATCTTATTCGATTACTTAATGCCTTCATAACTTGTGGTGATGAATTTCTTCATAACTCCCATATTTCGGGAGTAATTTGAGAAAATGTGAAATTTTACTATGAAAATGAGTGTATCGAGCTCTCTCCCTCCTGATTCCGGGCTTGTTTCAAGTAGCGGTCTCTAATATCATAATGCTAATACTAAGAGCTATATTTAATACTAAGACACATAGTGCGCCAAATGTGCACTTTCTGGGATAAAGAGTGATGTTTATTTTATAACACAATTTTTTTATTTTTTGTTTATTTTGTTGATTAAAACCGTTTTTCTAAAGGTTTACCTTATTACAATAACATTTCTGAGCAGCCAATTAGAGAAGATATAAGCTAATTAGGATATATAATTAGGGACTTAAGGTTTACATATAAAACTGATGCACTAATGATTACTGATAAGAACATTGCTATTATTTAATTACTAAATGGCTCTTAATACACTAATTTAGCATGCATCATTTACTAATTATCACAATAACTAATTACCTTGCAATATTTAACAAAGGATACCTGGGATACCTGGATTTTATATAAATAGGTCACTATTAGTAACTTTAAAATCAGTGTTGATTTACACCTCGTTGTATCCAAGCTAATCTCGCAATGTATTTTCCAAATTTTAATACAAATCTTGATATTCACGTTGCTTTATGCGCACGCGCACATAAAGATTTACGCGACTTTAACTATTTGTTCAGTGTTTTAAAAGATAACAGTTGTGTTCAGTTATGTGAAAGTGCTGAAACAAGTTTAAAAGACTGGTGTCGTCGATTTTGCTACCGCATTTATGCAAAATGGACACAGTCTGGAAGAAGCACAGATAAGTTTCGGAAGAAACATGAGATTTGGCTACAGGCTGCAATTCAATGGCCGGAATTACAGAATGAAAATATGGAACCTTCTACAGAAAATATAAGTGACGTCATCGAGCCCATAATTTCTCCTGCTAAATCTAATGCTTCAACTTGTACACATCCTAGTCCTCGTAAATCTTTTGAGGACCTTAGTAACCGGCAAAAAAGAAGACGCACTGAAGATAGTCTTTCATGCAGCAGTAGCAGCGCTGAAATTATGTTTTCGGCCGAAAGGGCGCTTCAAAAGGCAGGACAAAGCGATACAGCTTATGTTATGAAATACTTGACGGAGAATCCAGAAGAGGCCTCAAAAATCAAAGCCTTCATTGAAGGTAAATCAATTCAGGTACGGGAAATATCCCCTTTGAAGGCATTGGCTCTTTATGTATCGATGAACTTATCGAAATGGCGCTATAACACTCTTCGGGATTTCAACACTCAAGAAGGAGCTCTTCAATACCCGAGTTACTACATGTTGGTTAAAGAAAAAATTAAGTGCTATCCGGCCAAAGAAGATCTCACAGTTACAGAGAGCTCTGCAAAAATCAAATTACAAGCCTTGATGGATTTAACCTCAAGAAGACTTATTAGGTCGTTAGAAACCCCTGTTGATCCCAATCAACAGCTCGTATTGACCAGCAAATGGGGTTTTGACGGATCATCTAGCCAAAGCATTTATCATCAAAGGACGAGTGAAGATGAGCAAATCGATCTTGCTAGTAATTTTATGATTAGTCTTGTACCACTGCGGCTCGTCTCAAAAGGTGTAACAATTTGGGAAAACGAGCGACCATCTTCCACTTCATTTTGCCGGCCAATATTGTTTAAGTTTATAAAGGAAACCAAAGAAAATGTGCAGAGAGAGATGGCTGAAATCGAAGCAGAGATTGAAGCCTTAACTCCATCCACCATCACTGATGGAATTAGTGTCAAACACCAACTGCTGTTGACAATGATTGATGGTAAAATTCATTCCATTATATCCAATACAGCAGCTTCAGTGTGTGACATATGCAAGGCTTGTCCTAAAGAAATGAATAATTTAGAGTTAATCAAAGATAAACACGCAAACGAGGACATGTATAAATATAGCTTAAGCACCCTTCACGCTTGGATTCGCTCAATGGAATGCTTATTACACATTTCCTACAAATTAGACATAAAATCATGGCAAGTAAGGGGTGATATAGCAAAAAGGCAAGTTGATGACAGGAAGAAAAGAGTTCAAGAGGCTGTAAGAAGAGAAACGGGCTTACTTCTCGATGTTGTGAAACAAGGCAGTGGATCCACCAACAATGGCAACTCGGCAAGGAGATTTTTTGAAAACTACACTAAATCTGCTGAACTGACCGGAATAGATGCTATGCTTTTAAGAAAAATCTGTGTGATCTTGCAGTGTATTTCATCAGGAGAGAAGATCAACGTAACTAAATTCCGAGAGTTCTGCTTTGATACTGCTAAGCTTTACGTGGAGTTATACCCATGGTATTATATGCCTTCTTCACTTCATAAAATTTTAATGCATGGGCCAGACATAGTTCAGAACATGTCAATTGTGCCCATTGGTTTTCTATCCGAAGAGGCATCTGAGGCTAGAAATAAAGATTTTAGAAAATATAGAGAGGGGCATTCTCGAAAGCATAGCAGTATCTCATGCAATGAAGATATTATGCACAATCTTTTACTGTCTTCTGATCCACTTGTTACAAGTATCCGTCCAAAAGGAAATAAGTTTGTAAAAAAATCTTCTTTTAAGGAATTTTATGAGCTTACGGATTCTGAGAAAAGTGATATCGAATTTGTTAACATAAATGATTTAGCGGACATCGATTCTGAATTTGAATTAATTGATGATGATGATGATGACGAAGATAATTAAATGATGTTATTGTTTTAAAATGTGTAACTTAGTAAATTAGAGCTTACATCTTAATTATTTATTGTACTTTTAATGAAACTAGGTAATTTATTATCAACTTACTTAAAAGTCATACTCTCATCAGTTCTTGTGAATATTTTTGTTAATATATATTTCTGTATATATATAATATATTTATAGACCTCTTAATAAGTCTGTCTGCGGTTTAAAGTAAATACAAATGGGGAAAAAACGTTTTTTTTTTTTAAATTTTCATTTCCTTTTATCCCAGAAAGTGCACATTTGGCGCACTATGTGTCTTAGTATTAAATATAGCTCTTAGTAATAGCATTATGATATTAGAGACCGCTACTTGAAACAAGCCCGGAATCAGGAGGGAGAGAGCTCGATACACTCATTTTCATAGTAAAATTTCACATTTTCTCAAATTACTCCCGAAATATGGGAGTTATGAAGAAATTCATCACCACAAGTTATGAAGGCATTAAGTAATCGAATAAGATGGCATCATTAGTTTGGCATAATTTTACTCTTTTTTTTCGGACATGTCTACGTCCAACCGCTCCCATACATTCGTTCCACTGTGCGTGCACCCGTTCACATTGCACTCCTGCCGGTCCTGCTCCGTCCCTGTAAAACATGACCGTCTTCGAACCCGCGCCGTCTCAAGAGATCCATATCACGCAATTTACAACCACTATATTTAAACGTAGGTATCTTCATTAGAACTGGGTGGTCTTCTCTCCCAGAAAAAATGAACTAGTAAAAATGTTTTGTGTTTTACATTATCTTTTGATCGGCAAAAGTAATTTATTGGAGCTGTAATGTAGCGCTTGAAAATGTAGAGCTTTATAAGTTAGAAATATCTTTGGTTTATATTAGAACCCACTTTTAAATAAAAAAATAAGCGCTAAAACTAACTTTCAAGTGAATTTAACTCACTAACGCGCTTAAACTGCACGTTACCTGACTCTTTTACGAGCTAACGACCATAAACACAGCTATAACAATACTTTGTCGAGTACTTAAACAACTAACAAAACAGTTATAGAAACTTTTTACAAGTTCAAATTAATTTAATTATGAATAAAATTAATTTGAACTTGTTTTTAATTCTAACATTATACACTAATATAATAAACATTAGCAAATAAATAATAAGTTTAATCGTTAAATTATAATCAAACGATTATGTTAGAATAATAATGATTTTATAATTTATTATTCTAAACGCTGTGAATGGCAACCCACGCTCCAAAAGCGTGAATGAGCAGAATTAAAAAATCCTCAAAATGATAAGCGGACTTGGAAGATGTCCAATTCTAAAGACGACATTATATTTGGGAAGACTCAATAAATATGCTTAATGTATACCGTCCAGACACCGATGACACTTTTACTAAACACGTTTGATAAAAAGAGGCGAATAAAACAACTAAGCTTATGTTTCTTTTTATGCTAAAATCTGTTTGACATTTCGTGTAATAGTTTCCATCAGTAGTATGCAAAGATTTACGAGATGTGTGAAAGGTTAATGGACTAAAACTATATTTGTATAATGTTAATAAATAGCAACGTTTTTATCCTACGTCGTAGTAGGTTAGAAAATAGATTATATATTAGTTACTAGCTAACCCGCGAAACTTCGTCTGCGTGCGTCGCTTTTACCCCGGTTTTGCAACATTTTTCATTGATGTTCGGCTCCTATTCGTCGTAGCGTGATTTTAAATAGGCTATAGCCTTCCTCGATAAATGGGCTATACAATACTAAAAGATTTCTTTCAATTCGAACTATAGGTTCCCGAGATTAGCGCGTTCCACCATAAAAACTCTTCAGCTTTATAATACCAGTACAGGTTTTCTTTAAATTCGAAATATTCTTTACTTCGCGATATTATCGCTCTTGCTCCAAAAGGTCGTAAAATGTTTTGATCATCAAATTTTACAAATTCTCACGCTTATTTTTCGTAACCGCCGCTGTATAATTGAGGGCTTTTATATATTTGATTAAATGTATCATGCATTCAGATAAAATTAATGTGCGAAAAAAAAGTACATAAACCTATTCAAATTATTCGTTTAGTCAAAATAGACGACACCAAAATAATGGCATTATTTCTAAAAACCAGTCTCAATAAACACGATTATATAACATTATAATAATAATATTACGTATTATTTAATTAATTGGGTGTTTGAACTCGTTAATACCTAGTATAAATAAGAATAAACACAATTTAAGCAGTAGTTTGTCTGATCTTTAGGTAAAAGGTCACACCACACACATTTTAGAGGTTGCTTAATAATTGTTCACTTCTTACTACAAAACCAAGTGAGTCATTTGAAAAGCTTATCTTAAGAAGCTGAATAACTTTAATTAATATAAAAATATCCTTAGGTTAATAAGTGCAATGAAAAAGAAACCGCAAGTCGTGTTATGATAGTAACGCGTGTTATACCTAAGTAATTTATTATACAATGACATAATCATGAAGCGTCTCTGGAATCTTATAAGCAAAGTAGACTGGCTATAAAGGATAAATACTTAGTGAAAAATGCGTTTTCATAAATTCCTTCGCCATATGACAGATGAGTTATCTGTCAAATTTGATACAGAGACACATACACAAAGAGTTAGTTTCGCATCTGTTCACATGGTTCAGCCAAGTTACAATATCAAAACGACCCAAAAAAAATGGTAATTTCCTGCAGAATTTTCTCATTTATTAGTTCGTAGCAGAGAATTAAAATGGCCGCATCAGCAAAATCATAATAGAATAATAATATCAATAGCGTTAAAATTCTTAAAATGGTCAAAGACGCAGTTAATTTTTATTATGTTTTGTCACTTTGTGATCATTTCATTTCACCTGATCTAGCGTTTTTTAGTTTCTGTCTACCCCCATGGGGCGTTTGTTTAGGTTAACTATGCATGTTCCTCATTTATTCATGTAATTTTGGAGTTACCAATAAAGCGACGCTCGCGCAGTCTTCTCGTCCTGTTGCTAATGTACGATTGGCTAATTTTGGCCTCAGACCACGCTGACACGACTTGTTTATACCGCCCAGACGTGTGTCCTCTAAACTTTGTTTATTTTGCTTTTTTCTTCGATGGCCATGTTTCATATTATTTTATTCATGTTTTAAGTACACTGGGACTGCAGTTGGCAGATTTCCTCTGATGTGGTTGCTATGTTATTAAATGTATAGTCTCTTGCGCATTTAGATAAATATACAGCATTATTTATCGCGACAAAATTCGCTAACTTTATGCGTTTGTGAATATTACAAGATATTTATTTGAGCTTTTACCAAGTCATTTTATTTTTGAAGTGGCAACACTAGTAAGCAACCGTTTTGTTAACAAGGTTATTCCCCTGTACTTCAGCAAATAGTCAAGGTGTCCGACACCAATAGAGGCAGGTTACTATAAATTATTAAGGTAAGCATACAGGGAAGAATGCCAACCTAAATAATGTATCATAAATAACCAGAACCCAAATAAGTCATATACTTATGCCATAATATCCACATTTTTGGCGGCATATAAACAGCAATAATTCAATTTTCATTGATGAATGATTACTACAAAATAAATGAGCCTTATTAGGTTTGTGCAACATTTTTTTTTTTTATACGTCAAAGTCAAAGTCAAAGTCAAAGTCAAAGCATTTATTTCAATTAGACCATTACAGGCACTTTTGAAAGTCAACAAAAACAAAATAAAACGCGAAGCTACAGTCCCAGTCACAAGGCATAATAACTTGTGAAAGTACTGTAGTTGCCCATTCCGTAGCGTAGATCTCTATGGAGAAGAACGGGCAAGAAACTCCATGGACACTCTTTTAAATCAAAATATGTTACAAAATCTTGGTTACATCATTCATGTCAAGAATTACAAATATGTGAGAACAATGTAGAAATACGGGCAAGTTAAGAGCGTCCAGAGTAAAAGATTAAATCAGTAATAAAAAAATAAAGTAATTAAAATAAACCGTGGCAGCTAAGAGATGACCAGTCACAACTGACAGCGCCCGTTCACGAACATGACGCATGTATCAGCCATCATTCAACTCAACCATTTTGAAGGGAACTAAACGACCCGACACACCCGCCACCGTCAGCGTGACATTTAAGTGAGCATGACATTCACTCAACCACCAGGGTAATTTCGCGTCAATGAAAGATTTAGTTACTCATTAAATAGTGGCTTTACAGTACATGGTACTCACACATGTGCTATGAAATTATATAATACTAAGAGATTGAATCTATACAATGCAAATATATTTTTACAATCTTCTGCAGCTTTCACAATAACTTCACTTTCTAATTCTGATGATTCCGATTGCCCCTATGGTTGTGGAGCAGGACCAGCATTGAGCCAAGCATTTTTATCATCAATATAATCCCCCAACTTATAATATGCTTGCCTACATAGTGTGCGTTTTATGCAAGATTTAAATTTCGTTTCATTCAGTTGTAGAATGTGGGGAGGTATTTTATTGTAACATTTTAAACAGTACCCCATGAAAGATGAGTCTACTTTAGCTAACCTGAAACCTGGCTGAACTAGTTGGTCTCTGTTTCTAGTATTATAGTGGTGCCGGTCACCTCTTTTACTAAATAAATGCAGATTTTTTCTAACGTACATGATGTTTTCATAGATGTATTGACAAGGTACCGTCATGATGTTAATTTCCTTGAACAGTTCTCTTAGAGAATCGCGCCTACGTAGATTATATATGGCTCTGATAGCTCTTTTCTGCAGAATAAATATAGACTCGATGTCTGCAGCCCGTCCCCATAGTAAAATACCATATGACATAATACTATGAAAATAACTAAAATACACTATCCTCGCGGTATCTACATCAGTAAATTGACGGATTTTTCTGACAGCATATGCTGCTGAACTTAGCCGTCCTGCAAGAGATGTTAAATGAGGACCCCATTGTAGCCTTGAGTCGAGCGTGATCCCCAAGAAAACAGTTTCATCGACAAATTCAAGTTTCTCTTGATTCAATACTATGTCACAGTCACTGCTTTTGACATTTGGTAGAGAAAATCTTATGCACTTAGTTTTTTTCCCATTTAATACTAAATTATTTGCGGTAAACCATTTATGGACCTGCATTAGAGCGTTATTTACATCGTCAAGGTTTGTTGCACGTCTGTTTATCTTAAATATTAACGAAGTATCGTCCGCAAACAACACCATTTGTGGTTGGTTTTTAAATAAATGGGGAAGGTCATTAATATATACTAAAAAGAGGAAAGGACCCAATATCGAACCTTGTGGTACACCCATTTTTACTTTCAGAGCCACGGTACGGTTAATATTATCACACAAACTAACCAGAGGGTTCAGAGGACCATAGATGCACTATTTTAAGTACCTACTGGTATCAAAAACTTCATTTTCTTAGGGATTTGAAGAGTATATCATTAGCCACCATCATTTACATTCATTTTAGTCGAGCTCGACGGCCACGGCAAAAAACCGGACGTAGTAGTGAAAAGTAGTGAAAAGTTTATTTCAGTTCATTTTGGCTTAAATGCATGTTGAGGAGTCTCCATTTAGGCGTAATAAATGCCTGTAGTTGAAGGCTCCGCTCTTCCCTTACATTATAAACTTACAAATTGGTAACAAAAGAGAGAAAAATTAAATTAGGGTACTATCAATAAAATTGTATGTGTGTGTGGGCATATGGGTGTATGTGTGTGTGCGCGCGTGTGCGTATGTGTGTGTGTGTGTGTGTGTGTGTGTGTGTGTGTGTGTGTCAGTGTGTGTGTGTGAAAGGTTGAGAGACAGATTTTGAGTGTACGTGTGTGACTAAATAAGTGAGTAACAACATTTTCTATTAGTTTATTGTTAGATCACACGTTGCAAAAGTAGCTCGGTATCATCATAATTTAAATTGTGCAGCCATGTAATTAGTTTATTTTTGCAGTCATATTTTTTTTTATCATAAATATATATTAGTTTATTAATTTTATTATACAAATAAGCTGATCGTATTTCAAATTGTCTGGTGGCAAATTCTGTTTTGGTTGTGGGAACTTTTACTATGTGGTGTTTATTTCTCTTTCTTAATATTTTAGGATCATATGGTATCTCTTTATGTGTTTTAAGGATTATATGAAGGATGTACAATTGTCTCACTGACAGCAGATTAGATAATTCGTAAAGCTTTTCAGTGGAGAATCTTCTTTTTTTGAAATACATCACCTTAATAATAGCTCTTTGCGCGCGTTCCAACTCTAGAAAACTAGATTTTGTTGCTCCACCCCATACAACTATGCAATATACTAAGACAAAAATAAATATTACCGGTTGAAAATAAATATTACCTACTAACTTTTGACTAAAGTAATTCTAAAATTCCAAATATTAATTTGACTGAAATAAATTAAGCTGTTATTATAACACACCATGTCACATCCAGTTCACTGTTTGTTATAAAAAGAAACTGTATTTTCAGTTTCAAAGACCGATCAACAGATCTCATCATCTGCCTAGCCTTTTCCAACTATATTGTGGTCGACTTCCAGTCCAATCGGATACACAGCTGAATACTAGTATTTTCTAGGGAGCGACTGCCTATCTGACCTCCACAACCCAGTTAGTACTGGGTAATACGATAACCATTGGTAACACTGGTTGTCAGACTGTACCGTTATTACCGTTGTGGTAATTTAAGCGACTGATTAATATAAATATGAGGTCTTAGTATCAATTTTTAGGCCGAAATACGATCCCCCATATCAAGAAAAACCCTAATCAAACAGTGGATAACCCCCTTCTGGGAACACATAACCACTGATGTCTATAACTACGTTTATTCTCAAGAATTATGCGGTTTTATTTATAAACTGCAATAACATGTAATAGGTATAGGTAATTAGCAATTATGTGACACAAGCGGAACACCTTTCAGGAAGCGGATATAACCATAGATCACACTTGACTTGGTAATTGTCTATGATGCTTAGAATATGTTCTTTGACTGAAAACTTTTCCATAACTATATTTTGAATACTTGAAAGGAGAGGTAGAGGTTTACTCTAAATTTTATCCACATTTAGCCAGTTATGTTTTTTTTTAATGGCATCTCGCAGTTCAACCTATGAGGTTGTCGTCTGCTGTACTGTGCAAGTCCCATGTTTCCATGCTGTAGGTAGGTACATTTAAACGTATCGGCAAACATAGCAAGTTTTTTTTATATAAAACTAGCTGTACCCAGCATGCGTTGCAATGCACTTTTTACTACCCACCTACCCTATCCGACCTACCTACCCTATCCTACCTACCCTACCCTACGCTACCTACCTACCTACTCTACCCTACCCTACCTACCTACTCTACCCTACCCTACCCTACCCTTACTACCTACCCTACCCTACCTACCTACCTACCCTACCTACCTACCCTACCCTACCTACCTACCCTACCCTACCTACCTACCCTACCCTACCTACCTACCCTACCCTACCTACCTACCCTACCCTACCGTATCCTATGTCCTTCTCCTGGCTCTAAACTACCTCCCTGCCAATTTTCAGCTAAATCGGTTCAGCCGTTCTTGAGTTATAAGTGAAGTAACTAACACGACTTTCTTTTATATATATAGATTCTTATTAAGAGTTTCGAGTTTTTGACGCAAGAAAACTTCGTCAGACGGGTTACGAAATGCGTTATCTGTTGGGAGAGATCCTAGAACTACGCCTTATCCACCTTAAGCATTCTCTATCACTTCCAGTAAAACATTGAAATAAAAATCATGTCACAAAGTAGGTATCTTTTTCTGATTGGAAAAATGAGGTTACACAGTTTAGCTACGCAGAATAAACGCATTGACGTTTAGTCATTAACATAATATTATGAATGCATTGATGATAATAGCTATGTACGTTTTTTGATACTCATCGAGGAAAACCGTAACGTACCTACCGCAAATTGTGACATGACAAGTTATTATATGTTTTTTTTTATAAAGCAGGAACTCTGGGCTGAAATCTTACCTTATGTTTGTTGATAATAATGCTTAGCAATTTTTTCTAAGTACAACCTTTCAGAAGAACACAACAGTTTTCCCACGAATAGTGTTGTACAGTTAAAAAACCGTAACCATCCCATGTTTCCCTCGCCACCCGACTCTCGGTTTCTGTCGGGACGCTGCACGTCAATCGCCTCTCTATTATTATGCTGTATTAAATTTATCTCTAGTAATTCAAGGACCACCTGTGCAGTTCATCGGCACTAGAGCCAACCAGTCGGTCTGGTTAACACAACCGCGTCATTTACACCTGTCAAATGTTATTTTAAACGAAATTCAACTTTATTACATGTACTTATAAAAACGGCAAACTGGATGAACGATCTGAAACAAGTTTTGCCGCCAAAGCGCCGTTTGTGTATATATTTATTTATTCTTTTTTAATCTGTATCTCGGTCTGGACGCTTGCGATTAATGCTTGGGCCCGCGAATGGTGCTTCTTTTTTTAATCTTCTACGGTGGGCCAAATAATCATTTTATGATTGATAATGTGAAATTGATGGTTTGTGGGTTAGTGGCTGAACACAGTTTGCATATATTATGGCTTAAATAAATCATAATTCATAGCGCAACTCATTACGTATCAAATTCTTGATTAATAATAACTGACTACGCATGAAATGATACTGAAATTCATAATAATTACCGTACAAAGGTCTCTTCACATATATAAATAAAATCTATTCTATTTACTCTGAGTTCACAGAATCACTTCAACCAAAATTAATTACCGTTTCAAAATCCTCCGCACATGACGTGTCGCTGTCAAAAAAAACCGTCTCTCACCAAAAACCGGTATGTCGGACCCGTTTGAAAAAAAACCTGAGACGTCTGCAGTAAATTTTCGCATGCTTTATTATCTGTACAGTAATCAGCTGTATGATGACGTCACTCTAGAGCCCGCCACTTTCTTTTCTTACACTAATTGGCAAAAGAAACTTGAGTGGGCTGCATTCTTCCTATGTAATTGGAAATAGGATGAACTCGACCTTCACTAATAGGGCAGATGAAGTCGAATTTTAGGAATTACTATTTATTTGAAACTTGCTAGTAAGATTTTACTGAAACAGTAAGCAGTTACTTCAGACGCGAAGGTGGTCCATAATTTGACATTTATAACATACTGTGGCAGAATATGTCGACGTTACTAACAAACCCATTGCATTTAGAAACATTGAAGTGACCATAAACGCCTACTTATACTATTGAAAAAGCATCCATTACCATCCAACACTCAATAAAATTCGAACAGGACACTTAAACTTAAAGTTCTATTTACCTCGTAAACATTAAACCTGGCGATATGCCATGTGATTGGTCGAAGCCGTGCGCTCGACTTGTTACGTTCAAACAGGCTGGCGTCTCGAACGTTCCGACTTTCCTGCCCAAGCCGCACCGCGCGACAATTTTCCAATACGTGTTTTTTTTTAGTTGCATGACTAGGGATCTAGTTTTACATAAATAAACTTGATCTAGTCTAGTTATGTAGCATAATAGAGGGACTACAGGGAGCGGAGCGATAATTAGTAGCTTTGCCTAGTTCTTGATTGTCGGATAAATTATGTCGACGATATTCTCATGGTAAAGTTGTTATGGGCGGGTTAAACCCTTTCGGAGAATACCGCACACGAACAAACGACAATAACTTCATTTGAATTCGGAATCGTAAACTGGTTTCTAATTGGCTTTTTTTTACATTTAAAGATTAAAACATAAGTTTTTGGAACGAAGTTCCTTATCGCGCGTTGTGAAAGGGGGCTAGACGGAAAAAATTCTTACGAAAAGTTGTCACGACACTTTTTGCTGAATAAAGTTGAAATTTCTTTAAATTACGTACAATTGGGGTGTGTATGTGAGTAAGGATAGATATGATTATTATTTTGAGTGAACGAACTACAAAGTACAAATTCGGTTGTGCAGTTAAGTAAGACGTAATGCTTCGAATTAAGGATTAATCTTCCTTAAATTAAATATTTTATTTGTCGCACACTAACTTAAATCTAAAATGTATTGATATTATGTACGTGAAAGGAACTTCGTTCCATCCGGGTGTCCCTTGACACCTCTCAAGTTTTTTTTCTTATATTCTTGACAAAGCTGTCAAATTTGACAGATCCAAAAATGACAACACAATTTTTTATGACTTTTTAATTTAAATATCGACTAATAAATTCTGGATAAAGTTCAACAATTCCCTCAAAGAGAAACGCATACTTATTGCATTAGTCATGTGATTGTAATATTTATAATGTTTGCGTATGTCAGATGTATGCCTACTGATATTGAGCTCGCCTATGCGACTCACGCGTGCATTGTTGCACTAACACAATATATTTGAGTCAATGTTTGTTGATGCTCATTTGTCGGCCATAGTATTTACGTGGGCCTTCGCACGAAGTGGCATGTCAAGAGTCTTGTTAGGATGAAAACGATATCCCTTCGTGTTTATAACGTGACTCAGGGATCGTCTGTCTTTTGAGCACACGTGTTTCGTCATCTACTACTTCGTTTAGATAAGATCTAACTAATTATTGAATTCTTTATCTTAATTCTGATGTCTCATCTATGTCTTGACCAAGTTTTTTTTTTTAATATTAACAACAACAGACGTAGAAAACCTTTAAAAGTTAAGCTATTCCAATTAGGCCATTGCAAATTGCAATGCAATATAATTGTTTCAAAGAAACCTTTAGGCGAAAAGTCTAGGTACCTTTAACATTACCTAGTTACCTATTTCGTGTAGCTCCGGTGTAGCTCCGGTGTAGCAAGACGTTAATAGTTCAAGCTAATAAAACATTAAATTAACGTTAAACCCAAGCCAATAATTTAGCTAAATTAATTCTGATGAAATTGCTCGTAAGTGGCGCACATGATATATTTACACGTTAAACTAAAAGTCAATCATAATCAGTAAATGATTACATCCTATCTGCTGGCGAGCGTTCGCCTATTAAGTGGGCAACGATTGCGAAAAAGGAAAATTCATGTAATTTCCACTACTAGTTTGTAGGGTTTCGGGTGATAAAGAATGCTTCTTACAAAAATAAGTTTTGTATCTTTTCGCCAATGTGGAGATTTGCCAACATATTCCTTTATACTTTCATCACAATAATCAAAACAAAATGATGGAAATTGTTGTAATTTATCGAAGGTTATAATAAAGCTCATTTCTCCCAAAAAATCCATAACACAAACATTGAAAGCTGAGTACACCTTGAACTCAAAAAAAAAATCCGCAATTTCCAAACAGTTGTTTAAAAAAAAGTCGTAGCATCGTCAGCCCTATGTATCGTACGCATGTAGATACGCACTGCGAACGTGTGCGTACAACCGGCCACTGATTCTCGCTGCAGACAGCGGGGCGCGATCAGCGCAGGCGCATGTACTCGCGATCAATACACGCAACATTGCCAACTAGTGCCCACTCTGCATGAACTAGACAGAATTGAACTTGTGCCGAGTTCGGTGACTTTAAAGATCGAAGAATGAATGTGGAATCAATTTAGATGGCAGAGGAAGGATTTGATTCGAAGAAAAGGATTTTGTCAATTTTAACTGTCATATGTTATTAATCTAGTTATTGAACTCCATAGGCCAACGACATGCTTAGAACAAAAAAGGACACTGAAAATGCTTACGCACTCTGTATGTACCTTCTTACATTTATTAGTGTCATGTCAATTTATTTACAAAGTTGTAACCTCGTAAACATAATATAAAGTTACCTACTTGTGTAAACATTTTAATCATGATTTTAATGAGGTGTTAATTACTATCCTTTAAATATTGCCATTCTAAATGATTTTTCTGCACTGTAATTTGCAAAAATATTTTTATCTGCAGAAAAACTAAAAAAATGCGTTTTTTTTTTTAAATAACAAATGTCCCGACATTTTGACATTAAATCCTCTTTCGTTACAGACTTCTATTTTCATGACGCTCTACGGCAAACGGTACCTAACCTAACGGTATTAAATAGTTTACACAAAAAATCATAAATGCTCAATCAGTTGTACCAAAATACTCGGTACAGAAATAGCGTCACTTAATCATTGGCATCAAACAATAGATGACGACAGTTTCTAACCAATGACACTAGCACAGACATACAACTTACTGGATGTGGCCTAAAGAAATAATAGTATGACCACTTTGTTTGCAGTTCAAGATGACACTGCTTGTCAAGGAAACATGCATCAATATGTCAAACTTCGTACATTTATTTTAGTTCTGCTTTTTTCTTTTTTTAAACCTGCTTAGATGTAGAAATATCTAAAAACCTCCAAAATAGGTTAGCCAGCAAACTTTGAAACGCTGTAAAGCTTTATGTCGGTTTAATTACATCAATTTAACTTCAAAATTATTTAAAGCAGCATTTTTTTTTTTTTTACTGTCGTTTGGGACATTGACTCTTAACTTACTCTATGACTTACGGGATATCTTCCGTGATTATTTTTTATTGTGAGCTCCCGATGTTTCGACGCCATGGTCACGGGAAGACCGCCGCGTCATCCCATAACTTTACCTATAAACCGTGAAAGTTAGAAAACAGTCATTGACTCTTTTCTCTCACGAGTACACATTTTTTTCTGCGGCTTTATTAATCTTTATTTCTGTTAGAGACTGTTTCAACACCTGTTTATTCTTCCTAGATCTCACCAGAGCTTTACGCCTTCTAATAAAATCACAAAAACCCCTACCATTGCACCACGTAACACCATATGTCTACAGCCCAGATTACCAGGGCGGGACACATATTCACGACGGTACCATATTCTCTAATTCCTCGTTGACCTACATAGCGGCGCACGCGGCTAATTGCCGCTCATTGGTGAAAGATCACGCGACGTCGACCTAGCCTGCTAATTGTCCTACGAGATACAGAATCGTTTAGCCAGCTTATATAAAGAAACTGCGATGTTTGTTGCTTCTTTGGTTCAGACACGTGTTTTTGCATGCTCGTGGAGGGTGGTGGGGGAAGCTTGTACGTGTTTCGCAGCGGTAAGATCTGGTGCATCTTTTACTAAGCTTTTCGGTACATTGTCTTATTGATAATGCCCTCTTGTAGAAGCAACTTCGAAAATTAAACCTACTTAAAGAACAATATTAGGTAATAGCGGGCTTTCCCTGATATAGGGTTCCTATAGTCTAATGTCTAAAATTGATGAGAGCAAATCTTGTACTTGTTGCATTTAACAGTACTAACATCATGTCGCGTGAACATGACAGTACTTCAAATATTGTTGGCCTCAAACTTCGCCACTTTTACGGTGTAGTCGGTAGCAACTCAGAGGTCACTTTAACTGCATGTTTTAGGCCACAGACACGACCTCCAGCTGCTGTTAAATGCAGTACCAAATAAAATATACCTTTTGGGTAATGTGCGTTTAGAAGAGTCCCTTCGTTATTTGCCGACTTCATTAGTCTTTGAGGTAAATAAGGAATAAAAGACTCGTTAGCCTTTTTTTTAACCCCTGCTTCCTGCTGGCCTTGATCCTCAATCTCATCCAGCATCTATCAGTCTCCTTCCAGCGAAACTAGGAAGTGAGAGCGTCCGAATTGGTCCGGTAAGGCCGCGGTGAGGCCGGCCCGAAGGTTGCGCGCGCGCTGACACAATGGCGGACGAAGCGCGCTATACACGCTATTGTCTCTGCTCGTGAATTCATTTAGCGGATCGCTGTGCTATTCTGATTTTTGTGATATGAAACAATGACAAAGATACCAATACCAACATCAACTACTATAGCCGTTTTTTACCTAGGTACTATTTTTCGATGGCTTTACATGATGTTTCAAAGTTTCCTTAGTAAATTCACCAAATAGAGGGTCTTAAGGTTTGTTTTTAAGATGTTGATCTGATTTTCTTGCCTACCCTGTTCGGAAAAAGGCGTGCCGTTGTGTATGTGTGCTGTACAACGTTCCTGCTGCTGGAACAGCGCTCCCGTGGGGGAAGAGAATGGTCCGTAATCAACCACAGGATCCCATGCTGGTTGGTTGATCCCTGTCACCATGTTTGTTAGTTTTCTCAGTATGTTTTTCTTCTCCGTTTTTGACTAAGTATTAATCCTTTAGCAGCTTACTAACGTTACAACTAAACAGTGAAACATAAACACGTCGCTAACCAAAGTTGCAGTTACTGACGTCACAAACCCAGGTAGAATACCCATCCTTTCTTATGTAAACAAACTTACCTTTGTTTACATTCAAACCTCCACGTAAGATGCAAATTACGGTTTCTTGTAGATTATATTCGAACACAAAATAGGTTGTTACTGAATAAATAAATAAAATTAAAATAAATAATAAATATTACCCACTTATCGCTCAGATCATTTGTGGGCGTCTGTGATCAAAACACTCGTAAAATAAGCGGTGCCATACCGTCTATAGAACGGCCACTAAAGAAAGACCTTTAAGCTTACAAGAAGTGTAGTAAAACTGAGGTCTTTTTATAACAGTTAGGTGAATTTGTTAATTTTGAAAACAATATAAAATTGTAGAGTTTATATAATGCGATTTGAGCACATTATAAATGCCGTAGTGTGAATTCTAGATTCTACTGTTATTTTGTTTGTAAATAAGATCTGGAAAACATCATACTGATTCATATCATAACATAAATAATTAAATACCTATTACCTAGACCTAACTTACATTTTAGGGACCTGTCTCTTATCCTAAATAAACACACGGGGTGTTTATTTCTTTCCACATTTTCAGTAGATGTCTTTGAATCCATGTCATTTTCAGCGTTCAAAAATGAATCATGCTGCAATTTTGACAAAACTTAACACTATCGCCATTTACTAATATTTTGTTTAGTTTTACAAAACGCCTCCTTTTAAGCCTTTCTAGACTAAACCAGCTAACAGAAACCAAACAAGTCAATTCAATTTTGCAATTACAATCTATTTCAGTACATAAAGTAGTTAATCGCCCACCTTGTTTACGCACACGAACTCAATCTACGGCAGTTTTTCTCGATCACAAAGTTGCGTTCACAGACACACACACGTTGACACATCAAGCACCTGTATAACCTGCCCCTGCTTTGTATGAGCTTCCAGTCCAAAGAGAGTTTATCTTAATTTGGTTTTGCAAAGCTAAAGCAAATGCGTACCCGCGTTGGGTGGCAGGGTGGCTGCCGAGCAGTCTAGCTAGTCGAACGATCTCCGTAATTGGCATGCAGAGGGCGTGCCGCGCTATGCGTGTGCGCATAGTGGACGCACACTCGCGTAAGTTTTGCGTAACGCCGCGGTATCTTAGCCCGGAGTCCGGACTAAGTTCTGAATTTATGTGCATAATGGAAACAAAGTTGAAGCTGATATTTTGATTTAGTTACTGGTGATGCAAAATTACACTTTCTTATGCTTCTAAAACATTATACTTTGGCCAAAATGGGCACTTGTAAAACGTCGACAAAAAGGTGCTCGGTTCGGGTTGGTCGTATCCTATGGAGAAGAACCGGCAAGAAACTCATAAGTCGTTGCTTACTACAAAACGTAGAACAAGTTAAAAAGTTACCAATGATCTAGGAATCTATAAGGCCTACAATGTCCACACATTTACAAACAATCAGTAAATAAGAAAAAAGTATAAACAAAAAAAAAGAAGATATTACAAAAAGACAGAAAGATTAAACAATATAATATCTGATATCGTGTCGGGTGTTCGATGCAACAAGTAATAAGGCAAATTCTACACATATATAGCAACACCCAAATATCTTACCCAATTGATCCACGAATCACGATAAAGGCATACTAGTTATCTCTACTAATCCTTGTCAACCAATCTAGAAGGCGACGAGTTTATGGCTAGTTCTAAAAATCTTTCAATGTAGACATAGGCACACCACTTCAGATCAATTAAAGCTATGCGCCTATAGAGGCACATCTATAATATAGGCTTGTATCCCACACCGACCAAGCAAGTCTTGTTGGGCGGCAGCCGAGCAGTCTGCTATCTATAATTGCTATGCAACCTGCGCGTGAGTGCGTGGACAGTAAAGCTGCGAACACACTACTGCTTGACGTTGGGCCACTTTTGTTGGCTGCAGATTTATGTGGAGTGAGTGTTATGTTTGAAAATTCCGGGTGTGATGTCAGTAAATTAAACTAGTATTAAGAACTTAATTTCATTTTCAATTAATTAAGAAAATAATAATTCTTATTGAAGAGGTTTAGTTATCAAACATTAACCACCACTAAGCTTTAAGTTCGTTCGGGGATAGAAGATGTTGACGCAAAATATTTAGCTTCATACGATGTTGTGCTAGGCGATTCTGGCAATTCTGGTTATGGCTGGTATCTGTCGGATAACATTTGGCCCAAGTATCGGGCAACATTTCCCCAACATCTGTCGGCCAATAAGCACACTACTTCAGCCGCACACTTGCGTAACAAGCGACAGTTTGTGCCCGCTGTTGCATTATTGATGTCCTCGTTAAAATATGTGTGAAACGTAGCTAATCCCATGCCAGAAGAAAGTTAAGTTTACAATGAATTGGATGCTCCATTAATGAATATGTAGTGCAGGTTAAATTCCTGAATGGAATTTGTGCCGCAATTAATGGGGCTTCGGCGATTGAAATTTAGAAAAAAAAAATTGGTAATGCGTTCACTAGAGTAGTGTTGTGTAGTTACAATCAACGAATCAAGCTTAAAATCATAACTAAGGTTTGGGACTGCTTTTGACCTCAAATTCGCTTGAAGAAAGGCGATGGAATTACCGCACTCGAAAGATGAGCTCTTAGGTACTATGAGAGGAAATCGTAAATCAAAATATTTTATTTTACATAGGCCTACATGGGCACTTATAAAACGGTTCAACAAAAACGACGTAAATCTAATTCAGCTCCTAAAATTAGTCAGTTGCGCTTACGTGTAGTCTAAACCAACATTCTAGTTCTAAAATGCAGTAGATACTGGTTATAACTAGTTCGGTAATATTCTCATGTATTATTCTATACCTGTTCAGCCTACATTCACTAACCGCTAGTTATGAGCCTAGTTTTACTAAACGATATCTTTTTCGGTTCTATCGACTACCGGTTCGAACAATTTCTTTCTACATGTTTTAGTTTAAATTAACAGATACGTTTTAGATTTGACGTTGACGTTCCCATTAACTCGTAATGCCAATAGAATACACAGTCACATGAGCACAGTTAAAAAAATAATAACATTTGGCCTGAAGAGAAAAACAAGTTGTCAATTGCCACCTGGATTATAGAAATTGCGCATATGATATACAAAATTCACGAAAGCGAAATTGTTTAAACTCTGCAAAATGCTAATGACTTGAAATTCTTACCAAAAGATTGACAAAGTTATTTTCAAGTATGCAAATATCAACCTGTATTCTACTGGGTGATGAAGATGATAGAATAGAATAAAACTTTATTCATCATCATCTGCCTAGCCTTTTCTCAAACTATCTTGGGGTCGGCTTAGAATAAAACTTTATTGTACACCAAAAATCAAAAAAACTTCTAATTGTATGGTATATCTTCCAGACAACCTTTGGATGGACATTATGGAATTAACTATGGATGATATTCTATCTTCGGCTGTGCAATTCTTTTCCACTCAGTTGCTACGTTGTTTCTTAGAGAAAGCCTAGTGCATATATTGCACAAAACACGTCTGTTATGATTGTTTTTTTATCTGTATTGTATTGCAGCAGTGAAAGGGTTGTATCTGAAAGTTTAAGGTTATATTCGACTTTGGTATTAATATTTAAATGTCGATTGGGATTTCTGAGGCGAAAAGGCCACTCAAACTGCACAGGCACAATATTATAAGTCCTACATTCGACAAACCATTATGTAAAATGAAAATTAGTGTTTACTGCTGACTGATTCGCCTTCGATAAATCCTTCAGTCATGAAAAACTTTGCAGTTCTATAAAATTTGGCCTAAATAGAATGACTTGGTAACCCATATTAGACAACAAAGTTCTCAATGACTCAAGAATCGTCTCAAATTCACTTAATACCTCTACAAGTGCAAGTAACCTATAGCATAATAACCACAATATCCACACAAATATACGTTGACAACTGCCAACCATCAGACCACCATTGAACGGGCCCACCATGGCATAATAACTTCATAAAATCGTCCATGAATCACCATTGCCTGGGGCGTCCCTCGTTACTATATCGTTAAAACGATGCCGACTGCAGTCCTTTCGACACGACATATTTATAAAAGAAGGCTAAGCGGTAGTAAAATGTAGGTATGAACGATAGAAAGTAACCGTTTGACGCATGTTCTTTCGTATTTAATTTTATGACTTGTAGAAAACTTTAAACAAGGTGGAAGGGACATCCACGCCACGTGTTAAGTACGTCATTCCGAATTCCCCACACACAAATTTCTTTCATTAAAATCGCTGATTTTTCTGATTTGGAAAAATCGGAAACGCGTTTTGGTCTTTTAGTTCCGAAATTCCTTGTACGCCATTTTAATGATATAGGCCCGGTTTCCACCACACCAGCGATTAGCATAGCGGATGGATCGACATCGCATCTCTAACCTCTTCCTCTTGTGATTGGGCGAATTTCTCAATTCTCATCTCCGCTCTGTTCGTCTCCGCTTTGGTGTAAACCGGCCCTAAAACTTCTGTTCTATATTTTCGGTGGGACTGTCGGCTCACTTTATAACGATACCGAAGTCGAAACCGGTCCGCTTGGCCCAATCAGGAAACGTTACGTATATATTATGTTTGTTTATTGAGACGGGCAACACTTTATTTAAGTGCGTTCGCGGCGGAGGGTTAAATAGTGACATGTTTCGGGTTTTATTGATATGATATGAACAATGGGAAAATTGTTTCAAACTTTTGGTCTTTTGATTCGGCGGTTGGGATTTTTTGCGATATTTTTTCGGTTTTTCACTGGTTTCATACCAGATAAAAAAAAAAAACTTAATGTTTTTACATTATGGTGTAAGGTACTCAATGACCTTAGAAAGTGAAATTCATTTCACTTTTCATTCGCAAAAATGATCTACTACCATTAAAGTCTGTACTTTCGCATATAAAATTGCAAAAAACAAAGCCAAAACCAACTATTAACATAGTTTAGGACAATCGCCTCTCGTGAGTCATCCAAAGTAGGCTTGGGATGAAAGAACATAAAAATGAGTGATTGTTTCGAGATTCCATTAACTAAAATGTGCCTTTCGCCTTACGTGAGGTTTTATGGTGTGATTTTAATTGACACCTGCGGTTTTTCCATAGCGATTACGCTGCTATGGCTCATCTAATAGATGTAATTAAACAGCTAATAATAGTAACAAAAAACCCATAAGATTTCGCAGAAAAATATTAATAAGAAGAAGATAAAAAATGATGAGTAATCGAATTTAACATTTTTATGAGATGAGATATTATAACTTAAGATCGTAAAATCTGCATGTAATCGATTATAAAGATTGTACTAAGAATCGAGTTGACTAACTCCACATATGGATACTTACCTAGTTTATCAATAAACATGAGATATCGTATATGTTCGATATAGAAATTGCACAAGTTCTTAATATCCGTGCTGATTGGAAAGTTAGGGAAAGGAACGTGTAATATGTTGTAAGTTGTAATAATTTCCTGTTTCATGTATTAGTTATAGTTGGTCTACAATGGCGCTTAGTGGCACAGAGACATCTAGAATTCTTCATCCTTCATTATTACAGTCATGCATGATTGTTTGGCGTTTGAATGACATTGACAGTAAGACGCTGTTGGCAAACGCCAAATTGTTGAAAAAACAAGATGGCGGCGTTGGTTCCATTTAAAACCAAAATGAGCACAAAGTATTGCTTGTGCATTAGCTTCATCACGCGATAAATAGTAAAACTACCTTCCTTTTAATTCATGTCTAAAGGTATTCGACTGTACCTACATTTAAATAAAAAAAAACACTAACTAGACATGATTAAGACCCCGGGGCCTTAATTTAGTAGTAATTGCAGGCAGTTGCCATTCATTTTCTAGTACCAAGCAATCATGTGTCTCGCCTTAGGCTTGGCTAATTGAAACATAACTATTAAACTATATATTTCTTATTTAGACACTAATTGAACATGTTTACGTAATGCAATTTAAAAGGCAAAATCGACTAAGCGCTCTAAAGTAACAAAAAGATTGTCATAATCATAATCATGAATCTTTATTTATCTCCACATCAAAACTTTAAGGTGCTGGTTCACATTTGTACATCTTATATAGAGAAAGGTGTCTGAGATAGGAAGATCCTGAGGTACAGATCACCTCTCGGGATTAGAATTAAACATTTTAATGTTTGCAAAAATATAAGTAAAGATAAAAAAGAATTGAAATAGTAAAATTAAAATTAACAGGTTTTTTTTTTTTTTAATTTAAACAAAAATAAATCAAAATATGAATTGACATAAAACATAAAATTAGTAATTGTGGTGCTCTATAATAGTTTGATAATCTGTAGATACCTTAGTTCACTATGTTCACAAGCCCACAAGCCATAATGATGCTCTCAAATAATAGGCAAACATCTGGCCGTAACTGTTCCACATCTACTGCACAACAAAGCTCTCCTGAGTCCTGTCATACAAGCATAGAACCTACAGTGAGTACACTGTGGGTTCTGGATTTCAGGCCAGGCCTATATCAGCATCACTATCAATCAATCCACCTCGAGCACGGGTTGTCTTAAAGGCTGGTAGTTTTTTATAAGTCAGTTTGGCAATTGAAAAGCTGCTGTAAATATGTATAGATACGTATCAGGTTTCCTTTTAATAACCCGAAAGACACCAAAGCAAGTACCGAAATTATGTAACAAACTTCAGAACCTATTTTTTTTTTCTCGCATCAGTAGTTCAGTGCTTACCCGCTAATACTGGGCCACTTTGTAAGTACTTAGAGTCCACTTTAAGATAATCGCCCGTTCACTTGGCGATTTAATCTATCAATGAATCGGTTAAGGCGAAGTTTAAAACTGAAGTTTAAGTACAGTTTAGTTGTGAGTATAAGGACCAAGTTTTGTGGTCATAAGGTACGACATTTAAAAAACCTGACTTAAATTGGTCCAAATTATAACCTACACACAATAGGAATTGATGCAAAATGAAATTGTTATTTTAAACTCGTCTGTAAATAAAATTAAAAGTTTTTATACCTACAACAATGTTATCAAATGGGAATTCCAGCTCATCACATACGTTTTTATGTGGTTTAATAAAATTGTAGTACCTAAATAAAGTTATAAATATGCGTGTATTTCCCTTAACCACGTGACAACACGCCATGCGCGGGCGCAGACTCAGCGTAACATTGCGCCATCGCCGCTTTTTCCTTTGATCCTCCTCGCTCTCCGTTATTAAATAACGGCCTTTTACGTATTGATAATGTTCAAGTACCTGTAAAACTTATACAGGTAGGTAGAGGCAAGTTTAATTATAAAACGTTCTTCCCGGTGTGAATAATTTTAGCCGCAACGGTAATCATCTATTTATTTATACTCGTTTAGTGGTAGCTTATAACCTAATTCTAGGTGCTTGACGTCAAATCATGACTACGCTACTTACCTACAAGTATGAAACATTATTGACCTAGGCCTGCTTTATGCGGGAAATCCTTTTTTTTAAACAATGAGTTAAAAGCGATGGAATATAAAATAATATTGTTGGCTAATTGCATCCATCTTCTGTAAACCACAGCACGAGTTTCATACCCTAATTATCCTTACTTAAATAACAAACGTGCGAGTTGCATACCTACTGTATGTTACAGACTTGAAAAAGGACAGTCTCCTTTTCAAACTGGATATTTGTATGAAAAAAAAATTAATTTAAAATTGAACGCTGACGAAGTAAAGGGTAACCGCTGGTCTTCTGTATTTTACTAATATTAAATTGTTTCTTGTTTCCAGATGCATCTAAGTTCGATTCAGTTGGCGTGCGCGGCACTGGTGGCGGTGGCCCTAGGCGCAGCGGCGCCGCCCTCGTCGTCGCACCACGTCGCGCGGCGTTCTTTCTTCACCCTCGAGTGCAAAGGAGTCTACGACGCGGCCATCTTTGCCCGCCTCGACAGAATCTGCGACGACTGCTATAACCTCTTCAGAGAACCACAGCTCTACACCCTATGCAGGTTCGTTGCGTTTTGTCTATGAATCCTTTTACAAATGTGACGTTTTACAGTTTTTTGTTTGTCTGTGCCATTTTATGGCGGGAATTTTGACAGTTGGTTTGGAATCTTAAATTTGACTCGTGTTTTCAAGATAAGCTTGATAAGATAAGATCACATTACGTACGTTGTAAAGACATTAAGCATAATAACGATGACAGTACTAATTCACAATTCAAAACCAACACACTCAATTCCAACCTTAAAGAACATATTTTAAAGTGCATTATTCCTTGTTGGGGCACAGGAAAGACTGTTTCACGACAGATTACTTCAAAGGCTGCGTGGAGGTGCTACAAGAAACTGACCAGTTAGAACAGTTCAAGGAATATATAAGAATATTACACGGGGCCGTCCCCCCGGCTGGGAATTAGGTACCAACCGAATTTATTTGCCTCTCCTTCTCACAACTTTATATTTCCTATATCTATCTCTTACTAATGCGTCCAGCATTCCTTCAGCTTTGGGGTATTAACAGCACGCTATATATACCGCACAATTTTATTATATTTTAACACAGTTATGCAAAAGCACCAAATAATCTTAATAACAAAGAATATACCAAGGATCGTAAGTATGAACGTAAAGCTCTAAGATAAAGCTCTAAGATAATATTCTTCTTTCACAGCATTTTTTAACTTTTAGTATTTTAGAAGCTGACTTAACAGCATGCATTGTCGCCTACTTTTCAGTACTTTTTATAATATTATTTGACTTTCTTCAAGCACTATTTTATAATGTTTAACCTTGGTAGCTCTATTATAACATAAAAAAAGGGAAACAGGGAATTTCACCAATCAAACTGAACGCGATCAGCAAATCTAAACTGCGTCCAAGAGCCGTCAGTGTCAATACTCAATAGCAACGATTTGATGACACTAACGGCTCTATCGCCTTTCAAATGTGCTCATCGCGATCAATTCCTTTGGTTTAATTAGCCCTAAGGGCGCGTTCTCACTATGTCGTGACGACAGATTATCGTGTCGTTTAAAGCGTCGTGGCTTGAGTATTTAAATGGAGCTGTTCACATATAGGACTACACAATTAACTTTCGGCCACGACTTTTTTTTCCAGTGACGACAGATTGTTAAGTCAATGGGTATAATACGAACAGCTAGAGACGACAGTTGTCCAACGATAAATTAATCGACACGTCATAGTGGGAACGCGCCGTAAGGCAGATAAAACACTACAAGACGGACAGAGTTACCATATACGGTTTAGAAATATCTTGAATACTTATCCAGAAGTTCTCAAGTGACTTATCTACCTTATAATTAATCTAAAAAGGATAATTTTAAAATATTATTATATTGATTTACAGATCTATTTATTTTCCTACTACTAATAATGCTGAATTTATAATCCAACAAATTAACATTGCCTGTCGCAGTTCATTTTTGGAAAACCCATTAGATTTTGATATTATAAAAAAGTAAATTGTAACGTTATAATTTGCCTGCAGTTTACATTCAATTTAGAAAATTGTTTTGTTTTAATTTATAGTAAAAAAGGCTTCCATATAATTATATCTCTTAATCTCTCTTCTATAAAAACCTTTCTGCTAGCTGCTATTGCCTCTTCTGCAAAAAGCAAAACAAACAACAAAATCAAACTAATTTCCATTTTTTACTTTTCAGGGAGAAATGCTTCACATCGCCCTATTTCAAGGGATGCATGGAGTCTTTGTACCTATACGACGAAAAGGAACAAATTGATCAGATGATCGACTTCGTCGGCAAACGCTAAACAACATTCGCGACCAAAACGTTCCGACGCATCTTACCGTGTAAACTAAACGCAGTTTTGTACCAACTTCCAACGCAACGGTCACGCAACCGCTTTGCCATAAGCAGACCACAAACACTGTTCCTGATGGAAATCTGCTTTCTTCCTCAAATATTCTAGTCCTAAGCGACGTAAATAGTTTAAAAAAAAAGCTAATTGCGTTCGCAACTAAATATAATGTTATTGTAATTTGTATTAAGTAATACTAAGGACATTTATTATCTATTTTATCGTTCATATGTTATTAAATGTTATAAGCTTCTTATGTAGGGAAGTGTAAAGTACATTATATCACCTCCTAGTATTGAAAATTGGAAATTTTGAGGCAGCCTTTGGTGTCGATGCTGGTCATCTGTTCTGTCTCGGGAGATCCTACTGAGATTATTTTTTGTCTAGTTGACGTTCTGAGATGGCGATTGAGGGTCGGGGTGACCTCTGGTTGCTTTTACCGCTTCCCGTCAACCGAAAGCTTCGCCTAATAGTACCCCCGCCCCCTCGAACATCTCAGAACGACAGCTGATTTGCGACGCATTCCAATCACTGTATTTAAAAAGAATACTTACGCTTTTTCAATTACAATTCATTTTTGTATCACAATTTTGTTTTATCTTTTGATTATGTTCTAAAGAGCCTAAATATAGTTCTTACACGAATAGTATTTGAGTTTATAATGATAGATAGGTTCTGAACCAACATCACTTCTTTGCTATACGAATTTGAACTTAATTACCAAGAAACATAAGTTTGATTTTAGTTTTTATTGGAATTTAGTATCCACAATCTGTTGCTAGTTAGTTTTATAAATATGTAAATCACGCATGTGGCTTATGTAACACTACAAAACTCAGGGAGTTATTGTTTTAATTTCATTCGCGTTTATTTATTTATTGTTCATGTTCATACGAAAGGACCAGTTTCACTAATAAATAAATCCAAAACTTTCCAATTATAAAATAATAGTTAAGAATTAAAAAAAATATAAGTTCATATCCCAGGTTCCCTTGTTTAGTGAAACTGGGTCTTTATAAAAGGTGTTTTCATTTGTACAAATGAATGTAAAGTTCGGTTTATGTGCCGTTTTTAGTTTTGTAAGTCCGTTTGTACAAATGATATCAGAAAACCACACAGGATTACCGAAATTGTGCTCACTTCGCTTTAATCAGGTTTCGATTGCTAAGCGAGTTTTTAACGATTATTTTTATTAGTTAATTTCACTAGTTAGTAAGTATTTAAAAAAAAAAGATTTATTTTTATATACTTCCGACCTATTTATTACCTATTGTTACTTTTTATTTATATTTTTTTTTAATAATAAGTTTGAATAGAAACTTTTTCGTACAGCGATAGTGTACCAGTGTGCAAAAAAAAAAAATTAACTGTACTCATATTATATTCCTGATTTTTTTTATTATCTTTAAGTTGCGGTTTATACTTATTTAAAAGTTTTCTTTTGTAAATTCCGCTATAACTCTTGTCTGTGTTCGAATCTCATCTTTTTTTAGTTTATTAGCGTTTCTTATGTTTCATTGACAAACTTGAATATGGACACTAGTGACGTAATAGTTTCGACACATAAGAGTATGTCCTGGGGCGTATAGAAAACGGTGCCAATTACTGTCAGCAAGACACTAGGTTAAAAACAATTAGCTAATGGTATATAAACAATTTATAGGACGCGTTTGTAAAAATGAATTAGTAAATTATTATAAATAATTGTATAAATTTTATAAAAACAGCTAAGAAACGCTACGGGTTCCATGAAATATATTTGATTTGAAAATCACAACTGCATTTTCTTTTTCCTTTGTGTTTTTACCTATGTTATTCAGATCTTGAAAGACCTACAAGCTATCATCTTTTTAGAAAACTTGTTCCAACTTTAATCTGTTATTGAATTTGTACTATATTCAAAACACAGTAAAGTTCTAAATGGCTCACATAAAAATTGTCCACATCATAAAATAAATTGGAATTTTGGATCTCAGAATTTTCCTGACACATCTAGTTTTCAACAAAGATATCAAACAAATCATCAGAGATCGGAATAGGCAGCTTTTCACCTAAACTTCAAGAAAGTAAGTAACTTGTGGATAATACCTCCCTCTGATTTAACAGCTTTATTTTGGGCACTTAAAAATCATTCCGTGATTTTATGTAGACTACACGTTACTTACCTCCTTTATAAGGAAAAAATAGTTCTTCCGATTTCTGCAAGTCATAAAAAGGAATACTCGATTTCAAACTTAACGACACACAAAACATGACACAATTTAGAATATACCAGGGTAATAGTAATACACCACAATATCTTCTAATTCATATATTTTAACGCAATAAATCTTTGACATAAGATATGACAACGTAGTTCGGGGATCACAGTACATAAGTATACATAATTATATTAGTTATTCAATTCCTTACATTATTACATTAATTATATTTTCCGGTTTAACATTTCGACGAAAATCTTTAATGCTGTAAGGGAGATTGAGCGTGCTGAAAGATTTTCAGCTTTCTGCGCTGAGGTTAACGTTGTAAATTCAACAGCAGGTCCCTTACGACATTTCGAATTTTTAACGGCAACTTTAGCACGCGAGTTTTATATCATTTTAATGGGCCTATATAAGAACAATCATTATTGTTGATACATTTTTATTTTAAGAACTTTAAAGAAAATAGTTTTTTTTTTTAATATCATGGACTAGGTAAGCAGGTTTATTCTTATATAGCCCCATTATTATATCAAAACAAAAGTATATGAAAACAACTGTCCATTAAAATATTGTATGAATCAATAACAAAAGTTATGCCCGTTGCAGACAATACTATGAGTAGTGAATAATAATCTCGGTTACCGCCGGGAATTGTATGGCCAATACCCGAACTACGAAAACCACCCTTAAAACAACAAAATAAAGGTGCTGTCAAAGTCAAATAAAACAATCGTCTCCAACGGGCTTTAGCTTCTATAAATGAAATGAATATTTACACAAAATAACATTTTCTATACAAATAGAAATGTCCGAAAATAAAAATTTTATTTAAACACATCATTTAATGATGTGTTTATTTGAAAATAATGTGAAAAATAGTTAAGAAAATTAATCATAATTTTTAATCAACATGCGGCCGAAAGGAACAACTAAAATTAAATTTAGAATTTTCTAAATAAATACAATCCAGTCTCAAAACAGTCACTCGTTCATAATATAGTTCGAAACTTAGAAGCTATCCAAGTGGCACGGCTGAAGCGGCATACCCAAGAACGCTACCTTTAAAACGGAAATTCTCAAAACGACAGCAACCCTCAACAGAAAAGCGGCAAAGCCATCGAATCGCTATTAGATACAGCAGTGACACTATTGGCTTCTTTTTTTTTAGTTTCCCACTGCTGGGCTAAAGCCTCCCCTTTCTCCTTCCAAACCTCTCTAGCCTGTGACGATCTGATCTTGTTTGCGGGCCGAACTTGGCCAGATATTGCACATGATAGGGAGGTTTGGGTTGAGAAAATGCTTCCAAAAATGACGACACTGGCGGCTGTTGCCGTTTTCATACAGGGAAATAAAAACCAGTCCTGTAGCAGTAAATGGTCAGGCTTGCTGTTGCGGTCAACTTCGGTATAGTACCTTGAAGATCTCACAAAGATGGCTGCCCTAAACCTAAGCAGGGATGTAGACATAGCAGACCTCGTAAGCGTTTTATCACCCTAAGCTAGAATGTCACTTCTACATCTTAAAACAACAAGGCATTATTAACAAAAAAAAATTAATACTAAAATTTTTAAATAAGAACCAACCGTGACGGTTATATAATGTGTAAATGGACACTTCACGAAGCCGGCAATCAGCAGGTCAATCGGCAGAAGATGATGAATCGACATAATGACAGATAGACAGTGACAATCTGTCAGTTTGGCGATTCTTCCGTCGATATAGCACGTTTCTACGGCGGTCATGCTATGCGTGATGATAAACGCATTGAATAATACAGGGGTCCTGAAGGTATTTAGGATAAAGCATTAAAAATTGTTTTTTTTTTTTAGATTGTGGAGATGTATCTTTAACCTCCAATATCTCCCTAATTAAGAGGCTCCCAGGTATGGTCCAAAACAAAAAAAAAAAAAGTCGCAATGACGCGAAAAACAAATGCCCTTCGGTTTGAAACTTAGTGAAGAACTCTAGAAATTGTTGTCAAAGGCGATAAAGCAATTCAGAGGTCGGCTGCGTATGCTGATTTTAAGGGTGACACGACGAAAAGTTTGATGCAGCCAAGATATTCGACGCAGGAAAGCCATATCATTTGAATAGACTCTTTGAACATTTAAACAGAAGACAAGACTTTAGAGGAGCTCGTGGCTAAATAATAACAGCCGCCCGGGTCGATCTTTAAGGTTAAGCCGTGCTTGCCGAGGTTGGTCCGTGGATGGGTGACCATAATTACATAACGAGTTTCCTCCGTGCCTCGGAAAGCACGTTAAGCCGATGGTCCCGGCTGTCATTTGTAGATCTTTGACAGTCGTTACGAGTAGTCAGAAGCGAAAAAAATTGACATCCAGTCTTACCAAAGGGTATCGTATTACCTAGTTACTGGGTTGTGGAGGTCAGATAGGCAGTCGCTTCATGTAAAATACTGGTACTCACTCAGCTGCATCCGGTTAGACTGGAAGCCGACCCCAAGATAGTTTGGGAAAAGGCTAGGCAGATGACAAGACTTTGATATTTTCAGGTATTAGTCAGTTGAAAACCAGCATTACCCTGTCTTCTGAAGATCTTGAGCTCTCCTTACACTATTATTACTATTTAGCATTCAAATTTGAGTATGTACTACTTCGATTTGGGACTTTTTTATTTCGATGGCACTCACTATTACTTTAACGGTTTAAAAATAAAGATGAAATATTTTAAAAATCTTTTGAATATCTCAACACTATCTTTTCCTAGATACCATTCAATAATACCGTCAGAGAAAATAATTACTAAGCATTTTGACACCCTGCGCCAATTTGACGTCTTATAGCCATACTTTATTGCAAATAATGAAAATGTTGAGCTCGAGCTTTTTAATAATTAATTTCCCTCGCTACATAAATGCCAAAAAAAGTATATAGAAAATCTATGTGTATGTGCTTACGTAATACTTGAACGGCCCCTATGCTACGCTAATTCAATAAAATTCTCACTATATGATTTACTTATCTTGGCCAATGAATTAACTAAAGTTCGCTTCTAATTACTTAAAGCCACATACATAATTGCAGGCGGCATTATACTGAAAAACATATTCTGTTATTGGAAGACTTTGTTTAGGCTGATAAAGCATTGATAACACCAAGGCTATGTAATTAAACTACATCGGCTTATAATGTTGTTTGCTGATATTTTGTTTGACCTTTGTCCAATAAGATCACTTTTTCATACAATTTATTTATTTATTTATTGAAATAACTGAAATCCTCTTCATGTGGCCTACCATGACGTCTTAAAACATTATTGTTTTACTCCTTTTTCAGTGTGGGAAAGAAATGACGCTAGACATCCTGTATAGCTCCGTCTCTTTCCTACACTGGAATAAGAGTAAACCAATACTGCTTTTAGACGTCATGAAAGGCGAGCAGGAGGCGAAAAAAAAACAATTGCTCTCTATAATTTGCAAGTTATGCGAATCAAAGAAAATAAATCAATTCAAGAAAACAATTTTTGTATGGAACAGCTGGTACATTTTTCGCCATTTCAGGGTTGTTTGCAATATCCTACTATCCTACTAATATTATAAACGCAAAAGTTTGTAAGTACGAATGGATGGATGTTTGTTACTCTTTCACGGGAAAACTACTGAACGGATTTGGATGAAATTTGGCACAGGGGTAGTTTATAACGTGGTAATTTTTATCCCGATAGTACAATCCCGTGGAACAGTGATCGAACTCCACGCGTGCGAAGACGCGGGCATAGGCTAGTTTGTACATAATGTTGAGTACGCACGACGACCAATCAAAAACAAAACCAGTTTACGTGGATCTCTCATTGTACGGGAAATCTGTACAAAGCAAGGCCTTGTTATACTGGAAATTTATAGATTGATGTGTCCCCGTGTGAAAAAGTTTTCAGTTATTTCAACTACACCTTTAATAGGGGATGATCACTATTTTTTTTTCTTTGTCTGTCGGGTAGATTATTGAAAAGTATTGGACACGTATTTTTTCTTTTTTCACGTGGTCATAAAATTACGGAGATATATTGAGTTGAAATGGCGCATGACGTCACATGTAGGTAAGTTTTATACCTACTTGTGACGTAGTGAGCCCCCACTCTCCAACTTTAATGAGTTTTAACTAAGTAATTTTTTGATATTTTGATAAAACAAAAAATACGTGTCTAATATTTTTGTATTACCTGTCTGACGGACAAAATAGAATATCGTTGTCTTTACCTAGTCTTCACCCATTAGATCTCATTCTAGTCAGCCTGGTCAATCAATTATTTACCTTTATTTTAATCTTATATACATATTCTTCTATTTAAGTTTTAACGTCAATAAAATGCAGAAATAACTTCGAATCGCGGAGCAAAATAGCTTTCATGGGACCTAAAAATGCCGCTTTAGTAGAATTGAAATAAGGATATTAAATATGAATCACGTTACAATTCATAAAACTGTAGCAAAAGCAGTTATAATATTGTATACTATTTCTCGACATTTTATACGTGCCCCTATCCCTATAGGCCTTATGTGAAACTAAAAATTTTGATATTATACCAAATACAGTTTCAAGACATGTGACTTTTTCTCTCTTTCTAGCATATAGCTCTGTCTTGCTCTCAAAGAAACTGCTCTAAAATGACACAGCATTGAGTCTTTTATGTACAGTAGGGTTACTAGTTAGAATAAGATAGAACTATGACAACATTTATACAATTTTACTAGCAAAACTTTAATATAGTATGGAATGGTTTGTGCAAAAATATATCTTATACGGTACTACAATAGAGGTCATTATTGGTCACGGATAAATATGCATGTATATTGTTTGTTGGCATCTAATATTACATTTATTGGGTAGGTTGAAAATAAACCCTAATGTCTCGCCTTTTAGATTGGTTTTTAGATGTACTGTCCAAATAACAAGGGCAAAACGTTGCCTTCCTTTTAGGATTTGCCGCAATCAGGTAATTATAATTTTATTTGCGAAATTCCTACTAGAAGTTTATATTTAATTGTTTAAACGTTTTCTCCAAATAAAGGTATGATTAGATGGACTGAGAATTAAATAAATTTATAGAAATTATAAAAAATATATCATCTATATTTCTAATAATATTCAGTTAACGCTATAATATTTATAATTTCATAATCACTATCTAATATTACAGTAAGGAATAGCCACCGAAATCATAATATTCAATTTTTAGGGTGAAACGTCTAGTTATCGACCGTGTTAAGCTATAATTTCAATATTCAATTAAATAAGGCACTGGTTTTGAGTTTTAATTTAAAAAGAGAACAAAAAAAAACAAATTCCGTCTCAAATAAATCTAAGACGCCTATACACTGGTAAATTCAAAATGAACATTGGATTTGGAACGCAAAACATAATACAATCCATTTTCAAAATCATTAAAAAAAAAACATTTTATTTATGCACAATGTTGCGCTTGGTCGACAACTAAACGTTTCTTAAACAGTCAGACTAGTCTATAAAAAGATACTAACATTAGAAGTCGTCGAGGCAGAAGTCGAAGTGATCTTCCATCACTTTGTATTGGTCGCATGAGAACCTCATACATTTAGGGCAGGTGAAGACCTGGAAAATTAAAAAAAAACGTGTGAAAAAAATACTCAAGTCATTTTCATTGGAACACCGCCATGCGCTTTCAAGTTTGAGAAAGCATACATGCATAAAAATCCAAAAGATTATTACAGTACATAGATAGATGTTATGCTAATGCCTGAAGTTCGGACATAAAACGTGGAAGCAAGACAACATATTGTGTACATATTTGCCGTCCTACTTGCACGTTTCATGACTTATGACGAAACGCGGAGTAAGTTACAACCAGTTCAAACCGGAAGGGGTCCGAAAGGGCCGATGCCTGCCAGGGCTGCGGGTTGTTCGAAAGAGATACCGCGGCCCTGGAACACAAAGGGCGAAGAAGGAACATGGGTGGGTTTTAGTCAGTACAAGTCTGACACTCCCTCCCGCTCCGCCCAGAGCGGGAGAAGTCATTTGATGATTTCCCATCCGCAAAAAAAAAAAAAAAAAAATTACAACCAGTTCAAACCGCTTCAGATTTACCGTACAGTTTCCGAAGAGTTACTTTAGATTAAAATTAGTGTATTGTTTTAAATAATAAATTTAAAAAAAACTTTTCGCAGCGATTATCAAAAAGAGGTTTAGTTCAATATAATTTAGTCTGGGTTATTTGAATTAGGTAACACCGAAAAATTTAGAACAGAAGAAATGTTACAAAAAGATGATTATTATTAACACCTAAAACAAAACACACGACACTCAAAGAACAAAGTCTCACCTAAATATTAAAACCTTAAAATATTTCGTAGAATGGATTCTAAAGAACAACTAAACAAAAGTAGTAAATATGTATATTATTTTATCTATTACATAAAACGTGTGATAGTAAAAATAAATGCACGTTAGTAATACATAATTATACAAATAAATAATTGACATTATCCTTGAAGTTTTTGGCAACCTAAGATGAAAAATCCGTAAAAGAAATAAAATAACCAAGCCTGTCGGTATCCTTCTTCAGGGCAAAGGCTATTATTTTTATAAAAAATAATAAATGTAATAAAAGCCGTTTATAAATACTGACAAAGGCACTGAAACTTTGCCTACTCTGACATTTTGTTACCATCATTCGATTTTCAACTCTCGACGCAAAACGGAGCGTTGAAATCCCAGAGCACAGTAAAAAAAACGTAGCTAAAAACTCGCCCGTGATTAGAGCAGACTTGCTTCGACAGATCATTCACTCCATTTCCTTTTTCTATAAATGCTACAAATTTCCAATTGAATACTATTTCTGATAATTGATTTATTGAAAGCCTCAAATCAATTAGCAAGGAAAACTCTTCAATATCCAACGATTCTTTGAAAAAAAAAAAGAATAACTTAAATCATTTTTAAATAAATACAATTTCTTGCTATCATTAAACCTAGTGTAAAATCAACCTAGACAGTGATCTACATGTTGTTGCAAGAGTATGATGGTTTTGAAAGGCTGGTCACAGACTGGGCAGTCGAACCGCAGCGGTGGTGGCGTGGTCTCCTTCGATGTGGCGGCTTCCTCGGACGCGTCTGATAGTTTCTTCTTCTTGCGAACCTTTTTGTAGGATTCGGAGTTAAGAATTGGGGAAAACAGAAGATAGATCGATGTATATTAAAGTTCTCTTTCCATTTTTTTTTGTTATTTTTTTTATTTGCGATGGGTTTGCTCTTGACTCTAGTCTAGGTCAGAGATAACGGAGACAAAGTCGACGATGGTGCGAGCTTACCCAGAAGAAGCCTGGTCACTCTAACTTTGAAGAGTTAGGAATCAGAATCATTTATTTGTTAAACATAGGTATAAACATTAAGGATCTTATAGATAGTAAAAGCTCTTACTATGTTTTGTCGTTGCGGACATACAAATTTGAGTAGAGAAAAAAAAAATGGGATTACAAATAAAAAGTCAACTAAAATAAAAGATAACAAATATAAAATTCAATTAAAAATAAAACTTAAAAAATTAAATTAAATTTAAAAAAACACAGGGTAGGGTTGTAAGCGTTCAGAAACCGGACGCAGGCAGAGAGTTCCCCTCCTTTGCTGTGCGCATTATGAAAGACGTTTGAAAACAAAATCTACCTACAACCGTCGCGCACTTTCATGTCTCCAATTTCCCACTGCTGGAACACAGGCATCCTCTTTATGAAAGGGAGTGGGAACATTCTAGCCTAGTCCACAACGTGGGCCCAGTACAGGTTAGTAAGTGTCACAGACAACGGGATCATCATCATTTCAGCCGTGCGACGTCCACTGCTGGGAATACGCCTTCCCCAGGTGTCGCTACATTGGCCAGTCGTTCGTTCATTGTCGAGATGACAACGGCAATGGTATAATGAAGGGTAAAGTAAGGAGACGTACCATGTTGCCCGTAGTGCTGGCAGGCTGCGCAGGCGCAGGTCTGGCGGACGCGCGGGACGCGGTACTGGCGCGCGACGTACTGGTGATGCTGCGGTACACTGCCGGGTTTATCTTGCGGACTTCTTCCAACTGTGAGGAAACACTTAGATTAGTTACTCTAGCACAGGTTTTTTATACAGATTAGCATAATATCTTCGTTTAAGAAGTTTAGTAGGTCTTGATGTTTCTTACGATGTAAATAATGATCGACACTACACAACATAACAATCTGACCACGTAATTCTGATTGGGATTTTACCGAATTTCATTAAAAATTACTGTTGATTATTGTGGGTCGTTAAACAGTAACCGTATTTTGATATTATTTCAAAGGGAACTAACCTATCCTATACATAATTTTAGACAGATGTGTTGCTGGAGAATTGGTTCGCCACATCTTTACATGTAAAACAGTAAAAACTGCTGAAAAAGCGAGCGTTTGATGAGAAAGTCCTGATTATTAGCCTAATTCGAACCAGCTTTGAATTTGAGCAAGGCGATTAGTTCTCGTGCCTTCTCTGAATTAGAAGAGGCCATTGCACAGCAGTGGATCAATAATAGGATAGTATTAAAATCAGGGATCCTATGGAGCTCGGTAACCGTAAACGAAACTATCGGATAACCGAAATAAAAATATATCCGTAACCGTAACCGTTTCAGAAGTTTCGGATAAGAGCGGAGTCTAAATAAAACGACATGTTTCAACAGGTTTTTGTTTCACCTCTCGCGCGCCACGTGAATCTTGCAGTTTGTTTGTTATTTCTAGTCAGCCATAACATAACCTCTTTCATAAGTAGTTAGTTTTTTTTTTATTTCAGTGTTGATACTTAATTTAAGAAAGTCCGTTAAGAGGTGACTCTAGCCCCGAGGAATTCGAAGAATAGGTATTTGAAGAAACTATTGCCGCCGCGCTGCGCCCGACCAAGCCCCCGTAAAGTGCGAAAGGGACAACTGCAGCTCAGCTGATTTTACCTACAAAAATCTTGACCAAAAGACGTTTTGTATTCCGCTGTTTTCTCCTTCAAATCTAAACTGATCTTAATAATTCTTATATCAAAATGTAGAGGAAAAGTATATCTATGCTTCTATTATTTTCTTTTTTGTTAAAAACTTATGTAATTTGTCTGATAGTCGTCTAAACATGGCGGTAAAAACGGGTATGGAAAAAAAACATTGCTCTAGACACATTTTCCACGAAGAAAACAGCGGAATACATTTGTATGGAGAAAGGCCCACTAGAGTCCCCCCCTTAAGTATTAAATTGATTTCTATAGACAAAATGCGACCAAAGTCAAGTTTAATTGAAACGATTTTTCAAGTTAATGTAGATTCTGCAAAATGTAAACAGTGTGATAAAAACTTTTGCCGGAAAGGAGGTGACAATGGTCAATCTAATATCCGTAACCGAAACTATCCGAAAATAACGGATAATCCGAAATAATTACATATCCGTAACCGTATCCGAAACCGATATAATGTTATTCTTATAATTATCCATATCCGTATCCAGATCCGAAATATCATATCCATAACATCTCTGTTAAAATTAAAATAAACACGCACCTGTTGCGTTAGTTCCTGGTTACGTTTCTGCGTCTTCCTGAGATCTGTTAGGATGTTCTCTTTCTCACTCGCCATCTTCTCGCGAGATTCCCTCTCTGCTTCGAAGTCACTCCTGGAAATAGAGGATCTGTGTAGTCACAAGATACGGAATATCTAGATACAAAGTCGGAGAAGCTTGACTTTAGCCCAAACATGTAAATGGTAATTAGTGACCCATACTAAAACACGTGATTGTACTCATGATACATTTTTTTATACTCATTCATTTTGATCACAATAACACAACAGGTATACGGAATTCGGGGTTGCTAGCCATTGTGGCACGGAACGACAGTTATGAGACAACAGCGTCACGCGGCTAACAGCTGATAGGTAACAGGCGCACGCGTGCGCTAATTTCATACGGCTGTTGTGTTATTGTGATAAAAGTGAATGAGTGAAAAACATTTTTCTGTCGCTTCCACCTTAAGTGGCCGCAACTATGCAACTATTAATGTAGGCGACACGAAAATGTCGCGTACATACTGCGGCAAACCCAAACGCGTTAACACGTTGACAGATGGCGCGAATACGAGAATTGTGTATTCACCCAACCATTCCAGATAAAAACTCACTTATATAAATCCATCTGCGCCTTAAGTAGCTCCGTATCATCCTTCTGCCCCTTCAACTTGTTGAGCTCAGCGCTCATCATGGTGAGCTCCTGCCCGCGCGCGACTAGCGCCGCAGTGAGCGCCTCCACGTTCCCGGAGCGCTCGACACGGGGCTTTGAAACGGAGCGCTTCAGTAGCTCGCTGTAGTCCTTGAAGATACCTTCGAATATTGAGAGGGTACTTCGGACTTGACCGCTGGAAAGAAGTTCATTCATAGAGTTCCACGTGGATTAGATTCTTTCCGCTAGATGAAGTTCATTATTTAAGTCATGGCTTAGCCGGTAAGTCGGCTACCAAATCGTAATAATAACTTAAAGTTCTTAACCTCGTGAAAGCCGAGAAAGATAAGCAAATCAAGTATCTTGACTTGGCTCGCGAGGTTGTCGACATGTGGGATGTGAGCTCAGCGATCATTGTGCCGATAGTCGTATCAGCCAATGGCTTAAGTGCCAAGAGCCTTGACCAATATCTGTCGAGACTCGTTAGGCAGCTGGATCAAGGGCTTGATTCAGAAAGTGGTACTCCTGGACACGGCTCGTATTGTTAGGAGGTTCCTATCTTTGGAGCCCTGACCCAGTAGCTTGGACCCAGTTCCTGATACCGGTGGGCTACTATTTTAATATTTTTGTTTTTTTTTTAATTTTTTTTTTCTTTTATATATTTTTATATAGAACTATTTAAAAGTGTTTATTATATAGTAAAGTTCTACAACACTTACATATTATTAAGCGCCGTACTATGTTGTTTCTCCAACTGCTGCTTAACCTCTGCTAGACCCGTTTTGAACTGATCAGCCGTCGTCCTTTCAAGCTTGTAGTCGTGAAGGCTCGTTATTTGACCGAAGGTTTCTACTAGACTGTCTGACATGCTGGAAAATAATATTATTTCTTAGTGACGAACAAGCAGCGTCCATCGAAACAACGCAAAAAGCAGTTAAAAACACAATAAAGATAAATTGAGTCGCCGATGAGAGCAGCCGGTGGCCCAGTGGTGGCAGCCCCGACTTACGAACAGTAAGCCGTTGGTTCGAACCCAGGCAGGCGCATTACTTTGTGTAATTTATTTCATGACCACTGCTCTAAAAAACGGTGAAGGAAAACATCGTGAGGAAACCGGCATGTCCTAGAACTAAAAATTCGAAGACATGTGACATCTACCAACCCGCACTGGGCCCGCGTGGTGGATTACAGCCCACTCCCTCTCATAGAGAGTGGGCCTGTGTCCCAGCAGTGAACAAGGCTGATGATGAGTCGCCGATTCAATCATTGAAGTTCATATCACTAGGCTATCACTGCTTACAGCTGCTTGTTTGCGAGACAGTGAAAACAAAACATGTCCCAAAACTCACCCATGTGTAAGAGTATTGAGTAGCTCCGCCAAATGCTTGAGCGTCTTGTCGTACAGTTTGACGTTTGATGTGAGGCTCGCGAACTCTGACGATGAAGACGATTCCGGCTCCGAACTGATCGAGAAACGAACCGGTTGGAACACCTGAAAAAAAAATGAAATTGTATTTTAGCGGTATGAGAACAAGGTGTATAGTTCATTATCCTGCATAGAAAAGGGAGGATCTGCCGACCAACGGGTGTTATGTTAGATGGGCTACTGCCCGACAGTTGTTGTCAGATTTTCCTGTATCGTCTTTAGTCGCAGATAACTTTAGCTGCGTTTAAAGGGAATGTCGATTCCCTTTCAACATTCTCTTGGTATGTGATGAGGAGGTACGAATCGCATGTAAATAGGGGATAATCCTATTTTTTTTTTCTTTTTCTGTCGGGTAGTTTATTGAAAAGTATTGGACACGTATTTTTTCTTTTTTCACGTGGTCATAAAATTACGGAGATATATTGAGTTGAAATGGCGCATGACGTCACATGTAGGTAAGTTTTATACCTACTTGTGACGTAGTAAGCCAACTGTCCAACTTTAATGAGTTCTAACTAAGTATTTTTTTGATATTTTGATAAATCAAAAAATACGTGTCTAATATTTTTGCATTACCTGTCTGATGGACAAAATAGAATGTCGTTTTCTTTACCCAGTCCGATCCCCTATTAAAGAGTAATGAATATAAGTGTTGAGGGATGGAAAGGGAGAGGAAGACCAAGGAAACGAACAGAGAAGAATGGAAGAACAAAAACCAAGTAATATGGGACAAGGTCAGCAAAATGATGAAGAGGCCAGCGTTTTTCTTTGTTTTTTTTTTTTTTGCGATGAATTTGCTCTTGACTCTAGTCTACGTCAGAGACTGACAAAGTCGACGATGGTACGAGCTTACCAGAAGAAGACTGTGCGTTCATCATGATTACGTGAAGATGTGAGCTAATTACTAGTCACCTGTCTAGTTTCATTTCTTATACTTTGGTTTTATCCATACTAATATCCATACTAATATTATAAATGCGAATGTCACTCTTTTTGTTTGATTGTTTGTTACCTTTTCACGACTAAACGGCTGATCGGATCTTAATGAAATTTGGCAAGAAGATAGATTTCAACCTGGGGAAGGACATAGGTTATATATCATCACGCTACGACCAATAGGAGCGGAGCAGCAATGAAAAATGTTGCGAAAACGGGGAAAATTTTGCGCAGAAGAAGTTGCGCGGGACAGCTAGTATAACTATAAAGAGATTAGGGTTGTAAGCTTTCGGAAACACAGACGCAGGCAGAGAGTTCCCACTCCTTTGCTGTGCGCATTTTGAAAGACGCAAACACTTAGTGCTAATTGGTGGACTAGCTATAAGCCACGTGCTTGAAAACAGAACTATTGGAACCAAGAAGTATCCTCACATATTTCTCCTATTAGGGCTCTAGCAACTACATCTTCACGTGAATACTTACAGTAGTAGATGCCTCCTTAAGTCTGATGTGAAGATCTTGTATCTGGTCCTTGTGGATTTTAACGGCTTCCGACACGCCAGATTTGTGTTTCATGAATTCCAACTGAAACAGCACACGTCAATTTCAATTTACGTTAAATAAAAAACATAAACGATAAACATTTGACGGTACGGTTAGCGCAGTGGCTGAGCGATCGACTGCTGCGCTGCGTGTCGCGGGTTCGATCCCCGCACGGAACAAATATTTGTATGGCCTACAGATAGTTGTCCCGGGTCTGGCTGTTTGTGTACGTGAGTTTAAATGTTTGTAAACGCACCCAAGATACAGGAGAAATTCCAAGTAAGGGGCAAAGACTAAAAAAAAAAAAATAGCATAGCTTATCCATCCTTTTTAAAGAACACCTCCAAATAAGTAGTTATTTTTTAAATAACATCACGGCTGTAACCCCCAAAGGGTTAGGCAGAGGAGTACCTAATAGTACACCCCCATTTTACGAGTCGTGTTTAAGTCACATGTAATTGGCGGTTAGCTTTTTGGCATCAACCGGGAACGAATCTAGAAGTTGATACTCATCATCATCATCTGCCTAGCCTTTTCCCAAACTATCTTGGGGTCGGCTTACAGTCTAACCGGATGCAGCTGAGTACCTGTATTTTACATGAAGCGACTGCCTATCTTGACCTCCACAACCCAGTAACTGGGCAATAAGATACTCCTTGGTAAGACTGGATGTCAGACTTTTGGCTTCTGACTACTCGTAAGTACTATCAAAGATCTACAAATACAGCCGGGAACGGTTTCACGTGCTTTCCGAGGCACGGAGGAAACTCGGTATGTAATTATGGTCACCCATCCACGGACCAACCTCGGCAAGCACGGCTTAACCTTAAAGATCGACCTGTGCGGCTGTTATTATGTAGCCACGAGCTCCTCAGTCTTGATATAAAAACCCAATAGCACTTCACCCTATCCAGGAATCGAACCCAGGTCTTCATGGTCAACAGTCGCGCTACCGACCACTCGACAAACGAGGCAGACGTTTTTTTTTTTTTCTCTTTTTTTTTTGTTTTAACTTGTTGCACAAGTTATTTTTAGTATTACCTTAACACTTTCTAGTTCCAATATTTTGAGTTGTGCATTCTTTAGTTCAGCTTGCAGTGAAGCCACTCTGCTTTCTAGTTGTCGTAGTAGCTGGTCGCGTTTAGCCACCTCCTCAGATGATATACTGGTCTGAAAGTAAGGAACACTTTTATAACTCTTTAATAAACACTAAAAACAGTTAAAGAAAAGTTAAAGAAAAAATTAAAGATTTTAAATCAAGTTTTAAATAAACGTAACGCGCCTGTAATCCCCTATGGTTTTGGCGCAGAGGTGTACAGACACGTCCACCAATATGTATACAATTTCCGAGATACAAAAGCGATTTTCGCGAGAAATAACGATTGTAACTTCGAGATAGGATCTATTTAATAATAATATGAGTTCCAAAATACAGCTTAGCAAAAAAGTCTAGAAACGGAACTATTTTTTTTGTTTGCTGGCAACATTTATGACGGTTGATGTAAACAAAGTTCGCAAGTTTATAAAATTTATAACTATGCCCTTAAAGCGTAATTAAACTAACGTAAAGTGATAAAAAAATGAATAAAACCATCCGAAGTGCTGGCAGAGAGATTATTTATAAGGTTTATAGGCGATGTTTGGCAGAAAAAGAGGCCAAAACCATTCTTACCGATCTCAAAGATAATTATCAAAGAACCGCTGATATGACCGGTATGTAACTGTTTGTTTTGTTGTTTTTAGATGAACTAAGTGTTAATTGATGAACCCCATTCTGTTTTGAATCGCTTGCATACGAAATAAGTGGAATTTTGAACAATAATCATCGAGCACATTGGTTATGTTTACATTTTGTCTGACATTACTTTGGTATAGCGCGCTAGATTATTGTTGATACTTGAGTGGCGTACTTTGCAATATGTAAATTTAAATTCGATTTCTACATAACTTTATTGTTGAATGTGATTTAGAGGTGATAACTATGTTTGTTATATCATTAGAATTAGAAATGTACCAAAAATGTATGATCCATACTAATATTATAAATGGAAAACATTTTTGATTCAATTTTTTTTTTTTTTTCATTCTGATAATTTTTACAGTTTTTATTTAGAACACTGTGAGACTTTTACTATCATTTCTATTTTTAAGCACCAACTACGGAACATTTTGTCTGTGCTTAGAGGAGAACTCGGATTTGTGGGACACAGTCACACAGTAGTAAGGCTTTAAACTTATCACTGTGATCTAAACCCTATTGAATTCATCTGGGGTCTTGTAGAACATAAAATTCCCTCACATAATGTGGGATCAGTTGACATCAAGGTATTTTGAAATACCTACCTAATAATTTTATTTTCAATTCATTTAAATAATTAATTGCAAATTTTTTAATTTTATTGTCTAAGCAGCTGACAGCTAGCAAACTGACAGACCTTGACAATTCAAAAGTGCCTGTAATTGGTCTGTTTGAAATAAAGGAATTTGTATTTGTATTAATTTACAAAAAAAAAAAAAATAAGTATCAAAACAAGTACTATAAAGGGTTACAACATGCACGATTGTGGCGCCACCATTATTTTCACGACTTTTTACTTGCCAAGCTGTATTACGTTTGCAACAACATGAAATTTAAAGGAGAACAGTGGGACATAATCTTTTTTGAAAGTTGCTAAGTGTTTACATATTGGTGCTCGTGACTGTACCTAATAGTAATCCTACACTTCAACAGTTATTTTTAAGTCCCACAAAAATCAGCGCTTGCGATTTGATTTCTTTTATGTCTAATGTCAATTAATACTAATTTCGTTTAAATTGACACATGAGATCTTATTGTGAAAGGGTACTCTAGGTCCATTTGGCTAAAAGTGGTTTTCTTTAACATTGTCAATGAAATACAATCGTTACTTATTTTTATCTATACAAATAAATGAAATTGAAGTGTCTGTTTGTGTCCGCTTTTTACTAATGCATATGCATTTATATACGGTACATGTACCAAAATAACAATTTTTACAATTTTTGTCTATCTGTCAGTCTGTCTGTTTGTTCCGGCGAAACTCTGGAACGGCTGGACCGATTTTGGCGGGACTTTCACTGGCAGATAACCGATGTAATAAGGAGTAACTTAGGCTACTGCTATTTTAGAAAATTCTAATTCCATGCGGGCGAAGTCGCAGGCACAGCTAGTTATAAATATTATAAAAGCGAAAGTAAGTTTGTTTGTTTGTTACCTTTTCACGCCTTAACTACTGAACCGAAAATATATGTTGACTTTAGCGACACAGTAACGCCACTATTTTGTATGCCTTTCGGCGGAATATAGGATGGACTAAACATTTTTTATACAACATCATTTTGTAGGTACCCTGTGTTCACAAAATTAATAAATGAATTTGAATTTGATAATCCTGAAATTTTGCATATACGTTGTCAGGTGTACAGAAACGGATATAGGGTAATTTTCATCCCAAAAAAAAGTACTTGCCGAGGAAAACAACAATAACGTTCTTATAATAATAGATGGCGCCACGTGTCCGAGACGTTTATTGGCAAATTTTTAATTTACACGAGCCAAGCCGGGGGCAAAACGTATTAATAAATATACTTACAAAATTGTTGGCTGACTGCAACTGTGCTTGTAGGTCTTGTATAGTATACCTCAGGTTGCTTAGTTCTGTCGCGTGTTCTGTGTCCTTGGTCGATAGTAGAAGCTGTGAATAACAACAAATTACATTGATTACAATGATATCATCTTCAGCCTATAATGTTCCCACTGCTGGGACACAGGCCTCCTCTCTATGAGAGGGAGTGCGCTGTAATCCACCACGCGGGCCCAGTGAGGGTTGGTAGATGTCACATGTCTTCGAATTTTTTGTTCTAGGACATGCCGGTTTCCTCACGATGTTTTCCTTCCCCGTTATTGAGAGCACCTGCACCTGCCTAGGTTCGAACCCACGGCTTACTGCTCGTAAGTCGGGGCTGCCACCACTGGGCCACTGCTGCTCTCACAATGATATTCTTTGGATAAAATTCCATTCCATTTTGAAAAGGGTTCCAACATTTTTGTATGGGACCTGGCACACCTATACCGTGCGCCATTTTGAAAAAAACTAGTCTTGGCCGACAGCAATAAAACATATGTCAATCGATAGAGTAAGTGATAACAAAAACAAAAGATTTTGATGAATCTCGAGTGTTACGGTTTTCGAGTTGTTTGAGTTTAAAAACGTAAAAAAAAACCTTGTAAAAAAAAAAACTGTGTAACATTAAAATTCAAGTAAGGATTTTCGCATCGAAAATCGTGGTCTCAGGTACAGAACAAATAGGATAGATATGTGACTTCAAACATCCCGCACAGCACCCGTTGCATGACCATTGTAGAAACGAGTTTTGTCTACGGAAGAATCGACATAATGACAGATAGACAATGACAATGTATCAGTTTCTCGATTCTTCTGCCGACATAGCCCATTTCTTCGGCGCTAATGCTACGCGTGCTGGAGCAGTGTGCAGAATAACGGTCAAGTCCCAGTCACAGAGATAAGTCATGTGTCCCAATTAAGGGAACATTATAGATTAATAGGGATGATGACTATTTTTTTATCTTTGTCTATCGGGTAGATTATTAAAAAGTACACACTTAGTAAAAGGTCACGTATTTTTTTCTTTTTTCACGTAATCATAAAATGACGGAGATATACACCGTGTAAATTACCTCATCACGAAGCCGTCAACCAAGCATTCTGTAAATGAAACTAAGTAACTTTGCGCAAAAGTTATTGCTGGGAAGCGACTTTTTTTTGGGGGGTGTAAAATCATGTTTTGTGGTAGAACTCAATGTAACGCACTCAAAACATTGTGCTGATGGACGGATTGAATAGTACGGGGGTCGTGGAAGTGTTTTAAAAATATTACATTAAAAACTTGTATTTAAAAAAATACTTGTCAAAAAGTTGGAACTTTGACCCCTAATATCTTCGTAACTAGAAGGTTCCCAGGTATGCTGTAGAACAAAAAAATGATCGCAAGGACAGGGAGAATCAGTGCCTTTCGGCTTCGTTAAGAGGTGTTTTACACCCTTTATTGAGTTAAAATGGCACATGACGTCAAAGGTGAGTGAATTTTATGACGGACAAAGTATAATTTCGTTTTCTTTACCCAGTCATCATCCCTACTAATGCTTAGGCCAAGGGATAGTACTCGCCCGTAAGAAATTCGACATGTAAATCCTACTAATATTATAAACGCGAAAGTTTGTAAGAATGTATGTTTGTTACTCTTTCACGCAAAAACTACTGAATGGATCTGGACGAAATTTGCCACAGGCATAGATAATATACACGGTGTAAATCACCTCATCACGAAGCCGTCAACCAAGCATTCTGTACATGAAACTAAGTAACTTTACGCAAAAATTATTGCTGGGAAACGACTTTTTTTTGGGGGGTGTAAAATCATGTTTTGTGGTAGAACTCAATGTAAAGCACTCAAAACACTGTGCTGATGGACGGATTGAATAGTACAGGGGTCGTGGAGGTGTTTAAAGTAAAAATCTCTCATTAAAAACTTGTATTTAAAAAAATAGTTGTAAAAAAGTTGGAACTTTGACCCCTAATATCTCCGTAACTAGAAGGTTCCCAGGTGTGGTGTAGAACAAAAAAATGATCGCAATGACAGGGAGAACCAGTGCCTTTCGGCTTCGTTAAGAGGTGTTTTACACCCTTTAGACTGGAATAGCACATAGGATACTTTTTATCCCGGGATTACGATCCCGTGGGACAATTATCGTACAAAACGCGGGCGAAGCCGTGGGCACAAGCTAGTAAAAGATACTTACTTCTGCATTTTTTAGTTTCTCTTTGAGGTCATCTCTCTCCTTAGAAGTGGCATCAACGATGTGTTCCAACGATTCCTTCTGCCATGTTAGTTTCTCGTTATCTACTATCACCTGTAATAAAGTACAATAATCAAAAATAAACGCGGGTAACAAAAGAATCTCAACTTTGGCAGATGTAGCATAAGATTAAAAGCGGAAATTGTGCGAGTCGGACTCAAGCACGAAGGGTTCCGTACAATAATTTATAAAAATAAAACACTTTTTTGTGTGGGAGCCGCCTTAAATATTTACTTTGGTCTGTTTTTAGTATGTGTTGTTATAGCAACAACAGAAATACAAATTCTGTAGAAATTTCAAGTCAAAGTCAAAGTCAAAGCATTTATTTCAATTAGACCATTACAGGCACTTTTGAAAGTCAAAAAAAAACAAAATAAAACGCGAAGCTACAGTCCCAGTCACAAGGCATAATAACTTGTGAAAGTACTGTAGTTGCCCATTCCGTAGCGTAGATCTCTATGGAGAAGAACGGGCAAGAAACTCCATGGACACTCTTTTAAATCAAAATATGTTACAAAATCTTGGTTACATCATTCATGTTAAGAATTACAAATATGTGAGAACAATGTAGAAATACGGGCAAGTTAAGAGCGTCCAGAGTAAAAGATTAAATCAGTAATTAAAAAATAAAGTAATTAAAATAAACCGTGGCAGCTAAGAGATGACCAGTCACAACTGACAGCGCCCGTTCACGAACATGACGCATGTATCAGCCATCATTCAACTCAACCAAGTGAAAAACTATCACGGTTAATGAGATACAGCCAGACAGATACAGTGACAGATGGACAGCTAAGTCTCAGTAATAGGGCCTTTGGGTACGGAACCCTAAAAATGGTCGAACGAAATTAATTCAAAGATTACCTTTAATTTACTGTGCTTAAGTTTACAAATTTCACCTAGTCCATAGTTACAAAATCAAAACTTTATCCGAAAAACGTGAAACAGGTTCTTTGGATAACGCTAAATCTTGCCGGATAGGTACCACCAAAATAATTAGGGAAAAAAACAGAAATTAAATGTAACTATCCAATAGATTAACTATCTGGAAATTATCCCGATAAAGAAAAAAAACAACCTTTCACTACATTCTTTTTTACAAAAAAACTGTTAGATATGGCTTACCTGCCGCCTCTGCTTCTCAACGAGCTCCAACTGTGCCGTCAACTTATTAATAGTATCATCATCAGGTGACGTCACAAACTCAAGCGCAGACGACGGACCCGACTGTCCTGCCTGGCTTCCCTGAGCCGACTGACCTGAAGTTACCGACTTTGTCGATCGGACCGACTCACCAGTCTCGCTACTGACGTCGGAATCAGCGAGTCGAGCTATGTCTGTCTTCAGTTTTTTGTTTTCTTGTCGTAGCTGAGGGAAATATAGGAAAATTATTAGGTATTGAGAGAGCAGCGGTGGCCCAGTGGTGGCAGCCCCGACTTACGAGCTGTAAGTCGTAGTTTCGAACCCAGGCAAGCGCATTACTTTGTGTAATTTATTTCATCACCACTGCTCTAAAAAACGGTGAAGGAAAACACGTGAGGAAACCGGCATGTCGTAGAACTAAAAATTCGAAGACATGTGACATCTACCAACCCGCACTGGGCCCGCGTGGTGGATTTCAGCCCACTCCCTCTTATAGAGAGGATGCCTGTGTCCCAGCAGTAAGAACATTGTAGGCTGATGATGATGATTAGGTATTTTGTACTTCAAAACGTATTTATTACCAGATTGCCTCGTTGGTCAAGTGGACAAAGCGCGGCTGTTGAGCATGAGGTCGTGGGTTTGATTCCCAGGCAGGGCAAAGTGTTATTTGGTTATTGGAACGAAGTTCCTTATCGCGCGTTGCGAAAGGGGGCTAGACGGAAAAAATTAAGACCAAAAGTTGTAACGACACTTTTTGCTATAGTTGTAAGCCGTGCGGCGTGCGCGTGTTTCTCTGTCTGTCTCTCTCTCTCTCTCTCTCTCTCATTACTAAAATTGAGCCTACTGATTAAGTTTATATTACATTATATTTGTTAATAATAAACAAAATATTATTATAACTTAAAAAAAAAAAATATTCGTTCACTAATTAATCTAAAGAAATTTCGTTCCATCCGGGTGTGCCATGACACCTCTCAAGTTTTTTCTATCAAGAATTTCTCAGTAGCTGTGCCGATGGCAATAGGCTATCCCTATGACATGGGACTTAAAAAAAACTGGCTAAATGTGGGTTTACTATTAGGTACACCTCTGCCCAACCCTTCTGCGCTTACAGGCGTGATGTTATGTAACCAAACGACTGGTTGGAGTGTTCATAACGGGGCACTGAGGAAAAAAGACTTTTTTTTTTTAAAGATTTTTTTTTATGTGAATTGTTTATTTTCTCGATTCTATCGTATAGAACACCTAAAAATAAGGCGAAAAGCATCTGGGTGTTTTTTTTCTCCGACCAACCGTTTGTCATAAAAACGATGTCGAAGGCGAAAGGATCGGTTACAAAATGCAATATTCCTGTACCAGGAGAATTTAGGATACAAGAGCGAGCGAAGCGAGCTCGGAACATGGGGCATCCCGACTCGGATAGGTTAGGTTAGAAAAAAAATAACCACGATGGGGATGGCGTTGTCTAGACCCCGCCATCCCCATCGTGGTTATTTTTTTTTAAACCACCTAGAAGTAGGAGCCCCGCGAACGTCGATATAACCTCCGGAATCACTTGACGTCTTTTTTTCATAGTGCCCCGTTTCGTATCCACTGACCAAACGACTACAAAGAAACTCTAGAATATTATTATCAAAAACACAAACCTTCTCTACCAATCCTTTAGTTTCATCAAACTTCTCCTTATGCAGTACATGAGTCTTCATCATATCCTCTTGACAAGACGCAATGAGTAGGAACTGTTCTTTCATAGACTCGTTGTTCTGCTTCAAAGTCTCCTTGAGGATGACATTCTCGTCTAGGAGCTCTCCGAAGCGCTTCTGTAGTTCTTCTGTGCTTCTGTCATCGGATATTATGGTACTGGCCACCATCATGCTCCCTGGTGATGGCTGGAAGAGAAAGAAAAAAAGTTTAAAAATACATACACATCATTTCACGCTTTTAATTCCCACAAATCAAATCAAAATCATTTATTTCAAGTAGGCCAGTTACAGGCACTTTTGAATAGTCGAACAACAATAAAAATGAAGCTACAGTCCCAGTCACAAGACATAATAACTGTGAAAGTACTGTAGTTGCCCATTCCAAAGCGTAGATCTCTATGGAGAAGAATGGTCAAGAAACTCCATGAACACTCTTTTAAATCAGAATCTTGTTACAAAAACCTTGGTTACATCATTCATGTTGAGATGGTACATTATGTGAGAACGATGTAGCAAGACGTGCAGGTTAAAAGTGTCCATAGAAAAAACAAAAAACACTTTTAAAAATAAAATAATTAGTTCGAAATAAGCCGTGGCAGCCTAGAGATGACCAGGCACACAGGTTTAGGCAGAGACCATAGTCCAACCACAAAGAAGTACTAATAATAGAGTTTTAAAAATAAATGATAAGATATTTGGCTGCTTTTAAACTGAGTTAGTTGATTTCTTATTGCTGAGATTTAGTTTCCTATTATCGTACTAATATTATAAATGCGAAAGTTTGTGAGGATGGATGGATGTTTGTTACTCTTTCACGCAAAAACTACTGAATGGATGAAATTTGGCACAGGGGTAGTTTATAACCTGGATTAACACATAGGATACTTTTTATACCGATAGTATGTTCCCGTGGGACAATTATCGAACTCCGCGGGCATAAACTAGTAAAATCATATAGCTGACCCACGCAACTTCGTCTGCGTCGCTTTTTCCCCGTTTTTATAACATTTTTCATTGATGCTCCGCTCCAATTTGTCTTAGCGTGATGTTATTTAGGGTGATAATAAAACATGATAACAAACAACTTTCCCAAAGAAACATTTTATTTATACTCCTTCACTTTTATCACAAGCTGATAGGATAGAGGTGCGCGCGCGCGAATTTCATACGGCTGTTGTATTATTGAGATAAAAGTGAATGAGTATAAAAAATGTTTCTTTGGGAAAGCTTTTTGTTATCATGCTTATAATCACGTGTTTAAGTATCGGTCACTAATTACTAGTCATCTTATATGGCCTACCGTCTTCGACAAATGGTCTATACAACACTAAAAGATTTTTTCAATCCGAACTAGTAGTTTCCGAGATTAGCGCGTACAACCAAACAAACAAACTCTTCAGATTTCGGAACTAACGGTCCTGAAAATTTCCAATAATATTTTGGTACACAAAAATAAGATAATGCCAGATTTCAAAACGTATTTTTTCAATACTATACTTTTGCGTTTGTAAAAGTATATATGTATTAGTAATTTGATGTCCCCAAGATCATGCAAATGAAGCCAAATAGAGCAAACTCGACCTTCTACCACTTTAATCATAGATATTTCCAGAAACTTACAACAAAATATAATTGTACTAGAACTAAAACTTCTGTTCACTCCTAATCACACACAAACAATGTCTAACACCGAATGAACGATATTATTATATTAGAGGAAACTGCTATCATAACACTCGACTACAATCTCCACGGATTATATCCGCCATACAGAATTATATTGTCTAAGGTGAATCCCCTTTGGCAGTTAAGAAAAGGACAAAAAATAATCTATAAATTCCCATAATATATGGACGAGAATATTTTAGGACATATTATTTAAAGGTAGGAATACGTAACTTTAATGTGTGTAGCCTCATTAAATGTCCTGATCCTGGGGATCACACAAATAAAGTGTAGTTACTGTTACTAATGCAACTCAATCTAAAAGCACATTTACTAACAATTAACCAAAAAAAAAATAAAAAAAAAATGTATTATTTTATTTTATTTTTGTACTAATCGTTTTTATTTTACCCTTTTTAATTGTGGTATATCACATAAATCCTAGTCAAGTAAAAAGTTTACATCGTAACTAGACACTCGGTACATCGCCCAAACATACGAAAAAGAAAACATAATAATAATAGAGGGGATAACTCAAAAAGTTCCCAAGCAAAGTTAACAAAACTCATATGGGACCATAGCGCGGGCTTCCTCTACCAAATGAAAAAGGAGTCACCTAAATCGGACCAGTAAATACGGAAAAACAGGTGTACATACATGAAAAATAAAAAGATACTGGTCGAATACATATCCTACCTCTATAATCATAGTTATTTCTATAGCCACACAACAACGAAAATAAAAAGAAAATAATTATATTTTCGGCACATGAAAGTCCTGCTCACTCCGTTCTAACCTCACACTAACAATGTCGAACACATAATGAGCACAACTTCCTCGGTAACGGCTATCACAGCACTCGACCACTTCAACAGTACAAAGATTATATCCGCCATACAGAATGATATTATCTCAGGTGAATCCCCTTCAGAAACACGCGCTAAAGTTAAAGGTGAGTGACACACGTGCCGATTTATAAATCTAAGAACACAAGAAATTTGAAATTATTTACGTACATTTAGGCAAACCATTTTAGGAGAGACACATACACATAACTTTATTGTTTCAAAAGTACATACGATTTCATCAAAAATACGTATCTGTTGTCCACACTACGATTCCCTATGTCGTGGAGGTCAGTTTATTTCATTGTAGAACCAAGAAATTTCCAAAAGAATTTAACAAAAACAATGATGAAGACTAAAGAGACGATAGATATGTGTGTAAGATGGTTTGACTAAAAAAGACATTGAATTAATGGAGCGGATTGAGTTGCCTAAGCTTGGTTAAAAGCAGCCGTGGTATACTAACACTAAATACATGGAGATAGGGCTGAAAGTTTTTTGATGTGAAAACTACTTTGGCCGCGTTGAGCGATTTTCGATAGGAGAAAAAACTACGGGTTCGCGTCACCGATGATCTCGACATGATCGTAACGTACAGCGCCAGACTAGCGACACTTAGTACAGCGAGACAATCTATACTCGCTAGCGTCTGTAGTTAAAAATGCGCAGTATGAGTCACTATAGTTATCTATCCTACGTCACCGTATAGTAAACTATACTACAGCGACTGCAAGTTTGGGCTTCATTTGCTTAGAATTTGGTAGTAAGCACCAACACAGCTCATGGTACCATTGAAAAAGCTAACTAAAGTATTTGCGTATTGACGGAACTTTTGCAGTTACGTCAAGCGATCTAACTATGACAACTCATGGTAGACGTACTGATTGAAAAAATCAAAAAAAGAACACAGTAATTCCATTGTTTTGAGTTTTCATTTCTGTCGGCAGTCCTTAAGACTGCCACTGTTTTTTTTAAGGGTTCCGTACCCGAAGGGTCAAATGGGACCCTATTACTGAGACTTCGCTGTCCGCCTGTCCCCAGGCTGTATCTCATGAACCGTGATAGTTAGCCTGTCGAAATTTCTACAGATTATGTATTTCTCATAAACGGAATAAAATAAATATTTAAGGGGGCTCCCATACAAAAAAGTGATTATTTTGCTCGTATTTATAAATAATAGTACAAAACCCTTCGTGCGCGAGTCCGACTAGCTGTTCTACTCAAGAATAGCCGAATCCGGTCAAGAAGGTTCAGCATAAAAATGCTAAGGCTATTCTTGACCTTAATTAGTTAAAAACTTATTTTAAATCGCTAACGAGTTTTTTTTATGCTTCTCATTTGGGCCAATAAACTCCTATGGCCTATAAGAATCAACCTAAAATATCACCAATTTTGGCAGCAATGATTTACACTTCTTTTGTAAACCGACAAAATGTTCACTTCCTTAGAAAGTTTACATGTTTATTTTCTACAAGCCGTCCCGCGCAACTTCGTCTGCGTCACATTTTCCCCGTTTTCGCAACATTTTTCATTGCTGCTCCGCTCCTATTGGTCGTAACGTAATGATATAGTGCCTATGTCCTTCCCCAGGTTAAAATCTATCTTGTTGCCAAATTTCATTAAGATCCGATCAGCCGTTTAGTCGTGAAAAGGTAACGAACAAACAAACAGAGTGACATTCGCATTTATAATATTATTAGTATGGATTCATTGAATAACATTTCTATCACCAGTGGTGACGTTGCATATTAATTTGATTGATTGATAAGGGGATATACAAATCAGATTACATTGATAACATAAAAAACTCCCTCTATCTCATAAGATAATGGTTTTTTTTTACCATTCATGACTTCATCCATACTAATATTATAAATGCGAACGTCACTCGTGTTTGTTTGTTTGTTACCTTTTCACGACTAAACGGCTGATCAGATCTTAATGAAATTTGGCAACAAGATAGATTTTAAGCTGGGGAAGGACATAGGCTATATATCATCACGCTACGACCAATAGGAGCGGAGCAGCAATGAAAAATGTTGTGAAAACGGGGAAAATGTGACGCAGACGAAGTTGCGCGGGACAGCTAGTATAATATAACGACTGTAATCCTGGAAGGGTTAGGCAGATTTCTACCTAATAGTACACCTTCATTTCGCCAGTTGTGATTAAGCCCCGTGTAATAGGGGGCGAGCCTATTCCCATCAATCGGGTACGAATACAGAGTACGCGGCTGCTACTGAGAAATTCCTGTTGGAAAACCCGAATAACACATTCCCTGACCTGGGAGTCGAACCCACGACGTCTTAGTCACCAGTCGCTCTTACGGCCACTAGAATAACCAGGCAGTTTTTTTTTATACATGCGTATTAATAAAAACTATTTAATGAAAGGTTTTGTGACGTGATATGTGGTATAAGTACTAGCTGTGCCCGCGACTTCGTCCGCTTGGAAGTAGATTTTTTCTAAAATAGAGCCGAAGTTACTCCTTATTACATCAGGTATCTGCCAGTGAAACTCCCGTCAAAATTGGTCCAGCCGTTCCAGAGATTAGCCGGAACAAACAGACAGACAAAAATTGTAAAAAAATATTGTTTTGGTATAATATGTACTATATTATATACATTCATACGCATGTAGTAAAAAGCGGATTTTTAATATTACAAACAGACTTCAATTTTATTTATTTGTATGTATAGATATACTTAAGTATGCAAACGTTTTCTAAAAATCTTGAGTTTGTGACGGTAGTAATTATGTTCGTTTAATATTGATAACATAATGTTTAATTGATAAATATTTGTGAGTCAGGAGGTTGGCACTCATAAATGGGGATTGAGTCTAATAAGTAGACAAGCGTTTGTGTATGTAGCAGAAATATCAAAGATAAGAGATGGCCTTCGTATCGAGATATAATATGTAAATACAAATTTAAAAGAAAATATTTTTGATCATCATCAGCCTATAATGTTCCCACTGCTGGGACACAGACCTCCTCTATGAGAGGAGGTGGTCTGTAATCCACCACGCGGGCCCAGTGCGGACTGGTAGATGTCACATGTCTTCGAATTTTTAGTTCTAGGACATGCCGGTTTCCTCACGATGTTTTCCTTCACCGTTTTTGAGAGCAGCTGTGATGAAATAAGTTATACAAAGTAATGCGCCTGCCTGGGTTCGAACCCACGGCTTACTATTATATTTTTGATATTTATTACGAAATATTTATTTGTAAAAATCTACTTCTGAACGCAGAAAAATTTTGGACTTTTTCTAGTCCAGTGTTGCCTGTGAGGTGTCCCACAGGCATCGCTGGACTGGAAAGAGTCCAATTTTTTTCCCGCAAAGCTGGAGTAGTGGCTAAGCAGTTGGCTTTTGTGCTGCAGACCTTACAATTATTTCCTATCAGTTTAATCAAGTTCCCATATACCCACCTGATGTGTGGTGGGTATATGGGAACTTGATTATGCATGCCTAGAGAAATAAAAGTTACACAAATATGAACTGTAACCCATGTTTAATAAAGTTAATTTCAGAAACATAGCAACACAATATTTCAAAATTTTCAACTCATTATAAACTAAATAATGTGTAAAGAGAATAAGGATTATTTTTCCAAAGCAAGTTAAATTTCAAGTGACTAAATGCACTTTTAAGCTTTGAGTGTGTGTAATACAAAGTAAAGTCCCGACTTAATGGTTTGCTACATAAGAGCGAGGTTTGATGATAATAATATTACCTTATACAGGGTGATTCAAACCGGGCTTGTGTCGTTCCACCATGTAAACTTGTTAATAGAGGTAAATAAGGCAGAAAATGTAAAATGTCTGCCTGTTTAGAGTTACTATAATTTATTTTGGGGAATTTCCAAGCGAAAATGTTTGAGGACATTTTGCCTTACAAATTGGGATAGTAAAAATGTGTAAGATATTCGATGGATTCTAGTCTCTAATAACGAAGAATACCTTACTTACTCAAAACGAATCAAATAAAATGTAAGTGAAAGTCTCTAAATTAATGACTAACCAAACCACAATACCAAAATCTAAATAATTGGAAATCCGTTAAATAAAAAAAAAAAAACGAAAGTAGTAACTTGTGGTATTATTAATTATGATTGCATCATGCGTTTATCAGTGGCATAATATAAAGTATCGATTGAGCGTAAGATAGCAAAAGAACACAAGGCGACATTATCAAGCAATACATTTCCAGTATAACATGGCCTCGCTTTGTACAGATTTTCCATACAATGACAGATCCTATTATACTGGTTTTGTATAGGCTGATTGGTCGCTGTGCGTAAACTAATATAAAGCTATTTTTTTTTCTATTTTATCTAATATCTAAGTACATTCACATGTGACTAAAAGAGTGATGAATATGTGGATGGATGGAGAGGGAGAGGAAGACCAAAGAAAAGATGGATGGATGGATGGATTGTGTAAAAAATTATATGAAGGAAAAAGGAGTTAATGATAGCATGACGAATGACAGAGGAGAATGGAGGAAAGAGACGTGTTGCGCCGACCACAAATAAAATAGGACAAGGGCAGGAAGATGATGATGATCTAAGTACATTCGAACTCGGAATTGCTTAACCACCCTTAGGTTCAATGTCACTTGCACGCTATAAAACGACAGACGATGTCAAACGCTTTCAAAGAGTTTTATATACGTGTATTACAGTGACGTTTAACAGGATTGGCGTGAGCCTTTCGCTTACACTTCAGCAAACTTATCTGTGCATCGAGAAAACGCAGACCTAAAATAAATCTAAGTACCAATTTTGACATTTCGATGCAAATTTTCTTGGCAAGCAACGCCACCTTGAACTGCACAATAGGGGATCGGACTGGGTAAAGAAAACGACATTCTATTTTGTCCGTCAGACAGGTTATACAAAAATATTAGACACGTATTTTTTGTTTTATCAAAATATCAAAAAATTACTTAGTTAGAACTCATTAAAGTTGGAGAGTGGGGGCTTACTACGTCACAAGTAGGTATAAAACTTACCTACATGTGACGTCATGCGCCATTTCAACTCAATATATCTCCGTAATTTTATGACCACGTGAAAAAAGAAAAAATACGTGTCCAATACTTTTCAATAAACTACCCGACGGACAAAGAAAAAAAAATAGGATTTAATAGGAACTTATATTTAAAAGAGGAAAGATTTGATTGTTTGTTACGATTTAACTCAAAAACTACTCGACCTATTTTAAAAATTCTTTCACCATTAGAAAGCTACATCTGTACCGAGTAACATAGGCTATATATTATCAAAATTGTCGCGACCGAAGTCGCGGGCGAAGTGCTAGTCCCATTTCTGAGTTTTCCATCATCGTTATCGCTGGTAGAACGTCACTTTTGTCTAGTGCTTACAGTATGACCACTTTAAGTGTTCAGTTCAAGTTGGCGCTGCTTGTCAAGAAAATTACCATCGAATCGTCAAACTTGGTACATTTATTTTAGTTCTGAGTTTACCCGCCTGCATATAAAAGTTGGCTGAAGTGTAACGCATGTTTGTCTACGTGACCGTTCAATAAAATTGCTGGTGCTGTCAAAAATTGCCATTTACATTGACTATTCAGTCTGAAACATACTGTTGTAACCTGATATTACAACTTCTCAACTGGTAAATCTTTGTTGCGGTTCTGTAGGTACACAACCAAAGAATTTCTGTGGGAAAATGAAACAGTAACAATAACATTGTGTTATTTACGTTACAACAGAAAAAAAAGTCGTATGTGAAGTTTCCTAATTAAAATTGACCTTGCCTATCATAAACCAGGTTAAAATTAAATTCTAGTAAACTCTTCATCATCATCCTTTAGGTATCTACCGTAAGCCAACCAGGCTGGAATCAACTTTAACTTAGCTGCATCCAGTTTGACTAGAAGCCGGCCAGGGGCGTATTTACCCTAGGGCCAAAAGGGCCATGAACCGGGGCGGCAGGCTGCGAGTGGTGCCAACCAAACTAGTGATGCTAGGTTATATCCATAGGAGAGAGGGTAGGTTATATTCATGTAATTTTTATTCTTTTTAAACTGGGCATAGGCCTCCTCCCATTCCTTCCATTTTTCTCGGTGTTGCGCGTCTTCTCGCTTATTAAAGAAAACAAGGAAACGTACTCTTTAAAAAAAAATTCAAGCTTTTAGGGAAGAGAGGGTGTAGAGCCCCCCCCACTCCGTGGCGATGCCCATGGTGATAAGTGACAAGATTACAAAATTCGAATCGACCACAACTGGGGCATTTGTTTATATCCCTTTATCAACTAAAAAAAGGTGATGATCTTCAAACGGCCGAGCAGGTTTTATCGAAACATAGCTAAGAACACTCTTGATCAAAACACCTTTCAAACGAAACCAATTTTATGAAAATCGGTTCATCCGTTTAGAAGCTACGACGCCACAGACAGACACCCAGATACACAGATCCACAGAAACACATGTCAAACTTATAACCCTCCCCTCCCTTATGCCCTCTTTTTTGGTCGGGGTTTAAAAAGAGATTGAAAGCGTGATGACTTTTTCCAGTTACGAGAAGGTATTTTGTAAACATTGCTCGCATACATTATGTGAGCAATGTTTACAAAATATCATATCGTAACTCATAATAACCTCCACAAATAGAATCTCTGTAGTCTCTATGATAATAAACTGTAGGTATGTTTGTATAAATAGTGATAATAAGTTTAGTTTAATCTATGCTATTGACGCACTTTCATTATACTATACTGTCTCCTTATAACGTGTATGTATATGAGTAATGATGCTGCTGACCTAGTAACTGCGCTCACCATCACTCGATGGTGATCTCAAAAACCATCATCACCTCATGACAGGTATTTATTCGAGCAAATTAATCTACACGGTGTAAATCACCTCATCACGAAGCCGTCAACCAAGCATTCTGTACATGAAACTAAGTAACTTTACGCAAAAATTATTGCTGGGAAACGACTTTTTTTTTGGGGGGTGTAAAATCATGTTTTGTGGTAGAACTCAATGTAACGCACTCAAAACATTGTGCTGATGGACGGATTGAATAGTATGGGGGTTGTGGAGGTGTTTAAAGTAAAAATCTTACATGAAAAACTTGTATTTAAAAAAATACTTGTCAAAAAGTTGGAACGTTGACCCCTAATATCTCTGTAACTAGAAGGTTCCCAGGTATGGTGTAGAACAAAAAAATGATCGCAATGACAGGGAGAACCAGTGCCTTTCGGCTTCGTTAAGAGGTGTTTTACACCCTTTTTGTATATGAGTAATGATGCTGCTGACATAGTAGTAGACTCCGCTTGAGTGATAGTGATCTCAATAACCATAATCACCTCATGACAGGTATCTTTATTCGAGCAAATTAATCTATACAAGGTGTTGTTTTGCATCCTCGTCAAATTCAAGGAGGTAACTATGCTAATGATTCTCGTCCCGAATCAATAATAAAATGGGTAGGTAATTTTTATTTTTTTTCTTATTTACGGAAATCGGTTAGTGTGAACCTCCCGTTGTTTCATCGCAGCCCGTATGGTTCTTACCCTTTAACCTCGCTTACACACATACAAACAATATCAAACATTTATTTGATAATTTCTTGTTCCCTGAACCACGGTAAGGAGGTTATTCTGAAATAATGACAAACTTAAACAACCAAAAAATACAGCGTTTATTAATAATTAACTACGTACCGTAATTTTAATTGATTATTTATGTCTTTTGTGACCACCTCCTGAAATTTGACGAGGATGCAAAACAACACCTTGTATACAGGGTGTACGGGACATCGACGCGCGGGATTTGCACCGTGTATTTCATAAGTTGAAAGATGTATACCGTTGTCTGGTCGTCTCTCCTACTCTGGATTAGGGTATCCCAGATCTTTTCGCCTGGATTCGCAGGCGTTAGACGAACGCTCAGAATAATCTTTGCTAGGCTTGTGCAAGAATGAATTGAGCGATCAAGCCTTGATCCATTATTCGTAGGTTTTTACGGCACCTAAACTTCTTGCCTTTCTCTGTAGAAAACTCGAGCACCTTTTCCCTGGGGGGAAACATGTCAAGGGCAGGTTTCCCGAGTGTTTTTGCTAAGTACATTCCTGTTCCCTAAAGTCTTTTCAAGTTTGTTTTTTGTCTTTGATGTTAAGTATAAATCATTCACCACAGACGCTAAAAAGACCGCGTTTTCGATACGCCATGCCAACCCGTAGTTATGTAGAACTTGTACTAGGTCAAAAAGCTAGTTATGCAACGTTTTAAACTACATCCGGTAAGTACTTTCAATCAGATTGTTTTACACATCGACATGGAATTTGAAAGGAAGTAAGTTACAATTTTGTTTTTGTTGGATTCATAATTTATATCACCGTAAAGAGCAGCCGCGCATTTTGATGTGTGTGATCTGGGGGGTTCCTATGACGTCTTAAACATTATTGTTCCATTCCTATTCCAGAATGGGAAAGAGATGGAGCTAGACGACCTGTATAGCTCCGTCTCGTTTTCACTCTGGAATAAGAATGGAACAATAATGTTTTAAGATGTCATGGTACGCCACCTGTTATACTATTTATTTTCTTGTTCATCGTATTTTAACTCTGGAGTTATCATTATAACTGTGTAAGTACCCTCCCAGTACACTCCGTGCAATGATCTCTCGTATGCTCATCCACTTCGTTTTGGCCAGGACTTGATGAGGCATCTTCAAGAAACGTCTCGCTAACATTTCACGACACACACTAACACGTCGAAACATTCCATACGTCATCGGACACCACATGCTACCTCGAACAAACAATGATACTACATGTGTTCAGCACATGTCGCGAATACACGTTAATATTCTGCATTGCAATTTATATCCCTAACTAACGAACTTGCATACTAACAAATAAAATTTATTTTGCGCTACAACCTCAAACGCTTTTATGACATTTTCAAATGGAAATTCAATTGGGAATTCTAAAATGTACTGATATTACAACAGGAAGCGTAAATTGTTAACAAAGATATTAATAGAATGCACATAATAATGTGAGACTGATGAGCATATAACGACAAAATATTAATTAGTAAACACTATCATGATTTTTTTCTTTATTATTAAATTTTTTAAAGTAAAAATAAATACATGCATCATCAACCTGCAGGTTTAATCTGGTAATCTTTCTATGATAAAATACGTAATTTCATGCTGATGTATTAAAAAGATAAGTGAACTATCTGATATCGATTTTTGCAAACGCATAAGCGCAAGGTTTATATCAAAATTAAGACCAGATGCGCTGTTTTTTTACATACTGAATACCAATCAGATAAATTTAAGGCTGTCTATCTTATTAAGGGTCTTCCACGAAAGGGCGATGCGAAAAGTGAGAGCCAAGATGTTGTTGTGGAATTTGGAAGAGACCTAAGTCCAACAGTAAACTGTGATGGTTCAGCTGATTGGTTGATGTTACTACTTGTATTGCATTCCTCTAATCTCTATTCACGCATTTTAACAAAATATAAAGAATGGTATACCGTTATCGACAGTCCCAATGATGTACCATTCTTTATATTTTGTAAACATGCGTTTGCTTAGCAGAAAGCCGTAATAAGACACTAAATTGACAAAAAAGGAATTTGCTATAATTTTTTAGGGTTCCTTACCCAAAGGGTCAAACGGGACCCTATTACTGAGACTTCGCTGTCCGTCCGTCCGTCCGTCTGTCTGTCACCAGGCTGTATCTAATGAACCGTGATAGGTAGCCAGTTGAAATTTCTACAGATTATGTATTTCTGTTGCCGCTATAACAACAAATATTAAAAACAGAATAAAATAAATATTTAAGGGGGCTCCCATACAAAAAGTGTAGCGAAATTGTTTTGTTCGTATTTAGGTACGGAACCGTTCGTGCGCGAGTCCGAATAGCACTTGGCCGGTGTTTTCTAATAATTCGTCGTCATGATACCGAATACCTACTTAACAATAACAGGATGTTGCCACAGGAAACAAAACAATACATTATGCAGTCAAAGGTTTAGAGATACATACAACTCTTTTTCAAAAACCAAGCAGCAGGTACCTACTCGTAAAAATTATGCTAATACCCTGATCATAAAGGTCAAAATGGGCAAATACGAGATGACGGTAGTTGGCACGAAGTGTTGTCAGAATGATGGTAGGAGGTAAGGTGGGTACTCTAGGTAACATGTAGGCCTCCTGGCGAGATCAGATAAGACGCAAAAGTGACTAAACAGGATGCCTATTTCTAGTGGGAATCTACGTCTTCGGCAAAAATACTCTCAAACACGCACAAACAGCTTAAGGTGGATCGCTTCACCTTAAGTAACCGATTAAGTACGTAAAGGGTACTTTTATCCAGGTTTATGTATCAGATCCCTTGGTATGGCAGTGAAACCGCGAGCAACAGCTAGTATGATAAATAAACTTACACAATCTCCCAGTTTAAAATGCGCCTTAAACGCCATATTGGCTTCCACAGAGAGGTCCTTCATGGCTTCTTCCATCTGCTCCTTGTCTAAAGCGATGTCCCCACTCTCGATACCGTTGCACTTCATGTCCAGACTAGTTCCGGGAGATGTTCCCAGGATGATGAACGAATCCTCGTCCCCGTTCTGCAGGCTTGTCATGGTCTTACATCAATCTGGAAAGAAGGACTTGTTCTGAATTTTGTGATGAAAGTAGAAGAGCGGAAAGTATGATAAAAATGTTTAAGAGTCTCGTGTAGCGTCTAGATTCTAGACGCTACACGAGACTCTTAAACATTTTTAAAAATTTCTAGCTCATGTTCTAGTTTGTTCTAGACTCTAGAACAAACTAGAACATGAGCTAGAAATTTACAGTATGAGCTAGTCTCCTTTAGTTCTTAATATCAGCCAATTAAATGCAGGTTGCAATGATGTACTGACTGCCAAGAGGTGTGTAGAACGTACATTTTTATCGCCCCAGCGTGCATTAAAATATTGCTACTTGAGGCTATTTTCATGCTACCCATTTTAACCTTGTACCGCCATAGTCATTTATAGATGACAAACCGGGTGAAGGGTCACGACTACATGACAGCATTAAAGGATGAATTCGTGGATTGCCGCCGAAGGCACTATTTCGCTTTTTTTAACGAGGCATTCTAAGGTTAAGGCCAATCCTAACAGAAATCACGCCTTTAAGGCTTCTAAGTATTTTGGGAAACTGTTGAGTTCCCTAAATATCGCCCCCTTGCGTCCGCCTTGACGTTCTTGTCTTTATGCATATAAATTTTAATTTAAAACGTTTTTAAATCTTTATTCAACTACTTTAAAGAAGTAGGTAAATCGGCTATTTTTGAACCTATCCTGTTATTAGATTTAAGCAAGTGACACGTTTTGCAGTCAGTTCAGTGAGTTTGTACACCAACAAAATTCACTGCGTTATTTACATTTCTGTTGTTGTTGAACAGGCGACTATTATCAAACAAACGAAGTAATGGATTGTGAATCTCTTTCAAATTCTTCGCATGGCGATTGCCAGTGTGTTACAAAATTGGGTCGCCGCGCAGCACCCTTTTTTGGTATTCATTATGATGTTTACATACTAATCTCATGTGACAGTAGTACATTGTTATTGTTTTCATTCGAAACCTAACATAAAAAAAAAATAACATAACGCTGAATGATATCAACAATTAAGTATCGTTAGTATTTCATTGACCTACAAGCATAATTAAGCAACTTGCATTGGTAATAAGTATTATCAGAATTATTTAAATGCCTCCATTAGAAGTTCAATTGACAATATTTTATTAATTTGTTTTCATTTGTAACATGCTTACTAGAGTCACTAAAGCTAGACGTACGAACCACTCGTTCGAGTCGGTATAGATCCGCACAGCAGAGCTGCAAAATCCAATCATCATCTGCCTAACCCAACCATGTTGGGGACTTGGGGTCGGCTTCCAGTGAAACCGGATGCAGCTGAATAGCAGTATTTTACATGGAGCGACTGCCTATCTGACCTCCACAACCCAGTTAGAACTTGGTAATACGATGCCCTTTGGTAAGACTAATTATCAGACTATCGGGGCGCTGACTACCTGTAACGACTGTCGACGACTATATAACGACTGGAGGAGTTCGTGGCTAAATAATAACAGCCGCCCGGGTTGATCTTTATGGTTAATCCGTGCTTGCCGAGGTTGGTCCGTGGATGGCCGACCATAATTACATACCGATTATCCTCCGTGCCTCGGAAAGCACGTTAAGCCGTTGGTCCCGGCTGTTATTTGCAGATCTTTGACAGTCGTTACGAGTAGTCAGAAGCCAAAAAAAAAGTCTGACATCCAGTCTACCAAGGGGTATCGTATTACCCAGTTACTGGGTTGTGGAGGTCAGATAGGCAGTCGCTTCATGTAAAATACTGGTACTCAGCTGCATCCGGTTAGACTGGAAGCCGACCCCAAGATAGTTTGGGAAAAGGCTAGGCAGATGACGACAGCCGGGACCAACGGCTTTTCGGCGGTGGCAAAATCCAATATTTTGGAGGCTTCGGGAGTTCAGAGCAGCAGTCTTCTTCTTACTGCTCTTGTCCCATTCTACTTGGGATCAGCTTTATTGTTCAACAAAAACTCCGAATAGAATGTGCAGACCCGTACAAGCCTACTCGTTTTACTCCCACAGTATCAGAAAATTGAATGCCTTTATGACATCGCCAGATATCTTGTTCTGGCAATGTCATACAGGTAAAGAATATTGAGCGCATCCATTTGGCAAGGCAGCCTAAGCTCTACAAAAACAAAGTAATTAATGTAAGTCAGTGTCCCGCATTACCTGACACCTCTTACAAAGAAGTATTTGGGGGAACAGGTGTCAAGAAACGCAGGGCACTGACTGTGTTTTAAGTGCATGTTAGCCTAGCACCTAATTGATCTCTAAGTAACATTCAAGTTTGTTGATTACCCAGTGAAGATAAAGTTCAGATTACTTTGACAATTTAAAAAAAGGCGACGCGATTCGAGTGAGTGAATATGGCTTGAGCCGAAGGCGATTTCGCATCAACTACAACTTCTTATCAGAGAAAGTTGGTTACATAACTTGTGTTTAAAATTACAGGTACAAAGAATGTTAAATAATGACTACTTAAAAAGGTTCCTAGAAGGGTACTGACAAACTTTAAATGAGGATCTAAACCACGTAACATCACGCCTGTAACCCCCGTAGGGTTAGGCAGAGGTGTAACTGGTAATACACCCTCATTTCGCCAGTTGTATTTAAGTCCCATTTTATAGGGGGCAAGCCTATTGCCATCAACTGGGCACGAATCCAGACTCCATGACTGCAATTTCTTGAGAAATCAAAAGTAGACTCCATTTGTCTGGTCTGTTACCATCACACCTGTTATACAGCTGAATGATGTTCGCCTGAATATGACTAACACATTGGCCTAGATAAGGACATAGGATATTTTTTAACCCGATTTTATGTTAATTTGGGATAATTTACAACATCCATACAGGCGAAGCTGCAGCCAAAACCGAGTTTATAATATAACAGAAGGAACAGTACAGCTTATTTTTTAATTTATTTAATTATTTATTTAAACTTCATGTACAATTATAGTGGTGTACCACTATAATTGCCTATAACGCCTATGTATAGGCGGACTTAGTGCGACAAGGCTTTCTCTACCAGTCAACTTTTGGGTTAAATACGACATAAACACATACATTCAACATAATTTTATAAATTATAATATAATTTATCTGCAATAGGTGGATAACTCAACTAAAAGTCAAAAGTTATATTATTAATTTGTACAAACCCACTGTGTAAATAACAAACACGGAATTTTTATTTAGTTGAAAAAAATAAAATTACATGAAAAGCTAGGCAGCTGCTAACAGCAGCTGTGCAAATTAAAATGATACTGTTAATTGCTCTATACAGTACTTTTATACGTAAAAGTAAATATGTAATTGTTACTAAGCAATTTTATTAAATAACTAGCTGTCCTCGGCATGCGTTGTACTTTTCACCTACCCTATCTACCCAACTACCATACTCTACCCTACCCTACCTACCTACCTACCTACCCTATCTACCTAACTACCATACTCTACCCTACATACCTTACTCTACCCTACCTACCTACCCTACCCTACCTACCTACCCTACCCTACCTACCTACCCTACCCTACCCTACCTACCTACCCTACCCTACCTAGCTACCCTACCCTACCTACCTACCTAGCCCACAAACCCTACCTACCGACCTACATACCTATCTACCCTACCGACCTACCTACCTATCTACCCTACCGACCTATCTACCCTACCTACCTACCCTACCCTACCTTTCTCACCTTTTAAACCTTCCCTGGACTATGACAAACATTTTAAAACCAAAATCAGCTAAATCGGTTAACGAACAGCAATTGATTTTTATATATAGATTACTTTATTTCATTCTGATAACCCCCCAAAAAAAAAGTGACCAGAAAATAATGGTCTAAAAACTTAGTGTTCACTTCCGGTCTTGCCCTGATATTTACATTTTAAATAATCTCTGATGCTCCGGATACAGTGCCAGTTTCATTGCAGCTGTTACTCCATTGTGCTGACACAAATTACAAAGTCAATTGCAGAAATTCATCCATACAACGCGGGAATGCTGCCAATCTCTTGGGCACATTACTAGCTGACAGCGTTGAGTAAGAGTTTTTTGACGCCCTTTTATAGTTTATTGTTATTTAATATATTAGTTTTTAAACATTGTAATGATATAGTTAGTTTTAGTTGCCTCCAAAAATAAGTTTAAATAGTAAAACAAGTTGCACTTCTCACACTTACGAAGTTACGAGTATTACTACTTGATATTAAACGTCATTCTTATTCTACCTAAGACGTCCACTGCTGGACATAGGCCTCCCCCAAGTGTCGCCAGATTGACCGGTCCCGTGCGACACGCATCCAGCGGATCCCCGCAACCTTCACCAGGTCATCGGTCCACCTAGTGGGAGGCCTTCCAATGCATCGTCTCCCGGTTCGCGGTCGCCATTCCAGAACTTTTCGGCCCCATCGGCCATCTGTTCTGCGAGCAATGTGCCCTGCCCACTGCCACTTAAGTTTGGCAATTCTTCGGGCTACGTCGGTAACCTTGGTTCTCTTGCGGATGTCCTCATTTCTGATTTGATCACGCAAGGAAACTCCGAGCATAGCTCTCTCCATTGCCCTTTGGGTGACTTTGAGCCTTCTGATGAGGCCCATTGTGAGCGACCACGTTTCGGTCCCGTATGTAATCACTGGCAGCACACACTGGTCATAGACTTTCGTCTTGAGGCACTGCGGTAAGTTGGACGAGAAGATACCACGCAGCTTTCCGAACGCTGCCCAGCCGAGTCGGATTCGACGATTGACCTCTTTCTCGAAGTTAGACCTACCCAACTGGACCGTTTGTCCCAGGTAGACATAATCGTCTACAACTTCGATAGTAGAGTCTCCGATCTTGATAGGAGTGGGTGTTACATGGGCATTCAACATGACCTTAGTTTTGTCCATGTTCATTTTAAGACCCACTCTTTCGGAAACTCTACTGAGGTCATCGAGCATTGTACTGAGGTCCTCCATGGTCTCAGCCATGACCACTATATCGTCGGCAAATCGAAGGTGAGAGATGTACTCGCCATTAACGTTGATGCCTAGCCCTCTCCAGTCCAGAACCTTGAAGACATCTTCCAGTGCAGCGGTGAACAGTTTCGGAGATATGACGTCTCCTTGTCTCACACCTCGCTGCAGAGGGATAGGTTCCGAGGTCTGGTCCTGAAGTCGGACTGACATGGTGGCGTTTTTGTACAAACACTTCAACACCTCGATGTACCGATAATCAATTTGGCACCGTTGGAGAGACTGCAGTACAGCCCAAGTCTCGATCGAATCGAAGGCTTTCTCGTAGTCCACAAACGCTAAACAGAGAGGCAGGTTGTACTCTTCGGTCTTCTGTATAACCTGTCGCAGCGTATGTATGTGGTCTACGGTGCTAAAACCTTTTCGGAATCCGGCTTGTTCGGGAGGCTGAAAATCGTCAAACCTGCGCGCGAGACGATTCGTGATGGCTCTTGAAAACAACTTGTAGACATGGCTCAGAAGTGAGATGGGCCTATAGTTCTTCAACCGGGCGTTGTCGCCCTTTTTGAAGAAGAGTACCACCACACCCCTGCACCATGCCTGTGGCGTTTTCCCCTCGAGTATGACGGAATCAAACAGCTTCTGAAGGGCCTTAAGAACCGGTTTTCCACCCGCCTTCAGAAGTTCGGCCGTAATTCCATCATCACCCGGTGCTTTGTTGTTTTTAAGCTGTTTCAGAGCCATCCTAATCTCATACAGGCTGAGGTCCGGGATGTCTTCGGTGTAGTGTCGGGTCAGTCTAGCTCTTGGGTCATTCGCTAGATTTACAACGGGTTTCCTGGTTGACGTGTACAACTGCCCATAGAATCTCTCGATCTCCCTCAGTAGCTCCGGTTTGGCGGATATGATTCTGCCATCGTCGGTCTTCAGTTTCGTGAGCTGGCTCTGCCCAATAGCCAGATCTCTTGCAAATACCTTTGAGCCTTTATTCCGCTCAATGGCGTCTTTGATACGCTCGGTATTAAAGCGGCGGAGGTCGCTCTTCAAGGATTTAGAGATCCGTCCATTGAGCTGCCGGTATTTCCACGCGTCGTCTGAAGACTGCAGGATCATCTCACGCCGTTCCTTCATGAGCTTGAGAGTATGATCAGAGAGTTTTTTGTTCTTCTGTGCACGACGGGTCTTGAAGAACTTAGACCCTGTCGTACGGACAGTTTCCACAAATCCATCGTTGCATTCGTCCACTGAGCTTCCTAGGCAAAGGATGACGGTCATGTGATTATTTGTGTTGGTATTTTGACTACAAGGTTTCTACATAATTAAGTTAATAAAATAGCTTAGTTGTTGGTAATATATTATAACTCAATATTTTAAAATGCAATTCAAAGTTTTTCACCCATGCATCTTGATTATCCCCTGCGTCTTTATTTACCCTATTTTGCCTGGTACTTTTATTTTTTATTATAAAATGTTGCCCCACATTAGGAATTTAATTCTTATAAGCAAATAATCAATTTCAGTGCACCTACTGTGCATGGATAAGGCAGTTTTATCATGCAATCAATATAAATACCTCAGATAAGTAATTGGATGTTTTATTGGTCAAATAAGTATTTTTATCTTTTAATGAATAAATTTTCTTTCTCAGTTTTTTTTTATGAATGGGCAACATTCAATGATGATAATAAAAGGGAAAAAAGTATACTGTTGTCCTTGATAAGGAATATATTGCATGACATAAATTCATGTCCTGTTTTCTATGATTGTTTTAATGCTGAATTAAGCAAGCTGTAAGAACTAAAAAAAAAAAGGATTGTGTGGTTTTACGAAACCACGGTAAAAGTGAAACTTTTTTTCACAACTATTACACTACTCTGCGGCTGAGCGTCACACGACATGCAACACATAGACGATAAAGTTTGAGACGATGTAATAAAAGTTTCACTTTAAAATATGATGCAATTACATTTTCTGTTTTTATGTTTGTGTGATAACAGGGAAAGATTATCATCATCTTCCTGCTATTGTCCATGTTACTTGGGGTTGACGCAACACATTTGTTTCTTCCATTTTTCCCTGTCATTCATAATACTATCAGTTTCTCCTCTTTTCTTCATGTCATTCCTCACACAAAACATCAATCTTTTCTCTGGTCTGCCTAACAGGGAAAGACCAACGGTGTAAAATAGTTAAATATTAGAAGACCAGGTGTCTTAGTATGAGAAGTTCATTGCAGAAAAATTGGGATGATGACCTCAGAGAAGACTAGACAAACAGGGCTTCAGTGCCAGGAATAGAGTAGTTTGGAGGAGGCCTGTGTCAAATCACAAATGTACATCCAAACATGTGTCAGAAGAAATGTAATACAAGACTGATGACATTATAACATAATCTTATTGTTGTAACGGCATGGGCATGGAATGCAGAGCAGACTGGCATCCATATTAGAGAGAATTATGTAAAAGATGATATGTCCTGTAAGGAGGTAGTAAGTGAAAAGATAGCTATTGGAGATATTTTTTAAGAATATGACACACTTGCTGACCCAAATAAAATTGTTACTATTAATAACTTTTGCATTCAATGACAAAATTTTAAACTGCTTACCAATATCCAAACTTTACAAGTAGCCTTAGTAGATGTAAACAATCTAATTTAAAGCACTTTGTATCTCTGCTATGACTCAATGATATCACAACTGAATTTACTCAACAATCAATTGAAATTACTCACTGTTTGCCTACTTTTCAAATTGGCAAGTCAGGGGGAGATAATTCGAGAATTCGCGATAGAAAAATAAAAGTTCTAACCTTTGCAACAAGTTAGTTTGTCACATGGGAAGTCCCCGAATACAACGAAAGATGAGACGCACTTTGTTATTAAGCCGAAAACCCGACTATGAAATAATTGTTTACAAAATTAAATATCACTTAATAAATGCACCATCAATCGTTGATTAACCTGAATACTTGCAGAGCCACTTGACGCCGTAACTAAAAATAAATTATAGAAACTTGTCATATTTTCGCGTGTAGGTAGAAAAATAACACTTACCGGATAATTCCAAGTGATGACAAAATTGAACTGTTGTATTCACACACAAGTTCGTATTACATGATATGCAAATTGCACCACCGATTATTTGTTTTCGTAGACACTTCGGCTATCTGAGACGGAAAGTAAATATTTTTTTGTTAGCGGAGCGGAGGATAACGAAATTCATTCGCAAGACCTTGGGATATTTTGACACTGACAATTTGCAGTTGATGATAGATGACAGTGATGACACTAAGGGTAAACAGAATCACATGATTTGCGACAGCAATAATAAAACGTGGTATACAGATAATGAAACCAATAAGGAATATTTAAAAATGTATGTATCTTTGTTTATAAAAAATAATAAAGGGAATAATAATAATAAACAACTACCGGAAACATATTATGAAGGACGGGACGGTGGACGTGTGTCGGGCATACCACCGTCCGGGTGAGTCCATCAGACATATTATTTCTGGTTGTTCTCGTCTGGCTGGCTGAGTACTTGCACAGGCACAACCAATTGGCCAGGATTATTCACCAGCAACTTGCCTTGAAATATCAACCTGTAGAATCTGAGGAACAAGTATGTGCCCGACCCAGTTCTCGAGAAAGACCATGTCACACTGTACTGGGATCGTCCTATAATTACTGACAGGACTATTGTTGCCAATAAGCCTGACATAGTGGTGGTAGACCTATCAGCGCGCCGCGTAATGATAGTCGATGTTACCATCCCGCATGACGAAAACCTCGTGGAAGCTGAGAAAGAGAAACAAATAAAATGTGTCGACTTGGCTCACGAGGTTGTCGATATGTCAAAGTCAAAGTCAAAGCATTTATTTCAATTAGACCATTACAGGCACTTTTGAAAGTCAAAAAAAAACAAAATAAAACGCGAAGCTACAGTCCCAGTCACAAGGCATAATAACTTATGAAAGTACTGTAGTTGCCCATTCCGTAGCGTAGATCTCTATGGAGAAGAACGGGCAAGAAACTCCATGGACACTCTTTTAAATCAAAATATGTTACAAAATCTTGGTTACATCATTCATGTTAAGAATTACAAATATGTGAGAACAATGAAGAAATACGGGCAAGTTAAGAGCGTCCAGAGTAAAAGATTAAATCAGTAATTAAAAATAAAGTAATTAAAATAAACCGTGGCAGCTAAGAGATGACCAGTCACAACTGACAGCGCCCGTTCACGAACATGACGCATGTATCAGCCATCATTCAACTCAACCATTTTGAAGGGAACTAAACGACCCGACACACCCGCCACCATCAGCGTGACATTTAAGTGAGCATGACATTCACTCAACCACCAGGGTAATTACGCGTCAATGAAAGATGTAGGTACTCATTAAGTGGTGGCTTTACAGTACATAGTACTCACACATGTGCTATGCAATTATATAATACTAAGAGATTGAATCTATACAATGCAAATATATTTTTACAATCTTCTGCAGCTTTCACAATAACTTCACTTTGTAATTCAGATGATTCCGATTGCCCCTATGGTTGTGGAGCAGGACCAGCATTGAGCCAAGCATTTTTATCATCAATATAATCCCCCAACTTATAATATGCTTGCCTACATAGTATGCGTTTTATGCAAGATTTAAATTTCGTTTCATTCAGTTGCAGAATGGGGGGAGGTATTTTATTGTAACATTTTAAACAATACCCCATGAAAGATGAGTCTACTTTAGCTAACCTGAAACCTGGCTGAACTAGTTGGTCCCTGTTTCTAGTATTATAGTGGTGCCGGTCACCTCTTCTACTAAATAAATGCAGATTTTTTCTAACGTACATGATGTTTTCATAGATGTATTGACAAGGTACCGTCATGATGTTAATTTCCTTAAACAGTTCTCTTAGAGAATCGCGCCTACGTAGATTATATATGGCTCTGATAGCTCTTTTCTGCAGAATAAATATAGACTCGATGTCTGCAGCCCGTCCCCATAGTAAAATACCGTATGACATAATACTATGAAAATAACTAAAATACACTATCCTCGCGGTATCTACATCAGTAAATTGACGGATTTTTCTGACAGCATATGCTGCTGAACTCAGCCGTCCTGCAAGAGATGTTAAATGAGGACCCCATTGTAGCCTTGAGTCGAGCGTGATCCCCAAGAAAACAGTTTCTTCGACAAATTCAAGTTTCTCTTGATTCAATACTATGTCACAGACACTACATTTGACATTTGGTAGAGAAAATCTTATGCACTTAGTTTTTTTCCCATTTAATACTAAATTATTAGCGGTAAACCATTTATGAATCTGCATAAGAGCGTTATTTACGTCGTCAAGATTTGTGGCACGTCTGCTTATCCTAAATATTAAAGAAGTATCGTCAGCAAACAACACCATTTGTGGTTGGTTTTTAAATAAATGGGGTAGGTCATTAATATATACTAAAAAGAGGAAAGGACCCAATATCGAACCTTGTGGTACACCCATTTTTACTTTTAAACCCATCGAATTTACACCATTTACTTGTACTTGCTGCTGTCTATCATTCAAATACGATCTTACTAAACTGAGCGCAAGTTTACCTAAACCGTAATGCTCAAGTTTCAAGTGCAATGTTTGGTGATTTACGCAATCAAAAGCTTTCGAGAGGTCACAGAAGATTCCTATGGCATCTTGTGCCTCTTCCCACGCGGTATATATGTGTTTTAATAAAGTGACACCGGCGTCAGTCGTACAACGTCCTTTGGTGAAACCGTACTGTTTCTCATGTAAGATTTTATTGGTGTTAAAGTGGGTGAGCATTTGATTAAGCATCACCTTTTCAAACACCTTGCTGAAAACCGGCAACACGGATACGGGTCTATAGTTATTGGTATCTTTACTGTCCTCAGATTGTGACATGTGGAATGCGGACTCGGCTATCATTGTGTCGATTGTCGTAACGGCCAATGGCCTTATGGCCAAGAGCCTCGACGAACATCTGTCGAAGCTCTCACTTGGGGGTTGGATCAAGAGCCAGATTCAGAAGGCAGTACTCCTCGATACGGCCCGCATTGTGAGGAGGTTCCTATCTCTGCAGCCCTAACCACCGGTAGCTTGGAACCAGCTCTCGACACCAGCGGAAACCTGTTTTTTTTATATTTTAAAATGTTTTTTATTTTATTTAATTTTTAAAAATGTAAAAAATGAGAGAAAAATGAATAAAGGAAATAATAATCTGTACTCCACGTTCCCAGTGGTATTTAATTAACTCTGAATTTTATGAAACAGACATTTTTTTTGTCAAAAAAAAGTTTCAATTCAAAAGCTCATAGAACACAATAATAATTCTAACTAGTTGATTTATTTTGAGTGTTATCGTGGGAACGGCCACCAGTCAAGCTGTAAAAAACCAGTTTATGCAGATCTGTCATTGTATTGGAAATCTATATATAGCGAGACCAATATAAACTGGAAACTAACAGGTTGATGTGTCCGCCTTGTATATTATATTATATTATATCTTTTTGAAGTTGTCCCTGTTGTAGATTCAACTCATGGCGTAATAAGAATAATAAGCCATACACATGGCTTGGCAGGGCCTACCCTTTTCATTCATTCGCCGATCACCGCCAATGTGTATCGTTTTGTGTCGCAAACAAGAGCTCTCTAAATGGTTAAAAGTTTCAAACCATGACATTTCATTTCTCATTGAAGCACAATGTTGAAATAATCTTGAACTTATTGCCGTAGGAAAACAGTTTATATCCATAGCTTACTCTTCTATGGTTTAACAGCATCACAACAGCAGAAATTATACAGAGATTATACACTACACGTGTACTAGCTCAAAAAGATAGTAGGAATTAAACTAGCATTCATTCAACATCTAAATTCTAACGAGTGGTATTACAAGATGGTACTCTAGGAAGTGATGCAGAGTCCGTCTGTGTCCTTCGTTCGTGTTTTGTGATGTGGGTGTCCATTGTTCTGCTTTGGATGATGCCATGCCTTTTTACGCATTTTTTTCCAAAGTCAAAGGAATGAGCCACTCCGCTGGTTGCTTCAGAACAATCTAATTGCCTTCAAGTCTTACTGGATGCAGCTGAATACCAGTATTTTACATTGAGCGACTGCATAACTGACCTCCACAACTCAGTACTGAGTAATACAATAGCCCTTGATATAACTGGTTGTCAGACTTTCGACTACCTGTAGTGACTGTCAAAGATCCACAAATGACTGCCAGGACCAACGGCTTAACGTGCTTTCCGAGGCATGGAGGAAACTTAGTATGTTATGATGATTGCCCATCCACGGAGCGACCTTGGCAATGGCGGCTTAACCTCGAAGATTGATCCGTGCGGCTGTTATTATTTAGTCACGACCTTCTCTATAATATGACTTTATTGCCTAATTAATTGGATTTCCAGGTATCATTTGACCTTGTTTAATTGATTAAAAAAATACGAATTCTAATAATTGATTGAATTGTGGTTTATTTAATTTTCGAAAACACTTGTACTTGAGTGGGCAGTTTTCCCGTTGTTTGACAGCGATCAGCGATGGTATATTTTCTATAATTTTTTTCGTAACCGTCAATGTCAATTTGTCATTGTCACTTGTCACACATGACCATAGACATATAAATCATATGGACTTGGCATACCTACAAGAAAAACGTGCATACCTACACTTTAGTGAGCTGATAAAATGGCGGCTAATAGGGCAGCCCTTATCGATATTTCTATATAATAACATCGATAAAAGATTGTGAGAATGTTTTCATAATGTTACGGTACAATATCTACGGGTGAAAATACCCCAAGTTTTCTAACATAATAATATACCTTTCATTTGTTGTTGTTTGAGAAGTTTCGTCCTTCTTTCACGGTTAAACCGTAGAACTTATTTTGATGTTTCCTATTAAGACAGGTTGAAACTTGGAGGACAGATATATTATGCTGTTTTTTATCGACCTAGTATTCTGTAACTGATTTCACTCCATTGTATAATTTAAGCAACAAGTTTATCTAGTTGCCGGCCCGTTGAGAACCTCCTCCTTTTTTTTGCTCTTGGAATTTATTCTTTTAGCTATTACAAGAAATGAAAAGCAGTAAGTACAAGTCGTGCCATTAAAGTTGAGACTTGACCACGCCTCCCGCCTCTTTTTCGCGGGTATCAATGAGGATCACCTCAGCGGTATCTATCAAGATACCGCTAAAACCACGTGGTGCGTCAAGTCTCAACTTTAATGGCACGACTTGTACTACCCGTGCGCGATAAGTTGAGACCTGGTCGCGGTGACGTAACAGGGGCGTGTTTGTACCGCCACGGTACAATACGGGCGCCATCGGGAAGTGCGGGGGAAGCGGGCGGGGGGAGTCAGGTCTCAACTTATCGCGCACGGGTTAAATACCTACTTACATCGAATAATTTTTTAATCGACCTTTTTGCTTCACTTGTTGTCCCCACGGTTTCTTTATACTGTTATCTTAAGGGGGATGCGCCAAGGTAGCCCGCGAAATTCAAATTTTCTTACGTTTTTTTGCAATTTGCAGGTCAGTGTCAGGTTGTATCTTGATAAAAATATGATTTGCGACCGTATCAAACGTACGTACCAATAAGGTTCGTGAAGGTAAAGCATCGTCACGCAATGTTACTTTATTGAGTGTTCAGTTGAAAGACGATTCTTCAAAGTGAAGAGAACAAATAATTATTGTTTTTGTTGTAATTTTTATATTTTCCACACCAATTGTTTATAGCCTTAAAAGTAAAACATAAAACCAATAAAGAACCATAAAATTGCATTATCGATAAATATAAAAATGTCTGAATGCACTACTCTATCCCTTCAATAACAAGAAAATGATTTCATGTAGTAAAACTGTTGAAAATAGAGGCAAAAGGGAAAATATGAATGCTTTGCTGTTGAAACTCTTCAATAAATGCAGAATCCTTTGTTTATCATCTTGAATTCACAAATTTTAACCACAGCTAAAGAGCATTTGACAGTTGACGTACCCAACTTAGGTATCAAACAGCGAGCGGATAAAATGGCGACCCGGCCGCAAATAGGTATTTCAATGACTTAGAAATGTAGGGTTACCATTATAGTAACTGTCAAAAACACTATTATCCTTTTTCACTTACGCAAAATTATGAAAGTTAAAAAGAGATAGCAGTATTTTTCTGATTTTGGCGTCGATATGCCTCGTATTTGTATAACTGTTTTTTCTATAGTCAAACATTTCAAGTCCATATAATTTATATGTCTATGCACATGACACAGTGTCAATATTTCAGTGAAACTGATCAGTCAGTTCGTGAATTGTTTCGTTTGTGCAGTGTAGTGATTCAAAATCATTTTAAATTACTTTAAGAGAAATGTCGAACGAAAACGCATTGGATTTACACCATGTCCACCAAAGCTTTCAAAGGAGCCTTAAAGAGGAAGACGATGTTGTTATTGAGGCATACATAGACGGTTACAACGAATTAGTAAAGTGAGCTATTTACTTTGTTTCCATATGGATTTTAAAATACTTAGTTCTTAGATAAGATTGGACAATAGGTTTGCGAGGTCATGTAGCGTTAATTAGCAAGAAATTGTAGAATAAGATCTCTCTATTCTTTGAATTGAAGCATTCAAAATTGAACAGTGATTTTGTGTAGAACATTGAAGACAATAATAAGTATTTAACATTTGAAATATTTCCCTCTGTTATTCCTTTTATTCTATGGTACTTTACAAAACGAATCATGATTCATTTATAAATGCTACTTGACATAATTAATTTCTTCTTAAAGATTTCGATTATTGAGTAGTTGATATCTTGTTAGATTAACAATAAATTAATGCAGTCAGCAATCTGTCTACCAAATATCATGTTCATGACCATTATTTGTATCAAATAGTTCGTTATACTTTATTTTAAAACTGTTTTATAATTAATTTTATAATATCAAAATTTAAAAACTATTTTCACCCATTTTTAGAAGAAAAATGAAAATTAGTGTTTGTGCACCAAACACTAATTTTCATTTTTCTTCTATATAATTATATAAAATTCTTGTGGCCCAATGTTTGTTACCAAACTCCTCCCTCCACTACCTGAACTGGAAAGATTTCTATTTTAAAATTTGGTTAAAATTAGAAAAAAAAAACTATTTTTGCTCTTGTAAAAGGAGAAAGGCCAGCCAGCCTTGGTTTTACTGATGGTCTCATGGAGCGTACCTCTGTTACTGAAATACCCTTTATGTAACCTCAGAGCAGTTTATAAGCATTTCAGCTGCTGTCTCATATTCCTCCATACAGGCCCTGAGCAATGGGCTGTCACAATAGATGGTAACAAAATTCTCAATTTTCAGATTCCTTAATCTAATAGGATCTGTATTCTCATTCGTAAGCAGCGATGTTAAAAGTAAAATAAAAATAATGGAGAAGCACAGAGAAGGAGAAGAAACATTACATTACGATTCTTTTAAGAAAATGATGAAATATGAAAAAGAAACAAGTCTGGTTGAAAAGAACGGCTTTGTGTCCGGTTCAAGAACAATGCTGCGTTTGCATCGAGGATTGGGTACGTTCTTTTCTTTATTGTTGTCAATGAATGAGTATTGTATGTTATAAGGCTATTGAAATACTTAATTAAAAGGCTGTGGAATATTTGGCCTGCGTAACTTCCGCCATTTTATTTTATTTACAAAATGGGGGTCACACATTAAACCTGTATGATGAATCAATAGCTAGCAGGCAATACAAACAGTTATTGTATAGGAGAAATTTTTTTAAAGCCATAAAAGACATTTACGAGATATTTACCATAAAAGTTACAATTGTATGAAGATAGAAACTTTTATGGCTTGTACTCATAATCAGCACAACTTTGATAGCCTCTAATTCCTTGATGTGACGCTTTAGAGAAGATTTTGTCTCTTTGAATAATTTTATTGTTTTTGAAACCAGCTATTGATTGAAACCGAAAAACCGGCCAAGTACGAAGAGGCGTCCGAGGCGGACCCAAGCACGAAGGGTTCTGTACCATTACTTATAAAAATGAGCAAAAATATCACTTTTTTGTATGGGAGCCCCCTTAAATATTTATTTTATTCTGTTTTAGTTTTTGTTGTTATAGCGGCAACAGAAATACATAATCTGTAGAAATTTCAACTGGCTAATTATCACGGTTCATGAGATACAGCCTAGTGACAGACGGACGGTTAAAAAGTGAAGTGGAAAAAGTGAAGTGGCGAAGTGTTAGTAATAGGGTCCCGGTTGACCCTTTGGGTATGGAACCCTAAAAAAGAAACAAACAAACTTTATTTATTTTCAGGCAACATGGCCCATAGATATATATACCTTACAGTGTAACATACATATGATAAAATACAATTTGTGTTAGTAAATAAAACCTTAAAACTACATTATATGTTAGTAACACTTCACTTGTACACTACGTCAGCATGTCGTCACTTTTAATGCCTAGCTACTGGCTCGTATAGTCAAACTTGTACTTGTCATGCCGTCTGTGAATATATTCTCGTTTTCTGCGAAGCATATCACAAGCTAAATATAATAAATCCAAGTAAAATAATAAAATAATTTAATAGTATCAAAAACCACAATTACTTAGTCATAGGCTCACTATGTCATCATTAATATTGTCCTGCTCTCATCTGAATTTATAGTTTCAATATGTGTTACATTTAATTATATCATATTATTATCCTGAAATATAAATATTCCGCTGTTATGAAAATGGTCCTGGCTGTCATTTGTAGATCTTTGACAGTCGTTATGAGTAGTCAGAAGCCAAAAAGTCTGACATCAACTTTTACCAAGGGGTATTGTATTACCCAGTTACTGGGTTGTGATGGTCAGATAGGCAGTCACTTCATGTAAAATACTAGTACTCAGCTGCATCCGGTTAGACTGGAAGCCAACCCCAAGATATTTTGGGAAAAGGCTGTTAAAAAAGGGATGTTATGAAAATGGAATATTATGCCATAAATTGTAATAGCTAATAGCTATAGTTACTGAATATTAGTTTTAGGTAGGCAAAATAATCACCTTTTATGAGATGCGCGCCTTGCTGTAAAAAAACAAAAACTAAATAAACTTTCAGTAACGTCCATCAGCTCCTCGTGCAAGCGACAGGGCAGGCAGGACAAAAAGAGAGAACGAAAACTTTTTATTAAGTTTCATACCTTTTTAGACAGCTAATAAGACAAGGATATTTTCCTGGTACTTTGTACATTAGGCGCCGCCGCCGCGTAGTATTTTTTAGTAAGCCGTGGGTTTGAACCCAGATCAGCGCATTACTTTGTGTAATTTATTCTATCACCGCTGCCCTCAAAAACGGTGAAGGAAAACATTGTGAGGAAACCGGCATGTCCTAGAACTATAAATTCGAAGATACGCGTGGTGGATTACAGCCCGCTCCCTCTCAAAGAGAGGAGGCCTGTGTACCAGCTGCAGCAGTGGGAACATTATAGGCTGATAATGATAATTTTTATGAAGTAATAGCAAAATTAAGGGCTTGTACACAAAACTGCGATGCGATGCGAATTGGCGCGATGCGAATTCGCAACACAGAAGAAACTGTAACTAATAGGGATGGTGACTCATTTTTTTTAATTTGTCTATCGGGTAGATTATTAAAAAGTATTTGACACGTATTTTTTCTTTTTTCACGTAATCGTAAAATTACGGAGATATTTTGAGTTGAAATGGCGCATGACGTCACGGCTCAGTACATTTTATACCTAGTTGTGACGTAGTGAACCCCCACTCCAACTTTAATGCGTTTTAACTAAGTATTCTTTTGATATTTTGATAAAACAAAAAATACGTATCTAATATTTTTGTATTACCTGATTGACGGACAAAATAGAATTTCGTTTTCTTTACCCAGTCATCATCCCTATTGTACTGTTTGAGCTCGCAGATTTTTGAGATGCGACGTCGCATCGCAGTTTTGTGTACAAGCTACAAGCCCTAAATGTTTCATTAGTGATCTAAGCCAATGTTGTAGGCATTTTTGAACTTTTTATGATTAACAAAGGTCTGCTGTGGTATCAACTAAGTATGATAATAGTTTAAATTTCAGTACGTCTACCATGAGTTTTAACAATCTATACTCGCTAGCGCCTGTAGTTAAAAAAATGTATGAAAACTTTTACAGCGCCACTAGCGGATAGTGGGGTACTAAAATGCGCAGTATGAGTCACATAGTTATCTATCCTACGTAACCGTGTAGTAAATTATACTACAGCGACTGTAGTTTGGGCTTCATTTGCTTTGAATTTGGTAGTAAGCACCAACACTTCTCATGGTACAGTCAGCATCAAAAGACGGATCAAGTCGAACACTTATTGTATTGTTTATAATGAAAGCTTTTATAAGGTGTTAGGTGTTTATTGGGTACTTTCTTAATTATTTTAAATATATATGATATACAGTTCGTGTGCTCGGGTCTCGGGATCCCAGGCGGAAGGGGAGTGTCAGTGTGGCCAACCATATTGGTGTTGCTAGCTCACAACTAGTGTTACCATTACATCATCCCCTTTTTAATAAAGAAATAAAAACTAAACAATAACAACAACAACTTACTAAGAATAATAACTATACCTTAATGTATGCAAAACTAAGTTTTTTATATAATGTTAAGTATTCCATAATCTCATCTCCCCTTTTCCTTTATTTTCTTAGAACCCTGTTCTTAATAATGTATATAATAAAAAAATACAAACTTTAAACCAAATTATGTTTGCCGGGTTTTAAATTTTACAGAAATTACAAACTATACATCATGGAGAGTTGTACAGAAATTATGTTATTCTTATCTAATACGTAAACTAATCCTATTTTTGTACTATTAAGTGTATACATTTTTTATTTTATTTAATATAAGCTTATAAGGCAATGTTTTTGTAACAATCAATCAATCTGCCAATGAACTGCTCATTCAGTCCCTCGAGTTCACAGCGAGTCATTGAGGTCGAATATAATATGATGTTCTTGTATATGTACAACCATTGTGATCTTTTACATCATAAGACCTGAAATTATTATTTCTTACTATTTTACCATTAATCCATTTATTTATTAATGGATCTTTCTTAAACCAAATGTTTTGACCAATTTCAAAGTTGCTTTTTATTCTAGTTGTCCTATTATAGTTTCTTTCATTTCTATTTCTACATTTTTCAAACTCTGATTCTACATTATTATTTAATTTTGGTGTTAGATGTTGATGGTTTGTTGGTAATTTTGTTTTTAAGTTTCTGTTCATCATTAGCTGTGATGGTGAAAATTGTGTACCTGATACTGGTGACGCTCTATACTGTAGAAGAGCTATACTCAGATCTGTTTTGTCTTCATCACATTTAATAAGCATTTTCTTTGCAATTTGCACTCCCCGCTCAGCCATACCATTGGATTGTGGATACCTTGGACTTGAGTAACTGAATTTAAAACCCCATTCCTGTGCAAATTTTTTACACTGTAATGAGTCAAAGGGTACATGATCTGATACTACTTCCAATGGTATGCCAAAACATGAAAATAATTCTTTTAATGTATTAATAATTGCAATAGCAGACTTACTGGTTATGTGTTTTATCTCTAACCATTTTGACATGTAGTCATATAC